>OV725079.1:88290491-89634552 GCA_928085145.1 Nezara viridula | reverse complement strand
TTATCAGTTTCGAAAATCACTTTCCAAAGGAGCCCTGATGATAACGCATTTTGGTAACAGGAATCACAATACATCAATCTTTAACTACTACCATTTTAGTTATCCATGAATAGTGTTGCCCAAATGCGAGACCAAGACGAGCCTTGCGCACTCAGTTTCGGTCTTGGTCTCACTAAGTTTAATTAAATAAAGATATTACGTGAGGTCATTGAAATACATTCAGGTTGTAATATAATTAAAATTTTAAAAAGTGTATAAAATAAGAAAGCTATAAAAAATATATGAAAAAAACTCCAATTTTAGTTTTCTTTGATATGTGAGCCAATTATATATTTCTCATTAATGAAATATTAAGAATGTAGAAATCACTTACAAGAAAGAATTTTCGCAATAAAAAAATATGCCAGATTTTAAAGTGAATTTTTTTTTCTCCAGAAATAGAAATATTTGGGAATCTACACTAACTTCAACAAGTGACCGTTGGCAAACAATTATTCATGTAACCTACAAGTAATAATGGATAACAGATTATTATTATTTTAATCTTTTGTACAATTATTAATTTATAATTATAATTTTTTATTGTGGTGATTAATGGCTCTATCCCGAAGGAAAGGTAAATTGGCATTTCTTATATTTCTACACTGGATGGCAAAACTGGTTTAAAATAATTATAATTAATTGTAAAACACGCTAATTATTTTTGGTTGTTTCTGAATTAATTAATGAAAAATAATTTGCTACATAGTAAATATCCATTGGATAAAAATGTATGTATTCAATTATTTATTTGTTTCACATTTCCTTTGTAGTCATATTTTAATATGCTAAATTAAAATCATTAAGAATAGCTTATAACTAATGCCAAAATCATTAACGTCCTCATACTTATTACGATTATGCCACTACACTGAGTTAAGGTGGCTCTTCCCCTCCTTTAGAAAACAATATTTCCTAGGTACGTTCCTCTATCAAATCATCAACAACCATGGTCCTTCTTACGCCTACAACCTTCTCCAATTCAAGTCCTCAGTCCATTCCCTTTCAACAAGATCTCGACCTTCTGACCTCTACATCCCTTCTCACAGATCTGCCTCATTCCAGAATTACTTTATAGCTCGCGCTGTCAATTTCTGGAATTCTCTACCTATCAAAATGCGGCATTTCCTCTCCATATCCTCATTCAAATACCTCCTGTTCCAATTCCTATCCCAAAAACAGTCAGATACTTGCTAAACTTTTGATATTATACATTTCTAGTCATCATCAAACGATAGTACTATTCTATACTGTGAACTTCAATAGGGATATTACAATATCTTCCTGCTCTTAATGCCACTGACCGCATCTATTGTTTATTTGTTTTTTTTATTCGTATATAATTAAATCTGTACCTATAGTTAGCATTTGACAATGATGAGTCTACATATTATTCATTATTTAAATACACTGATATTTTATATTGTCAGCTTTGTCTTTTCTTTGTTAGCAGAAACGCACCTCATTTTAAAGAAGAACTCATTGTATTTTTTATTATTTCATTTTTCAAAAGAGTATAATTATAATTTTTCCTACTGTACGTAGTCTTAAGTGTTTTATCGTAGTTTTAAGTGTTTTGTATATAGATTTTTTGTTTTTATATAGCTTGTTTAACTAATATTTTCTTTACTTCATCTATTTTATTATTGTTTTATTTTGACCATATGTAGTATTTTAATTATGTTCTATTTTGTTATTCTAAAGGGACTTTGTCCCAGAATAAAGTTATTTTCTATTTCTATTTCTATTTCTATTATACCTAGATACAGAAAAATAAAAATAACCATTGAGTTTCCTTTTTCCTTTATTAGAAAAAAAAAGCAATAATAATGCGTAATGAATGATTCTTAAAAATTAGGTCACTGAAAACACAGAAAAAATAGGAAATAATCACTGTAAAGGTGTCAGGATATACGTAAGATATAAAATTATGGGACACTTTATTATCTTGGTTATCTATCCTAAAGTAACTACAAAGTCTTGTGTGTTTTGGAAGCGTAGGTAAATGTACTAGGTTTAAGCGGTTAAAGCAATAGAAATACTACCCCAGTACGTCTCAAAAGGTGTTCAACTGGAGTAGGATTTCTTAGCTAATTCAGACCTGCACACGCTAGAAACATCTTTTTCATATTTTTTAAACTAGCAAGATTTGGACTGCTGTATTTTTCTTCATATAAGGTTTTTTCATCTGCGAAACATTCCGATATTCCTAATCTATTAATAACCGTATTGCGATAAAACAATAAATATAATTATAAACATGTTTAATAACGTTAGAATGGATAATATTTTCCAAGTAAGTACTAAAGTTTTCAAATTATATTGTATTCAAGAAAATGGGGATAAGAAATGCAACCAAATAAAATTATTTGACTCAAGCAAAATGTTGCTTGACGATTGACAATTCTATTTTTTTTTTATAATATTTGACGATTATTTTCGTTTCTACTTTCGTGATACCTGGCACATTTTATGTTAATAATGCTTTATAACTCGTTCACTTATTGATCTAATTTTTTTTTCTATATTTTTTCTAATATAGCCGCTTTTATTTCGCATCGACACTTTATTCCAAATTGTTTATTTCTAATGAGTAAGTTTAAAATTGTTCAAAAAACTATAGATAAAATTAATAATATTTTTGATAATTGAAAAGAATTTTATAACAAAAAACGTCTATTTATACGTAAAAATATTTCAGTTCTTTAAGAGTGAAAACAAAAAACTATTTTTAGTATTTGAATAAGTGTAAAACTTGAAGCAAGATTAAAATTTAATCATACCATTTATCTATATTTAATCAGTTTTATTTTTTTGTAATTAAATGTAGATATATCTGTTTTAAACATGGCGTCCGGAATCAACCCATGAGTTTTCAACTAATAATTGAAAATTATGTTTTTCTTCTTTGTATTTACGTTCCTCTGCCTATCTGTTTCCTAATTATCCATACAAGGAAAATATCTATGCTAATGGCGTTTATACTGCTTGTTAATTAATGGCTTAATATAGGCTGTTGTTCCATCATACAAGGATATAACCGTCTGGGCATGTCGTTGCCTAAAGAAGATATTGGCATTCTCAAGATTTTCCTTCAAGATTCCTCACCTCCCTTCTCTATACCAGAGATATTCCTCCCCACGCGTGTATCCTACCATCTCGCAATATTGCATATCTCCGCGCTCCGGTCGGCACAATCACGCATCCTCCCCTCAACTTCTTATTCATGACTGTGTTTTCCCGATACATTGTCTGATTTAAGGGCTCGGATGCGGCACTTGAAGAGTTGGTTTCGGCATCTTTCTGGTCCATCGCATAAACAAGATAAATATATTCCTGATTGTTTCCTGAAATCACCGTGGTTTATAAGTTTCGAAAATCACTTTCCAAAGGAGTCCTAATGATACCGCATTTTGGTAATTGGAATTACAATACATCAATCTTTAACTACTACCATTTTAGTTATCCATGAATAGTGTTGCCCAAATGCGAGACCAAGACGAGTCTTGCGCACTCAGTTTCGGTCTTGGTCTCATCACTATAGTCTACCATCTACCATCTACTATAGAGATATTACAGTATTTTTTTAGATTGGAGAAACCGTACTGAGATCGAATGAAAAATTAGAAGAATAAAATGAAAAAGTATATTGGCTATACCAATTCTTTACAGTATTCTTTATAGTAACTAAAATTGTCTGGTATTAGTAACTGTTTTGCCTTAATTTATAAATTGATTTTTTTTTAACAACCTTGGTCTTGGACTTGCAACAGTTAGGTGGTCTGGCGATCTGACCGATTTTTAGACATCTCCATGAAGCATCAGTTGTCCTTGATAGCGGATTGTTTTTTTTTTAGTACTTCTTATTTTATATAATTTTCGACAAACAAGCCTCAGCGTATGGTGTAAACCATAATTAAATACCCTCCCCCTCTCCCAAAAAAGAACTGCAAAAATTAGTTTATTAATAAAAAAAGTATGAATATTAATTTAAAAATTGATTTTAGTTTTTATTTTCAGCTGCATTTTATACGTGAAACTTTGCAATTTACCATATTGAATTTGCGTTACTATATATTTTTATTTTTAAAAAATCATAAGAAATAAATTATGAGTCTTTAATTAACTATTGCAATGAATGATGATCGCAAATTAGGAAAATTTATAGAGGTAAGACCTACAGGAAAGCACCTAAGAGGGAGACCTAGATTAACACGGGTGGACTATATCTCCAAGACCCGAAAAGATGCATACACCGAAAGAACATGAAGGGGTCGTAGCGCAGGATCGCGAATCATGGATCGAGGCATCGAATAAAAGGTACAAAAGGTAGTAGAGAAAGGAGAAGAAAGTTATAATTAGAAAATCCAATCACACAGCATTGGGTCTCTAAAATACAAGTTAAAAACAAATTAACAGGTCACAGTTTCATTATTTCTGTTGACATCAGTGCAGAAAGAATGAAATTACATCATTCAATGACATGCAAATACATACTCATTATTTTGAAGGACGGAGAGAAGAAAGAATATCGAAAATATTTTGGGAAAACATGAAGTGCAAAAACAAACAGAGATGTTTTCAATTTTCTTCGCAAGCTATCTTCCAACTAAAATCAAAGAACAAATTGTAGTACGCGCAAACGCTAAGGAGAATCTTTTATACTGAATTTTTGTTTTTAAGATTTTATTTCGTTTTTATACTTCATTGAATTTTATTTTTTATTTTTTTTACGCTACCAAACTATTTCCATATCAGACAGCCTTATGCTTGAAGTGAAAGGTGTTGAAAGAATATACTGTAAATTTTTTTTTTTTAAATATTTATGTTTCCTAAGAAGGAAATTGATTATAAATAATTTTAATTGTTTTTTTTTAATACTTTGTTGTCAACCTAGATCATTTTCAATAAGTCCATCAGAGGTTTTAATGATTTTTCGACTCTTGCAAAATTTCTGTAAAACATATTTTGAGGCTTCTGGTCAGTGGAACAAGTGGCCATTAAAAACAAATTGTCACTGAAACATAAAATAAAAAGAAGAACAATAAATCATTTTGCAATATTAATTAAATTTTTTAACTACTTTAGTAATAATTAATTTGTTGGGGTATTTGTAAAGCCAATCGATTTTATCGAAGAGAACATTCCCGAAATAGCAGAAGTGGACAAACAAATGACGATGTTTTCAGTCTTGATGATAACCGGCCGTTCTAAACTAAATTGAAGAATAAATAGGTTGGTTTTGGTGGATTTAAGTTTTATCTGAATCGGTAATTCAAGAACCTGTTTCAGAAGAAGAAAAAAAAATTGATTTCCTCAAATCAGTCTGTGGTAATATAAAAGATCTATTTCGTCTGCAAGTACCATTTAAATTTATCATTTTCTGTCTTATTGTCCACTTTATGACCGTAAGATTGTTATCTGTTTGGGCGACTTCAACGGACGTGTTGGCAGCAAGTTCAACGATGAGACCGTGGGACGCTTTGGAGAAGAGGTAACTAATGATAACGCTGCAAGATTAATAAGTTTATGTGAGCAATTAAACATGAAAATATTAAATGGATTTTTTAAGCATAAAGAAATTCACAAATTCTCCTGGCACCAGCCCACTAAAGGTCTAAAATCAATCATAGATTATATAATCCTCAGGCGCTCTACTAGGATAAAGGTGAACGGTGTTAGAGTGATGAAAAAGCCAGAATGTGGTTCGGATCACTTTTTTTTAATGAGTATTCTGAATTTTAAACCTCATAATCTTCCTAGAAACTCTCCAGTGACCAGAGGAAATTCAGACTCTCCGAAAACAATTCGATACTCAATTGAGAGTATGAAAAATCAAGAATCAGTAAAAGGACTGTTCCAAAGCCGACTGATGGAGAAATCGAATCATGAGAAAGGTCTGAATGATCGACTATTTTACGAAAATATATTAAAGTGTCTGCGTGCCGCGGCTTTAGAAGCTGTCGGAGAGGAAAGGAAAAAAGTTAGAGGAAAAAACAACTGAAGTGGCTCTTCAAGAAAAAAATATTTATACAATAAATGGTTGAACTCTAAAAATGAGAAGGATCGGGGGGAATATAGAAATGCCTGTAAAAAAGTAAAAGCTATTAGAAGGAAGGCATTAAATATCTATTGGGAGAAAACCTGCAAGTATGTGGACACTTACATTGATGGACAAAAGTCTAGTGCTGCTTGGAGGACATTTAAAGAATTGAAAAATCCCAAAAGATGCGGAGATAACTTTCCATTGAGCAAAGAGCAGCAATGGGTGGATTACTTTGAAGAATTATGTCATGAGGAGCGACCCGAATTCGCATGGAACCAATCGGATAAAATAATATCAAATAAGGAAGATATACCACCAGTCACAATCATAGAACTGGATTCAGTTCTCAAAGGAATGAAAAATAGAAAATCTCCCGGCCCTGGTTCTATTACAATTGAATTAATTAACGTTAATTAACCTTTTAGGAATTCTCTCGTTACTAAGCCCAACAACTTTACAAGCCCATTTGATTCGCCGCGATGAAATTACCTCAATTATATTACCCGGATACAGCTCACGCAATTCGGCGTTGTGTAACCATCTGAACTCTCCGGTTAACTCATCCTTCTTTGGTCCGAATATTCTACGCAATACTTTATTTTCAGAAATCTTAAGACGCTGCTCATCCCTTAATGTAAGCGGCCAAGTTTCGCATCCATAAAGAACTGTAGGCAAGATAATTGTTTTATATATTCTAATTTTCAAGTTCCGGGACAAGAGACGCGAACTAAGTAGTTTTGTCACAGAAAAATAACAAGCATTTCCCGCCTTCAGTCTAACCTTAATCTCCTCTTCAATTTCGTTCTTTCTAGTTATCGTAGAACCTAGATACCTAAATTTATCTACCTGTTCCAACATATTACCATCTATATCGATATCACCAGTAGTATCGCCATTTTTGCAGCTAACCATATATTTTGTTTTATCCACGTTTATTTCGAGTCCTAGTTCTTTACCGGCTTTCATTAACGTTGTCGTATTTAGTTTTATAGTTTCAACGTCTTCGCTTAACAGTACCAGATCATCAGCATAGCCCAGCACGGATGTTGTCCCGCCCAGATCCAACCCTTTCTCGGTTCGCATTACCTCCCTAATGGCATGTTCTAATGCCAAATTGAACAGGACAGGCGAAAGAGAATCCCCCTGTTTTAAGCCCGAACGAACGTCAAATTTTTCGGACAAATTATTACCGATTCTAACTTTATTGAGTGTCTTCGTCAAGCACATCCTGACTAGATTTACTAGTTTTTTTGGAATCCCCTGCTCGATTAGAATATTATACAGTTTCTGGCGGTCAATAGAATCTTAAGCCTTTTTAAAATCTATATACAGCTGGTGAACAATACCGTTATACTCCAATTTTTTCTCTAATATTTGCCGTAAAGAAAATATTTGATCAATAGTCGAACGATTACGTCTAAATCCGCATTGGTAGTCTCCGATAATTTCCTCGGCGTATTCCGTGATTCGACTGGTTAAGATTAAAGTGAATATTTTATAACATACCGGAAGGAGTGAAATTCCTCGATAGTTATTACAATCCGTCCTCGGACCCTTTTTGTGAATCGGAATAAGAATAGATTCTTTCCATTCTTCAGGTAATTTCTCGTTCACCCAGATCTTTTTAACCAACCGATGTATTTTAGTAAATCCAGCTTCCCCTCACGCCTTAATTAGTTCCTTAGAAATATTATCGGTTCCCGCTGCTTTATATGATTTTAATTTTCCGATAGCTACTTCAACTTCCTCTTTACTTGGTCCTTCTATTAACGGTTCAGCACTCTGGTACTCAGAAGGAGGACACAGATCATAATTTCCCGTATTTAAAATATTGTCAAAGTGGTCCTTAAAGTTATTCAATATGTCAACCGGATCGGTCAGAATATTGTTATTATCATCCCTAATTCCAGACGTTACGGGCCCTACATATTTACGTGATCTGTTTATACCTTTGTACATGTATCTTACTTTATTTTCGATTCTATTAGTTTCTATTTCAATTATTTTATTTTTAAGATACTCCCTTTTTTTTATATTTGAGCAATTTTGTCGTTTCGTTCATTGAGATTCAGAAGTATTCCAGATTGTCTTCGTTAGGATTATTTAGAGCTTTTAATTTAGCGGGTTTTCTTTTTTCGCACATGCTTAAGCAATCTTCATCAAACCACGGTTAGTTATTCTTATTTTCCTTTTTTCCTAGACACGAGTTACCGACCGCTTTAATATTATCCCTGATCGCTACCCATAACTTGTCAATATCCTCTTGGTCCTCGTCAGGAAGCTCTAAAGCTTCAAACCTATTCTTAACATCTAGCTCGAATTGGGTTCTAATGGATGGATTTTTTAATTTTTCCAAATTAAAATTCTCAAAATCGAACCGGTTTTCTTTTCTCTTTTTTATATTAAGTTTTTGTCGAAGTTTCTAGATTACCAATTCATGATCCGACCCACATTCTGCTCCGCGATAAGACCGTACATTGATTATACTGCTTTGCCAGCTGTGTTGTATCAAGACATGATCGATTTGATTTCGTGTTTGCGAATCCGGTGATGTCCAAGTATATTTATGAATATCCTTATGTTTAAACGTCGTACTTTTAATTATCAGGTTTTTCGAGATGGCAAAGTTTATCAGACGGATCCCATTATCATTACTATATTCGTGCAAACTTTCTTTACCAATCGTCGGAATATAAACTTCTTCCCTTCCTACCTTTGCGTTCGCGTCACCTACAATCATTTTCATGTAGTTTCGCGGTAGTTCATCATAAACCCATTCGAGTTAATCGTAAAATTCACTTTTGACTTCATCGTCACTGTCTTCGGTCGGACAATGTATGTTTATTGATGCGATTTTAAACCAACGTCCCTGAAATATAGCTACCGAAATTCTATCACTAAAGAATTGTACGTCCCTCAAAGCGGATAGTAATCTACTCCTAATTAGAAACCCGGTACCTAAACAATGATTCCCGTACCAAATAGTGTACTTTCCTTCCCTCATCGAGCCCTCCCCTGGCCAGCGAACCTCTTGCAGAGCCACGACATCCAAATTGTACCCATTTACCTCATTCGCGACCGATTTCAGCCCCCCTGCTGTGTTTAAACTCCTTTCGTTCCACGTACCAATATTTAAATCCCTATATTTCAACTTGCGCCATGAATCCCCTAAAGCAGTCCCCACCCGGAGACCCGAACGGGGGACTAGTTTACCTCCGGATAATGAGCGTTTTACCTTAGGAAGATCCATGACTTTTTGTGGTGTTTGGTGAACTAAAGATATGTGAGTAGGGCGTTCAATCCTACGTCACACCCTCCAGCAAGTCTGGTGGGCCCCTACCTCCAGCAAGTCTGGAGGTCCCCTCCCTCCAGCAAGTCTGGAGGACCCCTCTCATTGTTGGTCAGCGAGTCCATCGGACTTAGCCGGGAGGAACTTCCAAGGAATTTCCACCGACCATCCCCACATCCGCCACCCGTGGGACGCTCCCCATACGCGGTAATGAGCCCGCGCGAGGTTTCTTTATTACTACTTATCATTATTTTATGTCTTCTATGTTCATTTTATTTACTTTGTTTTATTTTATTTATTTATTATTTATATTATTCATTATTTGCTCTTAATAAATTTCATTTATTTCTCTTGCATATATATTGTATGATTAGATATGTATAGCTCTACTGCTTATTTCCATTGATTGTCGCAAATTGTGTTAATATCTAATAAATAAAAATATATATATTAATTAACTAACAATAAATCGTGGAATAGGAATAAGATATTATTCTATTTGATTGGTGAAAACGTACTTTCAGACAGATTGTTTGCGCGTTTAACCTGATATTTATACATTAAAACTCTAAAAAGTTTAACTTTCATATTAAATAAATCAGCTCATCACAAACGGACTTGTGACAATTTTACAAAACATCAATAAACTTTGCTTACCAGATATTTGCAACAATTCTGTTTGTCTACTTCTTTGTCAGAAATATACTTTTCAAAACGGTTCTGTTCTAAACAATTATACCGACTTAGAGCCGCACGATTCGGCAAAGAAATAAATTATCCAAACCTACCTAATTTATTTTTTAAAACCCACCCTCCCCGGAATGAAGTTTAATTGTTGAGAAACACCTCTGGAACAGCTATTAAAAAAAAAGTAAAATTAATTAAGAAGGGCAATTATGAGTAGAAGGGAGTGCGGTAAGTGCTCAATTAAGTTTTATATTGTTCTGGGAAGAAGAACCCTTCCCCCCCCCCACCTGGCGCAGCTGCCATATGAGGCACGTAGCAGAGCACAGCCCCCAGAAATTGGCGGAGAATCTCCGCTTTTATTGCCAGCGGCTGGCCAACAATACAGCCTCGTGTTGCTGGTCTATGGCGCGGCGGTTATTCTCGCGGCAGGCGTCCAATATCGTTCTACTCGCCATTATCAGTATCTGCATCGAAGGCTGATTGATGTCGGAGTATATCCCATCTCCCTTCACTCACCAACGCCCAAAAATCGGCGAAACTAGTTTCAGAGAGAAATTTGAATTGTATTAACATTATGCTTGATCCATCTTTTTTTTTTTCTTTTTTTTTTCAGGAGATCAGGAAAATTTAGAAGGAGTAGTTAAAAAAACAGTATATCTTCTTAATTTAAAATAGTACATAAAGCCCGCTGTATATTGATGTTACTAGTTACTTGCTGAAATTGAATCTGAAGAACAAATATTTTATGTGAAATTTATGGTTATATTAAAACTTAATGTTCTATGTTGATAGTCATAAATTTCTTAATGGTTATATTAACTTGGACTTTAATTAACAATGTAATAGTTTTATAGATTTACATGAGTTTTATTGAACTTGCATATATATATTGTCTTTAATTCTTCATCCGCATCTGTCATGGTAGTGACAATTAGCAGATTTGTTGTTAGGTAGAAAATGGCATGATAGGCATGACGGAGAATGGAGCTCAGCAACACCTCTTCCCTGGTCTGTTTAATTATCCTAAAATCAGGAAAGGAGATCTCTCATCCAGCTCCTTTTCAGTCGCCTCCTGATGAGCATTTCAGCCGTGGCCATGTCGTTGATAAGTCCATTGTGATGTCTTTGTAGTTTAAGGTGAAATCGGGAGTAGAGAGAACGTGTTGGTCAATGGTTGGTTGTCTTAAGTCGGTATGTAAAGTCTTGTTTTGTCATACCAGGGAGCTGCTACCAGGAGTCTTAAAATTTTAGATTAAAAAGATTGTAGTGTTTGTAAGTGAGTCTTTTTTGCTGAACCGTAAATCTGTGAGGCGTATGTCCAAATGGGTTTGAGCAGGTAAGTGTATGTGCTTAGTTTTTTTTTCTAATTTTCAATTTTGGTTTAGAAAAAAGTGAGTATGGTATTTTCAGTCTTTCTTTTCGTGTGGAACCCAGGTCAAATATTAGTCCGGAGTAGCGTATAGTGTCCGTCTGAGGAATTGGATTGTTGCTGATATAAACTGGAGGGCATGTGTCTCGTCGAAGTGTAAATGTTATATGATGTGATTTTTTATGATTTAATCTAATTTTCCAAAGTGAATACCAATTTTGTAAATTTAGTGAGTGATTTCGTAAATTTAATGAGGTAAATTAGATAAATTTTGTAAACATATTATTTTATGAATCTCAAAAGATAATAAGGGGCTTATATAGGTGCATTTACCTCATTTAAGAATTTTCCTAATCTACGGGCATTACTGATCTTAGAAAACTGATTCTATCATCCATGGCCTGCGACCCTAAACTTATTCTCCTCCGTTTATCGAACCGAGGATCCAAGGCATATTGCATTCAGATGCAAAAGTTATTTTTTTTATTATATTTATTTTTGATATTATTATTTCGTTATTAATCCATTTAATTTATTTTTATTTATCGTAATATAATGTGAATGAACTCTTTTATCAACGTCCATATTTGTTACAAAATGTAGTATAACTCAAAGAAATATTTAGAACGCCTTAATTTATACCTCAAGCTGTCATGTCAGATTGGAAACAGGAGAAATTCACATGAAGCATAAAATATTTAAACGAATGCTCATTTGGTAGCAGTGCCTATAGGAGAAGCAATATAATAAGCAACACCTAGCGAAATTGTGCTATTTACGACCCATTGAGACTCAAAAATTTCCAACACCATTAAACTGGACAAAGAAAAAAACATTTCATAACATTAGGAGCAATAGATATATGACTGACCATAAATGAATACATTAATCTCATGGAAAAATCGCAAAACCACTTGTATAGATATTTAAAATGCCCTAAATAGCAGATCTAATCCCCTTTATATAAGCTACCTGGAAAGTGGTGAAAATTATTCTCAAATTAAATACAATTGAGAAATTGACGTACGATTTTACGCAAGATAAAGAAGAAGAAATCAGCAACATCTTTCACTTCACCTTGTGCAGTCTAAAAATAAGAAAACTATTGTCAAATGTTTAATATAACTCATCAAGAATTATGATTATCAAGTACAAAAAAAACCAAAGTATGAATTGACCGAAGACATTATTTTCATGTTTCATTAATAGTTTAAATCTAAAGTATTGCCATTAGTATTATCATTTTCTGCTATATGATATATCATTTAACCGATATGAAAATGTAAAGTTTTTGTTTATTTATTATTATTTTGTAACTGTTTATTTATATATTATATTCAATTTATATGAAGGAACTTAAAATTACTTTGTACTTAAATTATTACTATGGAATCGTTAATCAACCAACGCCTTGCTATAAGTTATTCTTTATAAGTAATAAATCATTTATTCCTATATTCCTTTATAACTCAATAAATAAATACAAATATGAAGATGAGAATATATTTTCCGAAAGTTGTCGAAATGAACAATTATAACTGTAAAATTGTTTTTCTTTATTTGTTCAAGAAAGCTATGCTGACTTGATGGGAAAGTTTTTTGTTTTTTTTAGATTAAAGTTGGAAGATATAATTTCTTACACTTCAATGGTGACCCGATTCGGACCGATTTAATTAGTCTGTCGGTGCTTTATCAAAGTAAGCAAACCACTAAACTTAAATTAACTCGAAGATCAGTTTAATCTAGGGGGTGGGGCCCAGTGAGGATTAACTCGTTATAAGCGGTTATTTAAAGGAATTGAATAAGATTTGAAACGGAATCGTTTTGAAAGCGATGTTTATCAGCAAAGACCTACCTTTCGGCCAAGAAGAAGTCCTCGAGTTCGAAAAGGGAGAATTAGTTGGATAAAAAGAAAAAGGATCTTAGAAGATGGTCTTTTTTTTTCAAAAATAATTTTATGTAAAGAAACTAGCTTTTATTAGTTCATTAAAAGGTTGAAAGGGTCGCACAGTGCTGAGAAAAATTATAAATACAGCAAAAACCTGGGAAACTTTTAATTTAGGCAAGATATCTGAAAAACGGAATGTTTATGTATGATCAACCGTTATCCTTATTGTTTATTTTCTTTACTGATAAAAAAAAATATATGGTCATTTTCCGAATCAATTATCTGTATTATTATCAAAAGAACATAGATAGACTCGACAAAACTATAATAAGAGGAACAGTATGCTTTGCAAATATGCTTATAAGTAAATGAAAATATTGTAATGAAATTGTAAAATTTTAGGGACCTGGAAACAATATGCCAGTAAACGGTTTGAAATCGATTATTAAAATTAAAAAAAAAAAAACCTGTTCCGCTTCATCCCATAAATAAAGGGTCTGAGGTTCAGTACTAAGGGAAAGCACTGTTTCTAGGTCAACGGATGTGCAAGGAGGTGATCACCGAGATCACGCTCAACCGCCAGGGTTTCCCCCTTAATTAATTATTTAATTAAGGGTACCCACTTTATAGAGGCTGGGTGTGCCCCAGGAGGGTCTCCCGACCCAGGGTCGCCTCTCGGCCAATGAAACAGATAAATAAATTTTCCGCCATGAGCCGGGATTCGAACCTGGGACCTTTGCATTGGAAGCTTAGTGCCCTACCACTGAGCTACCCCACTCCCTTATTTTATGGACTTGGAAACAATATGCCAGTAAACGGTTTGAAATCGATTATTAAAATAAACATGAAAATTAAATCAGATGAAAATTTTTATCTATATTTTTTAAAAATCGTTTAATGATTTTTATTATGAATTTTTTTTTAATTTTTGATCACTAGTGATAATTATTATATTTTGGTCATTATTTTTTAACACAATTTTTCCTATTACCAATAATGATAATTATTGAGTATTACTTTTTTAAATCAGAAATATAATTTGTTTGTATTCTCTATATTATATGTTGAGTCGGGTGTAGTGTGTTGTCAATAATAGTACAATATTTTTGTCGACTGTAAAACATCTTTATTTTCTAAATTCATTATAAATTTTGGCTTAAAAAAAATTAATTTATGTGTGAATGGTTATTTTTTGTTATTTTCTGATCAAACATTTTTTGATGACAATTTTATTATTATTATTTATATAAAACCGCATTACTCAGTGAATGAACAATTTTTTTAATCGATTCAATAAAGATCGAAGATCAATTTAAATTTTTGTTAATAAATTAGGCATGATTTTTGAATTCAAAATTAAATATAATAATTATTACATGATTTTGTATAAAAAATAATATCGATTTCAAACCCTGTACCAGTATCAATTTTGAGTCACGAAATTGTGTTATTTTTTTTTCTTTTAATCTTTTCCTTATATACTGTTCCTCCAGTTATCAGATAGAAATAAAGTATATGAGGTATACATTTATTTATGTGTTAGTAGACATTTTTTTTGTACAGCGTTCTTAACTGCTTTTGCCAGATAATTACGAATACCGCAATTGGCCTCAGCTGATTTTTGTATTCATCACACAGTTTAACGAAAATTTCTATTGTACGTAAGGTCTTTAATATATGATAATACGAAATTCCTGGATCCGTTGAATTACAACTTATCCTATAAAAATACGATATTTTAGAATTTATTAAAAAATAACTCATTTACTTACAAATGGTGTCTCCTAGAATAAATAAGCCCTTAAACTTTAATCTTTTTTTTTAACGTTTCGAGCGTTAAACAACATTTTTAAGTTATTTACAAATAGTCACAAAAAACATGATTAATAATAATCATTGATTATTATCTAATGAAAAATACATGTATGATGCTTGTTTAGGGAACACTTCAAACTTTATATTTGAATCAAATCAAGTAAGCACATCACAGCTGTTATCTCGGAAATGCTGCATGTATGCCTCAGTCATTGTTGTGACGCCGCCATTGTTGAAGCGTAGACGCTCACGTAGCGTCAGAGAATGACAAGACTGGCCAGTTCAAATTTCGTGTTTGTGAGTTCCATTGTGATTTTCCAAAAAACTTGTGATTCCACTGGTTTAATAAATATGGAGTAAAAACCTACAGCGGCCGGCAAGGGGCCAAGAAAGGAAGAGAGGGAAAATGAACAAGAAGACTGGCACAACAAGAAAAGAAAAAATGCAAGTATCCCAACCCACCTATATATAACCTCCTTATAAAATACATGTAATAAAATATAGCAATCAATTTTATTCATTCACTTCTTTAATCCATTAACTCCTCTAATTTTACAGTCCACAGCAATAAATTTTCACCAGCTCTTAAAGCAGAATTATTATGACAATATCCCTGACAGTCTTGGAAGGGATTGGCATAATAGAGTAAACATTTGGTCCACCGAGCCCCGATATCAAAATCTTTAATCATTAAATCATACAAAATTTTCTTAAGTCATTCAGGTTAAACGTAGTATATTGGCACTCATATTTATATTTGTTCTCATTTTAGTTTTGTAATTATCTTCTTATATTATTTATCACATCAAATTTAGCAATCAATTAATTAATTTCTATTCATTGGCCTATTTTCTTTTCTGATATTTGAATTAGGTTTTGATGCATAATGAATCCATATCAGTTATGAATTATCATTGTTGTAGCCCTCTTTAAAACAACCACTACCTTAATTGAGAAACATTTATTTACCAGGCATTTAATAATTTTTTTTTTGTATTCAAATTATTTATTGATTTATCTACTGAATTTCATTACTAGTTTGTATATTATAAGAAATTAATTAGCACTTATTGTCTTTAATAAGTATTTTAATAGTAATCATAATCGTTCAATGTTAATATCTAACGTCCAGCCATTAAGTTAAGTATTCATTAGTGATTCATTCACCAAATAAAGAGGTAGCAGTCTTTTAATTTCTCTTTGTTATAGCAACTTCTATTAGATAAAAACATCACGCACTCATTTGATGTTTATTCTTATATATAAATACATATTTTATAACTTAGCATTCTATATCAAATTAAAAGCAATTAATTTGATTATAAATATATGTGTATGGTCTATAATTAGATACTTCATTTTTCATTCATTTAAATTTTTATTGCTTTAATTGCGATTTTTTTCTTACAGCAGTTTCTGCATGGTCTCTTTAGCACATTCATGCCTGGTTTTTTTTTTTTTTTTATAGTTGTCTCTCTATTCTCTTTAATACATTGCAGTCTTCTTTGTGTTCATTGGTTATCTCTTCCTTGAACCCCCTTGCTTCGTCGTTTTTTCTTATGAAAATGCCACCAGTTAACACTGATTACAACACTCAAATCACTACCCTGGAGCGGCAGCTCAGAGGTTTACACCGGAACATCGTGGGATGTTCAGATTATGGCTCGGGAGCACTTTCGGATCTTGAGAAAGCTCCATTATTTGAAGCTCAACTAGATTCTGCAAATTCCGATTGGGCGCTGTTTATGGAAAAATGGGAGAAATGTGACCCCATTCACGCTCTTGCGGGTGAAGATTTCCCGAGTGCACGTATGCAGGAGATTTACGACGCTTGTAGGAGTGAAGTAATACAAGCAAAATATATTATGATCCAGGTAAATCGGAAGCTAGCAGCGGAATTGAATCCAGCAGTTCAGGATCCTGTAAATCGTTCTATGGAACCAACCACGAGCAGGACAATTGGCGCTAAGGCCTATTTACCACAGATACCCATACCAACTTTCTCTGGTGAGATAAAGGATTGGACCCATTTTAAGGACACCTTTGATTCACTAGTCCATCAACAGACATCACTCACCAACACCGAAAAATTCCATTACCTACTTGGGGCACTAAAGGGTGAAGCCGCAGCTTTGGTTTCAAATATTCCAATAGAAGATAGGTCATATATCCTAGCTTGGGATAAATTGATGCAAACTTATGACAATCCCAGGGCACTAGCGACATATTTTCTTCAGCAGATATTGGATTTTGAAACCAAAAATACAAGGAACGAGCTGCAGAATTATGAGAACTTCCTTATAGGTGTAGCAGACAACATTCAATGTTATAAGACTCTCAACTTCATCTCTCAACTTCTCCGAAAATTCATCCGAGGTTCAGTTGGCATTTCTGGCATTAAGGGCTCTCGATTCGCAGACTCGAAGGCAATTTGAGATAGCAAGGGCCTCAACAACCACATTCCCAACTGTAGACGACGTAATCACCTTCGTCAGACAAAGGAAGATAGCCCTCACAATCTCCAGAGACGTTGCTTGCTCTTCAAGCCGATCGGGTTAAAGCACCAGCACTCACAATTTCCAAGTCGTGGATCACCGAAGTACAGAACTTCAAGTTTCCTACATACTAAAACCCCAACTAACAGAAATTCCAGCAATTCTCCTAACAGCAGCAAATCATCTTTCTCTACTTCCCGGACAGTTAGATATCAAACACCACCACGCTGTTGTCCGTTCTGCAAAGAACAACATGATTTACCCGGCTGTTTCAATTTTTGCAACATCTCCTTAGAAGATCGTAAAACATTTGTAGGCGGTTTAAAATGTTGCAATAATTGTCTTCGTCAAAATCATAAGACATCAGAGTGCAAGTCAGAGTTTACATGTCGCTTCTGCAAGGCTCGGCATCACAGCTTACTGCACGAGGTTCAATCAAATGAACAAAGCACTCCTATCTCTACACACTTTGCAGGATTTGGCTCAGCCTCACAACAACAGTGTTCTGAATCCTATTATGTACTAGGAACGGCTCAACTTAACATTTTGGACCCTGAGCATAGTTTGCACACAATCCGAGCAGTAATAGACTCCGGAAGCCAGCACTCCTTCATCTCACCAGCCATTGTAAGTAAGCTTGGATTCAAGACCAATCTGTTAAACATTAGCATCGCTGGTCTTGGTGGTAATCCAGTCGTGACGCCAAACGGATCAATTGAATGCACTCTGCAATCACGTTATGGCAACGAGCAATTCATCACAAAAGCCATCGTTGTGAACTCAATCACTCCACTACTTCCAAGCACTCCGTTGAAAGCCCATGTCAGGCAGCAGTTATCAAGATATCAACTGGCAGATGAATGCTTCCATACACCCGGTACGATAGATCTTTTGATCGGCGTTGATTTGTACCCACTTATTATCAACGGTACACCATTCAGGAGCGGTGTTGATGAGTTATTCCTTCAGCCAACAGTGTTTGGCTTAGTAGTAATGGGGAAGACAGCATGCCTTTCAACTCCAACTAAATCTTCGCTCTTCACTGGATTACAGATAAGTATCAAAGGGGAGAAAATAGATACAACTGACAATCCGGACAAGATAAAGGTGGGCGGTGAAACTGTGAAAACAATTGGACCACAAGCAGCTACTGTTCCATCTTTTGGTACCTTATCGAAGCAAAATGAATCAGCACTCAATGTTCTTTATAACTATTAAGTTGTATATAATACATGAAATTGTAGATAATACTTATTATTTATAGAATTTTATAATTTTTTTTACCTTTAATAATCAAAATGTGATTGGGTAAGAAAGATTAGAGAAAAAAAAATTGAAAAACGAACCATTATTATTTTAAAATAAATTAATTACATAATCGTTTAGTAGCGCGTGTTTCCTTCTCTTGCCTTTACTACTTCTTGAAGACTCCTCGGCATACTTTCCACCAGTCGGGAAATGTCCCTTTGCTGCAGCCCATTCCTCCCGAAGAGCCCTTTCAAGGTCCTGCAGTGTATCATGAGGTGTTGCACCCGCTCTTATTCGTCTTTCGAGATCATCCCATAAATGCTCAATGGGATTCAATTCTGAAGAACGTGATGGCCACGCTAAAACCTCAATATTGTTCTATTAAAGGAACGTCTGCACTATGCGGGCGACTTGTGGGCGTGCATTAGAATAGAACGATTTCGTTGAGGATAGGCAATACATGAGGTTCCAAAATCTCATCTACATAGCGAATGGCCGTCAAAGACCCTCCACGAACAACAACCAATTCTGTGCGGCGCTCCATTGCAATCCCAGCCCACACCATTACGGAACCACGTTGGAAAGGTTGGCTCTAGGAAAAATTAGAGGCTGCATATCTTTCGTTTCTTCTTCACCACACCCTACCACGCCCGTCTGGAGATCGAAGAGCGAATCTTGACTCATCTGTGAAAAGTACAGCACTCCATTCGTCCATAGTCCAATGGCTGTGTTCTCGATCAAAAGCCAGCCGAGTTACTCTGTGAGTTCTGGTCAACTCTGGTCCTTTTACTGGACAAAAAGCAATTAATCCATACTCATTTAATCTTCTCCAAGCGGTACGTTCAGAAATTTGCACACCTCGAACTTCTTCGAGCTGATGTATCGCTTGAACAACGGTAAGGTGCCGGTTTCGTAAAATTCTCAAAGTCAAAAACCGGTCATCCCGTGGTTCTTTTACCCTAGGCCGTCCAGAACCGGGCCTTCTATTGTAAGAACCAGTAATGGAACGTCCATCATCAATAAGTGCCACACCATGCACAACATCCTCAGCACTAAGAGGCATTTTTAAACTTAATATTGAAAAAATTAAAAGCCGGAGACTAAGAAATGTGCTGCAAGAAACGGCACTGAACTAATCATACTGAATAAACATTTTGATTCCATAGAAAGTAAACATAGGAATCTAGAATCATTCCATTGAATTAAGGATTAAGGGTTATTGTCCACTATATTAACATTCCTTATTGAAAACAAACAAAAAGAATACATATTTATTCATTAGAAACAATAGACCAATCCAAAGCAGAAATATTTTTAGATGAAAACATGAAAAAATCAAATAGGTGCAATTTTTTGCCTTTCAGTGTATATATTAAATGCTTTCGGACTGAGGCTCTTCCCTAACCCTAAATTAAATCCTAGATCTGCTAGTAATATACGGTAATTGTATTTGCAAATAATACTTTATCTGATTATTACTTCATGGATGTATACAGAATGAAAAATGCAATTATAGATTTAGTAGTATGAAAAACACTATCAAAATTTGTAGTTGTAAAAAGATTACTTGAAGATAGTATAAATAAATACAACTAATTAAATAAAATACAGATAAAATTTATTTCTGAAGCCAAAAAATATTTGAATATAGTAAAATTCAATAGTGCCCTTGTAAGTTGTGTATTTAATGTAATAAATGTCAATTTCTAGAGCTAATACTGTTTAGTAACAGACTTAATTATATATATATATATATATATAAGTATTTCTATTGCTACGTTTCCTGTTATACGATTTTTCAATGTGGATCCACAGTGGCCTGAGAGCGAAAAAGAAAACCCTTTTTTCAATATGTTATTATAATAAAAATTTCTATCTTTAAATGTGTGCCATTTTTACCTTACATCGCTACAGTTAGTGAAAAGATCTTATTAAAAATTGAGTTTTTTTTTTTTTTTTTTACAGAAGAGCTTACAAACTTATATTTCTTTATAATTTATCAGTGCAATTTCACATTTAATTTCCTTCTGCTCTTTTCCATAGTAGTATAATAATTGCATATTATACATATGCAATTATGCATGTCATGCCTATCATGCCATTTTCAACCTAACGACAAATCTGCTAATTGCAACTACCATGACAGATGCGGATGAAGAATTAAAGACAAAAAAAGAATATATATATATATATATATATATATATATATATATATATATATATATATATATAATATATATATATATATATATATATATATATATATATATATTACTTGGCTCCTTGTAGCAGTTCGTCCAGAGAATGTTGTAGCTGAAGTTTTGTAATCTGCAGCCATCTTACTTGCTCCCCTCTTGACTGCAGTCATTGCAATGCAGTGGCTCTTTATCAATGAAATAACAAAGGGTGGAGTTGTATCGAGAAAATTTGTATGACATACCTGATGAACTAAAGCAAACGTTATTTCTGTCTCTCGTATTGGTCAATCCATTAATAGGCATTGGAATTGATGTAATTATATTTATGTTATGTATTGTCATATTGTGCTGAATGAATCTTTTGTAATGATTTAATATCGGAATGTGATATTTCAATTCCATAATGATCATTTCTCTGTACATAAATAATTATCCTCGAGCAATGCTAAAATAACTGTTATTTTGTATTTTCAAATGAAATTCTACGAGATTTTTTTTATCTAAAAATAAAATTTTTCTAAAAACTAAAAGATTAAATGCTATATGTAAAAGAATAAATATTACTAAAATAAACATAAAGCTAGAAAAGGGACATAATGCCATAGAAACTAATGTTATAAATGGAATAATCCAAACTACAAAGTCACGAGTCTCCAGCATGCGGTGAACTTGCCAACGTTTCGCATATTCAGGCCAGAAAAACAAAGATCACTTATATGAAGAAAAACAAAACAAAAAAAAAACTGCTGTAAACATCTCACGAAGCCATGTAAATACACACTGAATGAAAAAGAACATTTCATTAACACAGCTAAGGAAGGTTATATTAAACAGCTGATTAGTGAAAATTCAAGAAAAAAAAATATGAATAACTAAAATATAATGATAATATAAAATAAAATAACAAATTAATAAATTCAAAAGAAAAATCTCGAAGGTATATATAACGTCAATTCCAACAAAACTCGGTTGATCCACGGCCATTGCACAAGTAATTTTACTAAATCAAGCTTAAAGCTAGAAAAGAGATTATGTTATAAATGGAAAAATCCATACTACAAAGCCTTGAGTTTTCAACATGTACGTAAATAGTTCCAAGATTTCACCTATTAAGGCATCGTCAGGGAAAAAAGAAAGATCAGTTATATGCAGGAAAAAAAACAAAAACCTTTGAGAGCAATGACCTTGATTAGGCGGGTGAACTGGAAAGAGAATATATATATATATATATATATATATATATATGATTGATAAATATATCCCTTTCCTAAAAGAGAAGTTCCGTGAGACCTTCGGAGAGAGAGAGTTTACCATGAGAGGCCTCTAGTTTGGGTCTCACGGAACGGTCCCAATAAAAACCAGGAACTTGTTTGAGGAACTGATTGTTGATGTTGGGGAGCTTGCGATATTAGGGGAGAATATTATTCTAGACTCCCTGGGATCATCCATTATCACTTGTATAGTAATGGACTGTGAATTTAGGATGCCTTTTGTCATTTATCTATCTATTTATTTATTCAATATTAATTTTTAGCTTTGTCATATATGTCATATTGTGGATTCGGCTCTAGAAGAAGGCTCCTCACACCGCTCAACGGAGGAAATGATTAAGAGTGAGAGAGAGAGAGCTTTGTCATATATTTTTATCTATATTCATGAAATTGCGTTGTATATGTGTGTGCGATTTAGTCTTGTATTTCAAGCATTCCAATACTTTTTTTTTTTCAAAAAAATTAGGTGTTATATAATGTTAATTGTTTAATGTGGTATATTAGTGATATTGTATATGACCAGTGTTAAAAAAAGGCAGAAAGAAAATAATAATATGTTTACAAAATAATGCGATAACATAATGTAAGAGCTATGTCCATGCGGATTGATCAGTATGTTGTGTATCAACCCTGTAGAATGGAAATATTACTTTTAATAAAGTAGTTATTTCTCTACTTTAGTAATATTACTTGTGGACTGGCCGTGTAATCACCGAGTTTTGTTGGGAATGGGTGTTATATATACTTCCGAGCGTTTTCTTTTGAATTTATCTCGTTTTGTATCATTATATTTTAGTTATGCATAATTTTGTTTTCTTTCTTGTAAGTCTGCTAATCAGCTGTTAAATATAACCTCCCTTAGCTGTGTCAATATGACCTTCTTTTTCCTTCAGTAGGGATTTAGATTTCGTGAGATGTCTACAGCTACGTATTTTTTTTTCTGCATTTATATGATGTTCCCCCCCCCTCCGATGATGCCTGAATTCACGAAACGTTGGTAAGTTAACTATTCACCTGTATGTTAAAGACTCATGGCTTTGTAGTTGGGATTTTTTTCATTTATAAAATGAAAGAATTAAGTTTAACAAAATATCATTATTTCATTGCATAATAATGAACTTTCAATTTGTAATTTTTAGAATAGGCAACACAATTTAATTGTAATGAAATAATTCTGCCTTCCTTTCCCAAAATATTATTTGGTATTCATCACCTGAACAATGTAATTTGTTTTGTTTTTTGCCTTTATTCAAAACTGATGATGAAATAATGAATAAGTCAGTCGTTGATGTGTGCCTACAAAAATAAAAGACAATAAAGAACTTTGAGAGTTTTCCTTTGAGAAAATTACTTCTGACTTTTAGTTAACATTCTCATTCTAGAGGGACCTTTATCCAGCTCTTTTTATACAGGTAATATTTTTTTTTTTCTGGAGGGTGGTAGAGAAGAATGTCTTCTTTACCCAACCCTTGTACTGGTTTTTCTTTTATTTTGGAATCGTTTTTAGTGGGTATGTATGTGTTTATCAACTCTTAACACATGTAAATTATTACAAACACTACTTTTCTGATGTATTATTGTGCCTATGTTATTGTTTAATTCGCTGTACATAAATGTATAGTTTCTTTATGTTAGTTTTGTTGTATTTATATTTGTGTATACAACGTTGCTGTATATTTGTAAGGCTTAGGTGCAAATATGTTTATGTAGAACCAAGAAATTTAGAGTCATTTATCAGTTATAAGGAATATACTTAAGTTAGAGTACGGATTATTCATTTAATTTCTTCTCTTATTTAAATACTTTGAATATCATCTTCCTGGGTTCAGACTTGGTTTCTTTTTTTTTTTTTAAATATTGCTTCCTTAAAAGAAAACCTCGATAGAATTTACTGCATATAATTAAAATATAGTTGCTGTCAGTGTATAAATATAATTACATATACATTCGTTTTATTGATTTTAGATCTGATGATAAGAAAAGATAAATTTATTGATAAACTTCGCACAGCAATTAAACCAAACCTAACGAAACAACTCCCAGAGTTTCGTATTAATTAATTATAATTAATTCCCTTTGTTGTTGAAGAACTGTTTACCAAATGTTGGCTGAACAATTAGCACAGAAAGTTGGATGAGCAGGTCCCGGCCGTGTGAAGGAAAATCTCTTCCATAGTATCCTCCCTAATCTCTTCATCAAAGGGAATTTCCTAAATCTCTGTTTGCGCTGCAGCTCCCTTCTGGGAGCTCTTTTACCATCAGTCAGAATTAGTTACCCGCTTCCTTTTACGATATTCCCTCTGTACTCATCTCATTCGTCTTATCTTAAGTTCTTCTTACCTAAGATTCGTCGAAACCATTCTTGGCTTCACGTTAAGAACGTTTCACCAACCTTAGAACCCTCGAAGAATTTACTTATTTATAATTGAATCAATGATCTCTTTAGGATCCCTGATCCCTCTAAACACTGTTGGGTCAATCCACTCGAAATTACCCAAATCATGTTACTCGACATTTTAGATTTTTATAATTTTTTCACCAGTTATTCCATATTTATTTGAGAGTCCAAAATCATAGTTATAAGCATTTTAAGACTCATAGTTTTTTCACGGCGCAGATTTCTAATTTTTTTTTTTTTTTCTGTAAACATGTTTTGGAAAAATCCCTGTAACTCTTGTTATTTTGTAGATATGAAACCAAAAAAAAAAAAAAACTGAAATTATTTAAAGTATTTTTCTACATTATTGTTTATCAATATATCGTCTAAAAATAAAGGAAATTGATTTGGAAAGATCATGAAAATAAAGATAAAACGAGACTTTTAGTGCAGCAAAAATGTAATAAATATAGCATTTCCAAGTCAATTTCAACCTTTTCCAAATCAAATTCAACCTTTTCCAAGTCAAATTAAACCTTTTCCATTTCAAATTCAACCTTTTCCAAGTCAAATTCAACCTTTTCCATTTCAAATTCAACTTTAGAATTTTTGTCAATTTTCGATTTTTTTCGAAATGAAGGTCACTTACTATATTATCGACGGCATAGCTTTTAAAAAATACAAAAAAAAATTTGATTACGCAGTTGCATATCCATTTATTTTAACATTTTAGATTTTTTCAGTTTGATATTTCTATGTGATATTCAATTATTTCCAAGTCAAATTCAACCTTTTCCAAGTCAAATTCAACCTTTTCCAGATCAAATCAAACTTTTTCCAAGTCAATTCAACCATTTCCATTTCAAATTAAACCTTTTCCAATTCAAATTCAACCGTTTTCATTTCAAATTAATGTTTTAAGTTTTTGTAAATTTTATATTTTTTTTTTAAATAATGGCCATCCCCTCCCCCCCCCTCCAATATGAAAGTCTATTATTATGCTCTCCTAAGTAGAATTTTCACTTACGGATATTGATTTATTGTACCTATTCGGATTTCTTAGGGACTAGTATTATGCTGTCCTGTACCTAGTTTTGAAAATAACCTCCATTTTAAGATTACGTGACTGCGTTTCGAATCATTTAAGTATTTTTGACAAATTCGATATGTGGGTGTATTTCTATGTTTCCCGATCAGTAAATTTTGAAAATGACATCCATTTTATGTTTACGCCACTGTGTTTTGACTTATTTAAGTTTTTAGAATTTATCCAATATAAAGGTCTACTTTTATGTTTCCGGAGCCGTAGATTTTGAAAACGACCTTCATTTTAAGATTAGGCCACCGCGTTTCGACTTATTTGAACTTTTCGGATATTTTTCATATGAGGGTGTATTTTTATGTTTCCGGAGCTGTAGATTTTAAAAATGACCTCCATTTTAAGATTCGGCCACCGCGTTTCAACTTATTTGAGTTTTTCGGATTTTTTTCATATGACGATGTAATCTTATGTTTCCGGAGCCGTAGATTTTGAAAACGACCTCCATTTTAAGATTAGGCCACCGCATTTCAATTTTTTTGAGTTTTTCGGATTTTTTTTATATGAGGATGTATTCTTATGTTTCCGGAGCCGTAGATTTTGAAAACGACCACCATTTTAAGATTAGGCCACCGCATTTCGATTTCTTTAAGTGTTTCGAATTTTTATCATAAAAGAGTGTATTCTTATGTTTCCGGAGTCGTAGATTTTGAAAATGACCTCCATTTTAAGATTACGCCACTGTGTTTCGGCTTATCCAAGTTTTTCGAATTTATCCAATTTAAAGGTCTACTTTTATGATGCCGGAGCCTTAGTTTTTAAAACGACTTACATTTTAAGATTAGGCCACTGTGTTTCGGTTTTGTTAAGTGTTTTTGATTTTTCCTTCGAATAAAAAAACATAATACGAAGGATTAATTTATTTTTCAATAAATAAATAAAAATATCTAATCAAAATAAATAAAATATGTACTGTCTCATTTTTAATTTAATTTTAGTTATCTTTTTTAATGTTGTGGTCTCCTATCACAAAATTATAAGATTTCGTACAATTAGCTGAAAAATCTGAATACGGAAGGTTAAATTTATTACCAGTTGCTTTTTGGCTTTTTAGTTTGTATTCTGTGGTTAATTGTACTTTAGCTTCATAATATTTATTTATTTATTCATACTCGAAAACATATTGATGAAACTTTGTATTGAAAAAATCCAAAATGAAGCCTAATTAACCAAGATGCAGCGGCTTAATCATAAAATGGAGCTTAAATATTAGATAAATTTAAATATTAAAGATTAGAAAAATTTCAATACGTCTCGGATAACATATAAGTAGATCCTTATACCGAAAAAGTAAAAAAAAAACTTTTATAATCCAAAACAGTGGCATAAACTTTAAATTGGGTCATTTACAAAATGGGGGAAATCTACTGCTCCAGAAACATAAAATTAGACCTTTATACTTGTTAAATTCTAAAAATATAATTAAGTTGAAACGCAGTTGCGTAATCATAAAATAGAGGTCATTTTCAGAATCTACGGTTCCGAAAACATAAAAGTAGACCTTTAAATTGGATAAATTCGAAAAACTTAAATAAGTCAAAATGCAATGGCGTCATCATTAAATGGATGTCATTTTCAAAGTCTACGGCTCAAGAAAAATAAAAGTAGACCTTAATATTGGATAAATTCGAAAAACTTAAATAAGTCAAAACGTAGTGGCGTAATCATAAAATGGAGGTCATTTTCAAAATCTACAGCTCCGGAAACATAAAAATACACCCTCATATGAAAAATATCCGAAAAACTTAAATAAGTCAAAATGCAATGGCGTCATCATTAAATGGATGTCATTTTCAAAATCTACGGCTCAAGAAGAATAAAAGTAGACCTTAATATTGGATAAATTCGAAAAACTTAAATAAGTCAAAACGTAGTGGCGTAATCATAAAATGGAGGTCATTTTCAAAATCTACAGCTCCGGAAACATAAAAATACACCCTCATATGAAAAATATCCGAAAAACTCAAATCAGTCGAAACGCGGTGGCCTAATCTTAAAATGGAGGTAATTTTCAAAATCTACGGCTCCGGAAACAAAAAATAGACCTTTATATTGGATAAATTCTAAAAACTTAAATAAATCAAAACGCAGTGGCGTAATCATAAAATGGAGGTCATTTTCAAAATCTACAGCTCCGGAAACATAAAAATACACCCTCATATGAAAAATATCCGAAAAACTCATATAAGTCGAAACGCGGTGGCCTAATCTTAAAATGGAGGTCATTTTCAAAATCTACGGCTCCGGATACATAAAAATACACCCTCATATGAAAAATATCCGAAAAACTCAAATAAGTCGAAACGCGGTGGCCTAATCTTAAAATGGAGGTCATTTTCAAAATCTACAGCTCCGGATACATAAAAATACACCCTCAAATGAAAAATATCCGAAAAAATTAAATAAGTCGAAACGCGGGGGCCTAATCTTAAAATGGAGGTCATTTTCAAAATCTACCGCTCCGGAAACATAAAAATACACCCTCATATGAAAAATATCCGAAAAACTCAAATAAGTCGAAACGCGGTGGCCTAATCTTAAAATGGAGGTCATTTTCAAAATCTACAGCTCCGGATACATAAAAATACACCCTCATATGAAAAATATCCGAAAAACTCAAATAAGTCGAAACGCGGTGGCCTAATCTTAAAATGGAGGTCATTTTTAAAATCTACAGCTCCGGAAACAAAAAAATAGACCTTTATATTGGATAAATTCTAAAAACTTAAATAAATCAAAACGCAGTGGCGTAATCATAAAATGGAGGTCATTTTCAAAATCTACAGCTCCGGAAACATAAAAATACACCCTCATATGAAAAATATCCGAAAAACTCATATAAGTCGAAACGCGGTGGCCTAATCTTAAAATGGAGGTCATTTTCAAAATCTACGGCTCCGGATACATAAAAATACACCCTCATATGAAAAATATCCGAAAAACTCAAATAAGTCGAAACGCGGTGGCCTAATCTTAAAATGGAGGTCATTTTCAAAATCTACAGCTCCGGAAACAAAAAAATAGACCTTTATATTGGATAAATTCTAAAAACTTAAATAAATCAAAACACAGTGGCGTAAACATAAAATAGATGTCATTTTAAAAATTTACTGATCGGGAAACATAAAAATACACCCTTATATCGAATAAGTCAAAAAAACTTAAATAATTCGAAACGCAGTCACGTAATCTTAAAAAGGAGGTTATTTTAAAAAAACTACTCATACGATAACAGACCCACGCATCGAAAAATTAAAGATAATTAAATAAATAAAAAAAGGTTGAATTTGAAATGGAAAAGGTTTAATTTGAAATGGAAAAGGTTGAATTTGACTTGGAAAAAGTTTAATTTGATATGGAAAAGGTTGAATTTGACTTGGAAAAGGTTGAAATTGACTTGGAAATGCTATATAATGGGTCTCAACTTTAATATTTTTTAATATGTAGCGCTGTCAGTGTACTACTTGATGATGAAATTTCAATCTTGGAAACCTTGTCCTTTTTTAAATATGAATTTTCAAAAACGTTCAATAGTCATTTTCGGCGATTTTAAAATATCATATCTAAAAAAGGGCAAGGTTTCAAAATTGAAATGTTATCACCAAGTAGTACCCTGATGGGACTACATATAACAAAAAATAAGTTGAGACTCTTTTCATTATTATAGTATTTCAGCGGAAATGTATAAAAAATAATCTAAATTATTTCAGTTTTTATTTTTGTTTGATATCTAAGAAATAACCAGAGTTACAGGCATTTTCCCAAAACGTGCTTTCAGTCGAAGAGAAAATTGAAAATGGCCGCCGTGCAAAAAAACTATGAGCCTTAAAATATTTATAACTATAATTTTGAACTCTTTAATAAACATGGAATTAGTGGTAAAAAATGATAAAACTCAAAATTGTCGAGCAATAACATTTAACAAAATTCAAATCCAAATCCAAATCCGTACAAATGCAAAGGCAGTTAGGGGTTCAATAGTTCGATGTAGATCTTAGCGTTCGCAGATGACAAAGATAGCAGCAAGCAGTAAGATAGGTATTTCCTACTTTATAAAAAAAATAAGTCTTGGTCTGTAGATTAACCAAGAAAAAGCAAAGTACGTGGTATCACAATAGACTCTTTTTCTTTTATTTTTCTGTCCTTCCTCGTCGTTTAGGCTGTTCGGGCTACGGGGTAAGGGCGGAGAATCATGCTAGAGATAAAAGTTCCTTCGGGCCTGTGATCTGAACTCATTATCGTTTTTTTATCAAGGTTGCCAGTATGAACATACCACCTCTAAAAAAGAATAATAATATAACAGTCTAGAACTTAGAATCATAGCTACATGGGCTTGGCACCATAACCACTGGCCTTTCACTGAACTCTGAACAGACTAATGCCCCGGAAGAAACAGTGGATTAGCTAAAGTAGTATTAACTCTTCTCCCCAATGCATTTTTTTTGTGCCCTAATGCTCCGCATCGGTTACATTGACGTTATCTATGCAACTGGGAAGGAAGTGTAGTTTGGTTCGAGCAAATCACAAAATTCACATGTCTTGGTTCCTAAATTATCTATGATAATGAAATGGGAATACAAATCATAGAAGAATATCCGCAAACCCCAAAACCAGTGTCTACTTAGGTTTTTTGTATAACCAATTTCAAGACATAACTGTATAAATAATGAAAATGTTTTATAAAAATAAAACGTGAAAGAAAACATTTTTAGGCCATAATTTTAATACCGTACTTGTTTACAATAAAAAAAAATAAGTTTGCATTTTAATTGTCTAATAATTAAAATTATGAATCTGGAATCATAAAAGAAAAAAGGTTGATCTTAAAAATGTTTCTTTAAGGCTAACCACATAATTAATTTTGTAGAAAAAAAAATAGCACTATTTCCGTTTAAGAATAAAGTTTATTCATTTTGGATGAATTCATTCTTGAACCAAGACCAAATTGAACCAATACTTCAAAATAGCTGTGCACTTCTATTTACAAAATATCTTGTTTTAACTTATACTTTTCCTTTTGAATTTTTCGTAACAGCACATGCAAGACTATTTTGTTAGACCTTTTAATATAAAGTCCTTACTAAAACTTTTAGATCAGAACTTGGTTAGTAATTGTTCTTCAAAGAACTTTATGATTTGAACTTTTACAATGAAAGCTCTTCCAAGAACTGTTTGGCTCGGGCTTTTTTATGTAAGTTTAATATTATAGACGGGCTCGGTTGGAATTTTTAAAGTGTTATTATAAAAGTTTCTTCTTAAATGTGGAAAAAATATCTGTAATTTTGTATTAAAGTATCTATTTGATTCATGATTTCCTGTCATTTTAACATTTATTTACGAGATTTATGGACTTATTTTTCTTAAGTTCGTCAGTTTAGATGTTGGATTGAAACATTTTTAGCAGTTCTAGGCATATTTGCAAATGTGTAAATTATTTACATAAATTATTTATTTTTTGCTGCTGCAAGATAGAGTATTCCTTTCAAAAAGTAGAGGAAGAGCTGAAATTCTGAGACCCATTTCTTTATCACTTCATGCTGTTGGCCTCAGCTTATTCCTACTGAAGCAAGAAAAATGCTATGGTTATGCAAAAAAAGTTATTATGCTATGGTAACCAGCCATATTTGTCTACTTTTTTAAATTAGTATTTACAGGACGTCATTCAAATTTTACTCCATGAAATTGAGGGATAGCAAAAAATATTCAAATATTAAAGCTTCTTCAACAAATTATTTATATATAAGTTCTCAGGAAACTTTTTGAAAATGTTCGTTCGATGGAAGTTCTAATATGAACTTCTATGTTATAACAAAGTGCTTACAGATCAAATTTTTAAATTATTTTAACGTTATTAATATTAACATTAGACATGTGAAATTTTTGTCAAACTGAAACAAACCCTACATGTTTTGAAACTGGTACCTTTTTTTGGGGAAGGGAGTCCATTTGATATACATATCAACTACTGTTGTTAATGCGATATGAGGAAAATTTTAGAGTATATGAAGTATCTAGATGGGCTAATGCCGATTTTAACAAACTCCGTCGATATTTTTCGTTCAAGAGTGAGTTTATATTGTACAAGAGTATACTTCAAACATTGCTTCTTCCGTAGATTTCATTCTTAAATGAAATAAAATCATTGAAATTACTTTGGAATATAAATAATTATGTATTCAATATAATTTATGAGAAATTTATACCTACGCTTCTTGTTACATATTTGTTATATGATGAAATAAGGATAGAAAAATCTGCTCTTATTAATCACACTCAAAACTAGAACCAATCTATCGATCATCACCTGAAACTGATTTTCAGTGGTTTGGGTTATATATATATATATATATATATATATATATATATATATATATATATATATATATATATATATATATATATTTATGTTTTGTATGTATATTTAATTACAGACAATTAATGTAACTTATTGTTCGAATTCCTTACTTTAAAATAAAAGTAATACTTCCGACATTAAACTTATTCAATCTTATCATGTAATTGTGCTTTTCACTTAAAAATTTTGAATGGATTTTTTAGATTGTATAGGTATTTCCTAAAATTATTCAGTTTGAAAATTTCAGAAAAAAAAGTCCACAATACTGTGAGAATAATTGTGGTGATTTAGGCTTCAATAAAATCATATTTTGTTTTATTTTCTATAAATAATGAAAGACATATATATATAGATTTTTATTTTTGAAGAAAAAGAAATGGTTTACACGGGGAACGAAATCATAAAAAATAAATACAAAAAATAATTTATTAATTTATAACATAAATACAAAAACAGTCATGCATTGATTACTTCTATTTATATTCAATAACCATTTCTAATGCATTATCTACGTTACTTAGTAAATAACAAAAATATTTACAAAATGTTATTATTGTTTTAATTTTTTTCCGTTGTATACAAATTTCATTTCTATCATGCAATATTAGTAATAACAATAGCCTTCTGTCCAAATGAAATACATTGTATTGTCTCATAATTAAATTTAATAGTCTTGTTGAGGTGTAATTGGATTTCACATAGCATGAATTTATTTTATTAAATATCGTTGATCTATTTACATCTTTTATACCTTATTTACATACCTCACCGGTAAAAATTAAAAATAATTATAAAAATACAAATCAATAAGATATCTAAAAACATAAGTATTGCCATTGTAAGAGGTAATGAACTTTTTGATAAAAAATTATCATTTGAAAATTCATCTATCAATAAAAATGATAACAATTGGGAAATAAGTTTCTGTTTTTTTTAAATTTGATAGATAAAAACATTTTTTTTTTTTACAGTATTCCTTGACTTAACATATATCTTCAATGTTCCGTTTGTAACATATAGATTTGTTACCTTTCGACAGAAAATAAATATTTTTGACCAGTTATAATTGATTTTGTACCGTCCAATTTGCTATTATAGCTTTCATAATTTATCAGTTGGAAAATAGACATCCTTAGGTTTGTATAAGGTACTCCGATAGTTGAATCCAAGTTACTTCAAGAATCCGCCTTTTCCTCTACGACAGACTTCTGCTGCTGCGGCCTGCCATCCTCGTCGATCTGCACCGAGGGCACCATGGGCGGCTTGAAGCCTCCATACTCGATGCAGAGCTGCTTGCTCCTCACCGACCTCGCGTGTATTCCCCTCCCCGCTGGTGTCATTACGGCCGCGACCCGGTAGGTGTGCGGGGGGTACACCGAGCTGAAGACAGGCTGGCTGGGCCTCAGGGGTGCTGTCCTCGCCAGCTGTTGTTCCGTCTGTAGAGTGTTCTGGTCTCCGGTGTGCTCCTCAGGATAGGTGTTGTATAGGGGAGGGTAGCTGGGTGCTTGAGGCTGGTACTTGATGTAGTAGTACAATGGCCGGGGTCGATAGATGTAAGGGATCACACCCGTGTTTTCGTGAGAGTGTTGCATTATATAGTTGCCGATGTAACCCTGAGGAACGTAATACATTGGATATTGATAGTACTGAGGTGTCCTATATTGTGGTAACTGATAGGCCAACATCAGTTGCTGTAAAATGTCGTTTCCTTCAGCCCTGTATTCCTGCTTGTTCTCTTCTTCCTTCGGCGTTTCTTCTTTCAGTTCTATCGGTATCGACTTTTGTATTTCGATATACGTCTTATAGACTGGCATTTCCTTGATCATCTGTTTCTCGATCATAGGCTGGTTCTCATTTTCGTGGGAAAGTGACACCGCTGCTCGAAGTGGTGCCAGTATGTCGTTTGTTAAAGAATTCTGAAGTTGCGGCAATGGTGTGGTGTTCACCTCTCCGTAATGGTTGGGGTCATCAGTGTTTGCTTCTGCGGTGAAAAGTTCTCTTCTGTCCCCGCGATCTTCTGCCTTCTTCTTCTCTATTCTAATGTGGTTCTCGTTGACCTCGTCTTCGGGAGCGACAAAGAAAGCAGAGATCATGTCTGCACCGCTGCTTCTATTCTTGACGTCTCTGACAGCTTCTTCTACATCCATTGTCACAGCTGTATCACTATCAGCTAAGAAGGATGTGACTTCTACATTTTTGTTCGGTTTGAATTTCTGAGATTCGAAATGTATGTATATGTTATCCATGTTATTGCTCTCTTCCGCTTCAATGTCTTGCAAATCGCCTTCCTTCACCTCATACATGTAATTTGTTAGCTGAGCTGGTAGTGATTCAACGACTATAGCGCTCATGGGTGTTGGGTTTGTCTGGTTTGTATCCTCGTCCTTGTTCGAAGCTATAGTTGTTGTTGCCATCTGAAAATTAAAAAAAAAAAAGAGTGATAAGTTTACAACAATAAAAGTAAAATGATTAAGAGTTTAATCATAATATATACCATGATAATAGTTTAATCATAATTTTTCTTTAGAGAGTGAATATTAATGAATTTTCTGTTTAGTACATTTCTTAGCAGTTCTTAGTGTGTTATATTTCTCTGATTATAATAAAGCAATAGAGAAAACCAATAAATGAAGTTACACCCAAGACTGTTTTGGAACATGGTTGCAGTAATTGGAGGCGTTAAGACGGAGAATGTATTGAAAGCTATCCGGAGCAGCTTAACCGACTTCAATTTCCCAAACTGACTAAGATAGGAGCTGACCCTTATAGGAAGTGAGGAGGACCCGGCTTATCTGGAGGGACCTCACCGCACTCACACATAGCCACCAGGCCAGTAGGCTCTTCCTACTTCCCCATTATCTCCTTCACCGCCTCCCGTCCTTTAATCAAATCAAACATTTCTCTCATTCCTTTTGTTACCCTTTAAACTTTAATATATATGTTTTTAAAATATATTAATATTTTTTGGTTGAAGGATCTTTTCTCACTTCAACAATTAACTTACCACGTTCTTAAAAAAACCTTTCCGCTGAATCGGATCGGTTATTGAGATGTGTGGCTAACTTAGTCATGTTTACTCCTGAGAAATAATAACAAGAGAACTGATCAGAAATAGAAATCATAATACGTAAAATATTTTTTACTTCATCCCTGATCTCCGAGGCGTCTGAAAAGAAGATGGCCTCGAGATCTCCTTTTGTAAATTTAGTTTTAGAGTGCTACCAGTGGGTAGTTTCTCAACAAGTGATTTCATGTTATTATATTCTTTTGTTCACATTTACTGAATGTATTTTACTTGTAATGCAGTTGTAAATATCATCAATAAAAAAAAAATAAAATAAAATAAAAAGTCGAAAATCCTCGAAAGGAAAAAACAGAATTTTAACAAAAAAACAACACTTTTTTATATTTATTGGAGTAACATCCACCATTGCTGTTTTTTTTCAGAGATACAATAATTACCTCTAAGATATTGGTCTCCTAAAACAGTCTTAGGTTTATAGAATATATCAGAAATACTACAATTATTTAATAATAATAATAATAATAAAAAAATACGATTTACAAAAGCTTAACATTCTTTTCATTTTATTATTTTTAAAATTTTATTATTTAATTTTTTTTCTTTTTTAGAAATGTTAAATATTCAATTGTCATGGATACAAAAATAAGAAAAAGATAAATCTAATAAAGTAAATAATCAAAGAACAATAATTCTGATACTGGTCTAAAACAGTGTAAACATGGTGGTGTAATTACATTAAAATAAGAGGCAAAAAACTCTCGAAATGCCAATTAACCTTCAAGATAGAGTAATTTTAACAAAAGATAAATAAGGAACAATAATATAAGATCAGGATATAATTAATATGTATACATATCAATTACTGTAACATAGTAGCTCAGTGGATAGGACACTGAGTTCCAAAGCTCAATATACCGAGTTCGAATCCTGCTGATGGCAGAGGATTATTTATTCCCGTGGATCGACCCTGGGGTTGGGTGACCCTCCTGTGGCACACCCAGCCTTCTAGAAAGTGGTTGCTATTAATTAAATAATTAATTAAGAGGAAAAACTTGATGGTTGAGCGTGTTCTGTGTCAAATCACCTACTTGCTCAACCGTTGACCAAGAAACAGTACTTTCTTAAATATTACTGAATCCACCCTTCGTGGATTATAATGGTATAGGATTTTTTTATCATATTAATTAATTAGAAAATAAATATAAGACCAAGGTCCGACTGTGGGAGTAAATGGCTAATAATAACAGGAGTGACTAGTTAAGTCTCTCAAATATCAGAAAATAAGATATAAAAACATTTCGTCAAATAATGGTGACCTGAGATAGCATTTCGTTAACTTAAAATTATATCCATAATAAGAGGTTAGGTATTTAGTAATGTTTGAGAGAATTGTGGCATTGCGTTGGGAACCATCCAGTGATAAGTTATATCTTTTTCGGACTACAATAGGTGTTTATGCTCTCATTAATTATCATATTTATATTATTTTTAAGTACCAATCAAGTCAGTTTTATCCTTTTTTGCGTAACAGCCATTAATATAATAGTAATTAATTCGTCTGATAGTTTAACCATAGGATTTTAAGTGCATAATGTTTGGATTTCACAAAGTGAAAAATCAACAAATTATTCACTAAATTAATTTTCTAAAAAGTTACATGACGATTTTTTGGAATAAATGAATCTTGATACCTAATTATTTAAATATATCAGATCTAGAATTATTAAACTACAGTAAATGTGTATTTAAGGTTATAATCATTTTTATGTCTCACTTCTTCCTTCACTAAAGTACTATGAAATTGTTTTTTAAACAATGCTATTGCCTTGATTAGGTGGTTTTTAAATACATTTTTCAAACTTAAAAAATTTTACATTGAGTAACAAAATTCGTTTAATTTCTTTGAACACATTTGGTTTCCGTTAAATAATATTAGTCTTTAATAATTATTATTTATAATTTTTCGTCACTCTCCATTACTTTCTACGATTTTTTATACTAGATATTGATTTTTTTCAAAAATTCTCCGCTTTCTAACGATGTATTATACATACAACGTATGACTAGTATTTCAGGAAATCCATTTTCGACCCAAATCAACACTTTCTCTGTTTTCTCCATTTTTCAATTATCAAATTCTTTCAAACGTTATATTTAGCGTTTTATGTAATTATTAATAATGATTGATAGTTAATTATTTAAAATAAACCAAATTAAAGGTACTTTAGAGGAAGACATGTAAAACATTTAAACATTTAAGCCCTGTAAAGTGACATCAATAGGTATAAGACCTCAGTGATATTAAAGACCACTTAATTATACAATGATACACTTAGTTTAATCAAAATCGTGGGAACCGGTTTTGAGAAAGTAAAAATAAATTCAGTAAATGTGAACAAAAGAATATAATAGCATGAAATCACTTGTTGAGAAACTAGCCACTGGTAGCACTCTAAATATGTATTTACAAAAGGAGATCTCGAGGCCATCTTCTTTTCAGACGCCTCGGAGGGTTGTCAGGGATCGAAAAGGAAGCAAGGTTAGAAACGAGAGGGTTAGGATGGTTCTGAAGTTTGTTATGGAAGGATAAGTATCTGGATTGTGCCAGGTCAGAAACATAAGGAACATTAAGGTCGTTATGGATGATTTTGTTTGTGACAAAGTAAGGAGCTGTGAGGATTTTACGAAGGATTTCGGATTGTAAGGATTGGATACTAGAGCAATTCGATGGCTTAGTGGAGCCCCAGAGCTCAATTCCGTAAGTCCAAATAGGTCTTATTGTAGTCATGTATATGAGTCTTTTGTAATTGACTGGGAGCTTAGAGCGTTTGTCTAGTAAGTGCTGGAGTAGTCGGAAACGTCGAGCTGTTTCTTGTCGTTTCAGTCTGGTATGAGGATTCCAAGTTAGATGTTTGTCTAAGTGGAGTCCATGTCTCAAATTTGTTCAACAGGGATAAGTGGGGTATTATTAAAGGATAGTGTAAGACAAGAGGACATAGGTTTACGACGAAGGTTAAAGGTGATTTGATGGGATTTATTGGAATTTATTTTGATCCTTCAGTTTTGAAACCATTCAAGGTTTGTGATGTGTGATTGAAAGGTTTGGGATGCAATTGTTGGGTCGTTATGAACTGATAGGACACATGTATCATCGGCATACGTGGTAATGACAGTGTTAGAATGGGTTGGGATATCAGCTGTATAAAATGTGTAAAGGATAGGACATAGGATACTACCTTGAGGAACACCAGCCGACTGGGAAAACAAGGATGAATAGGCATTATTATGATTTACTTTGAAGGATCTATCAGTTAGATAGGAACGGATAATGAGGATGTATGTAGGGTGTGGGAATTTACGGAGTTTGTAAAGCAGTCCTGGATGCCAGACTCCATCAAAAGCTTGTTGTGTTGAAAGAACCCCGTGCAGTACATTCCGCGCTCCAATGCAGAGGAGACAACATCCACCACACGATGGCATTGCTGGATAGTGGAATGGGATCTGTGGCATCCAAATTGATGATTTGAGATAATGTGATTAGAATCTAGGATGGATTGCAGGCGTTTTAGGATGAGCTTTTCCAGGATTTTGCCTAGGATGGGTAAAAGGGAGATAGGGCGGTAGGAGGATGGGTTTTCTGGTTGCTTTTTGGGTTTATGTATCATTTCGATAATAGATAATTTCCAAGGGTCAGGAAAGTATGTGGATCGCAGAACAGTATTATATATGTACGTAAGGAATAGGATGGCTTTCCGAGGAAGCAGTTTTAGGATCTGGGATGTAATTTGGACGTACTAAAATATGATCTCTGAAACTTATCTTATTTAACAGCAACCATCTACTTTACATCTTGAAAGAATTTGACGTTTTTGAGATATAACTGGCACAGCTCTTTAATTGCATTTAAGATTATTTTACAGTGTAAAAATAGTAATTAAAAGATGCATATTGTCATTCCTCTCTTTTCATACTATTTGGTCGACAAAAAAGTCAATAAGCCTAAAAATATCTTGGCAAGCATTTAGACTCATTATTACAATTGAAGAACTAAATTAATTGAAATTATATAATTACATATTGTAATTCACTACTTGAATCATATTAAATATTTTCGGCTGATTTTGTTACAGCTCTGTTTTATGGCAACATAAAAGCACCAAATTACCCAAGGATCTTCTCTTAAAAAAATTAATATATTGTCAAAATATAATATTACGAGATAGGTCTTGTACCTTACCGCGAATAAATAATCAACTATAATTAATAATGCATCATTAAGAGAAAATGAATCACAGAGAAAAAAAATAAGACCACATAACTGAGATCATAGACAGACAAATCTATTAAATTAATTATATTTAAAAAAATATATTATTAGAATTAATTATACTGTCTAGAATCTTTAATATATGTAGAGATAAACGTAAATAAAACTGGCATTGTTGACCAAGTTTGTATCTAAACATTTTACTGAAATGAGATAAATCTAATAATTCTCACTAGGTAGTTTTAGGAATGATTTATAGGTTTTAGTTTTTATAATTATGCTGATCAGAGGTTTGAATAGATTTAATGTCCTTATCTGATTAATTATTTCTAGATTATTGTTGTGATTTACGTTATCTATGATTAATTATTAATTTGATTTTTTCTTGATGACACTTTAATTAGTAACACGCTGAAAAGTATGTTATTTATTAATTTGTATGATGATCATTTGGGAGAAACATTTGTTTAGTTTTTTATTAAAATTATTAAGAAAATAATATTGTTAAAATGCCTGGTTAAAGGACAGTAAAGAAAATTTTTAAAATGTAATTATAATTTATTGAATCACTTCTAATTATTGCACCTGTATTGAAGCAGCACCAAAGCCGCATCTACTCAAGACAATGTGCACTGTGCAACAATTGCATACCAACCAATTCCATTGTTACTGGAGGCATTGCATGTCAATAGTAAGTTCCATCGTTTCTGAGAGGGTAAGAATGGATCATTGTGTAATGGAGATGATTATCTAAGTGCCGTTGAAATTATATGTAAATTAATTATTGTTTTCATCTCTGTGGTCGTTGAACGCGAACAGTCCAATGAACGCATAAGTATTTATATAACATGTACATTTATCACAATCATGATATGTATCAATTGAAACTGAAAAAGTATGAATTTTAATATGTAAATTCTACCAATCAATGATCAATACTGATCAAATAATTAATGTTGATGTAGTTATATACCTTATTTCAAATTTAAAATTTAAGACTTGGGGGAAGGGAATCAGATAACTGACCATTAAAAAATAGGATATATATAATGTATAATTTACTAATATAATATAATGTATAATATTTATATGGTGTATAATATACATCATAATGTATCAAAACATGGAAAAGTGTGGTAATATATGAGATAAACTTGTTAGTACCAGATTTAACTAAATTATAAAATATATTTTGAATTATCATGTTTAGATGATCTCGATGGTGATGAAAAAAAGAAGTGCATTAAAATTATCTATTTTATCTGTACAATACCTATTATTTGCGTACCATTGGTAAACATTTCAATTTACCCAAGAGTATTATACTTAATTAACAAAATATTAAAATAAACTAAGTATATTGTTATTTTTTTTATCAAATGATTTAGTTAATTACAAAGCAGGTTAAATAGACTTATTTACGTAAGTTTTATTTTATTTCTTGGGTATAATATTCAATTTTTACAAAATTATTTCCAAATACTATTATAAATTAAATGGGTGGGACAACTTCCGTACTTGGCTATGTGGATGACCTAATCCTGTTAAGCGAAGACACGGAAACTATAAAACTAAATACGATAACATTAATGAAAGCCGGTAAACACGGATAAGACAAAATATTTGGTTAGCAGCAAAAATGGCAAAATTGCTGGTGATATCGTTATATATAGAAGGTGATATGTTTGAACAAATAGAGAAGTTTAAGTATCTGGGGTCTAATTTAGTTGCTTTATCGCTATGTTAAAACTAATTATTCTCATACAAGTTGCAATTATTTTTTTATTCCCAACAGGTCGGCGCCCTCAGACAATTTCGCGGGTTGCACGACCCTAAGATCGACTGTGGTTACATCTCGGTTTCCTTAAATTCAATTGCAATGAAAGTTCCACACCTTTTTCCCCTGATATTTACTTATATTTTTGTAAAATTAAATCATCGAAAAGCTTGTATTTTCGGAGATCCAGATACCCATACTTATTACATAGATGCAATAGTTGTATTCCTAAATGCCAATTTTTTAACATTGTCGGAAAGAACGCTTTAGTGTTCCTAGTTAAATATTTGTTTTTCTATTTTTCAAATTATAATTTATTCCGTAATTAGAACGTTAAAAAAAAAAGAAAACTGTTACCACTGCAACTCATGAGTTCAGTACATCTTGGTCAACAATTGTGCAAGGAGGTGATTGGACCGATGTCACGCTCAACCATCATATTTCTCACTTAATTCATTGTATAATGAAGGATATCACTTTATATAGGCTGGGTATTTCCTATAAAGATCCTCCGACCCTAGGGTCGATCTATAGACGACGAAATAGCATAAATAATAGGAACAGCAGTGGCCTCGAGATCTTTTGTAAATACATCACTAGAGTTCTGAGCTATGATAGATTGCTTCTCCACTTAAGTCATGAGCGTATATGGCTTTAGTGCCTTCTCTGTGTCCAGTGGATTCCCATCCCAGTGATACGGCTGAGAGAGAAGCGCTGGGATCTCTTGGAGTCTTTCCTTATCCAAACGTGGCGGGAAGGGTTCGACTCGGAGCTCACTCGGCTGACTGTAAATATTGTAAATAATCATGAATTTGTTTATATATTTTTATTTACTGTTGTCTCAAGTTTCATTTATTTTGTTGTATTAGGTTTTCTTTTTATTTTGTTGTTATAACGTTTCTATTGTTTTTGTTATTGTGTGTATGGTATGAATGAGTCTCATACAGCTCTTATATTCAATGCCCTTAATCGAGGAAAAATGTATTATTTCTCAATAAAATGACATTTATAAAAAAAAAAATAATAATAATAATTGATCTGTCATCAGCCGAACTCGAATCTGGACTCTTAGGTTTTGAAATTCAGCACCTTACCACTGCACTATCCCACTCTCTGGTATAAATATGAATAAAAGTAAACATAATTTAAGATTATATGTGTTCCCAAAAAGTGAAAAATAGGTCCTTCATATTACGTTGAAGTTATGTTTTTACTTTCACTTACATATATATGTAATATATAGTAAGGGTAAGTAATGTGATTGTCAACATTTTCGAATCTGAGTTTTCAATGGAAATACACGTTTTGAGGTACCCTGAGTCCAAATAACCTAGTCCCGAAAAATGTTCGGTGTGTCTGTGTTTATGTGAACACTCTAACTCGAAGACGAAAAGTCGTACGAAACTGATATTACGTATTTAAGATAGATATATGCCTTAGATGTGGCTGCAACTTTATATCGGAAGTGCCACTTTATATCGACGGTGGAAAACATTATTATAATTTCCTCAAACACGGCTGTAACGATTTTGATTAAACTCGGTGTATCATTGTATAATTAAGTGGTCTTTAATACCATTTAGGTCTTATCCCCGTTGATGTCACTTTACAGGACTTAAATGCCTAATGTTCATATACGTCTTCCTCTAAAGTACCTTTAATATGATTCATTTCAAATAATTAACTATCTCTCATTATTAAAATTTATGAAAAAATGCTAAATATAACGTTTGAAAGAATTTTATAAAAAGTATTTAGAATCCACCTAATCAATGCAATGTCATTGTTAAAAAACCTACTTCATTGTACTTGTGTAAAAGAAGAAGTAAAATATAAAATCATTTCATGGATGTATAAAGAATATGCTTATAACCTTAAATACATTTACTATAGTTTAGTGATTATAGATCTAATATTATATTTAAATAATAAGGTATCTATCGTCCGTTTATTCCGAAAAATCATTATGTAAACTTTTAGAAAAATAAATTATTAAATATTCTGATAAATTTTCCTTTTTGCGATATTCCAACAGAATCTGCTTACAGTCAGTGTGACAACTTTTGACCTGCCTATGACAGACAATGCAAATCTCTCTATTCCTTTTTAGTAAACTTTGCAATTGAAAATAACAGTTTAATAGTCGTACAATCCATAATGAACCGATCATACAATCCATAATCAACCGGTGGTATAATAAATAGGACTTTTGTTATTTTAACAGTATTTATGATTTGTTAGCTGTAATCTTTAAAAATGCAATTCAAAAATTTTATAATAGCCCAACATGGCCAGAAAATAATTTGTATTCAAAGTTGAGCGGTAAGTGAAAGTTGTGTGTAGCGCTCACCAGATCTTTTTTGGTTTTACTGCAAGTGAATTAATTTTTGGTTTATAATTTTCAATAATCAACCATTGTGATCGATCAAAAAATTCAAAAACTTAACCCCCTCTCAAAATTTGAGGTTTCACGTTTCAGGATGCGTAGAATCCTAAAAACGAATAAAAAATTTTTTGTGCGTCTGCCGTCCGAGCATTTTCTCCGAAACTACTGGACCGATTTCTTTCATATTTGGATAAAAAAAATCAGAGGTCACCCGAGGATGATCCTCCTTCATCGACATTATTATCCGCCTTTTACTTTCAAAATGGCGGCCGAAAACGTGCGTTGCTATAGACTGTAGCGCCTAAACGAATGTAGCGATTTCAATGAAATTTTGCTAAAGTCATTTTCTCTACGCCCTTTAAATTTATCTATATAACATACTTTAACAAAAAGAAGCATTTAAAAGTATACGAAAAAAAAAATCGTTAAGATCGGACAATTAGGAGCAAAGATATGGTGTCAGGTTTTTTTTTTTTATATGTTCTACTCCAAATGTTATATCCTTTGCTTGGTTTTTAAATTTTGAATGTGTTACTGAAGTAATGATATTTTTTTTTTTTTTTTAGAATATTACTAATGATAAAGTTTAGTCAATAATTGGAATCACCTTTTATTTGTTTTTCTTTGTGACTAGAAGGTAATGTTACTTTGGATGTATAATTGTTTGAAAATAATAAACCATTGTGGAATAATTTGCAGAGTTTTTGTTTTACAATAAGTAATGTACATGTTATCTTTTTCGAAATATATTATTACATTCAAGGTATTTTTGCGTGTTTTTTTAATGACATATAAGTTAAATGGTTGATCAAGTAGGATGGCCTAGGTTTCGGCCTAGAGTTGTAGGAGTCTAATATGTAAATTAATCTAACAAGGCGTTTTAGTAGGCTGGTGAATTAGTGCTCTTCATCTGGTCTACCGGAGGATTGTTATAGCGACTAGCCAATTCTAACTTTACCTGCTCAGCCTCGGGCCAGCTCGTCAAGTTTACACCAAGCGTAGTCAGCGTTCCGTCTTCCGCTTCTCCCATCTGAAACAGTGATGAAGTTGCATATTAAAGTCGTATTTTATGCGTTTATTATGCATGAGTAAATTTCCAGTAATGTACATGTTATCTTTTTCGAAATATATTATTACATTCAAGGTATTACTGTGTGTTTTTTTAATGACATATAAGTTAAATGGTTGATCAAGTAGGATGGCCTAGGTTTCGGGTTATTATTATTGTTTTGGGTACCCTCACACATTGGCATAATTGGCAATGAACGAGCCGATGAGGGAGCAAAGGAAGCCGCCAGAAGCACAGATTCACCTGTTTTAGGATCGATGTTTCTCAACGAATGGAGAAGAGAAATTTCAAAGAAAGTGAACGGCAGTTGGAATGCACAGTGGAGATTACTGCCACGCAATCACCTTCATCTGACCAAAGACGAAAATGGAGCTTGGTATCCTCCAAAACACCTGACATCAAAAGAGTGTTCTATAATAAGCAGGCTCAGGATTGGACATACCAAACTGACCCATCTCCATCTACTTCTTGGCTTACATCGACCAACATGTGAGGTATGTTAAAATGCTAATCTGACAGTTGAACACATATTCCAGTGCAAAAAGTTCCGGAAACAGCAAATCGAACTCCAAATTGAAGACAAGGCACCATACAAGGAAAACGCTGGTATTGAGAAAACTATGAAGTACATCCGAAAAATAAAATTGATTAGTTATATTTAAGAAGAACGATCGTCGCTAATGGCCCTGGCAGTCGATGCGACGTTAAATAACAGCAAATAAAAAATAAATAAATAAATTTCCAGAAAAATAATAAAATATTTTTTTACTGTGTGAAATAATAATCTTGTAAAATTTTCAAATTAATATAAATAATAAAATCTTTGAAAATATTATTGTTTGATGAAGATAAAACTGCAAAGATTACTTAAAACCACACTCATAAAAATCCATGAACGATTCAGCCTTAACAATTTTTTCCCATCTTCATCACCTCTGGACTCGTTACTTGGCCCTCTTTAATCGTCAGGATATCATTACTTCAATAATGTTAACGGGACACGTACACGATGTAAACCTCCTTAGTTCAATTGTGGATTTTTCCTAATATTATACAAAATACGTAAAGAAAAGTAGAGAAAACAATATATTTTATAATGATGTAGAGATGGTTGACCGTGATATAATGTGAGAAGGGGTTTATCGAGGGGTGCGGTCAAATAAATACTAAATTATACAAAATGTATTATTTAATTTTTGCCGAAGTTTCGACCCACTTTGCAGGTCTTCATCAGGGCGTAGGATGTAGAACAGTGGGAGGCAATTGAAACAAAATTGAGTGTTTCAACTGCCTCCCGCAGTGCTTCATCCTAAGCCCTAATGAAGACCTGCAAAATGGGTCGAAACGTCGGCAAAAATTAAATAATACTATACATACTATAATTTAGTATGTATTTGACCCCCCCCCCCCCGGGTAACTCTTTCTCATAATATATTTTATAGTCTTACCAGGCTTGTCGAGAGGAGGGTCCGCCCTGTCCTATAAGATTTTAATTTTCAATTTTTTTTTTATTTATTCATGAGACTTACAACTGTATAAATTTAAAAATCATACAGTAAATGTGTACACTGTAATAATACAATCACATTCAAACGATTATTGAGAAACTATCCATTGGTAGCACTCTAATAATATATTTACATGAGTAGATCACGAAGCCATCTTCTTTTCAGACTTCTTGGAGGGTTATCAGATATCGAAGAGGAAGTAAGGTTTGAAACTAGAGGGTTCGGATGGTTTTGAAGTTTTCTATGTAAGGATAGGAATCTGGATTGGGCTAAATCCACATAAACCCGGAAAACATGTGGTGCGTTAAGGTCGTTATGGATAATTTTGTTTGTGACAAAATAAGGAGCATTGTTGAGGAATTTACAAAGGATTTTGAATTGTAAGGATTGGATACGAGAGGAATTTGATGGTTTACTGGAGCCCCAAAGATCAATGCCGTAAGTCCAAATTGTAACAATAAGAAATTGTACAATGAGTCTTTTGTAACATAAAGAAAGTTTAGAGCGTTTGTCTAGTAAGTGCTGGAGTAGTTTCTTGTCCTTTCAGTCTTGTATGAGGATTTCAAGTGAATCGTTTGTCCAGATGGAGTCCTAGGTATCGGATTTGTTCAACAGGGATAAGTGAGCAATTGTTAAAGGGTACTGCAGGACAGTTAGTCATAGGTTTACGTCGAAGAGTGAAGGTAATTGATTTTTTAAACTTTTAAATTACATATTACAATGAACTATTGGTAGTATGATAATAATATATGTACTTATTTTTGTTTTAGTGGTGAATTTAGTATTTGAGACGCCCGGTAAAATATGTGGGAACTAGGTAATTTTGTTTTATTCGAATATTTCAGTAAAATATCTGACTGATGATAAGCCGAAAACTACGTTCTAATACAAATAAATAAAATTTAAAAGGAAAGTAGAAATCGGAAAGAAAACAAAGAAAATTGTTAAAAGATGTGTTCTTAATAATTTCCTGAAACAAATAGTTGTTCTCATATTCTTCAGGTTCTGAGTTCGAATCCGTGTGTGACAAGTAATTATTTATTCTGCTACATCAACCATGGTTTCTCCGGAGACCCTCCTGGGGACGACCGAGCCTTTGTAAATTGAGAACTCTTAATTAATTATTTAATTGAGAGTAAAGACCAGTGTAGAAAACTGTTGAACGTGATGTAGGCCAAATTACCAGTTTCTTGCTCAACTGTTGACCAGCAACCTCTACTTCCGTACAATATCCTGAACCCATAATCCAGTACCTCCAGGGGTTGTAGTGTTACAGGTTAAGTTAATGTCTAACAATTATAGCTACTAAGTCGTCGCAAAAGTCCTTGGGCATGAACACAACCATTAATTATAAGTCTCATAATTAATCCTATAAGAATGTTTTTATTTCTATTATTTATGTCAATGTTTACTTTGACTAATCCTTTAATTCCTTGTGACTTGATTTTGCTTTATGGGACCATTTCCGTTTTTAAAACGCAGTGTAATGTCAGTAGAAAAAAATCCTTATTCGCGGTATTTTGAAACATCATTGGGAAAAGGATCAAAGCGCAAAGACAAGCGCCAAACAAACTTGTGAATATGATCCTTTGAAATTTCGTTTTGCATTTTGGGCTTGTTCCTGTTGGTCGGGCAATGGACTCAAACTTTTACTGTGAACAGCTAAACAAAGTTTATGCAGTTTTGAGTGCAAAGTACTCCTCTTTGGCAGACAGAAACCAAGCCACAACAATGCACATCGTTCTCGTTTGACCAAAAATAATTATCGGAATCGTAAGCAGTATATGCTTCATCTTGCGTATAAACCAGATATTGCAACATCAGATTATGGCTTGTTTAGGTCAACGGTATATTTTTTAAAAGGTAAGATCTTTGATAATTACGAGGACGTAAAAATTGGATGTGAAGAGTTTTTTTGCCTCAAAGCACGAACGGATCCATGATTTAATTTTGGGAGAGGGAGACTTCAGCCCGAAATATTTTTTTGTATGCATGTATTAGGATAATTACATCGGAAGAAAGAAATAAACTAACAACCTATATGAAATGCTGTTTAAGTGATTGTTTAAGTCATATTAAATGAAATTAGACGAACAATATTACTTTTAGAGATAATTTTTGTCATAAAACATGGTTATATTTTACCATTTTGGGGGGGGGAGAGGGCGAGCTTCAGCCCGAAATCCCTCCCCCTCTTCCCGTAGATCCGCCTGTGACTCAAAGTCAAAGAAATGGTTCTGACATCAAATCTAGTTACTGGATGAAATATGGGTGAAAGTAGTTGAAATCTATGTACTATACTTTGAAGAGTAGTATTCACTAATGTTTAAAATATTTGATATAAAATAAAGGTATGATCATGCACGAGGACTTCAGTAACAACTTAGTATTTTCCATTGTACAATTTTCTTTTTATAAGAATTGCGTTAGCTCAAGATGAAACTGGGTTATAGTTGTTAAGCAGGGTCACCGTAGAAGGTCTTGTCTTAAGGTAATTATAGAGGGGAGAGGAATGTCGCGTTTGGTTTCTGAGCCCTGGGACTTAATTTCTATTCCAGAATACAATTTATTATTGTCTTCAAGTCAAAAATTGTGGTATTTAAAATCATAATGGGTTTAACTAAAGCAAACACACAAATGTTATTGTCATATTTTGGTAGATATTAAGTTTAAAATGAAAGTTTAAGTACTGAATTTTAAGACACAATTTTTTATATTTTTTCATTTACGAATAAATTAAATTCATTAAAATAGAAGCTCTCTTCAAAAGGAATTATGTCTGAAGGCAATTTCATCTCTGTCATTTATTACGTATTTTGAAATATGCCTGCGAATAAAAAAATAAATAAATTAAGTCATATTTTTTATTATCCGCCATTACTCTTGGAATTATTGCGGTCTTGGCAGAGGTTGGATCTTTTCCATCTGCCATAAACTTTATTTAGAAATGATACTCCTCTTTTATCATCACTTATCGTTTTATTTCTGCTATCTCTTTTTTTTTTTTTCAAATAATAATTTTCCGGTTTATTTTCCTATAATAAACACTACCAGAGATGGCAGCACCGAATGGCTCTACCGAGTGCCATCGAGTTGTAATAAACTTTATTCTTATTAAATTAAAAGTTTATACCCTTATAAAATGATATCTGGTCATAAACTACTGAAAGACCGGGTGAGCTACCCAAGTTTATTTAAAGTCGATTATCATAAAGCTTGAACTGACACTAACTGCCTATTATAAAAAAAAATAAATGAAACTAATCTTAATTAACTTCCTAAAAGATAGTATTTATTTTAATTTATATTTAAATTTATTTTAAATTTCAACGCTATTGTTTAATTTATAGCAGTGAACATGTAGTCATAATTTATATGGATAAGCGTTCTTTTTTTGAACAGTTCAATTTTTTTTTACTAGCCTGCTCTTACAAGTATATTATAACTTGCAGTTATGTTACAATTTGCAGCATGTTATAACTTTAACAATTCAAATTAAACTCCTATGAATTTAATCTTCTAGGAGTTTAAACTCCTTTGAGTCTAATCTATATCAGTGATAGTTGGTTATAATCGTAAAGAAATATAATTATCGCAAAAAGTGGGGTATTGAGTGTTTGTGTCCTATTTTAGCAACGCACATTGCAAGCCAAAATTGTTTTTTAATCATTATAACTAACAAATATCATAACTAACAAAACTCTACACCATGAACTTAATATCCCATTTGTCAATTATATTGGTATATATTGGAGTTATATATTATATATATATATATATATATATATATATATATATATATATATATATATAATATATATATATATATATATATATTATATATATATTGGAGTTTTGGCAATGGCCAGATTCTCTACTCAAACCATGTATTTGTGGTTATAGCGCCTCTTCTCAGCATCTACTACTCTTTAATACCAGTAATGCTGCTGAGTGAGGGACGCTGAGATCTCCTAGAGTCCTGCCTTTCCTTCCACGAATGGGGAGAAAGGCTTGGCACGAAGGTCTTGATTGAATGATTTTTTTTCTCTTAAATATTGTCTAGAAGCATGTGGGTATTTAGGTAATTATTTTCATTAGCTTAGTTTCGATCTGTTTAGTTTATATACATTTATTTTTAGGATTATTATTTTGCTAAATTAATTATTTTTACTTATTGTGAATGGAGTGTAAATGTTCTCTTTGAACGCTATTATAAATACCCTTAATTGTGACAGATTGTAATATCTCCCAATAATATGTTAACAAAAAAAAAACATTGCACTTATTCTCAAGCACACAATAAAAATGAAATGGAAAATCCAGTTTGTAAACAAAAAAAATACCTGGTTTATTGTGTATTATTAATACTCAATTATTACACTTACAAGATTTTTTTCGCAAGCAGGGTATGTATTAACTATCCATAAATTAACTAATCGATCAAACAGTAATGTTTATTATTTTTTATTAAAATGTAGCATCAAAAGTTTTAATCTATAATTAATTATAGTTTTGGAGAGATAACATAAATAATTATTTAAATGGTTTCTTATCAAAATTTAGATAGATTACTTAAAGAAGATTAAAAATAAGGGGTGTCAGAATTTAATTTGTCCCCCAGTCTGGAGTAATCTGTTTACTATAACTAATTTCTTGGTTGGCTGGCTTAATGCAATCACGATCTAAACGTGAGTTTCACATGCTGTGTATTTATATGCAAAATATATCAAAAACATAAGGTCATGTTGTTAAAATTATATTAAAATTATAAAAATTCAATATAACAATAAAATAATTGATAGTGTATGTATTGGTTAAAATTACATACTGTTATCAAAATTATAACTATTGCTATTATTGCTCACAAACTCGTATCGTAGATTATTATTATTTTAAAAATTACTATGATACCAGATGTCATTCACTCCCTACAGATGTTATCTCAATTTCGTTAATTTTAGAATATTCGAGGTCAATGTCCCGGGTTCCAATGCGGTTGATGTCAAGTCATTTCCCATCAACCGTGGATCGACCCTTAGGTCAGGAGACCCTGTTTGGGCACACCCAGCCTTTATAAAGTGGGTATTCTTAACTAAATAATTAATTAGACGGTTGAGTGGTCAGGATTTCGCTCAAGCCTTTCTTTTAAGTCCTCATCCAAAGGACTTTGAAATTAGGTCTCAAAAATTTGAATCCAAACTATTAACATATACTCTTAAAACAATGCGAAATGTATTATAAAATTAAACGAAGATTGAAATTGTAAATATATCAATGAAATAATAATCTCAAATATTCAAAAACAATAATAGGGACCGTTGCGACATCAGCCAGTAGTAAGGACGTTAGTTGTGAACACTTTTACTTCGAGGGTCCATTGCATCTTCCCTCCAACACATCTGAAGAAATTAAGAAAACGCCGACGAGCGGTTGAGCTGTGAGCAAGAACTCGTTATGGATGAACTAATTAAGGGATAGGTATGAGTGCGTTTTTTGTTGTTGTTGTTTTTTCGTTACGGGATCCGAAAACTGGTTCACTTTTACTCTCAGGGAATCGCTCTCTCCGGCCTTGCCCTTGGCCGACGAAAGCCAGCGGTCGCAAGGCCACGCCTTATCTGTCGGTCGATGGTTTATGGCCGTTCTTTCCTTCGTGATCAACCTGCCTTCTTGATAGGCCTTTTCCTCGCTCTTTTCGTCTTCTCGGCTCGTGTCGAACGTTTCCTTATTACTTTCACTGCCTTCTTTATGGTCTAGCATAATCGTTATCTGTAAACTTTCCTTCGAAATCGAAAGCGGAATTTGAATTTTTGTTTATAATGGATATATACCTGTTTCGCTATATTGTTTAACGACATTTATATTAGAGATTGACGTAGCTTAAGGTACGTAGTCGCCACTTACAGCTATGTTGAGTTTTTGTGTTAATTTCGTGTAATTGTAAAAAACAGCTTACCATAGAATCTCAAAGAAACATAATAAATCGAAGAATGTAATGAAACTAGACAATATATTAAATGCTCTTACCTATGGTAAAAATATTATCAATGGTGTTGTATTTGTAAATTATTTAGTTTCAATTAAAAAAATCGATATAATTTTACCGCACGTATTATTCGCTTTAATCATTTGTGAAGATGAAGATTGGACATTTTTCAGCAACTTTCAATCCTTTTCAAATTAAATTTGGAAGTTGACCATCAATAAAAATATCATTTATTCGCAAAACCTGTTTAAGAAATGTAAGATACATTTTACATGAACACTAAAATTGAATAAGGAGTGTATTCTGCCCAGATTAGTTGAAGAAATAAATTATTAGTCTGGCCCAAACAATTTTTTAGTGCAGGTAGTAATAAATAGAGTGAAATAATTAAGTAACTTCTTTTAGATATTTTGAATGATTGTAAACAAACAAAAAAATGTTAAAACGATTATTTCGAACTATTAATAAATACGTATAACTAGGAGCAATCATTCAATTGCTGGTACTGTAAAAATAAAAAGTGATTTACACTAATGAATTGTCTTAGAAAAAAAATAAAGAAGTAATGGATATCATTTTAATCAAAGTCCCTCTTTTATTGTGATCGTAACCTTTCAATAAAAATCGATGATTTAGTTTATTTACTTTTTTATTTTGTATGTTCAATATTAAAATATTATAAATAGTATATATAAAATAGTATGTATATAGGTTACATGCGTTAAGAAGGTGAATAAAAATCACATAATAAGAATATAAAGATGACAGAAGTCGTTTGTCAGTTAGATAAATATTATATAAGATAAGAATAAAAAGTTTAATTGTTTTGACATTCAAAGAGAATTAAATTGATTTAATCGTGGAACTCGATACTCAGCAGTTCGACTAAAAAAAAAGAAAAATTGTATAGGAAAAAGTATTTTGAAAATACCACATTGTACCTAATTCAGTCGGGCACATCTATGAAAATAATAAATGAATAAAAATGCAGTAGAAAAGTTGCGAAAGAAAGGCATATACGACTATTTAAGTTTTAATATTTTATAGTTTAAAAAAATTCATAGATAAAGAAAGATCTTTAATTATTTCAGAAATTTATGTGATGAGGTCATCACAGAAACTATGTAAGCTAATTTTTCTATATCACAATTCACGTTAAGTCTCAAAATATGAGTTTATTATTTTGATTGTTATATATAAGATTGTTCAAATGATTGTGTACGTATGTACTATTATTATTATTTTTTTCATGTATATACATACCTAGAAGCTCATGATAACATAACATCGGTAGCTTACAAGTCTAAGTCTATTTCAGAGTTTTTCGCCATTGAAATGATTCACTGTATACAAAACAAAACAAAAAAAAAAGTATACAAAGGTAATATATTTCGGCTATAAATATGGAAAGTGACATATGCTCGTACTAATTCTGATTTATCGTGCTCCTTTTACAAGCCGCTGTCTTCCACCAGCATCCTCCATTTAGAGAATTTTTCAAAAAACGGTTTCAGCATGACAGATTGGGCAAAAGTACTTTTCACGTATATTTAATGTGCTGAATATTCAGAATATTCAGAAGAATATTCAGTACTCAACGTTATCAAGTATCTCATTCTTGTTGGTTCGATTGTGGTTTTTTAATTAACATTAGTACTGAGCTATTCTGCATCAACACTATCTTTTGCTATTCTTAATCGAATATTTTCGATGGAAGTTAGTCGACTGTTCTACATATCATGGGTGATAAATATTCAGGACGCAGTCTTTTTTAAAATGTTTATTTTTGCCAACGTTTCAACCCAAACATGTAGGTCATCTTCAGGGCTGAAAATGTTTTTAAAAATTACAATCAGATGTATAATAGTTTACGACAGTTAATTATAAATAATAAACTATAGTGATTGATGGCACATGAATCTTAACTAATATTGTAATATACATATTAAATTTAAATATTAAAATAGTTATTCAAACTAAAACTAAAAAATATATATAAAAAAAAATAATGTATAATCCATTTATACGAATTTGTAATATTTTCTCTTACTAACCGTGGTTTGAGCACTGAGGGTGTTCAAGTACTGACACATGTTTGGTAGGTAAGTAAAAAGATCAGGGGTGGAGGATTTCCCAGTTGTCCTTTTTCAGACAGCAATAGGTAGGTAAACATAGTTAGCAGGGAAGGGGGGGGGGGAGATAACATTTATGTTTGTAGAATATACATAATTTGCTGACAAATATTTCAGAAGTGTACAATATTTGAGTTATTTCATGTGGTTACAGAAATGTGACTATTGGCTAGTAATGAAATGAACATAAGCAAAAGGTGCCAATCAATATAAATATAACTTAGTTTGATAGCAAGTATAGTAAACGTTGGCAAAAATAAAAATTTTAAAAAGCACTGCGTACTGAATATTTATCACCCACAAATATTTTCATTATCAAACTTGATGATTTTTTTTTTTTTTTGGGTGCTGATTGAAAATTTAAAATAATAACTTCGTTCGCTGAATTGAAGCAACAAATTCTCGTATAGGGGATAGAATGAGAAGTAAATGAGAGAATTGTCTATGATCCGACTACGGTCATTTACGCATATCATAATTTTAATTTATTTATGTAATAGTTTTATTCTTCGATATAGAATATTGTTCAATGGTCGTTTAAGTCTCTCTGTAGGCGAGTTTAAATCGTGATGTATCAATATTCTAACCAGTAAGATAATAATAAATTATACTTTGTTAATGGAATATTACATAAGGACTAAAACATCAGAATAATTTTAGACACTGAAAAATAAAACTGCAATAACTTTTACCAAATACTGACAACTTGAATCCTCTAACAGAAATCCATTAACGCTGAAGGCGGTGACCAAAAGATTGATATCGTGTAATGGGACGCTATGAAGCTGCTAAAAAAAAAAGCACTTTTCAAACCACCAATTCAATTTGATGATAGAATTTTGTGTTCAATTAATAAAGAAATAAATAGCAATTTTTTTTTAGAATTTAGGTTTTAATTACAATACTATTCATCAAGATATGGACACAATAATTCTTTGTGTCAATGACATTATAACTTGAATTCACGTAGCCTTTTTGTTATTATTATTCTTAAAAAAAAAAATGAATATATTTTTTTAACAAATATATTTAAATTGACAGATGATATAAACTGTTTTTCTCAAACTCATGTTTAATAATTTGAATATGTATATAGACAAATATATAAATATAGATATTAGGTTTGTATTTTACTTATTGAATTTGCATTATACTCTACGAAGTCTAAAGGTTATTGAAATGTTATAATAAAATATTAAAGGTGTGGGAATCCCGGGTCCGCTTTGACTCTGGAATGTTTGAGTTGGACCTTTCTAAATTTCCCTTAGCTATGTATATTAGGGATTATGGAATTACTCCGGATTAGCTATGTAATGAATATTTAGAAAGTTGCTTTGGCCTCTCTTCTAGTTTATGATCACGGAAAAGTGTGTCCAGAACGGTTTTCACTTGAAAAAGTCTTTAATATCTTATAAAGAAAGATTTATAAAACTTTATGAATTTTTGTTTTTGCTTTGAATCAGAAGCACGATTCTCCTTTTTTTTTTTTCAAACCTATGAAAATAGAATAACAATTTTTTTTTTTTTATTGATTTCCATTTCCTCTTCATTTCTTACCCACAGTAATTCAATACAATAAACACTCTTAATTTATATATATTTTTTCTAAATTATTTTTAGCTCTTTTAGGAAACTTTTTCTATTATCTTTTCACCTTGTTCAGCATATATCGAAAAAACTTGTTCTTGGACTAATTCAATACTGGTGCATACTATATGCTGAAGAGGAGGACAAAGCATCTCTCTAAATCATCCAAATAAAAATAATAAAGAAAATGTTGGTTGTTTTCTGACCGACTCCTGAACCATCTCTTCCTTGAATAACCACACGGTCAACTATACACGTAAATTATATATGCATACATTTATGGTATAATAATTCGTTATTAAATACTGCTCAAAGAGTGCAAATACTAAGATAATTTTAAGCTGGAATGTTACTGTATTCGTTTTACCAACCTATTAAATACTTACTTGATTGGCCCTCAGGTCAATTTGAGATTGTAAGAAAATAAAATTTAATATTAATCTTATTTCTACGAAAAATTAATACTTTGGTATTAAAATCTATATTTTTATTACTTATATAATAATCACAATTGATCAATTAACGATTAATGTTTTACAAAATACCACACGATTCTCACAATTCTATTTTATCAATACAAATTATTGTTATTCTTTTTTTAAATACTGTTTTTCTCTATATGTTACAAATTTTCGACTACAACATTATTTTCAAATATTCTAAAAAAAGGTCATAAAAAATCCATAATAACAAATATATAGTTTCTTTGGTGTTAGACATTAGTGGATCCAAAATTTAATTTTAGGAGGCTTCAGCTAGAAAGCTTTTTATATAGAGAGATAACGATAATTACTATGGAAGAAAATAACTACCTATATGAAATGGCATTTAAGTGGTTCTTGAATTTCAGTAATTACACTAACAATAATGCTTTTAGAGGCATTTCCTTAATATTGTTTTTTCAAAATATATGGTTATGTTTTACCATTTTTTGAATTATGAGAAGGGGGCTTGAACCCTCCCCCATAGATCCGCCTGTGGTATTAGATAGAAGTAGAATAAAACTGCTCATTTATGTCAAGTTGCTAAAACAACCAGCATACTGATCATTCCTAATCGATATTAATTAATGATAGAGAAGGAATAGGAGAAAGTTTTGTGGAACTGCCATCCAAATACCCAATAATCCATTTATTCATTGCTACAGCTTTCTTCTAATTTTCCACATCACAACTGTCCGTAGAACTCATAACGAAGTGGGCAGAATTAATACAAGTGATCGTGTAGGATTCCTAATGCGTCCAAAATAATTGATTCTGTCATACTCTTCAGATGGCTCCTTCCACATCCTACTTTTCGAAAAACTCAGCAGTTAAAAGTGGAATCGCTCCTCTAATCCCGAACCAAATTCCATGAATCGTAAATTCTCTCTCAACAAATTCCTCTCTATATTTCTCCTGCAGCAGCGGGATGATTTTTTAAAGATATCCTCTTTCTATGTTTGTTTTTTGAGATCGTGAACCTCATCATTTGTTTTAAAGCGAATTGTCGGATCAACTACCATAGATTCTTTGTCTTTCGCACTAAACGCTGAGATCTCTACGAATTTCGTCGAGCCTTCCTTATCTACGCAATATACTTCAAGGAATCATCTATACTTTTTCGTCTCCTGTAATTCGGCAATTCCATACTTTATATTATTGTGCCGGTGGGTGAAAAGGAGCATGTTATTTTGACATTTGCCCAATATATGAGCTTGGGTTTCTAACTCTCGGTTACATTGCGTATACTTCAACCATCGTCCTTACGCCTACAACCTTCTCCAATTCAAGTCCTCAGTCCATTCCCTTTCAACAAGATCTCGACCTTCTGACCTCTACATCCCTTCGCACAGATCTGCCTCATTTCAGAATTCCTTTATAGCTCGCGCTGTCAATTTCTGGAATTCTCTACCTATCAAAAGTCGGCATTCCCCCTCCATATCCACATTCAAATCCCTCCTATTCCAATTCCTATCCCAAAAACAGTCAGATACTTGCTAAACTTTCGATATTATACATTTCTAGTCATCATCAAACGATAGTGCTATTCTATACTGTGAACTTCACTAGGGATATTACAATATTTTCCGGCTCTTAAGGCCACTGACCGCATCTATTGTTTGTTTTTTTATTTTTATTATTATTTTTATTATAGACAATGAAGAGTCTACATATTAATCATTATTTAAGACACTGATATTTTATATTGTCAGCTTTGTCTTTTCTTTGTTAGCAGAAACACACCTCATTTTAAAGAAGGACTCAATGTATTTTTTATTTTTTTATTTTTCAACAGAGTATAATTATAATTTTTCCTACTGTACATAGTTTAAAGTGTTTTATCACAATTTTAAGTGTTTTGTATATAGATTATTTTTATTATTTTGTTTTTTTTTTGTATATAGCTAGTTTAACTAATATTTTCTTTACTTTCTCTTCTTTATTATTGTTTTATTTTGGCCAGATGTAGTATTTTAATTATGTTCTATTTTTTTATTCTAAAGAGACTTTGTCCCAGAATAAAGTTATTTTCTATTTCTATTTCACATTCGTGGTAGGTTCCAAACTTATGAACATAGTTGTTTAATTTTTCTCTATATATCATAATTATTTCGGCTCTCATTTATTTTGGTAAAAACAGTTTTTCTCATTATCGTTTTCTTTATAACAGAAATTTCAGCCACAATTTCATTATTATTCCTAATTACAGAATCACATTGTTTAAGACTGTAGCATAGATTTAAAAGCGAAAAAAATATCAAACATAAGCTTATTAATCTAAGTTTATTGATTAAATGTGGTAATTATACATAGATTCCAGAAAAAATAATAAGATTGTTCATCATGATTATAATAGTTTTTATCTAAACTATTAAAGGGTAGAGGGTCCTTTTCTGCTCAAGATCTATTTAACCATGACGAAATCTGTTTTGCAGAAGGGAGCGGCAAACCGTTATGTGTTAAGTACACAGTTGCCTAAAGCATTACAGTTTTGAATCTAATTTAGGCAAAGTTGTTTACAATGCCGAGCTGTGGGGTGGCAAATATGTGGGGAAGAGGAGATCCATTTTCTCGGAGTAAGCGACTCCTTTGAAAATCAAATTAGGGGGGGGGAGGTGGTAACAATCTATTCCTCCTCAGTGCTGTACTGTCCACATATTTCGCTCAAACTGGTACCAAGAATAATATCGCAGCCTATGATAAAATTCACAACTTTATTATGAATTTTTTTTATGCGATAAATGTTATTAATCATTATAAAAGTATTATTGATTCAGTTTCCATGGACTTTAGAAAACTGAATAAATTATTAATTTTTATAAGTGAAAAAAATTATAAATACGGAATTATACCCCACTTTCGACACGTGTTGTTTTGTTAATAATTAAAATCAAACAAATAAATTAAATATTAAAAAATAAAAGAGTTAGGTTATAATTTTTTTTTTTTAGTTTTACCAACTTGTTCTTACAATTGTATATATTACATTACAGCTTGTGAGCCTCCCCAAATTAAGGGAGTATGGTCTTCACGCGGGAAACAGCAGTAGTGGAAAATAGGAACCAATGACCTTTGCTTTACTAGTACATTGCGTATACTAGTATATTTATAATATATATATATATATATAGCTAACCACTCTGCTATACAGGCCCCGAGACATTATTAATAGACTCCAAAACATACATTTTACATAATAATAATATGGCCCTATATGATGGTTTAGAAATGTACTGTTCATTATATTTGCTCATATCAATGATTGCATATACAAATATCAGTTATTCAACGTGCATTTTAATGGCTATGGTAATGAGTTTTATTTAACTTAGGAAACCAATCAATAGGAAGAACATAATCGATTACGTTACTGGCATGCGGTAGCGGATATAGGATTTCATTTTGGGGGACATGATTATTTTTGTTGTTTTAATAATGTTAATCACTATAAATTAAAAGAAATCCATCTTCGGGATCCCAAGGGACGCCTCTATTTTCCGTTTTTATGCAGAGTTGAAGTGGCATTATCCTTCCTACCGGCGTAAGTAGTTCCTGGCATCCTTCCTCTTCCATCCTTCATACATCTCCGAGCTCCTTCAATTCAAATCCTCTGTTCGTTCCCGCAATACTCGTTTCCGGTATTCTGATTTATACATAAAGGCCCACCGAACCGCTGCTTTCGACACAGCGTTCATTATCCGATCCTCATCCTTATAGAACTCCATCCCTTCCAACATCCGTCAATCCAATACCCTTCCTACTTTCAAATCCCGCATGTTCAATTATGTCTTATCCATCCAGTCCCCATAAAATTGTAAATAGATAATACTGTAAATATTTATATAAATTGTTAAATCGTTCTTCATTTTTTTATTATTAAATGATGAAAATTAGAAAGTTATTTATATTTTTTGTATTATGACTATTTAAGTACTCTGTAGTTTTGTTTATATATCTCTAAGGCTCCGTAGCCCACATTTCTGCCTTTCTGTATTATTCTAAAGGGACTCTTCCCAGGATATATAAAGTATTATTATTATTATTACAAAAAGACAAAGACTATCGGTGAGTTTCATCAAAATCGTCAAAGACTCTCAAGTACTTACAAAGATCATCTGTTGCAGTGACCAAAGTGATGGCAATCCTAAGAAATGGAAAAAGCGACTCTTGGGAGACAAAAACAGCCTCTTTGACTCGATGGTCTCGTCTACACTACTCTATGCTACAGAGATCTGAGGGCCTAGATACCTGGAGGTTTTGGAGAGGACGCAACTTCGATTTATCCAGTCCTCCATTGGCCAAGAAATACACCGAACTATGTGACTCGCCTTGAAAGTGGGAGATCTCCATTAAGCGTTGAAGAGTTGAAAAAAGTGATAAACTATTGAACAAAGCTAAGCTTAATGAGTGACGAAAGACTACCTAGACAATGGTTTAATACGTTTAGAGCTCTTTTTTTTTTTTTTTTTTTTTTTTTTTTTTTATCTATTTATTGAATAATAATACAATCAAACAATATATACAAATAATAGAGAAATAAATATAAATATAAAAAGTAAATAAATAATACTGATGAAGAAAGAAAATAAAAGAAAAAAAAATAAACAATAACATAAAAAGAAACTTATAAACACAATCATACCTATATACAATATATACATTCGCCCAAGAATCTCCGAGCCAGGCTTTTTCCCCCACATGTGGAAGGCAAAGCAAGACTCCAGGAGATTCCAGTGCCACTTTTCCAGCCGCATCACTGGTATTAGAAGCCAATGGAGACTGAAAGAGGGCACTAGAGCCACAGACGCTCGGGACATGAGTGGAGAAGCTGGCCATTGCCAGGACTCCAGAAGCATATTTACAAGAGATCTCTGGGCCACTGCCGTTTTAACCTTCGTGGAGGATTGTAGGGATGAAGGGAGCTGGATAGGGATTGAGCTAGAGGATTTGGATGATGGATAAGGTTTTGGTGAAAGTTTGAGAATCTGGTTGGGATGATGTCGAGGACAAATGGGATGTTAAGGTCATGGTGTAGGGTCTTGTTTGTGACATAATATGGGGCATTGACTATTGTTCTAAGTACTTTGGACTGGAAGGATTGGATGCGTTTGATATTCGAATGTTTAGCAGTTCCCCACAGTTCAAGTCCGTAGGTCCAGATAGATTTCAGTATGGTCTTGTAGATTAAAAGTTTATTTTCAATCGAAAGATGGGATGTCCTACTTAGTAATCTATACAGCTGGCCATATCGTCGGTTAAGTTCTTGTCTTTTAAGTCTGGTATGTGGGTTCCAAGTTAGTCTTTTGTCAAGAAGGAAGCCAAGGTAACGGACTGTGTCTGAGTAGGGAAGTGGAATTGAATTAAAAAGGATTGACGGACAGGATCTGCGTCGCAGGGTAAAATTGATATGTTTGCATTTTGATTCATTGATTTTGATGCGCCAGTTGTTGCACCACTGCTCAATCAAAGAGAGGTGAGATTGTAGGTTTAGAGATGCTATTTGAGGATCTGAGTGGGAAGATAGAATGGCAGTATCATCAGCAAATGTAGCTAGAAATGTATCGGGATTGGAAGGGATATCGGAAGTGAAGAGGATATAGAGAACTGGGCCCAAGAACACCAGCCTCAACTGGATAGTAAGTGGAGAATGCGGTGTCACAACGGACTTGAAAGGAACGATTTGAGAGGTAGGATTTGAGGACTAGGTATAAGGATTGGGGTAAATGGGTTTTGAGCTTGAAAAGCAAGCCATCGTGCCATACCCGGTCGAAAGCTTGTGCTACGTCCAGAAAGGCACCAGTGCAATAATGCTTGTTTTCAAGTGCAGAGGATATATGGTCCACAACACGAAGGCCTTGTTGGACAGTGGAATGTCTTGAGCGGAATCCAAACTGATGAGAAGGGATGTTGTGGGATTCGATTATGGGTAGGATGCGTTTGAGAAGGATTTTCTCAAAGATTTTTGAGAGGATCGGGAGTAAGCTTATCGGTCTATAGGATGATGTGTTATTAACAGGTTTACCTGGTTTTGGAAACAGGATGATTATGGAATGTTTCCACACCAAAGGAAAGTTGGTTGTGCGAAGGATGCAGTTGTATAGATAGGTAAGGAATATGATTGCTTTTTTGGGAAGTTGTCTGAGGATTTGTGAAGTGAGGAGATCATATTCAGGGGATTTTCGGGGTTTTAATTTGTTTATAAGGAATTTGACCTCAGAGGGGTTAACAGGTTTTGGAGGTAGAGAGAGATGAATTGGTGAAGAGAGGAATTCTTCAACTTCAGCAGTGTGACTGGGATGGAGTTCGGGGTGAGGGGTGAATGTGTAGGATAAATGTTTAGCAAACTCCTCTGCTCTATTCGCATCTGACGAAGCCCAGGAACCATCATCACGGCGAAGTGGATGGGAAATGGACTGGAATTTAAGGATTTTTTTGGTTACGTTCCAGAGGGAGTTATCACTAGCGGATAATGAGGAGAGGTAGGAATTGTAGGATTGGGTTTTAAAAGTTTCCAGTTTCTTTTTTACCTGTTTGGAATAATAATTATACGATTTCCGGTCATCAGGATGCCTAGTTCTTTGCCAAAGGGTCCTAGAGCAACGTTTGCTATGGATTAGGTCCAATAGATCTTGAGGTAAAGGATTTATGTTATGGTATTTTTTGGGACGATCAGGTGAGGATGCAGTCCAAGCTGCTTGCTGGATCAGGGTAGTGAAGGAATGCACTGCATCGTCGAGGTCTTCAGGTGTTTTTAAGGAAACTCTGAGGTCAATATTATCTTCCAGTATTTGACGGAAAAGGTTCCAGTTAACTGGCCCCCTGATAAATGAAGGTGGGGATGATTTGGGAATGGGAGATGTGGAAACGGTTAGGACTAGAGGACTATGGTCTGAGGAAAGATCATCAAACCTTGAAATAGAACAGTGTAGTGATCCTAGACCTTTGTGGAGGAAAAAGTCTAGAAGGTCGGGATTGCGGTTGGGATCTGTTGGCCAGTATGTGGGTGTATTAGGTGAAAGGATGTTGCTGCGATGGGAATTAAGTGCAGATAGCAATGTTCGCCCTCGGGAATTTGTGGATCTGGCTCCCCATTGCTGGTGTTTTGCATTTAGATCTGCACCTAGGAGGAAGTGGTGTCCTAAGGAACTCAGGAAGGAAATTATTTGGGATTCGGAAATGGGTGTTTTAGGTGGGGAATATGCCGCAACTAGTGTTATTGGGTAAAGGGGTGTTTGGATTATTACGGCTGTGGATTGTAGGAAATTATGGCTTGGTAAGGGAAACAAATGATGGGAAACGGATCGATGGATAATTATGGCAGTGCCACCATGTGCTGTTCCATCAGGATGGTCGGTTCGATAAATATTGTAGCCGGGCACGTTGATTTGTCGTTTGTTGGTTAGTCGAGTTTCAGTTATTAGTGCTATGTCGATGTTTTTGTCATGTAATAAGATTGTCAGTTCGTTGATGTGGTTCCGAATACCATTCGCATTCCAGAGGAGAATGGAGAGGAATTTGGTTGAGGACATTTATGGATTTCTTGGCAGTGGAATGAGGTTGGATATAACATTGGTAAGTAGCGAAATAAGGGGGGTAATGAGAGATCTAAATTCGGAAAGGAAAGATGTCAATAGGCTTGTGAGGTCAGTGGAATTGGAAGGAGGAGGAATGAATGTGTGAGTATTTAACCTACGTTCAGGGATGGAGGGATATGGGTCTTGAGGTTGATGTGTGAATTCTTGAGGTTTAGATTCTTGTGGCAGGGCCTGAGATTGAGTGTTTACAGTGTCTCCTTTGAACATCTGAGCATAGGACATTCTTCCGTTCACTGTTCTATAGGGTTGTCTTGGTGGCCTGGATGTCCCTGCTTCTCTAGGCGTTGCGTACATTCGTGTTTTCAAATCTTTGTAAGTTTGACAACCCTTGTAGTTGGCTGGGTGTCCTTGGTGGCATAAAGCGCATACTGCAGGTGAAGTTCTAGACTTCCTACAGTCCTCTGTTTTGTGTTGCTCACCACACCTCACACATCTAGGAATGTGATGACAATACCGTTTCGTATGGCCATAAGCCTGGCAGTTATGGCATTGAACGATGTCGCGCTTGCTGTAGGGCTTTTCTACAACAACGCTTGTATAATAAAGGCGTGTGACCTTGTAGATGTTTTCGACATCAGGTGTTCGGTCAAGGTCAACGAAGAATAGTGGAAGAGGTATTTTATTTTTTATTCCAGGCTGTTCTCTATCCTCCTTAAATATGTTCACTATCTGGCGAACATGGAATCCCATACCCGTGAGCTCTTCTTTTATAGCATCTGTTGGCGTAGATGGATGCAGTCTTCTGATAACGACCCTGAGCGCCCTCTCTTGACGCAGTTGATACGTGTGGTAATCAGCCTTGGTGTCAGATAAATATTTTATGATTTTTCTGTAGATTTCTGGAGTGTCGGGCATTAACTTAGTGTCATTGGTGCGGCTTTGGCATAAATATTTTCCTGAACCTACCAGATTATTCAATTGATTACACATCAATTGGAAATTTTTAATATTTCTAACAAATATTGGTGGGGGTTTGGGTTCTCTGGGGATGGATGCTGCTTCCATTTGTTCGTTGTTTATATTTGAAAGCACTTCAAATGGATTCGAAATGAAAAACGGCGATTCTTCACCCATAGCTTGAGTTGTCTCATAATTATTGGGTTGTTGTGAGGAGCCAGGTTGGGGTTCCACTTCTTCTATGGAGCTCCCTGGTGTGGCTGGTGGAGTGTTTCTTTTCGAATGCCTTGTCTTTTTTTTAATGGGAGAACTAATTGTAGTATCCAGGCTCCTGGACCTAGTGTTTTTGCCCTTACTCGACATTAGCATGTGATAATATCGCATTTCATATTTATTTTTAAAAGAAAAATTGATAAAAGTGAAGAGAGGAAAAAAAAAAATTTTATTGAACACGCAAATATAGACGCGCTCTTGGAGAGCACAGATCTGCCTCCGACGGAGGGATCTAGCCCACTGGTATTAACGACTGTTGCAGCTTATGGCTGGCCGTTATCTAACTAACCTAAGGTCTATTTACACTGTTCACTCTTGTGTTGTAAATAAGTGATTACTCACCTTATTTTTTTTGTCCAGTATAAACGTAATTGTTAATGTAACTGATAACACTAATTGTTCACATTAAACTTGTATACTGCCACTGATAAATGAGATTTTTATAAGAGACGACCTGACGTATGTTTAACTAGGGCTAACGCATGCGCAGAACTGTTTAGAGCTCTAGACTCATCCATTGGAAAACCTGATCTAACTTATAACTAGGTCAACCAAGTAAAGATGATTGTGGAGAAACTGGGGTTGGGGGCTGTTTCAGTGTGTTTTCTTCCAAGAAACCTTTTCTCTTATTTCTCCAAAAAATAAGAAACCATCACGCATCCAAGGACATCGGCAGAGTGTTAAACTCAAAATCAAACCCAAGATATAGAAAAATCTGCTCCTTTAATGTTACCAGACCAGAGGATTATATTTAGTTCAAGGCTCTGAATTAAGACAAATTAAAATCCGTTACTCGTCTCAGAGTAGCAAGTAATGATTTTGTGAAGATTTACTTAAAAGATGCTACTTTGACTATTGAATCTAGTGAAGTATGTGGTCCATGCAACTGCCTTGTAACTGACCCGGTGACTCATTTTTTGAACCAATGTATCAAGTTTAACGAACCAAGAAATAAGTACTTGAAGACATTTATCACTGAATCCGGGGAAAATGTTAGTGTGGAGGAGATACTGAAAATAGACACTATGAATACAAAAAATAAACTGTATTATTTCATACAGGGCTGTTCATTGAACTATTAAGTGGTATAGTTAATCATATAAACATATATTAATGCTTATTTATATTGTCATTATACTTCTAAAATATTTTTTTTAAAAATGTATTATTAAAAAAAAAACTTAATGCTGTGGACATTGTTAATGTTATGTTTGAACGCAGTACTAGACTCAACATCTAACAGTGATAATTATACCATTAAATTTATTTGTATAGGAATTTCCTTAGAAAAATAAAATAAACTATTCTATTCTATTTTATGTTAATAACTGGGATCAAAGAAAATAAATAACCGAACTAACAAGAGCAAGGACAAACGGGGAGAAGTAAAGCAGAAGGTCAGACAAGATTAAGAAGGATAGAGGAAAAGGCAAAGAGGACGGAGATAATAAAACTAGAGCTGATACCGAATTACTGCAACGCCTGGCTCAGCTAACTGCCCCATTCTAGTAATAGTCTCCGGCTGGCCCACGTCCTAGTGCTATTTTCTCTTAGTATAGTAACTCCAAGGAAGGATATCAGTTTGAGGGGAAGGATAAAAGTGGAATCGGATTGCGGGCAATTGCCCTCCAGGGTCCTTCCATCCTCTTTAGCCTCTCCTTTCTTTCATCTCCTCCATAGTGGAATGTATTGCCTAAAGGGAGGTCGGAATGGCCTTATTTGCACTGTTGGCTCGAATCTATACACAAGCTCCCGGCATACTGTTTTCAAATATATAGAAAACAGCTTCCCACAATTTAGGGGTGAAAAAAATACTTTTTTTGTTCCATATTTATACCATGATAAATATAACATATATGACATATTGTTGTATTAATTATACCAAGGGTGTCGGGAAGAACTGATCGAACTGATCGAAGAGAGTTGCACACGGGAAAATAATTTTAGAAAATCTAATATGTTCTTTAGGTCAGACCGTAAAGTTCTCAAGTATGGTATAATGAAATTTTCAACATTAATGTAGACAGCTTTATTCTTGGTTGTTGGATTTTTCCAAATAGGATTTATTACCAGCTAATTTGCTTTTTTATAGTTTTTTTTTTCTATACAGATAATTATATTGGAGTTCTGGCAATGGACAGATGCTCCACTAAAGTCATGAGTGCCTGTGGCTGTAGCGACCTCACTCAGCCTCCGCTGACTTTTAATACCAGAAGTGGTCAAGGGAGAAACGCAGGGATCCCCTGAAGCCTCGATTTTTCATCCACAAGTGGGAGGACGAGTATGATTGTAAATAGTGTATATAGGTATGCCTGAGTCTAAGATGTTTATTTTATTTTATTATTATTATTTTCTTCCCTCATTATGATATTATATTTTGTTCTTATTTTCTGTATATTATTTTTTTACCATCTTATTTATTTATGTTTCTTACCTATGGTGTGCATGTGTTCTCTGAACTTAATTATAAATGTCGTTAATTGAGACAGATTGTAATATTTATCAATAAACAAGTAAAAAAACATATAGTTAATTATTCATGACAAAGGTAGGTAATTCTGGCATCGTATATTGCACCAGTAATAGTAATAATGCACCAGTAACATGTTTTATATGATCGAAAAAAAAATTACAAAGTACGAAATGTCGTTTTTTATTTCTTATTTTTTTTTTATTTAAAGATTTTATTTTTCAATGTCAACAAATAAATATGCTAGGAATAACGACTTGAAATTTTTTTTCCAGCTTACATTATATTGAAAAAAAAATTATACAATCTGAACTACAGAATACACGTAAACTGCAGTTATACAATTTGAGCAACGGATCGTACAATTAAATGAACAGTTGTATAGTTGTGTAAAATGGAGTACCCCCTAGTAATAAACTAATAATAAATATTATTTATTTGAGAAATTTCATTTAGTTGTAGTTACCTAATAAAATTTAAAAATATAAATATCGGATAAGAAGATACGAGTTTGTTTGTAGTATTTTCCTATATCAGTTTCCTCAATCAATAGTTGGGAGTTTAGGAATTTCAATACCTCTCGCTTCAACCTGTTTCTTTATATCTTTACATATAATAAGATAATGAGAATAAGGATCTCGAGAGTAATGAACGAGGTATCAAACGAATTGGAATTTTATGTAGAAGTGACTGATCAATGTCAAAATTCCTTGAGTGTGTGTATGATTGTGTGAGGAATTTCAGGCAAATGTTATTATTTAAAAGAATGTTTATCAGCGAATAATAATAAGAGTTGTCATTTTGTCGATTTCATCCATTATTATTTAAAATATCATTAAATTCACTACAAAAAAAAATCTTCGAAATCGGTCCATCATTAGGAAAGATATAGCTTATTGTAATGTAAATATGTTTTGCTTTGATTATGAATGAACTGATGTGACTTGATTGAAAGAAAAAAAATAAAATTATTTCCTTTATCTCAGACTAAATTACATTAACTTATTTCCATATGATATTGTCAATTGTTCACTGATCCATAGACAATTATTTGCACAATAGTGTATATATTTATATTATACTCTATAATAATTTTTTGTAAATATATATTTTTGGCACCTGCTGACATCGATGACAATTGTTCAGCAATCTAGTGAAATATCGATGGGTTGGATCGCTTCCAAAACCTTGTAACAGGTTACTAGGAATCAATAGACTATGTGGTGAATGAAATTCACAACCAACCTACAATTGGTTGCCAAGCATTTATTCAACTTGTTAGCATAATAATATTCCGAAATCTGTAATGCCTTAACATTACCAAACCTAATTAAATTGTCATGATTTTTTTATACTTTGCACCTCAGGAGTTTACTTATTTTCTGGTTCGAAACGTTTGTAAAACACAATATAGAAATATGTTTTACTTTTTAATGTAGTCATATATTAAAAATTAAAAAATATGGGTGATAAATATTCAGTGATAAAGACGCAGACTTTGTAAAAGAATCATAATAATTTTTTACTTATGCCAACGTTTCAACCTAAACATGTGGGTCATCTTCAGGGCGGGGTTTGAGCACTGAGGACGTTGGCATAAATAAAAAATTAAAAATTTTATAAAAAAAAAAAAGACTGCGTTCTGAATATTTATTACCCATGATGTGTATAACATTCGACTAACTTCCTTCAATAATATAAAAAATAATTAATTTTAGTCTATTAATAAAACAACTGTATCAGAGAAATATTGGATGGAATAAAATTCTAATATCGTATAATGTAAAACAGCTCAAAATTTTTTTTTTATTTTTTTAGGGTATGGCAGTGAAGTCACTGGCCGGAGGCGCCGAATGTCTAAGGCCGCTACTGTATAAGATACTTAAAAAAAATAAAATAAATATGAAAACAGTTTACTGATTAACAGCTATTAAAGCAGCTCTTGTTTTTTGACTCTTAGATTTATATATTGAAAGCAGTTTCTTTATTTTATTTTATTCAATCTGAAAGGGAATTCTTGTTCGATAAATGTTTCTTCTGTTACCATATTCATTACTACATAGCTTTTAACACAATTAACAATTTCCAAAGACATAAACGAACATCTTTTATGTTGACGCTAACCTGATTTTACAATTAGTCTCTGTTTCCAATTTTCAAGTTCATAAATAATTAAAGGTTTTGAATTCTTGTTAAATATATAAGCTTTAAAATAACGTGTTACTTTCACATTGTACCGTTACAGGTAATCTTAGTTTGATGAGAAGTTTTTTTCGATTTTATCTCACAAATTTACTGATAATAGACATATTACAACCTTGTTCTTATATTCTCTATCACTTTCATATCAATTATTTCTCATATTCATTTTCTATATCCTCCTTCAACAAATATCTTATTCTTATTCTTCTTAATCCTCTAGGAGAGACATCACAAAACATTTTCATACTCTGGCCACCGATATGATCTTTTTATAGTGTATTAAACAGGTTAGGAAAGAGAAATAGCTCTTTTATAATTTAGAAATTGATGGCTCTCTAATAATCCATAAAAAGATAAGTTGTTTATCTCTAGTTAAGATTGACTTATTTATTTATAAAATAAGCGCCAATGATGCTATTCCCAAGATAGTTTAAAATCTTCCTCTACCTTATTTATGAGTTTCTTTCTCGCTGTTGCTTCGTATTAATAATTCAAAATAAAGAATAACAAAAGGAAACTTTTATGTTTAGTGAAGTTACCAGTTGTTAAGTGAAGTTGAAGTTAGTAAAGTGTATTCCTCTAATGCCCTGAAGAATATAGTTCTGAATTTATTATAAATTTCAAAGAATCAACGGTTAAAGTTATACAACAAAATTAAGTAAATAAGTACATTATGAGCAATAGGAACATTTAATATTCGTCAGTAATGGAGGAAAAAAAAGAAATAAAAGAAGTAGAAAAATTGGAAAAAGAAAATCTTACTGAAATGAGTAATACAGATTAATGATTACTGCTATGTAAACAGTACTTGGGCTTTAATAATTTAGTATTTATTTGACCGCACCCCCCGACCAACTCCGTCTCATCAAATATATCACATAATCATTTTTTTTTATACACATTATTTTTATATTTCTTTATTGAGATATATTACATTCTATCCCAATAATAGTCCGCGGTATAGACCTCTTTTTATCAAATTATTAACATCTGTTTAAAACTTTCTGTACGGCTTCATCTCGTTGTAAACTGCAACTTTTTTTTATCTTAGAAAATTCTCAGTACTTAGAAAATAATCAATCGTATACATAAGTTTAAAATTTAAAATTGTTTATTTTCCATGTTTAACTGTTTCCGACCGTACGAACTGTCATATTTAAGTATTCGTATGTAACTTGGCGCTTCTCATCACAATTTATCCTCGTTACACCAATATCTTCATTAGCAAACTCGATTAATGGTTCGAGAATCTATTTGTGGTTTGTCCGATCCATCATTATGGTCTAGTTTTTCGATTTGTCTTCTTTGGCTTGTCTCCCGACCCTCTATTTAATTTTTTTTTTTGTTTATTGAGAGATATTATAATCTGTCTCAAAGGACAATTGTAATAGCGTTCAGAGATCACATTAACACTCTATGTACAATTAATAAAAATAAATTAAACAAAAAAATAAATAAATAAATATATATATATATATATATATATATATATATATATATATATATATATATATATATATATATATATATATATATAACTTCTCAATGTATGTAACTTTACTTTATTTATTAATTACAAATGACACTAATTTCATTTTATTTTTTATCAAAATATATCGAGCGAATTTAGTACTTAGATAGATTTATGAGATTTCAAACTACAACGTAAGATTCTCGATTTTTGAAAGTGAATTTTTGCATTCATTCTATATTTATGTTATTCTGTTATTCTTCTTCTTTTTCAATGAGAATTGTATAACCTGGACCTTTGCCACCACTCTCCTCCACTTCTCACGATCCACAACAAGATTCCTCCTATTTCTGATCCCCAGCCTCCTCAAGTCTTCTTCCAGATCATCCAACCATGTCTGGTTCTACATGGTGTCTGGGTCTGCCTCTTTGTCTTTTTCCTCCTGGAGTACCATTCAGCATCATTTTTGGAAGTCTAATGAGATCCATTATTTCAACATGACCCAGCCATCTGAGTCTACCCTTCTTAATAACACCAAGGATGCCTGGCTCACCATATAACTCCATTAACACTATGCTGCTTCTTATATAGATATAACTTCATAAGATGGATCATCTATACTGCCCTTTGACAGCTCCAAAGATCTTCCTCAGGACTCTTTACTCCCAGACCAGCAAGGCTCTGCTGTTTGCCTTGGTCATAGTCCACGTCTCACTGCCATACAAAACGACCGGTCTAATCACCGTTTTATATATTACTATTTTTGCTTTCCTTGACAGACTTTTGTGTCTGAGTGCCTTTTGCAGAGCATAGAATCATCTAGTTCCTGCAACCATTCTGGCTTTTATTCTGGCTGCTTCCAAATTATTGTTTTCTGTCACTACTCCGCCTAAGTACTTAAATTTATCACAGTTGCGAAACGTGTCTTCTCATAATTTAACAGTATCTCGTCTCTCTGTGGTATGTCGGGATGTTTTCATATATCTCTGTTATTAATGATTTGAAATATATTTTATTTAAATAAATTTTGTATTGTCAATATATTTAAAAACATTATTGTAAACATTTTATTCTTTATAAAAGAAAATTGTTTATAATGACAAATTTTCTTAGTATTGTCTTTCAAGTTATAAGGAAGTATAATAGCTTTAGAAATAAAAAAACACTTCACTCTTTAAATCATGCTCTTATTTCCTCTTCAATTACGTTTATTTTAGATCCACAGACTCTAAATAGTTGAACCTCTTATCATGATCGGATCTATTTTCTTCTATACCTATATTCCCAGAATTCTTATTATTATTTTACTTGTGATTTTTTTGTTGCATATAAATTATTTTAAAGACATAATTCTTATTTAAGAATTAAATAAAATATATTTTAATTCACAAATTATGCTACATTGTCCTGTTTGTGTGTTGTTTCATCCAAGCGTGTCGTAAAACAATTTAATTTCTTATCTATTCCTTGATTTTAGGTAATACGATATCTGATCCTTAACTATACAACAAACTGATACGAATATCCAACATCTAACTAAAAAGAAAACAACTAAAAACACGATTTTACCTGTTTTACAGGTTACTTGACAAGCACTACAAATTGTCCTCGACTAACAAACTTGACAACCACAATGTACGTATGAAACCTTCATGAACATGTGGAATGGAGTACACTATGGTGTACTGCCAATACCCCAATCGTCGAGAAAATCAAATCGTTTAAGTCACTCGTTATCGTTAACGTAACTTAGATATCTAAGTATTCAGCAGAAAGACTTAATTCCAAGGCAAATCCTCCGACCCACCCTTACGACTTTCGCGACTTAACAACTTCATATCTGCATAGATATGAGCCTAGGTTTGTTTATTACAGAGAATGATTAGCAGATAGAAAATTTCTTTTTTGTCAAAATAATATATCCAACAACATGAAACATAATATATATATATATATATATATATATATATATATATATATATATATATATATATATATTATATATATATATATATATATATATATATATATATATATATATATATATATATATGAATACATTTAATTAAATTTTTAGACATCTAATTTGTAAAATTCACTGTGCAAGGTAGAAAAACTTTATTATTATTATTTTGTTAAAATCGTAACCAATGACACAAGACATTTAGTTTAGCATAATTTTAATCACATGAATATTTACTTCAGTAGATGTATAAGTCAATATAACGTAATACATTCGATATATCAAAAAGAAGCCAACTAGCGTATTTTTAATAGAGGTTAACTTTCAAGTATATTTTTGTGAATTTCGACCTTATTTATCTATACAAAAACACCGTAAGTGCATGAAAGTGAAACATTCCCTTTGAATTATCCTGTGTACACTGAGTACATAATTTCTTTTATTTCCCAAAGAGAAAATTCATCAAAGTTCTTAATTATTTGAAGTTATGAAATGTCACTTAATGGATTTTTGTAATAAACTGACGATATAAACAAATAAATTAAATACAAAGTTATAACCCAAAATAATATTTTTTTCATTACGGAGGATCCAAGTCCAAAAAAAAAAGATATTTATAATTAATAATTTGGCATTACGTGTTATATAAGATACACTCAAACTCTGAACGACTCAATTGTTTTCTTATTGAAGAAGGAAATTGATTGAATTAAATGATGATGAAGTATTAGAATTTGAGAACATTGGAAATATATTCAACAAATTCAAATATACTCAAGCTCAAATACAAATAAATTAGTATCTACCTAATTACTTTAAATTTATTTAACCAAGTATTTATTTAGCCAGGATCCTTTTGAAGAGATTTCTCCAAGCTGTTACTTAAAATAAGTTGTTTCCAAAGAGATTTGAACACACAACATTCGGTCAAAAAGTGTACCAATGTGAGAGAAAGTCGGCAAAAGTGAATATTACTTAAATAACAACATACAAGTGACATAGAGTACTTTTGATAAAAAGACGTCAATAATAAGTATATCATTTGTAGGATTTAAGGGTTTAGGGGCTTTGTATATAAGGTCCATGGAAGTGAATATTAATGTCTCAGCAAACACCAACATGTAAGTGACATAGAGTGCTTTTGATGAAAAGGTGTGAATAATAAGAAGTGTATTCATATATAGGGTTTAAAGATTTAGGGGTTTCATATATAGAGATAATAGAAGTGAATATTCCTTTCTCAACAAATACCAATATATAAGTGACGGAGAATATGTTTGATGAATAGGTATGAACAATAAGAAGTATATTCATATATAAGGTGTTATCATTGTGATGGTCTACAAACAATTGCAAGGGCTTTCCCGAATCCTAAAGTTTGTCGGGAGATAATTGTTTTGTTCCTATTGTAACCGTGAAAGGAGCAATTAAGATCTAGATAGCGCTAAGCCGAGAACGACGACAGTAAATAGTCTAATGCTTTAGTCGAAAGAAGCAGTTAATTTTGAATGAATCCATTATCCTAAATAGACAAGGGACCGAGAGCAATAAACGGCATGCGATTTGAGCTTGAAGGATTGTGGCGGATTAGGGAGGATGAATGTCTGTTTAGAGTTGGTCCGGTTCCATTAGTGTATTAGCGGGCGGGGCAAGGAATGGTCACTCGCGGGATAAGCCCCACTTTCCCTCCTACTTCACTTAAGTCCCCAGGAGATGCTAATCGTAAAGAAGGAATAATACCCGTTTCCTTGGTCTTCATCGGTCGTTGAGGACAGTTTTTATATATTTCACTCTCCTTATTGCGTCGTTTTCCTGGGTTGTCGGGGTTGTTCAACTCCTTGTTATCACTTCACGTATATTCTAATAAGCACTAGCTGTGGAGAACCGTCTTGACAATTTTTACAAGAGTACCATCAGAAAGAAATGTTCCTCGCAAATATACCGTTACAACAGAATGCGTTATTAAAAATACAAACCCTAATGAAAAAATGTTCAACTCTGAATAATAAAATAATTTTACTTTGGTACGTTATTCATTTGGTAATCTTGAATAATAATAATAATAGAAAATAAATTTTAAAATTTAATATATGATTGTAAATGAAAAATTTTTTTTAGACTTGAAAATGGCTCGACGAGCCGAAACGTCGTCATTTTGATGAGTAGTCATTAAGTGACAAAAATTTTTTTTAAATTGGTGTAAACATGGCTAATAATAAATTAACTTGAAGAAAATAACTTTATTCTTGGACAAAGTCCCTTTAGAATAACAAAATAGAACATAATTAAAATACTACATCTGGCCAAAATAAAATAATAATAAAAAAGAGAAAGTTGAATAACGATGATGACACTATTGGATACAACATTGGTGAAAGGATGGTCAAATATATAGACGCTCGTAGGCCAATAATGTTGGCCTCAGTATTCGTCCAACACATTATCCTATTATTGGCCATATTTTAGAATCTTACATTGTACCGCACACGATAGATAGATACAACTATTAAAAGACGAATTTGATTACTGTGACCTATTTGGATTTATGTAGTTTAGCTTGGAGTTTTCGTTAATACATCAATTTACACTCGTATTAGATTCTTATTATAGAAAATACTATATAACACTTTGATCTTAATGTGCCACGAGCTGTTAATTTAGCGCTATCCAAATACCTATCATTGTGTAATTAACTCCTGACCCATCCAAACTCTCTAGTTTGTAATCTTGCATTATTTTAGATCAAATCCTCTTTGGCGTCTTTTATAACTAATGTTAAATTTACATATTGAAACTACATCAATATGTAGTTTCTCAACAACACAGTAGTTTCACAGCCACTTGTATTTAAGTTAATGCATTCGTTATTTTAATATATATATAATTTTTTTTTTTTCAAAATAGAATTTTGATAAAAATCTTGAAGCTCAAAAAAAAAAAAAAAAAATAGTGAAATATTTGTATTCCCTTAATAATAATTTATCTTTATCCTCATTTATAGTTTATACCGCACCTGGGGAATCTTTTTATCGTTATAGGCCACAGTAAGGTTAATAAGTAATTATGGAAGCCCTAATAATGTTTCTATGTTTTACTGTTACTATTTTTTTTATAAGTAAATACACTGCTATATCTTATCCCCACAAAAGAAATGACATTAAAGTTGCTACGTTTTGGGGTGTTGAATTTTATTCGGGATGCCACTGGATAATTATTGATGATAATTACCCAGAAATGTTTAATAAAAAATTAGTAAAATAAATTTGGATCTATAATATATTGATTGGTCCAGAATTAATTAATTGGATTTCTTTTCTCATAGGCTGGTTTGTGTTTATCGTGCATTCTAATTACCTACATTACCTGTGATCATCATGATATAAATAGGTGGCAGAATTAAAGTAACTTTTACTAACAAACTTCATTTATTTCTATGTTTAATAAATAATATATACAGATTATATTTACAAGAAACTAAATACGTGATTCAATGAATTCAATAATTAACTGTGAAGGCATGATATCAGATGGACTGTTTTCAGAATTATATTGCCATGAAATATTCTAACATTGGTAAATTTATTGTTGGGAATAAAACTTATCTATTGTATATGACGTGGTGTTGTTGGTAACACCATAAAAGGAACCAGTTACTTATCCCGTTACTAGTTTTTACTCTGACTACCCGCTTTCTACCCTTGACGCTGTTTTTGATGTCAGAAGTCGGTTTCATTCCACTCTTCCGCAGCCCATATTAATTTTAAAAACTCATTGCTATGTTCAATACATAGCAACACACATGCGTGCATGTCTTCAACTTAATTCGATTAATTCTCGGTTTTTCAGTACCTAAATAATAATAAATAATTCTAGCGCTAGATTAATGAATATCGCGCGAAAATTGACGGGGCCGAATCTATCTCATGGAGACCACAAGCGGCCACGACGCTATACTCAGTCTCACGAGTCTACACTCAGCCTGAACATTATTTAACTAATGTCACTAATATCAGTTTTATAACTCTCTGATACACACTATGAATAATCCGTCCAGTTGATATATTCGAGCTCTTCTCCATTGAAAAATGCATTATCTTTCTAATGAAAAAATCTCCTCGCAGAAATAAATCTTATGTAGTAGTAATGCCTAGAAAATGGAATGAATAATCAAATATGGCCTGAATCGGTTATTTGGCAGAGACGTAGTAGGTGTGGATGAGCTCACTGAGATATTCAGCATCCAACCCTTGTAGACCATTCCGCATATATCACCCCACCTTACTACATCAGGTCATTCCGCAACTTGTTTTACTTAAACTGGATAGAAGGGGGAAGGGTTTTGATTTATATCTTCTGTAAGGCCTGGGATTCAACTGTTTGCCCGTGCATTATTAAATCAAACATCAAACAATTATTTTCTTCATCTTCTCAGAGGAGTAACCGTTAATAAATACACTTTTAATAACAAATTTAAAATTGTATGCATTTGATAAAAATTATTTTTATACCTATGTATGCTCATTATATTAATATTTTCTTAATTGTTGGTTGATGGTTGACTGTAGTGAATAATGAAGAGAAGCATAGTAATTGGGGTAATCAGTCAAAAATAAAAATGGCAAGAATAAATAATAACATTTATTTTGACATTTGCCGAAGTTTCGACCCAAAGTGCAGGCCTTCATCAGGCCTGATCGATATCGATAGAATGATAGATTCTATCAATAGCGATCTCTTCCATCAATATCAAACAGCCCTGATGAAGGCCTGAACTTCGGGTCGAAACGTCGGCAAATGTTAAAATAAATATTATTATTTATTTTTGTTATTTTTATTTACTGATCACCCCAACTATCGTCTTCATTAATATTTTTCATTGCTGCTTACTATATGGAAGATAAATCGGTCTACTTATTATTAATGATTCAAAATAAATGTATTCATAGTATTCATTAATTTCATATATCATAATAGTTTTCATATATATGTATATGTACATTCGCACTATAAGTTATAATCGGTTGTATTGAATATTATATGAAAAAAATAATAAATTAGGCATAACTTTTGAAAAAATAAGGAACAAAATAATGCAGAAAAAAAATAATAACTTTGTGTAATTTTACGAATTCAGAAAAAAAAATATTAAAAAAGGAAGAGAAAAAAAAATACTTGAATGAACGTAAAAAATTTACATGGTTTTAAATTTAATAAATTTATAATACTTCACTATTCATTCAAAATAATTTAATGTTTTACTTGACATAGATTTTTATTTAAAATACTATCGATTTATTTTATAATAGAGTAGAATGAATTATAAAATCAGAAAAAATACAAAATAAAAGAGATCATTATTTCGTTTTTACACAAAATCCATCGCAATGGCGTAGAGCTGAGTAGAATTCGAATTGAAGCATTAAACCATTAACATCTTGAAGATGCTAATAAAGCAAATTATTGCAACATTTCTTCGTCAATCTACCAAATCCCTCAGATTAACGGCATTGATTGATCCTATATTTTATTTATAATAATCTATCAAGAGTACAGGTTTGCTTGAAATTGTCATGCAAGAGTGAAATGACAGGAAACCGTACGGTGTTTTAAAATATTTTGAGGGTTTTTTTAAATGATTTTTTTTTTCACAAGTAGATGATTTACACGAACATAATCAGACCTATATGTACATTGGGACACGTTTCGAAAATCCGCTAGAAACTTATATAACAAAGAAAGCTATCCACACTGACCTTAGTTTCTGATAGGTTGCAGATTTGGCCTGAAATATATTTGTATTAAATACCAATATTTCTATTAAAACTCCTTAATAATAGTTTCCAAGCTTGATGCCTGTTTTATTTTCAACATTCATAACGATTATGAAAATAATGTGGTCTTGGGACCTTTTAAAACAGAACAGTCATTTCAGTGCAACATATCGCTCGTGTTAGTGCAAAAGTTCGTAATTATTCAATGTAAAAATTGAATAATTTATTAGTTATTTATTAGTTATTACTTTTAAAAACCCATAATTTATTAGTATAATTTCATATTTTATTTCCATATCAATTGAAACTGTATTGAAATGAGTATGGCTCCTTTAACTAATAATGAATGGGTTTATGCCCTCATATTTCAACAAGCAACAGCTTTCAGAGCCCTTTCCATTCTATTCCTAAAACAATAGTGCAATAAAAATTATAGCTGTTAATTATTGTAACAACGTTCTGGGTAACACAATAATAAATAAAATATGAATAAAGAATTATAAATTAATGTTAATGATGATAATAATCTATTGAGGCTCCATTGAGATTATTTTGTATGATAAAGTAGATACTTCATACAGGTATTTTTTTTCTTTGTGTGTTATCTGCACTCAAGGTACGGCTATATTTATTCATACATATTTGGCCAATACATGGACTAACCCACAAGCCTCCAATTTTTTGGACTAACTCACTAACATTGGCACTAACTCGTCCAGCATTTAATTTTGGTGGGGTTTCTTTGTATGTTAGGATAATTACTTCGGAAGAAAGAAAGGAACTAACTATCTATATGAAATGGTTTTTAAGTGATTCTTTAATAATATCAAATGTAGTTAGGCGGACAATAATACTTTTAAAGATAATTTTTTTCATAATTATATTTTATAGTTATATTTTTACATTTTTTAGGGTGGAGGGGTGAGCTTCAGCCAAAAAGCCCCCCTCCCTCCCAGTTGGTACGACGGTGATCATTGGCACCTTATTCGTCTAAAACTGATTATGTAACATATTAGCCAATATTAACTTATTTTAGACAGTAACACCATATACTACAAGATATTTAAAATGTGATTTCACATTGTAATGACGTTTACGTGTTAGCTGTTGGATCTGTGTTTATGTTTAAATCAATGCATGGAGTCATCAATGTTCATATATACGTACGTAGTTAACGTTCAGTCAGGTTTTGTCTGTTAAAATTCGACAACGATAGACTCCAACAAAGGTAAATTTTTTTAAAGATTAACTGTTAAACATCTAGACGTAGTCCAGACTTATGTCAGAGCACAGGGTTTAATTACTGATATTAAATAAAATAAAATACTACTATTCCGCTTGTTGCAAACTATTTTTTATTTTGTGAATAGATGATGTGTAACGAGTAATGTTCTTTTGTTTTTATAAAATTCAATTACAGAAAATTACAACTTTATCAAATGTACTACATTCAGTAAATATGAACAAAATAACAATAATGACAGGAATAGACTTGTCAAAATACATATTTTGACATTTTTTACATGTTATTTTGGCATCCCTAAATAGTTATAAGTAAGATTAATCCGAAGACATCTTCATTCAGACGCGCAGAAGGATAATCAGGATTCGAAGAGGAAACAATGATGGATCTGCAGATAATCATGAAAGAATAACTATTTGGATCAGGCCAAATCAACAATATGTGAATCATTAACGTCTTAATGAATGATTTTATTTTGGCAAAATACAGAGTTTTAAGGATTGGATAAAAGAGGAACTCGGTGGTTTCTGCTGGAGGCCTAAAGCTCAACTCCATTTGTCCATGTAGTCCTTCCTAATCATGTAAGTTTTTTGAAATTAATGCTTTGAGCGTGTGTATAGTAAGTGATGAAGCAGCCGGAAAAGTCAATAGCTGATTATTTCAACAGAGATATGCTCTTTATTTAGTTTCTAGAACAAGTTTAGCCGTACATTTTATAATTGAATCTTTTGACTGAGTTAAAATTACTGACATTACAGGCTGTTCTGTTCTTTTTGCCTGATGGTTTTGGTAGATGCCATCTGGTGTGACTTGCAATCTCGTTATTTTGAATTCTTCTCATATTGGGGCTCTTACGAAATTACATTAGACGAGATATTTCTTGGGCTTAACTAATGGCCCATTTTCTACTTCTAACGTGTCGGGGCAATGCTTTGAAACATGTATCACACAAATTGGCAAAAATTGATGAAAATTACTCACGTTCTTTAACATATAAACATTGTTTAGTAAGGCGTTTTAACGATGAGTAGGCCTCTTGAACTCAATGATGGGTACAATCGTAGTCTTGACGTTTGTCACGAATAATAGACGTACTGAATGTGTCACTTACCGTCATATAAATACCTTCAGTAAACATCGTAAAAACTTGCCCATAGAGAAATTTTGATTTCTGTTACAGCTTATGAGACCGTTCTACATACTTTACAATTGACTCTTTTTGACTAAGTTAAAATTACAGGCTGTTCTGTTCTTTTTGCCTGATGCTTCTGGTAGATGCCATCTGGTGTGACTTGCAATCTTGTTATTTTGAATTCTTCTCATGTTGGGCTCTGGCGAAACTACATTAGGCGAGATATTTCTGGGGCTTAACTAAGGGATACTTTTCTACTTAATCAAGAGAAGGGAATGATTACCTCATATTTTCTCTTAAAAACGCCCTGCTGATGGAAAACATTTTCAAATATGGACCCTGAAAGCCGTTTCTTTCACCTGGCAGCAAGTTCTTCGTCCACTTCTCGGACTCCTTGCTGGTCCTTTACTGCTTAAGTGCAGAGGTTTTTAGAGGCGGAAGAGGGTGGGAGGTAGGTGTCAACGGAGTGATTAATGTTGGCTCTAATCATGTGGCCGCATAGCTGGAGGGTCCTCCAATCTGGCCGGCGATGGGCTCCAGATGCAGCATCATTTATTACTGCCCGGCCTCTCCCTCACACGTCCCTCCTCTTTAAAAAAATGTTCCTCCCGCATCACAAAAATTAATTGGCCGGACCTTAGAAAGACTATCCGGAATCACTCGTCGATTCTAGAATGGTGCGGTTAACATCGTAAAAGACATGGAATAACTTGCATCCCGCAGGACTTTTATTCTTCGGTATATGATCATCATAGAGTAGCTCTCTTGAGTTAATAACTCTCCCTTGGGCCACAGGCGGATCGACGGTGGGGGGGGGGGGGAGAGAGGAGAGCCTTTCTACTGAAGCCCCCTCCCCTCCAAATGGTAAAATATTACCATGTTTTACAGAAAAAAATATTAAAAACTATCTCTTAAAGTATTCTTGTTCCAGTCATTACATTTAATAGGACTTCAGGAACCACTTTAACACCATTTCATATAGGTAGTTAATTTCTTTCGTTTTTTTTCAAATTAATTATCGTTATATGTATTTGTAGAAAAAAAAATCTTTCGAGCTGAAGCCCAGCCAAAATTAAATTCTGGATCGGTTAGTGCCTTGAGCGATTTCAAGTAAAATGACAAGTTCAAGTCGCCTCAAGCCTTTTTAACTTGCTATTTATTGAAGGAGAAAATAGTGTAGACTTACATATAGAGTAGGAAGTACACTATGTGGTCCATCACAAGAAAAAATGGTTTTCTCAAACAATAATAAATAGACGGTAATCAAGGAATCATCTATATACGATTAATATTCTACTATTAATATATATATTTTTTTATTTTTTAAATTAATACATTCTGCCGCATTGGATGGCATTAATATTAGGTCTACATTAAGCATTCACACAATATATACATACAAATGATAACTAAAATAGAGATTAAAGAAAAAGAGTTGTAGAAAGTAAAATAATAAAATTAACATACATATGTAAAAAAAAATAATACTATTAATATACGCCGACAAGAACAGCACTACTTGATTGGACAAGACCACGGAATAACCAAAGCACATCGAACAGAGTTGGCCAATTGGAGGTTGAGACTCAAGTTGCACAATCTAAATTCTAGGGGAGCACATTTTTATGGGCCTTTGAATATTCGAGAAGGACATTTTAAAAGAGGACGTTTAATTATTAAGAGGAGGACATTATACATTCCGTAGGAACCAAATTTTTATGTGGTTAAACTTGAAGAAATTTTCAAACGAGCAGAAAACAGACGAAGGAAGTGTATTTGTATATGATCCATTTTTTCCAATTTTACTGTCCCATGCACTGCTTTAAAAAAAATAGGAGAACAATAAAATTTCTTGGGAGGAAGGTAACCATCGATCTTGGTGTGGGGGAGGGATAAATACCCCTTAATATGACTGATGAAACAAACCTCTTATAACGTGTCGGGCAATGCTTTGAAACAAGTATCACACAAATTGACAGGGATCGATGAAAATTCCTCACGTTCTTTAGCATATAAGCACTGTTCACTAACTCGTTTTAACGATAAATAGGCCTACTGAACTCCGTAGTCCAAAATATCGTAGTCTTGACGTTTGTCACGAAGAATAGACATATTGAATGTGTTAGTTACCGTAATATAAATAACCCCAGTAAGCTTGGTAAAAACTTGCCAATAGAGAAACTTTTATCTCTGTTACAGCTTATGAGAGCGTTGTACATCCTTTCTCAAGCTCAAAGAGATCCATTTTCTTCGAATATACTCAGATTTTACTTCTGTAGGTTAATTTTTTGTAAACAAATCAGTAAAAATTACAGTCCACAAAACCATTATCCGATGAGTATAACCATTTTCTTTTGGTCATTTTCAACTCTCTCTACTCTTTTCTAAATATTAGAAAGTTAATATTCGTGTTTCAAATTGTATAGCAATAGTGCTATACGTTCACAAACAAGATTGATTAATATCAGTGAGTGAAACTCAAGTCCAGTAGTTCTGTTGAAAATGATAACGTGAAAAATTAGATTCTGTTTTAGTTCTCCTTTTTCTCGCTTTCATTATCCATTAGTGGTAAAGGTGTTTTCATAACTTTTATCATCGAGTTAAAGCTCTGTTTTGAAGAACAAGATCTCCAGGTGACATATTCCTTCATTTCGTTGTTTGATATTCCATAAAGTTTTGTTGTAATATCTCTTTCCTGCAGTTTCTGACGATCAGTCACATTTTCCCGAAATGTCCATTCTTTATCAGTTCAAAAGCTTTAGATTAAATCCCGAACTTCCGAAAATTCTCAGAGATGATAATAAAACAGTATAATTGGTCTCTAAATTTTTAAAAATATATAACGTGATATATGAAATATGAAACACAACATACAGCAGATTACGAGAAAAAAAAATAAATGGAAAAAATAATATTTGTATACAAGTGTATTTGGATGTGTGTTTGTGTGGGTGTGTACGTGCGTATGAGCTTGTGCGTAAATATATTTGAGAAAATAAATTGAACAAAAAATGGCTCCGTTGAGAGCTGAGACTTTATGAAACTAGAAAAAAAAAACTGTTGCTCCCTTTCCTCTGACCTCCGTTGATCGTCTAAAGAACAGCGAAGTGTTTTTTTTTTAATTTCTTGAGTTACCTTTGAAAGGGAAATTTCAACACTTTTTGATGTTATAATTCAAAAATATAATAAAAAAATCAATCTAAACTTTGTTAAACTTTGTGATTACTTATACGCTAAAAAGTCTCATGGAAATATATTTTAACTAATTTTCTACACTTAGGATGTTATTATTATTCGCGAACACGTATTACTTATTTGTACAAGAATAAAATAAAAGCCTAAATAAAAAGTTTTGTTGTTGGGATAGAAAGCGAACGGAAGACCTTGATAATATAAAATAGTTTAAAGTTTGATTGGGTTTATGAAATCGTCCGCTATACCGAATTGTTCATTAAGACAGGTTTTCTGTATATTATGGTTCCTTTTCCTCCAATAATTGGAATGTAACGACGTCCATGGTACTTAAGTTTCATTACAATAACCGAATCCCGCAATTTCCTAATGAGAAAGTTTAGTTTCATTACCCTGGATTCGATCACGGGCTACCTGCTAGTTCTTTGTGTGCGATCAGCTGTAGAAAGTTAAGGGCACAGACAAAACCACCTGACAGGTGATAGTGCTACGTGGCATCTCGTCCGTCAGGTTAGGGAGAAACTGTGCAAATCCAGTAACGGTCGTAATTTACGTCGCTCGTGCAAAAAAAAAAAAAAAAAAAAAACATCTGCACAGGCTACCAAGTATTTCTTCACAATATGATACAAGTATTTGCTGTTTTAATTTAAAATGCTATATAACCGTAAGTTAACCTGATACAATGTATTTCTTTTCTTTGTATTCAAACTCCCAGAATAACCTTTGTAGTAAAACTGTTGTAGTTGTACTGCTACAAAACATTTTCTATGCTATTTTACTATGCTATACAGGGTTGTTGTTTTTTTTTTCGGAAAATACCGCTTTTATATTTAAAATTAACGTTACTAAATGTTTTAAGAAGGGAAAACTTCTTTTGGCGCGTTTTGCACTTTTTTGTGGAGAGTGAATAGATTGAGCCGTCAGATCTCTGATGTGTAACGCTCGGCGGTAAAGTCGGATGGACTCGACTAAGTGTTTTTGCATACGGATTAAAATATCTCAGAAATTAAAAATCAAGACTGTATACTGTAAGAGAGGGAATTCTTCAACATTTCATCCTCTATGCAATGGACTATTATTCAAAATTGTATCTTAACGCGACTCAGTGTTAGGGAGGCGAAAAAGATAAAATAGTGTCAAAAACCAAATGATAACGATGTCTTATTGAAGATATGGATTAAAATACCTCTGAAACTAAAAATCGGACTTGCTTACTGCAAGCGAGGAAAATGTTAAGCATTTCATCTTTTTTATAATGATGTATCATTTACAATTTATATTTCATATTATTAATCTCGCCTTGTTGAAGTTTTCACTTCTATCGTGGTGTCTAAAGCATCCACCTGTATTATAGTTCCCTATAATATTTCTTCGAAAAAAAAAAAAAACATTCTGAAATTGCCAAACATTTAAAAATAAAAACTTTGATATGTTAGGAACTCCTTTAAAAGAAACTAAATCGGTAAATTAAAAAAAAAAAAATCCACCGAGTGACCACTCTAGATCAAAAAGAGAAATAACGTTTTAGATCACGGTTTGTCACACTAATATCCGCAAAATATTCTTAGATTTCATGGTAAAATTTTTGGAATTATGTAATTTTAATAATCACAGGGTTATTACAACTTTTATTGTATGAGTTCTTTCTTTTAGAAAGCTCATTTCACAAGTGAATTTTCTTTAATCAAACAAGTTTTATGTTTGTTATTTTTATCACAAGACGTGGCCCGCGGGCTTAATGGAGGTCTCAATGTGAACCATGGGCCAAAAATTTCGAGGCCCAGTTTTCCAATAAATATGTTTTAGTATAAGTAGTTTAGCTCGGGGCGAGAACGCCGTGCGGACTAACGCGTGTGCAAAACACGCAAGACTCACCAAAATAACAAGCCCAATTTTAATGATAAAATAATTATGAATTTGGGTTACAGTGCCAGAAGGGTTTTTAATTCTAGTTTGAATACTCCGCACTCTCCCCTGTCCCGAGAGAAAACCGTATAGCCGAAGGACGAGGAAGGGAAAGACAATTATTTATTAAAAATAAAAAAAAGAAATGCATTGTATATAATTTAATTAGCTCAGTTATCGTTATGGCTGCTTAGTTTAGTAAAGCTGCACCGTTAACATACTACTTAATTTTTTGGACTTTTCAAGTTCCATACTTTTATTTGTATTGATTAAAACATTTAATACTAATCAAAAAGTATGTCCTGGATACATTTTGTAAATACATTCACAATATTTCGGAAAGGCGTTGAATCGATACAAGGTTTGCTTCAGATTTGTTAAGAGAAGTTCCTGAAGAACTTAAATTGAGCCAGCTGAGTATGAACTCTTCTAATGAACGGTCTCTAAAGACATTAACATTAAAAGCGGCAGTGATTATTTGAGGTGTTGGAAGATATAACTTGTATCATTTATATCTTTCTGCTGTCTTGACAATTTTTTTTTTTTGAGTATCCAGCTAAGATTTTTGGAATCAGTAAATTGCAAGGTAAAAGATAAAATAGTTACTCTGTGCGTATAGTCTGTGATCACCCAAAGTTTGCGTCGGAAAATCATTGTTGGTACGTAAAACAATTTTATATAACTTCTGCTGTTGTTGTATTTTGTGGTTCAGTTTTTTCTTGGTTTTCAGATTTATTGAAGGTTTAATTCGACCAATTATTTCTACTTTAGAAAAATTATGTTAATATTATATGTCATTAAATTACATAATCGCATATTTTTACAAACATAAAAGGTATCCTTGTGTAGCTAAATATGACAGTAATTACGCGTATCTAACCTAAACGATAATTTATGTTACAAAAAAAAAAAAAAAAAAAACTAAGGTGTGTGTTTTAGATTACATGATAGAAGTGAAAATATCAACTAGGCGAGCTTAATAAGATTAAATATAAATTATGAATAACAGCTCATTATAAAAAGGATGAAATCCTGAACATTTCTCTCGCTTATACGTCCGATTTTTAGATTCTGAGATATTAAAGGATTTTGTAAAATTAATGTATGACTATATAGTTAATTTTTTTTTTCTACTTAAAATATTTACTTCGCTTTTGTTGCGCATATCATAGACAAAATATAAAAGACCCTTATATTTTAAAAATATTGAAAACAGTAACTTGCAAAATGTTGATATAAGGATACAAAATCAAAATAAGTAAAATACATCTTTGAAAATGGGTAAGTTGAGACCGAAACGTCAAATGTAATGCAAATAAAATGATTGGAAGGCGGTTTAGAAGTTTTAAGTATTTTCCCCGATATTATGCTGTAATAGATAATATTATTTTTTGGGGTCTTGTTTAGATTAGGCCCGCCAGTGATTTTTTAATGATATTTAGTAACAGTTGTTGATACCATTGATATAGAAATAAAATCGCATGTTTGAATATTATTTAATTTAGTGTTGTTTGTGGTTATAAAGTGATAACAAGATGAATATTTTTGAAGTTTACTATTTATGCAAAGAAGAGGAACGTGCCAGGATTTTCTTTGATGAAAGATGAATTCTACCTTAGGAAATCCTTAAGGACATAGTCGAATTTTGGCATCTAGAGATACCTGGAGTAACTCATTAAAAGTATGTTAATGTTTTCGGTTATGTACAAAAAATTTCCTATTAAATAAATCATATGTTACTTTAACCCATATTTTTTAATTTATCAATAAGTAACTGTTACTAGATAAAATAACTGGATGTCCTGATCTAGTCAAAACCCACCTTTTGTATAAGAATGACTGTTATGTATATATAAGTTATAAAAATTGAATTATTAACAACAAGGTTATAAATATTTGTCTATTTTAGTTGAAGAGATATAAGCTTCCAAGGCACGCACGACTCTCCGTGGCCACACCTTTTTATATATTTAAGCTGTGACAGAAAGTGTTCCTAAACTCTAGCAGCTGTGTAGGACTTGTAAAGTAAAAGAAGAAAGAGCCTTGCTGACGTAGAAAAGATAAAAAAATTGGGCCGCGCAGAACAGACACATTTTAATCCCGGGCGAGGGATGCAGGTGAAATCTAATCCGGACGCGGGAATTGGCCAAAGGATTCCAGCCTAGACTGTTTTATTATTCAGCACGGGCCCAGGTCAGCAGCGCTGGAGCTGGAAGCTCTCCTGGATAAAAAAGAAAAAAAAGGATAATATAACACAACTAGCTCCTGTATTTACTCCATACAACGTGTTATATCCCCTTTTGCCTCTCGTATACCTCGTTGGTACACATCCAGCAACGTCTTGTCCCCGCTTTATGCCGGCTTTTGTCTTGGCAAGGGGATTATGTAAATGTTCCGAGTTTAAAAAAAAAAAATATACTTTATGAATTAGTAAAACTTCTCTTTTAAGATTTTTATGTTGCTTTTTATAATACGTTTTATATAAGCGTGTCGTATGTATATATGTGTAAAACTTTTTTAAAATTATAATTGATTAGCATGAAGAAGATGTTTTATTTCACTGAGAACAATTTTTACTGTGATGATTCAGGCCAAATGGCTAAATATTTTTGAAGACACCGTTTTTCTCGAGTTTTTGCCCAAACTATCTTATGATTCAAGTGGAAAGCAAATGGGTATTTACGAATGTTTAGTACCTAGTTAAATAGACAAAGTTTGACGATCTCTATATTGAGAAGGCCCCAATTCCGAAGATTTTCGAAAATAAAATAGTTGTAGGTTACTATGAAATGAAGGTAATTACTAAATTTTGGGTGGTTGTTGATAATTTGATAAAAAGGGGTGAGTACCACGAACTAATTTCTTATAGGATACTTTTAGTATATATCCGACCAGTTTATTGTTTAATCGTAACTATAGAAGGTATGCCGTGCAGAAGTGTGAATAAGACATTACATTATATTCATTGAATAAAATATCTAAGAAAAACATTAAACTTATGGAAAAAAAATTTCAGCAAATTTTTTTATAATGAAACCCAGTGTTAAAAAGTTAAACTAAATAAGAATTTTACATTATAGATAAAAAATTACATGTTTTTTTATCGTTAAGATATTCTTATAATATTATATTAATAATATATTAGAACATTCTTTTTTCATCCACATGGAAAAAAGGAAGGAGGGTCATTCCATGTCAAAGCATCCAGGGCCCATAACCTACTCCCCTCAGATCTTATTGAAAATATCTAAATAATAAGTAAATATACATGTAAGTAAAAATACCAAATTTTAGCCAATTCTAACGATTAGTTTCAGAATTATAGGCTTTTAAACTTTTGAAATATTTGAAGTTGGGAAGACATTTTCGGCCCAAAACCAGCATGTACCTGTTTGTTCAAAATAGTAAAAGATATATATAAAACTACCTCTTGCTAAAATCTTCACATACCCCAATGCAACCGTATGTTAGTTAAAAAAGCACACAATTTTTTACCAAATTCAAAAATAATATTAGTGGGATCTTGAGTTTGAAGAGTTTTATTACCTGAACTATAGTAATTTACTAGTTACAGATACAAGTGAAATTTGCTAAAATCTCTCTCCAAATATCCTAGTATAATCACATATCACTGAAAAGAGCATGGCGTTTTCTATTTCAGATCATGAAATAAAATTTATGGAATTTCGAGTTAGAAGAGATTTATCATAATGTAAATCAATTAAGTTTTTCTGTTATGCGAAAACGGTGAGCTAATCGATATCGAAAAATACCTGTAGGAATCATTTCTCTACGAATACCCTAATACAACCATATATTAGTGAAACCGGGATAAAATTATCTATCAAAGGAAAAAATAATATTGGTAGGATTTTGAGTTTGAAGAGTTATGTTACAATTTAAACCGAATGAAACCAATTGTTTTGAAACCTCCTAATTTTTTCAATGCCTTTTATTGTAACTGTAGCTTTGAAATTAGGATTCGTTACTTCTACACCAAATCCTCTTTCATCATCAAAATTATTCGCTCCCGAAAACCAGAAAAGCTCACCGTCAAAATAATATTTATAGAAAAATCTTCACTTTATATTGTATTGTGAATAAACATCTATACATAGACATTTTGAGAAGAAACTAGAAAGAAATCTGAACTATAGATATTGACTAGGTACTGAGCCCAAAACACTCTACCGTGTTACTTAAGGAATGATATTTTATAACTGCCCAAAAGTTATATAAACTCTACCACATTCAGCAAATCTTAATGTGATGGAATACCTGTGGGCAAAATTTAAGGTAGGAATTAGAAAACAAGAAATTTCTAGCCAAGAAGACTTTTAAAAAAACTCCTCGAAAGGTTGAACATGTTAAGCCCAGAATTCTTCAAAAAATTACTCCCTCCCCCCCAAAAAAAAATCCCTTTCCCTCCTAAAAAAACATTAAATCCTGGATCCGCTAGTGATTTTGACTGAGTTAAAATTATTGTTTTTTCTTTTATTCTATTTTTTTTTTAAATTATCATAGTTAAATATTTTAATTTTATTTAGTTTGTGCACATTTTAATTGAGATTACAAAGAAATCTGTTAGAGAGTTTCTGGTTTTATTTGTTTACTGTAATCATCTAAGTATTTTTTTTTTTTATTTCAAATCAACTATCGATTTATCAATTTTACAGTGTTTTGACTAATGAGGTAAGCACTTTTTTGTATATATCGATGTTATTTAATGCAGATATCACTCCTGAGTTTATAAAACTTTTTGAAATTGACAATGGGTGACGAATTAAATTTAATAATTTTATCGAACCGTTTATTGAGATAAACGATATGCAGACCTAGAAACTATTGTCTACTAAGTCATAAACTATAGTCTAGGAAAATCATTGGATTCAACGATGAAGGGTGAATCGAAGAAAAGTACAAAGGCCTTGTTGATCGGTGACCCTGATGGGCAGCCAAGTTGTTTGGGACTCTTCCACCCCCTCTCCAGAACAAACAACATCCAGCTTTAAGATGTTTTTACTTTACTGTTACTTTTTATTTTCCTTTGGCCGGTGAAGGCCTTGTGTTTTGTGAGAGGGTACAGAAGAAAAGATCCGATAAGATTCTACTAGAGTCCATCTTCTGGGGTGTTTTGTTTTTCATGAAGAATCTAATGTCTTGTTGGATTTTTTTTTTTTTTATTGGGTGGCCTTGGTGATAAAACTTAATAATTCCTTTTCCTCTACTATAATACTGCTGTTTTACGAGTACTTTAACCCTCTAAGATAGAAGATGTGTAATGTTTATTTGTCCATCTTTATTAAGGTATCATTGGCTGGCTTCTGGTTTACCGCACGTTCTTCAAGCTTTTAATAGTTTCATTACCTTAAAACTGGAACATCATGTTTATTGACAGCGACAGATTAGTTTATTGTACTTCAACACATTAAAAAAAAATTTAAAAAATACTAATTTCTCCATGCTTAAATTCATTTCTCATATCCTTATAAAAACGAAAACTGTATCCGACATTTAGATGTAATTTCGAAAAATTTATTAACAGCGTAATCTGTTTATTGTACTTCAACATAATAATGACATAATGAGTGTGCTTTAGACCAAACGATATAAGTAAAAAAATCAAGGCGAGATTAATAATCTGAAATGTAAATTATTAATAACAGCTCATTACAAAGAATATGAAATGTTGAACGTTTCCTTCGCTTACAGTATATTACAGGTCTGATTTTCAGTATCTGAAATATTTTTATCCTTATGTTCAACTTACCTCGTTATCATTTGGTTTTCGGCACTATGTTTTTCCTTTTCGCCTCTCTAACACGGGGTTCGATTAAGATACAATTTTGAACATACAGAGAGGGTGAAATGCTGAACAATCTTCTTGAAACTTCTCATCCTAGAAAACGTGCAAACTCTTATTTCTTTCTACTACTTCTTCTGAAATAGCTGTTACTCCGGAACAAAAACTGCTGGTGAATAAAGATAAATATATTATTGTACCGAAAATGCAGTCACCAAGAGGCAAAAATGGCCATAGATAGTCTTTTGCTTCCACGAAAAAAAAAAAAGTATGCTAGAAAACGACAACGTGATATTGTCCATCAAATTAAAATCCCAGCGGAGGAAGCCAAAAACGCTTCTAGCGCTGAGACATTCTCGTTATTAATGAATAAAATTATGATGGAATACATTGTGAAACACACAAATTCATAAATGTAACTTCATAGACATAAAATTTACGAACATATATGTTTAACTTATGTTGAAGAAGTTTGTAGTCTACGATTGAATGTCATTATTAAGACATGTATTTTATAGAAATGTTGGATTGTCATTTGAATGTCTTTATTTTGACATGTTTTGTTTAAAATAAATCGTTATCTGTTTATCAAAAGTTTGTAATCGTTTCATACTGACCTTGTTAGAGTCCTTTTTCTGTAGGAGAAAAGTTATTTTTACGGATTTTCCTGTCAGATGTTCTAACATTGAATTTATCTTTATGTTGAACAATACAAAAAAGCGACATTGCTTTATGTCCGAGAGTTATTCCAAGCTTATTTCCACCACCCGAGATACTGGCCTTGCGGTTATGGCTTGTTTTGTTGTGCAGTTCAATTATAGAGTTTGCCCTGTCTCACTTTTGCGAGCTAGATAAAATTGGACATTATTGGATCCGGTTGTATCCCCTCATAAAATGTCGAATCCAATAGTACATTCTTAATCATGAGCCGCAGCTGTTGTTTGTCGATAAATTGCCGGTTTAAAGTTACTTCGGAGCGATCATTTTTAGTTTGTTCTATTTATGCCATATGCATTATGTATTTATATTTTTGTATCATACAACAATTCAATAAAATTGATTACGTAAACTGTCTCGTATTTTTTTATAAACGAAATTATGGAGCATACTCAAATGGAACCGAAGTTGGCAAATAGTGTCCAAAGAGCCACTTGAAGCCCACTGAAAGTTTTCTAGTGACCGCTTAGATTGGCTAATCTCATTTCTGGATCCTCTAATTTCTCATTGTTACTGAGATAAGATGTGAGTACACATCACATGTCTGATGTGATCTCTGTAGCTGATGGGTTTGACAAATTTAATGAATTAATTTTTTGGGAATGGGTTTCTCATCATTCTCTGTCTGTTTGTAAGACAGCGAGTTGAACACATATTATGGACAGACATTTTCCTTGATAAAAATATAAAGTGCCTGAAAGAATTTCAGCAAATATTTGGTGTCAAAAATTTTTCTTTGTTGTCCTGATCACAGATGATACTAACTGCCATCTGTTCTAAAAAAAAAAAAAAAACTCCATATATGAAGAAAAATGATTGGGAAAATATCGAATATTTTCGGCTTTACGTTTATTTGTGATAAATTTAAATTTGGAAGATAAATAGGGTTTCATATGGATAATTAACGACTGACATTACCTTACAGGTTGTGATTTGAACCTCAATAAGCAATCTTATTCCTGATATCAAACAAATTGTTGAAAACTTAAATATCTTCGTAGGGCCATAGCTTATATTGTTTATATTCGATATAGACTGGTTCATAGCAATATATATATATATATATATATATATATATATATATATATATATATATATATATATATATATATATATATATATATATATATATATATATATATAGTCCTAGGTGTAGGATTTACTAAACCACAGGCGTTACGGGGTTTTGGAGATAGTCTCATAAAGGAAGGGAAATATCAAACTCGTTGCATCTTAGTGCCCAAAGACAGTTTGTTTCCTAGTCTCGAAACCACTGCCGTGGTTGTTCCTAATATTACTGACAGTATACCAACTAGCCCAATACCAAGAAACATATGTGACCATTTTACTAACCACTATCATCTGGCGGACAAATCATTTTGGAAATCTATCCATTCGATTATTTATTGGGGGCAGATTTGTTTGGGCGAATCTTAACTGGTGGGTATATAGATCGAGAAGGACATCTTAATGCACTCCAAACTGTATTCGGACTAGGCACAATTACTAAACTGTCATTATTTTATCAATTTTATAATTACTTTTATCCTGAAATTTAAAATTAAGTAGTGAATCAGAATTTAAAAAAAAATGTGGCTCACAATTTTTTTTCTCTTCTAAATATTTTCTCTTCCTTATATAATAATAATGTATTTCGATTGTAATTTGTTACGAAAAATATGAACCTGTTTTGTGATTCTTCTCAATTTGCATTGTATATCTTATGATGCCTCACGAAAATGATTGCTTCTTTTCTTTGGGTTACGAACTCGTTTATTTATATCTATATTATATTATATATTATTAGATTTATATCTAACTCATTATAAATCAATAATCATAATTAAATTGAAAGAGGATATAAATACAGTCAAGTAGGAATGATGGGATCTGTGATGGGGCAAGAGCTGGTGCGAAAATCAGTTGATAAGGTTACTTTCCTGTAACCCACTGAGTACTTATTGTACAGTGTGATTAATGTGATCTTGAACCCCCTTTCAACCAGATAACTATCATGTTTATATCGTGTGAAACATGTTGAAGTAAGGAATGTGCAACTTTGGGCAGGTTAACGTTCGTTACTTAAACATGGTGCCGATGATATATTTAAAACTAAAATTTAATAAAATTCAAGATGCATTGGAATGATTGTAATAATATTCTGATAAACCAATATATATATATATATATATATATATATATATATATATATATATATATCCGTAGTCCATAATAATTTTTCATTTCCATTTGAACGCATTTTTCTTAGTCGACAACAAATAATCTGTAGCTTAATATTTATTGTAAAATTTTTAACTGTACGCCTTCAATTATTGTTACATTTCAGGTCTTCTTTGAGACAGTATTGCGTTTCTTACAGGAAAGTTATTCTCCGCAGGTGAAAATAGACTCGGCGTTTGTCTCCTAACTGTGAGTAGTTTATCTCCCAAAAGCGGGACCACAGAGGCCGTGATTACATCTGAATTTCAAAGACAGTTCCTTAATTGAAGAGTTCTCTCCTCTCTCCAAAAAGGGGTTAAGGGGGAACCTTCTTCACTTTATCCTAGTAATTTTCTTATATATATTCAACATGCTCTAGCAAAAATAAGTCAAACCTCTTTTCTCTTCTCATCTAAGATTACTAACATTAATGTTTTTGGAATACTGTTAGATGTATGGATAGTAAAAAGGTAAAGGTTTGTAATTTCTGTATGTCTCGCTTCAAATTTATAGGGACTGTGTACAAACTCTCGTTCATACATATTACAAAAAAAAAAATGTATTTTTATTCTTTCAACTGACAAATTTATGTTTGTTTATCTGTAATCCTCAATGAATTTTTTTTTGTTTAAATTTCTGAATTATACTTATTAAGATTGAGTACGTCCAGTGTATGCAAGCCGAACATAAGATACAATGAAGTATATTTTCTCAATATGCTTCCTTTTTTTTAAAAAAGAGAAACAAAGATTCGTGCTGTGTGTGGGGACGATTTAGATGCTGAAACGGCACAGGTAGCCATGCCAAAGGCCGGTTTGCATCCAAGGAACCGTTAAGTTGTGTATTTTGTGGAACTCGAAGGGACCAATACAGTGTGAGTTCCTTTCATGAAATAAAACCGTCGGATACTGATGTTTATTGAGCCCAATTAGATTGAATGATGGCAGAAATTGAAGAAAAACGGTCAGAATAAGCTAAAAGTTTAAAGTATTCAAATATAATAATGCTTGGTCTGATGTCTCTTTAAAGACTTGGCAGTCACGATCTTCGGATGGGAACCGTTTTTTATTTTAGAAATAGAAAATAACTTTATTCAGTGACAAAGTCCCTTTAGAATAACAAAATAGTACAGAATTAAAAGACTACATCGGGCTTGAATAAAACAATAACAAAAAAAGAAAAAGCAAAGAAAATATTAGTTAAGCAAGCTATATATATATATATATATATATATATATATATATATATATATATATATTATATATATATATATATATATTATATATATATATATATATATATATATATATATATAATAATGTATATACAAAACAGTTAAAACTATGACAAGACACTTAAAACTATGTACATTAGAAAAAATTATAATTATACACTTTTGAGAAAAATAAATTATAAAAAATACATTGAATTCTTCTTTAAAATAAGTTTTGTGTTTCTGCTAACAAAGGATAGATGAATTTGACAATATAAAATGTCAAATTATTTAATTAATGAATGATATCTAAAAACACATCATTATCTTATTGCAACAATAGGTACAGACTTGAATGTATAGGAATTAAAAATAATAAAACAATAGATACACTCAGTGGCATTAAGAGTAAGAAGATATTATAATATGCCTAGTAACTTTATAATTGGAATAATACTATCATTTTACCTCGCCCAGCTTATTCACCAGACTTCGCTCCTCAGATTACCTCTCTTTTATAATCACCAAAACCATATTGCATCCATTCGGAGAAAAAGATAAATAACACATACTTATAAATCGACTATTTTTTTTTTTTTTTTATACAACACAAGAACAGTCCAAACTACGACTACATTTACAAGAGACAGAACACCAAGACATCTAGACACATACTGAAAGAAAAGGAGACAGTACAACAGCAGAATAATAAAATAAAATATGTGTGTGTGCGCGCGCGTGTGTGTGAATTACATATTATATATATATATATATATATATATATATATATATATATATATATATATATATATATATATAGGCACATTGCTTCACAATATCCTAACAATTATTTTATCTGCTTCCGGCTGACATATAATCAACCTTTTTTTTTATTTCTAGAGAATGCTGCTGATTTTTCGTTAATGTTTTCTTCAAAATATCGATTTTAATTATTTTTTTATATAAATAAGAAGATTTCCAGGAGGCCTCCTAACTTAAAGTAATTATTGTAGTATTGCCCATGAGTAGTTCCTTTAAGAGTCATATCGTTTTTTTTTGTATACTTTTATTACATTTACTTATTGTATTGTATGAATACACTTGTAAATTTCAATAAACGAATTTAAAAAAAAAAATTGTATTTTATAAAACTAGACCGTTAAAAATATCCCAAATGTACAATAAATCACTACACTTAGTGCAAAAGGTGGTTGATGACTATTGGTAGTCTACAACTGCTGTAAGTAGTCTTCTAAATAGAAATAACAGCACAGAGAAATATAAGATGAAATTAAAGAAACATATCTTTTATTTAGTGTTTTCTATTTATTATTTTGTTGTTTTTTAATTGAATAATTAAACATTCTGCGACACTGAAGGGCATTCATATTAAGGCTACATTAATCATTCGCACTATCTGTACATTTAAATAATAACTAAGATAGAAATAATAAAGAAAAAGAAATATAGAAAAAAAAGTAAATTAATATGCCTGTGTACCAAAAATGAAAGAACAGATAGATGTATTGTTTCATTTTTTGTACACGGGAATTTTAATTTACTTATTTTATTTTTCTATATATATTTTTCTTCATTACTTCTATCTTAGTTATTATTTATATGTACGTACAGTGCGAATGATTAATGCAGCCTTAATATTCGTAACCTTCAATGTGGCAGAATGTGTTAATATTCAATTAAAAAAAAGCTAAATAAAATAATAAATAAAAGTTTTATTACATTAATTTCATCTTATAATTCTCTTTTCTGTTATTTTTATTCAGAAGACTACTTAAATTAATATGCCTGTGTACAAAAAATGAAACAATAGTTAGATGCTAGAACACTACTTTTTAGAAAATGTGTCGGTTTTTATTCCAGTTTTTTTTTCACAGAACCGTTCTCTAGGGAAGTCATAGTTTTTTTCTATATATGGATTTAATCGATTAAGTACACTTTTTCCTCATGATGATGAGCATCAAAGTGTTTATTTTTCCCTTACTTTATTATTATCCATTGGGTTTTTATAAGCTTTCTTAACCTCATACATGTACTGGTATTTGTATGAGAAACTAGTTTTTCAAGTTGATCCGTTTTACTTACCCCTGACCCCTACCTGAAGTTTCGCCTCCTAACTAAAATGTCTGTCGGAGGGCAGTTATTTACTAACCTGAGTGAGAATCGTATACAAATGGTATAAATTCTCTAAAATGGACTTCGTTGTATGGCACGTTTGTTGCACCTTTGTGAAAAGCTAACCATTACATAACATTTCTATTTTGCAATTATTATTAATCATTGTCTAGATTTATGCATGTTAGTAGAATCCATCAATATAAATTAAAAAAAATATTAACTTTTTTAACGAACCTTTTTTTAAGAGTATATCAATTGTTTTATTTTATTTTTTGATAAAAAAAAACCTAACCTTTCACTTTAAAAATGTCAACATAATACCCCATTGTGGTTTGCTTGAATTTGTAATTGTCTTTACAGCGACATAAACATTTTTTAAATTCATAATTCAAATTAATTTCTTATTTATTTACCTACACCGTAGGTATATAATATAGCCGTGCAGACTGCTTATCCGACTCTGGGGAGCAGTGATTTTTTATGAATAATTTATCGAACTTGTTGAAATTTCGTGAAGAATTGACGAATGCTTTGGAACTGTACATGTTCCTACGTTTCTCCAGTGTATTTTTTTCGAGATAAATCGTGATTCCTCCAGGAAGCCTCCTATCTGCTATGGTTGCCTAGGTTAGTTATTACATGTTTACATTTACATTTAGATTTGGTTGCCATAGGATACTTATCATATGTTCAAAGGAAATTTCATGGTGAAGTGACGAATTATAGTCACGTCCTCCAGAAATTTCAGGAAAAAACTTATGCAGATAAATAAACATAATATGCGAATAACTCAAACCGTCTGCTTCCAGCTACCAAATGGTTGGCTTGGCTGTTTGCAGTTATTTTCCAAAGTTTTACAGGTCTTTTAAGAACTTTTTGTCTAACGAGAAAGTTTTAAAACAATTGAAGATTGCCGTGGTGCATCTCAGTCTTAATTTTTTTAATAATGCATTACCGAATCTTCTGCTAGCACTTTGCGCATCCATCAGCTTATACGTTTTCGCGTTCTTTCACTCGTAACTAGCACTAAGCAGGAACTGATTCCGCACTAAACTATATTCTCCATGGTGAGCTGTGGAGATAAGACTGAGAAATTCACATATAGTGTGGACGCTAGACGAGACAAAGAACGGTCTCCAGACTGTCTATAGACAAACCGCGTTTATTAGTTGTTATTAGGCATAATGTCTCCAATTCTGATTGGGAGACTTCAGTCCTGCGATTTTCGGTCTCGCAACAGGCCCGTAGATGCGGATGAGTCTATAGACATGTCTATCTAGACTGAGACATGTCTCAGAGACAAAAGCCGCTCAAAATGTATATTAGTGTGGAGTAGGCTTCGCGAATCACAAATCTATGGGATGGATAAAACAATTCTTCTAAATTCAATACATACATACTTTCCAATCAAAAACTTTAAGACTCATCACGTGTTCAACCTGGCACGTCTGCATCAAAATAATATATACAGACTTACAGAAATCTATGTTACAATATCACATTCGGACTTCATATAAAAAATTTCATGAGAAACTTCACGGACAGACCAACAAAGTTATACATGGCAAAGTTATACAAACATAGCCACAACAAATAAACGCCCGGCGAATACTGAAAAGGAGCTGGTTAAGAGGTATCCTGGAATTACCGACCTCCATCATGCCTGTTCTAACAATGAACATCACACCCGATTATTGTTACAGGTTGTAAAAGGTGTGGATATAAAAATAAAATTAAAAAAAAAAAATGTTTGATAACATAAAATTATTACGAGGAAGAGTAATTAAATCCCTAAACAATTAACCGTTTAATATCTTTTTATGATCATAAATTGGATTCATTCTGTTCAAATACAATTTCCCAATACTTGGATTTTCCATGGAGGAAAATTTCCGAGAATTTAATTCATTCCGTCTCATTTAATTTTAATTTGCATATTAATATACTATATTAAAAAAATATTAATTCGCCGGTAGGTTTTATTAACATTCCAGGAATAGGGCCCTCGTGTAAACATTTTGGAACATAATCCCCCGACAGGAGCGGGCCCTCCCCTTTCCATACCCTGTCATATTAGTGAAGTATGTAAGCTGTCAGATGAAGCTACCTGAGAAGAAAGTGATGGCTTCACTATTAAAAATGACAAGGCGTACCCTCAACATGGAATCTTGCTGCATCCATTTGTGAAAGTGAGGATTCAGCGTTTGTGCGGTCCAATTTTGTATTTTTCCTACGTCATGTCACGTCCTCTGTTTTCGAAATTCTGTCTGTTCTGGCCGAAATTTCGTCTAACCGGGACACACTTCTTTAATGGATTAATTTTTTTTATAATATTGAATAGAAGTTGGTTGGGGTTTCCATTCAGCGAAAATACAAAGTTTTTTTTTTATTATTATTATTAATATGTAGCAGTCCAATTATATTTCTATGTTACAAGGTCCCGATTCCATCTTCTTTTCAGACGCCTCGGAGGGTTATCCGGAATAGAAGAGGAAGCAAGGTTGGAAACAAGAGGGTTCGGAAGTTTATTATGGAACGATAGGTATCTGGATTGAGCTAAATCGGAAACATATGGTACATTAAGGTCGTTATGGATGATTTTATTTGTGACAAAATGGGGAGCATTGAGGATTTTACGAAGGATTTGGGATTGTAGGGAATGGATACGAGAGGAATTTGATGGTTTAGTAGAGCCCCAAAGCTCGATCTAGTAAGTACAAATAGATCTTATTATAGTAATATATATATGAGTCTTTTGTAAATAGTTGAAAGTTTAGAGCGTTTGTCTAGTAAGTGCTGCAGTAGTCAAAAACGTCAGGCGGTTTCTAATCTTTTCAGTCTGGTATGGGGATAAAATACAAAGTAAAGATAAATGTCAATTATTTATTTTTATTTTTTATTTCCACTTACTAAAATTCCAAACAACTTCACAATATATCGACAACAGTCAACTTTCAATCCACTATTTTAAAATAATAATTTGATTCAAGATTATTTGTCAGAAAATATACAAGACTGTATACAGAACTATTTGGCCCAAAGAGAATAAATGACAATTCAATTTGTAAATAAGTAAATTATGGGAAGGAAAGATTAGGTTTTCTTTAAATTGCTTGTATTTTTGCTAAAAGTGTTCCGATTTTGATGGGTTTTTTTTTTTCATTACATAGAGGATGAAGTGATAGTGTGACGGTAGTTGTATATTTTACTCTTCAACATGTTCAACCATAGCCACAGACTGATAATTCTGGTTGGAAGGGGAGGGGGTTGGAATTGGTCTCGTCCCCCAGCAAGGAACCATCCATACCAGAAGTGTATATTATATATTAAAGTTATGAGTAATAATTAACATAATTATTGTAAAAAAAAACTATATAATACTATTTAAAAAACATAAACTTATATATATATATATATATATATATATATATATATATATATATATATATATATATATACATATAAATAGAAATAGAAAATAAACTTTATTCTGGGACGATGTCCCCTTAGAATAACAATAATGTACAGTTACAAACGAAAAAAAAAAATACACATCTGTCCAAAAACTAACTCAATAAAGATTCAAACAATATATACTACAACTTAAATAATAGTATGTAAATTACTAAAAAATAAAATAAAAATTTCTTAACTATATTTATAAGTTTACTGGAAAAAATAACAAAAAGAAAATGACAAAAAAAATTACATGTATATAAAAAACAAAACAATAGAAAGATACAAATTGAGGAATGCAAGAAATGGTATACGTCTAAAATATACACAATCTTGTAGATAGAAAAAAGAAAAATGGATAAAAACAATGAATAATCTCTTATTCTTTATGCATCACCTCACAGTATGCCAAAAGTGATACTGAATCTTTCCAGTTCACAAATAATAAAAAAAAATAAAATAAAATGTTTTGTATGGGTATATTTGAAAATTTGTTTTAAAAAAAAAACCAGTTGATTATGTTACATATTTTTATTTAAAGATTTGAGGCAATGAGACTCTCAATTCTCCGAGACTTTTTTTGCTATTGGAAATGTCCTAAAATGTTCACATAAAAATGGAAGGGTTCACATGAATGAATCATAAAATCCTACAATATGCTGCTACATGTAATTATATTTGTGTAAAAACTAGAATTTAAGAATAGGAACATAGAGTAGTAAAATCTTCGCGTTCCTACTTCTAGGCTTTAGTCATCTACTCAAACTTTCCTATTTTCTTAATTTATTTTAGTTTATATGTTTTATTTATTGATTCAGATTACTTGTTATTGATTTTTATTTTATTTTTTATCATGAAATATTTGGAGTGCGATCGTCTTCCCCTTTCTCTCCTCTCGAAGTCTGGCTCTATATCCTCAGTTGTCACGAATCCTGAATTTTATAAACTCTTAACGAGAGCTAACATAATTGAAATGACAGTTTCGCGGCGAATATACCAAACTGGTTGGGGTTAGTTGCGAATTAATTGATACAAATTTAATAAGCGTTGACTCGTAAACGTTAAAGGGAAAGACCGAGGCGAAGGAAAGATTACGTTATGGCTGATCTGAAAAGGTTGGGTCAGAACGACACTCTGCGATTGTCGGTGGATGGAAGTATGTTGACAGCGATTGATAGTATCGGCTTCGAACCTTCTAGTTTGCTAAATTTTTTATCGTCATTTGTTATTTTTTTTTTTCGAAAACCTGCATTTATTCGTTGTTTCACTTTATCACTCCCATCTCTCTGAATTGATCTGGCTCGTTACCGACTCCTTTTGATCATATGTTGTAAAGGCTACCGCTGGAAAACGATATCTTGTGTAATATAAATTTAATAGGTTGTGTAAAGGTTCAATCTTTTAGCAGAGACTGGGGGCGGGGAGAGCGCGGGAGATTGATTTTCGGCTGATTGCCCGCTCGTCCTCACGGTCAGTGGATCCTGCACTCGCCCCCCCAGAAAAAAAAAAAACTGGTTAAATTTTCTCCTAAAAATTTACTCTTACTCAGATTTTTTTGATTAGGCGTTAGAATAATTAAAATAAATACTAATGTAATATTTAATGAATAACTTATTATTCTTAGCATAATAAAGCTTTAATTCCTTTAAATTGAATTAAATTACTGACATGCTATCGTTCTACCAATACATGCGTCATTAGCTCATCTTCCGAACTTAATTCGTTCTGCAGAACTTCGATAATACTCCTCATTTAAAAAGCTTGGAATAAAATAATCTAACAATCCACCGTTCCTCCACAGTACAACTTATGGAAGACTAACAAATGCCAACATCATAATTGCAAAAAGAAAATTTCATTGAAGTCAATATCGATGTCATAGAACTACACGAAAAATAAAATTTAATTGCATTCGAGAAACTGGAAAACAATAGTTAGGATCTTGAATTATACAAAAGAAACTTTATACAGTCTTAAAATTTTTATTTATTCTTCTTTATTATTACAGAATATTTGCAACTGCAACACAATGCATCAAGCAAACGTGTGGTGGTTCTTATCAAGACAATATTCTTGATAAATGCAGTAGGTAGGTTATATAGGTTATCATAGGCGCCGACTTATGATTTGGATTGGTTGGGGTGAGGCGATGGACAAAATACATTGAGGAAGTTTTCATTATGTGTAAAAGTTCAACATAATTATTGTGAAACGAACAAATATATTGAATATTTAAAACTGCTTTGTTTATAATATAAACAATATGTAAATATTAAAAGTTAATAATTAATTATGGTAAAAAATATTATGTTTGTATAGTTGTAACGATATTTTTTTATTACAGATATATATACATATATATATATATATATATATATATATATATATATATATATATATATATATATATATATATATATATATATATATATTATATAGATCTGATATTATACTTAAATACTTAGGTATCTTTTCCGTTTATTACAAATAAACAAAAAATCTTCAAGTAACCTTTTAGGAAATTAAATTGTTGAATAGTTCGATGAAATTTCCTTTTGTGATATTCCAAATGTTTCCACTTACAATTAGTGTGACAACTTTTGACCTGTCTATGACAGACAATACAAATCTCTTAATTCCGTTTTAGTGAATAAACTTCACAATGGAAAATAACAGTTTAATAAGTAATAGTCGTACAACCATAATCAACGGATCGTACAATCCATAGTCAACCGGCCACCGATATAAATATGACTTTTGTTATTTTAATGGTATTTATGATTCGTTAGCTGTAATTTTTAAGTTAGCTTTAGCTCAGTTAAAAATGCAATTCAAAAATTTTATAATAGCCCCTCATGGCCAGAAAATAATTTCTATTCAAAGTTGAGCGGTAAGTGGAAGTTGTGTATTGCGCGCACTAGAGTTTTTTTAATAAAGAATTTGCCTTGATTTAAATGTCATTTCGAATACTTTTCCGTAGTTCTCGATCCATGCTTGCTCCTGTCTGATCTCATGTCCCGGCAGGCTTTCATCATTTATTTTTGGAAATATTTCTGCAGACATTTGTGTAATGTGTTCAATATTAATATCTTTATATTAATATAAAGTTTCTATACTTCAACTTAAGTGAATACTATATTGGTGTAATTGTTGTTGAATGAAATCAAGAAATATTTATCAGTTGTAAGTTTTCTTATTTTTTATATTTAGCGTACAATTTTCAATTATCCACAAAAGAAATAATTGTGAACGAGAATAAGTTCAGGAACTGACTGTCTAAGTATAGTTAAATGTTTTGGAGAGAATCGTAACAAATCCGAGGGCGACAATCGGCATTTATAGTTAGAAATGATTTTTCTTAAGTATTAACAATACTGAATTGTGGGAATTTAAATCTACCATGTGCTAGGATGCCAAGTAAATGATGATAAAAGGCGTTGAAGTTGATGAAGCTGTAGAGAGAGAGATTCTGCACCGTCACGGAAACGGCATAAGAGTTACATTTGCCCTGTAAAATAATATAGGAACAATTATTACTATAGTTATAGATTGATGGTTGACTGTAGTGAATAACTGATGAGAGGAATGGTTGGAGTGATCAGTCAAAAAAATAAATAAATATACTTTTTTATTTTCACTTTTTTTTTTACTGATCACCCCAACCATTCTTGTCTCCAGTTATTAGTATACTTGTCGAAAATCATGTAGACCTCAAGCATTCGCATGATGAAGAATCTTAAGTTGAAAAGTGTAATGATTCCAGAATAGATAAAACTTAATTCTATTGTGGAGCACCTCACACATTTAAGCAATCCCTTGAATGTTATTTTATTTTTTTTTTAACTGTTAAGGTTTAAAAATCAAGTTGATTCTTGAGGCTCTTACTTTCATTATTCTTAAGACAATAAAGTATAAATCATATTAATACATTGATGATTGACGTGTTTTTAAGAAAGTATTCTTACCTAATCTAATCTGATCCCAACGATTTATGGAAATTGTTATTGCATCAATGATTAAGAAAATGATCATGTATCGGACATTTCCACGTCTTCGTTACCTCCATATTGCGATTGGTTATTGTATCCTGGACACAATTTTGGTAACGATGTAGATATATAATCTGTAATGGGTACTGCCCACCTGCTCCTACTGAAATTTCAGACAGAAACTGATGTGCACTTGGAAAGCTTCATTGTAACTAGTTCCAATCAGGAATAGGTTGATCCGGAGACTGTGAAGATATAGGGCTTAATATGTGTTATATTAGCTACTCGTAAAAAAAAATATCTCTATCATATTAAAAAAAAAAATTAGTGACATTCATATTTTATTTTATTTTAATATTATCAAAGTAAGAAAATAACACGAGCTTAACTTGTAAGGCGGTTATTTTACAAATTATACAGCTGTTCATTTAACTACATAAGTGTTGGGCTCCTCCCTGCTCTCTTCCTAATCATCAAATACAAAATAAAAATATGTACGGGAAATGCTATTTTCATAGTTCCATTACACCTAGAAAACAGCAGTTATTTTTCGATCTAGACAATTCCCCTCAAATAAAATATATTAATTGTATAATATCATATATGTTATATCGTGATATAATTATTATGAATTAAAAATGGAAGCACAATATAACGTACAATGAAAATATTAGGAAAAAAGTCTCAAATTATTGTTGGGCTTATATGAAGGTGGACAACTTGAATATATGTGGTTACATATTGGCAATAAGAATAATTATAATTATATAATAATATAAATTGGTAATAAGGCGCCATGTATAATATAGATTTTTAAAGAAATTAAAAATTTGTTCGAACTGTGGTTTCGTTCAGTTTATTTTATATCGATAAACAATAATACAATCTGAACTACATGTTCGGAATACATGTATATTCAAGTTATACAATTTGACTTAGTTTTATTCGCAAGAAACTGCTGGAATTTTAAATTGATTGATGGCAATTAAAAGATGAATTTGTGCTCAAACGGTTTCTATAAGATGTTATAGAAGACATGATCTCGATTTTTAAAACTTATTATCAAGTTTTAGAATATTTCTGAAAATAGACCATTGAATCTTTTACCCTAATTTTTAGCGACGGGTAAACGTACTATAATTAAGTTAGTCAAAACCTGGATTGAACTTAAATATACAGTGAGTAACAGACCGTAATTTTTTTTAAAAGTTGTTTTACGTTACATTATCAATTATCTAGTAATAATAGTTAGTGAGAAAATTCAAGTATTGTGTTTAATTGATTATTTTCAGAAGAAAGTTGGCAAGGGCTTGAAAAAAACATAACTAAAAATTTTTAAAAGAACTGTTTAAAATATTGAAACTTGATATTATTTCGTACAAATAAAGAAAATTGGTTGATGTATGTACCATTATGTATTATACACAAAGGTTTCCTTATAGCTTTACTTGATATCTAAATTTAAAGCCTCCTGTTCCATTAGCTCACATCAACGAGTAACTCACCCTCAGACCGGATGCCATTACACTTACATGATCAAAGCCATTTACGCTTTGATCAAGAATTGTAGAAAAAAAGAAGAACGGTTTTTTTTAGAACAAAAAAGCGTTGAGGTAAATGCTTTATTACAGGAACGTTAAAATATGCTATTAATATATGCTTACTCACCGTCGAGTCAGTGGTCTGAGCCGCAGAAGCTGTGAAACACAATGTCCAGATTATCGCCATCTGTAAATAATAAAAATTTTTTTGTTGAAGATTACAGTTTTTATTATTATTTATTTATTATATTTACAACTGAATTATTTTTTTTTTATTTATTCATTGAAATTTACAACTGTATAAAATAAATACAACCAGTAAATATGAGCAAATCAATAGTAATGACATGAACAGACTTGTGGAGACTACCCAATAATATCATTCCCTAAATAGTAAGTAAGAAGATCACGAGGCCACGAGGCCATCTTCTTTTCAGACGCCTAGAAGTATTATCAGGAATGGAGGAAAAAGCAAGGCTGGAAACAAGTGGAACTTCGAGGCAGGCTCCTCCCTCCCACTGTGGAGGGAAAAGCGAGATTCCAGATGATCCCTGCACTACTCTCTCAACTCAGCATTAGCCACATACACTCGTGAATGAAGAATCTGGTCATCGCAATACCTCCAATATATACTAACTATAAAAGGTCATGGGGCCTCTGTCGTTTTTACCCCCTTGAAGGATTTTAGGGATTTTGAATAGCTCTTTACACTCTATCTAGATTTTAAATTATTTACCGATTATTTGGTTACTGCATTTGAGAAATTCAGAATTCCTCCAGGATCGTAATAAGGTATGTGTTTACCGTCGATGTGGGTGGGTATCTAGGCTACCGAAAAGACGAGGACAGAGCGAGAGGTTGAGAGGAGGGAAAGTTGTTGAGGATCACGTCCGAGGCTCATTGGGGACGGTCTGGATAGGAACCTTTAAATTGTTTAGCATTTCTCCAATGGGTAGGGAAGGAGCGCGATAGCCTCCTCCAGAGCTAACTGTTATTATTATTCCCTCCTTCACCGCCTTCGGGGCATTTACCTCCCCTTCCTCCTCCTCCTTTCCGTATTCTTGGGTTCTTTTAGCGATAACATCCAGCAGAGGGTCACTACCGGCGATTAAAGAATAACAGCTCTACCTTCGCAATAACTGTATTCGCTTAAGTGCTCCAAACCGGGCATCTTAAGAAGAACAAAATAGAATTAGAAATTTTGTATACGGTGTAGTGTTTTTGAAATCTGAGATTACTTCTCTGACTAGCTGATGTAGTGTGTAATATATAACAATTAATTCCCAGCTGATTTGAAATTCTAACGATAAATTTATTATTAATATGGAGAAAGCGAGTAGTCAGAATTTTCAGTGCATGGAACTGTAAAATCATCTTTTCGTTTCTAAAATAGACAGTAATCATTGCCTAGATTATCAACCGCATGCTTGGATCGAAACGTTGACTAGTCTAGTAAATTGACTACAAATCTTAAGTCTGTGCTTTCCTGGTAATTTTTAATATAACAGTCAAGAATATATCCACACCTAAATTACAAGGAAATGAAGATAAACAAAATATATGTTAATAAATCGAAAAAGCCATCCCGACAACAAGATCTGCGCAAAAGAGAAATCGTTCTGGAGAGTAGACAAATTCAACTATCTCGGTCCGAAATAATCTTAATGAATGACCAACTATAGGAAATACTGGAAAGTCAACGGGGAGGAGGCCGTGAGGCTAAAGATTCTCCCTTTCCCCCAAGATTGAAAAATTATTATTTTTTCATTGGTCCGTATTTATTACTGCGGGTGATCTGAGTTTAGTACTTTGACAATAAAAATATGTTCGATGTATTGAATTATAATGCATATACAGCTATTGTATATAATCACCTCTTATAAAAATATATTAAACAATTATCTCTTAAATCGACATTTATATAGGATTTTTCACCCAAGTAACTATCGTTTTATGTATATACACAAAAAAAAAAATTTTTTTTTTTGACTAAAGACCCACACAAAAATATATTCTGGATTCGCTACTGATAGAAAATATATAAGAATATACCAACGCTAACTGACTACTCTTCTCTCTTTCAAAGGTATTGAAACCTCAAAAAATCTGTACAATTCTCAAATTAAATGGATCTAATACTCTGAAAAATCCATTTCTGATACACAGCTATGAGACCTGATACTGGGAAGTGGGATAGCTCATTGGTAGAACACTGATCTTCCAATGCTGAAGGTCCCGCGTTCGAATCCTGGTTCATGGCAGAAAAGTAATTTGATGAAACAGTATTCTGTTTCATCAGCCGTGTGTCCTGGGATCAGGAGACCCTCCTGGGTTACACCCTTAATTAAAGGGGGAACCTGGGGAATGAGCGTGATCTCAGTCAAATCATCTCATTTTTGTACAGGTAAAAAAAAATAAAAGACCTGACACTAATCCACACTCTATAAACAAGAATTGAAAATAAAATACTCCATATGATAATCAAAGCGATTTGAACCAGATTGCTAACTCATAGAGAAGGACCTATAACGAACAGCTTACACCAGTGAATCAATATTTCATTATATGAGGACATACAGACCTGAGCAATTTATCAGAAAACCTCTACAATATGCAAAAGATGACGTGGAAGGCCAAAAAACTATCTATTTGGTTTTTAACTTCAACGTGGTCTAAAAATATGATGTAGAGCTGGACTTAGATATCTAGAAAGAATTTGATAGATAGAGATGGACGATACGAAGGAAGGTTGGTTAGGTCAGCAAAATTCTGTAAAGCCGACATAAAAAAAAACTAAAATAAAAGGAAATCTTAACTTTCACACGACCAATACAACTCAATCATTCTTTCACATCGTAAGTATTCTAACGATAGGTATGTAACAAGAATACACTGCTTCAGGTCTATCAGGTGATCAGATTCATCACAGCAGGTAGAGCTTAATACAATGAAGCTTTCAGGCAGGAAAGTAACCAGGCACTAATTACAAATGCTTATCGGTCTGAATTCAATCAACTAGTAATCGGAGCTCTACCGATGCTCATTGATAGCCCATTAAATTTTAATCTGAGCTGCTAGGTCCCCTCTTGTACAAGTGCCGATGAGCCGATAAGCTGATTTGAGGGACTAGGAGAGGAATTGGAACACCTTTCAGTACTGCTTTGTTAGAAGCGATCAAAACATTACTTAGGAGTGGGAAATAATATTAAAACTAGCTTCTTATACCAAAACATTATATCCCTTATTAACACCCTCATCGCTTGTTGTGCCATAACAATAAATTCTGCAGTAACAACATTTGTAGGCGTATTATCAGGAAACATGAAACTATTGCATATATGAACACTTAATCAGCTCTAAAAACTCCATTAATATTTATACACAACTTAAGTCAGTTGTGTAACAATTTATTGTCTACAACTTCCTGTAAAGTCTGGCCCTTTGTTCGAAGTATAACTTTAACTTACCACTTCACTTTAACTAAAAGTTATTATAAAATGCAATGGTATTGTGCTCTATTTGATTATAGTGTTAGAGCTCAAAATAAATTCCTAACATTTTCATTTATTTTATATGGAAATTCCACCAAGGTTCCAACATTTAACTATGCAACGATACATAAAAATATATTTTACTTTTAAAAAAACTCATAAATAACCTTATCCGTTTTAAGAGATTATGTTTACATATCTCCTTAAACACCTTAGTATATTTTTAAGGAATTGACATCTACAATTATAGGCCGGATGCCTTCCGTCTCCGATAGAAACTCAAGACTCTTTTGGATGCTCATTTGCACAGGTAAATAGGTTGAAATCAACTACCATGAACCGTAAAGTAAATTTCTGTAAATTTAAATCCACTGATGTAACTAATCTCAAGCTTCCTACTCTGGTTAAAAAGGCTGGTTACCTGCAGGATAACCACCCACTGTATGCTATAAAAAGCTAAATAATAGGCAATTGGAACAAAAAACATTGATTAATAATGGGTGGCATCTATGCACCCCAAGAGGAAGAAGTCTTTACATCGCCATTTTTGCTTGGTTCTCCAAGGAAAACTCCCGACCTACCTGACTTCTTTACGATTAAAGGACTTCAAACCATACCTTATTCCATAGATATGAGGTCTGATCTTTGTTCTGATGATCCTCTCATACATTTTGTTATCTTCGATTAGGCCAAACACATTGAACGGACACCACAGCTCATTAACAATAAAATTGATTCAGATGCAGAAAATTTCTTGACTTAAAACAGCTACTCTCAAGATCTATAAAAAATGATGCTGAATTAGAAAGTGCTGCGGACGTATCTACCAACAGTGTCCTATAACCCGTATATACTTCTTCCCTGCCAATGCAATAGAAATATGAAACTTCACCATTTATGGGCTTAAAATGTAACCTTATATAAAATTTAATTTTTCTTAGTCTTTTCATGGCGGATATTTTCTAAATTTAGAGTAGATGTTTAATACGAAATCATTTTTAAAACACATTTTTTTTTGTTTATGAAACACTTTTAGAAAATACAATTTCAGCATTGCGTGTGATTTTAAAGGAAGTCTAAATGTAATAAAGTAATTGAAAATAAAAACTAGTTATTAAAATCTATTCACAGATATAGATATTAATAAAAATATCTTTTTTACATAATATTAATACATTAAAGTAAGTAAATTAAGAAATAAATGTTTCATATTTTCATTGAAGAAATATTTATTGCTTCCTCAGATCTTGTAAAAGCCATTACATACTCGTACCTGGTGAAAGGGTCAGGAGTTACAAATAGCTCCAATTCATTATCACTGACTAACTGGACTCACAACAAGCAGTATTTTCTTTAAACAACTCCAACTCAATACTTCATTTGTTCTCAGATAACTCTAGGGTAACAAACTTTAGTACTATTTCCCGTTCTATTTTTATTAAAATGCCGTTATAGGTACATTTAATACTCCATTATAAAAATGTATGTATTCATACATGTACATATACGCATGACGATGTGAACTGATTTAGGACTATTGCTATGTATTAAACATAGCAAATAATCTTTTTAAATTATAATGAGGTGCCGAAAGCAAATACCTACACTATTTAATTCAATTAAATGAGTGTTGAAATTACTATCGTAATTTAGTGAAATTTAAAGACATTTCAAATAAATTCACAAAAATATTTTACAACACACAAATTAGTTTAAATTATTAATAAATGTTATTCACAATTGACTGTAAACTCTCTTGTAAAATAATAAAAAAAAAATTCATTATTTATTACATCAGTTATGGGACGGATAAATGTTGTGAATGGGTAAATGAGTCCAGGTAAATTCGTTCATTTTTATAAGAAAGTTTATTCTTTCTCTTTCCCTCACTCTTTTTATCTTATTTTTATGACAGGCAAGGTTTCATGTTACGCCGACAGGATGATATTGTTGAAATCTTGATAGCTTCTTCCTTTTAGAGAAACAGAATATCAAGAACAATCCTGAACAAGTCCCCCTTTCTTTCAGGAAATAAGATACATCAGAAGAGGGAGGAAAGAAATCCTTATAACAGTCTGTACCAATTACTTAAAATAAGGTTGTTCATTGCTAAAAATGAGCATGGTTGAAGGTCCGTAGTTATTTATTTACATATTTTAATTTTAATTACAGCCTGCTATTTATGACTGCTATTATATTGCGGTATAGGAACGAAACTTATTAAGTCTAGTTAATGACATTTCGTATGAACTTCTGCCTGGTAATAAAAACAACATATGTGGAACGATTGATTTTAACCATCAATCGGAGCTTCAAATGATTCCCAGGTGTAAGTATATAGTTTTATAAATAAATGAATGAAATGAAAATTCATAAATTTATAACAGTTTTGGACCTCATAACTTTCGTTGTGGTGGTTAGTACAAAATCAATAAATTCATTTTGAGATGCGCTGATCTTGATTAATATTATAGAAACGGATTGAATGGCTAATTATTGTTATGAGAGTTTATTTATATATTTTTCTTATGTAACACTTGTGTTGAAACTTAAAATTGAATTTATTAACATGACACGCATGATTTTAAAACTTGATCGTAAACTCCAGACCAGAAAAAATGTATGATCATTAATGATTTAATTTCCAAAGATATACATATTTTATTTTAATATTTAATATTGTTTTGCTTTTATTTGCCTTAGGGAGTGGGTTAGCTCAGTGGTAGTGTACTGAGCTTCCAATGCTAAAGGTTCCAGGTTCGAACCACGGCTCATGGGAGAACATTTATTTATCTGTTTCATTAGCCGGGCGACCCTTGGTCGGTAGACCCTCCGGAGGCACCCCCAGCCTCTATAAAGTTGGCTCCTCTAATTAAATAATTAATTAAGGGGGAAAACCTGGCGGTTGAGCGTGATCTCGGTCAAATCACCTCCTTGCACAACCTTTGACCTAGAAAAAGTGCTTTCCCTAAATAGTACTGAACCCAAGATCCTTCATGGGTATTAGTGGTATATTTTTTAGTTGCCTATTTCATCTTTTCTCTTTTCCATAAGTAATAATTCGCGGGGATCGACATAATTTGTTGGTTAGATGGGGAAATGAAACTCGAATCCTTATTCCCATAATTCTTTATTCATCATTGTTCCAAAATAAATTTTTTGTCTGAAAATGAAATATGACAGCCGCAGCCAGCCACGTGACGACCAGAGAAGACATGCACCTTACCAGCACGTTACCTTGTTGACTCTTCCGTAATTTACTGGATCAAAGCGGAGTATTTGGCTTTAAAAAATTAAAATACTATATTGGGCTTTCGAGTGAATAGACCCGATTTATTAGATAGCAGGCTTCAACAAGTTGAATGTGCCAAACCTCATTGAAGCGTTTAAGATTGAACCTAAATGGGTCATGAATCTATTGTGATAACTATGCTGTAAATAATGAAGAGAAGGATGATTGGGGTGATCAGTCAGAAATAAAAAGGCAAAATAAATAATGATATTTATTTTAACATTTGCGACGTTTCGACCTGAAGTTCAGGCCTTCATCAGGGCTAAGAAAAGAACCAAATAACAAGGTATAAGAAACATAAATAATATAGGTAATAAAATAAAGTAAAATGAAGTGGGTAAAATAATGACAATAACAAGAAATAAGAAATAAATAATAATAACCGTTACAATGTGTGAAATAATGAAGTACATAATCAAAATAAGGTGATATAAGTACTAAAATGGTAATCTTAAAATAAAATATAAAACATAAAAAAGGAATATGGAGTTATATAAAAAATAATATAAATAGTAAAATTAAGATATTTTAAATAGAACAATTTGATAGAAAATTGAGATATTGTAAAGTCTATCAAGATGTACTGACAACATATAATATAATAAAGAGTTAAAACAGAGAAAAGGAAAGGAAGGATGAAAAAAAAAAAAAAACTAGAAGGCTGAAATAAGAAAGAAAAAAGAAAAACCAACCTGCTCCCAAAAGATTGCTGGAGTACAGTGAAGATATGGTAGCAAGGGAGGGGGGAGATATATTGTGGCGTCATCTCTAACGGTTGTCTGACGAAGTTTGAACTGAAGTACTGGAAGCGTAAATAATGGACGAGAGATATATTAATCACAAATAATATGAATAATTAAATGAAAGTTTAGTTAAAAGAGGATGGACATAATCTAGAGTAAGAATAAAACAGAGATAATAAATGTTAAGTAATAATGCTGTAAATAACTATCCAAATATTTTTATGTCATATTTTCGTAAAGGTGGCCCCCTCCAGGCTATCTGTGCTTCCACAAGCAATAAGGATCTGTAAGGTCACATCTCGCGGCCAATGATCTTCATCATCTATAGCGCCAACAGAAAAAAAAAAAAAAATCGTGAAGCCATAATTTCCAATGGATTTTAATGGATGAATCATTGCCTTTGTAACTGATAATTGTAATAGAAATCTAATAACTAAAATGACCAAATCAACCTCCGAAGTACAGTATAATTATTTCGCTTGTTTTAAATTTTAATTTATTGTTATTTTTCTTATTGTAGATACGGTTTGAATGAACTCCATTATCACTATTTACTGATGTCCTCAGAGAAAAAAATATATATTAAAAATAAATACAGACCATGATCAAAACGAAAGCATTGGGTTATTTGATGCACACAAGGTATCAATGTGGCTTTTATTCGATTCTCGGAGTAGATCTTTGGTCTAATTCCTTTAAATAAGATTAATGTTTCAGAAAAATATGGTAAGGACCCAATTTGCACCGTTTCGAATCATAGACTGGATGGGATAAAATTAAGTTCGTGGCGAAATTCCGACCTTTCCCCTTTGGCTAAAAAAGTTTAATTACCTACACGACAAATATTGTTAATGCCAGAAATCTCTAGGTAAGAGGAAAAAGGAAAAAAAAAATTGATCGCCATATGTTCCTTCCGGTTTTGATGAAATCCATAAATAAATAAGTGTATCATCATAAGAGGAAAATGGTTGTAACTACCATAATGAAGAAAAACCATAAGTCTAACAAATCAAAACACTCCCATATGAGCCAAAATGCAGAAACAGATGAAATCATCACACATGTTTTGTTCACTTAATGATACCTTTTTAACAGTTTTCATGTACAGATTATTAAATTTAATTTTTAATTTCATTACTTGTAAAAAATGCGATAACCCAGCAGTACTTTACTATGCATTAAGAATAAATTGTGGATCTCATTCTCATAATGATGGTCATCATCAAAATACCACCGTCGTAAATTTTAACTCCCCCCTTTTTAATTCCAATTATGAGGTAATTAGAAAATAATCGGTTGAAGGAGCTAACTTTTCTCATATTTTTTTTTGCGGGTTCATTAAATTTTCAAATGAATAGAATTTTTACAAAGTAGCTTAGGATCTTAACTATTTTCGTAGCCTTCCATTATCAAACATTTAATTATTTTACTTTTGTTTAATTTTTTAAAAATATTTATAACTGATTGTATTCGTCTTCTTTGGATGCTATTAGGGATATTAGTTTGACATATTCATGTAGTTTTGAAATCGTCTTTTACTGATTGCAAGTTCTCTTGCGTTCGCTGTCTTATGAGTTTGTGCTTATCTGTCACTCTTAAAAATATATACCTACTGAAAAAAAAATTTAAGTTCTCTAAAACTTGAAGAGTAGTTTTTTTCGACAGATTTTTTTTGTTATTTAAATTTTTTGCGATGGTAAATGTATATTTTGCATAGATGTTCATCATACAGGGACATTATGATGTCCTTCAATAATAACATACAACAAATCATACATTACTTTATAATTACAGTCAGGAAAAGGTAACGCTATCATAGAAAAAAGAGTTAAATCTATCAATTTTTAAATGGATTTGGGTCGCCGAGAAGTAACAATTAAACGACCCAAATGGGAACCGAACCCACAGCGTTCAGAACCGAGCACTATGGAACTCACGCCTCAGCTTGCTCGGCAATAACTTCATGGATTTAATAGTTAAGTTATAAGAAACAATATCCATTAGTGTACTCAATCTAGACCTTTTTGTTTGTCGAATCACAGACTTGGTTTGTAGATCTCTCATAAAGAGTATTGAAGTCTATTACATAGAGTATAGAAACCGGATTATCAAAGAAGGAGATGGTCCGGGGTGGCAAAAAGATATAAAGAGATATTTTATCTAAATATGGTGTAACTTCCACAAGAGTTACACCATATTTAGATAAAAAAATATAATCATTGTGAATAAAATTATAAACAGTAATAACATTAAAATATTAAGAACAATAAGTTTTATAAACAAGTTAAGCTAAGTAACAAGATCCTAAACTGAAGTAAATAGATACTAACAGTTGTTGTAGTATAATATATTCAATTGTGAATATACTCCTACAGATCTACAGGAGAGATTATAAGAAAGGGGAAAAGCATATGGTATGAAATAATGAACATTAAGCGATGTAGAGAAAGAAAAGAAAAAAGAAGAAGAAAAAAAAGTATGTAAAATTAGAAGAATAAAAATAGAGACTTACAGGAGAGTTGGGAAAGGAATTTCACTTAGAACTCGAAAACTAGAGTAAGTATTGGGGAAATTTGCTGATCTGGTTGGGGAATGGTGAGAGGGTAAGTAGTAAAAGTAAAAAAAAAAACTTCAAAATTACAATATCTAAAATTTGAAGATATGGATGTATACAAGACAAAATAGTATATCTATGAAATAATAAATTATAAATATATACATATACATACAAAAAAGAATTAAGAAATAAAGTTGACTTTTAATATAATAGTTTGCCATTATTTAATCTATTTATAACCGCCACCCCGCACCATAGCCTTCCTCAATAATACAGCGGTTAACTTTTAAGTATTTAACATACTAGATTATATTTTTTATTTATAAAATGTATCAAAAAGGTGATTTCAATATTATCCAAAGTGTCCAAGGAATCACAGATCTTATTCACATCTACTTTTTCAATAGATTTTTAGTTCATCGAAGACCAATATTTTAATTTTTAAAACCTAAACACGTGATAAGTATGCCATAGCAACTTTAATATCTAAGAGGTATTCGGCGAGAATTACGATTTATCCCAACAGGACATATTTGCAGTTTAAAACGCAGGGTCAGTTGTACCCGGTCTTGATGACACTTGGAAATCTTTAACATACAATTAATCTTGTCTGAATTCGTTGTCTTTGAAATCTACGATTTTTTTTTCTCTATCTTTTATTAAGACATTTGAAGAAATATAAGCACTAGAATCGGGACCGGCACTACTCCATAAAATTCTCTTTCGTTTGATACCTCCAAGAAAATATTTCCTGAGAGCCGGGAAATTGATCTATATATACTACCGTATCTTATATAGTCTAAATGATATTTATATCAAAATACATTACCTAATATACTGATGTCAAATGTTGACTTATATTAAGGGGCTGTAGGAAGTGAAAGAATTGGCGGAAAAAATATGGTTCTCCTCCTAGAAAACTCCAATATCCAGGATTTGAATTAATTTACTTTTTCTTGTTAGTATGATGAATAAATAAGATTTTGGGTTCTTAGATAGAAGTTATTCATATATTTATCGATTTATATTGGCTTAAACTGCCTTGTGAATCCAAGGCACGCTTCTTAACAGAGACAAGTGCCTCAATTAATTCATATACATAAGGTCTGAAATTGCCGGATCCTGAGCAACAAGTGGTAACTATGGTTTGATAAAGGACTTCAATGGCAGCCGAAGTCCCTAACGACGGTGTCTCCCCTCCCGTTGAATTTCTAATGGACTTAGCCCAGGGAGTTCTTTCTAACTTTTCACTCGTCTTCTCGCCTTCTAACAAGTCAAATCCAATTATAAACGGTCCTTATTATTTGCTATAAGGCCGATTACTTTGCAGAGAACCCTCGACTACTTTCACTTTAATAGGATCAATCATTTTGTCGTTTCCTTGTTCCAGCCCTCCTCGCAGTACCTCTTCGCAGTAACTGTTAGTTCGCGAAAATAAACACCATAAGAAACTTGTAGTCAATATATCGACATTGTGATATTTTTGGTATACATAGACCCATCATTAGTATCCTCTATTATTAATTGAGAAACGAATTGAGGCGTGAATATAGGGGACTTGATTCGTTCTCTGGAACTATCGCAACTCCTATATTCTATCCTATTTTAAAACTAATATTTTTCAAACGATTTCATGCCTATCAAGCGAGAATTTCGGCTATTCACGTTGTTTACATTTGTCCGCTTTTATACATATTATATTTAAAAATATGTAAGTGAGTGAATATCAAACAAAATATACGATGATAAGGGGATAACTCTACCCCAACGACAAGAACTGGGAGAAAGGGAAATCGTTCCCAAGAGTAGACAAATTCAAATACCTCGACTCAATCAGAACGACAACTTGAACAACGGTCAGAAAGTAACCAACCTATTAAAGGACAAACAATATTGTTAAAGATATTGAACATTTTTTTTATAATTTTAATGAAATTTACAACTGTAACATTAAAAATACAACAGGTAAATGTGACATTGGTAACATATCATGTAAAATATGAAGAGAAACTACCCATTGGTAGAACTCAAATTAAAGTTCTATATTAGAAGATCCCGAGGCCATCTTCTTTTCAGACGCCTCGGAGGGTTATCAGGAATAGAGGGGGAAGCAATGTTTGAAACAAGAGGGTTCGGATGGTTCTGCAGTTTGTTATGGATGGATAGGAATCTGGATTGGGCCAAATCGGAAACATATGGAACATTAAGGTCTTTATGGATGATTTTGTTTGTGACAAAGTAAGGAGCGTTGAGGATTTTACGAAGGATTTTGGATTGTAAGGATTGGATACGAGAGGAATGTGATGGTTTAGTGGAGCCCCAGAACTCAATTCCGTAAGTCCAAATAGGTCTTATTATTGCCATATATATTAGTCGTTTGTAATTGAGCGAAAGCTTAGAGAGTTTGTCTAGTAAATATATTGAACAATAAATCTCTAATATATTTAAAAACTAATGATCTCAGTCTCCTCAACTCCTCTCTCAGTTTTTACCAATTTTATAGCGGAATCTCTCTGATTATTCACGTGATACAGTTAAAGTGTATATCAGAGCAGTTGATATTTACTGTTGGCATCTTTTTTTTTGTTATTTTAAGGAAAAAAAAAAAAAAAAAAATTTTTTTTTTTCTTTTTTTTTATTTATTTATTTATTTTTCTCTTATGATATGCGGTATGATCAGCAAGTGATGGCCAGTAAGGTGCCCAAGAGGTCTCGGTCAGACGGAGTTAGCTCACCAGCCAAACAAAGGACTCGTCGCTGCCTACGAGAAATACCTCCAGTGACCAAAATGAACACTTCAGAACCAGAACCTCAGCCCCAACCAGGTACGTCTGCACAAGAAACGATTGAAGAATCACCTTTCTTTACTCCAAACCCCTACCAAGTGCTTCAAAATGACAAAGAAGTAATGGAGTCTGCAGCAATACCCAGAGAACCAAAGCCTCCTCCGATATTTGTGAAAAATATAAAAAATTTCCAGATGTTCTGCACCCAACTAAATAAAATCTGCTCTGGCAGTTATTCATGCCTTAACAGGACCAATGACACCAAGATAACACCTGATTCTGCAGAAGCCTACCGAAAAATAGTGAAGTACTTATCAGAAACAAATGCGAATTTTCACACTTACCAGCTGAGGCAGGAAAGAGCTTTACGAGTGGTGATAAGAAATTTACATTCCTCAACCCCCACTGAAGTTATTAAAGAAGAACTAACGACGCTTGGTTTCAATGTACGCCAGGTAACAAACGTTTTGAAGGAGGACAGGGAACAGCCAGGATTACGAAATAGGATCCCACTACCATTGTTTTTCGTGGACTTGGAGCCATCACCAGGTATCGAAAAAATATATGATATCACAAGAATATACTATACAATGGTGAAAGTTGAGAAGCCATATCCCAAGAGAGACATCGTGCAGTGCCATAATTGTCAGACCTATGGCCACACGAAGACATATTGCCACCATCTGCCGCGTTGCGTGAAGTGCGGTGAACAGCACAAATCTGTAGAGTGCACCAAACCTATACAAGATCCAGCAGTATGTGCCCTATGCTTGGAGGGACACCCGGCCAACTACAAAGGCTGCCAAATTTACAAGAATCTCAAAACCAGACACCAGAAAAACCGGATTCAAGATGAAGCACTAAGAACAAGAAGAGAGAGAGAGCCTTCCAGAATTGTAAACAATGATGTATCATTCTCCCAACTACTTAGAGGTAAGACTTTAACCGATAAATGTCAAGCCCTGCCACAACAACAACCTCAAACCCAACCTCAAAATCCTCTTCATCCTAATATACCTAACCACCAACAACAAATTCCTCATATTCCTCCTCCTTCAAATGCAACAGATCTCACAAGTTTGTTAGCATCTTTCCTCACCGATTTCAAATCCCTTGTTACTCCACTCATATCACTCCTCACGAATCTCGTATCTCACCTCATCCCTCCTTTGAAAAATCCTTAAATGACTCACATCCCTAAACCCATATCCATTCTCCTTTGGAATGCGAATGGTGTTAGAAATCATACAGACGAACTATCTACTTTACTACTTGACAAGAACATTGATGTGGCACTAATTACTGAAACTCGACTAACCACTAAACAGCACTTCAATATACCACAATACCTGACATATCGTACTGACCACCCTGACGGAAAAGCACATGCCGGTACTGCTGTAATTGTACACCAATCCCTCTCCCATCACGTACTCCCATTACCAATACATGATTTCCTACAGTCCACCGCTATCGTGATAAAAACCTTCTCCTTTCCGGTCACTCTTGCATCAGCGTATTGCCCTCCTAACCGATCCATATCCAATGCCCAATTCAGTTCTCTCCTCGACTCCTTAGGACATCACTTCATCTTGGGTGCAGACCTAAATGCCAAGCACCAACAATGGGGTTCCAGAACCACGAATTCTCGTGGCCGAACCCTGCTGTCTGCACTCAATTCCCAACGTTTTCACCTCCTTTCCCCCAACTCTCCTACCTACTGGCCCACAGATCCCAACCGTAATCCTGATCTTCTTGATTTCTTTATCCACAGCGGCTTAAGTCCCCTCAATTGTTCCATTACACGTCTAAATGAACTTTCCTCTGACCATAGTCCTCTAATCCTTAATGTTTCACTTGAACCTGTTCCCAAACCTTCTCCACCGTCATTCATTAGGGGCCCAGTAAACTGGGACCTTTTCCGCCAAATAATCTCCGATAATATTGATCTCAACATATCCCTCAAAACTCCCGATGACCTTGATAGTGCCGTAAATTCCTTTACTACCACAATCCAACAAGCCGCCTGGACTGCCTCCTTTCCAAAAGACTCCTCCAGAATTCCTATAAAGACCATTCTACCCCAACACCTCCTTAACCTAATCCGCACCAAACGCCGTGCCAGATTATTATGGCAACGATCCCGACATCCTACCGACCGCTGCTCCTATAATTACTACTGCAAACAATTAAAACTGGAATTAGCCACCTTCAGATCACAATCCTTCAACTCCTACCTATCCTCCCTCTCTTCTCGCGACAATTCCCTTTGGAAAACCACAACAAAAATCCTAAATCCTCACCGCATTTCCCATCCTCTCCGACGAGGTGATGGCTCCTGGGCAGCATCTGACGAAGATAAAGCTGAGGAGTTCGCCATTCACCTATCCAATACATTTATTTCACATCCGGAATCCCATCCTGCCCACACCGTAACAGTAGAAGAACTCCTTACATCACCAATCCCACTTTCCTTGCCCCCAAAAGCTATTCATCCTTCCGAAGTAAAATTTCAATTAAAAAAACTAATCCTCCGTAAAGCTCCTGGACATGATCTCCTTACACCTCAAATCCTTCGACAACTTCCATCCAAAGCAGTCATATTCCTTACATATATCTACAATTGTATCCTACGCACCACCCACTTCCCTCTGTTATGGAAACACTCCACTATTATCCTTTTCCCAAAACCAGGAAAACCTCTCAATAGCTCAACATCCTATAGACCAATCAGCCTACTCCCAATCCTTTCAAAAATTTTTGAAAAGATCCTTTTGAAACGAATCCTACCCATTATAGAATCCCAAAATATCCCTTCCCATCAGTTTGGTTTTCGCTCTCAACATTCTACTGTTCAACAAGGACTCCGAGTCGTTGATCATATTTCCTCAGCCCTAGAAAACAAGGAATACTGTTCGGGTGCCTTTCTGGACATTGCACAGGCATTTGACCGGGTATGGCACTCCGGACTGCTCTCCAAGCTTAAAATCCATTTACCTCAGTCCTTGTACCTAGTCCTCCGATCCTACCTCTCTGACCGCTCCTTTCGAGTTCGCTGTGGAACAGAATTTTCCAATATCTACTCCGTTAAAGCCGGTGTTCCCCAAGGCAGCGTCTTGGGTCCCGTGCTTTACATCCTCTTTACTGCTGACATCCCTGTTCATCCCGATACTTTTCTTGCAACATTCGCTGACGACACCGCAATCTTATCATCCAACTCTGATCCCGAAATAGCATCCTTAAATCTCCAAAGTCATCTCACCTTGATTGAGCACTGGTGTAATAACTGGCGCATTAAAGTTAATGAATCTAAATGCCAACACATTACTTTTACACTCCGACGCAATTCCTGTCCACCAGTACTCTTTAATTCCATCCAGCTTCCTTATTCAGACACAGTCCGGTATCTTGGCTTTCATTTAGACCGAAGACTAACTTGGAACCCGCATACTAGACTCAAAAGACAAGAACTCAACCGACGATACGGCCAACTATACCGACTACTAAGCAGAAAATCTAAACTTTCCATTGAAAACAAGCTACTGATCTACAAGACAATACTGAAACCTATTTGGACTTACGGACTAGAACTGTGGGGATCAGCAAAATTTTCTAACATCAAGCGCATCCAATCCTTCCAGTCTAAAGTCCTTCGAACAATAGTCGATGCTCCTTTCTATGTATCCAACAAAACCCTACATCATGACCTTAACATCCCATTTGTCCTAGACCTTATCCCAGAAAAGTTCTCCAAATTTCACCAGAACCTTACTTACCACCCAAATCCTCTTGTACAATCCCTATCAAGCATCTCCCATCCCTATAATCCTACAAGAAGGTTGAAACGGCAGTGGCCTCGCGACCTTTTGTAAATTATATAAATTGGAGTTCTGGCAATGGCCAGATTCTTCACTCAAGACATGTGTGTATGTGGCTAAAGTGCTCTCGACCAATCTCCGCTGGCTTTAGTACCAGTGACGCGGTTGGAAGAGTAGCGCAGGGTTCTCCTGGAGTTCCCTCGCCTGATTGTATATAGGTATGCATGTTATTTTTTTTTTTTTTTCCTTAGTTTTAATTTTCTTATTTTTTAGGTTATTTTATTTTATTGTCTATTGTATATACTTTTGATTATTATTTTGTTCTATTTATTTTATTTTTTTGTACATATGGTGTGAATGTCATCCTACCTCACTATAACCAATGTCGAACAGACAGATTGTTATAATACTCAATAAAAAAAAAAAAAAAAATGATCTCAAATTAAGGGTATACAAAACTACGATAAAGCCAGTTCTGATACACAGCTGCGGGACATGACCACAAATCAGTAAGAAGTAAAGAAAAATTCCTTCGCACGTTTAACCAAAACGATTTGGGTCCAGAGTATTAACGCATGGAGGAGAAGGGCCAATATAATACTGGCTATAAAATATGGACAACAGAGGGGCACGTATTCCGGATCAGTCCATCAGGAAGTCTATACACAACAATGAATTCTTTAATAGTAGGCAAGAGACCACATGGAAGACCAAAAAAGATAACTGGAAAAAAATAGCTCAAGATAGATAGAAATGAAGAAAGCAGGATAAAATGGAAAAATGTTTGCTATCTATGAGCAGAGAAGATCTTTGAAGCGAACCGAAAAGAAAAGGAAATCTGTCCAAAACCAAACCCGAATAGCTTTCAAGGACTTGAAAGCTTGTTTTTTTTTTTTTGTTTTTTTTTATGACTAAAGCAATATTTGTATGGTATCTACCAAATTCCTACAAACCATTTCTTGTAAACTACCTAATAGAAATAAAAATATTAGCTATTTTAATGTAAAGCATAAAAAAACTTCATTTATAGAAATTCGATTGACTGATAGTGGAAACAATTTTAAAATATCTTATTACTTAAATGTTTCCGAAAACAATTTTGATAATGATTATAATAATATCTTATAATACTTTAAATAATAATCATTTATTGAATTTGTTATGTACCGGGACGCTGTGGCAATTACAGAGGTGGGATGTATGTATTATGTATGAACAAATAAGAATAGATGTTTTTGAATGTGAAATTTTAATATTAAAGGGTGGGGTGATGGTAACCCAGGGGCAATAAAAGGGTATTAATCGCTGAGAGCAAACTGAATACAACATTTATTTATATATTCTACTTCGATTTAATAAAAACATGGGGAAAATACCGCAATAACAAAAGTGACACAAACATAATTAAATACAATTAATAATAATGATCTTCACCCCACAAACTGTCTCTCTCCCTCTCTATCTCTTTCTCTTTCTAACTGCAATAAAGTTATTACCACTCATGCATGTAAAGGAATAGTATTGTACAGTTCGCAATGGCGAACTGCTATCGAACTGGCCTTTGAAAAATTAGGCGCTGGCCTAAAAAACTGAGACCTATTGGTTAAATTATTTGCCGGCCAACCTTTGTGCCTATCAACCTGTTCTAGCATATCGTTTTCCGGTTTTTCAATATCGTGAATACCCGTTGGTAATAAATCGAGATCGTTTAGATATGGAATATTCTGAAGAAACAAGTTAAAAAAATGAAAAAAACATTACTTCTCGATGACACAAATAATTCAGAAGTTAAGGCTTTTTCAAACTTGAACGGTAATATAATAAAAACCTAAGGTGACCTTTAGACCACGCGATAGAAGTGAAAACATCAACAAGGTGAGATTAATAATATGAAATATAAATTACAAATAATAGCTCATTATAAAGCTGACGTAATGCTGAATATTTCCACCGCTTACAGTATGTAGGTCCGATTTTGAGTTTCTGAGATATTTTAATCCTTATCTTCCATAAAACTCGTTATCATTTGGTTTGCGGTATAATATTCGTAAACAATTAGAAGTTACTTCTAATCGATACTTTTAATGATCAGAAGCTTCTTCTAATGGGAGCATCTAGAAGATATTTGGCTTCCTCAAATTCTTTTACGGTGCCTTAGCAAAAGCATGGCTTTGAAAAGTAGTGAGAGAAGACATTAGCGACGAAGAAAAAAAGAGAAATAAAAAAAAAACGATTGATAACGGAAACCAGAAAAACGAAATTAGATGGCCATTTGAAGGAAGTCAATTTCAAAATTTCACTTTACTAATGCATTTTCTCGGCAATGACACGGCATTAGCCGCAATCAACTTAAATTGCTCACTTTTAGGTCAGCTAGCTCCACTATTCCTCACCTATTTTCAATAGAAAATTTGAAAAAAAGTCTCTTCATTTTTTTTAATGTAGACTGTTGTGTTAATTTTTGTTTATCTTTTTAAATATGTATTCATGCCTGTATTGAGAATCGGCAGATGTGTTGGGATAAATAAAGATTGGCATTAGAGGCATGAGGAAAGATAGTATCCCGCAGCACCTCTTCCTTGTCATTATTTACTTCCTTGATTTAGGTGAGGAGATCTCTCATCCAGCTCCTTTTTAACCTTCTCCTGATGGGCATGTCAATTGTGGCCATGTCGCTTAGAAGTCTGTTTGTGTGTCCAGGTAGTTTGAGATGAAAACGAGATTATGTAGCATGTATTTGTTGGTCTATAGTTGGTTGTCATAAGTCGATGTGTAAAGTTTGTTGTTGACGTACCAGAGAGCTCTTGTTATAAGCCGTAAAATTTTGGATTGAAATTACTGTAGTTTTTGTAAGTGCGTCTTTTTTGGCGAACTGTAAATCTGAGAGGCATATGTCCAGATGGTTTTGAATAGGCAAGTGTATATATTTAGTTGTTGTCAAACTCTCAATTTCAATTCAGAAAACAGTGAGTATAGTATTTTTAGTCGATTGTTTAAAGTCTGTCGTTTCATTGTTATATGTTGTGACTTGTTATGATTTAATCTTATTTTCCAAAGTGAATACCAATTTTGTAAAGTCATTAAGTGATTTTGTGAATTCATTGAAGCTATTTTGGGGTTGTGAAGTTTTGTTAAAATTTTTGTATCATCGGCGTAGGTGGCGATCAATGTTTCGGAGTTGATAGGTATTTCATGCTATATATAATGAATAGTAAAGGAGCCAGTATTGATCCTTGAGGAACTCCTGCTAACACTGCTCGAATTGAGGAAATTTCTAGGCCCTAGACTGAGAAATGTCTGTGGAAAAGGAAAGATTGAAGAATGAGGTAATATGTATGAGGCAGTAGAGTTTTGAGTTTATAGAGAAGTCCCTGGTGCCAGACTTTATCAAATGCCTGAGCCACATAAAAAAAAAAAAACTCCGGTTGCGTATTGTTTTTGCTCCAGTTCTCCAGTGATGTAGTCAGTTACTCTGTGTGATTGTTGCATTGTTGAATGGAATGTTCAGGAATTATATTTTGCTCCGTTACTATGTCAACCAATATTTTGTATATTAATTTTTCGATGACATGAAGTTTAGAACATATTGGAAGAAGACATCGGTGGGTAAAATGATGGATTGAAAATTTCTTTGTCCTTTTTGTTTATCATTTTGATGTGTGAATATTTCCATTTTAGTGATAATTTAGTTGTCCTCAGGATACAGTTTTATATTTTTGTCAGGAACACTAGTGAGTTCCTGAACTTTGGAGCGCCTCGGTAGTTATTAAGAAATAACCTGTGGCTTTTCTTTTGGGTAGATGTTTGATATGCTGTGCAACTTGAGAAGGAGCGAACGAGAGAGGTGGTAGTGTCAACGGTAGTAGTATATCTAAAGTGTTTAGTACAATAGCTTCGTGTTCTGTGTTCGTGAAGCCAGTCAATAGTGTAAATACAGATGATAGATGGTCAGCAAATAGTTCAGATTTCTCTCTATCCGACAAAGCCCATGAACCATCCTCTTTTCGCAGGGGTACTGATACCTCTCGATTTTTAACAAATTCTTGGTGTGCTTCCACAAACTTCCTTCGTCTGTCGATATGCTGTTCAGGTAAGCATCATAGTTTGTCGCATTGAATTTTTGTATTAGTCGTTTAAGTTCGTTATTCAGTCTGTGTAATGTTCGTTTATTTGAAGGAAGTCATATCTTACGAGCTCTTCTCTTTGCTGTGATCAAGTCCCTTATGTACTGAGGATATCTGGGCAAATGCTCTGGCCTTGCTGGTATCGGAAGAGATGAAGTCCAAGCAACCTTTTAAACACTTTTGGTAAATTTGTCCTCTGTCTTATCTAGTTCTTCTTCAGTTTTAATTTAGCCAGGGATTGAAAGTTCTGAATTCAGAAATACCCTATGAGCATCCCAATCCATTTAACCATTGATGAGCTTTGGGTTTCGTGGAAGATTGATAGGGTAATCTAGGATAACCATGTGTATAAGGGAATGATCAGAGCAAAGATTAGAACTTATATTTATGTTGTAAGGTATGGTGCGTAGTCCTTTGGTTAATTAATTCTACAAATTGTATACAAAAATTATGTAGATTTTTAAATTCTTGGCTGCAAAGTTCACTTATTTTTTATTTCCATTTTCAGCATTATTATATATTTCTTTCAATCGATTCCTTTATTATAATTCAATATCTCTGTAATGAATATCATAAGAATTGGTTTACGAAAACATTCAATTTACCGAATTTCATCTAAATTTAATTTTAATAATAATATTAATGAATTAATTAGGCTTAAGTTCCAGACCAAACCCGATGAAATATAATTTAGTTGTTTTTTTTTTAAACTAATCCATTTTTTTAGACACATCATAGTTCAGACTTTCACAAAAATACGATACAAAACGAAGGCTAGCAATTTTTTTTTATTTATTGTTTATCAGCAGTGCATCCTTCACCATTTGTGTTACGACCAATGACATCCCTGTTTCTGTCCAGTATCGTTCTTACTCGAGTTTATTTCTGCAACACGGCATTGCATACGTAATAATTAAACGATCGATGGTTATTAATTGTTTTAATTAGTACGGAGTTCGAGACTCCGGTCCCATTGGAATGTTTTGATTAAAACATGCGCATGCTGTTAACCACAAAAAGACAGTTCGCTACGGACTTCACTCGATTAAAATGTTTAATCAACAATTAATTACGTTTGAAATTAAATAGATTTTATATTATTATTAAAAACATGTGCAAAATCTTAAGATTTTCACTTATCTTTTTTCACTTTAAAATAGAAAAAAAGACTTAAATGATTACAGTAAACAAATACAACCAGAAAATCTTCAACAGATTTATTTATAATTTGATTTAAAATATGTACAAACTTAATAAAATTAAAATATTCAATACTGATTATTTAAAAGAATTAATTTAAAAAACTGGATAATTTTACTTAAAATGATACACCTCTATTATATTACTATTAATTTATTTCAATCCGTTGTAGGCAATCCATTATTTTCTACCATTCCTTTTAGTATGTTTTCAATGGAGTCGACCAATTTTTTGTTGATTCCTAGCATATCCTGTTCCATTCTTCGAGGAGATATTTTTTTTTTTTTAGTCGCCATTGCTAGAAATTTCTTATTTTCCGATTTATACTTTAAATTTTGCCCACAGGGGTTCTAACAAATGAAGATCTTCTTACTGTGGTGGTGTTTTTCCCTTTAGGGTAGTTATAAAGTATCCATTCGTTAACTAACATGGCAACTTGTCTGTGGTCATTAAAAATGAGAATTCGCACGAAACTGAAATTGTGTATTTAATGCCTAGGATATTACAACAACATTTTTCCTAAAATCAACTAACCGGAAGTATCACTTGAAGTATTTTATCATCGATTTTACACATTTTTATAATTTTCTCGAAAACGACTTTAACGATTTTTATTAAGCTCATTACATTAATGTAGAATAATATCGTATTTAGTATCAACTAGGTTTTAAGCACACTGATGGTTCCTAACAGAGCTTAAATGTCGAAATGTCAATATATCTTCTTTTAAAGCACATTTCATTTGGTTTATTTTAAATAATTAATTGCCTCTCATTATTATTAGTAATGCGAGTTATTTATTAGTTACAAATATTCCTGGCGCACATTAAATTTGCCATCTACCTCGGTATTCAGCTAATATGATATCAAGGAGAATGAATGATAGCATAAAAAAAAAAAAAATAGTAATAACAAAAAAAAAAGTAGTAGTAAAATGAAAATAAGATAACATAATAACACACACACAACGAAAAAGATAATACAGCAAGTAGCTCAATGCAATAAGTCTCTTGGCCAGCGCCACAGCAGTTTTCTGGGCGGATTACATAGATTCATGGCAGTAGATAGAGCTTGAGTAAGTGGATTGAAATTTAGAGTCAGTCTGTCATCAAAATTATTAAAGCGGTCAGTGGCAGTTGACATGATGAAAGGAGTGTTAAGGTCAGTGTGTAACGTGAGGTTTAAAACATGAAATAGCCTAGAAAGAAGTCCGTATTGCTGATTAAGTTATTTTCCTTTTTGTTTTATGTGGTACATCCATGTCAGTCGTTTGTCCAAGTGGAGTAATAAGTAATAATTCAACATAAATTTATGAAAGACATTGAAAATCGAATATAGGGAAGAAAAATGTAAATACTTTTTTTAGATTGAAAATGAATATCCGGAAAGTTCAGGTTTTTATAAAAATAATATTGGCTACATAAGTCATTAAGTCGTAGAAGTTATTAAAGACGGAAAACATAATGACTAATTGTTGCAATTAATAATGCGTACTTTTGTATATGGATCGAATAAAAAATGTGCCCATTTTATCCATGTCCAAAAAAAAAAAAAAAATAGTGTTCAGAAACTGAATGGAATTAGGCGTAAGTGAAAGTAAACTTCATTTTGGTTATGATTGGAAGTATTCTAACCATCCAGCCTTTTTTTCCCAAAACGCTAGTAAAGGAGAAAACACGTCAACGAGTATGCGGAGGATGTTATGGATGTCTGAATAAAAACGCTGACGGGGAATAGAAAAGCTTTAATTGTATTTCGGAGGCATAAGGCTGCATGGTTAGCTTTATTCCAATGATAACATAGCATTTAATTTCTGTCTCGTAGTGGGTATTTACTCGTTGACATTTGTAAATTTCAGTCAAAAAATTGCTTTTCCATTTTTTTTTTTAATCTTGTGCGTCTTTACAACTTTTCCAACTTTGATTAGCGATTATGAGAATTGAGATCCTGTTAGAGAAATGTCTTCGCAGTTTAAACATTTTCCCTTTTACACCGTTATTTAAATAAAGCCAATTCCAAAACAATTGTAAAATGTTCGAAAACAATAGTGGAAAGAAAATCAACAGTTCAATTAGTTTTTCATTAATATTAGATCCCACACATGTTGATATTTTAATAAATAAAAAGATATCCTGTATTCCCTCTAGAATTAATGGGTGAACTGTGAATCAGGCCCTTTCCTCCTTCAAAATATAGGTTTTGATCGAGTAAAATTATGAAGTAGTGTAATTCCTGGGTGTGTCTTATAGCTTAACTATTAAATTGGAACAATATTTTCTAGTAGGTCAAGCTAATCACTAAACTAAATTTAGTATAATATATTATAATTTAACAGCCATGGTGTGTTGAATAGACTATCTTGCACGAGTGGATCTACTGGAGGGCTTTGTGGCTAAAGCACCCTCTCCTCCCCCAATTGTAAAATATAACCATGTTTTATGCAAAACAAATATTAAAAAATTATTTCTGAAAGTATTATTGTTCGTGTAATTACATTTAAAAGGATTTTAGAAATCACCTAAATACCATTTCATAAAGGTGGTTAGTTTCTTTCTTTTTTCCCAAAGTAATTATCGTTACTTTATAAAAAATAAAAAAGCTTTTCGGCTAAAGCCCCCCCAAAAAAAATTAAATCCTGGATTCGCTAGTGCTATCTTGATAATATTATATTCTATATAAGAATAGACTCGTTTCACTAAAGACGCTTTTGCATTAAAGGCATAAGGGGAAAGGATAGCTATCTGACATAGTAGTTCTTGCTGGGTTTTACTGGTATATTTTTATTGCGAATAAAGAGTGGTTTTATTGGAAAATATCTTGTGGACAAGGAGGGGCCCTGGTTGATGGAATAGATGAGCCAACACTCGAGAAGAGGGTGTCATCTCTTTCAATCAACTTATAGGGGCGATACATCATCCGGGAAGACGTCTCATTCCGTAGTCTCCAGGAAGTAACCGCCTCCTTTCAGGAAATAAAATAAAATAATATCGTTACTGCTAAGCTCCAACAATGGAGAACACTGAACCACATTGTCTGCAATTTTCGTCTAGTAAAAATAAAATACTAGCCAGAGGGTTCATTAATGTAAAAAATATTGGGTTAGTCATTTCTGAGTACATTAACTGTTATTTGAGTCATTCAGTTGACAGAATGACTAATTCCAATTTCTACTATCTGTATAATAAAAATATCTGTACAGACAGTGAGTAAGTTGATCACCGAAAAGATTATTGCAGTGTTTAAATAAAGAACTGTGAATAAATGTTTAAATTTTCGCACTAGAAATATTACTAAAATTAATAATAAAAAATTTCCCAATTGGAGTTAGTCATTCTGTCAACTAAAATGCTCATTTATTGGGTGTCTACAATTGATTGTTAATTGTTGTGTAGAGGCTTCCTAGTGGATTTCTCTTAGCTACATGTTCCACCTATATTAAACTCCTTGCCTTAATATCATGAGATATTGATTGACCCTTTTTTAAAAGTACTTGTTTATTGGTCATCCTCCATGCATTTAATCCCTAGACACTGATCGTAATAGCTTCGGTTATTGTGCAGATGTTTTTTCTCTTAAATATTTTAATACTTTTTGCTGGTTGCTGGTTTGGGTCTTGCAGCCGTATAACTCACTATCGTAGCATTATACTTAATCGATTTATGGAGATTTTACGGGATTTCAATATCTTTGAAAGGGAGAAGAATTAATATTGCGATATAAATATTTATATCACTATATACCACGATTATGCATCAATAAATCTCCCAAAATAAACGTTCAAAACATATTTATGTCCTTGAAGGCTGTTGAGGTTCGGTCTTAGGCAGATTGCTTTTTTTATTTTCTTCTTTACAGGCCTTGCAAATCTTTTGCCGCCTTAAGCAGCCTTCTCCATATCTACTATTTGTTTGCAATTATCTGTGTGCAGCCCTACATCATCTTTATTGATTCGATCTAGTTGTTGGGCTTCCATATGACTTATTGCCTAATATTAAAGCATTCAATGATGTGTGGAGGCTTCCTGATGGATTTCTCAGAGATATATGATACATGTCCTGACCATCTTAACTTCCTTATCATAAGATATTAATTGATTAGATGCTATAAGCAGTGCTTTATTGGTCCTTATCGTCTAATCCTCTATACATCTCTGTTCCCTGATCACTTCGGTTATAGTTCGGAAGATTTTATTCTCAAATATTTAAATACGTCATGCTGGCTGATGTTATATACACTCTATTTATATTTCTCGAGGTTTAGGTGTCTTTGATTGGAAGAAAACAGCTCTGTTTTCCCTTTTAATGCGTTGGTCTCTTTCGCACCGTTGATCATTCCATGAGGGTATTGTGGAGACGTGGTATTTGAATCTGTTTAATGCTGGGAACGATTTCGCTTCTGACATGATCCTATTGATGGAGTAAAGTTTTATTTAAATTATTTTAATTTATCTCTATTAATTTGCAATTATTTTTAAAAAAAATGTAAACGTGGACACGGGTGAACGCCCTGAATTATCATCATCGGTATACATCATTTAATAGTATGGAATTTAAAAATATTGGTTTTGTAAAACAGATTTAGGGAAAATTGAGAATTGTGGCATTTAGGGGTGAATGGAGCAAAATAGTCCTCTACATTCTCACTTCTATTCTAGTTTTACAATCGATAGAAGATGAAACTAGTGATCTACAATATATATATATATATATTGTAGATCACTTATGTATATTTACAAAATGTCTTTAATCGACCTTGGAGTATTATATTTTAACATAATTATTTATGTTATATTGGTTAGTACAGAATTCATTTCCATTTCCATTTCATACATTCTAAGAAGCGATGGATTCTGATCAATGATTATCAAACGAAAGGGGATTTCGTGGAGAAGTGACGAATCCCAATTTCGATACTTCAACAACTTTAATAAAAGGCATTAAAAAAATTGGAGAACTTTATATTTTTTTTATTAATCAGCTGTCGTGGAGACTAAATTGCGATATTGTATAAACTTTGAGCAAATAAATCGTTCAAAAAACAGTGATGTAACAATTAAGAAAGTCAATTTGTAAAAACTTTTTTTTATCTCAATTAAAAAAAATTGTAAGAACTAGTGGCTACCCATGAATTACATTATTTCACCTATCACGCTATTGTTTTATATAATAGATATGATAGAATGATCTGTAATCCTAGACGTATCTATATATAAATAAAATAAATTATTTATCAACCCTGATTTTCTTGAATGTATTCAATATGTTCGTATAAAATATTTTCGCTTGTTTTTAAGTTGTTTAATTAAATGTAGACCAATGAAATTTCCATTGGATTGTTATTTTAAATGAAAATACACATTTAATGGAAAAAAAAAAATCATTCTGAAACTTCTTGAAACGCATTTTAAAATTTTATTTTAAAATTCCATATAGGAATCAGTGCTATTTTTTTATGTTTTTTTTTTTAAATTTAGTGGATTATGTTATTCTGTCACATAAACATTAATTATAGTGAGATAAGACCACATTCACACTACATACAGAAAATATAAAATAAATTTAAGAAACATATCAACTAAATAATAATCAAAAAGTACATACGATAAATAAAAATAAAATAACTCAAAGATTAGTAAATTTAAATAAATTAAAAAGACACACAAATATACCTATATACACTATTCCATATTAATTTTTTTAAACTAATTAATATAATTAATTTCTATAAATTAAATAAAGTTTTTCTCTATGATAAAATCATGTTAAAGGTAATATAAGTTAGGGAGCAATTAGTATAAGAGCAATTGATCAAAATTATTGCCCATTTTCTGACAAAAATGATTTAACCTCAAAATCGTCAATTATTTTTGACAGTAAATCTAATCGTAAGTAATAAATCAAATTTAATATTCTACATATATTGCTATTTATAACTGAGTTATAAAAGCTTGTCGTTTTTCGAAAAATGAACTTGAGCTCCTCAAATACCGCTCTGCTTAGTACATGCAAGGTAATGAATTATTGTGAATTTAATACTAGATTAAAAAACAAAATCAAATACAATGCTTTAGTATAACGTCATATTAACGGATATTTCAAAATTATTGGATTAAAGTATATATTTATGTTAAATATTTAATTATGGCTTTACACGAACCTTATCAAATGACAACTCAATATAGTAAAGCAAATACACGCTCGAGACCTGGTGCGGTAAATTAATCAGTTTCTGGTTTTAATTAGTTATTCATTATGAAATGATACAAAATTTGTTTTCTAATGAATATATGAATAGTGACATTTTAAATGTTTAGTAACAGGCTTATGTTACATCCATTTACATCGTTATTGTTTTTATAAATATTGAAGACTTTTGGCATAAACATTATATTCTCGATTTAAGGTTTATAAATTTAATATTTTCTTTTTGAAATGTATTGTAAATAACTTTACTCTACGTTGATATGAAATATACCAAACACATATCAAAAAAAGAAGACAAGCAAGGCTATATAATGCTATATGCGAAATGTAATTTTCAACTATGGGGTTCATTTTAGAATTAATATCCAAACGAGGATGTAACTTGCATCTTGTCAGAATGTTTAGACAGGGATTGAGAGAGTTTAGAAATGTTTTATACAATTAATAATAAATATTTAAATTAGTATTTTCAAAGGCGGCTGAGCCATACTGAGAAGAAGATAATTTACTGCATAGAATGTTGGTTAATATTTTTCTATATATTTTATTCCTCAAAGCGGATCTTCTCAACTCATGCTTAAATAGGATTATGGGTGTTAAAATATCTATAACGCTGTTATTGTTGCACGTTTACGAGAAATTTCAAGTATATTATGTGCAAAGGATTTATCAAAGCAGATATATATATGTTATAAAATTTTGCCAATTTCTTTATAATTCAACATTATTCATTTTAACGTGCTTAAATTGTTTAAGAAGGAGTTGATCGGGAGGTGCAGTCAAATAAATACTAAATTATAGAAATAGTATTATTTAATTATGATACCGACGTTTCGACCCACCTTGCAGGTGTTCATCAAGTCAGGTCTTTATTTTTATTCACACTTATTTTCTATTTTTCTTTGCATCTTCTATATATATAAAACTTGATATTTTAACTACATTGTCACCTACTATGTCTCTCATATCATCTTATTATTTCTTTATCAGACAACTTTTTCTTATTTAATATCTACTTATAATTCATTTATTTTATTTTTTACAATATACCTTTTATATTTTACATCTTTTGTAGCCCTGATGGAAACCTGCAAGGTATGTTTATTTGATCGCACCTCCCAATCAACTCCATCTCATATTATATCACGGTTAATCACCTCTACATCATTTTAAATTGTTTAACTTAAAAGTATTTATATATATATATATATATATATATATTATATATATATATATATATATATATATATATATATATATATATATATATATATATATATATTGAATGTGTCATTGCCAAATTTTGTATTTATTTTCTAAATAAATTAGACCATTATTCACCAACATTTTATTTATTACGACAACGTTTCGACCATCAGTAGGGTCATTTTAAACTCTTGAGTCCTCCATTAAATTTCCAATATTCAGTGCCGTATTAACTTTTCAGAGAAAATTAAGTTGTCAAGATATTTTAGAGTTTTTCTTACGTCATTTCTGGAGAGACTGATTTTTATTTTTAACTCCTTTCTCCCTTAACTGGCCTTTGCATGGCCTGTTACTGGGTTTTCAAGGCCTGAGTTAAATGCTCCCGGCACCAGAACTCGAACTCATATTTTTCAGGAAACACTTATATTTCAAAAGCGTTAGTCTACAAACATACAGATTTTGTAAAACGATTATATTTCTCATTTCTGTACCCCGGACGTAAAGGAACACCATGTCGCATTTCTGTATTTGTTCGGAGAGCCTTAAATTTTTCCATTAATTTAAGCTATTAAATTTGGATTTTTACATAATAAATTATTTAACAACAAATTGGATATGGTATTCTTTATTACCTCTGGAACACAGGTTTTTAACCTCACATAAAACATATATAAGTGCTTCGTCTAAGAGCTTTATTTCTCGCTGGAGTTAATGATGCAGTCAACAGAAACCTTCATCGGAAATGCTTTTCGAAGTGGCCGTAGTAATGAAATTTTGAGTGGACTTATGAACAAGGAATGGTCAAGTTACATTTGTCCCTTAACCAAAACAGTTATATCTCCACTCACATAACACCTTTTAAGCTTATAGGCAAATCACAACACATTACTTTTACTCTCGGATATGAAACATGCCCTTCTATTTACCTCGATAATACCGAAATTCCGCAAACAGGTTAAACACAATATCTTGGACTGACATTCGACAGAAGAATGACATGGGACCCGCATATCAACAAAAAATGTAAAACGTTAAACCTCAGATTACGACTACTGTACTCCCTCCTTTCAAGACGCTCAAAATTAAAATTAAAACAGAAACCGAACACTTACATTTGTCTATTTAATTACGCTTCACAAATATACGGAACATCTAAAACGACCCACATAATAAAACTACAAAACTTTAAGGACCATAACTGAAGCTTCATTGTAAGTCACTAACATTACTTTACATGAAGATCTAAACATGCCAACAGTTAACGACCATTTACGGATATATTACAAAATAAACCATAAATATTTTAAAATCTCTATATATCTACCAATAGTGCTTTGATTTCGATGAAACTTCTTTCATTTTTTAGGAAATTTAAATGCCTTTGTCCATCTTATCACCATATCGACAAAAATTGTATACTTTTTGAGTTATTCGGAATTTAATATTATCATCCCTCGTAACTTTCTTTCCAGCTTCTTTTCGTTGAAGTATCGAGAAAAGGACTTTAATAACTTAGCAAAGTTTCATTGAAATCGGTATATTCGTTTAGGTGCTACAGTCTATAGCAACGCAGGTTATTCTGCATTTTTTCTCTTCTTTATTAACTTATCAAATTCTTTCGAAAGTTATATTTACCATTTTTTCGTAACTCTTGGGACCAAAAAAATGATAAAGTAAAAATATAATAATACAATTTTTAATAAATATAATTTTCCATAGGAATTATTATTTGTTGGGCGCCTGGCTTTACTAGCCTTTCATCTCAAAGAGATAATTATAGAGAATATAAGTTACTTACCCATGATTTGGCCATGATAAATCATTTATTCTACCATGCTAGCTCAGGTGAGAAGGGTTAGGTTGTATATTTTTTTATAAAGCAGCAAAAAGGTTAACAGATCTATTTACAGAAAGAAATATTTACAGGATTAATACTATGTACAATAAAAAGAAATAAAATACAAGGAAAAAAAGGGAATTTAAACATACTTACTATATACAATTAAAGATAAAAAGGGAGATATTTAAGATAATAAAGATAATACAAATAATAAAAAAAGATACTTATTTATATACAATATTATGGCATGCCACATCCAAACATCTAGAAAAGATAGTCAAGATACAATAAGATGTAAGAGAACATGCACATGCTAAAATATCAATTAGTCATCTCGCTCAGGAAACAAAAGAGAGTAGCGTTTGTTTTGTTTCCAGTGCTTTCTTAATCTTGGTTACACTCTGAATAATGTGAAATGAATAACTTTTTAAAATAAACCATATTAAAGGTACTTTAGAGGAAGACGTATATGAACATTGGGTATTTAAGCCCTGTAAAGTGACATAAATGATAAGACCTAATTGATATTAAAGACCACATAACTATACAATGATACGCAAAGTTTAATCAAAATCGTTTGAGCCGTTTTTGAGAAAATTGTGAAAATGTGTTTCAGCGTTGATATGAAGGGACACTTCCGGTTAGCCGATTTTAAGGAAATAGTTGCTGTCACATCTAAGGCGTATACATATCTTAAATACCTAATATCAGTATGTTAGGGCTTTTCGTTTTCGAGATAGTGTTCACAGACACACAGACCATTTTTCGCGACTTGGTTATTCGGACTCAGGGTACCCCAAAACGTGCATTTCCGTTTAAAACTCAGATTCAAAAATTTTCTCGATCGCAATACTTATCCTTACTATATATACGTAAGTGAAAGTAAAAAATCACGATAACTTACATGGACATACTAACACTGATTCAAGACATGACCACGATTAAAATGCCCGAAAACAAGCTTCGGTGGCTTAAAAGAAGCTGGATGTTGGATTTCCTCACTTAAAAACTACTACAATCAAGTAAAAAGGGATGCTGCTGAGCACTCTTTTCCCTCACACCGATCTAGCCACCACCAATATTATTCCCGACAGCATACTCGCTAATTGTCAGTACTTCTGACAGGTGTGAGTAAAGAAATAAAATATTATCATTAAACTAGAAGTAACATAGTCAATCATTAGTATTTGTGTAAGGATCCTAACTACTAAAGTGGTCAGACCATCACAACTATCGCTATATTTAATAGGATCAGTGCGACTTATGGCTCAATTAGATTTGCATGGACTTATAGGATTCCTGGGATACCGATAGGAAGAAAAGAAACAATCTTCTTTGGGGACAGAAATTGGAAAACAAATGGACTCGAGGAGATGAGTTGAAGAGACCGGATGAACTTGCGGTGGAGGGCGGTGAGCCGGCAAATTGGAAGGCCGGACAGATATCCTCGTGGGCGGACAGATTTCTCGAAGCCCGGCGCAGAGAGTGCACCGCTTCGTGCCGCCGCGGGACGGGCCACTTTTGTTAACCTTTCATTAAACTTGCTGTGCCTACTCGACCGTGCCGCTCCTCAAAGCCTCAACTCACTTGAGGGGGGGTTAATATGTTCCCAACTCTCCCCTACCGCAACCGCCTCCTATTAATAAATGTTAACGAACCCATGGCGGCTAATATTAACATGCGGAGTTCATAAAGAAGCTTACGGCTTAATATCTTGATGGCTATATATTTTGGATTTTAACTTAATATTATCGAAGCAGCATATATACTAACCATAAGTATATGTAAGTTCCATGAGTCATAAATAAATCTGGTAATAAAAATATTATGAATAGGATAATTTTTTTACACTAAAAAAAGAGAAAAGGTAAATAAGAAGAAAAAATATTAACTAATTCGGGTCTCTCAAGTCAATTTGTTATAGAAATCATTAAAACTATATTATTAAAATTTCATTTATTTGCTGAATCCCTTATAAAATATACCTAGTGCTGGCCAAAGTACATCAAATATACCTATCAACTTTACCTACTAACAACTATAGGTTAGAAACCAGTAGGGGCCGCATTATGGTATGGCAGTAACAATATTTTTTATTGTTGCTATTTCTATTAGTAAGTAAATGCATACATACTAATATATATATATATATATATATATATATATATATATATATATATATATATTTTTTTTTTTTTTTTTTTTTTTTTTCGGTTGGTGCTACAAGCCATGAAGATCTTTGACCGCGAGTGTGGTCTCCTAGACCACATCCAGATTCCCGATTTGAAGTACGGGGTAGGGTCATTAATCCTCTGCCCGGTCAGTGTGAGTTGCCTCCAGTAGCCTGAGGATCACATTCTCGGGGTGGGAGGAGGAATCTCGGGCAGCGAGGCTTTCCTTGGTGGACGGTCACCCATCCAAGTTCTAGCCACGCTCGGCTTAATAAGTATATCAAGTACAGGGGCGGGGTGGCCGAATGGGCTTAAACGTGTGCACAGCACCGCGAGTTGCCTGGCAACCGGATACAGATTTTGAGAGGATTTAAAAAGTACGAGTTCGCGTCCCGGTGCCGGGGGGATTTTAAATTCCCCGGCTCGGGAAAATCCCATAAAGCCTAAAAGGCGAGGTAGGGAAGAACAAAAAAAAAAGTATATCAAGTACTATAAACAATACAAGTTGTAATAGCACAGTTATATCTTTAGAGAACGACACCGATCCTACCAGTATAAAGGCAAGAGCCAGACTGATTTATATGATATCTATCAAAAACTGAATAAGAAAAAAAACTTGTGCTATTCAGCTTCATATCAGTATAGATTAATAGTATTATTTTTGGTGTTTATAGCCTACTTTTAGTACATACTATTTCAATTTATTTCAAGTAAACCAATTCAATAAGATATTTGAATATGATAAAATATTCAAGAAACTTTGGAGATTTAATTTGTTTTTGCCAAAATTATAAAACACTTATACAATAAAAATAGACACAGTCACTGTTGGCACAGAATGATGTATTCTAAACATCAAATTCAATGGCATATTCTATTATATATATAAAAATATTAAATATAAAGGATTTTTTTTTGTTTAAGATCAATTATTTTAATGATGACGGAAACGAAATATATAAGAAATGGAAGTCATTTTTTTATGATGTATGAATGAAGAGCCTAAGTAATTATAGTGGTTCGGATTATGTAAAATATCTGGAACAATAACAATCAACCCAAGAACCATCATGAGTTGTAGTAGTACAATTTTTTTTTCTTATTCAGTTTTTGATAGATATCATATAAAAGCATGTGCTTGGATGTGTTGTCTGTGTTTTTGGATGTGCGGTAAATGAGGAACCTGCGGCCTCGAAGCCGCATAATCCTCCTGTTATTTAACACCATTCACCTCTGATGGGCAAAGCGATATTAACTTATCTTTATTCTCATATTTAAACAGCCTGGACCAAAACGTTGCCTTGTTACGATGCCACCACATGTACATCTTCCACTCCACAAATTCCCTCGACTTCTAACTTCCCACTTCATTTTTTTCCAGTATTGATCAAGAAGACCACGAGTTGTATTCGTTTCTTCCAACATTTTCTGGGAAACTTATAAAACGAAATAAAAAGTAAAGACAGTCAGTAAACACAATTAAATGCAGAACTAGTTTGAATCAATTTATATGCAATGACAGATATATGTTAGATTTACATCAGAGTCGAATAAGATTTAAAATAGAGACTAATTTCTGCGATGAATTAATTCCCAAAAACGTATTTACCAATCTAGTATTTTTTTCCAAAATGTATCATTTAATCTGATGTCAAAAGTCACGGAGACTTTTTTTAATGCCTTAGGTGTTATTCTATGTTTTTTTTTTTTAAGAAATTCAATATTTGTTCCGAACTATTCATATCGTGTTAGACATAAATATATTTATTTACCTACCAGCCCTGATGGCCTAAGGTTGTCGTGAATGGGTTTCGCCCGATGTTGGACTGCTAAGGATTCCTACCCGGACAAGAAAGACCCTAGACCAGAGGGGCGGCAACAGATGTGCTCTGACCAGGCACTGTTTATTCTGTCAACTTAACAACAAAGACCGCCTTCTACAAGCCCCTCTACCACTGCCTCCCTTTTTGTTGGAGGAAAACCGATGGTAGAAAAACTAACCACAAATAATAAAATATGCCGCAATAATAATTAGCAAAGAATTCTAGATATGACTGCTAGAATTTGTATTAATTTTTTTACATTATACAACCTGTAAAGTTGCCGAAGCTCTTGGCACAAATCTTGATATTTCCTAATCTTTTCAGAAAAAGTCTTTTCGATATTATCATCGGTTGGGACCGCTGTATCAATGACGTGCCCACTTTGTTTCTTCCGATCAATTAATACTATATCCAGTTTGTTATTCACTATATTATTTAATTATTTATATTATTACTATATTTATTATTACTACATTATTTACTATACTACATTTCAATATATTTTTCTATTTTCTTTTGACAGCACCGGTTTGGGCTCATATCGATAATAAGGAACCTCTTCTGTTGTCCTGTTATTTAATGAGGCCAGGGCTTGGTGAACAATTTTAGACTCTATTGCATTTTTACATAGGCGAAAACGATCACTTACATTTTCTCCACATATATATTTTTTTTAAGCATTGGTGGATACTACCTGGTTTTGTATTGCCAAAATAAACACCCTTCAGTTTCGGGAAATAGGTATCCTTTCTTAAGCCATTTATTAGAGGCCTCCCAGTTAATTCCCGATTGAGATAAAGCATTGTAAAAACGACCATGTAGTGCTTCCTTTACTCTTCAAACATTCGACCAGATTTTCTTTGGTAGGGATCCTTTATTATTATTTTTTTTTCTATTTTGCAGCATTTACTAATTAATTTTCTAGTATTGTTTATTAATGAAATGAAATTTTTTTGTTAAGAAATAGTATCTTCTATCGAATAGTACAGTGACGATATTACTTATTAAAATTTGATAATTTAAACAATATCTATTATAAAAAGTCGTAGAAGGTAATAGAGAGGGGCTAAAAAATTATAAATAATAATGTTCTTAAACTAAAATTATTTAAAGGAAACCACATGTTTCCTGGGAAATTAAATTATATCAGCTGAAGAAATAGATATAAACATTCAAAAATATGTTCAAATTCGATAAAAACAAAAAACAAAGTATATGTAATCCACCAAGAATAAAATAAAACATATTTATTTGTACTTGTGAAATAAGAAGTGAAATATAAAAATATTTCATAGATTTGTAAAATGTATATTTATAACCTTAAATACATTTACTGTAGTTTAATTACTCTAGTTCCGATATTATGTTTAAGTAATATTTATCTATCATCGGTTTATCCTGAAAGTTCATCATGTAACATTTTAGAAAATTAAATCAATGAATAACGTGAAGATTTTTTACCCTTTGGTGGTTTGGTGAAGATTTGTGTTATTTTAATGGTATTAGTGAGTTCTTAGCTTTAAACTTTAGTATCGCTAAAAATGTACTTAGAAATTGGTATAATAGCCAGAAAAAAATTCTATTCAGAGCAGAGCGGTATGGAAAAGTTCTGTGATGCGGGCAATTTATTGAGTAACATCACATTTAGTCACAATATTGCACATTGATTATAGTGACCAACGAGTTAATTCATGGCATATACACAAATAAAATATTAATAAATTTAAAAAAATGACTAAATAACAATTATAACATCATTATAAAGTTTTTATTGGGCCGACGTTCTGACCCAAACGTATGGATTATCATCAGGGTCTTACCATATTTCGATCATTGAAGGTGTTCAAGTACTGACACATTTAGTAAGATCCTGATGATAACCCATATGTTTTGGTTGAAACGTCGGACCATTAAAAACTTTATAAAGACTGCGTCCTGAGTATTTATCACCCATGAGATCACAGTCGATAAAATTCCTTCACTAATTCACTAAATAACAACAACTTATATGATACATTTTCCTTCCATATTTTGTTTATTTATAGATTTTATATATATATATATATATATATATATATATATATATATATATATATATATATATATATATATATATATATATATATACAATATATAGATATTTAATATAGATTCAAAGGACATAAAACTGATTAGTTATATGAGATTAACGTAGTCTGTACAGTTTACGTTTGGTAGTCTGACGTTGTTGCATTTTGTACGAGAGGACATAGAAATTATGGAATTCAATTAAAATATTTATTATGATTTATATTTATAGACTTGGGTCTGTATTTGTCTTTATTCACTTCACTTTGTTTTTAAGAATTAGTGACTATTTTTTACATGCATTAATAGATCTACGGGAGAAGAGGGGACGTTCGGGTTGAAGTTCCCCCAAAATGGATATATATATATATATATATATATATATATTTTTTTTCATTGGTTCATATTTGAATGGTCTTAGGTAGATGCTAAAGCAATCTAAATTCCCAAAAAATAAACCATACCTCATATAAAATATATTTCTTCTATAAAATGAATATATTCCATTACCTTATAATTTTTTTAAACTTTTATTATGATATTTACAACTGTATTAGTATGTTTTTTTTAAACTTTTATTATGATATTTACAACTGTATTAGTATGTACCTTATAATGAATTTACAACTCCTAATGTAATATGAGACATTTATCTTTATAAGCTAGTGTGACTCCCGTTTTTTCTTCTCTTTTTTACCCTTTAAGGACACCTAATTCCAGACATTAAAAAGGACAAAAAATAACACAATCCTCCTTCCTCCAAAATTAAAACTTGTAGCCGATATTCTTGGCTCATTAGGACAAACAGAATAACTAAAAAAAAAAAAAAAATGTAATGTTGGATAGTACTAAGTAAATGTCTACAGTCCAATACTTCATACTTAAAGAGCTTCAGTTAAAAAACTTTTAGATTTTTTATTTCATTCTGGGAGAGGAACTCTTCGAGACGGCCATCTTAAAGTGTCACAAAGTTACTCCTCTAACTTTCAATGCCAGAAAATATTTAAGTTCGCGAAGAGAAGGAAGAGTGTAGAACTCGGCATTATCCGATGTCAAAGTGAATTAGCGAAAGGATTTTTTCATATGTCAAAGGAAATTGAAAAATTCCAGTAACGCTATTGGATGGGCGAAGGTATGTGAGACAGAATGACTGTTACAGCTGGGTTTAAACGCGGTTACTCCTCCGCATTAATTGCGTTTGCGGAGGAGTGGAGGCGGAAATAGGAGCCACGCCTACTGAAGTAATAATTTTCCGGTACGTTTCCCTCCGAAGCACTTCTTTCCCCCTTCGAAGTCGTTGCGCAATCTGTGCGTTTATGGCGTAAGCATGAAGGAATGCCGGGCCGCCTTAATTCACTGCGTCCTCAATGGTGGACTTTTCCTTTATCCTGGCACTCCTTTATTCGACTAATGTCCTTTGAAACTTACTCTTAACCTCATACCTAAGTTGAAGGCGAGCCTGGCCGGAATCGGCTCCGGCGGAGCTTAAACTGCTAAGTTAAAGGGAGAAAAGTTCTAATGGCGCTGAGAGAGGGCAGTTTTTCCGGAACGGGGAGGTTTCTTTCGGTAGTGTTTATGTGGTATCGTTATTAGGCTTTAAAAAACCATTCTCTCTGAGGAGCTTAGCTTGTTACAAATGCCCATTAGCTTTAAACAGTTTTCCCGGATGCCTCTGAATCCCAGTAAATTACTACTAAATTCTATATATTCATACGAATATCATTAACTATAACGGTCCAGAGATGGTTGACCGTGATTATGATATGAGAAGGAGTTGGTCGGCAATGCGGCATCAATGATATAGTGGGTGATAGTGTAGTTTTAATATATATATATATATATATATATATATATATTATATATATATATATATATATATATATATATATATATATATATATATATATATATAATACTTGATATTTTAACTACACTATATCATTAATGCCGCATTGCCGACCAACTCCTGTCTGATAAAGAAATAAGTAAATAAAAGTTTACGTTTAAGTTAAACGCTATATGCACCTAAAAACAAAATAAATAACAAAAAAATAAAAAACAAAGGTGGATATAGCGTTTAACTTAAAAGTAAACTTTTATTTACTTATTCCTTTATCAGACAACTATTTCTTATTTAAGATTTAATAATTCATTTATTTGTATCGCTGACAAAGAACTAAAAAGAGGGTCGAAACGTCGGCGTAACTAATACTGTACTAATATAAGTATTTTATATAATAAATACCATAAAATACTATTCTAGTTTATAGTATTTATTTGACCGCACCCCCGACCAACTCTTTCTCCTAAAATATAACCCATAATTTTATAAGCCAGTTTTATTTATTCTAATATTACTTGGTTGAAATTATAAAGTTATTTTATAGTCCATTCGTTAAACTGGTCATATACAAGACTCTTATACGCCCAGTTCTTACCTATGCCTCCCAATCCTGGACCATCTCAAGAAGTGATAAAAATAATCTTTTGATTTTCAAAAGAAAAATCTTATAAATCGAATAGTTGGCCCAGTGAGAGATGGAGATGGATGGAGGATTAGGAGGAACATGGAGCTTTATGAACTTATCGGAGATGTGGAGTAAAGTTTATAAAACTGGGGGAGGCTCAGTTGGGCTGGTCATGTCGCAAGGAAGAAAGCGGAAGATAATTCTTGAAAAGTAGTGGACACCGCACTTCACGGTACACGACGGATTGGTAGGCCAAGGCTTCGATGGGTTGATGGAGTGGCAGCGGACGCACGGAGTCTGCTACGGATCAGAAGCAAGAATACCGGAGCACAAAATCGGGCCGAATGGTGGCGGCTCAGTGAGGAGGCCAGGACCCACCCAGGGTTGTAGCGCCACATAGATAGATAGATATAGTCCATTCGATGTACATTATATCTATTTGGATTTACGGATTTCAGCATAGCTTGAAAGAAAGAATGGAAAATAAATTTTATTCTAGGACATTCAGTCTCCCTTAGAATAATAAAAATGAACAAGAGCAATTTCATCTGGATTTGCCTAATACAAAGGTACCATGATGTATCACAACTAGTCAATCCATACTAGTCCAAAAGTCAAAAAATATGTCGCCGCTATTTCCTTCCACATCTCTTTTCGAGCATTCATAGATGGGACTAATGATTAATACTAGAAATGTAAAAAAAGAAGGTTCATCTTTGGGATTTGCAAACTAAAACCTTATGATCATACATCTAGTTATAAGACCAAGATATAAAATATATTTGAATTGGGGGAGTTAAAGACAACGTGAAATGATATCTTGGTCCTCTGAAAAGTATTCATTTTATTATATTTTGGTTTAATGTGGCGATTATATGAATGATATTTGAGCCATTTATTTTGAAAGTGGCCTACCTCCATCGAGATATTTAAGGGTTTGCGTTTCAATGAATTTAAATATATATATATATATATATATATATATATATATATATATATATATATATATATATATATATATATATATATATATATATATATATATATATATATAGGATACTGCTTAAGTGTATCTAAGGGTGTTAAATATATGGTTCCTATTAAAATAGTAACAATTATTAAGTAAATAATGTGCGTTTTCTTATCAAGAATGGAGTTATGCCACTTTCAAAATCAACAACCAGATTCATTATAAAATTTGACGGTACACAAGTCCATTCAACATAATTTAAGATGCTTCAAATTGAAAAACACAATTTATTTTACATATCCTTAAAACACTTCGGAAAAACAATTTATACGGTTCAAAACATTTTTTAATTACAGAACATACAAAATTACAATCATTTTATTAATAAAAAATTTACTATTCATCTACATTTTGAGCGGGTGAAAGGGATTTGAAGTAGTCATGATGTTCCGGTGGTATAGGTCAATCATGTCCTTAAATTTTGTTGTTGTAATTTGTCTGATATTTTATGGAGTGGTGTCAATACAATATTTTCGAATATTCTTGGTCTACCCTGACGTGGTAATAAATTCAAGAATTTTCATTCTCATTTATTGTTGTCTCATAGAACATTTTATACGGTTCATTTCTGATAAAACGCATCCGAATTATTCATAACCAGTTTACTGATTCTCCATCAGTATTCTTTGCCCTTTTAAAAATTTTTTCGATACAAAATCTTTTAGTCTCATTTCATTTACAATAAAATTATTACCTTTCCGACACTTAATAATCTCGGTGAGCGAACAGTAAATTATTCTTTCTTAATGACATTTCTACCACACCAAAATCTCTGTCACTTGGTAAAAACGAGTTTCCTGATATTAAAAAATAAAATTTGTAAGTATACAATAAATGGAGTTAGGCCACTTTCAAACTACACGGTTTAGTTATTGAACTAATTCTGAAATCTTATGTGTCAAAAATTTATCGTATTTGCTCGGAATATAAGCAGCCTGAAATTTTTTACTGAAATATAGTATGAAGTTGTACATGTATCCTTGGTAACCGGAAAAAAAAAAAATTAAAAACGAAGTTAGGCCACTTTCAAAATAAACGGCTCATTTAGAGGTGTAGTACTAAAAGTGGTAATACATTTAATCAAAAGCAAATTATTTACTTAACAGCTTAAAGGAATTCCATTATGTAAACTAAGAAGATAGTCGCTGCTAAGAAAGTTCGAAACTTTAATTAAAACTAGTAATATTGACAAATGCTTGCGTAAACACTATTATGATTAAGTAACTCATTAAATATGATCATCAAGTAAATTATTTAATAAACATTTAGGCAATTCTTCAAATGGATGGGAATGACTGTGTAGCTGATAAAGAGTTTGCTTAATGTGAGAAACGGGCAACTAAAAGAGCATACCCATCCCGAGTTTGTTTCTTCCAAAGCTTACAAAATAACAGCAGCTTAAAATAAACTTATGTTAATTTTCTGGGTGGAAGCGGCACAGTAAAGAGGAATAAACGATGTTTATGAACCTGTGAATATTCCCATGGTTAGCTGCCTACTGTAATAACAACCTTATTTAACGGGCTCCTGTTAAACTTTTCTTCACTACCATTACGAAAGTTTTTATCGGACGGATATGTTTATTTTTAAGTTTTTGGATTACAGGAATCTACCGTCCGTTATTGTTTCCGTTAGATAAATAATGAACGACTCGTTAAGTTATGATAGTAAACTTTAGCAACGATTCAATTATCTATAGAAATACTGTATAGCTTATAAACAAATAGAAAACGTATAAATAAAAATTATATTTATAAGTATTTTATTCTATCATATTTTTTCTGATCGATTTTAATTGCTACTCTTAAACTCTGAAATAAGACAGATGTATTTTGTCTTTATTCAGTTAACGACCTGTATTGTTAACAGAAATTATTGTTTGGCGAAATTGGGCTATTTCAAAAAGTTTTTGAAGTAAATTTTTAACGAATCGAAAAATCGTTGATACAATCGTAATAACACAAACCCTGTTTATTATATTTATATTATAATATAAAATAAAAACTCGCAATAACAACAGCACTAAAAACCTCGTAACTGCATTTGTCTATTTGAACCAGACAACTCCAGTCTCTGAGATCTATATATAAAGATAGATTTGAAAGTACATATATTTAATCTACCAATGAGTAGTAAAGGTACTACATAATAAAAACTATAGGAATCAAATCTATATCATTTTTACATGTTTTTAAACTATTATTTTTTCCCTTGTAAAAATTACTAAAATACAGTTGCGACTCTTCATAACAATTTCGACAGGTCAAAAATAGCAACACTAATTGTAAGAGCATAATGTTGTGATTTCAAAGGAGGAAAATACATCAAATTATTCATTCGTTTTTTTTTTTTTTTTTTTTTTTTTTTTTTTTTTTTTTTTTTTTTTTTTTTTTTTATAAAATGCTACTATGAAGTATGTGGGAAAAATCGACGATATGTACCTAATTAATTAATTATATTATCGACGATATTAGAATATCGTAGCTAATGAAATTGGTAACTAATTTTATATATGTTTGTTAGAAATTATACAACTAAATAAAATTTAAAAAAAAAAATGTGACAGCAATATAACAATTAGGACATAACAATCCGACCTTAATTCATAACCTTAATTTTAGAATATAATAAGTGTGAATGTTTTTCTTTTTTATATATTTATTTGTTTTACTTATGACTTATTTAATTTGCTACCAATTTCTGTATTTTTTTTTATTTTTATTTTATTTTATTTTTTATTTATTTTTTAATTTGATTTCAAGTTACATTTCTTTGGTTTTATAGTTTTTACCTTTGTTATATATATATATATATATATATTTTTTTTATTTATTATTATTTTTTTATTGCATTGTATATATAGTATGAATGGGCCTTATTCAGCTTTAGTACTCAGTGCCCTTAAATGTGGCAAAATGTATTATTTCTCAATAAAAGATTAAATAAATTTTAGAATAACTCAATTTCGAAATACCCTTAACTAATTGTGAATAGTGTACAGAGCTATGCCTGTTTTTAAGGTGTTATTTTACTTTACCTATCTTAAAGTTTATTTTATTTTTATTTATCGTATATATTATTTGTTTTCAATATTATTATTTAGTTATTTATTTAAATATTCGGTAAATGGTGTTAATGAATTCTTGTCTCATTATAAGTATTGTCACATAATATTGTGACATTATTTTATTGCGACATAATGTTAGATTATGTAGGAATAAAATTTTCCTATTTAATAGCTGTCATCCACATTCTCCTATTAGTTGTGAAAATATGAACGCACTCATCTATATTTAGCTACAATTTGATATGTTTACCTGCAGTTGTTTTTTAAATTTAGGTTTAGATAATTATATTGTTTAATTGTTTCTTGATTGTCTTTTAACGCCAGACAAATGTCACTTTCATGTTGATTATAATTATACTTAGGAGACTAAATGTTCTAGAATAAAATTTACTTTTATTCCCCTATTCATCCCTTTTTTCCCAATCGGCTGGTGTTCCTCAAGGTAGTATCCTAGGTCCTATCATCTATACAGTTTATACAGCTGACATCCCTACCTGTCCCAACACTGTCATCACCACATATGCCGATGACACATGTATCCTATCATTAAACAATGACCCAGCAATTGCATCCCAAATGCTTCAATCACACATCATAAATCTAGAAGAATAGTGTCAAAACTGGAGAATTAAAATAAACTCCAATAAATCCCACCAAATTACCTTTACCCTTCGTCGTAAACCAACTTTCTGTCCTACAGTTTCCTTTAACAATACTCCACTTACTCCTGTTGAGCAAATCCGATACCTAGGACTCCACTTGGACAAACGACTAACTTGGAATCCTCATACTAGACTGAAACGACAAGAAACCGCTCGACGTTTCCGATTACTTCAGCACTTACTAGACAAACGCTCTAAACTCCCCATTAATTACAAAAGACTCATATACTTCACTATAATAAGACCTATTTGGACTTACGGAGTTGAGCTGTAGAGCTCCACTAAACCATCGAATTCCTCTCGCATCCAATCCTTACAATCCAAAATCCTTCGTAAAATCCTCAATGCTCCTTACTTTGTCACTAATAAAATTATCCATAAAGATCTTAATGTTCCTTATGTTTCAGATCTGGCCCAATCCAGATACCTATTCTTCCATAATAAACTTCAGAATCATCCCAACCCTCTCATTTCTAACCTTGCTTCCTCTTCAATTCCTGATAACCCGCCGAGGCGTCTGAAAAGAAGATGGCCCCGTGATCTTCTAATGTAGTCATATCATTAGAGTGCTACCATTGGGTTGCTACTCAGCAAGTATATTCATGTCATTATATCCATTGTGTCCAAATTTACTTGATGTATTTATGTAATACAGTTGTAAATGTCATTAAGGAATAAAAAAAAAAAAAAACTTTTATTCCCTTCTTCCTTTTTTCTTATATTATTATTATTATGACCCGATGGCTATTACTTCAGTTTTATTGACTTTGGACGGGGTGTTCTCAGTTTTATGTCGCATAGCCTCCTAAATTCTTTAGTGAAGTCATCCTTCTTTAACATGGTTCTTTAAATGTTATTCACTCTCAGACACTGCTAACGTTTTTCAAGTACGAATGATACTATATGTAAATGTATTAATAGTCCACGGTGCAGACCTCTTTTTATCAAATTATTACCATCCGCTTGAAACTTCGTAAACAGCTTCATTTCATCGTAACCTACAAATATTTCATTTACGAGAAATCTCGGAATTGGGGCGTTTTGAATCTCGAAGTCGAAAAACTTTGTCTATTTTATTAGGTAGTAAATGACCTTAAATTACCATTTGCTTTCCCTTTGAATCGATAATTTGATCACAAAATCGATAAAAAGATTATTTTGATAATTTGGGGGTGTAGGTCACGTCATACGGCTCAATTTTTTTTAAGGACACATTTTACTCAAGTTATCTTACGATTCAAGCGGAAAACAAATGGGTATTTATGAATTTTTAGTACCTAATTAAATAGACAGTGTTTGGCGACCCCTGGATTAAAAACAACCAATTATTATAATTTTCGTAAATAAAATATTTGTAGGTTACGATGAGATGTATTTACGAAGTTTCAGCTAGATGTTAATAATTTCATAAAAAAGGGGGTCTCTACCACGGACTATAATATATTATGCAACTGTTAAATTAATTTTTTTGGCTTCTATAAAATAATAGATGGTTGTAATATATCTACGACTGAATGATCGATATTTACCTTGAAAATTCCATAAAAATCATCTCAAGAATATGGTTTTACCTGAAAGAAAAGAAGAAAAAATAATTAATAAAAATGAAACATTTAGGACCTCAGAAAATTTGGATTTGGAGTAGGCTTACTCGAGTGTTAAACTTGGAATGTTTCCATTATATACACCCAATAGTTCAGCTCTCATTTTCATCCTCTTACTCTACTCCTTATATAACCTTTCTACCTTTTATAAGTTGATTGATATTTTTTTATTTTTCACATAATTAGTTATTCCGTGAAAGTACAGTGTCACATTTAGTAAGTCAACTGACTTTTTGGGAATTTGTTTATTCTTCAGTTTACCTTCATTGTGTATGCGTTGAGATTGTTATTTCGCTTCAAGAAAATAATATTATTTCTACTTTACTAATTAAAAAAATAATAATAAGAACAGTGAACGTTAATCTTTTAAGTATTTAAAAATTAAACGTTCAATTTTTTAAAATCTTATTTAATGATAAAACTTTAAAATACAGACTACGATTATAATATCCACTTGTTTCAAACCTTCAAAATAAAATAATACAGAAATCTAACATTTCAATTTACCTACACAAACCCATTTGGACCTACGCTTCAGAGATATACGTACTGGAGAAAAGATGCTTCTTCTTCTCTATCACCTGTATGCTGTCAACCATAAAGTAGCTGTCTCTGACCATCTTATTCCCGACAGCACTGATTGCCGGTACAGCTGACGGGTGAGGTGAAAATATTAAAGTTGAAAAAATAATGATAAATAATTTACAATAATAATTAAAAAAAAAAAATGTACCACTACAACCCATGAAGTTTCTTGGATTCAGTACTATTGAGGGAAAGTACCGTTACAAGGCCAACAGTTGTGCAGAGAGGAGATCGGGCCAGAATCACGCTCATATGCCAGGTTTCCCCCTTAATTAATTAATTAATTAAGGGTACCCTCTTTGGGCTGGGTGTTCCCCAGGAGAGTCTCCCTACTCCAGGGTCTTACCACGGCCAATGAAACAGAATAAATAATTTTTCTGGCATGAGCCGGGATTCGAACCTGGTGCCTCAAGTATTGGAAGCTTAGTGTCCTACCACTGAGCTACCCCGCTCCCTAATAATTTATAACATATAAAAAAAATCGTATATTTCATTATTTTGTTTTATTTAATAGAGTTAATAGATTCACGAAATAAACGGTTCTAATATCACAGGGCACTGTCATTTGTTCGTATTATTGAAATTATTTATTTCAATGTGATACATAATGCTTAATGAAATTATTATGTTTCAATTTATCATCTTATGTGTAATTGCCCCTGGGGCCATTGTTATAATGCTCAAATGAGACCATGACGTCTAGTCGTTCATTTGATGTTCACGAAGGACAACTGTTATTGGAACCACAAGCGGGTCTACGGGTGGAGGGGGGAGGGACTTTCTGACTGAACCTCCCCCACCAAAGTGGTAAAATATAACCATGTTTTATAAAACAAATTGCCTTTAAAAGTATTATTGTTCGCGTAGCTACATTTAATAGGACCTAAAGAATCACTTAAACATCATTTCATACTAATTTCTTTCTTTCTCTCGAAATAATTATCGAAATACATAAAAAAAAAAAATCTTTCGGGTTGAAGCCCTCTACTTCCCCCTCCAAATTAAATTCTGTATTCGTTAGTGATTGGAACAACTGCAATCAAAATTAGTGAAATAACTTAATATCTCAGTAATAAACTCAAAAGTTAATTATATTTTTCTGATTGAACAAAAATAACGTTTTATTTTGTTTTGTTTTTAAATTATGTTTACCTAAAGTGCCGCCCGTGGTTACATTACGAGAAACTAAAGCGACCCATATAACCGTTCGGGTTGGTCAGGCCTCACTTATGTAATGGTAAACTCTCAATTGTTTATTTATTTTTGTTTCGATGCTTTTTCTAAAATTATATAGTGGAACATTTGTTAGATTTTTTATATAGACATTACAATATATATATATATATATATATATATATATATATATATATATATATATATATATATATATATATAAATTATGTAGACATTTGTTAAATAATTTGATTTTTCCTGTTAACTATGGATTTAATTTGTACTAAACTTATTATTATATTTATTTGATTTTCATGTTCATATATAATTAAACTATAACATATAATTATTATTAAATTATAATATAATATTATTATTAGATAATATAATAATATCATTATTATATAATATAATCTATCATATTAAACTACGACTGAATACGTGAGTCGCCACGTCATTTAATAATAATATTATTAAACAATAACTCATCAAATTAAAACAACTTATATTCTTCAGTTATGATTCTTATTTTTTTATGTCATATCGTATTAAATTTCATGTTGATAAAGGATAATTCTGTATGTTTCAAAAATCATGAAATTTCTTGAAATGAATCGAAATAAAAAAAATTCAATTCAGAAGGAAATAAAAGTAGTATGTCATGTCATAGCTTATTACATATTATGTTATAAAATTGTTCTTTCTCCTCTGAAATCGCAGAAACAAGTGAGGATTTACGAGATTCTTTTATTTCCTTATGAATTGGTCGCTAACGCAATGATAAAGAATGGAAGCGTAATGAATCTTATTAAACTTTTATATATATATATATATATATATATATATATATATATAATATATATATATATATATATATATATATATATATATATATATATATATATATATATATATATATTTGATTTCCTATCTTTATTTTCACCATTTACAGGCATATTCAGGAATGAGATCTCTCACACAGCTCCTTTTGTAGTAGCCTCCTAATAAGCATGTTAATCTTGGTCATGTTTATGTATGTTGTTATGTGTATATAGTTTACGATGAAATTGGAACAAAGTGTACTTGTATATATTGGTTATGGCAAATCGAATACAGAGGTTTCTTATTCCATTACAAAGGTGAATCTGTTATAAGCATTGAAATTTGGGTTTTAAAATATTTTAGTAGTTTAAATGGTTTACGTGGTTGTTTTCATATTGATCTGTGAATTCTAAGCCATATGTCTGCGTCTAAGTTCCAACGTTAGCTGGTGTGATTTCTCATCATAAAATGAAAGTAAATTTGTCATGAGTGCTAAATAAAACTGCTAAACAATTGGAATTTATATTATAGGATCAAGGCGATTAAATTCCATATTGAGAGAGATTGGACTCTTAGAATATTGTATCAAAACTGAACCGAGAGACAATCTAATTGTAGACCAAAATGTTAATGGAACGTTAGTGGAAAATACTAACCGATAATAGACAAAAATAGCCTACCAATAATGGATTTGGATTTTTACTGGATTATGAAAGGATATCTGTACTCTATCCTTTGTTAACTAAGGGTTTCAAAAGTATAATTAATACAGTTGTAATAACCTGAATAAAAAAATATTATTAAAGTTCTAAACTATAATATTATATTCGGCTTTCTGTGGGATAAGTGTCTTATTAATAAGTACCTTTCCTAATAATATAATTTTTCATGAAGTTAGGAGTCTGAATTAAAATATAAAATGAGATTGTACAAATTTCTACAGTTACTTTAGATGTAGTTATTGCTGTGTGTTGCCGATAGCAAAGTTACAATACATAGTCCTGTTACAACTTATCTCAAAGGAAGTAAGTAGATAAAGCTTTATCCGGACACAGTTTATGTTGTTAGGCAAACTTGAACCTACCACGGCTATTGTTATTTTGTTCAAACATCAAAAGCTATTTATCACGTAAAATTCATCTTTTAAAGTGCTACTGTTTAATTATATCTTTAAATATTTGCAACACATAGTTTTTTTACAAATATTTTTAAATATAAAAATGCTATTATATATTTATTTTACTAATATAACCTTTATACTCTGCAATAAACGGAAAAATTACAAAGATTTCAGTGAACGAACGATTCTTATTTACAATGGTACTATCCATCTATATATTAATTAATTATGTAGTGAAATTATTTGGTATATTTTTTTTAATCAAGCATTATTGCCAAAGTAGACTCAAACCACTTTCAAAGCATTTATATTTGTAATTTTATTGACTACGTAAATTTATATTGACAAAACGGTTAAAATTTTGAAGGATTTTTATTTTTTGTAACTTTCTAGAGATAAAAAATCTTATAGGAGATTGGGTCTATTGTTACTATTAATATTTATTTGTTTTAAAATGGGCTTTTTAATAAGAAGGGTCATATCATGTTTATTAAAAAATGTTATTTAGTATATTTTTGATGGCGTAGAACGTATTAGTGACCCTACATCCGGATAAGTAGGAAAAATTCTGAAACACAATTACCATAGACATATTTAAGCAACGAAATTTTTATAAACATTCAATGTTAATCAGATCTAACTTATAGTAGCCTTGGTTTGAAAATGTTCTAACCGCTTCTTCTTCTTTTTTAGCTTCCCTCTATAGTGCCTCTCAGCGTAGAGGAGCATTCAGCCAGGAATTCTATTCTTCTCTATTTCCAGCTAGGTTCCTCGCCTGTCCGAGGTCCTTCTCCCTCGCCCTACAGAGTCGCTCAATGTAGTCAAGATAGGACATCCTAGGATAGCCCCTAGGTCTTCTGCCACCCGGGACATATTCCATGATCTTTAGAGGATCTCTGTGGTCGCCCATCCTGATAACATGGCCCAACTACTTTAGTCGTCGAGTTTCTAGGAGCTATTTCATTGGGGCTATCTGCAGTGATTTGCAACTGATGTCACTAAAATTCATTTGGAATAACTTTATCGTAAGTGATTTCTAAAAGAATATTAAATTTGCTCGACTTTCTTAGTTAGAACCTTTTCATACCAATGTCACGATATGTAGTTGTAACAATGTAATATTCATAGACATAGCTTTTTTTTTTAATTTCATTTAATTATTTATTGATTATTAACATATTCTGCAACACTCAAGGGCAATAAGCATTAGATCTAAAAGTATCCACTAATAAAATGTATACATCTATGCAAGAAAATAAATAAAAGTAATTGAAAAATGATAACTAAAGAAAACAAAGTAAATAAAGATGTACAAACAAAATATGAAATTATAATAATTACTAGTAAAGAACACACTGATATAAGTAAAAAAAAATGTATGATTTTACAAATTAAAGGATATACATATATATATATATATATATATATGTGTGTGTGTATAAAACTTAAGATATGAATTATGGACGGATAATAGGTCATGCATTTTTTTTTTTTTTAATCGGACTTTTCTTATATTTAATATTAGCTTGATTTTTACAAACATTAGTGACGGTATTAATTAATTTCAGGCTTAGTTCATTTTGACTTAAATCTTCTTTTTCTGCTGTCTGTATCATGTATTCTACTCAAGATATTTGTATTGTTTAGTTCATAATTAAATTTAGGTCCTAAGGCTAAAATATTCTGTATGTTTTTTTCTGTAAGGTTTAGGAATGCAGTGGTTTTCATATTTCATGACCTATTATCCGACTATAATTCACATCTTAAGTAATAATATATAAAGGCCGAATTATAAAAAAAAACATTATAATAATATATGTATATATATATATATATATATATATATATATATATATATATATATATATATATTATATATATATATATATATATATATATATATATATATATATATATATATATATCTATATTAATGAATAAAAAAAAAAAATAATAAAACCTGTACCACTACAACCCATAAAGGGTCTGGGGTTCAGTACTATTTAGGGAAAGCACTGTTTCTAGGTCAACGGTTGTGCAAGGAGGTGATTTGACCGAGATCACGCTCAACCGCCAGGTTCTCCCCCCTAATCAATTATTTAATTAAGGGTACCCACTTTATAGAGGCTGGGTGTGCCCCAGGAGGGTCTTCCGACCCATGGTCGCCCCACGACCAATGAAACAGATAGTTAAATTTTCTGCCATGAGCCGGGGTTCGAACCTGGGACCTTTGTATTGGAAGCTCAGTGCCCTACCACCGAGCCACCCCACTCCCTATATTAATGAATAATGGTTACAAAATCTGTAGATATCAAAAGTTACAAATAAACACAAAATAAATAAAATTCTTCTAAAACGCATTCACACCTAACAGACATATATTAACAATATAATCAGGCCTAACGCTACACAATTTTGCCTAACGAATAAGGTGCCGCTATCCTATGTAGCTGCACATTCCATCCAAATACAACTATTGTTTGTTTATTATTGATTAACATAGCATACAAAAATTTTTTTTTTTTTTTTGGTTTATTGATAAATATTACAATCTGTCTCAATAAAGGACAGAGAGCATACAAAATAAAATAATCAAAAGCGTTCACCACGTATGGACCAGGTAAATAACATCATGCTTAGTTCAGTTCATCTGAATAGGGTTCATTCTATGTATAAATGTGGTGTATCACCATCGCAAGTACCACAAGTTGCCATGACATGCATCCCGACCCACAACGCCTCTGAGCACCCACAAAGGAACCGATCAGCGGCGATTGCCAGCTATTGGTCTTGACCATGACCGCATTACGTATTTCTAGCCGTGCGGCGTCGGAGAGAGGACTGACCCGGTTGGTTGGGGCCGTCCTTGGCGAAAGCTGGCCCAGGACTTTCTTCGCAGGCTCCTGTCCCAGATCTGTGAGGTGGGTGTCGTTGTCTTGTCGTCGGAGATCTAGGATGCTATAAGGGTTCGTTGAATAATGTAAATCTTCCGAACAACCATGGTTTTTCACTTGAACAAATGGCGATTGAAGAACTCTTTCCGGTCCGAACCTCTCAATAAATACATATTCATATTTTAGATCCATGTTACAGAATAACTGTCTTATTTCACAGGTATAGATCTTGTAAGGCATTGCTAATCAACTGTAAATGTTCAGCTGCATTTTGAAAAGCGTTACGATGTGATTATGTTACGTCTGTAAAATATATAGGAACTATTTCTAGTTGTTTTTATATTAAAAACATATTGCTACTGTTAGTGCAAAAGGTTGTTTGTAACAATTCTACATATTTATTCTATTTGCCCTAAAGGAGACATTTTATAGTATACTACTGCTATAGATAAGAAAATAAGAGAAGGGAATAAAATATGAAATAATAATAATAAGTATTAAATAAATAATAGATTTTTATTTTCTTCTGTAAAAAAAATCAATTTTTCCATATGACCTTTTGCACTTTGCAGTGAGACACTGACAAAAGGTGTGAACGAACTATAATTTATAGTTCTTATGATTCAAAATCTATTATTGACCATGAGATCTTGACAGCTACATATGCAGACGATACAACAATCCTCACAAAACATCAAGACCCTACACAGGCCTCACTAACTCTACAACATCATTTGCTTAAACTACAAGATTGGTTCACACTATGGAAAATTCGACTTAATCATGACAAATCCAAACATATAACATTTACTCTTCGAAAAAACACGTGTCCTCCAGTTTATATTGACAACAATCAAATTCCTCAAACGGACACGGTACTTTACCTTGGACTCACCTTCGACAGAAGGATGACATGGGGCCCACATGTTAAAATGAAGCGTATGACACTTAACAAACGACTCAAACTACTTTACTCTCTTTTTGCCAAATCTTCAAAACTAAAACTAAAACAGAAACTAAATACATATACATACTTACTTAAGCCCATATGGACATACTCATCACAAATATACGGCATCGCTAAAAAGACCCACCTACAAAAACTTCAAACGTTCCAATCAAAATTATTGCGACTCATAACAAAAGCACCTTGGTACATGACTAACAAAACTCTACATTCTGACCTCCACTTTCCAACAGTTGACCAACATATAACGATCCTATATCAACGATTTTACACAAATTTAAATGGACATAAGAACAGACTTATAAGAGACATGGCCACAGCTGACACATCTCAGAACATGAGCAAGAGACTAAAAAGGCGTTGGATGAGGGATCTCCTTCCTTAGACAACATAAGTAATTGGAACAAGTTAGGGAAGAGGTACTGCTGAGTACTTTCCTTCCCCATGCCTGTCCATGTCATTATATCATTATCGCCATCACATTTGCTGATTGTCAACTTATTGTTGACAGGCGCAAATACATATCTTATAGACAAAAAAAAAAAAAAAAATCTGTTAATCATTGACCAAAATAAGACAATGGCTTGTTGAATGAAAATATTGTGAGCTTGTTATGAAGTGTTGTATTTGGTAATGCTGTTAGTATAATTTATATTTATGATTGAAGATTATCTTTTAATATTGAAACTATTCTCTTTTATATGTGGGTCTTATTATATTATTATTGTTAAAATCATTTTAGATTATATATTTTTTTTATGTTTCGAACTTACGAACTTGATAGTAATCATTATGGCTGATTTAACTGCTCTATGTAATAATATGTTTATGCAGGGTTATAATATGCCATATTTGTGGCACATTATAACAGGAAGTGTAATATTAAAGCTTATATTTAGTAATGGGTTTTGTATTTAATTTTCAAAACCGAATGAGAGAAAGAATTTTAATTTTAAAAAATTCTAAAATTTGTACAGTAACTGGTTAATTATTTACCATATTTCGGATTTTCTACTGTCTATATAAAGCTTCTTTAATTGATATAATTAAGAAACTTTTGTGACGGTTTCAAAAGGATGATTAGCTATAATATTGAAAATATTTAAGGAGTACATAATAACTTATTTAAAATAATAAAATAGCAGAAAAGCTCAGGTTTATTGAAGAAATATTCAGGCTATTAAGATTCAGTCCAACTTTCCCAATAAATTCTCAGAAAAACTAATACAACCCTTAAACCTTCTTTACTTTCTGACCCTTGAAGATTTGCTTTTAGGAACTTATTATTGAAAAATTATGAAAAAAATCTTATTCTTGCAGTCTTTCAAAAAAATCTATAGATTACTTAAAATACCAAAAAAAATAAATGCTTAACACACTTATTAAAAATTAAAGGACAAACTTCAAAAAATTTAATTTTTTAAACAAAACTTAATAAATTTATATTAAAATACTATCATTCTCCATTTGAATCTTGTTATACTAACTGCCAGATCATCCTTCGTGGCTATGATATAATAAATTTGGCAACTTTCTGGTACTTCGGCATCATTCTAAATGGACGATATTAAAAAATACTGCCCAATGAGAACATTCCATGATTGTATAATTATAAGACAAATGTTTAGTCTATTATAATCAGCTTTAATATTTTCCTAGGTTCTTTTGCGGGCACGTTTTAATAAAAGTGTAATGGATTTTGTTGATTAAAAACAATGCATACATTTGTGATTTGTAAGTCATTTTGGTTTTAGTCCGGACCTATAAAGGAACAGAAGTTTTTAAAATATTTTCATCAGCAGATATTATACATTGTCACTCAAGTAGAGGAACATTTTATAGAAGTGATAACAGACCTGAAGAGCTGCAAAGTGAAAAGTATAATTAGTCCTTTTTTTTTTTTTTGTTGAATAGGAAGCGATGGCTAAAGAAATACTTAATTTGAGTAATTAACAGTTGCTTCTCTGTAAACTTGACCAAATTTGCTTTGAACTAAAATATAGTTTGCCATTGTTTAAAACCGTTTAAAGAGGACTTCATAAATTATTCACGATTTTATCATCATCGATCTATACAAGAGATTTTGCGCGGTTTAACCAAGACAAGCACAGTTAATAAAAAAAAAAATTATTCGCGATTTTTTTTTTCATCAAACTACAGATATCCCACATTTAGAAAAACTACCTCGTTTAATAACAAAACTTGAAATTTACCTCACATTGTGTAAAATAATGATGTGAATTTTTATCCTGTCACTTAAAATTAACCGTGTTTTAAAGATAATTGACCAAATTAACAGTTGAAAAGCTCTTAGTTTTCAATGATGTGGGACGTATGATGGTATATAATAAATATAATTGCCTAAATGCACTTTTTGTATTATTTATTAAAAACAAAACAATTAAAACATTGGTTTTTCGAGTTAGTGTTTGGAATTAGGAGACAGAGGACATCGCTCTCTTATTTATTTTTAATTTTTCTTCATTAACATATACTTATTTTTTTCATCCTTATCTTATTTTTATCATAGGTTTTCGTATTTAATTTATTTTATCTATGGGAGATCCCGTTGATCTTAAAAGACCCAAGGCAAAAAGAAAACGACCTCCTGGTCGTATTAAAATATTACCGGAAGACACAAAACAAACAATAACCAGTCCTACATTTCTCATTATACAAAGATCCGATGAACACAATTTCCAGAAATTGTCACTCTTTTATATAAAAAAGTTCTTAACAGGATTAGTATCTAAAAAATATTAAAAAAACAAGAAATAGCTCGTTACTGATAGAAATAAAAAGTCACTGTTGCAGTGTGACAATTTTGGTGGTCAATTCCCCATGCATGTTTCGCCTCACAACACTCTCAATTTCAGCTAATGAATAATTAGGTGTTATGAGTTTCAATTTCTTGAAATTTAGGAAATCAAAACCGAATTATCGCATTAAATTAAGTATATACTTCGAATTAAGATCAGAAAATACGGAAATGAAATTTTTGCAAATTCATATATTATCACGTTTCTGAAACCGAAACAATAAAAATAGGATTCCATACAGTTAAAGTACAACAATACATCACTAATCCTATGAGATGTTTTAACTGCCTTGGATTTGGACACGCGACAAAACGCAGTAAACAAATAGCCTTATGCATAGAATGTGGAGAGGCAAAACACTCTGATAACTTTAAATGCACTTAAACCCCGCGATGCAAGAACTGCAGAAACTGACACGTGGCGCTCGACAGTTCCTGTCCAGTTTTTATAATCCAAAAAGAAATAAAAAATATTCAAACGGTGAACAAAATTTCTTTAAATTATTTCGCAGATATTACAAAACAAACAATAAATATCGTTGAAAAAAAATATATATATTGGTACTCAAACAAATTCAATCTTTAACTTTGGAGAAAATTACAGTAACAAAAACTATATAGTTAAAAATATTAATAATAATCAACATACACAAATTTCTTCACCCTCCACTCTTTTAATCGTCCTCCCCCCTACCACTTCTCTTCCCGCTCCCCTTCCCGCCCCCCTGTCCGCCACCCATCCCGCCTCTCTTCCTACACCACATCCCGCCATCCTTCTCATCTCAGGGCTACCTCGCTTGAGGTTGTCGTCCGATCCCTACTTTTTACTTTTGGCGATTTTATCACAGTAAATAACAAAAGCAGGGCAACCTCAAATCTAAATAAAATATGACCCACGGAACTCTTATCATGTGCGAATATGATAAATGGTATTCAATAGATATTTATAACCTAAATTAATGTCCCAAGCCTCATATAAATGATTTTCACCTAATTAAAAATATACAATTTTTTTTTTAGTTATAAATTCAGAACTAACAACAATAATAATAATCGTATATACAAATCTATAAATTTTATCTAATACTACATCTTCTTGTCTAAAACACCATTATTCCCGCTTAAGACATGATAACGACCTTACATGAATAATATTTGAAAACCATTATTCTAAATTTTTTAATGAACAAAATGTTTAGTTAGCTACTAATTATTATTATAATAGATCTGGATTATTATAATAGGTCATGGATAAACAAGAAACAAAAACAACATTTAATTTTAACCATTTTCGCTTGAGGAACCAGTATTTTTAGGTGGCGGGATAAAAAATCACATCAATTTTTTACACAACTTCTGATGAATCTTACGTTTTATCCAAATAAACCTCATTATAATTAACATTGACTTGGTGCTTATTGAACGAGGAAGTTTTTTTTTTATTTGGATATCTTTTGTATAGTTGGATGATAATAAAATCGCTAATAATTTATGATTTAAAAAAAAAAAAATTAGCTTAGTTTATTCGCTCAAAAATCCTGCCTTTTTAAACAGTTTTAAAAATGACAAGCTCTATTTTCATTTGAGGTGATTGCTGTTTAGTTTAAAGAGAAACGACAGTTAATTACTTATATTAAATAATTGTATAGTTATCTCTTCCTATTAAACAAAAAAACACGATTTACTTGAAAAAACACATACTTTAATTTCCTATTTTTCCGCTGAAATTCGGCTCCTTATTTAAATCAACTCTTTTTTATCTCTTGAAGTCTGCTATAAAAAATTCCCTCTGCTTGCGGGACACTCTGTAAATGTGTATTCTGCCTTTTAATGGTACGGATCCATAGCGCCCTAAGGAAGGATTTCATCTTTCGGGACAAATACGAAATATTATATTTATTTAGCCTTAATTTATTTATTAGATATTTTTTGTTTAAGTATTTGAGACTTCCTCCACCATTGTCAAGAAACAGGGAGAGAAAGATTTCTAACAATATGTGATTAGAAGTTCACAGTTTAAATACCGGGCAGTTCGATATCCGCAGTGGAGATTTTTTGAATGGTCTTAGAACTACCTAGAAAGAACAAGATACGTATCTACGGAAGTCTCAAGTTATTATTATGTAAATAATGCCACATTAAGAACTTCTATCCATTCTTGATTGAACTTTTCAGACTTTTATTGCAATAATATACTAGACACATAACCTTTGTTTCTATTCATTCAGTATACGTTTTACAAGCTCATTTCATGACGACTAATGTTGCATTATTGGTTGAGTAAAGACTTTATTTGAGATTATGTAATGGATAATTGAAAATAATACAAAAACTTTAAATGTTTATTCATTGATCTTTGTTTCAGAAATGTATAATTTCTTGTACCTTTGTTTTATTTCCGTCTGTTCCAGTTTCACTTCGAAACACGATAAAGAAAAATAAATGTAGTCCTAGATATTAAGATATTAAAATATTCATGAAGTACTTCTGTCATGAATCGCTAGAACTATAATGAAAATACTGAACAAAAGTATTAATACTTCTACTCTAGTTGCTCTCATTACATTTACGAGACAGCGGAAGTATATTATCTTACTTCTTTTTTTTCTGTTGCTCATTCAAGTATCCATTTTCTTTTTATTATTGTTTCCAACTCTCTAGTTAAAATTAAAAGGTAAATTTAATTATTTAAAATTTAATTAACTGGCGCAACTATATAATATAATTAGGTACAATCAACTGTAAAGTCCATCTTTAATACTGACAATGTAATAAAATACCGTCGTCATTCACAACTTCTTGTTTCCAGTTTTTTTTTTTTTTTTTTTTTTTATAAAGAAAGAATTCGGAAGAATGTTCTTTGCTAAAAATCAAAGAGTATGCATTTATTAATTAATGAAATTTTATTAAATCCATTCACGTTACGTTTATGCTACATTGGAAAATTAACATTTCATTTAACTTAAAACCACATACAATGTCAGAGATTCTTTCTTTCTTCAAATTAGTTATATATTTACACTGTATATACACAATTGGTAGTATCGATCCCTTTTTCGCCTCTTAAGATCGGTAAATTTTGATGATGAATGAAGTATCAAACGAAATAGAATTTCATGAAGAAGTGAAAATGTAATTCGATCCTTAAATTCCTACAGCATTCATGAAACACATTAAGAAATTCGGAGGTTTCAAAAGTCGACGGATCAGACGGGATAACTTGTGTTGTGATGCATACTTCAAGATCCAATATAACGCTATAGTAATTATATATTGGGTCCTGTTATGTTTTAAGGCCAAAAATGTACCTTCTTGGAGGCAAACCACTTTTCTTGGCGATATGATTGAAAATTAGAATATTGATAGTTTTACTCTTCGTATATAATATTCGTCTACGTAATAGGAAAAAAAAAAGGGAATGGTTTTGAAATCCTTAGAGCATGTCGGATAATATAGGAATAAACTGTTAACTATAGGGCTGACAGCAGTACTTTGAATAATTTTAATTATTAGACGTTGAACATCTTGGAAAAGTCTAACGAATCAAGTTAATTTGTTATTTTTTTATTTATTAAATTCATCTGCATGATAAGCTCTTTTTGATGATAACTTTTCTTGAACATATATTATATATATATATATATATATATATATATATATATATATATATATATATATATATATATATATATATATATATATATATATTATATATATATATATATATATATAGGCTGTCCCAGTTCTTAATGGCCAAACGTAAGAGGGTGATTATTGACAAAATTTCGAACATAAAAGTATATATATTGAGCGTCTGTTGCTCTAGTGCCCTCCATCAGTTTCCACTGGCTTACAATGCCAGTGACGCGGCTGTGAGAGATTCACTGGGATCACCTGGAGTCCTGTTTTGCCTTCCGCATTTAACAAAGCTTAATTCAGAGTCCCCTGGCCCAATGTAAATATTGTACATAGGTGTGAATGTGTTTTATTTATTTTATTATCATTCGGTTTCAATCTATTATTTTACTTATCTTGTACATTACTTTATATATATATATATATATATATACATACATTTATTTTCCTTTCTTATGTACATATTCTATGAATGAATACTATAGACCTAGTACCTACCACCAATGCCCTTCAGTGCGGCCGACTGTATTATTAACACAACAACAAAAAATGACTTAAGACTAATTTTGCGTTTATCTTAAGGTGGTCGAGTTTTGTATTGAATAAGGTGAATTACTCAAAAAATGTTCAAGATAATCAAATGTATACTACACCGTCCTAAAATAGACAACATTTTCTTTTAGAAAACAGTGATTTAATTTAATATGGTCGATTATTGAAGGGACTTTCAGAAGATCTAATACGGCCGCTGTACAGCTGCAGTTACCCATACCCGAGCAACATATCACGTATTCAAAATTTCTGTATTTCCGATTCTTACAGTACAGCTGTATTATTAGACCTCCTGGATGTCCCTTTTTCATTGACATTAGTGAATTTAATCGCTGTGTTCTCAAAGAAAATTTTATTTATTTTTTTACGGTGTACTCAGAATTTAATTATCTTGAACAAATCCTTCTTCTTCAATTAAAAACGTGACCAACTTAAGAATAACACATAATAGGTATTAACTCCTTTCCATTTGGCATTGGATTATGCCATCAAATGAACTTTTTTGTTCTAAATTTTGTCTAGAAACATCCTCTCAAAGTTATTAAGAACTGAGACTCCATATATATATATATATATATATATATATATATATATATATATATATATATATATATATATATATATATATATAACCTGTACCACTACAACCCATGAAGGGTCTGGGGTTCAGAACTATTTAGGTAAAGCACTGTTTCTAGGTCAACGGTTGTGCAAGGAGGTGATTTGACCGAGATCAAGCTCAACCACTAGGTTTCCCCCCTTAATTAATTATTTAATTAAGGGTACCCACCTTATATAGACTGGGTATGCCTCAGGAGGTTCTCCTGACCCAGGGTGGTCCCACGACCAATGAAACAGATAAATTAATTTTCTGCCATGAGCCGGGGTTCGAACCTGGGTCCTTTGCATTGGAAGCTCAGTGCCCTACCACTAAATATATATATATATATAAGTTAAGCGTCGGCGGACTCTAACAATAAAAAAAAAGAAAGGAAAGGGCTTGAAATGCAACACTCACGGTTTCAGAAAAGATACTGATTTATTCCTTTAGTAATCCTCCTTATATACATTTCATATGTTTATTTACATTCAGGACGGTATTAAGGCTGATATCGCCGGTCTCCGGTCTTTATCTCCCCCCCACCAGTTTACGAATAGGATTTTTCGGAAACTTAGATATTCCTAGATCGGAGCTAACGATTATCAGTCTTAACACCTTACAATTGTTTTTACAAGTATAAAGTTGAAAGAAAGTAAAACTCACTCGAGACATACAATAATACAAAGAAATAAAAAAAAACAGAACTAAACACAACACTTGCTTCCAAAAACAGAACTCTTAAAATCCTAAAAAAAACAGAGAAGAAAAAAAAATAATACACTTTCCTCTACTGTATTGCTATGATTCTATTTACACATAAAAAAAAATACACCATATTTTTGCTTAGACAACCAAAAAAAAAATATTTGTTATAACGTGGTGAGGGTACTACGAATCCGTTAGTTTATGTTCCGGTTCTATCATTGGGAGCTTCAATTGTTCAATGTGAACCGTTCTCCTCTTTCTAGGTTCATTAACGCTTTCGATCGTTAGTAGATTATGCTCCCTAATAGCAATCACTCTGAATGGACCCTCGTATCGTAACAATTGTTTCCCTCTGTTGGTCCCTACTCTACGGTACACTATTGTCCCGATCTTTAGATCACCCATTTGGTCACGTACGCGAACATTCTGCCTCTCTACCCGCTTCTCCTTTTCCCGCTTAATTTTCGCCGTTACTCTTCCCCACGTCTTTTCCCTCTCCACCCTATTGCTCTGGATTTGCTCGACTAATGGTTCATTAACCGTTGTTTCCCCGCAATCTCGCCTTGGCCTGCGCATCCCGAATAGTACTTCCACGGGCGAAAATCCCGTGACGGAGTGAATCGAGTGGTTGTAGGCTGTTACCGCTTTCTTCATTGCAACATCCGGCTCCAACCCTTTTTCCCCCTGATACACCCGGATGTGATCACTCAGCGTGCTGTGCAACCGCTCAATGCCGCCTCTACCCTTAGGATGTCCCGGGGTGTTATAATGCCAACGAATCCCTAGTCGTTTCACCTCCTCCCTAATCGCGGCATTGTCAAACTCCCTACCACCGTCCGATGTGATCCTCTCGGGGACCCCGTAGAACTGCACCCAGGTTTGTAGGGCTTCCGCAACTGCGTTGGCAGACTTGTCCATGACCTGGTGTGCCATAGCTACCTTGCTAAAGACGTCGATGACCGTGACCCACTTGAACCCTCTCCAGGTAAATGTATCAATCTGGAGGTCCTGTAGTGGCATATTCCCCGTCGGTGTCTCTTCCTGAATCCCTCTGGGGGGGTGTCGATCATATTTCGTGCGCATACACACCTCGCATTTCCCTATGACCTCTTGGATGGATTTTTTCATGCCCCACCAGAAATACTTTCGACGTAATGCCTGCAGTGTCTCGTTCACGCCTCGGTGGTTGGTTTTCCCCTGGTGATAAGCTAATGTGACTGCCTGTTGCTGTTCCTCATCCTGTATAGTTTCCACTGCGTACTTACAACGGATGAGTGTTCTGTCCACACCAATTCGCTCGGATCTCCACATCCGCTTTATTTTATCCCATACCGTGTTATTCCCCACATAAAGATGGTGCGTCTTTCCAGGTTCCGTGGCGTCCTTCAGTGCCGTACAAATTTGCTCTTCACTCACCCCGGGTTGCGACCAGATGACGCGAATCTTGCTTTTCCCATATCTTCGATAATCTATTTTCATCATCCCTGCTACTCTCGTTTTCCAGATTACCTGACGATGCTTGTCATTGATGATGTCGTCTATCTCCTCCATTTCCACTGCTCTTTCCTCCGCTGAGCTCTCCTCTTCCGGGGACTCTCCCCTGTCATCTATACCGACGATATCCTCCGCTCCTTCGCCGTCGGGAGTCCATTCACTCAAGAATTGGCGCACGTCTCGCGATGGTCCTCCCCCGTCCTCTTCTACCGCGTTGATCATGATGGCCCTCGAGAGCCAGTCCGCCACCACGTTCTCCTTTCCCGGCTTATACACCACCTCTATATTGTATTGACTAAGGACTTCCTTCCATCGCGTGACCCTAGCTGAGGTTTCTTTAAGTTTCCCTACCCACTGCAGGGGTTTGTGGTCGGTGTGGACTCGAAACTTCCTCCCAAATACGTATGGCCTGAAATGGTCGATAGCCCACACTATCGCGAGTAGCTCCCTCTCCAAAGCGCTGTATCGCGATTCCGCACCCGTAAGCCGACGGCTCGCGTATGCTATCGGTCGTTCACCCTCACTCCCCCCCTGGGACAAAACGGCCCCTAACGCGTATTCGCTCGCATCGGTGGTTATATTAAAGAGCTTCTCAAAATCCGGGAACGCTAACACCGGCTCTGTCAGCAACCTATTCATACATTTTCGGATATTATTCTCCATCTCTGGTGTCACCACAATCTTCGCGCCTTTCTTCAGCAAATTGTTAATGGGTACCAAATACTCTGCCATCTCAGGTACGAATCTCCGGTAGTAGTTCAGCGTCCCAAGAAGCCTACGGATCCCCTTCACGTCCCGTGGTACCGCCATCCTTGTGATCGCCTCCACCTTTGCCGCATCCGGTCTGACCCCCTCGCTAGAGATAGTGTGGCCTAAAAAATTAATCCGCGTTTGTCCCAGCAGAGACTTCTCGCTTGATAATTTCAGCCCGAATTTCCGGAGCCTCTCGAATACTGACCTCAGATGTCCCACGTGTTCGGTTTCCGTTCTGCTAAAAATCAGCAGGTCATCCATATATACCTGACATACCGAGTCATCGATACCCCTCAAAAATTCGTCCATCAGACGCTGAAATGTTATGGGCGCATTCTTCAGACCAAACGGCATTCTTGTGAATTCATAATGCCCCCTTTCGAATGTGAACGCTGTTTTGTGTTGGTCTTCCGGGTGCATCCGTATTTGGTGATATCCCGCCTTAAGGTCCAACGTGCTAAAGACCACGGCTCCACTCAACCTATCCAGTATATCTTCGAATCTGGGGATCGGGTACTTCTCGTCTACCGTGTTATCGTTCAATTTACGATAGTCTACTACCACCCTGTATTTTTCCTTATTATCCCCCGGTGCTGCCTTCTTCTTCACCGCCCACAGGGGACTATTGAATGGTGAGGTGCTATCAACTATGATCCCTTGTTCTTTTAGACTATCTAGCTCCTCTCGAATATGCTGCCTCAACGCCTGCGGGTATCTTCTCTCTTTCACGTAAGTTACCCTATCCTGCTTCAGTGGGATTTCATGCACCGTCCTCCCTGTTACCCCTAATACCTCACCTTCCCTGAAGAAAATGTCCCTAAACTCCTCCTGTAGCAACTTCCTCCAGTCCTCCACTCTGTTCACCGCCCCTATCCGCACCCTTCTTTCTCTCGCGACCCCTATACATCCGAACTTCTTCTTTCCCAACCTAACACTCCAGGCTCCTCTACGATTCCTAATGCTCGCCCCTACCTGCCCCAACAAATCGCACCCCACTATGACCTGGTATTCCCGAGTCATGTTTTTTACTACGTGTACCTTCAGTTCGCCCTCTTTTCCTGCCCACCGATCAAGTCTTATTGTCGCTTCCCCCTCTACGCTACAGGGGCCACCCAGAGTGATTAGTTGGCAATCGCATTTTTGGATCCGGAGTGCCCTCTCACTCCCGCACACTTTCCCTAACGCCCCTCTGGTCATAATAGTGCTCGAGCTCCCGGTATCCACGAGGCACTTTACTCCCCCGTCTACCTCGATAATTGGCAACCAGCATGGCTTACCTCGGATGTTGTTGCATGTTGCTGTGCGGTCGCCTCTCTGCTGCCACACTCCTCAGATGCCGCCCAGCTTCCTCCTCCCCGCCGCCGTTCGTCGCTGCTCGGTCCGTTGGCTGCTCCTGCCTCCTTCGCCTCCACTGCTACCTGGTTCGTCCGTCTCTGTCCCCGAAGTTCCCGACTCCTCGGTTGCCTCTCCCGAAGATCCGTCCTTCCGCTGTATCCTAGCCCGTCTTGTCAGCTTCTGCGTGTTTACTTCCATGGGCTCGTCTTGAGTTCTTTCTCTCCTCCGGAATATGTACGGGCACTGCCTAGCAATATGCCCTTCGGTACCGCACTCGAAACATCTAGTGCGCGGACATTGTGCAACTAAATGTCCTGGCTTTCCGCACCCATGACATTTCCTGTCTTCCCTGCGGGGTCCATTCCTCGGCCTCACTTGTCCGGATCTTTTTTCACCCATCCTGACCTTTTCTCCGCTCGGCTGTACCGTTTCTCTCCTCTTCCAACCCATCGGGGCTGTCCGGGGTCGTCTGTCATTCACCCGGATCCACCCTGGTTCTTCCACGTCCATCCGAGTCTCTTCTTCCCTTGCGCTTAGGTCGATCATTTCCTGGGCACACTCGAGGAATGATCTCTCCCTGGGCAATCCGTCTCTCCTTCCCGTTTCCTTCGCCAACTGGACCTTGAGTATCGTCGAGAGGAACTCCATCCTGGCTTCCACCTCTCCCACACTCATTGTTTCGCGCATTTTCTCCGTTATGCGGTTGTACTTTGCCACTAGTACCCCCGCATACTGGCCCCTCGTCTGACGTTGGGACCGGCGCTCCCTAAACATTTGGAAGATGTCTTCCTCCGGCGTCCATCTGCCTCCTCCGAAGGCCTTCTTCAGTCGCTCCTTAATCACCGGCCATGGTGTCTCCTCATCCGCCTGAATTTGGTTCAGGATGCTCCTCCTTACTCGGCACACCAGAGCCGCTTTCAACGCTTCCGCGTCCCCTAGGTTTACCAGGTCCTCCGCCACCTTTACCTCTATTCTAGACATGAGGCGGTCTCCGCCTTTCAGGAAATGGTTGAGCTCACCTACCTCGCCACCGAAGCGTTCCAGGTCCGCAATGGCTCTTCGAAGGTCCTGCGTGGTCGCCGCTCTTATTTTCATCCATTCCAGCGCGTTAGCGTGCGCTTCTGCCAATGTGTCCCTCGGTAAGGGAGGGATCTCCTGGATCTGCGGAATCTGCGGTACCTGAGGTATTTGAGGTATCTGAGGCACCTGAGGGGCCTGCGCGATCTGAGGTATCTGCGGAATTTCTTGAGGTTGAGGGATTTCCGGGGCGCTCAACACTCCCGGCCTGATTAAGCCCTCTGTTGGCATTTCACTCTTTCCTTATGACTAGGAGAAGAAAAAAAAACCAAGAGAAAAAAAATGACTTTAAAAAAAAATTACTTCTCTGTTCTCCTGTCGTAGTCCCGGGTTTCGGCACCAGTTAAGCGTCGGCGGACTCTAACAATAAAAAAAAAGAAAGGAAAGGGCTTGAAATGCAACACTCACGGTTTCAGAAAAGATACTGATTTATTCCTTTAGTAATCCTCCTTATATACATTTCATATGTTTATTTACATTCAGGACGGTATTAAGGCTGATATCGCCGGTCTCCGGTCTTTATCTTATATATATATATATATATATATATATATATATATATATATATATATATATATATATATATATATATATATATATATATATATATATACGTATTTTTTTACTCGTTACATTTATTATATCTTTTTCTTTATAATTTGTGAATTTTTAGGAGATATGTATGAATTATAGATATTACATGATTTTCATCGCTCCTTTTTTTTCTTTTTCTTGATCATCTGTTTGATTATAACATTCCTTAGCTTGTGTTACCTTACTTTTTTTTCATTAAACGAATGAGTGTCTTGGAATGATGTGATACTTGATTTGTTTTACATCCTGACGATGCCTGAATTTGGAAACGTTGATGGGTTTTTAATTGTTTACTGCATTTTTGGCTGATATAAGGAAGGCTATGTGGTTAGAATTTTTTTTTTTCAATCATAACTTAAAATATAAAGAAAATTTTTGATACTTTTAATAAATTAAAAAATACCATGGCATGACTTCTATTATTTTAATAAATGAGAAAATTACAAACCAAATTTTTTTGCCCTAAACAAATAGGTCTTGAGATAGTACAATATTGAATTGGTGTAGTTGAGGGATTGCTTTGTTATAGCTTTACTATTAAAGTGCAGAGATAATTTTCTGGTGGTATGAGACTAGCATATTGTTACTTTAACAGTCATAATAAAGTATGAAGTTTCACTAGTTGCCTATGTCGAATAGGCTTGATAATATTAATATTATAGTACTATCTTGATAATATAATATTGTATATACGAATAAACATGATTCACTAATGAGTCACATACTATACAGAAAAGGATATCTTTCAAATATAAAATATACCGATTGGGAATACTAGTTATTATTTAATTACTCAATCATGTATAAACAAAAAAATTAACGAGGTATGGTAAAAAAATCTATATATTTGACCTTCCTATTGTATATAGGTGTGAATGAGCTATAGAAGATTACATTAATTAATTACCCTCATTTAATTAATTAATTACCTTCGTTCATTTTTCTAGTATGTATATATTGAAAGAGTGGATACTAATGCTTATTGCTCTTGCGTGTGACATATTCTTTTAATATGCAACAAATAGATAAATATAGAATTTGAATACATTTAACCTTATCCTCTTGCATTACTTAAATGTTCATTATCTGTAAATTCAGAGCATCGGAAAAAAAATGTAACAACAAAAATGAAAACCTTCAACAACCATCTCAGGCGGAGAAGAAAATTGAATTACTAGTAGATCGCGAACATTGAATCAGTCACCGCCAACTTGATTGCAGGCAGCTGGGAACGGAGGCGCTACTGAATAGGAAAGAGATGAGAAAGGAGAAATAATAAGTATGTATGGTGGGAGCGGGAGGGGGACTGGTGGAATATGATTTGATGAGGACGGTTGGAAATAGCCCGGCATCAGCCTTGATGAAGCCCCTAACGAGCCGGCCTTCCTCAATTTATAAATCTCTTTTGAGACGCGGTTTTTCGGCCAAATCATTCTTTTTCCTCGCCTCCTCTATCCTTAGAGTAATGAGTGTTTCCTCTGGAGGATCAGTTACGCCTCGTTCAATCCTACCTCAGCGGCCAAATCCTCAACTTAACTTCTCATTTCATTACCTCCTCTTACCTCATTTCATTTCCAGATGCTTCCCTTTTGCTTTGATGCAGCTCCTTATTTCTCTAATTGAATAAACTAAAACCTATTTTCAACGATTTTTGTTACAGAGATTATGAGGTTTTCATACACTATGGAGCAATATACCGTTCAATTAGACTAGAGCATAGTTGAGGAACCTGTGCACAGTGAGACGAAAACCAAAATTGGGGATGAAATTCCAATTTTATTTTATGTCACCGAATTTACAAGGAATGATTATTATTAAAATGCTTCTCATGATAAAATTCAATACCAAAATTTTTATTGAGAGAGTAAATTTGAATGAAATGTGATAACGATTTTTTATTAAATCGTAACTGAAAGAAAAAGACGAAATCCAAGGAAATAACAGTGCAGAATAAGTATTGTGTTCACTATATGTTCTTTTTTTGCACTAACACTAATACTTAATCACAGTAAAAGACTATAAAAAATGCGTCCTTTTTGAGTTATTTCTACATTATTTTTATTACTTGATGAATAAATATAAGTAAGCTATCGTTATAAATTTCTACTTTCCTGTTCATGCGTTAATAACGTACAGAGTAAACTATACTTACTTCACAATTGTTTATTTATTTTACTATATACAATTTGCAAAAATTATAGACTAAAGTATGATGTGGATGAAGAAATATAATTTACAATTTATGTCAACTAATTGGTGTCATGAAACGATGGATTTCTCATTTTCTAAATTCAAAAAAAGAAATATGCGCATGCTAATGCATACTTCTCATTGCTGTAATTTTTTTTCTCTTTCTGCCTGGCCCTTTGCGTTGCTGGATGAAAAGAAAAATGTGAAAGGAAGATGGATGCCTCTGTAATTTGATGGTCTAGCTCCATATCGTTCGCCGATCGGGTTATGTTATTTTTCATGTAATCTTCAGTTCGTGTCTGTCCAAAATACAGGTTTCTCTCACCGAAAATTATTTCAGTAATGACACTCTTTCTCTTTCATTTTACTCACAATGCAGGATTAATTTCGATTTAGTCCTTAATTTTACTTTCTAACTTAAACAATATAAAAATTTAAAAAATAGATACATTGTATAACTTTATTAAGCAGAATATTATACGCACAATGTATAAAACGAAAATTAATTTTTGATACCTTTTATTTTATTTGTTATGATTGTTATACAAGCTGCTACACATATTATGTAGTTATTTAGTACATTAAGTATTTTGTTTCAGAGTATTGGGCAAGTTTCTAATCTTAGCGTTAAGGTCATCAATGGAATCGTATTGCTTAGTTAAGTGACAGATCCGATGCTAACAATGAACTCAACCTTTTCCCTCCTGACATATACCAAACATGGTGATATATGTGTTAACTGAAAAAAAAAATCCTGCACTTTAATTTTTTTTTACAAAATATAGCAAGCATATGCTTTAAGAAACAATCTTATTGATCGCCGAAAATCCCATATTATAATATTTTAATAATCAAATCTATTCAGTGCCTATTAATTGCTTATTCAAATCGTGGGCTGTTAAATGACTAAAATATTATATTGTAGCCTAAGGGCAAAAACGACTGTAAAACAACAAAAACGAAAACTAGAATAATTATTTATTATAGGATAAATTAATTTATTCAATATAAATTTTCTAACCAAAACAATTTAGAGTTTTTTTTTCTATAAAACGTTAAACGTGCATGAAATGTCGTACGGAAGTGAAATTGCATATTTAAGGTTTTTATATTTTAGGGATGTTACACCAATTTTTCCGTCGAAATCGGCTAACCGGAAGTGACACTTTATATAATGGACTAAATACATTTTTACGATTATCTCGAAAACCGCTCTAACGATTTTGAATAAATTCATCATATCAGTGTGAAATCAACCTGTTTCAAATAAAATTTGGTTATTATTCTGATTGATGTTCTCTATCAGGAATTAAATAGCTAATTTTCAATATTAGCTTTCTCTAAAGTGCCTTTATTTTATTTTTTTTATTTGGAACAATTGACCGTTCCACATTAATTTATAATATAAAAAATGGTAAAATATAATATATGAAAGAATTTGATAATTAACTAAACTATAAATAAGAGATCGTAACGTAAAAGAGTTGTAATTGAGGAACCAAAGGAATACGAGCGCAAGCTTGCCCGAAAGATTAGAACACGCTTCCATTCGTATCATGGGATTAATATAATACGGACTCCGACAATATTATATAAATATACATATGTGGTTTTCATAAATGCTATTGTTGGGATTATTTAATATTTAATTGTATAGATTACCAGTGATGCGGTTGAGAGAGTAGCGCAGGGTTCTTCTGGAGTTCCCGAGCCTGATTGTGTATAGGTATGCATGTGTTTTTTTGCTTAGTTTTAATTTTCTTATTTTTAGGTTATTTTATTTTAATATTTATTTTATATACTTTTGATTATTTTTTTTTCTTCTATTTATTTTATATTTTTTGTAAATATAGTATGAATGTCATCCTACCTCACTGTAACCAATGTCCAAGAGACAGATTGTTGTAATACTCATTAATATACAAAAAAAAAAAAAAAATTGTATAGATTACAGCGATATAAATATTAAAATTTGTATATATGAATGTACTTATACAAATAAAGATACCCAAAACGAAATATAAATAAATATAGAGACTATAAATTTTACTTTCACTTTGGTTTGTCTGAAAATAGTTATTTTTGCTAAGAAGAGGGTGGTAAGTGAAAGTTGTGTGATGAGCGCACCAAATTTATTTTTTATTTCTCCCTACCGCACTGTTCTGGCATACGTGGGAAGAGGGGGGGTTGTTCTAGAGATAGGACCAATCCTATTCTACATAGTGTGGAAAGGTCGAGATTAATTTCGTGTGGGTTCGCCACGAAATAAATTTCAACCCGCCCAGGCCGGATTAAACTGGCATAGAATTGTAACTAGAGAATGTGTAAACAACAAGCATAATATAATATTTAGCGTAATATAATATATAAAATATTTAGTATAAGCTTTTAAACGCTCGATCACAAAGCTCCTACCGTGTGCGAGTATATAACGTATAGAACAGTGGTTAGATTGTGTACTTTATCTACAACAACGATATATGTTTTTGTTCCCATTAAAAATATTTTTTGCCTTGTCTTAATATGGTAATGATCTGAAAAGTTCATAAATGACCGAAACTATAACATATATATACTTTTATTGTTATAATCAGATGTCTGAAACAAATGTACTAAAACCTAACATCATTGCTGCTGACATCTAATAATATCTCTCACCAAGCTACTCAGAGAAATTAATTTAGTAGATGCGTGTACCAGCTAATGCAATCTGATCGTTTTCCTGTCGTCATTGTAACAACTAATTTGGATAATTGTTGTGATAATCGCTGAGCACCGTTGTACTATAGTACATCTGACACGGGATGTAAAATAGTTAGAATGTTTGGCACTCAATTCTATTTTATCAGACATACTAATGAATTTATTGTGTATTTAGTGGGTTTCAGTGACATATATAAGCTAATAACTTTCATTTTATGATCTCATTGTTTTATTATTAAAAAGCCACAGGTATTTATTTTCCGAATAATAGGTGATAATTAATATTATTGACATTATCTTATTTACACCATATGCCAAATTTCTGAAAGCTTTCGTAGAATAAATAAAAAAGAGAACTCGTGCCAATACAATCCATGAGGGTATTGGGTTCAATAATTTGTAAGAAAGTATTCTCAAATTCAACAATTGTTCAAGGATTTTGGCGAGATCACGTTCGACCGTCAGGTTTACTCTCTTGATATTTTTTTTTATTGAATAATATATTATTCTGTCACTTGGATTATGGTTATTGAGAGGCAAGACCACATTCACACTAAATGTACAAAAATATATAAAACAAACAGAGGCAAACTAAATAATAATCATAAAGTAAGTACAATAATTAAAATAAAATAACTTAAATATAAGAAAATTAAAAGCAAAAATACAGACATGCTTATATACACAGGCGAGGAAACTCGGAGACAGATTTAGTCTCTAACTTTGGAGGGAAAAGCTGGACTCCAAGAGATCTCTGCCCAGCTCTCTCAACCGTTTAACTGCGATTGCGCCCTTTCTTAAATAATTATTTAATTAAGAGTATCTACTATATATAGCCTGGGTGTGCCCTAGGAGAGTCTTCAGAACAGTGTCGATCCACGGCTGATTAAACAGAATGAATAATTACCTATCATCTGCCAAATTCGAACCCAGAACATCGAGTATAGGAAATCAACGCCTTTCCTAATGTCCAATCCCGCTCCCTTTAATCATGTTAAAGATTAAATTTTTTATGTGAAATGAAGCGATGAAATTTTGTAATGAATTGAGTTAATGGTACAGAGACGTTGTATATGGTCTTCACTTATCTCTAGCCTTGTTTTACTTATCTCTTTATTTTTTATTTTTTTCTAATTTTTAGAATTATAGTATATAGCTATGTATGTATTCTTTTTATTTATTTATTTTTAGGTTATTTTATTCTTATTTATTGTATATATATAATTTTTCTGTATAATTTATTTTATTTATTGTACATAAAGTGTGAATGTGATCTCTGAACACTATTATAAATGTCCTTTGAGACAGTCCTTTCAATAAAAATAAAAAAAAGAATTTTTAGAATAGGGCACATCTTCAGACGCTTCTGATTGATTTAGAGGTTGACTATTTGTTTATAAAGTGGTATAGTCTAATAAAAATGCTTTTGGGATCTCAACCTGTTTCCTTAAAACCATTAACGGATCCAGAATTTAATTTTGGAGGAGGGGCATCTGTCCGAAAAATTCGGAAGAAAGAAAGAAACTAACTACCCGTATGAAATGGCCTTTAGGTGTTTCTTGAAGTCCAATTAAATATAATTAGATGAACAACAATACTTTTAGAGATAATTTTGTTCATGAAACATTTCATAAAATAATATGTTTATATTTTACTATTTTGGGGAGGGGGCTCCAGCCCATATCGATTAGGAAAGTAAAATATTATTCATTTTTTCATCACTACAGCAATTTCGATCCAGAACATTAAATAAACAGTTTGTGAATTCGGTTAGAAGCTCCTCGGCAAAACAATATTATTAATTTCAAACATTGATTAAGCCCAGAAAGGTCCTTCCAGTATTGTTCCAGTCCGTTTAGGTTCCATTAAACAATGGAGTGAGAACACAAAGTAAGCTGTTTGGAGACCATTGGTAGGATTGGTTTCCATACCAGACCTTCAATACCTTATTTCCATATAATCCTGATACCTAATTTCCGTATAGGCTGTCATTGGTTGAGAGAGTTGTTCGAAGATAATCAGAGCGTACTATTAGCGTTAGGTAATAGAAATTGAAGCTTTGAATCAGAAATGAGAAATGTTAAGTCAAAGCTTCCGTTAAGCAATAAACTTTCTTTGTACATTGGTCATAATTGTCATTCGCCTGTTTGTTATGGTAATGATATAGTTTATTTATTTCTTTTGTAATTTTATCATATTTTAGGTGAAGAATTTTTTTTTGAAGTATTGAAATTATTTGGACTGAGTAGTGTTTCCCAAATGCGAGACTGAGACAAGTCTTGGTCTTACAAACTCAGTCTTGATCATGATGTTGGTCTTGTGCAAGAGTCTTGCAGTTACTTATTAGCTTGTTACTGAAGAAATTATATTGAGAGAAGGTATATTGCTTATAACAATTCTTTACATATCGTAACTAAGATTGTCAAGTATTAGTAAATATTTTGCCTTAATTTTTATTCAAAACTTCGATTTTTTTAAAAATCCTGGTCCTGGTTTTGCAACCAATAGGTGGCCTTGGTCTTGGTATTGCAAAGTGCAAGACCAAGACCAATTTTAGGCATCACTAGAATTATTTTTCCAAAATAATTTATTCATTTAACGATTTCCATACACATGGTAATATTTCGGTCGTTATGCTATCTTCAAACTAGCCTCAAAAGACTGACACTAACTAATTTTTTGCAATCTAATTATACAGAACGGATAAATAAATCAGTGGGTAGATTACATAAATAAATGAAAAATGATCATTAGAAAGGTGCGTCACCAATTTTTTACAAAACGTTTGATGTAGTTATTTTTTAAAAATATTTTTAAATATAATTTTTATCTTTTTTATTTTAATTTCCATATCAATTAAGTATATTTCAATAACTTCATCATTTAAAATTTAATTTATAAATTGAAAATATACTTGTAAACAAAAAATGTAAGTAAATATTTTTAAAAAATTATAAACTGTTTCTGCAATATTTTTATGATTATCTGCAATATTGTAACATAAACGTTTGCTTTATAGTGTGTGTAGATTGATAACTCACTCAAAAATGTAATGCATTAACTAGAAAATACTTTTTTCCTGGCAGAAGGAAATATCTTTTTCGGTTAGAGAAAATTGATCTTTTAATCCAAAGAATCAATGTTCAGGTTCCGCACGTCTGTTGATTAGTGGCAGTATTCAAGCTGTTTCACCACATGCAGACATATGTTTTGAAATCCCACTTTGTAGCCAGACATGTTGAAAAGTAGAGAAAATAAAAAAATAAGCGAAATATCCTTGAAAAAAAATGTACTTTGGTATTAAATGAGTTATGAAGCATCTTAATTCAAAAAAACCAAAAGGAGCTTCTTATTAAGTAGACCAAGTAAATTTTTGTTTTGAAAATGAAGTGAGATTCATTTTAAATATTCTGTAAAAATCTTTAAGACGATTTTTTACTGAAATGAAATTTTAGTACTTTCTTGAAGGTATGTTTTCGAGACGTTAACTATATAGTATTTATAACTTTCCAGGATTTTCTCTAAATTCAGCGTCAGTCCAACGGTTAGAAATCTGAATTACTGTTCTTCTCAACAACATCAATAACATTGGATCTAATTCTTTTTTAAACTATAAAAAAAGAAAAACTTTTTTAGATAAAAAAATCTTGAAAAAGTAGATCCATTACTAATAATTTTGTATTAAAAAAAACGAAAAGTTTTAAAACTAGATTTCTTTAAAAAAATAATGGAACGTTTTTTTCTCTTCTCTACTTTTTACTAGAGAATTATTTGTTCAAATTCTTATCTTTCAGAAGTTTGTTGGTTTGATTTCACTTATAAGCTATTATCGAATCTTACAATATCAATGTGTTAACGTTTCAATAGTTTAAGTTAATATTCATATAACAAATAGAATGTTAGCCTCATTAAATATATTGAAATCGGTTACCCATCGCGCCATTAAGCGAGAAGTGAAGTTAAAACTTACCTCTGGTGTTATATGTTTTCAGATTTTTTCCTTATTATTGAAGTGAACTTGTCTTACCTAGAAAAACAAAAATCAAAAATTATAATCATGAAATTTCTTCAAATTATACTATAATTATGTTGATATCATTTCTGGAAAAATCGAACAATACAAGTAACAACACGAATTTTATTTCAGATCATTGATAAATAATTACAATGATGTTTCGTGCGTTGTTCCGTAAAACTATAAAAATGATTAATTCACATTATAAATAGTTTTAAAAATTAAATGTAAAACGAAACATAATTTCACAGAAATAGTTTGTATAATGTAATTCTCAATCATTTATCGTGAGGCGGTGCTTTGGAATAACACTTTCTTAAAAGCCATTCTATTAAAGAGTACATTTCTCGATCTACCTTACTCACTTCCCACTTCTCCTGCAAGGAATCAGGTGTTTGTTTTGATTATTGAGATCAATCGTACTAATAGTTTATCTTTTAATAATTTAAATTCGGAGATAAGAGGTATTGGCCCACAGTCCCATATTGAGAGATTGCATCCTTCAGGCAGTAGTAGCACTTTCCGTATGTTGCTTCAAAGTTTTAAAAAAGATGTTTCACTCCTACCTAATCAGACGGTCAGATGGTATGACCCATTCATGTTACAACGCCATGAATATATATATATATATATATATATATATATATATATATATATATATATATATATATATATATATATATATATATATTGATAGATAGCCACGGAGAGGCGATCTATCTTCAGCCCTGTTTCTCTCTACACTGCAAGGTATAGTAGCCTTAGAAAGAAAAAGATTAATATTTTTCATATTTATTCCGTGACATTCAGTATGTTTCTGAACTCTCCGGCCCATTTATTTTTAATGGGATCTATTCGTTGAATGGTATACTTGATAAACTCATTGCACGCCACGAGATTTTTGTAGAGATAAATTCAATCTGTCAAAAATTAGACCAAGTATTGGCATAAGGAATGAGAGACTTAGTAATTTTGTTGTTAGGTATTCTAGAAATTATGAATTCCGCAAAAGCCATTTGCTAAACTTATGAAATATTGTTGAACTGCCTTCTGTATCAATTTTTTTCAGCGCTTTGTTTTAGGGTAACATAAAATGTTCGGTCTTCAACATGATCTTTTACGAACCTCTGTGAATGAATGAATTAATTCTATTTTTTTTAGTTTATTTTTAAATTATATATAATTTTATTTGATAAGGAGATAGTCTTTATTTTAATACTACTAGTGTTACAAGATCCTTGGCTCAGTACAAATATGATATGGAAAAGGAAAAGTTCATGAGAACAAATTTTAATTTTAAAAATATAAGATCTAAACAATTTGTATGCAATAGACCAACACATGATAATAGGGTAGTTTCTGTGAACATTAAAACGTGACTGAAACTCAGTATTTACTGACAGTTGGCTGTCGTAAGTCGATATAAATCTTTCATTCCAAATTTTTCTATTTAATTTTAAGTTTTTTATACCAAACCATCGAATTCCTATCGTATCTAATTCTTACAATCCTTAATCCTCCGTAAAATCTTAAATGTTCCATACTTTATCACAAATAAAGCCATTCCTAAGGACCTTAATGTACCATATGTCGCTGATTTAGCCTGAGCCAGATATCTATCCTTTCATGATAAACTCCAGTCCCATCCAAATCCATTGGTTTCCAACCTTGCTTCTTCCTGGATTCCTGATAATCCTCCTAGGCGTCTGAAAAGGAGATCTTACCTAGATTTATTTAGGAAGTGCTACCACTTGGTAGTATCTCTTCAAGACTGTTCATGTCATGATTTATAATTTGTACATATTTAGTAGTTATATTTGTATAAAGTTGTAAATTTCATTAAAGAAAAAAAATAAAAGTTCTTTAATTTGATCATTTTATGTGTATTTTATCTCTTGTGAACATACTATGTCATTATTTTACAACAATCAAATCTTATTTATTTTATGTACTATTTATGTCTCTTATAATTTATTTAGGGAGTGGGGTAGCTCAGTGGTAGGGTACTTTGCTTCCAATGCTAGAGGTCCCATGTTCGAATCTCGGCTCATGGCAGAAAAATTATTTATTCTGTTTCATTGGCTGTGGAGCGACCAAGGGTAGGGACACCCCTGGGGCACATCCAGCCTCTATAAAGTGGGTAACCTTAATTAAAATAATTAATTAAGGGGAAAAACCTGACGGTTGAGCGTGATCTCGGTCAAATCACCCCCTATCACAACCATAGAAGAAACAGCACTATCCCTAAATAATACTGAACACAAGACCCTTCATGGGTTTAAAGGTATAGGTTTTTTTTTTTTTTATAATTTATTTATTTGTTGACGATATATTTTTAATTCTCATGTCCCTTTATAATATTTTAAATAATTTTGCTTATTACTAGTCTTTTTTTAGCCCTGGTTAGTTCCAGCAACTTAGGCCGATTTGTTGGGAGAGAATTAAATAAAAATCTTTAATTTTTATTTGTGTTTTCTCTGACTGAAATCCCCAACCAATATTCCTATATTATTGATCAGTAAAATCTAAAAATGTTTTTTAAATCTTTTGGGTTATTACTAAACCCGAATGATTGCAACTAATGTGACTTTAATGGTGACCGTATTTTAGGAGTTTCGCCTTGGGGGAAAGCATCCTCTAGCACTAAAAACTACGAGCTGAGGGAGTGCTCGGGGTTTATGTTTTGCAGGAGCAGCCATATCATACGCGCCACTAACCGGCCCATTCTCACAAATGACAACGGCAAAACCTCGCCGATAAAAAGCTACTGCCTCCTTCTCGCCCTTTACCTCTCTCTTCCACTTACCAGGATTACCCCCGACCTTCTTCGCCGATCCTATCAAACACGCCCGGATATCCGGATTGTAATTGCTGTCAGAGGTAGCTGTGGTTATCGAGTAAACTAACAAGGACTCTGGCGCGGCGATGAAGATGCGGAGCTGTATATATTAAAGCCTACGAAACAGAATGAGACAGCAGTCACGTGAATTGAAATAATATCGCAGAGATTTATATTAAAGGTGTCCTGTAAGTAAAAATAAATATTTAGAGGAATAATAGTAGACTTCAAGAGCTACAAAAAAAGTTTATATAAACCAGAAAATTTAAGTTTTATTTTTTTCAAGTCACATTGTTTCCAGAATAAGAAGCGATAAATAGAAACATATTTAATTTATATAATTAACAATGACTTCATATTAAACTAGATATAACTTAATTTTAATTAATGTAGAGAATGGCTTTATTAAAACAATTTAAAAAGGACTTTTAAGCGACTAAACTAAGCTGCTAAGTTCCGTTAGGTCAGAAAATCATAGATTATTTACCTAAAATTGGACTACGGGTACTCCACTTTTAGAAACACTTTCTTGTATAATAATCTCTTAGTCTATATTAATTAATTTGAGGTATGTTACAGAATAAATTTATATTCACATCTAGTTAAGTAAAGAAATTATGTTATTTGATATTCTGTCACTCCAGAGTACCTGTGTTTTTGGCAAAACGTAAATTATTATAAAGCTATATTTTTTTTTCTCTCTGTGATCTAGGATGTATTGCAATAAATCAATAACAAAAAAAATCTTTATTTATAAAACTATATTTTAAAAAATACGTTAGAAAAGTTGTAGTCTTAAATTTGAACCAAATCTTAAACTAATTATTATAGACTTGAAGCTTATTTAAATTTGTTTAGAAGTGAGGTATCTACACTACCGTTTTACGGTGATAACAAAAATAGTCAATAGTCCATTATTTATCAGAAATGATAAACTCAACTTTTTTTAAAGTTAAATTTTGTCTAGTGTACAATCAAACAGTTTTCATTTTTAAATAACATTAAATATTTTATTTATTTTTTATCACTTATAAAACGTGCCCTCCCTTCCCCAAAAAAAAACAACTAAAATTTCCTTCTTTTTTTTTAAATCAGACCATGGTTTATATAAACTTTTGTTTAGTTCTAAATGACTTCCACTTCCTATTGAAATATTTATCGGACACCTTATATACATTATGTCCGGTAAATAAAGGAAACTTTTTATAGAAGAGATAACAGGCATCAAGAATTACAAACAAGTTCAAGTAGGTAATAGAGATATTCATTAGAAAACTGAGAAATTTTAGTTTCGCGTTTTTTTTAAAGTAAGTCTTGTTTCTTTTGAATAGGAACTGACAACTAAAGAAATATATGATTTACGTAATTAACAATTCCTTTACTTTAAACTATACAAAATTTACTTATAAATAAAATAAAGTTTGTCATTGTTAAAACCATTTAAAGCGGACTTTTTAGCGGCTAAACTAAATTAAAGTCTGTTTTAAAGAAATCATAAATTATTAACGACTTATTTTTATCATCCTCCAACTACACTTTATCATTTTATCATCCTATAACTACAAAAATGACTACAGCGAACTGTTAAAAAATGTTTATTCTTCTTAAAATAAACATAGTGACCTAACTAAAGGTTTTATTAGGTTTTAGTCATGAAAAAATATTTTTGTTTTTCTCCCAAATTTCTTTCATAGGAATAATTTTGTATTTACAAGTGACAAAATTAATGTTCCTGATGCTAGTATTTATGTTTTTATTACAATAATTGCAGATTTCTTTATTTTAAACATCAATTTAGTAATAGAAATATTAAGTTTGTAAAATCCAGAAGTGGTTGTTAAAATTACCTGATTGGTAGACGAAAACTTTGATTTTTATATAGCAATAAGGGTTAAATTAATCAGCTAAATTAATAAGATCACCTAATAATTTGAGAATTACTTTTTAATATATTGCCTACTGAAATATTATTTTTTTATTTTTAACTTAGAAACTTGTACTTATCCGCCCCTGTATAATTTGTTAGTGCATATTATAACTTTACATTATCTTGTATCTAAAAAGTCATATAAAGTTATGTCAGGATAAAGTTTTAGTCTTATCTTGTAAAGTTTTCTCCTATCTCGAGGGTAAGTGGGGTTCTATTATGCAATTTTATGGTAGGGTCAAAGCGAATTTTAAATTTCAATGTCAGTCATTTAATTTATTAACGAAAAAATCATTTTAAAATAAGTACTCAAAATGTAGAAACGAGTTGAAAAAAAAATATAATATTGAATGTCTTTTTCTCTAAATTTCTCATGAAATCGGTTATTATATAAAAATGAATATATTTCTGTTGTTTAGTGAACGTGTGAACAAAATATTTCCAAATGAGTTGTTTAGTGAACGTGTGAATAAAATATTTCCAAATGACTTTTTTAGCTTTTAAAAATTCAAAACGTGAAACTTGTAACGTAAATATGTAAGATAATTTTTAAATGTCTGGTCTTGAGACATTTTTCTTGGTTAGGAGTGGTTTCAAATAAAATAAAAAAAAAATATACAAATACAGGAATTCAGGAGAATTTTTGTTTTGAATGTGAAATCAGGAATCAGTCTACTGATAAATTAATGATTTCGACTTTTCCGTTTACTATATTTCCCCGACCTCAAAAGGTTCAATTATTTGTTTAGCATATACAGAAAATCACAACACTCCGTTATTATGAGGATTAGCAGATTATGCTTCCGATTTCCATTAAGGCTCCATCCAATTATGGCTGGTAATAATCAACATCTGATTTGCCATCATGACAGGTCAATATGTTGTTAATATATGTAGATTAGTTTTCAAAGGTTGAGTCAATAGCAATCTGCTTTTAATTACAGTTTAGTTAAACTCTATTATTAATGACCTCAATGTATGCCTATAAATGTATGGGCATGCTAATTTAACGGCAGGTACATATGGCCTTAACATGTTGGAAGGTTAGAGAAATATGTTATGTTATAGAACATAAATAGAGAAATATGTTATGCTATTGTGATTATAAAACATTAAAGTCCTATATTGAAGCAAGATTGGAGTAATTTAATGGCCTAAAATAAAAATTGATTTTATTAGTCGAAGTGAAAACTACATTAAGCTCGTTTCGCACTTTTCTTATGTGGAGAGTGAATTAGAATGAGTCGTCTGATCACCGATGAGCAGCATTCGGGTAAAGTCCGCTGGAGTCGATTGATTGAAGTGTTTTTTCTTATTGATTAAAATATCTCAAAATCTAAAAATCATACCTGCATACTGTAAGCGAGAGAATCGTTCAGAATTACATCCTCTTTGTAATGGGCTATTACTCCAAATTTTATCTTAACGCATCACAGTGTCAGGGAAGCGAAAAGGAAAAAAATGGTGTCGAAAACCAAATGATGAGCAGTAAAATTGAACATATGGATGAAAATATCTCAGAAACTAAAAATCGGACTTGCATACTGTAAGTTTAGTGTTTTTTAAGTAAGTCATAATTTTTTATGAACAGGTAGTTGTAGCTAAAGAAATATTTAATTTAATTAATTAACAATTATTTCCTTGTAAACTAGGCACAATTTTCTTTAAAGAAAATAGAGCTTGTCATTGTTAAATCCATTTGAAGAGGAATTTTGAGCGGCTAAATTTGACCAAGTATGGTTTTAAAAAAAATCATAAATTATTGGCGATGTTTTTATCATTACCTAACTGTAATTCTCTTCTAGAGCTCATTTACAACTATATCCAATATAAATTTTAGTATTTTTGCTGTTATATTTATTTTCATTTATTATAATGCTATACTTTAAATATTGTAATTTTTGTTTCTGATTTATCAAGACGAAATTAATGAAAAAAAACTTTAAGGATGAATGTTGTCCCCAATCCTGTCTTATCATATTTTCCCTTATATATCAATAATAGGTATAATATAATTTGAAATTATATATTAAAATTAGGTATTGATTAAGCTCTATCTAAATACATTAAATTAACTAATAACAAGATTTAAATACATCTCTTCGATATGATGTTGCCTTCACCGCCTTTCATCTAGCTGAATCTAATTGAACCACCCCTTCCATTTAACGATAAATTATTTCCACCTTAGATTAAGTTCCTTTAATAAAGTCTCTACAGATCGAGCAAAATTATCAACGCTGAGGAAATATTAATCACGTTTATTCAACATTTAGCGGGAATGAAAATTAAATTTAACTTTGTGACGATTTCTTCCTTTGATCTATCGCATCATTTTTTTTTTTTTTTTTCAGCTTTAATAGTTGAAATCTTTTGTAAAAAGCAAATCAAGTGGATGTTTATAATTTTCTTTTCGTCAAATAATTTTAGTTTACAATAAATATAAATAGAGCATATTGAAATACCCTTATCTACTTAGAAATTATTATTATAAAATAGAAACATAATTTGTAAGCGTCTTGCAGGAATATTTCTTTTGACCAGCCTTGATGAAGAGCTGAACTTTGCGCCGAAACGTCGACAAAATACATATACTTTATTTCCTCCTCTTCAATTATTCACTACAGTCAGCCATCATTTCACAATCATAAAATACCTATACGATTTAATAAATCAATCGGTGTTATGTGAATCTCACTTTTAAAATATTAAATATATTGTTAGAACATTAATTTTAGTAGAAGCTAAAAATATGCCTGAAGTTTACTTATTGGTCTTTTTTTTCTATTAGTTGTATATATTAGTTTCTAGTCGTTGCATATGTGCAAAATTGTATATCTCACATAAATGGAGTATAAAAAATCTTTTTAATTCTAAGCTTAATTACTACAATAGTTTTCATATATACTTAGACGATATTTATTAGACGGACAAAATTAGAGGATTTTTTGGTATTACCCAAATTTGTTTATCGTTGAGTACTGTCCTTTTAACATTCATCAATTCAATTGTTAACGCTTCATGCTTTAAAAGGAAACGGAAAAAATTTACATTTCACATATAAATTTGGGTCGTTAAATATACAATTATAATTTGTAAGCAGGCCCATTTATTTATAACATATTGGAAATCTTGGATGACAATTTAATCATGAAATAATATTTGGGATATCATTATAATTGTTGTGATTGACGTACATTGTACCAGGTGTAAACTTATTTATTAACATTAATTATTGATATGAATATGTTTGTTTTACTAATACTTTGTTTATATTCCTGACTTATTAAGCTCACAATGAAGTTTAATGATGTAAATAATGTGGAGGTAACGATGATGGGCTTAGACATTGTGAGACTCAAGCAATTAACATTCCTTCATTCATTCATTACTTTACCACGCAGCTTTGTATGTGAAGCAGAAATTTTCTTGTTAAGGAAAAAATAATTAATTAAATGTAAATTGGATTTTAGAATTCAGTCGCCCTTAATTAGCATTTGAAATCGTTATAGAACTTAATTTGCATAACAAGAAATGGGGGAATAGACTTTTACCTTCGTTATAAATAGAATAATTTATTTTTAAATATATTATTTTTTCACACCTCTTATTGTTTGTTTGAGAGTTAGTAGTAATATTATTATAACTATGACTGTTACTACAAATCAACTTCTGTAATTGTGAAATATAAATCTTTATTTTATATTTTATAATTACATGTTTCAGAACTATATAAAACAAATACTGAACGACTGAAATTAGAGATGAAATATCAATCTCCTAGCAGACCCAGTAGCAATATTGAAAAAGTTTAAAGAATATTTTGGGTTTTTAAATTAGGCCGACCCTACTACTTCTACATAACATTGCTTTGGACCGTTATCTGAAGGAGTTAAGTAGTTATCGACAAATAAATAGTAAAAAGTCCAAATTATAAAAATTGGCCCAATTCCTAGTGAAATGCTAAACTCTTACAGTGAAGCTTGTATTTCTGATAAATATTTCTTAGCCCATTACTTACCAGACGCAACATAATAACTTTCAAAATTTATCTATTAGAAAATGCTCTTTATGGTAAGTGCTTATATAATAGTGTGAACAGTCAGCTTTTAAAGGGATCCTTTGTTTTACTTTTCGATATCAAACTTCATTTTAGTAAGCGAGTGGGGTGGCCGAATGGGCTAACATCTGTGCACTGCAACGCGAATCGTCCGGCAACCAGATAACAGAAGTTATGAGATTAAAATAAAATACTAGTTCGCGACCCGGTGCCGGAGGGGATTTTAAATTCCCCGCTCTCACCCTCCGGCTCGTGAAAATCCCGTATAGCCTAAAATGTGAGATAGGGAAGAACAAGAAAAAAAAAACTTCATTTCAGGAAGGAGGAGAGCTTGGTATTTTGTAAAATTGAAATAAAATTGTAAAATGGAAAAAAAAATACCTCAAACGTGCACTGGCTTAAGAAATAAACACGGCAACTGAGTGCTTTCGGGATAAATCCCCCAAAATGGAATAATAATATATATTTTTTTCACTGGCCCATATTTGTTTATGTAAATGATGTGACCTAAATAAACAATCAAAACACACACTCTCTTTAAATTATAATGCATGTACTTCATCTACTAAAAGTTAGGCATTTATTTTTCCAATGTGTCAAAAAAAAATATAAATGTTTATACCTACAAGTATTATTGCACCTTTAAACACATTTTGAAATTACAACTTGAAAAAAATGGAAATCGAAGTGAAAACTACTTTAGGCGCGTTTTGCATTTTTTTTTTTTTTTTTTTTTTGTGTACAGTGAATTAGATTAAGCCGTAAAGTCGGATGGAGTCGACTAATTAAAGTATTTTTGCGTATGGATTAAAATATCTCAAAAAGTAAAAATCGGACTTGAACACTGTAAGCGGGGGAGTCGTTCAGCATTACACCCACTCTGTAATGGCCTATTATTCAAAATTGTATCTTAACGCGACGCCGTGTTAGACAGGCGAAAAGAGAAAAAAATAGTGCCGAAAACCAAATTTATTATTGAAGTTATGAATTAAAATATCTCGGAAACTAAAAGTAATACCTGCATACTGTGTGTAAAAATTGTTCAGCATTACATCCTCTCTGTAATGGTATATTATTTAAAATTTATATTTCATATTATTAATCTCGCCTTGTTGATGTTTTCACTGGTGTAAAGCACACATCTTATTTATTTTATTTTTTTCCATTTGTTCTTTTTTTAACATACATTCGGCTTTAAGTACCCAGTAAGCATTGAAAAGTCCAACATCTCCAACTTAAATCTTAGAGCCGACTTATTGAAGTTTTTCAAGTGACCAGTTCCGAAAAATATTCCGTCGGTTGCCAATTACAGCTTCATTACTTGATTATTATTATACATGTTTGTTAATTAATGTTGATGTTTTTGAGTCCAATTAATAGAATAATTTAATATATGATATATTCTATTCAGACTATTCTGAATAGAATATAATGCATCTAGGCCAGGCGTTCCTAAGTTCCCAACCTTTTATTGCTTGAAGTGGGCACATTTATAGGTTTATAGTCAAGCAGTGGTTTTTCCTATGTTTTCTCATTGCTTGATGTCGTTAACAATAAAAAGAAAGGAATAATGTTTACATTTACAATTGAACTGCTTTTATTCTTATATAACCTAAATAATTATTGATTAGTATGTTCAAAATGTCTAATTATTATTAAATAAAATATTAATTTGATATACATTTTATTGGTCACTTATTTTTATTGTGAGTTGAACCATTCGCATATTTTGTTCGTGATATAGAAGAAAAACCCAATCCATATAACCACTTTAAATGAAAAATATTTGAAAAATCGTAATTTTTAGTTTTTATAAATAAAATGTGCTTCAGGCAATTAGTTATATTACAATACAACCCATATGAAGGGAAAACAAAAAATAAAAGCTTTGCAACAGATACTTGTTGTAATTTTTTTCTGTAAACAGAGATACTTTGAAATGACTGAAGGGGTAGCTGGATAGAAAATCATATAATTTCTTTCCATAACTTGAAGTGAATCTCAATTTTTTTTTTCAGAACAAACCTCAAATCAATTAATGTTTAGTTAAAGCTTATCAAACGAAGAATATGGGGTAGTGTAGTTGAAGAGTTATAAAAAAATAAAATAATAATAATTTATGTATTTTTTTTTAAACGGGATTTAGCTGTGTTTTTCTGTTCGATTGTCCTCTTTAAATAGTTTTAATAATGGCGAACTCTATTTCGGATTAAATTAAAATTTATCTAGTTTGCTATTGAATAATTAATTAATTTCTTAAATGTAATATTTTTTATGTTATTGCTTCCTATTAAACAAAAAACATACACATAAAAAAATCTTAAATTTTCTACTTTTCTGCTGGAATTTGAACAATTACTTATATATATATTTTTTTTAGATCTTCATGTTTACTTCATGTTTACTTCATCTACTATTTAAATATTTCCCTCTATTTACGGGACTCCCTGTCTATTGAACTGTGTACTAGTTTTTAATATTGTTTTTTTTTTTCACCCGAATAATGCTTTATATAAAGGCTTAACTATAGCCTTTAAGCCTATCTTGTTGTAGGTAGATATAATTCTTGCAAGAAAATTACTAGGTGATAGTTTGGGGTAGCTTGCCACAGGTAGCGAGGGTATAACGGGTGTCATAACCATAGCATCCAGGACGGCCAAGAATGGAGGATCCAAAGGGCCTGGAAAATATAATAGTTATTGTGGAACAAGAGGCTCCCTGGGCTTTCATAAGCTCCAAGTCCCTTATACATTTAAACTGCTCGATTTAGATCCGGCTTTCTTATCGGCCAGTAATTCAAATTCATGCACCAGTTATGACTCAATCTGATAAGTTTATTTTATGCAACGGGACGAAGGGTGGGGATAAGTTTATCCCGGGAACCGTCAAGGAACCGTATTGCCGCCTTCGTGAATTTATATTAAAAAATTAACTTTCCTGTCGGTGGATGAATATTGAATAAATTTTATTCAAATAATGAAGTCGGATCGAGTATCGATTACAGCTAGAAAATATTATTTACCACCTTTATTCAATGAAGGGTTGGATTGTATAAAAAAAAAAAAAAGTTATGTGTACCAGCAATAGGATAGATTTTTACGTTAATGATATGGTATTAGGAATCAAGTATTGATAGAAAGATCTCTTGACTCGTAAATGCGCGTTACCAAATAAGAGTAAAGTTAGTATCTAATTTAATTTTTAATGATCTTCATTCGTTAAGTGAGAATAATGATATTCACCAAATGACAGAATCTTCCACTTTTTAATTACTAAATAAATTATAAGATTGGGAACTTATTTGGGGATTGCAAAAATATTTATTTTTTATTTTATACTTACAAATCGGCCTAAGTTTCAGGCCTTCGCCAAGGCTGAGGAAAGACAAGATAATAACCAAATAAAATATTACATAAATAAATCCATCAAAATTACGTCGTGTTAAATAAGTTAAATTAAGATATGTTGGTATTGTAGGTAATGATATGGGGTGAAATTAATCAATAATACGTTTTTAAAAACATCATTTTCATCAAGTTAGTATATATTTATTTAATTACAACAGCTTTTTCACCACTTATGGATCATATTAGTCCATACACGCATATATTTCATATGTTGGTTGGTTCATATATTTCATATGGTTCTTGTCTTGTCTTTCTTTCGGTCAGATAAAGGTCTGAAATTTAGTTTTAAACATTGGTGTAAAATAAAATAAAAATATTCTTCTCCTTGACTGTAGTCTCTCTCTGTAGTCTGAAAAAAAAACAACGAAATTTCCAATGATAATGTCTAGTCAACTTTTTTTCACCCTTGTAAATTAAATATTATATCTTCATTTCATGTTTAGACCTTTAATAATTTTTTTTAATTTATGATATTTACTGCTGTATTAAACAAATACATCTAGTAAGTTTGTACTAATGGATATATATTGAGAAACTAGCCACTGGTAGCACTCTAATAATATGTCTACATTAGGAGGCAAATCTTCTTTTCAGACGCCTCAGAGGTTTATCAGGGACTGAAGAAGAAGCATGGTTAGAAACAAGAGGGTTATGATGTTTTTAAATTTTGTTAATAAATGCTAAAAATTAAATAAAAATACGAAGTCTAAGATAAATTAATATATACATACATATATATATATATATATATAGTATATAGAATTTTTTTATAAGCAGATAACATATATTTTTGTTATATGGTTTGTTTTATTGTTATCTTGTCTTTTATCAGTCCTAATAAAGTCATCAATTTAAAGATATATATTTTTAACTGCAACTGTATGACTGCAATCTTTAAGTTTCCAACCATATTATCTAGTTAAGTTTTTCTATACCATAAAATTTAATTTTAATAACTTTATTCCATGGTTAGACTCTAGATGCGATCATGTGTAGAAAACACTGGCTACGAAACATTTAAGCTAAACTTATTTCATCGCCATGCGGACTCATAAATTATAACAAAAATGTTTGTATTTACTTTTTAGAAATTATAAAAACTATAATAAGAATATTATATTATAATAAGAATATGTAATGAAGGTTGTCTGTTGGATGTTTCCAAGCTTGGTAAATTCACTTAATATTTAATTTCCAATAAGGATTTCAACTTCTCTGTTTGAAGAATAAACAATCAACGAATTCCCTTTGGGCTCGATCAAGCAAACAATTCATTAATAATTGAACAGTTTGGAAGTAATCTAAGCCCTAGGTCTTTCGACGATACATTTCTAATAGGGTAACCGATTTTAAGTTGTACTTGTTTTCTTGGTTGAGATTACTTTATTTATTATTTATAGTGTGTATAACTGAGTCATACTCATGTAAACAATAAATTGATCTTAGAAGACTAAATAGTGTACTCTGTACACCATTGTGGTAACAATTGGCAACATGCCTGACTCCTAACTACTAAATTAACCAACTTCCTTTTTCCTTTTGAGTGGTTACTTTAGAATTTAGCAAAACGTTTCGCAAATTTTCTTGAATTTGGTGAAGTTATTTATTTTATTTTTTTGCAGAGCATATTGCCTGGATTGCTAACGGACAAATGTCTAAAATATAGCGGACTCAGCCAATCAATGGAACAAGAAGAAGAGACCAAAGCCAAAATACGATGGTGTGGAGATGTATGCAACATTCTGGAAGTTAAGAACTAGATGGCATCTGCACAAGATCGTAACAATTAAAGGAACTTGGTCTCATCACTTTTAAATAATAACGTTCTTTAAAATGAAATATAGTGTACAGGAAACTCCGTTAGTAGCCACTTACACTGCTTGAACAATTAATGATTTATCCAAATACTTTATTCATTAACTTTTCATGTTAAACTTCAGTATGCTTGGAATAGTGTGAGTGAAAATACATTAAATAATATACGCTTTAAGTGAGATTCCTAAAGTGTTTATTCATTCGTTACTTATATTAATTAAATATGATGTTCTATGCCTTACATTTCCTATCTTAAAATTATACATAGGTAACGTAGTGTTATCTTAATGAACTTTTTCCATTTTTTCTTGGACGGCTGCCTCGAAATTTACATTTAGCTTGTTGAAAAGTTACAGATAATTTTCTGAATAGCTGGGATATATTTCAATATTTTCTGCAAATATGCTTTTAAATAATAAGTATTCTTAAAAACGAGAAAATCAATCGTCAATTTCTTAGGGAGCTAAATTTCATCCCCGTTACAAGAACTATAATAATAAAGTAAATAGATGTCTGAATTATTAAAAGTTCATGAAATTTATAGGTGATAAATATTCAGGACGCAGTCTTTTAAAAAAATATATATATTTTTTTATTTGTGCCAAAGTTTCAACCCAAACACGTGGGTCATCTTCAGGGCGTAGTTCAAGAAGTGACAGCTTTCAAGTACTGATCAGTACGGATAAGAAATTAATTTTTTTTTTTAAAGACTGCGTCCTGAATATTTATCATCCATGATATGTAGAACAGTCGACTAGCTTCCTTCAATAATTCGTGGAATTTGATTGTTTAACAAATATAAGCTTCGGCAAAAAAATAAATATTATGTGTTTACGAATACTACAATCATCTTAATCCAAAATTTTAACTTTACATACCGACTTACATCGACCAACGCAAACGTACTTTCTATACTTAATTTCATATTAAACTACAATGAAATCACAATAGACTTATTAACGATATTGCCATGGCTGACGCATGTGGGCATCCATCAGGAGACGACTGATGAGGAGCAGGATAAGAGATCTGCTTTCCTGAATTAAGGAAGTCAACCAAGAGCAGGAAGAGGTGCTGCTGCGTTCTATTCTTCCTCATGCCTAAAATGCCACTTTTCTTGACAATTACAACACATCTACTTATTGTCAGGAATATGAGAGGTGTGACACGAAGAAAAAAAAATGTTTATCAAGTATATTGCACAATAATGTTTTGTAAGGTACCACCTTTTTAAGTTATCGTACGAACACTGCTTTTGATTACTTGCTCTAGGAACCTCGCCCAAAACTGTACATTATGACAATCGTTAGTTGTGAAAGTTGAAAGAAAAAGTAAAAAAAAAAAAATTATTACAAAGGAATATATCCCAAATTATACTTGTTTTCATTTTTCATTTTTTTTTTTTTTTTTTTTTTTTTGTGAGATGTTAGTACTGCTGAACATCAGGATAAAAAAAATATTTAAGTTTGGGAGTAAAAAAAAAAACTAACTTATTTCGCCATTCCCAGCAATTTTCAAAGTAACTGTCGCATCAATAATTCTCTAATAATAATTAAAATTACAATATAAGAATAATTATTGTGTTTTTTTTTCATATAGAGCATTGCTTATATTTTTGTCTAAAGTTAATGATACCAGTTAAATTACTGAAACATGTTTATGTTGTAGCCAACGACTGTATAATATTTATGTGGAAGTCTCCAGTTATCTTATAATGTTATATTTTCCATTATGCCTAAAAATTTTTGATATTATTTCCCTTCTTGTTTTTTATATATTGTTAATTTTTTTTTCTGTTCCCATTACAGACGATGTAGATCTTTTGCCGCCTTAACAAGCCTCCTCCATCCCTGGCCTATTTCTTTCCATGTATCTGCACACAGATCTGTTGCATCTTTCTTGATTTTAAATATCCATCTATTCATATTGTTAATAATGTTGTCAAAATAAAATTACAATGTTGAAATAATATCATCATTTGTACTATGTATTAGCACGGTGTTGGGTTAAGATACAATTTTGAATAATAGCTTATTACAAATAAGATGAAATGCTGAACATTTCCATAGGAAGAAAATTCCCTCGTTCTTATATTTTAGAAATAATTTCTTTCAAGCAGATAGAGTACACAATTTTTTTTTCTAACCCAGCGGACATTTTCATAGCGAGTAAAGTTATAAAAAGTTATAACTCTCGCAGATACTATATTTTTGGTGTTGCTATCTATGAAAGTGACGTGAGACCACTATTAGTTGATTATCATCTAGATTTCTCCTGCAAATTGTTTAGGTAAGCGCCTGTAAGCTGTAAGGCCCATACTTATCGGATAAAACCTTAACAGCTATCCCTCTAGGGTTACGGGCAGCCTCGCCGTGACAAGATGGATCTGGAAGAGGTTGGCACCCGTCCGATACCAGGATCTCCACCGGTGGCCGTAGGGAAGCTGTAGAACACGGATAGTGACTGGACATTACCGAGGAAAGTGTGTCAGGTGGCCAATTCAACAAATTTTCCGTAAGTATTATAAATACATTCTCGATTTTAAGTAATAGTGTTGAAGAAAACAGTGAATGTGTACCCGAGAATACTCAAAGTGATCCGACACCTCAAACCGAAGATTTGACAAAAAAAAAAAATTATTCTCCCCATAATGGTCAGTGGCGTTTCCATGGAACAGCCAATAGCTTCTCATTTAGATTCAAATGAACTGAAAACAAAGTTGCAAATGTGATGGTAATAGTAAACAAACAAAGCACAATCTTTTGTATGGATCTCATAGACTGGACAAAGACACAAAATGGTCTCTGCTGATGTGTTGAATGTTCGCATTCGTAGAAGGATCTGATTCAAAAATACTTCTCAGAAGTAGTCTATTGACTTATGAGAACTTAATAATGAAACAACTAATTAATATTGCTGAAACCGGTGCCTACGCCCTCGTTATACGAGATTCTACCAGACGTAAAATGAATGGCAGTCGCCTGAGACCAAGAGAAGCGGAGTCATTAAGATTACACTAGATTATCTAGGTGTAGTACTTACAGTCGAAAAACAAGAATAAAAAATAAAACATATTTTTAAACTAATTATCATAACTGTCCTAACCAAATCGAGACCAATGTTACTTCAAGAATATATTATTTAATTTAATTTCCTTTACACTATTTCACATAATGACTTCAACATGAAAAATTGACGGAAATAGCATTAAGATGAATCGTTATTTGCTCATGCAACAGTATTGACTGAAATGGAATATCTTATATATATTCAAGAGGACATTGAAAAACTCGATAAGACTCTGATAAGAGTGGCAGAACAGATCGGCCTTCTAGTAAATGAAGAAAAAAATCCAGATATATAATAATAAACCGAAAATTCCACCCTAATAACAGGATCTACTAAAAAAATCAAAAATTCTCGGCTCCACAATAACCTCAATGAACGACCAAAGGCCAGAAATAGACCAGCGTATAACTAGCGCAAAGAGAGCTTTCTTCACCCTTTCAAAGGCATTGAAATCCCGAAAAATCTCAGGAAATCTCAAATTAAGCTTGTAAAATGATAAAGCCAGTTCTAACATATGCCGTTTTAATATATAAGGGTTGACAGATTTGAGAGAAAAATCCTCCACACTATAAGCGGAGCGATCTGGGATCAGAGTACTACCACATGGAGAAGAAAGACCAATAAAAAACTGCTTACAAAAACTGGTCAATCAATATCCCATAAGATGAAGACACGGAGGTTAAGATGGGCGGGGCATATAGCTCGTAACAATCCATCTGAAGCCCCTACGTAACAATGAATGTCTCAATAGGAGGCAAAATAGCACGTGGAAGGTTAAATAGCAGAATGATATATAAAATCATCAAAGATACAATAGAGCTGCGTGCAGAGAAATGGAAATAAATAGTCCAAGACAGGCAGAGACATACAGATAAAAAAGTACATACAAATATAAAATTATTAAAAAAACAAAAACAATTATATTATTATTGTTCTTTTAGAATGGGATCCTATTTTAATTTTTAATATTAATCAATCAGTGATATGGCTGGGAAAGAAGCACTTGGTTATCCTGGACTCCAATTTTGACTTCCACTTTTGGAGAACAAAGCTTGACCCTTAATCCCCTGGACGAATGTAAATATTGTGCTCAGCTTTAATTCATTACTTTATTGATACATATTTTTTTTATGTAGAGTTATTGTAGTATTTTCTTTTTCTTATTTATTTTTTAAATTGTCTTTGCTTTTATTTAGTTATACATATTTCTCTGTTGTATGTACAAGTATTGTATGAATGAATACTTGTATGTATGTATGTATTTATATATCTTTACAACTTTTCTTTAATCGACCTTTGAGTATTAAATTTAAACATAACCATTTAATTGGGAATAAGGTCACTTATTAATTATTTAATAAACTACTGAATGTTCATTTTCTCTATGTTTATTGACGTTTCGATCCCGGTATTTTTCATTTTATAAGTTAACAATGGGATCCTCTTCAAAGTTTTAAAAATAGATCTTCGATCAGGCCAGGGACATATCGACAGTCTCAGCACCGTCCACTTGCACATATATTAAGCTACTTAATATATTAATAATTAATAAGTGACCTTATACCCAATTAAATGGTTATGTTATGATCACATGAACCAGTATTGATGTTAAATAAATATTTATTCTCGATGTCAGGGAGAGACGGAGATATCAATTTTATTTTGGCAGTTTTATTTTTAATATTGCCTGATATAGGATTTATGTCCAGGAGTTAATATATATTTTATTGTCAATTCTGAAGGCTACTGCTGTAACCTTTATAAAATGGATATTAAACCCTCTCTCCAGATTGCACGAAGGCTGCCTATCCCAACGGCTCAAAAGAAATACAGAAAACGTCCACAGCATTACTTCTGTGATATTGCTGCAGAAGATGCCACTGTCCTTTTCTTAACGGCCACGATCGTGATAAAAATAAACGATATTGTGTCTTAAAATGTATAATGACACCAGATATGAGGGAAATAGTGAATAGTATAGATGTATAAATGGAAAATGAGACGTTTTCTATTTTAGTTTAAATTAATTCGATAACTATCATTAAATGTTATCAGTTTGATATTTTCCCTTTTTTTTTTTCTTCAAACGTTAATCAGTACCTTTAATGAATTATACAATAAGCAGATGTATTATCGTAGTGAATTTTGACAATGGCAATTTATACATGAGGAAGGTCTGTACACAACAGCACCTCTTTCTGGTCTTTATTGATGTATTAATTCAGAAAAGGAGATTTCTCATCCAGCTCCTTTTCAGTCGCCTCCTGGTGGGTACATCAGTGTTGGCTATGTCGTTAATAAGTCTAGTGTTGTTTTAAGGAATAAACAGTACGTATCTGTCGATCGAAATTTGCGATAGTTCTTCATCGAATCCAACGATTGAGATGCCGTTTTGAAGACTACTTTCTCCTTTATGTGAAAAAAATAGACACTCCCCTCAAAAAATAAACTTTATTTGAGCATAACTCAAAAATAATTGTATGATGTATTATACCCATTATTATTTAAAAGTTTCCTAAAATACACACACACACACACACACACACATATATATGTATATATATATATATATATATATATATATATATATATATATATATATATATATATATATATATATATATATATATATATATAATAAAAGAAATGAAACGACCTAAGAATTGAAGTACATATTTTTTATTCAAAAAGCAATTAAACATCTAACGTCTGTTAGCTGGTCAACTAGAACAAGCTACTCGATCCAAAATACAAATTATTGATGTATAAATATGTTTTCGAACCCATCGAATGACTAGCAGTAAATATAGAAATCGCTGTATCCCACTCTCAGAGTTCTGTTATAGTCATTAAAAGCTGGAAGGGTACATGTCGGAATGAAAGAAATATTACCGCAGTATACAGATAATATAGGATTCCTTCCGAGTAAACAAGGGCATAGATAAACTTTATCTTCCAATAAGAAAGTCCAATAAGAGAAGCAAAGCAAATCATTACGACGCCGCCCAAGTTATAAATTAGTTTTCAATATCTTTTCTGGAATGCTACAAAGAGTGAATCTTAAATTTTATAACAAATATCAAACGGATTTTTTTTTTGTAGGATAAAATATTATATTATTCAAACTAGAAATTATTACAATTATTCGCTTATTAATTCATATCCATGTACAAAAATATCGGTCTATGAATTTGTTTGTTACTGCATTTATTTACTTTTTTTTTTTTTAGTTTCAAGTTGGCGATTCATACAACAAAATATGAAATAATTAGGTATATCTTGGAATCAAATTTGACCAATATCTAAAATTTACTGCTCATTGCACTTCAAAATCATCAAAATCAAGACAGAAATCCTACAAATTCAGTCACCTCTTCACAATCTCAAACCTCAGTCTCAGGTTAAAATTAATCATCTACAAAAGCATTCTTCCTCCTTGCCTTCTTTATGGTGCTCCGCTTCTGTCCCATATTCCAGAAAACACAAGCAAGAGACTTCATAAATTATAAAATGAAATTTTAATAAGAACAGCTAAAAATACATCAATTGAAAAAGAAAAATCAGATAAACTACACGCCTTCTTAAATTTTCCCAGGATAACCGAATTTATAAACATGAGAATAATAAGATTCTATGATTTATTAAAATATTTGACCAATAGTGAATACAATAGGATAACATTTCCGCCGGCTCCTCGGCGATGGCAAAATATTGATGTAAGGTAGATTTTAAGTTGGTCTTACAAGAAAATTATCAAGATAGAGGTGAGCCCCACCATCCCTAAAAATAAAGATTAGCAGAACTTAGGAAGGCTCGGCAAGACCTTAAAATGTATCTATGATACAGCACAAGGAAAATATTAAAGCATACATAAGATACAAAATTACATATAAAACCGAGGTTAAGAGAGAAAAAAAAATGAAATAAATTACATAATCTTCACAACCATTTAAAGACTACCTATTACTCCATCTCAATTTATTTAAATTGCCTATTTGGTCGTTAAATATTTTCAGGTATAACATACGCTCTGATTTCAAAGTAGTATTGCCCAAATGCGAGACCGAGACGAGTCTTGGTCTTGCAAACTCCGTCTTGGTCATGGTCTTGGTCTTGCGCAAGAGTCTCGCAACAGCCTTGCATGTACTTATTAGCTTATTACTGTAGAGATATTATTGTAATTTTTTAGATAGGGGAAACCTAATTAAGCGCGAATGAAGAATTAGAGGAGTCAAATGCAAAAGTATATTGGTTATACCAATTATTAACAGAGAGTGTTTTCTTGAAAAACGTTAGCAGTGTCTGAGAGTGAATAACATTTAAAGAACCATGTTAAAGAAGGATGACTTCACTAAAGAATTTAGGAGGCTATGCGACATAAAACTGAGAACACCCCGTCCAAAGTCAATAAAACTGAAGTAATAGCCATCGGGTCATAATAATAATAATATAAGAAAAAAGGAAGAAGGGAATAAAAGTTTTTTTTTTTTTTTATTCCTTAATGACATTTACAACTGTATTACATAAATACATCAAGTAAATTTGGACACAATGGATATAATGACATGAATACACTTGCTGAGTAACTACCCAACGGTAGCACTCTGATGATATGTCTACATTAGGAGATCACGGGGCCATCTTCTTTTTAGACGCCTCGGAGGGTTATCAGGAATTGAAGAGGAAGTAAGGTTAGAAACGAGAGGGTTGGGATAATTCTGAAGTTTATTGTGGAATGATAGGTATCTGGATTGGGAGAGATCTGAAACAAAAGAAACATTAAGGTCATTATGGATGGTTTTATTTGTAACAAAGTAGGGATCATTGAGGATTTTGCGAAGGATTTTGGATTGTAAGGATTGGATACGAGAGGAATTTGATGGTTTAGTGGAGCCCCATAGCTCGACTCCGTTAGTCCTAGTAGGCCTTATTATAGTCATGTATATGAGTCTTTTGTATTTAATTGGAAGTTTAGAGCGTTTGTCTAGTAATTGGAATAAGTAATTGTGCTGAAGTAATTGGAAACGTCGAGCGGTTTCTTGTCGTTTCAGTCTAGTATGAAAAGTAATAACAAAATAATAAATAGAAATACGAATAAAATAAAATATTATAAGAAAAGGGAAAAGAAATGTATATGTATAAATAAGTAAAAATAAAATGTACTTGAAATAAAATCAACATCTTAGACACAAGCATACCTATTAAACATTAAGTAGCTAGAATCGATGAATGCTTTTTTCTAGAGTATTGGAGGATTTTTAATGTAATAATTATAAGTTTTTATTAACTGAGTCCAAATATGAAAAAAGAAATATTCGAAAACTAGAGTAAATTTAAAAATTGAAAACGAAAAGATTAATTTTGAATTCAATACAAATAACATGAATTTTAAAAACTAAAAATATAAGTATATACTACCGCGGTACAGAACCCTTTTTATCAAATTATTAACACTCCTAAGAGTCTAGAATGACTTCATATTATCGTAACCTAAAACTTTATCATTAACAAAAATTATCGGAAATATTTTCGTTCAAGATATTGAAAGTGACAAAAAAAAAACAAAAAAACAACAACAACAACAGAAAAGCCACAATCATAAATGTTTACAACCTCGAATGAAACTAAAGGTAAAATAATTCAACTTATGATATATTGAAGAGAAGTTGGTTGGAGTGCCCAGTCAAAAAAATAGATGAATGATTTATTTTTATTTTTGCCGACGTTTCGGTCCAAAATATGAAATTTCATTCATTACGATCTCCGACTTTGTTGTCATTATTATTTTTCATCTCTGTTACTGTTATATTGTTATTTTCTTTTTAATGTTAATAGTTTCTCATGCATATTGTCTTTTCTTAGCCCTGATGAAGGCCTTAACGTTGCCAAAATCATTTATTTATTTTTACTTTTTTGACTGAACACATTCGGGGTGTACTTTCCAATTTTCATTTCAGTCAACCATACATCCACGATTAATTTATGATATAATTTGTCCTTTCTAGACAATGAATACAATTAAAAATAAAAAAAGCAATTAATAAAACTCTTTTTAAACTTTACTCTGAAAGGAACATAATAATTTCAAGTTCAACATTAGAAAAAAAATTAACTTATTTATTAATGTACAGACCACTTTTTATGAAATTAATAATATCCGTCTAAAACTATGTGAATAGTTTCATCTTATCGTGACTTGTAAGGCGTTTTTGATCATGATATCGGTAAACTTTTTCTATTTATTAAGGTATTAAAAACTCATGAACAACCATTTGGTTTCCACTTAAATCGTAATTCGATGACAAGATAGATAAAAAAAAGTGACATAAATATATTGAGCATTTTGGTGTAATCTCTTTTCAAAATAACCAGATTCTATGTATTAAACCGCCCAATATTTCTGTTAGGCCACCTTTTTATCTCGATTTTAATGAATTATCTTACTATAAGTGATCAGCAAATTGATATTCTCATAAGTTTTAAGTATATCATTAAATTAATTGATTTAACAGGAAATTGTCTCTCTTCTGAGAATTTTATAGATATAAAAGTTATAGGTTCTAGATAATGCAGTAAAGTTTTGATTAATTCAGTACAAATATATATGAGCGCGATAGCTCAGTGGTAGGTCACTAAGCTCCCGGTTCTCAAGGTCCCAGGTTCGAATCCCGGCTCTTGACAGAAAAATTATTTATTCTGTTTCATTGGCCGTGCGCCGACCCTGGGGTAGGTAGACCCTCCTGGGGCGCACACCCAGCCTCTAAAAAGTGAGTACCCTTAAATATATAATTGATTAAGGAGAAAAACCTGGTGGTTGGCTTGATCCTGGTCTTTCACTATCTTGAAACAGTACTTTCCCTAACTAGTACTGAACCCAAGCCCCTTTATTGGTTGTAGTGGTACAGTTTTTTTTGTTGTTTTTTTTAGGACAAATATGCAAAATTAAAAAAGAAAAAAAAATGAATATTCGAAAACTATAATGAATTTAAAATTTGAGAACGAAAAGATAAATTTTTAATGATGTAGAGATGGTTGACCGTTGATATGATATGAGAAGGAATTAGTCGAGGGTGCGGTGTTTGACCGCACCCTCGACTAATTCCTTCTCAGATAAATTTTTAGTTCAATATAGTCCATTGCACAGACCCATTTTTATTAAATTATTAACACACCTAAAATGTCTTACTTGGCTTCATCTCATCCTAACACAATAAACAATTTTATTATTTAAGAAAATTCTCGGAAATATTTACGTTCAGAATATTGGAAATGACATTAAACCAACAGAAAAGCCACAATTGTAAATGTTTCCAACCATAAATGAAACGATTGGTTGATACAATGAAGCCGTTCACGAAATTTTAGACGGTTGTTAATAATTGGACAAAAGAGACCCGTAATGTGGACTACATACAGGTCTCGCCAGCTTAGAAAACCTAGAACCGATTGACTTGAATCGTGATTAATAATAGGCACCAAAGTTATGCTGGAGATATGATTTCATTAGTTACTCATAATGATTTTTTATAATAATATATTGGAGCCACAATTCTTAAATAATAGCCCGTGGTACAGGCACCCTTTTATCAAATTACTAATATCCGCCTGAAACTTCGTGAATAGCTTCATTTCATTGTAACCTACAAATATTTTATTTACGAAAATTCTCGGAATCGGGACAAACTTTGTCTATTTAATTATGTATTAAAAACTCGTAAATACCCATTTGCTTTCCACCTGAATCGTAATATAATTTGGAGATAAAATCGGGAAAAAAAATGGCCTTCAAAAATATTGAGCCGTTTGGCGTGACCTGCACCCCTAAATTAGGAGGTTATTTTGGACAAAAAACCAAACAATTTTGTAGGCCACCTTTTTTTTTATCAATTTTGTGATCAAATTATCTTACTATTCAATTGGCAAGCAAATAGCTAAACGAGTTTTTAATACCTGATTAAATAGACAAAATTTGTCCCCATCCAGATTGAAAACCCGCCAATTTCAAGAATTTTCGTAAATAAAATAGTTGTAGGTTACGAAAGATGAAGCTATTTACGAAATTTCAGGCGGATGTTAATAATTTGATAAAAAGAGTCCTATACCACGGACTATAAGATTATCAATGTTTATTATTTATTGAGCATAATATTTCTATGAACTCACACAGAGCTATTTCTGAGAAAAGTTCAAAATTTAAACCGGCCATTTAACCTTCCTGCTATACGTACTCCACTAATCCTCTCAACCCACTTTTTTATGTTTCAGAAAATTTTATGATTCTTTTAAAAAAAAAGCTCTTTAAACAACTTACAACAGTCATAAATTCTTACAAGGTACTGATGTAAAAGTTGGCCGGATAAAAAAAAACTTTCTATGTCGGATTAGAAGGCGGCGTAAAATTCTTCGCTCCCCATCATTTAAAAGTGTTATATAATGAATTATACAACACTCTTCTTGTCAAGCCGAGAAATATGTTTAATACTTATATAAAGTACTCCATGACCAATAATTATATGTACTTATGTTAGTGTCATTAAACCGTTGTAGGAAATTTATGTCAAGCTATATTTTAAGTATTTTTCGGTTGCTAATATTAGTGAAAGTATTTCCTTCTGATGACCGCAGATTGTTTCATTAAATACTACAATGTGTTTGTTACTTTTTAGACATAATTTGTAGTTACGTGGTTTTCGTATAAAATTCTTACTTTTGTAATATGACAATATATAAGAAGGTAAAGATATTATTATTTTTTTGATGAATTAATTTTAATATTTATCAGCTGATTTGAAAAATGATTAAAAAAATAGTCAATCCATTCATTTTATTTAATAAACGAGAATAATAAAAAATCTGATTGAGCCATTACATCATTTATTTGATATTTTATCATAAATATTTGAAAAGACAAACTCTACCCCGGATACGGATACACTTCACATTAGCATTCAAATACAAAGTTTTATTGTAAATTTATTTAAAAACTTGAAAGATGTTTTATTTATTGTATTTTTCTTTCTATAATTATAATTAACAGTAACCGAAAGCATTACATGCCTTAAAAAGAGAAGAAATACATAAATATATATCTATGTGTATATTTGAATTTAGACATATAAAATAGATCTGATTGCTTTATATCAGTTTCTATAAAAAAAAAAAAAAAATATAAAAAAAAATCGTTTACGAAATTAAAGTTACTAGAGGTCTAGGAAATAATTAGTTGTGCTCATAGGCTACAATTATTAAAGGATAAATCATCACAGACATGTTAAGATTAGTCTTGCACAAATGCGAGGCGAGTTTTGATTTTTACTTGGTCTTACGCATGAGTCTCGCAACAGTCTTGAAGTTACCTATTAGCCTATTTTTTTTTTAATCTATTTATTGAATAATAATACAATCAGCCACTGCTGGAGGGATATAAGTATTACGGCTAAGAGTTCTCATTCATACAATATATACACATAATAGAGAAATAAATATAAATATAAAAAGTAAATAAATAATATTGATGAAGAAAGTAAATAAAAGAAAAAATAGTAAACAAATAACATAAAATAGAAACTTCTAAACACAATCATACCTATATACAATATATACATTCGCCCAGGAATCTCCGAGCCAGGCTTTTTCCCCCACATGTGGAAGGTAAAGCAAGACTCCAGGAGATCCCAGTGCCACTTTTACAGCCGCATCACTAGTATTAGAAGCCAGATGAGGATTAGCCTATTAATATAGAGATATTACTGTATTTTTTTCACATAACTACCTAACTAAGCCCGAATGAAAAATTGGAAGATTTAAATGCAAAGATATGTTGGTTATACCAATTCTTTACATATAGTAACTATAATTGTCAAGTGGCTACTTTGCCTTAATTTGTATTCACACAATCGATTTTTTTAGTAGTCTTAGTCTTGCATCATACATGCCGTCTTGGTCTTAGTCTTGCAAAGTGTAAGACCGATTTTCAGCAATAATAGTTAAGATTCAAGAATTGTCAGTTTTCGTTTTAAAAAACATGGCATACATAGATTTTCTCAAAAACTAATTCAAAGGATATCCATCATTTTAAAATATTGTCTATGCTAAATTTGTTTAATTTTCAATTATGTTCGGTTATCTAACATTTATCTCTTCAACTGCGATGTGATTTCCTGTATACGCCGCTTATCCGCAGATGAGATTATATAATTAAAGCACTATTAAACCGCATTATATAATTTTCCTCGTTCCTGTGTGTTATTGAGTGGCATAGCAAGATTTGTGAGAAGTGGAAATGATTGATCATACTAGATCAATATATTTTGCTGATACAGGAAGCAGTTGCCCTAAAGTTCCTAAAAGGAGGAAGCATACCCCAGGAATGCCTCACCAGTAATGAGGAAACCGTTATATTTAAACACGTTATATTGTAACACTGTTACAATTAAAATTCAGTTCGTTTAAAATCATAATAGTTTTTATTAATTTTGATTACCTATTGTTAGAATATATATATATATATATATATATATATATATATATATATATATATATATATATATATATATATATATATATATATTTTTTTTTTTTTTTTTTTTTTTTTTTTTTTTCGGTTGGTGCTATAGATCTTGTAGATCTTTGACCGCGAGATGTGGTCTTCTAGACCGCATCCCGCTTTTTGATTTAAGTAGACGGGGATAGGGTCATCATTCCTACGCTCATTAGAAAATAAATAATGTTTATAATTATAAAAGATAATAATTGCCTTAAATTATAATAATTTTAATAAAATTTAAACTATTGAAAATTTAATTAATTTGCTTGAATATGTAGAATTTATTAAAACACAAACTTCTATTTCTCACTACGGTTACCTCAGCAAAGTTTAACAAAAATCACAGTATTCACGTAAAAATATAAATAAATTCATGTGGATACTAACATATATGTTGATGTCCTGTTAAAAATGTTTAAATGGAGCGCAATTGAATGAATTTAATATTGCTGTGGAGAACCATATTTTTGTGTGATTTTAATGAAGGAACAATCAAAAAAGGGCTCATGGGAAAACATTCTACTAATCGAAGCTGATGTCATTGATAATAGACTACATTTTTTATAATTTTAGTTTCAATTCCATCATTTTATAAAGAGGAGGAATTGATGTACTGACACTCTTGTATATATATGATGTATGTGTGTGTATGACAGAGAAATTAAAAGATACAATAAATATCAGCTATAACCATTACAGCTATAGTTATAATCAAATTCAATAATCAATCACCGTCGTAATCAGAAATAAGTTACCAATGTAGTTACCAACATTTAAAATATAGTTTTTAACAACCTTAGGTCTCTGAAATTGATGCAAAAGTTTATTCCTTTTTTTTTTTTTATTTATACGAAATAAGTACAATAATTAAACAAACTGCAGTTTTTTACTAGATAAACAATCTAATGTAGACTTGGCGCAATTAAACATTATCCCAGTATCCCCATAGCTCAGAAAAGGTGTCGCTCTCTGATTAAAAATCAGATTTTGATGCAAATAAAAAAATCATTCTTCTCAATTCATTGGGGTTTTCTTCTCCTGTGAGACTATTTGAGAAGTGACAACGTTTCTATATTGATTATATTTATTTTAAACGTTATTAATGACAAAAGGATAAAGAAAATCACTACTGTTTAATAAACTGCCTAACTATAAGAAGGAAGGATTTTAGTTATGAAGATTAATTTTTTATTTTATTTATACCCACTTTTCACAATTATCCAAGAGACCTATGGAGACTTGAGGATGACCAAGTTTTCAATGGATAATCGTAAGGCTCTTTAAGCATTTATAGTGAAAATAATGTTAGGAAGATTTCTACTCAATATAAAGTAATTATGGTAATATAGTAATAGAGAAAAAAAAATATATAGGAAAATTGCTTTGATTTAGTCTAGTGGACTAAGAAGAGAAGACAGAGCAAGATAAAGTAGTTATTGGAGGAAACGGCGAATAAGGAAAAATGTTAAAGTTAAATAGGGAATATGTTTTACAAGCAGCCTAGAGTTGGTGATAAGTTTATCTTTAACAGACACATCTTTGAACTACATCCAGTGATTTTCAGATAAAAATTGTTTCATAAGAGCCAGAAATGAAATTATATATTTTAAAAAGGAAGTTCCCGATATTTATCTTCCTGATTGTGAATAATTCGCTATATATTTTGTCATTTGTTACCAAAACATTTTTAGCTTCAAATGAGTCAGAAATTATAAGAAATGAGTATTTAGGAGCAAAACATTCTATAGTCACAGTCAGATCTAGAGGGGAGAGGAGAGGGGCTTTCGGGCTGAAGCCTCCCTCCTCCCAAATTGGTAAAATCTAACCATGTTTTATAGAAAAAAAATATTAAAAATTGTATGGAACTTCAAGAATCATTAAGACGCTATGTCATATGGGTAGTTAATTTCTTTCTTTTTTTTCAAATTAATTATCATTATATATATGAAAAAAAAATCCTTTGGGCTTAGCTCCCCAAAATTGAATTCTGGATCCGCTAGGGTCTATAGTTTTGAGAATTTAATTGTCTGGTTATGGAAATTATATGACGTTATATTAGTTTGTATATTTAAATGAACTTTGACGATATTTGTACACATTTCTCAGAGCCATTAACATATTAATACTAGGATATTTTAATTTTATTAAACTCTTGCAAAATTGAACCGTATGAGCTTCCTCTGATAGTTAGGCCTTATGTGTGCCGGTAAGCAAAAGTATTAATTAAATGTTGTGGATGGGATTTGATAGAATTGATATATTCATGATGGTTTGTTCACCAATCCCATACATCTGTTCAAATTTGGGGAAAATCTAACGTGGGGTTAAATGAAGAAAAATGCATATGAGCCAATGTGGGAAAAATTAATAGATGGAATCCGATAAAATTGATACGGCTTCTTTTTTTTCACTAATCCCAAAATTTCTCCCATCTTAAATGCCTTATCGAACTAGCCGTTTTTTTTAATGTAGGCGTTTCTGTATATGAATTGAATCATTTAAGAGGAGGCACTAGATAGGAAGTAGATTGTACGAAAATCAGAACAACATTATTGAAGATATAAACCTATCCTAGAAAGACAGACACGGGACCAAATTCGTTCCATGGTGTCTGAAAAATAAATCGAGATTGAAAATTTTCTATTTTGAAAAGAGCAATACTGTTGTTTACCTCATCTACAAATACAAAATTTTGCTACTTTCGTAGTGATGAAGTAAAAAAATTATCTGCATATACTAGTTATAACTTATAGCAAAAAGGGGTTGATGCCCTACACACTTCTTCACACCTACTTTAGCATAAGAGAGTAGAGGCCATAACGTAGCGAGTTTTTTATGCAGCCAGTGAGCGTAATGAACAGCTTCAAAGTATCCAATTATCTAATGAACCATTTGCAGGAAGGAGCTGTGTATACGTCACCCTAATATGCTTGACCGCAGGGTATGTAAAGCATTTTAATTTTATGTACATGCAGATCGATTTCCAAAATTTAAATATAGGCTGGTAAAAAATATAAAGCTTTTTTAAAACATATTTTTAGTATTATTAAATTATACCAGTAATGCGTCTGGTCTAGAGGCGCTGGGATCTTCTAGAGTCCTGCCTTTCCTTCTACGAGTGGAGAGAGAGGCTTGACTCGGAGATCTTGAATGAATGATTTTTTATTTTTTTTTAGATATTGTATAGAAGCATGTATGTATGTGAGTAGTTATTTTTATTAGTTTAATTTATTTTTGGTTAGTTTAGCTTATATACATTTACTTTTAGTATTATAGTTCTGTATTATTTATTTTTATTTATTGTTGATAGAGCTTGAATGTGCTCTCTGAACACTATTATAAATGTCCTTATTTGTGACTGATTGTATTGGAGTAAATAAATCAAGAAGATAAAAAATGTTTTGGTTGCAAAGATTTGTAAGATGCAAAGAAATAGTCCATGGTAAATACCTCATTTTATCTAACTATTAACATCCGCTTACAACTTCGTGATTGGTTCCATCATAGCGTAACCTTCAATTTTTTATTCCACGAAGATTCTCAGAAATTGGGTGTTTTCTCATTAAGTTAATTAATTTAATTAGATACCTAAAACTCATAAATCCCCATCTTTTCACTTGAATCGTAAGATAATTTTATCACATAATAACAACAATAAAAAAAGGTGCCCTAAAAAAAATATTGAGCTGTTTGGCCTATATAACCTCGTTATTTTGGCATAAAATAAAGGGGGTTGAGGTCACGCTTAACGACCTAATATTTTTGTAGGAGATCTTCATTCTCGATTTTGTGACCAAATTATCTTACGACCCAAGTGGATAGCAAATGGGTGTTTATGAGTTTTTAATGTCTCATTAAATAGACAAAGTTTGCCGTTCTTCAGACTGAAAACGACTCCCGAATCCGAGAATTTTCGTAAATAAAAAGTTGTAGGTTATGATGAGATGAAGCTATTTACGGAGTTTCGGGCGAATGTCAATAATTCGATAACGAGGGGTCTGAAAATATTGTAGAATAAAATATACGAAATGAAATATTGTAGTCGGAAAACTAGATAAAGCCACTTCAAATTCTCATATTACTCAACAAGCATTTTCATTTGATTATATTGCTGTGTACACATTTACTTGATGTATTTATATTCTAATACAGTTGTAAATATCATGAATAATAAACAAAACTTTGGTGCGTCCACTCACATGACTTTCCTACATATTTCAGAAAAGTTTTTATATCTTTACATATGTCTATCAAGAAACATATCAAAAATTGAATTAGATTTATTTTCCTGAAAATGTATCAAAGAAAAGATTTGAGTGCCATTTATTCCATAAACAAAAACAATGTAAACCAGCTTAAAGTAGATCAGTGTAAAAATTTCGATACCCTCTTATGTTGCTGATCAAAAACTTTCTGCCATAGCCTAATTTTGTCAAATAATAATTTCTGTTACTCTAAGTTGAATATAAATAGTGAAGCTTGTGTGATGCGGGCAACATATTTTCTTATTTTTACTTAGTTATACTTTTTCTCTCATTCACCCATCTCTCGTTATACCCCTTTCTGACACCAAGACATGAACCAAGTAATCTTACACTGGATATTGAATAGTTGTCCGAAATGAACGTGTAATAGAAAATTTTTACGCTTTTTGAAGGGAATTTCACTACCTTTCAAAAAAACAGGCTAGAATATGTTAGTTCTCGAGAAAATTTTGACACAGATAGAACAATGGCTAAAAGTGTTTTTTTTTTCCAAGTCAAAGGCTCTGAATCATATAGATCCGTAAAAAAACGCAAATAGGAAATTTGACCCGATTGGAATACTTCGCTGATCTAGTGCAGGTAGGAAAGTAAAAATTCTCATATTGGTTTAGTTCTCTAAATAATTAGTGGTAACAGATCAGATGTCTCGTTAAATATATCAAGATAAACGGAGGCTTATTCAGCAAAGAGATTTTACTATAATTTGCTATACTTAAACAAAATGATAAGAACATTATGAATTATTTTCAAGGGAAAAATCAAACCATCCCCTAAAATTGTTCATGAATGTCACAACAGAAATTTTACTTCAAAGGTGCAGAATTATTTATTTGTATTTCTTAGCTTATTTATATAAGTCATTGACTAATTATTATTTTAATTTTGAATACCTCAGTCTGAATTAATAGTAAGCAAATGGGCCTAATGCCCTAGTATGAATATGTTTCCACCTATAAGTAAACCTTTTTCGGTACGCATTACATTCTTAATGATATATCATTGAAATAAATTAAGTAAGACTTATTTTAAATGAACGAATAAAAAAAAATTCTGTAAGAAATAAATTTTGAAAATAATTATAATCCTTGTAAAGTTGGCTGCGATAGATTGTATCTTATTCGTTTAAAAATTAATTTTAATTTAAAAGCTTCCGTTAAATAATTTATTACAAACCGCGCTTTAGTTGATGATTTTTTTTATCGGTTCCTATGGAAATTAAAACTTTCAAATAAAAATTGCTGTCAGCTATCACAATTAATAAAATATTATTATTACGGCCAGTCTACTATCCATTATTCATTGTTATAAATGTAAATATTTCATATAAGCATAATGGCAGATGAATCGTAAATAATTTGTAAAAACGAAAAAAAAAAAAAAATATCAACCTACTTTACACACTCATTTTTTGTCAACGTTCTCTCGATAATTTATTGCAACAGACATGAGAGTGATAGAGAAACATTGGCATAATAATACAAAATTCATGGTACGATACAGTTGATTCGTATGTTTTCGTTTTTTTACATTTTGTGTCTTCCAGTGTTAATTTATAATACATACAACTTTTTGTATAATTTAGTCTTTCTCTCGCCCCGTGATACTAAAAATACTCTCTCGATTTTTTAGATGTTTACTTTATTTATTCAATGCGATTCCCATTCTCTTGGCCCAATGTCTCTAAATAATTTTTGATGTAATATTTCATGAATGTTTCTTGCAGTTTATTACTGAACATGTTACTTACATGTTTATTACTGAACATGTTACTTACATGTTTATTACTGAACATACTGGTACTTGTACTGGAGGGGGGAACTTGTCCGGCCAGTGGGCCACATGGCTATTTTTGCCAATCCCTGCCAGCTACCTTGATTACTGAACATAAGTATACTTTTAGAAGAGAATATATGATGAGAATCATAGAATATTTAGATAACCTAAACATGAAGTAACAGTTATATTAATGTAAAAGTAATCTAGAGCCACTGTTGTATTTTATAATAGTGGATTGATAGTCGACAGTAATAAATAATATATCCAAATTTGAGCACCCTAACCAACTTCTCTTCTATTATTATATTTTATATATTTTTACTGAGCACCTCAACCAACTCCCCTTCTATTATTGTATTTAATATATATTGTCTGCATTATATATTTTATATTAAATTTGTTGTATTTTATAATAGTGGATTGATAGTTGACAGTAATAAATAATATAGCCAAATTGGAACACCCTAACCAACTTCTCTTCTATTATTATATTTTATATATTTTTACTGAGCACCTCAACTAACTCCCCTTTTATTATTGCATTTAATATATATTGTCAGCATTATATATTTTATTGTATATTAAACCTTATGTTCAGTAATAATCAACATTCAATTACCATATTTTTCTTATTTGTGACTTTTAATCTCTTCTTATACTCATTTTTTAATATTTTTATTATTTTACCTTCATTACTCGAATTGGTTTTATATTTTTTGTGTTTTAATTTATTTTTATTATTTCATTTCAACCGATAAAATGTAACGTTTTGATAAAGCTAGTTTTGTTTTATATAATTCTATAATTTTTTTATTTATGTATTTTATTTCAGTTATTTTTTTATTTTTTGGGTTCTTCCCTTCCTCACCGTTAAGGCTATACGGGGTTTTCCCGGGCCTGGGGATGTGGGCGGGGATTTAAAAGATGCCTTGGCATCGGGACGCGAACTCATGACTATTTTTGTATCATTTATCATAAATCAGGTTGCCGGGTGCTGTGCACAACTCGTTAGACCATTCGGCCACCCCGCCCAAAACTTTTTCCTTTTTTTTTTTTGTCCATCCTTACCTTTTATGCTATACGGAAAATTTTACCGGGCCAGGAGAGAGGGCAGGAGATGAATGCCAAAGTTAAAAGCCGTCGTAATAATTTTATATCTTGAAACTTCATCATATCATTTGGATTTCTGATCAACGCAAAATTTTCACACATGTTATACCGCCCACATTTTTCAGCTTTTTTGTATCGTCTTGAAGTTTCAAAACTTTGTTATTTTTATTAAAATCCAAAATAAATATCTAACTATGTCCTTAACAGTTATTACTCATCCTTCATAATCATATTTAATATGGCTATTCATATCGCAATTGACAGAAAGATAATCAGAAGAGATAATTATGACACGGAAATTTTCCTCTTGAAAAATGAAGATAAATAACTCGTGACGCATAACGATCATATTTTACGTTGACACAATATTATACCTATTAAAGCTAATGCATATAGAATCGATGGATACCGTTTTATTTTTTTGGATGCGCTCAAGCATATGTGCCACAATACATATATAACATAAACCATTGTGTTATATTTAACACATAAATTAACAAGCTAATTTATTTTTTCTATTTAAAATCACTATTAAAAAGACAGGATGGTATGTCATTAATCATAAAAAGCTTCGGATGACCACAAGGAAATGTTACGACCATGGAATCACCGATTTCTAGTGTTGTCAAAAATCGGTTTTGGTCTTGCATAGTGCAACACAAGACCTAGACTAAGCCTGTTGAAAACAATAGATTTTTTAAACAAAAATTATGGCAAACTAGTTACGAATTTTTACTAGTTGAAAATTTTAGTTACTATATATATAAATAATTGATATAACCAATATACGTTTTCAATTAACTCTTCTAATATTTCATTCGAGCTTAGTTAGGTTTCTTCTATCTAAAAAATTACAGTAATATCTCTATAGTAATAAGGTAATATGTAACTGCAAGATTCTTGCGAGGCTCTTGCGCAAGACCAACATTAAGACTAAGACTGAGTGCGCAAGACCAAGGCTCGCATTTGGGCCACACTACTGATTTAAATGAATTTTGGTTAGTGCTATTAGGATGAAAATATTAGGCGTTTTTCCGATGGTTCTTGCCAATGCATATTTTTTTTTATTATTATTTTCTGTCTTTGTTCTGCGTGAATTTATGTGTTATAGTATAACCAATCAATGTTTGGTTTTTGTTGCTGATTATATTTTCTTTTTGTCTTTAAATATTTATTTCCATCTTTCAACTATATTTGACAATCAGCAATGAACTGACAATAATAGCAATAATAGCATGTGAGGGTAAGAAGAAGAACTAATATAGCCCAGCAACAACTCTTCCTTGCTTGATTCAATTACTTAGACTGTTTAAGGGAAGAGATCTCTCATCCACCACCTTTTTAGGTTCATCCTCATAATTAGGAGTATGTGAGCTGGAGTCATGTCTTTTTTTAATGTGTCGCTTTGTCCGTATAAATTTATCTAAAATCTTTGGTAAACGGTCGTTGTACGTTGACTACACCTGGTTTTAATCATCTGGTTCTAAACCATGATTAACTATTTGGTGATAATATTATTTTATTAAAAGGTTAGATAAAAAAATATCTTGAAATTCCGATATCAGCAGAATTTATCATAATTTATATATCTGCGTACCTTTTATTATATTAAGAGTTCATATTTTATAATACATTATTTATTAAAAATACATACCTACACGGAATCAGAAATATTATTCTGAGAAAAATCAAATCGAAAACCTCGCAGAAACATATTTAAAACATGAAATTGTTTTTAAATACCCTTATTATTGAATAACTGATTAGCTCTTCTTAGCAAAGTCATTTTTAATTTGAAGGGTTCCCAGAAAGGAGTTTGTTAGAGATCATTTTTAGTCGCCTTAATTAATGTTGCTTAAAATCGGTTTTGCACTTTGCAAGACCAAGACTAAGACCATCTCACTGTTGCAAGACCAAGACCAAGATTGGTGAAAAAAATTAATTTTTTGAATAAAAATTAAGGCAAAATAGTTACTAATTAATGCTTGAAAATTTTAGATACTATATATAAAGAATTGGTATAACCAATATACTTTTGCATTTAACTCTTCTAATTTCTCAGTCGGACTTACTTAGGTCTCCCACATCTAAAAAAATAACATAATATCTGTATAGTACTAATCTAATAGGTAACTGCAAGGCGGTTACGAATCTCTTGTGCAATACCAAGACCTAGACCAATACTGAGTTTGCAAGACCAAGACTCGTCTCGGTCTCGCATTTAGGCAACATTAAATAATTGTTACAACACATTTCAATAATATTTGTTATACGATATTTACTAAATTAAAAAATCCTGAATCACAATAAAACTATGATATACAATAACAAAGAAGAATTTTTTGAAAATTAATTTAGATATACCAATTTTATTAAATTTAATGTAACTATTACATTGCCAATAAATAAAAATTCCATGGCACTATTACTTTTTAATGTTTAATTACTAAATTTATATTGTATTATAAAGATGTTTAAAATACCTGGTATAATTTAGGAGTTAAAAGTTGCTTCCTTGGCGATTTTTCATTCCATTGCGGGCAGCAAAACGACATAACCTGCAAAAAATAAAAAAATTAATTCAAATAAAAATATTATAATTAATGTTTCGTCATGTTGATATCTTTTTTGTCTTTTGTTGTATCTTGTTTTTTTTTTTTTTGTCATCTCACATAGAATCGATCCGTTCTCTAAGTTGTGACTGTCCGCATACGACTATTCATAGAATCTTTAAGGATCCAATATTTGTATATTTGATCGTACCAACCTATGTCCATGACGGGATGTGTCAAACAATCAAGTTCGGTAGGATTAATAGAGGCGTTAATATCGCAGTAGAGGCGTTTCTAGTGTTGTGCCGTGCAGACAAAAATAACTCAATGATGGATTGTATTTCTTTTTCGGTGGACACTTATCAAAATTAAAACAGGAAGATTCTGTATTCCTATAAAATAGCAAAACATTGGGGTCACACATGCTCTACTACACCTATATCGTTTCCTTAATCTGAACTACGTATTGGTGATGTAATAATATGCCATCATCATCACTATTACATAAAGATGTGAATATTTAAAGAAACAAAATCCACTGATATTTACTTTAAATAATGGAATAGAAAATATTCTAACATTTCATTAACGATAATTTGAACAATCGTGTGCAGACGTCAAATGAGCATTTATTTTCATAGGCAGATGAAACTTCCCCGCATCACATAAAATGTTATAGTCGATGCTACAGACCCCTTTTTATCAAATTATTAACATCCGCCTGAAACTTCATGAATAACTTTATCTCATCGTAACCTATTACTATTTTATTTACGAAACCAATTAGAATTGGGGCGTTTTCAATATGTTGATCGGCAAACTTTGTCTATTTAAATAAGTACAAGAACTAGTAAATAATAATTTGCTCTCCACTTGGATCGTAAGATTATTTGATCACACAATCGAGAAAAAAAGGTGGCCTACAAAAATATTGGGCCATTTGGCAAATATAACCTCGTTATTTTGAAATATTGAGGGTGTAGGTTACGCCGAACCGCCCAATATTTTTGTAAGCCACATTTTTTCTTCATTTTGTGATCAAATTATCTTACAATTCAAGTGGAAAGAAAATTAATATTACGAGTTTTTTAGTACTTAATTTTATTGTACATAGGTTTGAATGTGTTTTATTCATTTTGTTATTATTCGGCTAATCTGTTATTTTACTTATCTTGTATATTAATTTATCTTTTTATTTATATATATATATTTTTTTTCTTTCCTTTTTATGTACATATTGTGTGAATGAATACTATAGCCCTAGTACCAATGCCCTTCAGTGTGGTAGACTGTATTAATACTCAATAAAAAATTTAAAAAAGTACTTAATTAAATAAACAAAGTTGACTGATATCCAGATTGAAAAAGCCCCGATTCTGAGAATGTTCGAAAATAAAATAGTTGTAGATTACGATGAAATAATGCTATTTACGAAGTTAATAATTTGATTACATGAGTGTATGTGGCTAAAGTGCTCTCGACCAATCTCCGCTGGCTTTAGTACCAGTGACGCGGTTGGGAGAGTAGCGCAGGGTTCTCTTGGAGTTCCCTCGCCTGATTGTATATAGGGTATGCATTTGTTTTTTTTTCTTAGTTTTAATTTTCTTATTTTTTAAGTTATTTTATTTTATTATCTATTGTATATACTTTTGATTATTATATTGTTCTATTTATTTTATTTTTTTGTTCATATAGTGTGAATGTCATCCTACCTCTCTATAACTAATGTCCAAGAGACAGATTGTTATAATACTCAATAAAGAAATAAAAAAAAAAAAAATAATAATTTGATATGAAAGGGTCTGTACCACGGACTATTTTGTTGATACAGCTAATACATTTTGTGAACTAGTTATTAATTTATTGACAGAAAATATGATATTCTAAATCTTACCCTAATTTCCACAAAAAATAAATAAACTATCATTTTTTATTTATTTTACAGTATTTGTTATGTTTTATCTACCAAAAGATACTATTTACGTCAGAATTGATCAAATTAAATTTTAATGTAATAATATTTTAATGAATTATGAGTGTTTCTTCTTCTTGTTTTATTCTTTATTTATTACATTAGGCGTTCAAGTCATCCCTTAGTGATATTTTCATCTTTATTAGAAAAATTTATCCGATTCAGGCTATGACGAAATGCTGAGCAGTTATCGAAACTTTGGAACTGTCTTGTTTCGATTGGTATATTTCTGAAGTCTGGTTAAATATAGAGAAAATGGTTTTCTGGACCACTTTACTCCGTGGGAACTCCGCTATCTCTGTGATTAGATAGATCTTGTCTTGAAACTGCTCCGGGTGTTTAATTTGTAGAAAATGGGGCAGAAATGGTTATGTTAGATAGCATTTTCTGAAGTTAAGATGTAATCCTCTATATTAATTCCAAATCCTGAGAATGTTTTTATCGCGGAGATTTGATCTGGCTGCTACCTGTATTTTTCGTCTAATTGCCTCCGGGACGACCCCCTTAATGGAATCCAGTAGCCACAGAGCTAGATGTGATAGCTAGCTACAGATCTAATAGCCTCAATCCTGCCATTTCCAATTTGTTCAATTTAATTAACATTTCCTTTTAGGTCTTGGATAATCATTTTAACTTGGATTAATCCAGATTCGTTTTACGTTCCTGACCATCACTACTAGTTATATATATATATATATATATATAAAACTTAAGATAGTAATTATAGTTGAATAATAGGTCATGAACTAAACTTCAATAAACTAAAACAGCTCATTTTTATTCAAGAAGTTTCGATCCCTGTTTTTAAAAATAGATAATAGGACCATCTTCAGTTTTGGAAAGACAATACCCATCATTGGTATAACAGATAAAAGTTTTCATACATTTTAACAATAATCCCAAAATTACCTTACTTTATTTAAATTAACAATCACTAATATGCGTGCTTGTTTTATGACTGCTTCATTGATGATTGTTAATTTAGTAGTAGTAGAAGACAATTGAAAAACGTAGAAATCATATTAATGTATGCAATGACTGACTGTATATATTTTATTTTATTATTATCCGATATATATTATAGATTTATTTATTTGATTGTTTCTACCACTGGGGTCATATACCCTGAAGTCTCTTTAGTCATTTTTTTTTTTAAATTTTGTTATATTTATCGATAGTGCGTTATCTGATATAAGTTTTAGCAATTTGACGTCAGTTTGAATTATATGTAAGTTTGTTTTAATTCACCATTTTTGGAAATTTTACAGTTTTAATTACAACCAGAGATTGTTTATACAGATCTCAGTACACTGTTGTTGTTGGTATCGGTATTTTATTCGGCCCCCAAGAGTCTGATGGCCTTGTGGCGGTGCTGTACTCGGTGTTTAGAGCGTGTAAGATAAATGTGGGATGATTTTTAAAATGTATGAAAACTTATATTCGTTGTACCAATGATGGGTATAGTTTTTCCTGAACTGAATAATGATCCCATTATTTATTTTAAAAAACAGGGATCGAGACGTTTTGAATAAAAATGACTAACAGGAGCTGTGTCAGTTTATTGAAGTGGAGTTCATGACTAATTATCTGACTATAACTACTATCTTAAGTTAAAATAAAGTTCGATTAAAAAAAAATTGTAATATATATATTTTAAATTGAATTAAAAAATAAATTTGTAAATAAAATGAAGGTTCTAATTCAACACGAAAGTAGCCTTCTATCCACTACGTTTCATTGAGTATTTTGTATATTTGATCTAATTAACACTCATATCCTATATTTTGTTCCAGATATTGAAAAGTAATTGATTCAAGGTGTTGATTAATCAAAATTAACTTGATGCAAGATACTTATTTTGATACGAATTATGTTAGCATTCCAGTGGGTATGAAAGTGCAGATCAAAGTGCTCGAGATACAACCAACGCAATGAAAATGAATTCTAAAGTCCCCAAAACATACAATTGCCGTTTATCAAGTAAAACTATTGTCAAAGAATGGCAGAAGTTATATGACTGGGAGTCTTAAAGCAAAGGTAAATACCTGTATTTATTCCAACCAAAAATATCTTTAAGGCCTCTGTTGGAAAAATAAAATTATGGATTTGATAATAAATAATGAAAATTTATTAATTATGTAAGTAAAAGCTGTTATAATGTTTACTTTTACTTATTTAGCACACAAGCTTATTCTTTATTAATTTGGAATCGTTCAGTTTCGGAAAACACTCCTTTACTATGTATTATTTTTGGTTAAAATATATTTGAAAGGTCAGTGAAATTATTATTTTTTTTTATTGTTTCAACGGAATACAAACTTCATCTTAAGGAACGTATAAATCAAGAAGTATCGGCTGTTTACAACATTAGCCGAAGTATCAAACACCGGTCCGATTATGGAACAGCTGCAAAAAAAGTCAAATAAAGTTATGAGATACAAATAAGTACCGGTATCACTTGTATGCTTGTACGGGATATTCAAGTATCTACCCAACCCTATCTGTAACCGCCTTATTACTGAAATAATGAAAATGAACAAGGCCGAATCCAGAGGAGCGATGCTGATGAAATATTGACATCCGAAATGAGACGGTTCTAACAAAGGAAATGAGTCCATGCCAACAAAACCGCCCCGGCAAATATGAAGTTCTTTATTAAATCTAATATATCCCGCTCCTCAGCTTCTTTGTCCTCCTTCTATTTATATATCTTCCCCTCCCACTTACTCCTTATATTTCTTCAGCAGGAGAGAGAGGGAGAGAGGATAAAAAGAAAATTAAATAATAAAAGGCCTATAAAAGATTATTTACACTGATGGAAACGACCCTGGTTTACAGCTGATTAAACTCGGGTTTGGGATTTCTCCACAACTTGTCTAACACTTTCACTGATCTGCCGAAACTCTACACTTGCTTTCTCCTCTACTACAAGACATTTGTTCGAATTTCCATATCGCCCTTATTTCTTTTAGTTGTTTTTTTTTTTAGGTTTTATTTATTTATTGTCATTCCTAAATAAATCTTTTTTTAAATTCGGATAAATATCGAAAAAAATTTTACTTCCGCCAACGTTAAAAATAGTGTTGCCCAAAATCGGTTTTGATCTTGCAAGACCAAAACTAAGGCCGCCTAACTGTTGCAAGATCAAGACCAGGACTAGTAATAAAAATCTATTTTTAAATAAAAATTAAGGCAAAATAGTTACTAATACTTGGTAATCTTAGTTACTACATGTAATGAATTGGTATAACCAATATACTTTTGCATTAAGCTCCTCTAATTTTTCATTCAGGCTTAGTTAGGTTTCTCCTATCCAAAAAAAAATCAGTAATATCTCTATAGCTATGAGCTAATAAATAGCTGCGAGACTCTTGCGCAAGGCCAAGACCATGACCGAGACTGAGTTTGCAAGACCAATACTCGTCTCGGTCTCGCATTTGGGCAACACTAGTTAGAAACGCTTATGAATAATATGATTGCGTCATTTTTTATAAGTGATATTGTTCTTGTTATTTAGGGATTAGAGGCGTAAAAGAGGTCATCAACGTCTGTCTAATCTTCGTTTTAATTAACTCATACTAAATAATTTTACGAGAAAATAAAATTAAAAAAATTAAATTATATTTAGCAAATCATTAATTTAAAAAAAAATATATCACCGACCTAATTTTAAATAAGTGATATTGTATCGAACGGTTGAATTAGAGAACATAATTGATTATGTTACTGTCCAGTACTTACTGTCCAGATATTTGTTTAACTCTAATGTAATGGTCCAATTAAAAACGTAACATTGGCAATGATTAATTAACAAATCTGCTCAACATCGGTTTTTCAGTAATTAATCAAGAATATTTTAATTACGTTAATTAACTTAAATTACTTTATTATATCTGATTCTATGAAAAACCTTAATGAAAAAATATGTTAAATTAGTTTTAGGCATTAGGTGTTAGTGCCAATAAATAGAAAAATATCGATGATAACAACACATCGACATGAAAAGAACAACGTTTTCCTTTATTTTCAATCAAATCAAACCACGAGCCTTTTTATAATTTAAGGTAAAAAATACTACTATTTATTTAGCTTACACAACATTTTACTGAATAAAAATAAAAACCTTGAATTGAACAAGACCTATTTAAATGAGTTTACTTTGAAAAATAAATATCTTAAAATGTTCATTTTTTATTAAATTTATTCAGAAATATAATAATCTGTCACATGGACAATAATCATAGTGAGATATGAACAAATTCACACCATATATACAGAAAACCTAAAATTAACAAAAATAAAATAATAACTAAATAATAAGCAATATTCATTAAAAAAGAATACTCATCTACCCACGGATGATATAACATAATAAATAATTACTTGCATCAGCGGGGCTCGAGCCCGGGACCTGGAGCCTAGGGCATCATAGCTATGCAAATATTTATAGATTATCCTGAAAAGAGTCGTTCCTCCTCCAATATTTTCTTGTACGATTATTAGAGCGTTATTTTATATAATATACAATATATAAATTTGACTTCTCAGAAAAACGAGGCCATTTTATGACGTTTTTCGTAGCGTTATAATCCACTAATTTACTGTTTTTATTAATTTAATTTAAATATAAAATAAAGGACCATTCTAAGTATCACCAGAATAAAACTTATTCAGAGAGTGAAATATGCAACTGGCACATCTTAAACAAAAGCCCTTCCGAGAATTCCTTTGGCAGGGACTAAGTCAGTGTGGATCGCCAAACCAAATTCTGCTACGTTATCCCGTGTAGCTTTTCTAGTCGAACAATGCTATTTATAATTTATTCACTGTAATGCCTGGCGGAACAATAGAACAGATCTCAATCGTCTAGCCCTGTTAGAATAGATTAGCAACCAGAGGGAAAACAAACTTTATAGATGGATGATAGTTAATTTATGAAGTCATGTTTGTTTATAAAGTCGACATTTTATTAAGGTCTAATTTTAATTATCAATAACTAGGTTTTATGCCTTCACTTACTACTTATAAAGAACGAAGTTCTTATGCCAACTGTTAAAAAAAGAACTTTTCTCTTAGCATTAGTACAGGCAACTTAGGTTTCTAATGTGTGTATAACAATAATTTGATTTAATATTTTAAAATTGAAGCATCTGCATTTATATATATATATATATATATATATATATATATATATATATATATATATATATATATATATATATATATATATATATATATATATATAGTGCCATTTAATATTTTCCCAATTTTTATTATTTAATGCTCTTATGTGTCTAACCAAGACAAAACCTAAAAAATTAAAAGATGTAACAAAGTAAAATACATTTTACATACATCTTTTAGATTTTTCGTTCTTCGCGGAGTACGATTTATAAATATATTCATGCTGCGTTTAATATATCCCTTGCAACACAAATTTATATTCTATTAAACATATACCAGTTCTGTTTAATTACTTAATTAAATTAAAGTTATGAACTATACATAACCGCGAGAACGTAAATGAAGTGTAACTCATTTACTTATACCAGTTATATGAATTATCACCCCACCATTTTACATGTATATACAGCATCTATAATATTATAATAATTATTATAACATTTATAAACATATACATCCATCAACTGTAAGAGCCCTTAAGAATGCTTATGTATTGGCAGTGATCTGAGATATAAAAAAAATCTAGGTTTCTCTGAAAAAACGTTGATAATTAAAAAACTAAAACCCAGGTATGTGCTTCAGATCACACAGTAGAAGTGAAATCATCAACCAGGCGAGATTAATAAAATGAATTATATTTATGAAGAGAAGGATAGTAAAACTGAAAATAAAACTGACAAAAATAAATAATAATATTTATTTGAACATTTGCCGACGTTTCGACTCGAAGTTCAGGCCTTCATCAGGGCTGATCGCTATTGTTCAAAGAGAACGCTATTGATAGAATCTATCAATAAAATCTTTCATTCTATCAATCTCTTCGATCAATAGCGATCAGCCCTGATGAAGGCATGAACTTCGGGTCGAAACGTCGGCAAATGTTAAAATAAATATTATTATTTATTTTTGGTTTTATAATTTGCGATTAAATTATAATTAAACTAATTTAAAATATTCCTTGGAATTAATGATTGTATTTAAAAAGTAGTGGGATCATTTGTTTGGTTAAATATCATCCTCCTTTTTCTAAGTAAGCTGTAATATCATCAATTACATAAATAATTGTCGTTCATAATGATGTAATTACGATGTATTGAATTTTATCATAAATTAAATACCATTCATACCTTTTCACATTTATTTGCCTTTTGTAATAGAAATATTAATTTTGATTTGCTTGAAATGCATATTCATTTCAGTGATGAGCGCATTTGCCATTTTTTTTAATGATAATTTCCTCACTTAAATAATCTTTCATTAGGTATCTTAATGATAATTTATAATGAACGAAATTAATTTTTTGTGAGGGGAGGAGGGTGATAAATATTCAGGACTCACTCATTATAATGTGTTTATTTGTGCCGAAGTTTTAACCCAAACATGTAGGTCATCACCAGGCTTTAGGTCTGATGCCCCCTCTCCTCCAAAATGGTAAAACATATCCATGTTGTTTAGAAAAAAATATTAACAACTATCCTCTTAAAATATTATTGTTCGTGTTATTACATTTAATAATCACTTAAACGCCATTTCCTATAGGTAATTGTTTTTTTTTTCAAATTAATTATCGTTATATATATGAAAACAAAAGCTTTCGGGCTGAAGCCCCCCTCCAAAAAAAAAAAAATAAATAAAAATAAATAAATCCTGAATCCACTGGTTCGGGTTGAAACGTCGGCAACAATAAAAACTTTATAATGACTGAGTCCTGAATATTTATCACCCATAATATGTTGAACAGTCGACTAACTTCCTTCAATGAAATTAAATTTTGCTTTAATATGTAATTTATGTCCTACGTTAATTTGGTTGATATTTATCTCTTACAATTATATAAATCCTCAGCCTTAGAAAGCAAAGAGTATTGCACGGGAGCATTCCTGGACATTGAGCAAGCTTTCGACCGCGTATGGCACACCGGACTACTCTTCAAGCTCAAAACCCACCTACCCTTATATCTAATACTCCGATCCTACCTCTCTGACCGCTCCTTTCGAGTTCGTTGAGTTACAAAATTCTCTAACTGCCATTCAATTGAGGCGGGAGTTCCTCAAGGCAGCGTCTTGGGTCCCGTCCTCTACATTCTGTTTACCGCTGATATTCCTACTCGCCCCGAAACCATTAATTTCATTCAGCTTTTCTCTATTTTTTTTTATTTATTTTTTTTACCTATGTTATCATTTGTATGTATATATTGTGTGAATGTTTAATGTAGCCCTAATATTAATGATCTCCAATGCGGCAGAATGTATTATTTTTCAAACAAAAAAAAAAAAAAAATTATATAAATAAATACTGTTTAATTCGATAATTTTACCACTGATAAGTGTTTCAATCCAATTTCTTACCTTCAGATGTAACGTTTCATCTGAGGGTATCATAATATATCATGAGAGATGAAATCCTCAAGTAATGTAGATAAATCCGGCTGTATATCGATTCTAAAACTCTAACTCTAGTTAAGGTAATTAAATAAATTATTGATAATTTTTTTAAAAGCAATTTTTTTAAAATTCCTTTATTCACTACACCATCATTCCGAAAACAGCGAATCTTTCCATTGCATTATAAGAAAAATAAAATAAAGGAAATTATTTCTATACTCACGTAGGTTTCAAAATACTAATTTCTTAATCAACAGAGAAATGCTTTCACTATTCGCGAACAGTTGGAGCCTCGACGTTCGCAGGCATGTTCTGGTTCTCACACTTAATGAATACAAACTTTATCAAAAACTTTCACAGCTCGGCTTTAGAAAACATCTAACTGAAAAGCAATTACCCCAGTCTTCAGGCTCCTTGTAAACAGAGTTGTAATTATCTCATCCCTTATCAAATTCAAATCTAAAACTAAGGTCTTATTAATTAATTATATATCGTTTTTTGTTTGAATTCAGTAACCTTTTCCATAGGCATTATCTAAGAGTTTAACATGGATACTTAATGTATAAAAGGGTTTTATCGTTGTTATTCATGGCTTAGAGGCCTAACACTCCGAGGTCATCAACACCTATCTAATTTTCATTTCAATAATAAATTATTATGAAAAAGAGGGGAATAAAACAAAACATACATTTTGTTTAGTGAACCATTAGCTTTAAGAAAATTTATTATTTATTATTTATTTACTTGAATTTCATTATTTTAAAACAACTGATAATTTTGGTATGATTTCTATTCGTATTAGTGATTAGTATGATCTACAAAAATATTGGGTCGTTCGTCTTATATAACCTCGTTATTTTGGAAATATGGGGATGTAGGTCGCGCCTAAAGACTCAATATTTTTGGAGGTCACATTTTTTTCGATTTTTTGATAAAATTATCTTACGATCCAAGTAGAAATCAAATGGGTATTTACGAGTTTCTACTACGTAATTGAATAGACCAAGTTGCCCCCCTCCTGATTGAAAACTCCCAAATTCCAAGCGTTTTCGTAAATATAATAATTGTAGGTTACGATGAGATGAAATTATTCTCGGAGTTTCAGGCGGATGTTAATAATTTAATAAAAAGGGATCTGTACTACGGACTATTAATAAAAAAAAAATTATTCGAATATCTGCAGATTTAGCTCGTGAAAAATAAAATCATTACAAACTATATATCTGTACAAACCCATAAGTTGCTAAGCCTCCTTCTTAATTCGTTACAAATTATTAATATAGCTACCATTATATTGAATAGATGGATGACGCTTCGTCATTGCATTTCGACGGTCCATTGTAAAAAGTCAATTAGTCCAGTTTTGATTGAGCTGAACTTTTCAGAACTTTTTTGTGAATATTAATAAGTAATTCTCGCAGATGCACTAAAATGACATAAACCCTTTTATATTTCAAATATAGTTAAGACAAGCGAACAATATTCCGATTTCGAAAAGCAAAAAATACCAATAACAGTGGTTTGAGGTTGTGAAAGGTTACATAATGAATGTTTGCAATAAACGATATGTAAAAGATCAAATAATTGTTGCCTACTGGTGAAACTTATTTTTGTAACGAATTTCTGATCAATGCAGTTGAACTTTTTCGGTCCAAGGTGAAGTATTTAAGCTAAATTTAATCTCCGACTCATAATAAGTAGAGTGCCGCTTCAATAGACAACTGATTCGTCTCGTATTGATTTTCTTAAATTTCGACTCCAAAACACTCTCTAATAATGAATGTTACCAGTGACGCGGTTGGGAGAGTAGCGCAGGGTTCTCCTGGAGTTCCCTCGCCTGATTGTATATAGGTATGCATGTGTTTTTTTTTTCTTAGTTTTAATTTTCTTATTTTTTTTAGGTTATTTTATTTTATTGTCTATTGTATATACTTTTGGTTATTATTTTGTTCTATTTATTTTATTTTTTTGTACATATAGTGTGAATGTCATCCTACCTCACTATAACCAATGTCCAACAGACAGATTGTTATAACACTCAATAAAGAAATTAAAAAAAAAAAATAATGAATAACATATTTGCAGTACAAGTATATTACAAAGATAAGTTATAAAAATTTCATTAGATTATAATTTGGGCTAAAAAAAAAAAAACGCTATTATTTCCACACAATTATACCTCTAAAGTAACATTACCTCCCTAGTTAAAAAAAAAAAAAAATAAAAAGTGTTTCCAATTATTGGGCTAAACTTTTTTTTTTAAACATTAGTAATATGCTAACAAAAAATAGCATTACTTCAGTAACCCATTCAAAATTTAAAAACCAAACAAAGGATATACCATTTGGAGTAGAACATATAAAAATAAACTGGAGATTATATCGTTGCTCCTAATTGTTAGATTTTTTAAAGAAATTCCGTAAACTTAAAAAAGAACCATAATACAATATCCACAAAAAAAGTGTAAACTATTTGAGTTATTCGGAATTTAACTTTACCATCCCTCGTAACTTTTTTTCCAGCTTCTTTTCGGTGAAGTATGTTATATAGATAAATTTAAAGGGCGTCGAGAAAATGACTTTAGCGAAGTTTCATTGAAACCGGTACATTCGATTAGGAGGTACAGTCTATAGCAACGCAGGTTTTCGGTCGCCATTTTGAAAATAAAAGGCGGATAGTAATGTCGATGAAGGAGGAACATCCTCGGATAACCTCTGATTTTATATCCAAATTTGAAAAAAAATCGGTCCAGTAGTTTCGGAAAAAATGCGCGGACGTCGGACGGACAAAACGTTTTTTATTCGTTTTTCGAATTCTACGCATCCTGAAACATGGAAGCTGAAATTTTGAGAGGAGGTTAAGTTTTTGAATTTTTTGATCGATCACAATGGTTGATTATTGAAAATAATTTCCTATCGATGAATATCCAGATATTTTGTAACCGACTGCCAATAGATTAAGTGTATTGAAGGCTTTTGGATGGCTTAAGAAGTTGATTAATGATCCTGCTCCCGTTTCTCCTCAGACCCCACTACTCCCCTCCTCCCTCCGGCTGGGTACTCTACAGGTGACAACGTCTTGAAAGAACTTCTGATGCTTCCTTGTCGACTCCTTTGATGTCCTCATCGAAATTGAAGGAATCGAGCCGCCTTACGCCGACAATGCAGCCGCACACCCTGCCCAGAACAGACCCTCATTCAACTCACCCCAGGGGACTTTCCGTCACGTACACTTCGCCATGACAGATGACTCGCGTTGACCTCCATCTTGCGGTCCTTTCATCCGCACCAACTCCTCTTGTCCCCGCACCTTTACACAATTGTGTATTTCTTTTTTCGTCAGACTTAATTTTTTTCTGCCATCCATCATCCTCTCTTCTACAATTCCTTCACCCCTTTATAGGTCGAACGGAACTTCAATCCTGTCTATCAAGGAATGCTATCGTACGGCTGGAGTGCAGCAGCATGATAAAAAGTTATAACGTTTTTAAGTCCTAAATAAAACTCTTTATGCATATGTTAAATAATCTTGTTTTGATTTTTCATTTTTAATAGCATCCTGATTAAATTATAAAAATTATATAGCCTACTACTCTATGGTAGAAATTGTCAGAAAATTTTAATAAATTTAGTTGTTTTTTTTCTCTCCATTATCACACCTGCTTTATTTTTCATTTTTCTTGAAAATAATATAAATTACTTATAATGTGAAGGAATTAGATAACCTATTTAAAAATATTATTTTCTAAAATAACCTCAGTTTTCATCAAAAAATGGATTCTGGTAGCATTCAAAATTACTGAAAAATTATTCAAAAAGTTATTTTATACTCTATTGTTTAGTCGATTCTAATTGTTGCTGGCATCACAGCCGCTACATAGATTCCATGTACTTTTGAGTAAATTTGAATTAATATTTCATCTGAGTTCCTGAAAAAATTTGTAATTTGTGATTATGTTTTTTTCTATTGAAGTTCAACCAGCTCGTCATGGTCTCGATTTCATCCTTAAATTTCAAAGTTGTGTAAGCATCACGCATATTTTTATATCCCAGCTAAATTAGCTTTGTTCTGACTGAAGAAAAGTATTTCTTTTGTTAACTCCAACCAAAAAAAAGTTAATTTTTCGTTGCATCTATTTTACGAGTGAAAACATCCTATTAAGTATATATCTTTACTGTTAGTGCATAAGGTGGTATGTAAAATTTTCTATTCTACTCTATATTGGACATTTTGTATTCAATAACTGATATAAGTAATCTGCTATTATGAAAAATATTATTGGGCAATAAAATATGAAATTATACTAATAAATCATGAAGAAATTATTAGTTTTTATGCTCTCCTGTAATACCATCAATTTTTATATACGACCTTTTGTGCTAACGTAGTGATATGCATGCAAGTGTGGAACTCTTCCGTATTTTAGTATTCGCTGGTGAATAAAACTCGTGGATATTAAACACTTATTTTAAGGGATTACTGAGTTTCCGAAAACAGCTTCACCCAGAGATTTTATTCTCATACCAAAAATTTAGATCTTGTGATAGAGATACCTTTTAGCCAATGAGAACGGCAAGGAAGCTATCTATACTTGGCAGTCTTGTTTTAGTTAGTACATGTAAATGTATTTGCTGTATGCCGTATATAACATAAATGTATGCCGTTACCATTTGCTGATGAACACATATTAATTGTATAAAAAATAATTGATCATTATGAGCAAAGATGCTAATAAATAAATGTATAGCAAAACCAAATACTTGTACCGGCAGAAAGAAGAGACCACCAACCCAACATTATGCAACCTAATTAAGGTGGGAAAGTTATGTTACTTGGGATCCATAATTGAAAGTAATGAGAGAATAGAAGAATAAATCCAAAAAAAGATCGTAAATGGTAAAAAAGCAGTGGGAATGCTTAATCCGTTAATCTGGAGGAGCAAGATTTTACTAAAAAAGAAGAAGATAATGTACTAAGATATAAAGCTTAATATTGCTATTGATTTTATAATATTGACTGTAGATGTATGGTTCGGAGACATGGTCCCTCAGTATGACCCAGGGAAAAAAAATCTTTTAAGTTGAAATGGATTTTTGGAGGAGATCTGCAAGGATATCAATGATCAAAAGGGTAAGAAAGCCATTATAAGGGAGGGATTGGAAATAAAGCAAAATATCCTAGATGTAATGGAAGAAAGGAGAGAAGAAAGGTGTTTTGGCCATGTGAATGGGGGGCAATAAGATACCAAAGATAATTATGAATTGGGAGGCAGAGAGTAGGAGAAGAAGACTCCCAGTTAGATGGAAGGATAGAGTGGTGGAGACTATGGTGGGTAGAGGACTGTTGGAGGACTATGCGATGGACCGGCAGAGATAGAGAGACTTGATAAAGGAGTTTGGTTGAGGAAAACTTCATACTGAAGAAACTACTAAATAAAAAAATAACAACATATAAATGTACCATAATTATGTTTTGAGTTTTAAAAATTAAAATAACGTTTATATGCAGTAATATGAACAGCAGTTATAAATATGTATCTAAAATTATGTGTTTCAAGAGATCTTTATCATTTTAAAAATTCTCAGGTTTAAACAAAGAAATCGGAACTGTTATGTTTTTTGTGGAATTTTTCTAAATTTCAATTTTAATGAAGTCATATTCCTGTTCATTGTCCTTGAAATCATAAAGGTTCTAAATATCAAGTAAATGCGACATCATTTACAAGTTTTAGGCCCATGTTCAGTAAAACCCGTCTTTCGTCCCACTGTGCATCGGTCGGTTTAATATTAAAATGTGGGTGTTTCGGTAGTTATTATTGTTATTATTAATGATTCCTTCTTTCTTGGTATCGAAATCTAACTTCGAAACTATAAATCCATGTTATTCATTGTTTAATATGTAATTACCCGCTTACTAATTATTACTCCTTCAGTTTATCTTCTGCAAGGTAGTAAATGTAGCTGAGATATTCTAGTGTTATGGCATCTTCTAGACTCACTACCGTATTTTCCCACTGAATTATCGCACTAATCTATTCTCGTTATGCATCCCCTCTCCACCATAAGGTACCTTGATGATGGGGAACTTACTGAATTTCATCAGCCGTTAGGTTACTCTAGGGGTGATAAAGCCGACCCTCAGACCGCAGCTTCCTATTTCCCCGGCAGCCAATTGCAGGGAGTACGTTAGAAATCCACTGCTAATGAGGACCGACCTCCATTGATTAAACTCTGTTAGTGCCCCTGTAATATAGTGCTGGCAACTTCTCCTCTCGGGCAACATCCGTTTCGGGATTTAGTACCGCAGGTCCCGGTGTAGCCAATCAAGTCGGTACTGTCTGGTGGTCAAGTTCGTCCCAACGTGTGCTTATTCATGTCTGTTCCTCACACACACTCTTATACTACTCTTATACTTATACTATCAAATAAATCACTATTCACCCTAAACTTCGATAAATCAAATCCCTTAATAATAACATTTTTACATTCTATATTCATAAAAAAATAACATTTTTTTCCCCATTTCGAGTGGCAGGTTCTGTCTATTTACTTACACAATTAGAAAAGTAATTTTGGTAATTACTTGAATTTTGAGACCATTTTTTGAATGCGCTAAAATCAGTCACAGTTTATTAATAGTAAAAACAACTTCTCAGAAGATATATCTCTCTGGAGAGAAAAAGATGGTGTCAGAATAAATTACCAATCTTGTCTTAAGTCTCACTGATTTTTTGTTTGGACTATGGACTCGATTTGATGCAAATTAATAATTTTTAAATAAGTTCTATAAATGTTTGTGAATTAAATCCATGAGATTTCCTATTGAAGTAATTTCCTCAAGCACAAGTATTGTCTAATATGTTTACTACAGTCTTTAAAAAACAAAGGGTTTCAAATTGACAGAGAATGAGTTTAGTTTTTTTTTTATTTAAAAAAAAATCCATTACCGTGTTTCCGTGAATTCAGTCATTTCGTTTCTAATTTCATGAAAACCTTGGATTTTTCATGATTTGAAGAATTTTGATCTTCTTTTTAATCTTATTTTCTAAATTACCTGATTGTTGTAAGGCTTTGGACCAGATACAATTGTTTGTAATCGAGAGGCCATTTTCAAGAGGATTTGAAATATGACTTAACTTTGATACTCGTCCTAGTTTCAATCTTAGGATCTTTTCTAATTTTTCGTAATTTTGTTGTAGTAAATGTAATATTTTATTCTTAACTTTTAAAACCTTTGTTTTTTTACAAAAACTTTTAAGCTTTGGATAACGGATATTGAAATAAATTCAAATTACTACTGTAATAAAGAATATGAACAATATATAATACTTTAATAAATAATTGCAAAAAGTAATTGAAAATGCAAAAATAAAATTAAGAATATTAGGACAAAATAATAGAATGATTCAGATCCTTGGTTATACGGACGATCTGGATATTGTCGGTAGATCCCAGTCTGCAGTTCGTGAGAATTTCCTTGCACTGGAAGCAACTGCGTGACAACTGGGATTGTGTGTAAATGCTGCGAAAACCATGTATATGACCTCCAAGTTCGGTATCTTTGCAGATAATGTGCAGTTTGGCTCTTTTATGTTTGTAAAAGTGGATGAGTTCGTCTATCCGGTATCCCTGATAACTGCGGGGAATGACATTATAAATGAAATTCATAGGAGAAATTTATTTGTAACCGATGTTACTTCGGGCTGGGAAGACATATAAGGAGCAAGTATCTCTCAAGGACAACAAAATTACGGCTGTACAAGACGTTGATCAGGCCGGTCCTGACGTACAGCTCGTATCATGGGCGATACTACTGATGGATGAGCGAAGATCATTGGCTTTCGAGAGAAGAATTCGGCGGCGCATTTATGGATCAAGATGAGTCGGTCAAACATATCTCAGGAGGGATAATCAAGAAATATATAATCTCTTTGGAGAGCCTGACATTGTGAAGCGGGCTCTATCCCTCTAGGGAGATTGAGGTGGGCTAGCACGAATATCAGATGATGAGATCACCAGAAAAATAATGAGTGAGACCATACATAGTAACAGATGTAGAGGAAGATCACGTCTTAGATGGGTGGATGGTGTAGATGAAGATGCTCGAGGGGTCAGAGACTGGAGTACTGATGCCCAATGGCGTGCAGACTGGCGAAAGTTATTAGAGGAGGCCAGGGATCATTAATGGTCTGTCGAGCCAAAATAAGAAGAAGAAGGAAAAAATTACTTTTAACTCAAATAATCTATTTTTTTCTTCATGACACTTATAAAAGTCTATTATTTAATTAATCTATTTTTGGTATTTCTTCAAACTGTATTATTCATCTACTTATATATTTATAATATTATTTTAGAATATCCGTAATTGTACTGTGTTCATTTTCAACTTAACGGTCCTCAACATACTTTGCGACGCTCTTAGGCATGGTTAGCAGATAAAATATAGTTAATTTAACAACCATTTGTCACATTCCTTTATTATTACTATATATAATTTTATTAGTATTTATATTATTATTCCTCAGTTACTAAATTCATACCTGTTACATTTTTGTTTTTTTTTATTGTTGGGATGTAATGAGCTTGTTAGTAAAAAAAGTTATTCCATATAAGCAGTTGGTCACGAATTACAGAACCTGTTGGGTGGCCAGCGATAACGGTTCTTTGATTGATGTCTGAACCAGTCCGCATCGTTTAAATGGCTCTATCATTAAAAAGAAACGTGTTTTACAGATTCACTCCTTCATCGTTGGGTAATGAACTGAGGAACTACCGTTTCAATTTCAAGAAGTAAAAATTGATAGAAACGCTCAACCTGAAAATTGTTGAATTTAGTTGAAATTATATTTTTTAAATTAATTATAATGGAACTATGTTTATTTTTATTGACTAAATATTATGTTTAAAACAAATCTTAGATCAGTCAATTTTCACCAAAAAGTATAACAATATTATATATTTTAGTAATATATTGAGTTTTTTTTTTTGTATTTAACCTTCTTTTAATAAAAGTTTATATTTTTAGCGGATCATATAATCTTACATTTTTCAATAGTTCTGTAAGTTAAAAATTGTCTAATGTTGGAAAAGTATTGTTATAATAAATGATGAAAGTATACAATTTTTTCTTGATTAGATCTATGATCATTTGAAAATTTTCTGAATTCCCTACAAAACAAAAATGAAAATCGATTAGAAATATGTAAATTAGAAACAATTCAAACCAACCCTACGAGCAAAGTGGGTTCACGTTTTTTTTTAATTAATATTTATAATTGAGTTGAGATCTGTATTTTGCATATCGAAGAACCGAAAAAAAATAAATGATTAGACCCATGAGTATTTGAAAATTTATTAAATTCCTATATCGAAATCTTATCATAATTTACAAAGATACAGCCTATAGTATTGAACAGATGTTCGGAATTATTAGTTTGAATGAACTAATGTGATTCGACTGAGAAAAAGAAAATTATTTATTCTTTCTCATAATATTATAATATATTTATATATCATTATTTATTTTTATACTATATATTGTGATTTGTTCATTGGCCGATATTCTATGCGAATTATTCGCATGGGCCAACTAGTTTAATTAATTGGACTTATTTTGATATTTTTCGTTATCTGATTATTTTTTTAATTTCTCAAAGGATATCCGTAGGAACCACCCAAGAAGGCTCCCGAAACATGGAAATGATGCAATATTCTTTTTCCTTTCTTTCCCTCAACCCAAGTAGATTTGGCACCCCCGTAAACAGATTTGCCGGGTAACCCAAATTGGCTTATTGAAACAAACTTATTCCAAAGGTCTGAAAAGAACTGGAAGTTTGATACCGAAAATAAACTTAGCATAGGGAAGGAATATATTTAGCTTTGTTAGAAAACATTGGGAGATAAAGGGCCTTAATATAGAGCATACATTTCCATATAATTAAATAACTTTTTTTTTTATGAATGTAATTATTTTTCTCGCTTGTATTTTATTTTAATTTTTAAATGGCAGAATCCTTTCTCTAATTTTTTTCCATAGGTAAGAGCTTCAATATGTACCATACGATTATTCACTTTATGTGTACTGATCAAATTTAGTCGATGGTTGATTTAGCTATTGCCATTAACAGTGCCTCAAATTCAGCAGTTATTAAAACGTAATTAAAAAAAAAAATACGTATCGTTTGAGACAGATTGTAATATTTTCAATAAACACGTTAATATATATATATATATATATATATATATATATATATATATATATATATATATATATATATATATATATATATAAAATCATTTTTGATGTTTGTCACTTTTCTTGCAAGTGATCGATTTTTACTGAAGACTGACTAATTTTCTCGAACATAATAAATTATTAGAATCTCTAATAATCAAGAACATAAGGGATTACATATATAAGATTTCCATTATATCAGCACCCATGAATAAAATACATTTTTTTCTTTACAAACGTAAAAGAACTTCCTAATCGTCTTCTGTGTTTTTCTTCCCGAAAAAAATTGTTATAATTATTTTCATGGGCCCTTTCTAATTAGCATATACGTAATACTATTAATGCTACCTTTAAGACACCGGGGTGTGAACAAAAGATTTATATTTTATTTATTTTTTTATTATTTTTTAGTTTTTATTTATTTTATTTTTTAAGAAAGAAATAATGTTGTCTATTCACACTACTCAGCAACACACTACTATTAAACTCGGTGTATCATTGTATAATTAAGTGCTCTTTATCATCATATCACTCAGGTGTTATACCCGGTGATGTCACTTTACAGGACTAAAATCCCCAATCTTGAACATGTATTCCTCTAAAATATTTTTATTTTATTTTTTTTTTAAGTAATTAACTATCTCTTATTGTTAGGAGTTATGAAAAAAATGCTGAATATACCTTTTGAAAGAATTTGGTAACTGAATAAAGGAGAAAAAATAAAAATGCTTGGACAGGTCAAAAATGAATCTCCGGAAATACAATTCAGAAGTATACCTTCTATAACGATATAATACATCGTTGGGAAGCGGAGAATTTTATAAAAAATATATAATAAATAAAGTTCTAAAAGGTAACTGAGGGTGACGAAAAAAATTTAAAAAATAATTTCTGGTAACTAACATTATTTAAAGTAAATCAATTTTTTTTCTAGGAAATTAAATGAATTTTTTTTATTAAATGTAAACTTATAACTTTTTTTTTTTAAGTTTGACATAAAGATTTTAAAATCCACGGAATCAAGGCAATGAAATTGTTTAAGATACCACTTCATTGTACTGGTGTGAAAGAAGTGAAACATAAAAATATTTTATAGATATTAATTTTATAGATATTATTAACTCTAGATCTAATATTATATTTAAATAATTAGGTATCTATCTATCCTGTAACCTTTTAGAAAATTAAATTAGCGAATAATTTGATGAATTTTCCCTTTGTGATATCCCAACAGCATCCACTTAAGAGTTAGTATGACAATTTTTGATCTATCTATGACAGGCAATACAAATATCGTAATTCCATTTTAGTAAGCTTTGCAATGGAAAATAATAGTTTAATAATTAATAGTCCTACAATCCATAATCAACCATTGATATAATAAATATGATTTTGTTATTTTAATTGGATTAATGATTTGTTAGCTGTAAGCTGTTAGCTCCAGCTCGGTTAAAAATGTACTTCAAAAGTTGTATAAATTGTATAATATTACCAGAAAATAATTTCTCTTCACCAGATTTTCTTTATGAATAAAATGTTTTTTTATCCATTTATGTTTATTATAACACATTTGAAGCCATGGAAAATAAAAATATTTTAGTTTTCCTATAATTTATCGGGAGGTACGAGTCATGAAAAATCTGTTTACTCGGGTACTGGGTAAACTTCAAAAAAGACATCGACCCGAGACAGACTGAAGAATAATGGCGATCAATAGGTGTGGTTTCGGATTTCAAAGACACACGAAAATCAAATCGCTTTCCCTAACAACAAAACTACGTTTGTACAAGTGACCGATAAGACGAGTCCTAACCTATAGTTCAGAATAATGAACTATATCGAAAACCAAAGAGCTTAAACCGGTCTATGTGAACCAACAGTGGAGTCAAAAATCAAAACAGTATAAACTTTTCTGGTAACGTGGTTAGATTTATAAAGATTGGTCGTCACCGCAAGACATGCCTAGGGTGCAGAAGACTCTGAGTACTGAGTACCAAGTATTTTACTCTAATCCTGATCTTTTTTGAGTACCAAAGAATTTAATTACTACTGCAGTCGGTGTCAAACGATTAACTAAAGTAGTGATTGAATTTCCAATAGTGATTCAATTTGACAAAAATACTTAGTACTCGGAAATCAAAGTAGAATTTACCAATCTCTGCTAGGATGCCTGATAGCCAAAGAAGCTCCTGACTGAACAGCTATTCGAAAGAAGGCCAATTGGAAGACCCAAAATACGTAGGGCTGATTTATGTGGCGGCTGAATCCAAGATCCATCTTGCATATTCGAGACTGAAAATCGACTGCTCTGAACATAAATGAATGACGACTGATGTTACAGAAAGTCTTGACCTCACGAGGGTTGTAGCTCCAAAAAAGAAGAAAATTCATGTTAAATGGTTTTACAATAACGAATTCTACTTTCAGTTAAAATAGATTGTTTAATTACTTAAATTAAGTATTTTTTTAATTATCGCTTCGTATTTGTTTCACTCATGACTGATATTGTAGCATTGACATTGATATTGATGTCGGTCAGGATAGCTTTCAATTGGAGGATCATCGGAATGGACTGAATTGAAATAAATAAACAGCTCAAATGGAACGATAAATATCAAATACCTGAAGAAAATATTAAGATCAATTTGATTGGTTAGGTCAATCACAACACGTCATAGGTAAGGAAAGGTGACACTGTAACTTTCCTTATACCTGCAATCAAGCAACTAAGTTTATTGTCTATAACTGCAATAAATCATGTATTTGTATGATGGTTAATATTTTTTATATTACTATTTTTTGTCCCTTGTTCGACTTGTTATTTCCATTTGGTATACTGTTTTAATCGCTTCCCGACATTCTCCTAAACTGTGTACCTTAGAGCGGATTTCCTCTTGGCTTTGTCGCCTCCGTCTGCCGAAAATTGCGTAACAGTTGCACTCCCTCGGATGTAACGTAATCCACGCGTTGATTGTACGGGGAGGGACACAACCTTGCTCCGAGGGCCGAGCCAGGTAACCAGAGCCTACAAAATGATAGCCTTTCACTTTCACCTGCTTTCGAAGCCCGCTGATGGCAGATATTACCATAGCATGGTCCAGTCTTTGTCTACCGCAACCTCTGCGTAGGAAAAGTCCAGAAGCAATCTTATTTTGACACATCAGAAATCAGCTTGTAAGTTGATACTCATGAGTTTGATTCTATAGTTTCCTTTGAAAACAGGTTTTCATATTTCGGTTTTTATATACCAATTTTTTTATTTATTTCAATGTCATAAATTTAATACTAGCTAAATGGGACCAATGGTTAAAAAAAATAATCTCACCATTAAGATTTGTCTTTTAAAAAGAACTATTTCTGAATTGAAATAACATAATAATCTATAAGTTACAGCAAAATAAAAATATATAATGTTGGTTAATTGAATTAAATAAATTAAATAATGAGACATTGGTTGCTACTTATCGTGACTACACAATCCTCAGAAAACATCAAGATCCTTCACTAACTTCACATAACATAAATAAATCACACATATAAGGAACGAAATGAAAAATCATTTTTCCTTTTTTTTCAATGAATTACTTTTAATTTATTTGTATTATGGATTTTTTTTCATTGTTCCATATTTTTTATGGTACTGATCTAAGTTACTTATATTAGTTTATTGTAATTATGAATTTATTTTATTTTATTTGTTATTGTTCCATATTAACATAGGACGTGATCTAAATACTTAATCAATCGCTATATATTTTCCATCTAAATTATTACGCACATTCAGTTCCGAAATGAATGCTCGTGTCAAGGAAATTATATTAAAATATTCATTCCTAGAAACATGTTCCTGAAATTACTATTTTTTTTTTTTTTGGTTGTTTTTAATGAACAGTCATTCAAGAACTAGTTAAACATCATTTTATATAGTTCCTTTCTTATTCTTCCTAAATCCCTATACAGTTTTATCCAGGCGAATTTGTTGTCATCAATGTAATTAATTTGTTTCGTAATTGATAAGAATTTCATTACAACTAGAATGCAACATTGAAGGATGACGGGAATTCGAAAAATGATATTTTTGGGTTTGGCATAAAAAAAAACTTCCACTGTGGTATATAATTTCTATATTTGACATATCCTACATTCTTACAAGTTAAGGTTTCGAGAATATTTTCCCATCATCAGAATTTCCTGTAGTTTTTTGTTAAAATGTTTTTTCTGAATTATAAGGACAATTATAAATATGTATATAAGATATAGCAATATAAGAAAATTAAACTGGTCAAAACGGCTAAGATTTACAATTAAATTTAACTTTTTTTTTTTGGTATGCTATCTTGTCAGTAACACATTTTTTTTACTTTAACATTATCAGTAAAAGGCGAAAGATTTATTTTTTTCAAAGGAAGACCAGAGAAGAACATTACATGTCTTCTAAATCCGTTTGCAAAATCGCTATCTATAATCAACAGAGGACGTTAAAACGTTAGTGGCCATGTGATCTTTTATAGTTTGTATATATTGGAGTTTTGGCAATGGCCAGATTCCCAACTTATGACATGAGTGTATAAAGCGCTCTAGCTCAATCTCCACTGAGTTTTGCCCCATTGAAGCGGTTGAGAGAGTAGAACAGGGATCTCCTGGAGTCATGCTTTTACCTCCACAGTTGGAGGGACAAGTCTGGCTCGGAGTTCCCTCGTCTTATTGTAAGTTGCGTATATTTTTACATATGTGTTCTTTCTTTGTTATTTATTTATCTTTAAGTTATTTTATTGTTATTTATTGTATATAGATTATGCTGTTTAATTTATTTTTTATTTACTGTACATAGAATGTGAATGCGATCTTTGAATTCTATTATAAATGTCCATTGAGACAAATTGTAATATTTCTCAATAAACAATTTTTTTTTTAAATATATTCAGTGGCAATATATTTCTTGTACATCAATTGGCCTCTTTTATAAAGTAATTAATTTACATTTTTACTTTGCGCTTAACTATCTGTTCTTCCTCCTCTCATGCACTGTTTGTCTGTTGGTTTAATTAAGTTTATTTGTTTTATAGTGTCTTAATTTTTTTTTTAGTATAAAGGGATTTGCGTGTTCCTAGGTGTTTAGTATCAGTTTTGAAATTTACAGTTACGCTATTATTTTTTGTGATATGGATGGTCCCTAGAAGATTTCTATGGTCATTCTTTTAATGGCTACTGAACTATTAATTGTGGTTTATTGAATTTAAAGTTGTATTTTATGGCATGGTGTGCAAACACTGCTTTGAGTTTGAGATATGTTGAGCTATTCTTGTTTTGAGTTTGCAGTTTTGCTATTCTAATTTTTCTTTTTAATATTTCTTATTTAGTTTTGATAATTATATTTTGATGTAAGTTTCTTTAGCGACATTCATAGCGGCTATATTATAGTGGTTATTCATAGTATATAATTAAAAGATCTATTGGTTTATTATTTTCAATAATCAACCATTGTGATCGACCAAAAAATTCGAAAACTTAACCCCCTCTCAAAATTTGAGGTTTCACGTTTCAGGATGTGTAGAATTCGAAAAAACGAATAAAATTTTTTTTGTCCGTCCGCCGTCCGCTATCTGTTTTTTTTTTTTTTTTTTTTTTTTTTTTGTTCTTCCCTACCTCGCCTTTTAGGCTATACGGGATTTTCCTGAGCCGGAGGGTGAGGACGGGGAATTAAAAATCTCCTCCGTCACCGGGATACGAACTCATACTTTTTTAATCTTCTCAAATCTCTTATCCGGTTGCCAGGCAACTCGCGGTGCGGTGCACACGCTTTAGCCCATTCGGCCACCCCGCCCCCTTATGGTTAACTATTTAAATAAGAATATTATTTAATTAAAGCGAGAATAAGAATATTCAACATGTGATGTTTGCTCCGCCGTCCGCGCCTTTTCTCTGTAACTACAGGACCGATTTTTTAACAAAATTTGATATAAAATCAGAGGTCACCCAAGGATGATCCTCCTTCATCGGCATTACTATCCACCTTTTACTTTCAAAATGGCGGACGAAAAACCTGCGTTGCTATAGACTGTAGCTCCTAAACGAATGTACAGATTTCAATGAAACTTCGCTAAAGTCATTTTCTCGACGATCTTTAAATTTATCTATATAACATACTTCAACGAAAAGAAGCTGGAAAAAAAGTTACGAGGGATGGTCAAATTAAATTCCGAATAACTCGAAAAGTTTACAATTTTTTGTCGATGGTGTATTTTAAGAGTATACGAAATTTCCTAAAAAAAAAAAAAAAAAATCGTTAAAATCGGACAATTAGGAGCAAAGATATGGTCTCGAGTTTTTTTTTTTATGTTCTACTCGAAATGTTATATCCTTGGTTTGGTTCTTAAATTTTGAATATGTTACTGAAGTGATGCTATTTTTTTTTTTTTTAGCATATTACTGATGATTAAAAAAAAAAATTAGTCCAATAATCGGAAGCACCTTTTGTTTATTTTTCTCCGTAACTCGGAAGGTAATGTTACTTTAGATCTATAATTGTTTGGAAATAATAAAGCATTGTGAAATAATTTGCAGCGTTTTTTTCTTATGAGGATAAATTATTTAAAATAATCTTTAACTGAAAAATGTGCAATTATGCTACAGTACTGTTAACTATATATATATGTGACCTTGGTGTTTGATGTAGCCAGTGGCATATAGGAGAGGAATGTTTAACAGTGGCTGGCATGTCAATTGTGAGGGGCAAAGTTGTGTGAGTGAGGGGCGTGTGGCGGTGACAGTCGGCCGGCGAACAGTGGAGTCTTGTCCACAGCGCAGGGCTGTCAAACCGTCACTGCTCGTCCTGTTTTATGATAATCATTTTACTTGCTAACGGCTTTTCTCTTGTAACTGTTACCGATGTTAGCAACTCCTTGTTTGTCGAGTCCGCTTGAAACGAGGCACAAGTAATTGCCTTCATTATTTGTGAACCATTCCCCGTTAGGACACCCTCTGTTTATTTTTAGATGTTTCAAACATTTGCGTCATCTATATACAGAACGCTTTTATTCTTCATATATATAAAAAATATTATATAAGCACAACAAACTCTAGTAAATATTAATAGTTTAAAACGAAAAAAAAAAAAAATTATTGCAGAAATAACATTTATAAATGTTATATTTATTTATTTATACAATCTTCCAACTGCCAATATCTTTTTTCCTATCCACGCCCACCTCGCCCTTTTGGCTATACGGGGATTTTCCCAACCCACAGAAGAGGATAAGGATTAATGGCGGAGTTAAAAGCCCTCAGTCCATCCCCCACACCGGGACGCAAACTCGTTCTATTTTCATATCTGATGAATTTAAGTTTATTAATCATCTGGTTGTCGGGCAACGAGTGTTTTGCACACGTGTTAGGGCGCATGGACACTCCACCCCTCAAAAGTACATGAAATACCGAGTCTTAAACTGAGAGTAACTACTAGTGTTGCCCAAAATTCTTGCTTAAGACTAAGATTAAGTAATAAATGTCAACCTTTAGTTGATTGTTTATTTTGATGCTTGGCTCAAAACATCCAGGTCATCTGCGCCCGATTAACAAAATAATAATATTTTATACTATTTAGTTGGTAGTTTAAAAAAAAACAACAAACAATAATTAAAATAAAATTGCTATATCTATTATATAATATTTTCTTTGTGAAAGAACTGATGACTTTTTCCTTCGGATTTCCTAGTAATGCTGATATATTTAAATTTATTTCGAATTCTTTTAACCTTTTGGTTTGTAAAATGTACATTCTTCTAAAACATATTTTATTGTTAAAATCTTGTCACATTTTTGACACCTAGAAATAAAATCCTCTCTTATGAGGTGGGGTTGTGTCAGCATAGTATGACCGATCTTCAGCCGCGTATGGACGACTTCTCTGTGACTGCTGCGTTAGAAACTGCTCAACGGTCACACTTCTTCCTTTATGATCTTCAGCTTGCTGGTGTGCTGTTGTTCCACAGGCTCAACCATTCTTGGAATATGATTTCTCTTAAAGGCCTCTCATGTTCAGAAGCTGTCCAGAAATCTTTATCGCGGCTTGGAAGGGTATGCAATTTTCTTTGATACTGGAAGGGTATGCAAATTTATTAACTCTTCTACTCTAGCAAAAATATAAAGGCAGATCTACAGACCCACACTTTCTTTCTCATAAGGGTTGGATAAAAGCGTCGTTTGCGAAATGCATAATATAATCATATATATATATATATATATATTTTCACTTTATTTAAGGAAATTCTATTAGTTTTAACCCAAAACATTTTGTCTGATCCTTGTAATTTGCTTACATTACAACATTTATTTTATAGAATAAGTTGTAAATGTCTGAAATAAAAAAGAACTAATATTTATTCCCGATACCAACTCAACCACCCTTATTTAATTTGTATCCTGGTCAGAACAGACAGAAGGCTCTGACCTACTTGATGAAACTAACTAACCTACTTTAGCTGTGGTCAAGACAGCTAACTCTATTAGAAGTTGAGTTGGTAATAGGTAGCTAAAGTTTTTCGACATAATCTAGCCTTGATAGTGAAACAAAGTTTTGAAGTTGCTGTGGAGAGAATAATATGCAAATTCAGGTACAAGGTTCCCTCCTATCTTAATATACTTACATATGATTTACCTAAATGAAATATAGTTTAAAGAAAAAAAATTATTTTAATGAACATATTCCTTTGAAAATGGTTTAACTCTTGTTTTTATTATTGGACTGTAACAGAGTTGATAAAATTCTTCTTTTTTTTTTTTTTTTCTTGAAAGGAATTATTAGAAAAAGTTAATTTTAGACTAACTTTAACTAAAATGGCAATTAAAAATACATTTTACTCAAACCATCAGCTAGCTTTTTTGACCTAAGTAATATGAGCTTAAGAGTAAAGAATCTTCTGATTTTTTATTTCAATTTATTATGACTTTTGTTTTTATTTTTTATGACTGGCGATAGCTGTTACAAGAGGCCTTGACCCTACGTGGACTACAGCGCCGAAGAAAAAGAAGAAGAAGCAGGTATATAATTCTGCCTACAATTAAGCTGTAATAAAAAAAAAAAATATTAAATAATAATAAAGTGTGTGATTTATGGAACATTACTCTCGACAATTGAATAAATATATTTTAAATAGTGATATCATTATTAAGTTAAATATGGCATAAAAAATAATTTGATACAAAATAAAAAATAATTAACATTATATTATATTTATATTATGTTATATCGTATTAGAAATAATTAGCTATACTTTTACTTATTTTAATTGAACTAAAATTGTAATATCCTCATTATGAATTATTATTTTCAATTTGGAATATTTTTAATCATCCAAAAAAAAATAATAATTCCCATAAAATTTGACATTTTATCTTTCAAGATACGTATAGCTCGATAATAAACTGTGCTATAGTTTGTAACTATTTTTAATATTTTTTTTCATAACAGTAGTGTAGCCCCAACAAATGGCAACATTACAATTATCCATGGCAACAATATTTTCAAGATCAAATTTTCAAATTAAACGTTACTTACTAATTGCGTTCCTCGATAGGATTTTAACTGAAATTCAAAGAAATGTGTAGCGACATAATTGGTAATTGGTTGACTGTCGTGGATAATGAAGAGAAGAATAGTTGGAGTGCTCAGTCAAAAAAGGAAGGTAAAAAATAAATTATAATATTTATTTTTTACGTGTGTAGGGAAATGTGTAATGAATGTAATTCATAGGGAAATGTGTAGGCAATTTTTTTTTTTTTTTTTTTTTTTTTTGATAAGTGATGTTTTGGACCTGGGCAAAAATTTATTTTAAAATACATTGTTTAAAAAAACAATATTTTATTTTTTATTTATTTATTTGCTGTTATTTAACGTCGCATCGACTGCCAGGGCCATTAGCGACGATCGTTCTTCTTAAATATAACTAATCAATTTTATTTTTCGGATGTACTTCAGCGTTTTTTCGATACCAGCGTTTTCCTTGTACGGTGCCTTGTCTTCAATTTGGAGTTCGATTTGCTGTTTTCGGAACTTTTTGCACTGGAATATGTGTTCAACTATCAGATTAGCATTTTCACATACCTCACATGTTGGTCGATGTAAGCCAAGAAGTAGGTGGAGATGGGTCAGTTTGGTATGTCCAATCCTGAGCCTGCTTATTATAGAACACTCTTTTGATGTCAGGTGTTTTGGAGGATACCAAGCTCGATTTTCGTCTTTGGTCAGATGAAGGTGATTGCGCGGCAGTAATCTCCACTGTGCATTCCAGCTGGCGTTAACTTTCTTTGAAATTTCTCTTCTCCGTTCGTTGAGAAACATCGATCCTAAAACAGGTGAATCTGTGCTTCTGGCGGCTTCCTTTGCTCCCTCATCTGCTTGTTCATTGCCAATTATGCCAATGTGTGAGGGTACCCAAAACAATATTATTTTTCGACTATTTTTATTTAGTTTCAAGTTCATTAGCTGAATTTTTTTGTGCAATACAATATTTTAATTGTTTACAGAAAAAGTATTTTGTAATTGGAATTTAAATACTTGCTAAATAAAATAATAAAGTTAAGTAATTTAAAATAAGTAATAAGTAAGTAAAATAAAGAAATAAGTAAAATACTAGGTGTATTTTAAAGTTCTACAATAGAATATAAATAGGAAGTGTTGCCAATGATCCTGCAGGGTAGAGTTAACAATAAAAACAAATAAATAAAACAAAATTCTTATTGTTTGTCCCTTCTTAAATAATGTAGTTTTAAATAGTTTTCGCCCAGGTCTGCCTTAAAAGAAATTAGTATCGAACAAGCTGGTGATAGATAAATCAAATTTAGAAACAAACAGGTATGAAATTGCAACTGAGGAATTTCATATAGTTATTTTTTTATTGAAATAGATGATTTAGAATCCGTGTTTGATAAAGGGAAATATAATTTAAAATACAAACACTGAATAATTTGTAGATACAATTTGAAATGGAGAGTTTTGATCTGTCAAAGAATCAATATTTATTATAAATTAGATGATTATGTTTGATTGAATAGTTCAATATATATATATATATATATATACATATAAGGACTATTTTGAACCAACTATCGTATGATGGGCATAGTTGAATTATTAAATTTATGTAATAATTCAGTAATATAACACCCTGCTGAGCATATATATAATTGCACAATTCGATAGTCAGTTGTAGCATGATGGACAGCTAGTTACATGATTAACGTGACCTGAGCTCAGCATCACTGTATATACGATTTAACTGTCGCTAGCAATCTTATGTAAAGTCACACTGTCATTCCTTCTAAACATAAACTGTCATACATTCTTTCTACGTCAATCAATCAAAATTCATTCAAATAACCTTTAAAATTAAAAAATATATTCTTTTCGAATTTCTGATCAAGTGCGGGATTGACGATGTACAGCCTCAGCACTATTTTATAGACGATGCAGTGAAGTTTGATTTTTATATTATTATTTGTAAAATTTTCAATTATCTCCAACATTCATGATAATTACAAAGAATGTTGTTAGGAATCAATTGAATTAATAACAAAACCTTATTTTCCATGTTTCATATACTTCCTCCTATATAACTTCACTTCAATTATCATTTACGTTAATTTATTATATTATTGTTAAACTCTTCCTTATTATTATAGAATTAACATGATTAATTTTGAACGTTTTAAAACAAAAATAAAAAGATAATTTAACAAATTGTATTCTCTTGAGTATTTAACATAAAAAAATCCTCAAATTTACCGATTGCAGGACCTACAAGAACAAATTAGAATGCGCGAAAATAGGCTCTCATCGGTTGTTATTTCTGTTAAACTTATTTTTATAGTTTAGAAGAACGTGTCACAAACTGTTTATTTCCTATTTAGAGTATTTGTCTTATTCTTAAGGATTTTAGAATTAAATTAAAAACAACATCAAATTAATGGCAATTTGTCTTCTATTTATTTTATATTTCCTGTTTACAGAGTGTCCCTTAAGTAGAGTGATTTTCCTCTACTTAAGGGACTTATAGGAGTGATAGCAGACTTCAAGAGCTACAAAAAAGTTTATATAAGCAATGAGTCAATTTTTAGCAGAAAAGTAGCAAATCAAAGTTTTGTGGTTTTTCAAGTGAGTTGTATGTTTTATTGAATCTAATACAATAACTAAAGAAATGTTTAATTTAAGCAAGAATCAAGCTAAGTTCTGTTTTTAAAAAAATCATAAATTATCCGTTTTTTTTATTTTTTTTTTATCGTCATCCAACTATACTACAGTTCCCTCACTTTTAAAATAACTTCTTCGTTTAATAAGTTTTAAGTTCTTATTAATTAAATTGAGGTTTATTAGGGAAAATTGAAATTCAGCTCAAGTTTTGTAAAATAATGATAATTTTCATCTTGTCAAGTAAAAGTACCCCATTTTCCAGCAAAAATGACTACAGTAAATTGTTGTAAAGCTTTTATTTTTTTTTCAGGATCTGGAATGAATTTTAACAAACCCAATTACCTAAACACACATTTTATTTATAAAAAAAAATCAAGGACTATTAGGGAATAAACCTCAACTAAATTAATACGGACTTAAAGATTATTAAACGAAGAAGTTTTTGTAAAAGTGGGATAAGAGTAGTATAGTAGAATGATAATAAAAAAAAAATTATCTCGAATAACCCATGATTTTCCTAAAAACAGAACTTAGCTTAGTTTTGGTGATCAAAAGTCATGTGTAAATGGTTTTAACAATGATGAACTCTGTTCCTTCTTGTTTACAATGAAGCAATTATTTATTACTTAAAATAAATGTTTCTTGATTTATTGCTTTCGATTCAGTAAAAAATATGACTCACTTAAAAAAACAAACACAAAACTTGGATTTGTTATTTTTTTTTTTCTGAAAATTGACCCATTGTTTATATGAACTTTTTTGTAGCTCTTGAGATCTAATATCAGTCCTATAAAAATTTCCCTCTATTTACTGGGCATCCTATATATGGTATGAATATTGTCTTACCTCCTTATAATTATTGTCCAAGTGACAAGAAAATTATATTACTAAGTAAATAAAATAAATACAAAATAATAGAAATATTGGTAATTTCAATATTTTGAATACATTCTAGATTATGTTTTTCGATATATTGTAGTAATTACTGAGAAGACACTATGACTTAATGTTTCCATAGCACTTATTTGTTAAAAAAATATGATACAAATATTATAATAAAAGGAGCCTGAACATCAATGATTTTCAGAAGAATCACCGGTTTATAAATATCGGTTATAACAATAAGTAAAACAAACTTTGCCAATTATGGTACTATTACTATTAAAACAAACCACCACTGGTGAGGTTCAATAGAACTAGAACAGTACATCTTGTGATAGAAATCATGTAATAACCCAGAATAGAAATCAATCAAATACTCTGCAACAAGATCCTTCAAGACAACTAGGCCCACTAAATCTGCCTACTCGAATAACAGTTTCCCTTACACAATAGATCGCTTTCTATTCGCGATAACACAGGCAACTGGTTTGTAATATTATAGGTAAATAATTATTACGGCAAACAGACACCTTTCAAAAGATGCTTAGCGGCGAAAACTGTGGAGTCGATAACCTTAGAAAGTAACCCCAAGGCCGAGCTTTCAACTATTTAAACGAGAAAACAAGAGTGATTTACATAAAAGAAATTGTTCGTGTAAGATGCAGATTTCGAGGCGGTTAAAATTTAGCGTTTTGATAAATTTAATAGCTATATATAAAGCTATTTTTTCCGCCATTCAGTTTCTAGCATAATTATAACGGATTACATTGCTACTTCATACATTTCCAGTGCAATATTTTTCGTTAGGATGCTCAGTTAACTTTTGCTGAACATAATTTTTAAGCTATGTCTATTCCATAAAATTTACTTTAGTATCTCTGAGCGGCGACGTCACCTACTCACACTAAAAATTGATCAAATTCATTCGCTGATTATTCGCTTTAAAGCAGAATAAAATAAAAACGTTTTAAAAAATCTTTTATTAAAAAAAAATCTCTGTAAAATGATACCAATTTTTGGCCTCTTGCATTCATAACAGCTGAGCTACAAACGTTTGAAAATGAAACCAAAAGCGTCCAATTTAATAGGATTTTGTTTCTCACTAAATAAAATTTTCATTAGAAATCTGTATTATAAAGTAAAATGCCGGTTTCATAATCATAAATTCTAGTCCAAATAATTATGATGTCAGTACTGTTCATATATTAAAAAAAAATATATTTTATTGAGCATAATATTTGAATTAATGAAATATCTTATATTGTATAATTTAGATGTTACTGAAATCTGAACCTAGACCTAATAATTGTAGAGTTTTACCCTAACAGACTGACATTGGAAGTTATAACCTAATAGACAGTAGAGTTTTATGTACCTGTTAAATCTAATACCGTGGAGATATTCTTCGACTGTTTGGTTAATATTGAAATGGGTTGCTATTTTTTTCATATTTTAAATTTTCAATACATATAGATCTGTAATTAAGGAGAAATAGTGGGAAAAGTAATAGTAGTTCCGATTGAAAAAAAAAAAATGTTATCTTTACTTATCGTTTTATTTATTATTTCATTTTAAAAAAATTACAAAATCTACGATGATGCCATTACAGTTTTTTTTTTTAACTAATCTTATCAAATTGAATTCAGAAAATCACAATATTGTAAATTAAAGGAGGCATTTCTGTTTTTGCTTTTTATCAAATAATTAAAACATATATTTAGCCGTAGATTTTCTTATTTGACTTTTACATTCATGGAAATTAATATAATTTAGTTTTCTATATAAATTTGTTTTCCCGTCAATAATTTTTTTAATCAGTACTCTCTAGGTAATAATACCATGTCCATATTTGTATTTGTTCAAGGAAGCCAATTTTCCATAACTTTGAGCTATAAAAATTTGTTTCTCGTTAAATAAATTATTTAATTTAAAAATGGACATGGTTATTAAACGCCAGGGCACAGGTTTAATATATATATATTTTTTTTGGTGTCTAAACCTCATATATCCAACATAATTGATAATTGTTTTGAAGCATATGCAGCATTTTAAAGTAAATAAATACAGAACATAACGAAAATAAATCCCTCTTAAGTATGTGGCGGAAAGTTACTAAACTATTTTTTTTCATTTTCTACTATTAATAGTAGATAACTATCGACTTTCGTTCATCACTGGGAAAATGTTTGGAGCAAACTGTAACAATTTAATTTTTTTTATTTTTGTTTAAAATATTAATCTGCATCTGTCGATGAATGCCAATCAATAAGCAGATGGTCTGATTAAAGTAACGAAACTGACATGTCAGGCATGAGTAAGGATAGTTCCCAACAATCTGTTTTCTAAAGTTGTTTTTAAAAATCTAGTGAAACTATAAGCCAGCTTACAAGTTTATAAACTTCTCGCTTTTTTATTTTATATCTTTAGTTCTCATTTTGCTTACGGAGGTCGAAATAGTACTATTTCAGGTGGCATATAGAGTTAAATAAGCAATTTTCTAGTGAATTGGTAGAGTTGTTCGGAACCTATCACATTGCTGTAATTATCAATAAAATTTCAGCCAAGGCAAATATATGGTAAACATTTTTTCAATTAAAATATTTAAATAAAATAATAATTCGTATTTAAGGATTTCTTGAGGAACAAAAAAACTAAATAAACTTTTTGTCTATTTTGAAAAATGTTTACCCGTATAATGCTACATCGGTAGATCCAATTTGGTCCCAAAAATTTGGCTATTTAGAAAACTGTCTACCCCTTTAATGCTACATCGGTAGATCCAATTTGGTCCCATACTCATTTATATGTCAAATATAAATTTTTTTTCCTAAAACGGCTTGGTATTTGGGGTACAGATTTTTTATAGGAGAAACAAAGTTGATATTTGTTTACTTGTTGCGTATGTGGAGAAGAAATTCTTTACTACCCTTAATCTATTCAGAATTTTATTTGCTTTTAAGCAAAGGATTTTTGTGAAAATGTGAATTTTTCCTATCTCTGAGTGGCAGTATTTTTTTTTTTTTTAACTAGTCCAACAGCGAAGAATACTGAGGTCCAGTTTCTCCTCTGAAGCCTCTATAGCGGAAGAAAAAAGTAATCCGGCGCCTCATTTGCTGGATGTGCGAAGCGGACCCCAGACGGTGCAGACTGTTGTCCCGTATTCTATTGAAGATACTGCCACACTATTTACATAGGACTACGGTACCCTGGTCCACTTTCGATGTTGATTTTTTTTTTAATTCCTCTTTTTGGTCAGCATTGGTCTCGGTCATCGGCTGGTCACGGTCCGTATTGGTGATGTTAATTCTATCTTTAGATATTTTTGAAGTAAAAACTTCTTTAGACGCGTTTTGCACTTTTTTTTTTTTTGTAGAGAGAATTAGATTGACCAGTTGGATTTCAACGCTCGAGTAAAGTCGGCTATAGTCGACTAATTGAAATGTTTTTACAACCGAAATTTAAAATCGGGCCTGCATAATGTCTGCAAGGATATTGTTCAGCATTTCATTCTCTCTGTAATAAGCTATAATTCAAAATTGTATCCTAACGCGGCACCGGGTTAGGAAGGAGAAAATGAAAAAAAAAAGTGTCGAAAATCAATGAGTTGTTTTTGTCTTCTTTGTAATGAGCTATTATTTAAAGTTGTATATTAACCCAAAACCTTTAGTTGGTTTTGTTGTAAAAGTGTAGAACCTGTTGGTCATCAACGCCGTTAATTAAAATTATATATTATTATATCTTTTGGTTATAAATATTAAGAATTGGATAAAATTTAAAAAATGTAAAATGTACGTTAAGGTTATAAGTTGTTTATAGTTATTAAAGTTTAGTTATTTAAAGTTCGCACGTAAGATAAAAAAGAAAAAGGAAAAGAAAGAAAAAAATGGTATGAGGAAAAAAAAGAGGTGGAGAGTGCTGCGTGAGAGGTTCAAATATTTTTTTTTATTCTTTGGAGAGAAAACATGATTTTCCCTAGGATTGTTTCATCATTTTCCAAAGCAGCCGGTGTATTTGCTGGTATTCCCCTTATGTTTAATTATCTAATATAAAAGGCATAACTCTCGAAGACATGGACCACTGTCATTCTCTCTCCACACTTCCGACAAACAGGTGAGTTTTTATTCTTAGTCGCGAAAGGACAACTTCCTCTCTGCGTTCACTGCGACTGGAACTGCTCCACGGCTTCACTTCTTTATTTATCGCCTTTAATTTATTTGGAGGGCTATTGTCCCATAATGTCTGCCAATCCTGGTGCATGGCCTCTTTCAGGGGTCGCGCCAGTTCGGACGAAGTCAAGAAGGCTTTACCACGTCCTGGAAGGTCAAGAGCTTCTTTTGCTGCTCTGTCAGCCATTTCATTACCACCAATGCCTACATGACCAGGGGACCATAAAAAATGCACCAATGTTACTTAGCTGTTTTATGAGCCCCAAAATAGTATATATTCCAATGTGGTCTGGACACATGTTACCCAAACCCGTGTTAGAGAGTAGGAGAGGGAAAAATATTGTGACCAAAACCATATGATAATATATAGTACAAATGCTAATATTATTACAACATTGAAATTTCATTTTGACATTATTAAGAATATATAAAAAATAAGAAGAGAAATAATGTAAATGATAATAAAAGCAGAAATTCTTAATGGATAATATATAATAACATTATATATTATTATCGTCATTTACTTTAATTTAATTATATTCGTAGTTTATTTTTAATTATAATTAAACTTTTAAAAATGTCATCAAATTCAATCAATACAGAAAGAAAGATCCAAAAATGGTTTCAATGTTTTTAGCAAACATTTAAAAAGAATACATTAAACCAATATTTCTTCCCAAAATACAAACTTTTAATAACTTTGTATCCTTGTTTTAATAAAATGTAACTGAGGGGAAATCCATTCAACAAAAAACAGTACTTTTTAGGAAACGATGGACCTTTATTAAAAGTTTCTATCAAAGATTTCCGCAGGTGATTTGAGTTGAAAGCTCAACCAAAGAAGATCATTCATACATTTCTCTTCTTAACTAATCACAGAAATACGAAAACAGACTAGCAAAAAAGGATTCTAATCGGACGTAGTTTTCAGATTTTTTTCAGTTTTTCAGGTAGGGGACTTTTTTCAGATTTATTACCACACTTCCTCCAACTGTGACATGTGAGATAGTTAAATGTTCGTTTGTTTTAAATTAAATGCAATTATGAAATACCACAGTTACATAAACAAATACTAAATAATAATGACATAAAACAAAGATTTACCAATTTTTATCAAATTTCCTTCATTAATTTGACGTTCATATTTCCTTTTTTTTTCTTTTTTTTATATTTTAAAATACACAATAATTGTTATTTTGATTTTAAAATTAATAACAGGTCACCTCATTAATCGTCACATTCTCCAGTTAATGATAAAAACATATTCGTCATTTTATGAAGTTTAAGGAAATTGTGTTTCAATAGTTGCAATTATTTGAACTGTTATTTTTCCACCATATATTTATTTATTCAACAATCTTCATCTACATGGCAACGTTTTGGCCGTTACTCCATCTTCATGTCAGCTGATTTATTTCATCATTCAATTTTCCATAATAATCTAATTACGGTGCATTGAGTGTTTAAATAAATCAATGTATGCAGGTTGAATAATTAAATATGTGATAAAAAAATGACTGCGCAAATCATTTCAATAATAAAAACCCAAGACAATGTATTGCTTCTTATAAAATATTTCGATTTTTATCTTTTTTTATCAAAGTACAATTAAAAAATTCGAAATGAAATATTTTTCATCAAGTCGGATACTCATCAAAGTAAAACTAAAGTTTCTTATCGGACCATTATCAGTTCCTTATCAAAAGGCAGCAAGAACCACTCGAGAAGTTAAAAATAAAAATCTAATTAGGACCGAATTCCAACTTTTTTTTCTTTTTACGAAGTAATGAAGAATGAACTAAGTTAATATCAACTTGGGCTTCAGCCAATATTAGCCTGGGTGGTAATTAAGTACCGAGCGATCAATCAGCTCGAAATTGTTGAAGTCTTATAATTTTTTGTTACACTACTGAACCATTATAAGAAGTATCAATAATTTTATGATTTCCATTTATTGCGCAATGAGCTATTTCTTTATTGCCAATTACACTTTGTGGATTAAAGCGATATGAACTAAAAATGCGAGAATTTTCAAGTAGTAATGAAGGAAATTTAGTATTTATTGTTCTTCATCTATCGTGGCACTAAAACTCTATTAGAATAAGAGTCTGCTATTATAAGATGATTCTCAGTATTCTTTAGAAGAAGCATCCCTTCATTATAAGATGTATCGATAAATTTATTATCAATTTATTATACAAAAGTCGATTTATTTCTTGGCATTTACATGATGTGAATTACGCTGCTGAGAACCAATCATGCAGGAATTTTCAAATAATGAAGGAAATTCAGGTTTTCTTCTTATTCTATTATGGAACTGAAACTTCCTGTAACTTCAAAGTATAATGCATTTTCATACTTTCCATCATCCAAATTAAGTCTTGGTCCGCAAATCCATCTATGTAGATCTATCTATCCATCTATGTAGATCCATTTATCTTACCTAATAAGTTTCATAATATATACTCCCTAGGTGTTGGGCGGATGCGGATATGCCGGATAAAGTCCATCTTTATTCTCCAACTCTCATTGGCTTTACATCTCGACATAGCTCCTGAAGTTCATTGTTCGTTCTTATTCGCTGTTTCATTCTGTTTCATTCTTCCGAAGAATGCCCACTAGTGGGTCCTTGATAATGTCTAACAATCCGACTCATGTGTTAGCACTGCTCTAATTCAGGTTTTGTGTATAGGCCGCTTGGTGTTGCCCATGATATCACTCGGTTTTTAAGGTGCCTTTCAATAATAAAATGTTGGAGTTCATTCTCTACATCCAAAGTTATATGATTATTTTACGTTTGGCTGCTGTGTCAGAGAATAGGTGTGAGGGCGTGGCAGCTTAGCACTCTGATACTGGGAGGTGGCATATAGTATAGATAATACGCTGCTATTTATACTATGGCTGTCGGCCATTGTTTATTTGTTTTGGAGTATCGTCGCAGAACTGACTAAGACAGGCTTAGAACGATTTATAAGGACTGTTATTAAAATTATTTGAGCTTATCAGTAATATTTATTTGATGTTTTTATAGTACAAAATATGATACCATTATTTTTATTTAATTAATCAGTGATCATATTAAATCTTGGCAAAAAATATTACTGAAACAATATAATTATTTGCGATAAAATCTTTATTTTCACAAAAATCACTGATTTACAAATTTTAATTGACAAGAAAGACTAGAAATTTTATTGACAGAAAAGGAGAAATTTTATTAATGTGAACTATCTTATAACTGCATGATTTTATTTCCAAAAAAATATAATTGCAGAAGTTTATTCTATCTGTATAGTTTATTATATATATATATATATATAGTCATGACAATAAGTTTTTCTAAAACATTTGTAGGGTTTTTTATTTGTTTGACATATCATTTTCTACCAATCTTTATTTATTTATTTATTTTCAAATTTTGTGTTAATACCATAAAAAGACTGTGATTAAATATAGTCCGTTGTACTGACGCCTTTTTAATTAAATTATTATATGAATTTCGTGATTAGCTTCATTTCATCATGACCTACAATCATTTTATTTGAAAAACTCTAGGGATTGTGGCGTTTTCAATCTAGAGGTAGGCAAACTTAGTCTATTTAATTAGGTATTTAATATCCATTTGCTTTCCACTTGGATCGTAATATAATTTGATCATAAAATTTAAAAAAAAGATGGCATACAAAAATATTGGACCGTTTGGTTAAAATAACTTTGTTATTTTGACATGTTTGGGATGTACCTCACGAAAAACGCCCTAATATTTTTGAAAGCCACCTTTTTTCTCGACTTGGTATTAGATAAAATTATCTGACGATTCAAGTTCGAAGCAAATGGGTATTTACGAGTTTTTAGTACCAAAGCGAATTCCAAATTGAAAACGCCCCAATTCCGAGAATTTTCGTAAATAAAGTAGTGGTAGGTTACGATGAGATGAAGCTATTTACAAAGTTTCTGGTGGATGTTAATATTTCGATAAAAAAAAATTGTCTGTACCACGGACTAAGTGTTCGAGGTAAATACTAGGCCATTTTCAGTGTCCATGAGAAAAGGTTATATGTGAGGATTTTTATAATTAAGTCTACCCTTCTGTAGTTGGCATCGATTGCAGGGTCTCGGTGATTTAAATTCTTATCACTTCTATTGTCTTTGTATAGGCAAGTTTATAAGTACATAAGTACTTAACTTTGTGAAAACATGTATTTCAATATAAATTTGTTTTGTCTTAAAAAGAAAAAAATATTTTATTGACAAGTAACTATATAAATATTTTTTGAAGTTCTTTGTCCAGTTATAACATTATTCTAATTTATCCCATCCATTGATTCTTAATCAGTTTTAATAACTGATCTATTCTTTAAAAAAATCAGTAACAAACAAGCTTTTTTTTTTTTACTGAGACTTTGTGAAAGCAGTGACTGGCATGGTCATACTTGAAGCTGGTTTCCGATTGACATTCTTATCAAAGGATCAGTGATTCTGGAGTATAAAAAATGCTCAAACAATATTCGCCTCTTTTCCGGCAAGCTGTCTTGTCAACCTGCCAAAAATCTCACTCCTAAGTCCTCTTTCAGGAATCCGTGTTTTCCCTCCTCGAATTCTTTTAACGTGAGTGAAAATTCTCTAAAATCCCTTTGTTGAATTCATTATACCTGCGTTTCATACCAAAACGAAAGCAAAAGCCAAACATGTATCAGGTTCCACCGTTTTTTTTTTTCTTTCAAGAAAGTCTTAAAGAAACCACGGACTCATTCCTACGTCCACTTTCTCAGGCGCAAAGGCGAAATTCTTACAAAGGGAACCAGAAGTCTTTGTGGTAGCCAATAACTGCTAAGTTATTAAAAACAATTATTTGATAAAAAGATGGAAACAGATGGAACCGAATCAATTCCCGAAACGAATGAACTAAATAAGTCAACATGATTAAGAACTGAATTATTTATCAATTCTCACCACCACCGTAGGTGGAATTCGGTGGACATTATATTCATGATAGGTCTTTCTATAAAGTATGCGGAACACCAACACATTCCATAAACATCATAAATAGTGTTGCCCGAAATGTTGCCTTACTGTTTCAAAACCAAGACCAAGCCTGGTAAAAAAACATCGATTTTTTCGACTGAAATTCTTTTATACCAAAATTTTCCCATATTAAAAAGTTTTTGATGTACATTTTTAGTGGAGCTAAACCTTAGAGAACATATTTGTGAATTTCGGTATTTATCAATGAAAAAACTCAATTTGACCATCAAAAGAATACAAACTCTGTCCAAAAAAATGTGTTGTATCTCTTGATGTTGGGTGTTGTGTTCTCTGTTATAATTTTTTTTATGGAAAATTTACGAAATTTAAAATTCTGTTTTTTATTAAGACGTTTAACAAAAATTGCTTGTTTGAAAAAAAAATGTTATTTTTTATAGTTGAAATGTTGTTTAGTTAAATTTTTAGATTTATATTAACTGATTGAACGAACTATCGTATATGTGCTATGTATGAGTTGAGTGGAATTTAAAACAATTTAATTCGATAACCAGTGTGAGAGACAGGTATTCCAGTAATGTCTCGCTGAAAGATGTTTTATGGAGAAGTTACTCTCACATATTTAAATTTTTTTTTAATATGATGCTACTAGATCCGTTTTCAACTACATATTTTGGTAGAGTGCATACATTCACTAATAACCTTGTTTTTATTATATTATGTTAGTGTGAAAAATAATAATAATAATAATAAATGCTTAGCGAACCCGAAGGTTCGATGCCGACACCACCAATCGCTTATTACACACCTTCCTCCAGCATTCGTCGTCCAAACTTAGTCCCTTTAGATCGGCTTTAATATAGTTTGAAGAAACTTTTTAATTTTCGAAATCTTTCTATTAAAGAACATTAAATCAGTAACATCGTGGTAGTACATTTTATTACTTCTTGGTTCAAAACTGAAAACAATAAAGACCGAAAGGCTATTTATACTCTTATTAAATGTCCTTAAAACAAAATTGCTTAGCTGTAAGATTCCCCATGATAAAAATTAAGAACTCTGGAATTCTCTGAGAGGATATTTTCTTAAAGGCCTCTCTTTAAATTTCTTTCCCACAACTGTATATTCTTACAATGATATCCTATTACCCTTAGCCCATAATGCTGCACCATGAAATAACTTTAAACAAATCAAATGAGTTATAGCAGATTTATTTGTTTATTAATGCATATATTATTTGAACTTAATGTTTCTGTTCACATTCGTCAGAAATATTGACAACCAATGGTTCGCTGTCGGAAAATAGAATACGAGTAAGAAATGAGAGAGAGAGAGAGAGTGAGGAGTTCCCAGCGGAATCCCTTCCTATATTGATTTTAATATTGTTAATATCCCTTACCCGCAACTTTTTTTTTAGCCTCTTACGTTAGGTTGCGAGTATGTTGTTTGTAGCCATTGCATGGCCATTTATGTTATTGAGAAATCTTTTGTAGTATGTCCTTATGCGGTTGTTAACTGTTGGCAACTGTAGGTCTTTATGTAAAGTGATGTTCTTGACATACCGGGGAGCTACGGTTATAGTCCTGAAAGTTTTTGATTGAAAAGGTTGTAGAGAGGGTATGTGGATCTTTGTGGCTGACCCGTAATTCTGTGAAGCGAAGAAGCAAAAGGGTTTAAGTAAGTAAATTTAAGTTTTTCTGTCTTATTTAAACTGAAATTATTCAGTTTAAGTTTCAATTTCGAACGCATTGAAAGGAGTTTCCTTAGTTTTAGTTTTTTTTTTTTCGTTCTTGATATGTGGGTCTCATCTCAGTCTTCTACCAATTGTCAGTCAATTAAATCAAACTTGATCCGACCGAGGAATTCGTAAGTTTCGATGGGCCTATGGATTCTTTTAACAGTTATCAAGGATTCCTATTTTTCAAGGATATTTATTTTAGAGTTTTAGAGCCCCAGTATGAATCTGTGAATCTAATTATTAGAAAAATTGTGTTCTTTCAGATCTAGTTGATATGAACCGCTCGACGTTTCCGAGTACTTCAGCACTTACTAGATAAACGCTCTAAACTTCCAATTAATTACAAAAGACTCATATACATGACTATAATAAGGCCTATTTGGACTTACGGAGTTGAGCTATGAAGCTCCACTAAACCATCGCATTCCTCTCGTATCCAATCCTTAAAATCCAAAATCCTTCGTAAAGTCCTCAATGCTCCCTATTTTGTTACAAATAAAACCATCCATAATGATCTTAATGATTCTTATGTTTCAGATCTTCCCCAATCCAGATACCTATCCTTCCATAATAAACTTCCATGATAAACCCTCTCTTTTCTAACCTTGCTTCTTCTTCAATTCCTGATAACCTTCCGAGGCGTCTGAAAAGAAGATGGCTCCGTGATCTCCTACTGTAGATATATTATTAGAGTGCTACCAGTAGGTAGTTACTCAGCAAGTGTTTTCACGTCATTATATCCATCTAATCAAATTTACTAGATGCATTTTTTTTTATACAGTTGTAAATATCATTAAGAAATAATTAAAAAAAAAAAGAAAAAGAAAGTTGATATGAGTACAGCACAATGAGTTATATACTCAATTACTCATGATTTAGGTGCAGTGCTGATTGTTTTTGATTATTATTATTCATAATATTTGCTATATACGAATTTATATATTTATTTTTTCAAGTGAACTGATTCGAATTTCGAATTTCAAAAAAAAAAAATTATTGAAATACTTTTCTTCAAAACTGGAAGTGAGAAAAAAAGATCAAAATATCAATGCGAATTTTGAAAGTTTTTCATTGGGTAAATTATTGGCTGGAGAACCATTGTTTCAAAATGTTGTTTATTGTAAAATAAATAGACACAATAATTGTTTTAAATGGATTTGCGTGAACAACTAATGCTTAAAAAGAAAAAAAAATGGCATGATTGACCAGTAAACAAATATGATAAGGAAATAGTCCCACATTTTCAATTCAAGGTAGGAGTTATCGATGGCCCTTAGTGAGATATTTCAATCATTATTGTAGTATAAGTATTGTAAGTGTAATTTTTAAGTTTCTTAAAACACTCTTGATACAATTTTCCTTAATCAGTAGTTTTTTTTTTTTTTGTTTTTTGTGCAGTGGAATTTTAACTTACAACTAATTGGTGAACAGTTTCTTCCTCGGTTGATTTTTTTTTTTTTTTTTTTTATTACTTCATAATTTTCATTGAAATTTTGAGGCTTTTCACCTAGTCTTCAGGATTTTAGTAATAAATAATAATTACTGAAAAAGTTCTGAAGATGAAGTAGAAAATCATAAGGAAATTGTAATATAATTAAAAACTAAGTAAGGAGGATGTGAAAATTTCACGATTCAGTTATTTCCGCACAATTAGCAAGTTATTTATTTAGTTGTATTTGGGCGGCATGTATACCACATATGTCAGAGGCCTTATTCAATTTCATATTCATTTCAGTTACATAATAATTGGCAAGTTATTATGTTCGGAATGAATCATAAAATCCTTCGATAATATAGCTGTCCTTGAGAGTATTCAAGACGACATTGAGAAAATCGTTAAAAATCTGATAAGAGAGGCCGAGCAAATTTGCCTACAAGTAAATAAAGCCAAAACAAAGTGCTTTATAATAAGGCGTAAATTCAGCCCGAATAGCATGATCTGAAAAGAAAGGAAATCATATCCGAGATTAGAAAAATTTAAATACTTCGACTCCACAATAACTTCAGACTGAAATCTTCAGCGAATGACCAACGGTCAGAAATAGACTAGCGCAAATAGAGCTTTCAAAGATATTAAAACCACCAAAAATCCTAAGAACTCTCAAATTAAGGGCGTACAATGCTGTGATAAAGACAGTTCTAAGATAAGGCTGTAACCAGCAACCTAGAAAAAAAGTATTGAAAAAGTTCCTGAGAGAGAAAAATCCTCTGCATGATAACCGGAGCGATCTGAGATCAGAGTACTAACACTTGGATAAGAAATACCAATAAAAACTGCTTATTGGAACTGTTCAATCGATATCCCATGATATGAAGGCACGGATGTTGAGATGGGCTGGGCATTTAGCTCGTAGCGATCCATCTGGAAGCATCTACGTAACAATGTAGTTCTCAATAGAAGGTAACAGACCGTGTGGAAGGCCAAAAAGCAGATAGATAGATAGAATCAATAAAGACCTAAAACATATCTGCAGATAACTGGAAAGGAACAGCACAAGACAGGCAGAGATGGAGCAGGCTTCTTAATTCGGCAAAAGATCTACAAGGTCTTTAATTCTAACAGAAAAAAATAATAATTACAAGTTAATCATTCGACGTAGTATCTAAAAGTATGCTGTTGAAAATGTTAGAAAGATATTAATTGACAAGTAGAAGCATTAAAAATCGTATCAGCCGTGCGATGTGAAAAAACGTAAACACAATACAACACATGAACTGTCTTAGTTTTTGAGTTTAGTAAAAAGTACTATTTCTAGGCGAACAGCTGCCTAAAGTATTTTCGCCAAGATCAAGTTTAACCACCAGGTTTCTCCCAATAATTACTTACAGAGGCAAGTAATGCCCCAAGAGAATATCTTACATCTTCTTATGGCTAGAATTTTATATGATTTTATGTTATTCTTGGATGCCTCCCGGACCAACTTCGAAAAAAATAAATAGAACATAGTGTCATTGATCTATGTCCTTTTTTTCTTTACATTTGCATACTGTAAATAGTGTATGTAGGTATGTATGTGTCCATTTTTATTTATTTTTAGTTTATTTTATTCTTATTTGTTGTATGTATATATTATTTTTCTGTATAATTTATTTTATTTATTGTACATAGAATGTGAATGTGGTATCTGAACACTATTATAAATAATGTCCTTTGAGACAGATTTTAGTATTTTTCAACAAATAAGTTATTAAAAAAACAGCAAAAAAAAAAAAAACCATTTGCATTTAACCGACCTCGTCAGTGATACTCTTCATTGAATTTTACGGCTATCGATTGAACGTTGGACTTATATATATATAAACATAAAGCTAGAGAGAGAAGATAAAAGCACGTATATTACTTACCGTATTCATCTAATTCTGAACCATGGTAGCCTTCTAACTCGTTTAAACTCAATTGACGCCTTCTATGAAGAAGGTTTAGAATCGGATATTGTTATAAAAGGTATTCTATGAATAACAAGAAGAAAAATTGCCGCTGCAAAAGCTTTTGATCCATTGAAATTCTAGACAATATCGATTAAGTTGGCTTCAAATGCCTCGTACGAGGGTTCTAAGAGAATTTATCTACATAAATAAATTATTATTAAGCGTCGTTTAAGTAATGTGAGTTGTACTAGTTATTTTATTTAATTTACCGGTCATTAATTACTATATATGGCTTATTTTATTTCTTCTCCATTTTTAAGTGTCATTGGCGAATGAAATGACAATCCAAAAGGAAATTAGACGGTTTTCTTGATTTTCCTTTTTAAGTTTTACAGTTTTTTTCTTGTTTTTTTTTCTTGATGCCGATCTAAGTTGGCAGCATTCTTGGCTCTTTCATTACCACACATACCGCATTGAAATGTTACCTACATCAATATTGTTTTTTTGCATAAATGTTTCATATAAACTATGGAAGTATAATGTAGAATAAATAATTATGGTCCTTGATTTTTGAAATTTCTTTTTGAACTGTCACAGAATGTGTCACAATGGTATGTTTTCGAAAGTGTGTGCGAGTGTATGAGATGATACTCACTTTTTAATTATAATTTCTTTTAATCATTTTTATATAAAATATTTCGTTACATTTTTAATTTATTTTTATCTTCGTTTTGTTATTATTACAGTTTGCTTGTAATCTAATTTCTTAATTGTTTTTCCCATAATGATACAAATTCAACTTATTGTATATTGTAAGTCCTATGGGAGATATTTATTGTAATAAAGTATATGAAAATCTTAACAGTCTTTCTCTTCCAAAAATTCGTTATATTTATTTCTGACGTATGGGAATTTTTTTATCCCATCTTCAGACTGTTTTATTATCTTTCTATCATCTCATATTATTTAAGACTTATCATTTTTATATCTAACAAATCCTTATTTTAATTGTGGACTTTTCTCTATGATGATAGGAAGATAATAAAATAATCTGAAGACTGGATAAAAAAAATCCCGAAACGTCATAAATAAATATAAAGACTTTTTGGGAGAGAAAGATTGTTGAGATTTTCATATACTTTATTACAATAAATATCTCCCATAGGACTTACAATAAATGTCCTATAGAATTGTTTTGTAATAAAGTTACAGGTTTATATTAAAAGTTTAATTTTTATCTATTTAAGTTCTTTAAAAAAGTTCTTCTAATTAAAAAAAAACAGAGATTAGACTTAGATCAGAGTTATAATTTATCTTAAATGAATGGTACATGAATCTAATGTGTTGTTTGTTTGATTAGCTATTAATAAAAGTAATTTTTTTAAGAACGACTTTCAGCGAAATCGACAGAACTTTTAAATGAAAGTGTTATTAAAATTAAAAGTTATGTAAAACCTTCGCTTTCAAAAAAGTTTTAAAGGGAAAAGTTCTAGTTCGAAAAGAACTGAAAACTCCACAGTAAAATTTTAACGATTCAGCAGATATTTATCTATTGTCAAAATTACCATTGTAACTATTGAATTTTTAATAAAATAAACAATAAAATATATTTTAAAACAAATAAAATATTTTAAAAATATTTTTCATCCAATATCATAAGAAAACTTAGCCAATTTTTTGCAACTTTTGGTTGATTTATGTTTCACAATCAGGTCCCACTGGTGCTTTTATATACTTCTTTCGTATCATTATATAAATAGGCAAACACAAAACGGTCAGCCGCTTTTACTCCTCTATTATTCAACCGATTTTCTTCCTTCTTTTTTGTTTAATAGCTATTGGCGAGCTTTAGTGCTATCAATAAATAAAAATATGAAAAAGGTATATAAATAAAAATATATTTATTCTTAAAGTTCTTCACTGTCTTTTTTTTTAATTTTTATACTTTTAAAAGTTATTTTCGCAATCAAATTCAGGAGTGTTTTTGTATACACTTCTTTATCATCCGGCCTTTCCGTTCGAAATGTCGGCCGAAAAACGTGATTCGATTTAGATTGTAGCGCAAAACCGGCTTCAACGATTTTAATAAAACTTGGCTAAAATCTTCCTTAAAACATTTATGATTTATGTATGTAACATACATGTATACAATATACTGGAAACAAGCTATATACATTTTTACGATGAATTCAGGATTTTATTTGCAAATAACTCAAAAAGTACACAACTTCCGATAGTACCAATATTTATTTGTAAGCTTTCTGAATTCCCTACAAAATAAAAAAATCATCGAAATCGGATTATTTGGTACAGGAAAGTTCTACATAAAAATTGATTTAAACTGAATTGATATTGCTAATTTAAATTTATTTTTTACTTGCGTAATAATAACATTAATTTATTTTGATAATAACATCCATAAATCAAAATGAAAATTAAATATTTTTGAATGAGTTTATTTTTATTACTTATATATAATTTTAAGTAGTTTAAGCTTGATTGTTAATTGAAAAGAAATTATGTTTTAATAATTAATCGGAATTTATAAATCGTGATTTATTATTTTTTATTGAATTAATTTTTTATTTAATTATATGTTTTCATAAAACTTTTAATGATTATAGTCGAATTTCGCCTAAAGGGCGATCACTAGTTGAATTTAATGAAAGCTACTAAAGAGAAATGGGGGCATTAAACTTTTCTTTGGTTTATTACTTATTAATATATATTGCTCATTAAACCATTTACTAAGGTAGAAAGGTATACGGCCAAACCCTCCTAGGAAAAAGGATCATCAAACGCTTTATATCTCTTTGGAACGTCACTGTCTATTATCTACTCTATAAACTTCTCACATATATTTTATAGTAAACTCGTTTAATGATGGCCTTTTATGGGATTCGGACTTATTCAGTACAGTGGTGCAATAAAAAATAGGATAGACTTTTGTCCATTTTCTTTTCTAAGTTTCAAATAAGTATTAGCATTAAATGTATATAAAATTTTCATCGGTAGACTATTGCTATATAATGTTATCCGTTATTTTTCTTTCTTTAACGTTTTGCAGGTCCATCAAGAGAAAAAATAATGATTTTATAAAACATTAGAATTTATTATATATATATAACAACAAGTCACTAAGTACCCTTTTGGCAGATTTTTACCCGAAGGTACGTTGTTAATTTAGATTATATTTATCGATATACAAATCCTTTTATGCGTAAAAAATAGTTTCATTTAGTGCACGATGTTCTGACTTTACACAGCAAAAAATTACTATCTGGTACTTAATGACTTCCTTCACTGGATTAATTGATCAGATGGTTAATAAAACTAACTAAGTGACGTAAGTCCCATTCTTTGTACTTGAAATGTTATAAACTTGAATTAGTGTTTTGCTTAAGTATAATAGTGAGCGAAACCTCATTATTATTATATGTGCGATTTGGTTTCCTTCCTGTTCACTTCTTGCTTCCTCACTACCGAATGTATTCGTGCGAGAGGTAAAAATAATTTTGTGCTCAGAATCGAAATTTTCCACTTGCATTTTACGTTTCAGACATGATTGATCAAATTCGGTTCGGCGTCTGTCTGTCGGTCTGTCTGTAGTCAAATTGATGTGACAGACATATCTCCTACTACCTTACATCCGTTCTTTATGAAATTTTCGGGGATTTTGCGGGTTAGCGTCTAGATGGTCCCATATCGATTTCATTGAATTCCATCCAGCGCTTCCGCTTATGCAAGTATTTTGCAACGAAATCAGATTGCTATTTTAGTATATATTTTTTAATTAATCAGATACCTCAAATTCTATTGACTCAAATTCATTAAAACATTACTTAATGATGTTTTGCAATAAACCAACGATATTAATTAGACATATACTACTGTACGTTATCCTATTAAACACTTATCCTAAATACAGTCAACGTATAAACATCAGCGGAGCATGATTTTTCATATATACAATCATATCATATTGCTTGAGCACAAAGTCGAGAAAAAAATTGCCTTCATAAATATTGAGCCATTTGGAGTCACCTAATTGTCAAAATAACAAGATTATATTGGCTAAACGGCCCATTATTTTTGTAAGCCACCTTCCTTATTGATTATTAATTAATTGATCATTAATTATCTTATAATCCAAGTGGAAAGGAAATGGGCATTTACTAGTTTTTAGTACATAACTAAATAGAAAACAATTGGCGACCTCCAGATTGAAAACGCATTTATTCCGAGTTTTATTTATTATCGTAAATGAAATATTTGTAGGTTACGATGAGAGGAATCGATTTACAAAGTTTAAAGCGGATAATAAGAATTTGATAAATAGGGGTCTGTACCACGGACTTTGTACTTTATACTTAATCAATACTTCTGAAATAACAATTTACTTAATAAATGAACAGCAAGTATCATTGAAATATACTTATTGCACTCGCTCAACTTATACTTTTTTTGGAGGGGAAGGGGGTGGAAGAAGGACAATGGTTTGTATAAGTCTATTACTGAGAGCATAGAAGCCAAGTCTGGATATTATTTTATTTATAAAAAAAACATTTATTTTTCTTTAAATTATCTAAAATTCTCAAGAGATCATAGAACTATTCTTCTCTGTTAACTTTTTCAATAGATTTTTAGTTCATCTAAAACTATTATAAAGAGAAATATTTTCATTTTTAAAACCTAAATATTTTATTTCTTTATTTTTTATTTCTTAATGATATTTACAACTGTATTAAAGAAATAAATTAAACATAAATATGAGATAATTTTCCATGGTACCCTCAAAATCCATAGCTCCATCCATAATAGGGCTCAATACCTCAATTATAGATAATACAGTGAAGATATACTAATATGAAATCTCCAAACTCTTTCATTTATCGCTTTTTTCGTGCATATTTCATTTAGTTCACATACATTTCTCCAATATTATAAAATAAATAGCATCAATTAGGGATGAGCTATTAAATCTAAAAATGTTATCTATTTAATAATAAAATTACTAAACGAAAATAAGTGAATTTATTGAAAAAAAAAAAAAAAACGGTAATCAATATCTTTTACTCAAATCTTAGAAAACAAAAATCTAAAAAAAAAAAAGTTTGAACAATCAATCTGTATATTATTTAGGCATTATTTTAATGAAACTACTATACATTAACAAACTTTACCTCTTATTTGATTACAGGAATGGTAATTAAAAATCGTCTAAATAAAACGATCATGAAATAATTAATTTATTTAAGCATTAACTAAGTTCTAATGAAAACACCTGAGTTTATGAAATGAGCACACCTAAATATGTTTATATGAATCCTTAAAAGGCTCTAGTTTGTGCTAATAATAAATATAGTTAAAAAATTAATTTTGTCAGCGACATTGAAATATATTTTTGGAGACAAGGAGGAAGATGTCATCATTCTCATTCAATATTTAATGGGAAAAAATTACTGCAACGGAATATAAAAATTAAGAATTACCGCCAATGACACTCTAGGATAGAGGCAAATATAAATAATAATAAAAGTGTATAATTAATCAGAGTCGTCGTATATCGTCAATCACTTACTTGAATACATTTTTTCTATTTTTATGTTTTTAGTAAATTAAAAATAAAATTTAAAATATATCTGTATATGATAAAACAAAACATTTTATATGTAATAAAACATATGCAACCGTATATTTTAAGAAATTTTTAGTAATAATATTTTTAATATGAATAATTTATTTTTTTTTAGAAAAAGAATTTTTGAAAATGGCTCTTGGAGCCGAAACGTTAAAAAATAATAATTTTTAAATTTTGTAAATATGTTTTAAAATTATAATAAGAGACTGAGATTAAAAACGGTTTTTATAAAAAAGAAAAATAATCATATATAGATTAAACATAGCTTTTTTTCAGCAGATCTCTAGGCCACTGCCTTTTTAGTCCTCTTTGAGGCTCACAAGGTAACAGGATGAATTAAACATAAAATTCATAAAAACGCGCTCATACTTATTAAAACTAAATGGATTACTTTATCTGAATTTTAAAATGGAATGTTTGACTGACAATATTCCACCTAAAAAAATAACTAAATTTAAAGAAACACTTAAATATGAAAATCATTTTTACACTTATACCTAGTTCGTGATGTGCATTTAAATTTTAAATTCGGTCTCATATTACACTGCGTCGGCAGATATATATGTGTACCGCAAATAGAAACAACTTTAACAAAATCGTATATCACACGAAAATAAAAAAAAAGGAAATCGAATCACTGAATGTTTTTGTTACTGTGGTGTAGTTGTCCCCTAAATTAACTACTGTCATTTAGATTAGATAATTAAAAAAAAAAGTGAGTGTTTTTAAACCGATATGCTGTTGATTAACTTTTTTTTTTTTTTTTTTTTTTTTTAATTAGTTTACGACTTGACTTTTCTTCATCATATTTTAATTATACTCCCACTTAGAGAAATCTGTGAGTGAAGTGGGAGTAGAAATAAAATATAATATTTTTATGAAACATTTTTTACTACGTATATATTGAATGTATATTAAATTATTTTTTATAATAACCATTTCTGACTTATTTAGATTATGTTTATGATAGTATATGTTATAAGCATACATCTGTGGTCACAGAGAATAAGTAAGGCAAGACGAGAAATAGTCCTCCCGAGTTCTGCGTATTGCCTTCTTCCAAACCGACGTGTACAAGTTGGAGTATTAAATATTTTGGAAGTATATATGAGGATTGTTGAGTAGCTAACTTCTTTGGAAGGCATCGTAGATGATCGCATTACACTGAACTCGTGAAGACAATTTTTTGACTTGGTTGATTATCTCCTGTAACCATTAATGTATGTTTCTACGTTTTTTTATACTATTAACGTGAAGTAAAGAATCACATTCCCACGGTTGATGGTTTGTATTACGATTTACGCTCTTAAGAGTTCAAATTTTTTTTTTTTTTTTTTACATATTTCACTGATATTTTTTTTCTCGGCGAACTGTAGAGTTCTTCTTGTTTATCACTAAGCATACGTATCACTGTCAACGTTAGTTAAAATAAAATGAACGGTAATCGTTCTCATGTTACTGAAGAATCCTAAGATATTGGAAGCTGGTTATGACTGACGAGGATGGAACTACTATTGCTCTTGCTAACTACCAGATAGGAAAGTGGACTCACCCTGAGACTAGACCCCGACATGACGGCAGCGAACTGACTAACCCGGTCCTCGAGGAACCAGCTCCCCACCTCCTACTTTCTTCTGCCGGCTCCCGTCCGCACTTTTACTGGACCGCCACTTCTTGGCTTCTTCATGCTGTCCTTGTCCTAGAGACCCGAGTGGGTGGAACGGAGACCTCTGGGGTCAGCCTGACCTTTCGATCCGACCTCAGGATGACTTGCGATTCAAGGGCTTCCTCATTTAGTTGCGACTAATGTATAACGTAGTGTAGCATGCATGATGAGAATCAGTACGTTGTTGTGGGAATCATTATAAAAAAAAAAAAGTTTGTATGAATAATGAAAGTATAATCCAATTAATGACAGACTTTATTACTAGATTTGTTTTGGGATGGATTCTTCAACTCAATTACAATTTTTTAGATAATTCACAAACCCATTCCCCAAAATTACAGCGGCTGCTAGAACTTATTTAATTAATGACCTCTTAAATATCTTCTTAATTAGTGCAGTTCATGATATCAATCCCCAATATAGAATAAAGCTAGACAGAATGTATAGTAAATTTTGATTAAGTTATAGTATCTATGTTTATTTAAAAAAAAAAAAAAATTTACAACAATTCTATAATACTACAACTTTTCAGTAACAATTTGTGATAATCAGTTGCGTATCCTTGCATTAATGGTTATCGTTTCTTTTTTTGTTTTATTAAAAATCCTAAATTAAATCCTATGACTTTCACTCTCCGATTCATAATCTGCCTGTCAGATAATGTTTATCTATATACCGGTTACGTTCCCAGAAACATGGCTCTTCCTACCAGACAAATTAGTACAGGCAGGTTTGTACGCTACAGCATATCATACATCTTATTAAAAACTGAATTTTTTTCAAACCAAAAAGGACAGTGTAAATATTAAATTGTATGCTTTTTCGAATCAGAATGCAATACTTAAAACAGATTTCACATACTTTAATTAATAAATGCACCACCGTTAATAGGACAAAACTAACCACATAAGCTTAAATAAAAAATAAAAAATGTAAACTAAGTAATATATTGGACTTGGACTTATATTGGGTACCGAAAACATACCAGGCATTTTATTTAATGTTATCAAGCGAATTATTAAATTTGCTTTTTGATTTAATTACGAAGATTTTTTTTTAAATTTAGAAATATTATAATCTGCCACGAGGACAATAATTATAGTGATATATGAACACACTCACACCATATATATAGGCAATATAAATTTAAAAAAGTAAAATAATAAACTAAATATAATAAAAAACTATGTACAATAAAACAATAAAATAACCTAAAGATAAGTAAATTAAAAACATAAAAATCCAGTCCTACCTATATACAATATACACAATGAGGCAGGGAACCCCAAGCTTCTCCCTCCAACTATAGAAGGAAAAGCATGACTCCAAGAGATCCCTGCACTATTCTCTCAACCGCATCACTGCTGCTAAAGCCAGTGGAGTTTATTGTTGGAGGTATTTTCAAATATGTTACTAAATTTATTCGTCAAGAAAGTATACAATGAGATTATATAATGTTTTTTATGTGCTGCTGAAATGGAATATTTGACGATTTTGTCAAATATTCCTACGTTATACCTCTTTTGATTTTTGTCCATATTCTGGAAAGCATTTTCATATTTATTTAATCAATTATCTTGGAAGCGTGCTGTGATTCCAACATTTTTTTCTAATGATGTTAATTATGCAATGTATTAAGTATGCAATGTATGTATTTGTTATGTATAAAGTCGTCAGATTCGTAAGTCTTACGAAATTTGATCAGGTTTAATTAAATCAACTTTAATTCTAAGATTGCCGTAAAAATAGTTAAACAGTCGTACTGCCAATATACAGACTACTGAATAGATTGTCACTTCTTGCAATCGAAAATATATTTTCAATCTACAAGACCTTTTAAAAACCAATCACAACTTAAATTGAAGGGACTAGTAAATTTTCGAAAAACACTCATTTTCAATCTGTCAGCTCCAAGCCCTTCGAACAATATTTAATGCTCTATATTAGATAGTAAGCAGTCCACTACATGATTACTTTAATACGTTATTAGTTTCTGTCCTTATTCCATTTTAATTATTCTTTAATCTGAATTTCTTTCATCCAAATATTTTAGAACATTCTCTATATATCTCCAACTGTTATCTCCATAAAGATTGAAATGGCTGTGGCCTCAGACTTTTCACAAACATGCTCTATTACATCTATTACAAATTTTAACAAAAATATATATTTTTTGTTTTGTTTTTGTTGAATATTACATTCAATATTTCAATATTACATTAAAAGAATATTACATACTGTCACTTGGACAAAGCCAAAATCTATTACAAAAAAAAAAATTGGACTCCAGAAGCCAACCTTTTGCGTCCTGAGCCTCCACAGCTGTAATTTGCTGACTGTCTCAAAAATGTTAAATAACAATTATTTGGCTGAAGGAGATGTGTTACTGTCTTCTATAGTCATACTTTACACTTTATATGTCATGTTCAGAGCTTAGTAATAATTTAATTTCATTTAGTTATTTTATTTTACTTTTAATTTGTTAATAAAATGGTATCGATAATAACATTCAACAAGGTAACCTTGTGTCGTCTTTTATTTTATAGTAGTGTTTAAATGTGTAGTAGTAAAATGTAGTCGTATTGTTTTATAAGTCCTTGGGGTGGAGGATTATTCTTGGGATATATAGGAGAATGAAGAGGTAATGATGCAGTCCGAACTGCTTACTGGATCATGATGGTATAGTAATCCACATTATTATCTAAGGCTTAAGTTGTTTTTAGGGATCGTGTGAGGTTTATTATTTTGCGAAAGAAGTTCCAATTCATTTATTCTCTGATAAATTAAGGTGAAGACGATTTGTAAATTGACAATATGGATAAATTTTTTCACTCCTAGTGTTTTTCATTTAAGTCTAAACCTATAAGAAACGATCATTCTAAGGGATATGAAGGAAAGAATTGAATTGGATTCGGAAGTGAATATTTCAAGTGGGAAATATGCCATATAAAATGTTATAAGAGAAGTTTAAATTGCGTGCTAATGTTTTATATAAAATTATGTACTGGTAATGCAAGGGGAATAAGCGATAGGAGAGGGAATATGATGGATGATGACAGCAGTGCCAGCATGTGCCGTTCCTTAGAGGTGGTCAGTTCGATAAATTTAGTTGTCATGTATGCTGAATAATCGTTTACAGGTCAGTCTGATCAATTTTTCTCTTGCAGTAATACTATTCCTTAAGTATATTTTGAATATGAATCACATTCTATAAGTGAAATTGAAAAGGATTTGATTGAAGATATTAATGTATTTCTTTGCAATATGATATGGTTGGAAACACAATTTGTAAACAATGTCATGTGGTATCTTAACTCAAACAGGAGTGATTTCAATAGGTACATAAATGGAATATTTGGAAAAAGATTGTAGGACATTGGGTTATGACATGATTTTGGAGTGTTTAAGCTTGTTAAGTTTAATACCGTGTTGTGGTCTAAGATAGTGTTGTATGTAATAGAATATTTATGGATTGAACAATCTTAATTTTAGCATTTTAATTGTTTTTGTTATTGTTCTAGGTCAGGAGTTCCAAACGCAGAGTTCGCGAGCATCACAGTGCACACGTGACGTCACTCGTGCTCGTGAGAAAACTTGGGTACTCTCTAAGCTGTATCAGCGATCATCTTGGCAACCTATGAAAGAGTTTTGAATTCAAACGTTTTACAATTTATTTTTTGAATATTTGTATATAGAAAAATATGCCTCAGTAGACAGCGAAAGATGACGTAGAAGAACAAAAAAGCGGATGGATATATAGAATCAACAAAGATGCAACAGAGCTTTTTGCAGATAAATGGAATGAAATAGTCCAAGACAGGCAGAGATGGAACAGGCTTGTTAAGGCTACAAAAGATCTACATGGTCTGCAATGCGTACAGAAAAAAATATAATAATAAAAAAAATAAACAAGATTTTATAGATATAGTTGGCTACAATTATAACAGACGTTCAACTAGTGTTACCCAAATGAGGATAACCTCAAGATTATTGAAAACATTTATTTTGTAAATTTGCGTGTGTTTGTTATAGTTTTTTTTATCATGAATAATCTTTTGTATCAATATTTTGCTTTAATTATATTTGTAATTTTATACAGAGAATAAAATCACCTTTGGAAAAACTGTCTTAGAGATTTAAAATTTAGAAGTATAAATGAATTCTTTGAAAATAATAATGCATTTATGAATATAATATTATTATTATTTTTTTTATTAATATATTTCTTTAGTACTAAAAAGAAATGAATGGCATTGTTGGGAAGACAGCATTTAACTTATTTCATAACGTATTTTTGTTGTGTTTTTTTTGTCTATAAAATATGTATTTGCGCCTGTCAACAATAAGTTTACAATCAGCAAATCTGATGGCGATAATGATATAATGACATGACAGGCATGGGGAAGGAAAGTACTCAGCAGTACCTCTTCCCTAACTTGTTCCAATTACTTAGGTTGTCTAAGGAAGGAGATCCCTCATCCAACGCCTTTTAGTCTCCTGCTCATGTTCTGAGGTATGTCAGCTGTGGCCATGTCTCTTATAAGTCTGTTATTATGTCCATTTAAATTTGTATAATATCGTTGATATAGAGTCGTTATATGTTGGTCAACTGTTGGAAAGTGGAGGTCAGTATATAGAGTTTTGTTAGTCACGTACCAAGGTGCTTTTGTTATGCGTCGCAATAATTTTGATTGGAACGTTTGAAGTTTTTGTAGGTGGGTCTTTTTAGCGATGCCGTATATTTGTGATGAGTATGTCCATATGGGCTTCAGTAAGTATGTATATGTATTCAGTTTCTATTTTAGTTTTAGTTTTGAAGATTTGGCAAAAAGAGAGTAAAGTAGATTGAGTCATTTGTTAAGTGTCATACGTTTCATTTTAACATGTGGGCCCCATGTCATCCTTCTGTCGAAGGTGAGTCCAAGGTAAAGTGCCGTGTCCGTTTGAGGAATTTGATTGTTGTCAATATAAACTGGAGGACAGGTGTTTTTTCGAAGAGTAAATGTTATATGTTTGGATTTGTCATGATTAAGTCGAATTTTCCATAGTGTGAACCAATCTTGTAGTTTAAGCAAATGATGTTGTAGAGTTAATGAGGCCTGTGTAGGGTCGTGATGTTTTGTGAGGATTGTTGTATCGTCTGTATATCTAGCTGTCAAGATCTCATCGTCAATAGGTATATCGTAAGTGTATATAACGTAAAGTAGAGGGGCTAGTATTGAACCTTGGGGAACTCCGCCAAGATTGGACGGACTGAAGACACTTCCGAGCCCTGCCGAACTGAAAAAAATCTGTCGAAGAGGAAAGATTGAAGGATAAGATAGTACGTGTATGGAAGTATAGTCTTTAGTTTAAAGAGAAGACCCTGGTGCCAGACTCTATCAAACGCCTGAGAAACATCCAAAAATACTCCAGTTGCATATAGTTTTTGTTCTAAAGCTCCAGCAATGTAGTCTGTAACTCTGTGCAATTGATGTGTCGTCGAATGGAATGTGCGAAAGCCGAATTAGTGGTCAGGTATTACCTGTTGGTCAGTCAATATGTCAACAAGTCTTTTGTATATTAATTTTTCAAAAACTTTAGAGCATATAGGAAGGAGGCTAATGGGTCTGTAGGATGAAGGACTGTATATGTCTTTACCGGGTTTGTGGATCATCTTAATAAGTGAGCATTTCCATTGTAAAGGGAATTTTGAAGTCCTTAGTATACAGTTGTAAATTGTTGTCAGAAATACTAGAGCTTTCTTGGGCATTTGTTGGAGTACTTCGGCTGTTATTAAGTCATAACCAGGAGCTTTTCTTTTCGGTAATTGTTTGATTTGAAGTGCAATCTGAGATGGAGTAAAAGAAGGAGGTGGTAGTTTTTTTTTTAAATTTATTTATTGAGTATTACAACAATCTGTCTCTTGGACATTAGTTATAGTGAGGTAGGATAACATTCACACTATATGTACAAAAAATATAAAATAAATAGAAGCAAAATAACAATAAATAATAATCAAAAAGTATGTACAATAAATAAAATAAAATAACCTAAAAAAAAAAGGAAATTAAAAATTTAAAAACACATGCATACCTATATACAATCAGGCGAGGGAACTCCAGGAGAACCCTGCGCTACTCTCTCAACTGCATCAGTGGTACTAAAGCCAGCGGAGATTGATCGAGAGCACATCTTATTTTAGGGAGCGGGGTGGCGGAATGGGCTAAAGCGTGTGCACAACACCGCGAGTTGCCCGGCAACCAGATATATGAAGTTTTGAGAGACTATAATAAGTACGAGTTCGCGTCCCGGTGCCAGAGGGGATTTTAAATTTCCCGCCCTCACCCTCCGGCCCGGGGAAAATCCCGTATAGTCTAAAATGGTGAGGTAGGGAAGAACAAAAAAAAAATAAAATAAAAAAAATAATAATAAGAAACTAGTTTGTGACTCAAGTCGCTTCTAATTAATTTTCAATTCTATTTTCAAAATGTTTTTATCTAATATAAGAAAGCTATATAAAATTAATAACATTTCACTACACTTGGTATCAACTCCTTTTCTTTAGAGATATGTTTCATTAGTGCTAGAAATAATTTTTAAAAATCGGTTATTATACGTATATATTTCTTTTTATTGATACCCTTGACATTTTATTTTTAAATATTACAATTTGAGTTCTACCAATGGGTAGTTTCTCTTCATGCTGTACATGTCATGTTACCAATGTCACATTTACTAGTTGTATTTCTCATGTAATACAGTTATAAATTTCATTAAAATAAAAAAAAATATTACAAAAAGTAACCCACATGCTCAATATTCAAATTGAATAAATACGCGTTGCCCGCCACCTAACACATGACCTATAAATGTGCCCGTAGTTGAAAAAAGGTTGGGAACCTTTTTTTTAGGTGGTCTCTTCGTCTTTTCTGGATGGAGTTGCTTGTCTGCTCGATTTTATAAGTGTGACTGATCGTAATGAGGCACACTGTGCCACAATTTCATAGTGCGCAGGTTGCTGATGTTTATCTGGACTTGATTTCTTCTGGTTTATGGCGGCCACCACACTTTCAACATAGATATAGGAAGTGACAATTGTGTTTAATATGGCTGTAAGCAATTTGTGGTATTGAATCATTTTTCGATTATTATAGCGTTTTTCAAAAACTATAATAACTAAAACGGTGAAGTTTTTTTTTTTTATATTTGTATTTTTAACGTTATTATTCTAAGATCTAACTAAAAAAAAAAAAAGGTGAGTATTCATATTTCATATAACATTTCAAAAATTAACAACCATAGGAATGTATCAAAAAATAGATATTTATACGTTACATAGATATTTTTCAGATATATTGAAATAGTAATTAAATTTATCGAAAAAATATACCGATATTTCGATATATCGGATATTCTTAATCCTTTAAAAGAGTAAGGATAAAAATATCGAAAAATGCTATGATGTGTAATTAAATAGTTTAAACAAATTGAAAAGAATATACGTAATAAATACCAATAAAACTATTATCATTTATTATTAAAATGACTTATTATTTATAAAAATCAAAAATGACTAAAACCTATAAAAATAATTTTAATAAACTAGAAAAAATCATATTAATTAAATTTTTACATTTTACATACATTCTATTTAAAAATAATTTTATTCCTTTATGATGAGCAGTTGGACGGTTTCCCTTTAAGACATTTTAATTTTATTGTTATTGTTAATTGTTGTTGTTGTTGGAGGATAATAGTTTTCGGCAGTCAAATTTTAATATCTATATATCACTATAATTATTATCCACGAGATAGATTATTATTTGTCTGAATAAATAAATAAAAAAAATATATTTTAACATTCCATTTAAACTATTTATTTATTTATTTTAACTTTTAGAAGTGAAAAAAAACGACATTCGATGAAATAAAAGAATGACAAACTGAGGAATTATATTATAATGACACATTGTAGGAAATTTAATGAAGCGGTGCGTTGTAGGTAGATGATAAATTTTACATTAATTTTAACCAAAATGCTACGTTATAAAAAAAAATATATAAAATAGAATTTGGACTACTTATGTAACTGATTGTTCTGAATTGGAATTAGTTTGCAGGATCTTGAAAATGGCTCCTGAACCCGAAACGTCAAATAAATAATACATGATGTAAAAACTGTGTACATTTGATGACTTTTGGCATAATATTTTATAAAAAACTTTTAAAAAATGGCACAGACCTAAAAGATATGACTAGAAAATATCTATATGAAATATTGATCAAAAATATTTATAGAAATAGAAATAGAAAAATTTCCAACATCATTGGAACCCAACCCTTCCCCATCTTTTAAGAAAATGGAATTTAGCACGACTATTCAAAACAAGTTGTATTTCTAACTTTCTATATCTCAAATATAAAAAAAAAAACTATAAAACTAAATACGAAAACGTTAATGAAAGCCGGTTAAAAATTAGGGCTTGAAATAAACGCGGAAAAAAACAAAATATATGGTTAGCTGCAAAAATGGCGATGCTACAGGTGATATCGACATAGATGGTAATATGTTTGAACAGATAGGGAAATTTAGGTATCTAGGTTCTACGATAACTAGAAAAAACGAAATTGAAGAAGAGATTAAGGTTAGACTGAAGGCGGGAAATCCTTGTTATTTTTCTGTGACAAACCTATCTATAAAAACTATCTAATCTATAAAACCATTATCTTCAGAGAGTTCAGACGGTTACACAACGCCGAGTTGCGTGAACTATATCCGGGTAATATAATTGAGGTAATTTCATCGCGTCGAATCAAATGGGCTTGTCAAATTGTTGGGCTTAGTAAAGAGAGAATTCCTAAAATGTTAATATTGCTGCCGAATGGTAAACGTCAGAGGGGTAGACCGAAGCGAAGGTGGGAAGATTGCATTAAAGTCGATCTGAAAGGACTGGGTTTGGACGGCGAACGGTGGAGGGAGGTGTGTAATAAGCGATTGGTGGTGTCAGCATCGAACCTTCGGGTTTGCTAAGCCTTTTATTATTATTATTATATTTAAAATTAAATATATTATTATTATTATTATTATTATTATTATTATTATTAAATAATAATATCATTAATATAATAATAATAATAATAATCGTATTAAACTTAATATTATTATTATTAAAAACAATCAAACAAATCAACTTATAGGTCTTATGCTTACAGAAAATTCATTGAAGTTGTTAAGACGTAAACATATTACACAACTTATTTTGTAAATTGGAAAATCGGAATAATTTAATCAAAAGTTTAATAAGCTTTAGATAATAATTTTGGGTTATTGATTTGTAATATTTATCATACCCTTATTTGACATTAAATTCAATAATAAATTTAAATTTGTGATTAACACCATCAGGAAAGTTAGTCATAATTAAATAAACTAATTAAATAAAATTAATTAAATTAAACCTAATTAAACTAATATAATTAAATTAAGTTTTTAATAAAGCTTACTTTTAATTAAAGACTTCTCATATTACGCCACACTATTTTTGGTCTCTTTTGTTATTCGAGTCTTTCCTCTCTGTCTGTTATATTTAAACATTAAATAATATATATATATATATTTTTTTAATAACAACCATGACGTTACAAAGCTTTTATTAAGCCTACCTGTCACAATTCGTCAGGCAGAATCAAGCCCCTTCTTCCTGGTGTGTTGTGACATAATAATTTGACAGACTCTTACGTTGTTTTTTATTATATCATTAGTACACGGTATAGACCATCGATAATTTTAAATCATTTTTCGCACGAAATTAAATGCTTATTCTTCTTTTAGAAATATTGATCTAAACACATCAGTTAAGAGTTTTTAGAAAATTTATTTTCCTAAATATCTGCACAACATTGCCAATACAAAGAACCAATATCGTAAAAAAATCCTTCTGCAATTCTGCTTAATGTTGTGTATCCTCGAGTTAATACTTAGAGAATTAGTTATGAGAAATTTGCATTACTTTTAACTATTGAATATGTAATATAGTTTACTATGGTTTTGTTTCAATTATCCTAGAATTGACCTTGCAGTCTTGGTCTTGTTCTCGCATTTTGGCCAGACCAAGACCGCCTCATTGTGTCAAGACCAAGTCAATTTTATTTTAGAAAGACCAAGACTTTGTACTTATAGCAGGCTAGGACCAAGTCGAGACTCTTGCGTCTTGCACTTAAGTCAAACTGATCGCTAGTGAGTATTTGGTTTCAATATCGATAATGATAGAAGTTCTCCAGTATCGGTATCAAAATTAGGATTCATTCCATCTCATAACAATTGGTCGATATCACAATAAAAGATATTATATTGGTTATAATACTTTGAGGAGTTGTACTGGGTAGGAGTAGTAATTTAATATTTGAACGAGAAGGCAGTGGATCAGCTGATGCGAAGGTTGTGTCCTCAACTCGTCTCTCAGTATTTTCCTATTTTTCAGCGGAATCTCTCTGATTATTAACTGAATACAGTTCACGTATACATTAGAGCAGCTGATATTAACTATTTTATATCTTTTTTTTTCTCTCATGATTTGCGGTATTATGGCCAATGGATGTCGAGTAAGAAGCCCAATATGAGGATTCGGTCAGCGTGCTCTACCCTTCGTAGTTCACCAGCCAAACAAAGAACTCGTCGCAGCCTACGCGAAACATCTCCAATGACCAGAGTGAACACTTCAGGTACAGAACCTCAGCCTCAACTAGGTACGTCTTTGGAAGAAATGGTTGAAGAATCCCCTTTCTTTACTCAAAACCCGTTCTATGTGCTTCAGAATGACAAAGAAGTAATGGAGTCTGCAGTAATACGCAGTCCTCCTCCGATTTCTGTGAAAAATATAAAGAATTTTTAGTTGTTGTGCACACAACCAAACAAAATCTACTCCGGCATTTATGCATGTGTCTACAGAACTAATGATACTAAAATAATACCAGATACTGCTGAAGCATGTATAAAAACAGTGAAATATAAATCAGAAACGAAGGCGAATTTTCAAACGCATCAGCTGAAGCAAGAGATGACATTACTAGTTGTAAAGTCATGAGCGTATGTGGCTTTAGTGCCCTCTCTCAGTCTCCACTGGATTCCCATCCTAGTGATGCGACTGAGAGAGAAGCGCTGAGATCTCTTGGGGTCTTGCCTTGTCCTCCAAACGTGGGGAAAAAGGCCCGACTCGGAGCTCCCTCGGCTGACTGTAAATATGTAAATAAGTATGAATGTGTTTTTATTTATTATTATTTTATTTATTTATTTAAGTTTTATTTTATTTTATTTTGTTATAATCTTGTTTTTATTTTATTGTAAATATGGTATGATTGTGTTTCATTCATCCTAAATATTCAATGCCCTTAATTGAGGTAAAATGTATTTTTTTTTTTTTTTAATTAAGACTAGTTGTAATACGAAATCTGCACTCCTCAACCCCACCTGAAGTGATGAAGGAGGAACTTACGATACTTGGTTTCAAAGTACGTCAGATAACCAAGGTGTTGAAGGAGAATAAGGAGCAACCAAGTGTGAGAAATAAAGTCCCTCTTTGTTTTTCGTTTACTTGGAGCCAACACCAAGTATCGAAAAAATATATGATATCACGAGAATATTCTACACAAGCGAGAAATTGAAAAGCCCTATCCCAGGAGAGAAATCGTGCAGTGCCACAATTGCCAGGCGTATGGACACACGAGGACTTATTGCCACCACTTGTCGCGTTCCGTGAAATGAGTTGAACAACATGAATCAACAGAATTCATCAAACTGATACGAGATTCTACAGTTTGTGCCCTATGATAGGAGGGACATCCGGCAAAGGGTTCTCAAATCTACAAGAACCTCAAAACCAGATACCAGAATATCCGGATTCAAGACGACACAACCAGGCCAAGAAGAGAACCTGCTAGAATAGTGAACTCCACTGTTTCGTTCTCTTATCTACTTGGAGTTAAGAATCAAACCGATAACTGTGGAGCCCTGCCGGAACAATAACCTAAACCCCATCCTCAAGATACTATCCATTCTAATATACCTAATCAATTCCCTCACCAAAATCAAATTCCTCATATTCATGATCCTTCAAATGCCACAAATCTCACCAGTTTGCTGGCATCTTTTCTCACCGACATCAAATTTCTTGTTACCCCACTTATGAGTGATATGTCACTCCTTACAAATCTTGTATCTCACCTCATCCATATTTTAGAAAATTCTTAAATGACTTCCACCAAATCCTTATCCATTCTCCTTTGGAATACGAATGGTGTTAGAAATCATACAGACGAACTATCTACTTTATCTTTTGATAAGAACATTGATGTGGAACTAATTACTGAAACTCTATTAATCACTAAACAACTCTTCAAAATACCTTTACCCGACTTGATGAACTTCCTTCAGATCATAGTCCATTATTACTCCAATTATCTCTAGCTCCTATTCCTAAACCCTCTCCACCACCCTTCATTAGAGGCCCAGTTAACTGGAAATTCTTTCACTAAATCATTTCCGATAAAATTGACCTCAGAATAACCTTGAAAACTCCAGAAGTGACAATGCCGTAAATTCCTTCACCATCACCATTCAATAAGCAGTATGGACATCGTCCTCTCCAAATCATTCCTCAAGAACCCCAAGAAAAAAAGGTTACCCCAACAGCTCATAGATCTAATCCAAACCAAACGCCGAGCCAGATTATTATGGCAACGTACCAAACATCTTATTGACCGCCGCTCATACAAGTATTATTGCAATGAAGAGAAGGATAGTTGGGGTGATTAGTAAAAATAAAAATGGCAAAAATAAATAATAATATTTATTTTAACACTTGTCGACGTTTCGACCCGAAGCAATATACAACTTTTTTATTTCAGAAATTTTTGGGAAATAAGACGTTTTCAATCCGAAGAACTGTAAACTTTGTTTTTTTAATTAGTTTCTGAAAACAAATGAGCACTCATTTACTTTCTACACTAATCTTATGACAAAGACCAAGACTGAGTGCGCAATACCAAAAATAAGAACAAGAATAGGTATATTGCATTTGGATAACACTAGTGGCAAGCATGAGAAACAACGGTTACAGTTTCGCTTTAGGCTCAGAGAAAATTTCCACATTGCTTAGAAACATCATATAGTTAAGAAGTTTTCATTAAATATTTTAGAGTTCTTTTTTATTCCTTCTTTTTAACGTAGTTTCAAGGCCTAAAGGAGGAGGCGTTTTTATAAAGGTACAAACTGCTTAACCTACCAATTTGTTTTCGATGCCGGTAAAAGTAGAACTTTTAATTAGTTTTTAGGGATCCTTGAGGCGAGAAATAAACCATCGCAGTTCTGTGTTGACATCTTCCAAATTAAGAAGTTTCAACATGCGCTCCTCGAAGAAGGCGGAATTCAAAGGGAAATCCAGGATTGAAGGCTAATACGAAATCTTGGGTCAAACTTCTTTTGCGGATCAGCTCTTTCAAGAGGGGTCGGACCGCTTTGAACTTATACCTGCCTGCCCTGCCCGCCTTAGTTAGCAAGCTTTGTAACTTTTCCCTTTAATTTGACTATCTTAAACCCCTTGAATCTGGCTCATTCAAGACTTATTTGAATCATTTAAAATCACAGTTTATTGAAATTCAATTCAATTAACGATATCCGGATTAGTTTTCAAAAGTCGATCAATTTATGACAGTAAATTCAAAATAGTGAAATATTAATGAAGAAAAAAAAAACAGGCTAAAACAAGTACAGATTAACGTAGTCTTTTTTTTTTGATTTATTGAAAATTAATACATTCTGCCACATTGGCAACAATATGACAATTCTATCTGAGCCTGAATCGAAATGGCAACGTATCTCATGCTTGCCACTAGTGCCATCCAAATGTAATACTAGTGGCAAGAAAAAAAAAAAGATTTTATTTTTACCTCGGCCGATTAAAATGGGCCATTCAAAGTCGTAAACTAAAGATTGTGTACAAATAACAACATCTTTGCTAATAATGGTCCGATTTTTATGATTTTATTTTCGTTTTATTGGTGATTCTGGAATACTTCAAATAATGATAGATATCATCAATCATAAAGTATTGACTTTCAGAGCATCGCACAAATAAAAGTTCTTTTCCTTCATAACTGTCACGAATTGCTTACGTGAAGTAGAATATATTACAAAAAAAAAGTGCCTTTGAGAAATAATATATATATAGATGGTGCGATGTTGAGTAGGTTCTCACTAAAACGAGATTCAGATTTAACACGATTGCAATACTTTCCATTAATATATTTTTCACACGCTCCTAAATGAATGTTATAATTGAAAATCAGATATTATTTCTCTTATAGACTATAATGCAGTTCAAAGTTTGAATTTTTTTAAAATCCACAATGCCCTTGAAAAGGCAGACATGATATTGAACCAGGATTATGCGCACTCATGAACTACGCCATGTTTCTTCATTAAATCATGCTTATATTACATGCTTTCATAGCCCTGCCACAGCTAACTAAAGTGAAATATGGACTTGTATTATATAACCCATGTACCTGTGCACTAAAAATAGTTCACTCGTTTTCACATAATTCTCCTATATATATTCTGAAAACTATCTGTTATTCCTAACCAAGAAATACTTATATTATATAATTATATCATACACTATTAATAAAACTAAGCTAAAATAAGTTATTAACTATAGAGAGGGTAATTGCAGTAGGTGCATTATTCGTTTTATTATTTCAAAATTTTTATTAATGGAGTTTCCCATAACCGTTAACGATTCGAATTATTTGAGTATTGTTACAAATATTTTATTGTAAATGAAGAATGATCATTTAAGATAAATGTGCCGGTAATGGACACTTTAAGAGAAATTGTCAACATTAATGTAAACAAGAGCTCTCGTCCTGACAGTGGATCTTTGCATCAACAAATTTTGTATTTGTTTGTTGTCAATTGTATCAATCAATTGACAACAAATTTAGTCTTTTCTTTTTACCAAAATAGTGTTTCCTATTCAGTGAATGGGTTTAGTATTCATAAAAAATCTAGGACATTCTGCGTATTTTGCAGGAGTAAAAGACATTCAGGATTTGGGATAAAAAAACAAACAAAATTAATTCTCGATAGCTTTAAACAAGGAAATGGTTAACGATAGATGAATGAATAAAAATTTAAAACCTATCTCCTAAAGAAATGTGATAAGGAAACATCGCTGAAACAAAAATTCATCCTTCCAGAAGAAGAAAAATATCAGTCAAATAATTGGAAGCGTTAACGGTTATGGGAAACTCCATGAATAAAAGGTTTTAAATAATGAAAATAATTATGTGCCTACTGTAATTATCCTCTCTGCAGTTAACAATTTGTTTTAGTCCAGTTAATAGTATATGATATAATGATAAGTGTTTCTTGGTTAGGAATAATAGCTAGTTTTCGTTGTTTAAATCAATCAGTCCCAAGCACAATCAATTATTTAAGTGTACACAATTGAAATAGTTAATAATAAATTAGTTATTTGCTACGAAAATATCTTACAACAGTATTAAAACATCAATTTAAAAATCAACCAATCGGCTACCCTATGCATGATATCGCATCACACATGAGGTTCACACATCACCCTCCTGAGGATTATTTCTAGTTTGGGTGTTTAAAGCTAATTGTCTATTAATGAGTCGAAAACTGTCTATTACTTGTACTTTTACCCTAATGTCTAATTTTGTTTGTACTACGGTTTAAATCGCAAATATTTGAGTCGAGTAGTCGAATAAATATTTGTTTATTTTCGAACTTTCAAGTGAAATCTGGTACTTGAAAACTTCAATAACGAAGATTGGAATTATTGGTTCGAATCAATCAGGAATTCAGATTAATTCATTTATTCAATTTAATGATAATAAAATTTCTCTCAGATATGGTTGTAATATTTTCATGAAATATTGAAATTACAACAAATTGATTCAAGTACTGCAAGCTTAATATCAATTTGAAACTGAATCGGATCTGATGAATTCTATATTGTTGGCGTTTATTACTTATCAAGTATAATATTGATGAACGTTTTTGTAAATTTCGACCTTATTTAGATTAAAATAATTAGTAGTTAAAATTTATGAACACAGATAGGCAGAAGTGATTAGAATTACATATTCGGCCTAATTAGAGAATTTGAAAGATATAAAATAAATTAGGGTAAATTGTGAACAGGTGCTCACCATTCAGCTTAATAATTTGATTGAGATATTAATTAACTTTAAATGGTTAATTAGTGCATTATTTTATCACGTAAACGAAATTATACCTTGAAATGGTAATCATCCCTTCACCTGATTGGCATCCCAAATTTTTCTTAATTGATGTGAATCTGAAACACTCCTTAATTTAACATTTATCGTCGACTAAATATTTCCGGTAATAAATTAATTAATTATGAAATACTTAACTAAAAATATCAGTGTTGTAACTAGCAATAGTGTAATAAGCAGTATCTTTATATATTTTCGGTATGATTTAATATCAGTAATAATGCATGCTTCTGCAATCTTTCTTCTCCCAGATCGAACTAAGAGAAAAAAATAAACATTAGGCACCGAAACATTCCACTCATCTGCTTTGTCTCCCGCATCGTTTACATCTTTTATTTGTCGTAGCATATTTTAATGTTGGTGTTAAATAACGTATTATGTATCTTGAACGAAAATCTTAGCGACGCTCATATAATATGAATATAAATACATGACACTATTTTTTTTTTTTCATAGCCCCTTTCTACTTATTTTTGTCTTTAATCCTTGGATTGTCTTGATAATACCCCTTTTGCTGCTTAAAAGCATTGTAAGATTTATTTTTAGATTTTTGTCGTTTCTAAGTATTTCGTTCTCCATCTGAAATATAAAAGTGATGGGGCTCACCTCAGGCTTGAGTTGAACTTATCCTCTAGAGCTTACAACTAAATTAAAACATCGATATCATGTGATTTGTTGCCAACGTTTTGGAATTTTGGGCTGGTAACATATTGGCAAAAGAGGGTTTGCCAATTGTTGGGATTTTTCGAAAAATGATTTGACAAAAAATATATATATATATATATATTTATTTATTTAGTGATATAAAATTCGTTCACATGGACAATAATTATAATGAGTCTAATTGTTATAAATTGCAAGGGACATTGAATATAACTGAGAAATTGAACAGAACAGTGATCGAGTAGTAAGGAGACTGGCAAGTATCATATAAAAATGTTCACAAAGAATAGTTTTCCCAAAAAATGTAATAACTGATGTTTAAATTAAGTAAAAAATTGAATACTCTAGTATATTTATATAAGTTTGTTGATAAATATTCATTGAAAAATTATTTTTGAACTTGAAACAATATTGTTTGATATCAATTTAATGAAAACTGCTAAATAATCCCAGGAGCGTCTCAATGTTTACTATAGCATTAAACAGATGTTTATGATAAACAAAGAATGTAGAAATGGAATTTAGATTACCAACAAATATTTTTTTATTTTGGTCTTCAGTTCCTTATCCGCACCTGTCATGGTAGTGACGATTACCTGATTTGTTGCTAGTTAATGGCATGATAGGTATTAAGAAGAATGGAAACCAGCGGCACCTCTTCCCTAGCCTGTTTACATCCTGAAATCAGGAAATGAGATCTCTCATCCAGCTCCTTTTCAGTCGCCTTATGATGAGCATTTCAGCCGTGGCCATGTCGTTTATAATTCCATTGTGATGTCCATGTAGTTTAAGATGAAACTTAGTAGTACAATTAGTAGTACCTGCTACTAAGTTACACTTAGTAACTTAGTACTAATGATGCGGCTGGAAAAGTGGCACTGGGATCTCCTGGAGTCTTGCTTTGCCTTCCACATGTGGGGGAAAAAGCCTGGCTCGGAGATTCCTGGGCGAATGTATATATTGTATATAGGTATGATTGTGTTTAGAAGTTTCCATTTTATGTTATTGTTTACTTTTTTTCTTCTTTTATTTACTTTCTTCATCAGTATTATTTATTTACTTTTTATATTTATATTTGTTGCTCTATTATTTGTATATATTGTTTGAATGAGAACTCTTAGCCCTAATACTTATAGCCCTCCAGCAGTGGCTGATTGTATTATTATTCAATAAATAGATTTAAAAAAAACAACAAAAAAAAAGTAACTTAGTAGCACATACGGGAGTAGAGTGTACGTATGTGCTGGTCAATGGTTGGTTGTCGTAGGTCTGTTATGTAAAGTCTTGTTGTTGACATACCAGAGGGATGCATTTATTAGTCTTAAAATTGTAGATTTTAAAAAAATATTTAAATTTTAATAAAGTATTAATCATTAGACGCTACCGAGTTGAAGTCACTCCAACCAGTTTTTCGGCGGCAATATTTCTTAAGTTTATTCATTTTTTTGACTTTTGAAACCACAACTTTGTCATGATTTGTTTACTCCTTGTTCTCCATTCCATTCTTTATACATGAGATCCCAACCTTCAAAATTGTATATTTCTTCACATACAATGTTTCCTTTGAAAAAATCTTATATAATGTGTGCGATCTTGTTTTGGTTCCTTACTTACCTCCATAATAGTGTTACCCAAAATTTACCAGTTCTAGTAAAAAAAAATCAATGCAAAATAGTTACTAATACTTGAAAATCTTAGTTACTACATGTTAATAATTGGTATAACCAATATATTTTAACTTCTCTAATTTTTCATTCGGACTTAATTAGGTTTATTCTATCTATAGTAACAAGCTGTTAATTAACTGTAAGACTGTTGTGAGACTCTTGTGCAAGATCAAGACAATGATCAAGACTGAGTTTGCAAGACCAAGAATCGCTTCGGTCTCGCATTTGGGCAACACTACTCCATACGCAAAACGTCATCTTCAACTTCATTTAAACACCAATATCTTCCTTCTCCCCAACTATCAATCTTCAGAATATGTGTGAGTATTGTCTTCAGCCTTATTTTACTGTCATTCTACATTTATTTTTCATATTGCTTAACATTGGAAATAAGCAAACAAATAGACATTTATTTAATTATAATTTCATTATTTTACTTTTTTACTTATACTAGTCTTCAATTTTAAATTCAATTTTTTTTCCTGCCTTAGTTGCCAGACAGATCTGAATATATATCCTTAATGTAAATATTGTTAATTTTCATAATAATGCTCATTTAGGGGGCTAAAGATCCCACTATAATACTGACATTTCTTATTCTTCTTTTTCATGAAATATGGAAGAACATTTGATAACTTCCAGGAAAAAATGTATATTTTTGACCAGTTATCAATTTTCTAAAATCATTTTTCAAGCAATAAATTCAAGAATTAATTACTCTAAAACCTCGCGCGGGCTCATTACCGCGTATGGGGAGCGTCCCACGGGTGGCGGATGTGGGGATGGTCGGTGGAAATTCCTTGAAAGTTCCTCCCGGCTAAGTCCGATGGACTCGCTGACCAACAATGAGAGGGGCCCTCCAGACTTGCTGGAGGGAGGGGACCTCCAGACTTGCTGGAGGTAGGGGCCCACCAGACTTGCTGGAGGGTGTGACGTAGGATTGAACGCCCTACTCACATATCTTTAGTTCACCAAACACCACAAAAAGTCATGGATCTCCCTAAGGTAAAACGCTCATTATCCGGAGGTAAACTAGTCCCCCGTTCGGGTCTCCGGGTGGGGACTGCTTTAGGGGATTCATGCCGCAAGTTGAAATATAGGGAATTAAATATTGGTACGTGGAACGTAAGGAGTTTAAACACAGCAGGGGGGCTAAAATCGGTCGCGAATGAGGTAAATGGGTACAATTTGGATGTCGTGGCTCTGCAAGAGGTTCGCTGGCCAGGGGAGGGCTCGATGAGGGAAGGAAAGTACACTATTTGGTACGGAGGAAGCGGGAATCATTGTTTAGGTACCGGGTTTCTAATTAGGAGTAGATTACTATCCGCTTTGAGGGACGTACAATTCTTTAGTGATAGAATTTCGGTAGCTACATTTCAGGGACGTTGGTTTAAAATCGCATTAATAAACATACATTGTCCGACCGAAGACAGTGACGATGAAGTCAAAAGTGAATTTTACGATAAACTCGAATGGGTTTATGATAAACTACCGCGAAACTACATGAAAATAATTGTAGGTGACGCGAACGCAAAGGTAGGAAGGGAAGAAGTTTATATTCAGACGATTGGTAAAGAAAGTTTGCACGAATATAGTAATGATAATGGGATCCGTCTGATAAACTTTGCCATCTCGAAAAACCTGGTAATTAAAAGTACGACGTTTAAACGTAAGGATATTCATAAATATACTTGGACATCGCCGGATTCGCAAACACGAAATCAAATCGATCATGTCTTGATACAACACAGCTGGCAAAGCAGTATAATCAATGTACGGTCTTATCGCGGAGCAGAATGTGGGTCGGATCATGAATTAGTAATCGCGAAACTTCGACAAAAACTTAATATAAAAAAGAGAAAAGAAAACCGTTTCGATTTTGAGAATTTTAATTTGGAAAAATTAAAAAATCCATCAATTAGAAACCAATTCGAGCTAGATGTTAAGAATAGGTTTGAAGCTTTAGAGCTTCCTGACGAGGACCACGAGGATATTGACAAGTTATGGGTAGAGATCAGGGATAATATTAAAGCGGTCGGTAACTCGTGTCTAGGAAAAAAGGAAAATAAGAATAACAAACCGTGGTTTGATGAAGATTGCTTAAACATGTGCGAAAAAAGGAAAGCCGCTAAATTAAAAGCTCTAAATAATCCTAGCGAAGAAAATCTGGAATACTTCCGAATCTCAAAGAACGAAACGACAAAATTGCTCAAAAATAAAAAAAAGGAGTATCTTAAAAATAAAATAATTGAAATAGAAACTAATAGAATCCAAAATAACGTAAGAGACATGTACAAAGGTATAAACAGATCACGTAAATATGTAGGGCCCGTAACGTCTGGAATTAGGGATGATAATAACAATATTCTGACCGATCCGGTTGACATATTGAATAAGTTTAAGGACCACTTTGACAATATTTTAAATACGGGAAATTATGATCTGTGTCCTCCTTCTGAGAACCAGAGTGCTGAACCGTTGATAGAAGGACCGAGTAAAGAGGAAGTTGAAGTAGCTATCGGTAAAATAAAAACATATAAAGCAGCGGGAAACGATAATATTCCTACTGAACTAATTAAGGCATGCGGAGAAGCTGGAGTTTCTAAAATACATCGGTTGGTTAAAAAGATCTGGGTGAACGAGAAATTACCTGAAGAATGGAAAGAATCTATTCTTATTCCGATTCACAAAAAGGGTCCGAGGACGGATTGTAATAACTATCGAGGAATTTCACTCCTTCCGGTATGTTATAAAATATTCACTTCAATCTTAACCAGTCGAATCACGGAATACGCCGAGGAAATTATCGGAGACTACCAATGCGGATTTAGACGGAATCGTTCGACTATTGATCAAATATTTTCTTTACGGCAAATATTAGAGAAAAAATTGGAGTATAACGGTATTGTTCACCAGCTGTATATAGATTTTAAAAAGGCTTACGATTCTATTGACCGCCAGAAACTGTATAATATTCTAATCGAGCAGGGAATTCCAAAAAAACTAGTAAATCTAGTCAGGATGTGCTTGACGGAGACACTCAATAAAGTCAGAATCGGTAATAATTTGTCCGAAAAATTTGAGGTTCGTTCGGGCTTAAAACAGGGGGATTCTCTTTCGCCTGTCCTGTTCAATTTGGCATTAGAACATGCCATTAGGGAGGTAATGCGTACCGAGAAAGGGTTGGATCTGGGCGGGACAACATCCGTGCTGGGCTATGCTGATGATCTGGTACTGTTAAGCGAAGACGTTGAAACTATAAAACTAAATACGACAACGTTAATGAAAGCCGGTAAAGAACTAGGACTCGAAATAAACGTGGATAAAACAAAATATATGGTTAGCTGCAAAAATGGCGATACTACTGGTGATATCGATATAGATGGTAATATGTTTGAACAGGTAGATAAATTTAGGTATCTAGGTTCTACGATAACTAGAAAAAACGAAATTGAAGAAGAGATTAAAGTTAGACTGAAGGCGGGGAATGCTTGTTATTTTTCTGTGACAAAACTACTCAGTTCGCGCCTCTTGTCCCGAAACTTAAAAATTAGAATCTATAAAACAATAATCTTGCCTACAGTTCTTTATGGATGCGAAACTTGGCCGCTTACATTAAGGGATGAGCAGCGTCTTAAGGTTTTTGAAAATAAAGTATTGCGTAGAATATTCGGACCGAAGAAGGATGAGTTAACCGGAGAGTTCAGACGGTTACACAACGCCGAATTGCGTGAGCTATATCCGGGTAATATAATTGAGGTAATTTCATCGCGGCGAATCAAATGGGCTTTTAAAGTTGTTGGGCTTAGTAACGAGAGAATTCCTAAAAGGTTAATATTTGCTGTGCCGAATGGTAAGCGTCCGAGGGGTAGACCGAAGCGAAGGTGGGAAGATTGCATTAAAGCTGATCTGAAGGGACTGGGTTTGGACGGCGAACGGTGGAGGGAGGTGTGTAACAAGCGATTGGTGGTGTCGGCATCGAACCTTCGGGTTCGCTAAGCCTTATTATTATTATTATTAATTACTCTAAAAAGGCTATTCCAGAAATGGGTTTGTAAAGGGGTTTAAGTGCAGCGGGAACCAATAACGAGTAGTGGTGCTGGGAAAACACTTTTTCCAATTGATTTTTTTAGGGCGTGCATCCCCTCAAACAGTGAAGCAATCTATTCTATCCATTACTCAGGTAATTTCCCTAATGATAGGAAGAAAATCGAATTCTATGTATTTCTACATCCATCGCTTCCATACTTTTCGTACACGGATGCAATCTAACTCTAGCCTTCTTAAAAATTAACTATATTAAACAGATTATAGATCTATAATAATGATTAAAAAGAAATAAGTTACTTACATCCTCTTCTTTCATCGTATAAGAGAAAAAGGCTGACTGGCTTTTTACATACAATACAACACTCACACCGTAATTAGCATTATATTTTTGGAAGGAGAGGTAGAGTTTAAATTACTTAATTAACAATTACTAGAGCCCAATGACTAATTCATTTATTTATATAAGTATGACAACAGAAAACAAGATCCAGTGTTTCCGACCTTTATACTCCTTCTCATAGAACTAAAATTCTTTAAACATTCATTTATTGGCAGATCCACGGTCTTCTGGAATTCCTTGCCATCTGACATTCCCCACGCCTCTTCCTTGTACTCTTTACCAATACATTCTCTCCTAAAATGACGCTGTAAATCATAAAATAAATAATATGAATCGAATTTCGATTAAAGTGATTGGTTGTTTTAAGTTTTAGTTCCGAGAATATGCTCATAATTTTTGTAACATTTTTTTTTTTTGTTTTTTTTCCATATTTTTGTTTTTATTTTTATTTCTACTTTTTTTCAGAATGTTTTCTATTTCTATTGTCTTATACATTGTCATTGAAGATATTGTTTTTTTTTTTATGTATGTATTGTTTAAATTTTATTAATGTAGTTTCTGGACAGATATGGTTTGGTTTTTTGTTTATAATTGTTATTCCGAAGGGTCCATCAAATCATATAATAAAGTTTACTTTTATCAATCACCTCGATTATTAGGTGTTTGAAGCTGTGATATATCATTCAACCTTACATGTACCAAGTTAAACAATTTCAATTAATACAAACAACATTTAGGACGGTGAAAAGAAACGATAAATGCTTTTTTTACTATCACGTACCTATATATGTAACTAACTCGTTGACGGCTGTATAGTTAAAATTTGAGAATCTTTTTTTGAGATGGATTTTGTATTATGGGGGAGAGGGTCCAAATTCAAGTTCATAAAATTGGGTCGGGAGTGGGGAAGGGGTTGTTTTGAAATTTTTTTATGGCGGGGCTTATGGAAGTCAAGGTTTCGCAATATTCATAACAAAAACTATATTACTCGGCTATTTTTTTTTAGGTACCACACAACTAAAACGACTACCACCGATCCATTAAAATTTCTTAAGTGTTTAATTTTCATCTATGATAAAGCGAGGAGATTGTGGAGTCGATTAATTAATATAAAAGAGTTGTAGTCTCTCCAATTCTTTAAACTCTGCTGAGTTTATCGCTGTCAAAATAACCACAATAATATTGGACATTGATTCCCCTACATCAGTCTAAAATTAGAACTGGAACTGAATATTACGGCGGGCGAAGTGAAATTTTTGGGCTAATCCGTTTGGTTAATCCTAAAAATGTATACAACAATACTTGTTAGACAGACAAAAAATTTTTTTTAAGTGGATTTGGTGTCTGTAATGTACGAAACGGATTAATTATATTCAATGTACAGAAAAAAACTTTATTTTATTTATATAGATGATCTTTAACCTATGAACACATGTTTATTATTAACATTTATTATCAACATTAACCGAGATCTCTAGACAAATTACTCAAATTCAGACAGACAAAAAAATTTTTAAAAGTTGATTTGGTGTCTGCAATGTATGAAACGGAAAGATATCATAACACGGGCTGATTCTATTCAATGTACATACAAAACCTTTATTTTAATTATAAAGATATATAGTAAGAGAAAATATTGCGATCGTGAAAATGTTTCAATGAGGGTTTTCAACGGAAATACACGTTTTGAGATCCCCTCGATAAAAATAACCAAGTCCCTCAAAATGGTCTGTGTCAGTATATGTATATGTCTCTATGTAAACAGTCTAGCACAAAAAAGGAAAGTCGTATGAAACTAATATTACTTAAAATTGGCTAACCGGTGCCACTTTAAATCAACTGTGAAACACATTTACAATTTTCTCAAAAACGGCTCTAACGATTTTGATCAAACTCGGTATATTAGTGTATCATTATTTTTTTATAATATCAGCTAGGTCTTATCCACATTGATGTCACTTTACGGGGCTTAAATGCCCAATGTTCACATACGTCCTCCTCTAAAGTACCTTTAATTTTTTTTTATTTTAAATAATTAACTACTTCTCATTGTTAAGAGTAATGAAAAAAGGCTAAATATAACTTTTGAAAGAATTCGATAATTGAATAAAGGAGAAAAATGCATAACCAGGTCGAAAATGAATCCCCAGAAATACTAGTCAGAAGGTATACGTATAATATATCATTAGAAATGGGGGAGTTTTAGAGAAAAAAAAAATCTAATATAGAAAGTTGTAGAACGTCATGAAGTGTGACGAAAAATTATAAATAATAATTTTTGAAAACTAATGGTTTTCATGGTTTTCATACCCCAGTGGTATATAAATTATATACATCCATCATGCACAATAGATTGAGACCTCTAGTGGAACCGTTCGTAGGAGAAGAGCAAGCTGGTTTCAGTCCAGGGCGTTAGACACAGGATCATATAATGCAAAAATTATGGGATAATGATAAAAATCTCTACTTAGCCTTCCTCGACCTTCGAGCAGCATTTGATTCAGTCCCAAGAAATGAAATATGGGAAACACTAAGAGTAAAAAATGTTCCTAGAAGCCTGGTTGAGACCATTAAATCCATATACCAAAATCCAAAAGGAATAGTCAGACTGAATGGACAGGAATCTGGCTTTTTTAGCATAGCTAAGGGGGTCAAACAAGGTGATAGTTTAAACCCGCTGCTATTTATATTATATATGGATGAAATTGCTGCAATCTGCAAAAGACGAACAGAAAGGACGTTTCTGGGGCGAAGGAATCTGCTTCCAGTTGTATTTCAGTTTCTTCTATATGCAGACGATATTGTCCTGATTGCTGATTCTGTGGAGAAATTACAGCAGGCAGTTGACTAATGGAACGAGGAGCTCCTCAGGAAGGGTATGGTTATCAGTGCAAGAAAGAGCAAGATCCTACAGGTTGGAGGGGTGCAGGAAGATGTTACAGTGTATTGCAACAGAGAGGTGATGGAAGCTGTGTCAGATTTCACCTACCTTGGTTCTGTTATGGATCGGTCTGGGAAAGTGGATTCAGGAATTCTGCACAGGATAAGCAAAGCAAACGCTATATATTACCAGATCTGCAATACTGTGATCGGAAAGAGAGAAGTGAGTTGCCTTTCGGCTACACGGGATTTTGCAGGGATAGCATATCACACACGTGCATGACATTCCTGCTATTAAACCACAAATTAATTTTCAATTTTGTTTTGTTTTATTTTTTCAAATATCTTCTTTAAGGCAGTATACTTCCCTATACTCCTGTATGGTGTAGAAAGCTGGGTACTGACTGACAAACTTGAGAGGATCGCAGGGAAAACGAGACGGGACTGCATTCGCAACGAGGGAATCAGGGAGGAATTGGGGGTTCCCCCCGATGAAGGATGTCCTAAAGACTAGGCAGCTTAAGTGGTACGGGCATGTCATCAGGATGGAACAACACAGAGATCCATTGAAGTCTATGCACTACGTCCCCAATGGCAGAATACGTAGACCGCCTATGCAAAAATAAAAATATACGCCAAGTCAGAAATATTACAAGAAACAGGGAAAATTGGCAATCCTGGTAAGACGCTCCCCTACGCTGAAAGGCACTAGGGTGATACAAAAGAAGAAGAAGAAAACTAATGTTATTTAACGGAAATCAAATATTTTCAAGGTAATTAAATGAAATTTACTAAGTCTAGATCTGATATTATATTTAAATAATTATCTATCGTCCGTTTATTCCGAAAATCATCATGTAACTTTTTAGAAAATTAAATTTGTGAATAGGTTTGATGAATTTTCCCCTTTGTGATATCCCAACAGTATCCACTTCCAATTAGTGTGACTACTTTTGACCTGCTTATATAACAGACAATGCAAATCTCATAATTCCATTTCAGTAAACATTGCTATGGAAAGTAATAGTTTAATAACTAATAGTCGTACAATGCATAATCAACGAATAGTAGTATCCATAATCGACCGGTGAAATAATAAATAGGATTTTAGTTATTTTAATGGTATTTATTATTTGGTAGCTGTACGCTTTAAGCTTTAGCTCGGTTAAATGCCCAACATGTCCAGAAAATAATTTCTGTTCAAAGTAGAGCGGAAAGTGAAAGTTGTGTTTTGCGCGCACCAGATTTTTATTACTTTAAGGAACTTATTTATTTTACTTTCCTTTGGTCTATAGATCTGGTGAGAACGGTTTTATATTGTTCTTATGGTATTACATATCAATAAAAATATTGTAAAAAAATCTCTGAACCAAAATTGTATATGTGGCAGAGATATGTAAAAGATGAATGAAATAAATTATATATTGGTTGAGATAATTTATGCTATAAATATATCTTTGAAATGATTTTTTTCTTTGAGAAGTCTAAGGTAATAAAAATGGTCTGTGAAAGCTCAAACGGTCAGTAAAATTGTGGCCTGGCATTCTATTTTGCTAAGCGGCTAGAAAGTAAGAGGAGAGCTGTACAAAGGATATCGACTCTTATATCTGTTTACTAGATCGCCGGGGAGTTTGCTCGGAAGAGAGATTGGAGCAGGAGGCCAAAAAAAAAAAAAAAAAAAAAGAGCATGCAATAATTTCACTCATCTAACTCGAATATTTAAAAGTTCATAATTGATCATAGTTAATAAATATATTTCGTTTTCTCTCTTTATAAAACTATTTTTTAAATTTAATGATTGCTGCATATTTATATTTAATATAGTTTAATAGAGGATCAAATCAATTTTATTTTCTTCCATTATGACTTTAATGATCCCTTAAACTGCAATTAACAAATAAGAAAAAAATACAAACCGAACGATTGAAATTGTGATGCGTCTTAGTTTTTCAGCTATTAACACACACATTTCCCCTGACATTTTTTGCAACACCAATCTCGAAATGTCGACATCTCTTTATCTTTGTTTGGTAAAAATTAGAATTTAGTATATATATTAATTTAATATATATATATATATATATATATATATATATATATATATATATATATATATATATATATATATATGTATATCTTAAATTTTGTGTTAAAGAAGTAAATAAAATAGGACTATTGGAATATAATAAGTTGAATTATCATTAGAATCTAATTTATTTAGAGTTGAAAGAACAAGAATAAACTATTTTCTGTAATATACAAATCATGAATTTTCGTCATTAGGCTATTGATGATTTTTTTGCGAAATGACGAATTTTCTTCATGCGAACGAATATGTGTTGAGTTCGCTACTGATGGTAACTGATATCCTTCTCTATGCCTGTAATCTCATTTTCTTTTATTGGATTTTCAGTACGCTTATTTATCTCCACAATAATTCAAATATTATTTATCAAATATTTATACAATAAAAAAAAAGAAATGAAGCAGAAGATAATTTAGATCTTGAAGATTTTTTAAAAATATTTTACAATTATGTATTGGCCATATGAATGAATGAAAAAATTAATTTATAATATAAAGTATTTTTTAATATATACACTTATAGGAGATTTGGCTTCATCAAAAACATTATTATATAAACCAAAATCAATAGTAAAAAGCTACATAAATATAGAAATAAATCGTAGAATTTTTTTTTTTTTAATAAAATATAACAAGCAGGAAAAGAAAACTAAAACAGAACTAATGAAAAGAAAAAGAACTAAAACGGAACTAAAGAAAAGAAAAAGAAAACGGAAAATGAGTTCAGACTAATTTCGTGTGCTCACGTTTTTTATTGAATAACAAGGAATTGCTCAAAAAATGTTCAAGATAATAAAATTCTACATTTTTTTGAGAAAACAGTGATTAAATTTATCAAGGTCAATGATAAAGGATCTTTTGAAGAAGAAAAATAAATTTTATTCTGGGACTAAGTCCCCTTAGAATAACTACAATGTACAATTTAATGACAATTGTCTGACATTGGAAATAAATAAGATAACAAGATTGTCTAGACCGAAGGTTACAATAAAGAAAAGGTACTGTTAGATACATGAAATCATAGATATAGTCAGATATGGGAGTTCACATATTTTTACGCATAAACAATATGGATGATCACATTAGCACAGATAACATTAAAGCTATGGACAGATCTGAAAAATGTGAACATTATTTTGCACATATACGAAATATTGATTACCGAGGAGACGGATAGATAAATTATGTTTAAATAAGTTCAAGAATGATGATTTGCGTATGGAGGGAATTCTAAAAAAAGGTAGCACGGATGAAAAAGGATTTTTTATAGGAATCAGTTCTATGAAAAGGGATAAACAGGTTTGAGGGCTGGGATTTCATGTTGAACGAATGGTCAGAGGAACAAGGAGTAAACAAATCGAGAGCGTAAGAGGGTTTTTTGGTTGAAAAGATTCGAAAAAGGAATGCACCTAGGATGTATTGCCGTCTGAAGACTGGGTAGAGCCACTCGGCATACTAACTGGAGACGTGGGAGCGTCTGGGGACTCCATAAATGAATTTAATGAAACAATTCATTAGTCTCTTTAATCTGATCTCAAGCCCACCAGACAGTCCATCGTATACAAGGCAGCCATAATCGAAATGAGGGAAAATTAGTGGGGAAAAAGCTCACGTATTTTAAGGGGGATTTGAGGGTAGCAATCGATTTTCGGATTATTTCTTATATGGTATTTCAGGAGAATCTCAGTACAGCGGTCTTTTTTAACCTCCTAAATTTTCCTTTTATCATTGACCTTAGTAAATTTAATCACTATTTTGTCGTAAAAAACGTTGTTTACTTTACGATGGTGTACTTAGAAGTTTATTATTTTGGACAGTTTTTGAGCAATCCCTTTTCATTCAATAAAAAACGTGACCGCACAAAATTGGTCTTTACTCCTTATCCGCTAGGAATCGGCCCATGCTTCAAATGAACTTTTTTGTTAGAAATTTTTTCTAGAGTCACCCATAAGAGTATGGCCATTAAAAGAACTGAGACAGCTTGTATATACAAAATATCGACTTTGAAAATATATAAAAAAAAGGAAATGATTATTTAAATACACATTAAGACAATTTATAAAATATGACACACCTTCCTATAAAATGTATAAAAAAAAGCAATATACAAAGCTCTTGGGCAATGCGCAACAATATACTGTATGACCAGCTTACAGCTGATTATCAAATATTACAGAATGGCTTGCAGTAAACATAAACAATAATATTACATACATTTAATTGTTCATAATAATAATCTAATTGTAAGGCTTTCCACAGTTTAATAAGCTATGTTTAACTTTACTAAGTTTTCTATTATTAATAAAGTACCTTTTTTTTTATTCATGAGATTTACAACTGTATAAATTTAAAAATCGTGAGTGTCCACTCACACGACTTTCATACCTATCTCAGAAAAGTTTTTATATCATTACGATTTATTTGATAAACTAAAGCAATGTGAACCGGCTTAAGATAGATCCGTGTAAAAATTTCAATACTCTCCAATATTGCCGATGAAAAACTTTTTGCCAAAGCTTAATTTTGTCATACAATAATTTCTGTTAAAAGTAGAGGAAATAGTGAAGCTTGTGTGATGAGGGCAACAGAACTTTTTTCTCTCATTCACCCCGACTTTCTGTCACAGGCATCAGTAGTCAAAACCCTACAAAATAAAAAAAGAAGCAACAAAATCGGTTCAGCAGTTCCCTAGAAAATCTTGGCAAGACAGACAGACAAACCAATGACTAAAAATGTGTTTTTTTGCTCTGAAACATATAGATCCGTCGAAAATCACATATCTGAAATTTGACCCGATTGCATTACTTTCCTTACCTGGTATAGGTAGGAAAATAAAAATACATCCAGTAAATGTTCATACGGTAGTAAGACAATCACATGAAAACGCTTGTTGAGAAGCTTTATTTAATGGTAGAACTCTAATAATATATTTACATAAGTAGATCACCATCTTCTTTTGTGACGCCTTGGACGGTTATTAGGTATAGAAGAGGAAAAGCAAGGTTTGAAACGAAAAGGTTCGGATGGTTTTGTTATGGAAGGATAGGTATCTGGATTGGGCTAAATAGAAAACATATGGTACGTCAAGGTCGTTATGAATGATTTTATTTCTGACAAAGTAAGGAGCATTGAGAATTTTATGAAGTATTTTGGATTGTAAGGATTGGGTTCGAGAGGAATTCGATGGTTTAGTGGAGCCCCAATAAATTACCTAAGATTGAATTTTTGTCTTCACTAACATATTTATTTATGTGATTGTGTATAACATCTTTATTTCTCTGTCAATATGGAGCTTACACATTGTACCACTTTCTTCACCTTATAACTCTATTTTGACGTATTTCTTCTCATATTATTTTTATGGAATAAAAATAAAATCCTGTCCTTTACTGGAATAAAGCAATTTTCAAATGAGGATAATCGAATACGTACGGTTGGGAGAGAAGTTCTATCAATTGGTTGCTAAGATAGAGAGAAATAGAGGACACCAGGGACGCGAACATGTAAATCTGTAGAATATTATAATTCGGCCTGCCAGGACCAGGAGGGCTCAAATCGGACTTGGCTAAATCGGATTCCGATCCTAGTAAGCCATTTCTACTACTAACTCTAATTTACATATTTTAGGCATTTAGTTCCCCCACCAATTTTCATACTCCCTTCCCCGTGTGTCGGGGGGATAAGCCTCTTCCACTGATTTTCCAATAGCGGAATGAAAGGTTGTTACCGCAGTTCTGGTCCTACCGGATATTTTTATCCCCTATCGGGGGCATTTGCCCATTGTACCGTGCTTTAATCTGTACTCAACCAAATGGGCTTGTCCATTTCTCTTGAACCTATAAGTCTGGATGAGCTGGTGGGATTTCGTTTTTCTTTTCGTTGTTAATTTGTTTTAATATGGACTTGAACCAGTAATGATGATTTTACATTAGGATTTGGTTGGACGTACTTAGATGAAAACTAGTGAAAATAAACCATTTACATAATGTAAAAAATCACACTTCAAACAGTCTCATGTTTTATTCATTTCACATTTTTATAAATTTACGTTACCGAATCAGAACTTAATATTCGCAAAAAACAGCATCCTACACTCTAATTAACAGTGTGCAGTTCTCACTAACATATTAAATTAACTAACCCATTTCATTCTGCAAATATTGCTATTTTTTTACAATACCAACGTCTCAAAATTAGGTTTCAATAAATTAAATGCATTTTCAAATGTGTTTAAATTTAAGCTCCGATTTGTTTTTAATACCAAGGAATGCGATGGCATTATGCGAATGTGTGAGTGCTTTTAAAGTAAATAATGGAGTAGAATGCGTTGTTGTAAACCCTTAAATTTCAAAAGTTCTTTAAACAAGTTCTGGAGCTTTTCTCGGTATTTACTGAATATATGATAAATCGAGAAAACTGAGAGAACCAATTGGACTGTGGTAGCGGACTCTAATAAGATAGAAGTTTAAATAAATTATTTTCATCTAGGCTTTTTCCTACTACGAAATCACAAGAAGTTCAAGGCAAACTTAAGACAGAAGCAACTCTATGCTTAACAATTAATAAAGTACCTGGCGAAAACGTTTTAGAAAAATTATTAAGGAAGTATGAAAAATGTGACAGAATTAATAGAAATATAACGAGTCTAAATGAAAGTAAATAAACAGCCCCTGTTCCAAATGAAAAAAATCTGATTGAATCTTCAGGGAACATTCCTCATTCGAATAAGCATAGATTCCAAACTCTTAGAGCTTTAATGTTCAAAGAACAGTTAAACAGATTGCACACGATTCTCCAACATACAAACTAGTAAGGAAAATATTGGATCACATCTAAACTACAAAAAATTGAACGACAGCGAAAAGCACTAAATAAAGTTTGAATATTCGAGAAACTGTTTAACAGAGTTTAAGTTAAAGGTGTTAAACAAAACAAAACAAATACATAAATTCCAAAAGATTGGTTTCATTTAATTAAACAATAAACCTAATTGAATCAAAATAATAATATATCTACCAGCTCAACAATACATGTATCATTTTGGACAAATATATAATGCATTTAATATTAAATTTGATCTAATAATTTTATTTTGATTTTCTAAGCTGTAATGTGCAAACTATAAACCAATATTAATTTTACGATTTCGAGTAACCTCAAATATAAACCATAGATGGGCAAATGCTACTCTGAGTACCCAACACCTAGTATGTTACTCAAATTTAATCATTATTGAGGATTCGATCACAACCTCAGTTAATCGATTGACATCAACTGAAGTAGTAATTAAATTCTTTGATACTTAAAAAAGGTCAGTGCTTAAGTAAAATACTTAGTACTCAGTACTAAGAGTAGCACTTGCCTATATCTGCTATGAACTATGCAGTTTTAAAAGAGTAAATGACTATAAAACAAACAAGAAACAATTCAAAGAGTAAGGTTATTCGAGGATTCCCGCTTTATAACACATCTCATCTTAGTCCATCGATATATTAAAAGTTTATTTTTTTATTTATAAAAACATGTATATATATATATGTCTTCTAGACCACATTCCGATTCCTAATTTAATTAGATCACGGAGGTAGGGTCATCAGTCCTACGCCCGGTCGGTGTGAGTTGCCTCTAGTAGCCTGACGGGACTCATATACATAACCGGAGGGAGGGGATCTCGAGCAGCTTGGTTTTTCCTGGTGGACGGTCACCAATCCAAGTAGTAACTACGCTCGGCGTTGCTTAACTTGTTTATAAATTTGATAAGGATGTTTATCAGATTCGTATCTTATTTTTGAGCCGTAATCGGCTCTGGAAACTATCACTGATATCGGAGAGTTTTACACCAACGTCGCTGCCAGAGTGAGTAATCTATAACTCGAGATCAAAGATGAACTAGTGTTGCTCATTAAAGCAATATTGGCTTTAATATTTTGGCAGATTATAACTTGATTAACCTCCGGTAAACTCGGCAAACTTAGCCTGAGGGACTGTTTGATTAGTCGCCCACCGCCATGAAAGATGCACTGGTTAAAGTTTATTATATTAAGTCTAGCGGATGTTCTCGGTATTGAAATGATAGTAGACCTCGGCAGAACCAATCAGTAGATGGGACAGTAGAGTAGTTGGGCTGATTGAAGTCTCGTTTTCAAAATTAAATTAGTGGGACGAAATGCAAATGCAAATATATTACTTAAATAATATATTTTTAATGTTCACACATACGTACACGCACTTATATACAAACATATACAGCGTCTCTTGGAAGTTTGGGGAAATATTTAAAGATACGATAGTAGACCTCTAGATCTATAAAAGAGTCAATATAAACAATAGGCTGATTTTAAGGTGATGTCATAAATAGGCTAAATTGTGGCAATACTATTTTATTCAAAGCAAACGTTTCGACCCGACTTTACAGGTCTTCTTCAGGGCTATAACGGACAAGATAAAAAAATATATAGAGAAATTGTGGAAACAACATAATATTTAGACTAAATATTATAAACCATAACCTTACTAAAATTATAAACAGTAAGTACATTAAAATATAAACAGAGAGAACTAAGTAACAAGATCCTAAACTGAAGTAAATAGATAGTAACAATTGATGTTGTGTAATATATAATATATGCAAATGTGAATATAAATCTACAGATCTACAGGAGAGATGGAAAAAAAAGGAAAAAGGATATAATATGAAATAATAGACCTAAAGAATGTGGAGAAAGAAAAGAAAACCAAATGATAAATAAATAAGAAAGTAAAATTAGAAGAATAAACATAGATATTTACAGATGTGTTTAGCTAGGAGTTTCACTTAGAACTGAAAAATCAGGATAAGGGTAGGTATTGGGGAATTTGCTGATCTATTTGGGTAATGGGAAAAACCTAGAAAATTACAATACCTAAAATTTGAAGATATGGTTGGATACAAGAGAAAATACTATATCTATGAAATAATAAAATATAAATATATACATATACATATAAAATAGAATTAAGAAATTATAGATAAAAGTACAATGTGAATAAAAAAAAAATGGAAGAAGTAAAATATAAATATAGAAATAAGAGACCATACATTGCTGGACTAATTTATAATTGTAGAGAGGAAAAAGAAATGTGAATAATTATTATTACATTTGGTTGTACATATGTAAGAAAATTACATTGAAATTCTAGGTAACATTGAGACATAGTTAAAAAGCAAAATGAATACGAAGTGAAAACGGATGATCATACATTGATGTAGATTGTTAATATAAAATATAAAGTTAATATAAAGGATAAAGGTTTTTTCAAAATCAAATGAGTGGTTAAGGGTTAAGGCATGTTCTAATAGCTTGTCCAAATGTTATGACCCCTTAAAAATATCATCTCAACCTAACTTCCACCCCATATGATCAGTGCCTTTCACATTTCACATTTCATTCATTATTTATATTAATTTTAATTATTAAATAGAATTCAATGAAATTCATACTAGGTAATTTCTATACTATTCTCCAAAATTCCTCCAAGTTTGGGTCAAATTGAACACGTAGTTTCAAACTTCAGACTTTTCAAATAATAAGGAAGTTTTTGAAAAAGTGGGGTACATGTAGTAATAGTTGGAAGATGACAAAAAATTATCGTGAATACTTCATGATTTTATTACAAACACAACTTAACTACTTATTTTTCTCGCTCTAAAGTCCTCTTTAAATAACTTTTAAAGTAATCTTTAAATAACATGAACAATGACAAACATTATTTTCATACTTTCTCAATTACTTCGTTATTTAACTTTAATCGTTTAATCAAACCTTGTTTAATATTTTTTAATACATATAAGAAAACTGGAATTCTAACAATAAATTTAGAATCATCAAAAGGAATATTGAAGAAAATATGTAACATAATAACATAGCAGGAAGTTGAATTTTCCATTTGACGTTACGTTTTCCGATTTATCATCTATTCCATCAAAAATAATATACCAGTAACCAGTACACTCATACTAGTTAATATGAAATTTATAGCATAACTGGTCTGCAACTTAGTTCAACAATATATTTTAAATGTCTTAACTACTAAAATTTTGCAATTTATTCAGTGATCAGGAATGGATCTGTATTTTCAAAAGTTAAGTTTAATTGGGTAGTATTTTAATGATATAATTAACTATATTACTGTGATTAATAATTAATAAAGACAGAAAGAGGATTGACTGTGGTAATTATAAACCGAATTATCCGAGTATTTAAAATAAAAAGAATTGAAGAATGTTTCACGAAAGCGCCCGCCGGTTCTTACTTTTCCATCATACCAGGAAAGATTTTTAAAACTTTAACTACGCAATTATTAAATCATTTGTTAGGTTGTTATTTTGCAGAAAACGTTCCTTTAAAGCTAATGACGGAATATTTTTAAATAACTTTTATGAAAAGTGAATGTTCGGCATTTACTTACATAAGCTAAAACTAATTTCCTCAATGACAGGTTGATGATAATTTTTTTTTAACTTGTTAGAAAGTTAATCAGAGATGTTTCCACCGTCTTCTTATTAAGAAAAAAGTGCCCGTTTACATACATTCACATTTCTTTTATTTATTATAAAAAAAATATAACAACCTTTTATAAACTTCAATACAAAAGGGGGTTTATATTAATTATTCCATCAACCGCCTGTTAGGATACAGTCTTCCCTTCTGAGCCTTGGACACTCAACCCACCTGATACCATAAAGTTGTTTCTATAGGATCTTGGGACCATTCTTGAAACGTTAACAGCCTTGCTAAGTCGTAATATGTTTATGAACTTGGATACATCCAATCCCTTATATTCTTTATTTCATTCGGCAATCGCCCCTCTTCTTCAGGTGCCTTGTTCCCATATTCCAGCGTAAATTCAACGCAGTACTTTTTTTTTTTAAATCTGAGCAGGACTTGTTCTTGGTCATTATTCGTAGTCCACCATTCTGAACCGTAAGTTAGAACTTTTCAAATGATTGTTATATATCCTTTCGGCCATAGTTTAGACTTACCCATTTTTTTTATTGTTGCAAATTATTAAAGACTTCTTTTACTTTAAGTATGATATTAAAAATCTCTCCTTCCTCTTGCTATTTTATTCTTGAACTGAAAAGCGTGAATCTTCCAGACGAAGTGGCTTTATAAGATATGGAAGTAGAGTCTAGCGAAGGATTAGATCAAATGAGGTCAGTTTTGAGGAGGAGTTGGAAATAGCTTATCTTTTGAGAAAGCTGGAAGAAAGTGCATACTGTAGAATGACTGGAAGTTAGTGTGTCCACAGAATCCGCCGGAAATAGAATGGTTTTGGACGAACTTGAGAGTCTTGTTTAGAAATTGGAAGTGAAGTCCGATAGAAGAATTCAAAGTAGTCACTCTTTGGAAGTAGCTGAAAGTGAATGGGTTTGGTGGAGCTTGAAGTAGTTTGTAATGAAGCCTGGAGATAATTGCCAGAGATCTGAGAGCCAGAAACAAAAAAGAAATCCAGAGCTGAGAAGCGGAAAAAAATGGACGATAGGATGAGCAGGAGACAGAAGGAGATAGCAAGAAGCAAAAACTTGTGAAAATAATCTAATATTATTTCCAACTAGTATATTACAGCAGAGGGCCTGTATTATTGGGCCTTATTGAGTATCTGGAATAGGTGGTACGTTATTAATAAATCAGCTACTAGGTTTTATTTATTTATTAGTTACACATATTCTTGGCTCACAATAAATTTGCCAGATATTCAGCAAATATGATATCAAGGAGAATAAATGATAGCATAAAAAAAAAGAATAGTGATAAAAAGACAAAAAAAAATAAAAAATAAACAAACAATAGTAAATTAACCCATAATAACATAATAAAACACAAAAAAAAAGATAATACAGCAAGTTGCTCAATGCCTACTTAATAAGTCTCTTAGCCAGCACCTCAGCAGTCGTCTGGGCGGATTATATGAATTAGTGGCAGTAGATAGAGCTTGGGTAAGTTGATTTGAATTTATAGTCAGTCATGAAAATTCTTAAAGTGGCAGTTGCCGTGATGAAAGGAGTGTTAAGTTTAGTGTGTAACGTAAGGTGTGAAAAATTAAAGGGTGCGTCTACAATCTTCCGATGGACCTTTGACTGGAATGACTGGATGATTTATATATTTGATTTCTTTGCTGTTCCCCGTAGTTCGATTCCATATGCCCAAAGGGGTTTAATGAGGACTTTGTAAATAGTCAATTTATTAGTCACAGTTAATTTAGAACGTGTGCCAAGTAGCCTAGAAAGAAGTCCGTATCGCTGATTAAGTTCTCGGACTAGGTGGGAGTAAAAATAAACGCATTAGAAGGATTAATTGATTTTTTGCCCTTCCAGATCCTTTAGAAAAGGGGTTAACCAGAAATCTAGCATAATAAAATGGAAGTATTTCAACGAAATACATTCCATAAATATGTAGTGATCATTTTAAAATTCCCTCGTTTGGAAATTAAAACTAAGTAGTATTTTTAAGCTACTCTAGGGTTCCATTTTATAATTTTGCAATTCAAATAATAGTTATGAGAAGGAATTAGTCGAGGGTGCGGTCAAAAAAATAAAAAAAAATTAAAATATATAAATAATTTTAATTTTTGCCGACGTTTCGACCCACTTTGCAGGTCGTCTTCAGGGCTAAAAAAGATACAAACATGTTGAAAATATAAAATAAAATAAAAAATAAATATAAGTATATATAAATTACGAAGAAGTTGTCAGATACGTCAGATTTATATGTCAGATATGTCAGATTTATTTTTTATTTTATTTTTATATTTTCAACATGTTTGTATCTTTTGTAGCCCTGAAGACGACCTGCAAAGTGTCGAAGTGTCGAAGGTCGAAACGTCGGCAAAAATTAAAATTATTTATATATTTTAATTTTTTTTTTTTTCTTTTGACCGCACCCTCGACTAATTCCTTCTCATATCATATCAACGGTCAACCATCTCTACATCATTATGAAATAATAGTTATTGCTTATAAAGTATAACGGGCATTGCTCCCTGTCCTAGTTGCGAGGACACGGTGGTAGGAGCGAGAACAATACAGCGATGAACACATACGGTCTGTTACGGCGGTGGGTTGCGGTCGACGAGATATTTGGGAGGCGGTGCGGTCCCCGTCCTCGGCTGCTAAATGACTCCGACGCCGCAGCCTATGACCCGCCGCTTAGGGACGCCCTAACATAATAATCTGAGACCGCAGCTCCGCTCCTAATGTTCTCACCAATTTCCAGGTGTCTGATTGACTTTCCAACTACATCCGTCTTACGTCGGTTCTCGATTCATCGTTACTATCAACCGTTTAATGAAGGATGTGGTTTTACATGAGGTTTCTTTTTAAGATCCTTGGGAGCATAAATCATTCATAACTTCTCGTTTTAAAATTAATATATTAAAAATCATCTAAGATGAACCTGTATTTTAATTAAGTTACAGGGCAATTCATAAGCGTTTCCTCACCTCCCACAGTGTAACGTCCAATGGACAAAAACCTGAAGTTTTTCTAATTAGAGGATTGTAATGCAAAATCGTGAATAATTTACAATTTTTTTTTTTTAAAACGGAACTTTTTATTTGATTTTATCCACTCAAAAATCCTCTTTAAGTGTTTTTAACAATGACAAAGTCTGTTTTGATTCAAAGAAAATTTATCTAGTTTAGAGTGATGCAATTGTTAATTAGTTATTTTTTTAAGATCTTTTAATTGGTTTTTATTTTATTATTTTTTTTTTATTTCTTTATGACATTTACAACTGTATTACATAAATACATCAAGTAAATTTGGACATAATTGATATAATGACATGAATACACTTGCTGAGTAACTACCCAATGGTAGCACTCTAATGATATGACTATATTAGGAGATCACGGGGCCATCTTCTTTTCAGACGCCTCGGAGGGTTATCAGGAATTGAAGAGGAAGCAAGGTTAGAAACGAGAGGGTTGGGATGATTCTGAAGTTTATTATGGAAGGATAGGTATCTGGATTGGGCCAGATCTGAAACATAAGGAACATTAAGATCTTTATGGATAATTTTATTAGTGACAAAGTAAGGAGCATTGAGGATTTTACGAAGGATTTTGGATTGTAAGGATTGGATGCGAGAGGAATTCGATGGTTTAGTGGAGCCCCATAGCTCAACTCCTAAGTCCAAATAGGTCTTATTATAGTCAAGTATATAAGTCTTTTGTAATTAATGGGAAGTTTAGAGCGTTTGTCTAGTAAGTGCTGAAGTAATCGGAAACGTCGAGCGGTTTCTTGTCGTTTCAGTCTAGTATGTGGATTCCAAGTTAGTCGTTTGTCCAGGTGGAGTCCTAGGTATCGGATTTGCTCAACAGGGATAAGTGGAGTATTGTTAAAGGAACCTGTAGGACAGGAAGTCGTTGGTTTACGACGAAGGGTAAAGGTAATTTGGTGGGTAATTGGTTAATAATACATTTTGCCACACTTAATGGCACTGAGTTCTATAGCTGAGTGAGGCTCACTCATTCAGTACATACAATACAAAAACAAAAAAATCAGATAAATCATATATCATATATTGCCTCAAGTACAACTTAAATTAAACAGTTTTTTAGTTCAACAAAAGTTAGTCTTGAGACATTCATTGTTAATAGGCTATTTATTATACATATGGATATTTATCTATACTAATAAAAACGTAAATGTTCGTTTACTCAAACCGCTTATCTCCAAAACGTCTTTACCGATCGCTTTGAAATATTGACATAATGTTTCTATCGCATTCAGGAGTGTTTTTATATACATTTAATCACCTCCCGGTCTTTCCTTTCGGAACGGCGCACAGTGTAACATCCAATGAACTAAAACCTGAATTTTTATTTTCTCATACTTACCTTTTAATCCTCTATTTGCGTTGAGAAACTATTCGAGGAATTAGAACCGTACAAAACCAATAAATATTATTTTTATTTTGATCAACATACACATTAGCAGTATTGTAAACAAGGCAATGTCTTCAAAGTCTGCTTCATACCACCAATCAGTTTCAACCTCTCTCGTTGAAGAGAGAACAGTGTTTTTATTAAGTGATTCGAACGAAATAACGTCTGATATAATTCATTATGGGTAGTGTTGCCCAATTGCGAGACCGAGACGAGTCTTGGTCTTGCAAACTCAGTCTTGGTCATGGTCTTGGTCTTGCGCAATAGTTTCGTAACAATTTTGTAATTACTTATAAGCTTATTACTATAGAGACATTAACATAATTTTTTAGATAGGAGAAACCTAACTAAGCCCAAATGAAAAATTAGAAGAGTTAAATGAAAAACTATATTGGTTATACCAATTATTTACAAATATTAACTAACATTGTCAACTATTTTGCCTTTATTTTTCTTCAAAAAATCGATTTTTATTTACCAGTCCTGGTCTTGTTCACAATATTGATGGACCACAGCAAAAAAACTACCCAAAACATCTTCCCAAGTTTTTTAGAGCATAAAGTTTACCTCAAGTATAATGTACTGAGGACAATTATTAATTTGCCGAAATCTACCGATTCCATCGATTTTTATTTTTTATTTTCAGATCCACCACAGAATACAATTTTGGAAGATCTGAATAAATCCAAGAAACCGGAACCAATCATTGATCGAATACTGTGTCAATCTGATCTGCACGATGCTCTTTTAAGAAATATTTAGCAATATTGGAAAGATTGCCAGTTTACTCTCATTTAAAATGTCAGCAATGTGAGAGCGTGTTCAGCGCACAGAAAAAAACATTCTTAACCTTATATAAACACTCGGTGGAACAAGATATCAATTTAGAAGCAACTTTTATCAATTATTATCAATAAAAGGGTAATTCATGTCCTGATGGTCCTTCCGGCTTACTTGGAGGAAGACCTAAGAAAGAATTTGCAGCGTTGTGTGAGAAAGATATTACGACAATTCTTTTTCTGACATCTGACCCAGAGCTTGCTTTATGGAGAAACAATGTAAAAAGGCAAAGCAAAATCAGTTCAGCCATTAATGAATATATAACGGAGATTATATATTCTTATATAATGTAGATTATTACAATAATCAAATAGACATTGGTTTACAGTCTGCCGAATTCACAAACGTTTCGGACTCTCAATAAAGAAATGATTTAATAATTTCATAGAAAATGATAAAATATTATTATTCTATGGAAATATTACTATAAGTGTAATTTACTACTATATTATTACTACTTTATATGTTACAATTATATTACATTTATATAATATTGTTATTCCTGATATTATTACCTCCTATATTATTTATATTAATATTATAAGTATTACAATTGATATTATTATAGTTGTGTAGTATACAGTATTATACTATTGTTTCCTTGTTTTAAATTGAAATCAATTAATAAAATGTTTATTTGAAAATAACTAGCGGTTAATGATTTTTGTCCATGATCCCTACTACTTGGTTACACTGTGCCTCCCCCTGAAAAAAAAACTACGATGTGTGCTCAAGACAACGCGATAGAAATGAAAACATCGAGAGTTAATTTATAATATAATATGAAATATGAATATTTTTTAAATTATATATTCAAAAAGTAATAAAATTTACAATTATAATTATGTTTAAATTATTTTAGTAGGCTTTGCTCCGACTGACCATATTGACCCAGTATCATACTCTAAAAATGAAACAGCTAGTTTATGTCATAAACATTATGATAACTAAAATATGTGATGGGTCTTATTATTTTAGTATGATTCGTCATATTTAATGGCAATATTTAGTACGGGGTTCGTTCTGATTTGTCCCTTGACACTATATTTTTCCCTTTGTGCCTCCGTAGTACGGCGTCCCGTCAATATACAATTTTGAATAATTTAGCTCATTTTAAAGAGAATGAAATGCTATAGCATACTTCCCCCGCTTATAGCATACAGGTACCATTTTTAGTTTATGATAATTTCAATCCATAAGAAAAAACATTTCATACTGTCTACTACAGACGACTTTATCCGAGTGTTACACATTGGAAATCTGACGGTTGAATCTAATTTACTCTCCACAAAAAGAGCATGACGCGCCTAATGAAGTTTTCACTAAAAAAACAAAAAAAAAAAAACCCTTTAAAATAAATTGTTTAAACTGTTACATTATACTTAAAGTATATTTATTACCATATGCACTATAATGTGGTAGTAATAGATCACTTTTCCGGCTCTCATGAGAGATTTTGATAAATGAATTCAAACGACAGAGAATTTCATAGAAAAGTTCGAGTGGACTAGTGCCAAGTACCAATTACGAAGCTTAAATTACTTTTACAATTTAATAAAAGGAATATTTGAAAACAATCAAATTGAATTAATTTTGATGCTCGACATTTTTGATTTTTATAATTTTTTTTACCAATTATCTCATATTTATTTGAAATTTCCCAATCATAGTGTAGAAAAACATTTTAAAGCTCACAGTTTTTCTCGGTGGCCATTTTTTATTTTATTTTCTACCGAAAATATGATTTAGGAAAAATCCGGTAACTGTGGTTATTTTGTAGATATCAAACCAAAATACAAATTGAAATAATTTATAATGTTTTCTTTCTTTGTTATTTTTTAGGTGTTGTATTGATGAACAGAAATGTAGATAAAATAATCTAAATTATTTCAGTTTTATTTTTGTTTGATATCTACAAAATAATCAGAGTTACTAGTATTTTCCCAAAACATTTTCCAGTCTGAAAGAAAATTAAAAATGAGAAAAAACTGAGAGCCTTTTTAACTATGATTTTGAACTTTCAAATAAATATGGAATAACTTTTATAAAAAATTATACATATAAAAAATGTTGAGCAACATTGTCTGGATGATTTCAAATGGGTTGACTCAAAAGTCATTGAAAATTGTGGGAGATTTCTCCAATAACTCAACGAATCGAGACGGGATAGATTATGTTTTAAATATTTCTACACAGACATCAAGACCCGACGTACTACCGAAGAAAATATCTGGGCCTCTTTTTTTAGGGCCAAGAATATTCCGTTTTAAAAATAAATCTTAATTCTTGCAGAATGCCTCTTTTTTTGCAGTGGTTCCCGTGAATGCCGCCAGACGCGTGGTTTCCAAGGGATACTTATCGAGTATTTAGGTTTTAGAAATAAAAATATCTGTTTTTATGTTAGTCTTTGACGAACTGAAAATTTATACCTTAGGCCCTTCGGATAATATGGAAAGAAACATTTTGATATATTTAATAAAAACCAAAAAACAGACGGCTTCTATACTGTCAGTAGTATATTTATGTTCTACCTTCATGTGTACTAATGCACCAAAGAAATAAGTCTTGAGCCAGTACAATCATGGGTTAGTATTGGGAATACTCTTCAGTAGGTATAGAAAAAAAAATATCTTAATGCTATTCTGATGCTGGGAGTCTAGATCAAATCCTATAATTCTATAACCGTCAAACACGAAAAAATACTTTTTTTTCCGTTAATAAGCTTTTACGTGTTTTTTTTTTGGGAGGGGGATTTGCTCAGACGTATATCTTCATTCATTTGATTAGACATCAGCCTATAATTATAAAACAGGATGTTGTAATTTACAAACCAATGACTTATTTTTAACCTTACAATTGAAACTGTTATTTAAAGCAGTTATTTCAAACAAAAGTAGTTATTTCAAACAAAAGCTAATAAAAATAAGTAGTTGTTGGCACCTCTAGACATCCATCCACTTGTTACCTTGTTTCTTATAACAGAGAAAAATAAAACTACTCAAGATTTTATTGTAAGGGCTGTATAGCGTTGAAAGCATTCAGTAAAAATGAAATTCTCTTCTCTTATCACTTGTTTTGTATTATATCATCTGTTGTTGCTTTCTTTCCCCCTGATCTTTTCATTATTACTTTTTCTTCTCCATTTATTTAATTGACTCGTTTTATATGTGTTGAGTTTATAAAAGTTCAAGATAGCGCTCCATATATTTTTAATATATTTATAAATATAGAAATTGAAAATAACTAAAGTTAAGGATTTAAGTACTGAAATACATAACAAATGTTACAAATCAGTAAAATACTTAACGAATTTCTTATTTAATCAACTTGGATCTTTTAGATCACGTTCAACACTGGAAAAATTGTTTAAAATTAAAATGTAGCTTTATGTTATAATTTGTAACTTCAATGCAAATCTATAAATATAAAGATTAAATCTATAAATCTATCTATACATGTATAAATCAAGAATATTACCAGACATAATAATGAGATATAAATCTCTCTAAAATGCAAACATGCAGAAAAAGGAGAATTCCAAGACGTTGGACCCTGTCAGGAAAATAAATATGGGACTAATATATTTAGTTAACGCTCCATATATTATTCATAGCGATAAGAACGTTTCGCTTTATAATTTGTTTTCTGTTTATCCAGGTTTAGTATACAAACTGAATAATTTTAATTTATCTAGTCAGATTCATGTGTCATATCTCTGTCAAATCAAACCAAAGATAAATTTTACTATTTCAATAAAAATGATTTAATTGCCAGCACAATTCTTCTGTTTATAAGAGCCCTTTTTTTTTTAAGTTGTGATTGAAAACCATATAATGATAAAATTGTTTCATTATTGGTAAACTGATAAAATTTATTAGAATTTTATAGTGTTCCAAATCATTACAAATTGGTGTATTATTGGCAAATAGTCATAGTTCAAATATATCGCCTATCGGCTCACACGAATTTCCCTCCGACATATGGAAAAATTGTTTTCTGAAATTGGTTCATTTAAAAAATATGTAATCATTTATGTCTTCTTTGGTAAGCTATGAAAAAAATTAGAATAATTCTTTAGTTTTTATTTAAATGCAATCAGTTTTGAACTAATTAACTGAAATTAATAAAGTATACGGAATTTCTAAGAGACTACGAGGAAAGCAAAAAACCAGATAGGTAGATCGAATCAGCAAAGATGCACTAGAACTGCATAGAAATAATTGGAAAGTAATAGTCAAACATGAAGTAAATTGCTCAAGGCAGCAAAAGATTCTTGTTGATCATTAATTCCAAATACAGTGATTCACATTGGAATTGATACACCCCATTGAAAAAAAATGATAAATTAAACGGTTAGACTAAACAAATAAAACCAGAAACATTTCAACAGATTTATTTTTAATCTGATTTTAAATATGTGTAATTTCAATAAAATTAAAGTATTCCACTGTGATTAACTAAATAAAATAACAAAAAAAATACGGGAAACTTTAACCTCACGGTCAAAATGATACACCTGATTATTAACTCAATGAATTAATTTAATTCAATGAATTGTAGGCAAGCCAATATTTTCTACCACTTCTTTCAGTCTGTTGTTAATGGAGCCGAAAAATTGTTAGGTGAAATCTAGGCTTAACATGTTCCACTCTTCGAAAACATATGTTTTTAAGTATTCTTTGCTAGACATTTCGTGTTTTATAATTTCTATCTCGAATTTTGCCCGCAGGTGTTCTAACACATTAAGATCTGGTAACTGTGGTGAAGTTTTTTATAACTTTAGGACAGTTATAGGGAGGTATTGCTTAACTAATATGGCGGAGTGCTTGTTATCAGTATCCTGATAAAAACTAAATTAAATTTTTAGCAACAGATTTTATTGAAATTTCTTCTCAAATTTTTTGTGTAAACATGTTTATTCACTATATCATGTGAATATTTTAAATATAAAATGAAGATTTCCTATACCAGAAACCGCCATACACCCCCACAATAAGAAACAGAAGATAAAAAACATAACACAATAACAAGAAAAAGAACATAATAAAAGAACATATTGCTAGGATGTTTATTGATTACAGTAAATAACGTAATATAAATTAAACTATTTATTTAATAATTTCTTTCAATATCCAGTTCTTGGCTGTGAGCCACTGAATATTTATATATGTATGTGTGTTGAAAATGCTTTACTTTCATATCACTTCCAAAAGTTTGAATATAATTTTATACGTGAAATTCCTATTCAGGAATTCGTTCCGCACTTCTAAAAAGGTCATAGTAATGTAGCAATAGCAGCTTTTATTTCACGAAACATTTCCAAAATAAAGATTGTATATCTAATTCTCTTCTACGGCCTCCAGGAAGTTATTATTTTACTATCTCATCTTGCATTACGTAAAGGATCATCTTTCCTTGGTCTCATTATCTTTGATTCTTTCTGCCCATTTAATTTCACTTTCTGCTTCAATTCCTTAGGCATGGAGAGATATGATGAGCAGTTATTTCTTGTTTACTTTCATTCTCTGCTATTTTGATATTATTCCTATTTTTTTATTATTATTGTAAATTACAGTAGAGTTTTGATCAGATCAGCAGGCGGGTGAACTTGAGGAAAGTCTCTTCCATTAAACTTTTTTTCCAAAATTACAGGCCTGAATTTGAGGTGGGTGGGTACTTCTTCCCCAATCCTGTAATATCGTGTTACAAAAAGAAATATAATTCGGTAGAAGGATAAATCTTCCTCAAGGTAAAATAAAAAAAAAAAAAGAAGAAGGGGAAGAAAAAAATCCTCTACTACGACAATCCATAAAGGATTTTGGAATCAGCGTTTGTAAGGAAATACTGTTTCAAGACCAGAGAGGTGAAACACACACAATTACCAGGTTTTAAATATCAATTATTTGATTAAGGTTGTGTCTATAGTCCAGTCAATGAATGATTATAGAAGGAAATGGTGGGGACACAGTTTCTGACTTTGGAACATTGATTGGACTAGTAAGGAGGTAAACATACTAAAAGTCCCCACTCCTAGGATGTGAGCCAGATGTTTGGGGGCGCGAAAGTCACTGTTTTCGCTTATAACTGAAACATTATCCACCGCATCGACAAAGACGTTCTATGCAAAATTAAAGCTGATCAAATTTTCAATATGATTGATAATATACCTTTTTTCGTTATCTCACTTAGTTTCCGAGATATCTGTCCTCAACTACGGATAGTTTGGAAAAAAAAAAAAAAATGCCTCATGTTTATTGCTGTTTTTCGAGTTTTCGCTTATATCAGCAAAACTATTCATCGCATCGACAAAGACGTTATATACAAAATTAAAGCTGATAAAATTTTCGATGTCTTTGATTATATATACCTTTTTTCGCTATATCGCTTAGTTTCCGAGATATCCGTCCTCAGCGGTAGCTATTGTGGAAAATAAAAATAGTTCTTCTTTCTACGGTTAAGTCGTAAGGAAGAAAGTTTTTAATAATTAAAGTTTCTTCAAGAATATATATTATTTTATTAGCTTATCTCCAATGGTTCAAAAGTTAGATTACTTATAACATTATATGTCAATTCCGATAATTTGCAGAAAAAAATAGTTTTTATAATATTCGTTATTACTATATTGTTCTAACTCTCTATACATCCAAATCCGTCTCTCTCTCTCTCTCTATATATATATATATATATATATATATATATATATATATATATTATATATATATATATATATATATATATATACATACATTAATTAATTAAAAATTACATTTTCTACAAATTCAAATGCCTCCTGATCTCAAGATGGCTACTGTAACAGTTAATAAATAATCACAGGTTACGGCCGAACTCGCATAGGATATCAGAAGAACGCGGCATTATGGGGCCCAAACAAAAGTCACGCAATAATTTTATTCCAATTTCTTACTTGTTCGTATTTATTATATAATATATGTTTTATACACATATAAGGTAAGGAATTGATCAACTACAGTGTGATCTGCTGACTTACTTTTCCTTTTCAATAAAAATCGAATCTTTTCGGAAGGCTACGTGCAGGCTCTCTGACCACTTTCTCTGGAGAACCCGTTGTTCCTCGAGCTAAACCTTCACTTGTATCGGACCGAACTCAGCCAACCAAAGGCTTAACTCACGGTCAGCCCGACTCGCCTTTCGGTTCCTCGTAACGAACTACATGGTTGTGATATCCGTAATTCAGGAAGAATTGTTCTGGTCTTTGCCCTGCTCAATCCGAGAGTTGCGTGCCGGCATGTTCAACACACACTAATTAGCTGATTGCTTCCCTTAATGTAAATTTCATTAGAATGTTAATTCGATTACCGACAATAAACTTTTCCTGGTAGCAAGGCCAAAAAATGCATGAATTAGCATAAATTGTTTATACATGCGTTTTCCTTTTACCAAAACAGTGTTTTCAACATAACATAATTTAATTAAATTAGGGGAAATCCCACATGCGTTAAAGTACTGAGGTAAACATAATTTATATTTGATATAAATATATATTCGGAAGGTATTGGTGAATATCAAAATAAATTCGAACAAACGATATAAAATAGAAATGTTAGAAGATTTTTTTTTCCCAGCCAATAAAGGCATGAAATTTAAAAGTTATATATTGGGTTGTAAAGGAAGTAATTCAGCTTTTCAATACTTTTATAATCTTTGAATTTGGAAAACATCTTGCGGAGTTATGAATGCTTAAGTTAACGGCCGGGAAAAAAAATTCAATAAAAAATCAGGTACTAATCTTTTTTTCAATAAAAAATTGTATTTAAGAGTTTTGAAGGACCTTAAAAACGATTTATCTGGCTTAAATTTAATTTTTTTAGATTAAAACGAATTTTATCTTTTGTCTTTATTATTGTATCGGTTTATGTAATTTAAGATAAGTTATAGTATTTGCAATATTTTTTTTTTAAATATTTATATTTTTGCAAAAAAAAAAAGATCATCTAGGAATTTGAGCTAAGCAAAGTGAAAAATATATATATATATTTGTTGAAATTATACAAACTAATATTTTGTTCATCTGAGGGATGAACAACGCCGGGACAGGTATGTAACATTTTTCGACACAGGATCACCAAAAAAACAATAATATTTGGTTGAAACCGGTGATCCACTGACTCAATGACACTTGTATGAATATGTCAGGGTCCATAAACAGTTGGACGACTGTTTAGGGATTTTTACATTACGTATTTTTATAAATACCTGCATTATTTAAAAAAATAAAAGTTATTTCTAAAGAAAATACGAAAAATCAAGTGTAATGAATGCTATTAATTTTATACACTACTATAATTAATTTTATACATTAATGGATAGTTTCTCTTCTTGTTGTAGATGTTATGTTAGGAATATAAAATTTAGTAATAGCATATTTCAAGCAATACCGTTATAAATTTCAATAAATGTGTTTTGAAAAATATATATAGTTTTCTTATCATTGATTCACATATTTTGAAGTTAGAATAAAAAAATTATTAGAAGCAATATGAGTTAAAACTAGGCATATTAATAATTGAAAACCGAATCATTTAATTTATATTTTGTTTTACTTACTATCAATAAATTCGATTAAAAACTAATAGCGATGTTTTTGAATAGATAAATGGATTATTATTTAAAATTATTCACCTATATTTTCAAGAATTTTATATTCATATAAAATATTGTAAGTTTTTCTAAGGTTAAGGTAACGTTTCTTTAGTCTTTTTTAATCACATCTTTTACATCTGAACTTTTGGGACGATTTTCCCATCCTCTGAGAATTCCTTATGTTTACTGAAAATTATACATATTTACCGTGAACTATTCTTACATTGTTAATCTACTCTATTCATTGTACAATTTTGTGATGTGGAACCAGTTGCCAAAAATTACAATAATTGTCATATCTATTTAAATATAATACTTTTTGTTGTTACACATTCATTTTTCGTTCATTATCACACCAACCAACAACCTCTAGTTCCATTACTGCACCTTGTACATATCCACTTATTCCTCATTATGGCTGTTTGTTGTGATTATATGTTCTATTATTATTTTTGAATTTCAATATTAGATATTATGTCCTAGTAGTGTGTGCCTAAGTGTTTCGTATCTGTTTTATAATTTACTGTTCTTTTATTATTTGTTGTTATGTATATGGCTTCTAGTAGTTTTATATTGTTTGTTTTTGGTTATATCGCTAATATTTGTTGGTTTTTTATGTCAAACGAGTAGAAAAATATTATTAATTTATTATTATTATTATTAAAATAAAATTAGAAAAATATATAAACTGACGCTTTCTAGAAAAATAATAATAAGAATATTGTAAGGTTTTTAAATATACATTTTTAAATATCAATGAAGGACATATCTCATTTTAAAAAGTTGAGAAAAATCCAATTTCCTGTAACAAAGCTTCAACTTAAACCAAATCTAATATATTTTTTTTCATGGATCAACTTTCAGATTCATACATAAAATTATCAGAAACAGTTTGAGTTGAACCTATAAAACGATAGTTGACTCTGCTTTCTGAAAATGACTCGTGTCCGCCCTTGATATAAAGTAACTGATATCGTCGATAGAAATGCTAATTGTTGAATAAGAAAAATTGCGACTTTCCATCTGTACTCAAGTGATTATTTCAGAAACCATGCACACAGTGGCAAAGTCTTGGGCTCGAATTGCATTTGCCAAGGACAGAAACAGCAATTGCAATGTATTGACAATGTGGTTTGTTTATTGATATTCTATTGCTCAATATTGAATAAGATTTTCACGATTCTGCAATTAAAATTTTAAGATATGTTGCTAACTTGTTTTGCAAGATATGTTTTGAACGTGTCACATTCATTACTTTGATCGGTTCTATTCATCGCAATACATCGGATACGTCATTTCTAATTAATTAACGTGATTTTATTTTTCAGTTTTATAATGTAATTTTGTAGGAAACTCTTGAATTGCATCGTCTATTATTTACTGAGTTGTATTAAATTATGCAATGTAAATTAGTGAATATACCATTTTCACAGTTTTCATTGAAAAACGTAAAGAATTCATATTTCGAACCATGAATGCAAAGTAACGAAAGTATATTAAATTAACTGTAATTAAATACTCCTTAACAACGAATAGAAAATCTCCCAACACTTATAAAAACACATGTTAGTGTGGAAATCAAAATATTCTCGTTATTTGGGCTGAATTGATAATGACATTACTTTTTTTTCCAAAAAAAATTGGTGATTTGAGTCTATAGTCAACATTCGTATCGACGATACGCAGATATTTGTTTAAAAAACAAAATTGTAAATCTTATGAATTAAAAACTCGTCTATCTGTAGCTTAGTACTTGGAACAATGATAACTGATAATAATGATAGGGAAAAAATGCTAGGCGTATGATATAAATAAATTACTGTTTTGAAAATAATCGCTCATACATACAATTAATTATTAGATTAACTTATTAATAAATATATTTAATATTTTATTGAAAACTAGTCAATTTTCAGCAGCTTATAATAAAACAGTTGACAGAGCAATTGCCGAAAAAGGTTATGTTAGAAAGTGGTGGGCACAATTTTACTCGCGGACACGAGTGACGTCACGCTGGTACGCTGATTCTCGCGAGCGTGTGCTCGTGCCATTGAGTATTCCCGATCTAAGTTTTCAAGATTCATTTCCTGGTTGACTATTAGTTTTCACTTCAGAAAAACAACGGGTTCGTTACTTGAGAAGGAAGCTACTTAATGAAGCAGTCATTACTACGATTTACTAAAGCACTCATTGCTCCTGCCTGCAAAACCACCGCTACTATAATTACTAAAGGCTCCGCTTTCGCTAACGGCCTATCTTCCTGATTTCATTATGTGCTATTATGTTCTTCTTCCTCTAAAGATCTGATAAGTGAAGAGTCGCTGACCATCATTTAACCAGTCCGATACTGTAATTTTCTTTCGTAGGGCTTATAACTATAACTTTACTATCTATTCCTGGTTATGATTATGATGAAGCCCTCCTCCCAAAGTAAAAAATATTCGTTTTTTTTTTATAGCCTATGAATATTTCAGCGCATTATGTAAGCTAAATGATTAGGACATCACAATATACACTCTTTTTAAATTATAACATTAAACAGTTGTCCAAATTACAACAGAAATTACGTGCCTGTCAAGAAAAAAAACACATTAAAACCATCTCTAATCACCATATCGCTTCTTAAAAAAAATATTTTTATTTAAAAATTTAAACTTCATAGTTTAAAAAAAATATTTTTGTTATATTTTAATTTTTTTTAATGGTTTTCAAAGACGACATAAACATCATTCTATACAGTTTTTTTCTTTCAAAATAACTACATCAATTATAAAATACACTTACCCAAAAAAAAAAAAAAAAAAAATCTAAAAACCTACAAAAATATGGTTCTCTCAAAAAATTCTTAATCCAATAAATTTGTGGAACCACAAAAAATGTAGATATTTTGCGACAACCCCTTTTTGAACACTCCTGTTTCTTAATAGTTAATTAATTTAAATCGTTTATTGATTATAGTGTATTGAAAACAACGGATTTATTCATTTTACTAATTCTTATGCAAAAACGTTCATGATTTGGTAAGTTATTATTTGAAAAAGCAAAAATATTTAATCATTATATTAAATTTCTATCTTTATTACTTTCTTTATATCAATACCATTAAATGTAGTTTATTTTTCAAATCATTAACGATAAGACACGTTTTAAAATTTCGTAGTTGTTGGCGAGTTTTCATCAACTCGATAAACGGTTACTTCTTTCTTTCATAGTTATAATCAAGAAGAGTAAGAGATTACTCATGTGCAATATAGTTTTTTTGTACAATTCAGTCTGTAATCATGAACTTTTGTTTTACTTTCATTTTCATAATTTTTTAAATTGTATTCGTTTGTAGTAGTGATTCAAATAATACAATTAAAATATTTTGTTCGGGCGTTACACTGTAGGTGTTTTATTTTAATATTGAATTATATATTTAAAATAATGAAAGTCTTGCGGCAACAGCCGCACAAATTCCGTACAAAATATGGCCGGAATAGTGATTTAACTTTATCAACTGTGAAGAGAGTGATTGATAAAGTCAACCAGGCGGAATCAATTGGTGATGTTGAAAAACACTGATCGTCCAAAAACAAGCCGCTAAAGTGTCAATATCGAAGCAAGACAAGTGGCCGCAAGATTTTCATTATTTTTTAATATTGGCCAACATCGCTCAGTATTTAACACCACCGATTGATCCAGTTTGCTTTACTTTCTTAAAAACTCTCTTTACAGTTGATGAAGTTAAATCATTATTCCGACCACATTTTGTACAAAATTTTCGAACTGTTGTCACAAGACTTTCATTATCTTAAAAATATTTTTTAACAACGAAAACAAATTGTTCTCTATTATAAGGCTCCATTTTTATTATTATTATTATTATTATTATTATTTCCTCATATGTGTTAATCATTCTATTTGTCATTCATAAGTAGTCAAATGTGCACATTACTATAAAAAAAAAACATTTTTTTTACATCTAATTGGTATGCTAACAAACTTATTGGCAATTAAATGAAAACTGCCACAACCGTACCCAGTCTTCCCTACTGATTACAATAAAAAATCAGTTGTTTTGTTGAAAGTTAGCTGGATTATTTAATTATTCAATATTTCATGTAAAAATTATAATGCAGTTGTAAATAATATACGTCAGAGGATCGCTGTTAAAAAAAAAATAGTTCACTTATGAAGAAACCTTTTAGCCAGTAGCAGCGGAGAAAGTGGCAAGTGAACATCTGATACTGGGTTAAAGTGGTGCCCCTTCTCTCGCCTGTACCAGCCAGCCCTGCATTTAGACTACTCCCGGCTAAATTGTCTCTTTTATTTATTCAATTGCTTTTGAATTTTTTCCCCTTATTACACCAACGAAAGATCCTTTCATTTTACTTCACACTACTATCACAACGCTCTTTGGAATGAACATCATATATCGCAAAAAAAAAAATTAAAGTTCCAGTGTTTATGATTTAAATCAATTTTGCTTAAAAAATAAATTTGTAATTGCATTTTTAACCGATCTAAAGCTAAAGGCATACGGCTAACAAATCATAAATACTATAAAAATAACAAAAGTCGTATTTATTGTACGATCTGTTGATTATAAGACTATCAGTTATTAAACAGTTATTTTTGCATTGCAAAGTTTACTGAAATGGAATTTGTCTTGCATAGACAGGTCAAATATTCTCACACTAATTGGAAGTGGATACTATTGGAATATCACAAAAAGAAAATTCATCAAATTATTAACTAATTTAATTTTCTAAAAGGTTACGTGATGATTTTCCAGTATGAACGGACGATATATTACTAATTATTTAATTATATTATCAGATCTAGAGTTATTACAGTAAATATATTTAAGATTATAAATATATGCCTCAAATATTTTTATATTTCACTTCTTCTTTCACACAAGTACAATCAAATAGTATCTTAAACAGCTATTGCCTTAAATCTGTGGATTTTAAATACTTTTTCAAATTTAAAAAAATGTTCAAATTTCACATTTAGTAAGAAAATTGCATTTAATTTTCTTGAAAACATCTGATTTGCGTAAAATAATGTTAGTTTTTTTACCTTTTACAATTTTCTATATTAGATGTTGCTTTGTTATTGTAATTCTCCAGTTTCCAAAAATATATTCTACTCATACCTTTTGACTATTAGTTCCAGATATTCATTTTCGATCTGGATATGTATTTTCCCTTTCTTTTTTTTTTCTCCTATATTCAATTATCAAACGTTTTCAAAAATTATATTTAACATTTTTTCATAAATCTTAACAAGGAGAAATAGTTATTATTTTTAATTAACCAAATTAAAAGTACTTTAGAGGAAGGCATCATTTTTTTGGGATTTCACAAAGGAAAAATTCATCAAATTATTAACTAATTTAATTTCCTAAAAAGTTACATGACAATTTTTCGGAATAAACGGACGTTGATATCTAATAATTTAAATATAATATCAGATCAAGAAGTATTAAACTACATTAAATGTATTTTAATACATATGGTTTATACATCCATCAATCCATGGTTTATACAAATGATTTGATATTTCACTTCTTCTTTCACACAAATACAATGAAATACTTTTTTTAAACCAATGAATTGCCATGATAACATGGATTTTAATTACTTTTTTTCAAAAATAAAAATATTTTAAAAGTTTACATTTAGTTGAAAAATTTCATTTAATTTCCCAGAAAGCATGTAAATAACATTGAATAATATTATTTTTCAAAAATTATTATTTATATTTTTTTCGCCACTCTCCGTTACCTTCTCCAACTATGTAAAGTATATATTGTTTTTTTTTTTATCAAATTCTCCGCTTTCCAACGATATACCGACGATATACGCATCGTATACCTTTATTTCCGGAGGTTCATTTTCGATCTGGATAAGCATTTTTATTTTTTTTTCTCCTTTATTTTGGCATAATAATGTGAGATAATTAATTATTTAAAATAAACCATATAAAGGTACTTTAGTGGAAGATGTATATGAATATTGGGCATTTAAGCATTGCAAAGTGACATCAATGGGGATAAGATCTGATTGATATTAAAGCCCACTTCATTATGCAATGATAGACCGAGTTTAATCAAAATCGTTAGAGCCGATTTTTGAGAAAATTGTAAAAATGTGTTTCTGCGTTGTTATAAAGTGGCACTTCCGGTTAGCCGATTTAAGGAAGTTGCTGTGACATCTAAGTGCATTTATTGGTATTTATTTATTGGGTATTTATTTATCAGTATTACCAATCTTAAATATGTAATATCAGTTTCGTACAACTTTTTGTTTTTGAGCTAGATTGCTAACAACAGACACACAGACCATTTTGCGAGACTTGGTTATTTGAACTCAGTCTTATACCTCAACTTATACCTCAAAACGTGTATTTCCGTTGAAAACTCAGATTCGGAAATTTTCACGATCACAATACTTTCTTTTACGATTTATTGCATATACATGAAAGTAAAAATCTAGCAAGAGTTTATAGACATAAAATTCAAAAATAATAATAATTATAGGCATAACCTATAAACGTGCACCCTACTGAAAAAAGATTGGGAACCCCTCCATTATGAAATAATTTGTATGTATGTACATATCTATGTATATTTTACAACAAATGATTGTTAAATATTAAGAAATGGTACTAAATGATGACATGATTTTTCTCACATATTTAACTATACATGTTTAGATCCTATAGTTTGTAAAATATTTATATCGGACATCTTTTTTAAAATAAAAATGAAAGCCACATAACGTAATGTTCCAATAAAGTTTTAACTGCAACATTTCAAATTCATTGAAAAATGGAAGAAAAAAAGTATATATACTTAAAGTACTGAATAAACATAAAATATTATATTTGAAAAGAGAATTAATTAAAAATATACGTTATAATAATTATTAATGGAGAATCAGTATAAATCAATAAAAAAAAAAAATCACAGATTATAAAATATGCCAATAAAACAAAAATTAATTATCTATATTTCATTTTGAAAATTTAAAACGTTATCAAGGCTCAGAATGAGATTAAAAATAAGACCATGGACACAAACCACCTACAATATTATATATTAAATTATTATACTGACAATAAATTAAAAATTAGGCAAGTGAAAGTAATATTTTCATAATTTCATATCGGCAGGGCTCAGAAATTTCTTCAATTCGCCCAGTCTTGGCTCCACTACTATATATTGCATACAAAGAGACATCGATTGCTACTTGTGCTGACGACATATCAATTCTCACAAATCACCATGATCCCTACACAAAACTCACTGACGTTACATCATTTATATAAACTACAAGACCCGTAAAAATTATCAAAAATTCGACTAAACCACGATAAATCAAATCATATTACATTTACACTTCGCAAAAATACCTGCCCTCCACTTTATATCGAAAACAACCAAATTCCTCAGACGAACAACGTATACTATCTTGGTCTTCCCTTTGACAGAAGGATGACATGGGGCTCACATGTCAAAATGAAACGGAAGACCCTCAATAGACAGACGGACTCAAACTGCTTTAATCACCTTTTTTCCAAATCTTCAAAACTAGAAATGAGACAGAAACTAAATACATACGTATATTTACCTAAACCAATATTGACTTATTCCTAACAGATATACGGTATAACTAAAAAGACCCACAAACTTCAAACTTTCGAATCATAAACATTACGACTTATAATTAAAGAACCTTGGTAAGTTCCAAACAAAACCTTATGCCGACTTACTCCTGGCTTCAGTTGACCAACACATAAGAAGTCTTTACACACGGTATCACAACAATTTGTGTACAATAACGCAATGGGCACAATAAATTTACAGGGAAATACTAATCAAAGAAATGGCCATTGCTGACATGCCTATCAATACGAGGAGACGACTAAAAAGGCTCTGGATGAGAGACCTCCTTCCTTAACAAACCGTGGTATTTGATTCAAGTCAGGGAAGAGGTACTGCTGAGTGCTATCCTTCCCGATTCCTGTGATGTCAGTTTCGTTACTTTAATCAGACTATCTGCTGATTTTTAACAGTCTTCGACAGATGGAAATCGATATTGAAAGATAAAAAAAAAAAATATATACGACCACTATATAAAATTTAGAATAATTATAACACTGGACGTTTTCGCCTTTCTTTATAAATTTATGTTATTAATTTTAGAATGAATTACGGTGGCTGTTACCATACGCATGTATCGCTTTTTGTTGATAGCTTTATTATTGTATTTTAAGTATTATAAACAATGACCTGCAATTCACATTAATTAAAAAAAAAAAACGGTGCCCACAGTCTGATACGTATCCTATAAAGGTGCCCGCACGTGAAAAAACATGAGACTCCTAATCTAGAGACTACCTAAAAGAAACTCCAAAATTTCAATTGAAAACCAACTATTTATCTACAGGAGCATACTGAAACCCATCTGGAACTAGGGGTTAAAACTGTTGCCGACTGATAATTTTTTTAACAGTGAACGTTTTCAATCCTTTCAGTCTAAAGTCCTTTTCACAACAGTCAGTGTTTCTAATTGCGTTATAAACACAACTTTATATCATGACTTCAACATCCTTTGTTTCTTATTCACCATCCAAACACCATTTTTTCTTTTATTGTCCTGTAGTATTAGTGTTGCCCAAATGTGAGACCGAGATGATTCTTGCAAACTCAGTCTTGGTCATGGTCTTGGTCTTACGCAAGAGTCTCGCAATAGTCTTTCAGTTACTTATTACTATAGAGATATTATTATAATTTTTTAGATAGGGGAAACCTAACTAAGCCCGAATGAAATATTAGAGGAGTTAAATGCAAAAGTATGTTGCTTTTACCAATTATTACCATATAGTAACTAAGATTTTCAAGTATGGGTAACTATTTTGTCTTAATCTTTATTTAAGAAATTGATTTTTTTTTACAGTTCTGGTCTTGGTATTGCAACAGTTAGGAGGCCTTGGTATTGGTCTTGCACTATGCAAGAACAAGACTGATTTTGGGCAACACTATGTAATATATACGGTAAGAATGTATCATACATAGCTATAAAATTTATTGTCCTTTAGTGTGGCAGAATGAATCTTAATAAAACAATATTTTCAGTTTTTTGTGACTACCAGGTTTTAGTTGTCGACAGAATCCATTATTTCATTATCCAAATCTTTTTTTACAATATCGTTGAGAGGGCTGTTAAAACGTGAAAGCACTGTTACCACCCTCCCTTTTATTTCTTCTAAAGAAGGTACTAAGAGTAATTGACAGTTTAAAGACCTCTCAGTGAGATTAGTTTTGTTCTGGTAAGGGCCTCTATACGGACTCCGCTACAGTAAACTTAATTGTTTTCTTCCAATATTCAGTTTTATAGTCTATAATAAGAGTGAATGTTTCTTCTCTCTGACCCAGGGCTAGAGTAATAAACTTATAAGTCATTAGAATTGTCCATTACTCTGTGATTTGTATCTAGTAATAGGATCGTAAAAATGGAATCGTTTTTTGAAATAAAACATAATGTTTTTAATAGGATATAGTTTTTTGCTGGTTTTTGTATGTCTGTAATGCTGTGTATTTCATTATTGAGTTTCCACATCACTATATAGTCACAATTTATCAGTCTACCGGTCCATTCTGAAATTCATTTGTTGCTTAGAGATTAAATTGTGGAAGACAGCTAAATTTACAATGTATTTGATCTGATACATTTATATAATATTTACCAGTAGGAAAATAAAGATTTTTACTTTTTAAGTAAGAAATGATAACTAAAAAATATTAAATTTAAATAATTAAACATTATTTCAATGTAATCTAGGGAACCTTTACGCGAAAAAAAGTAGAATTTGTCCTTGTTAAAATCCTTGCTTGACTAAACTAAGCTAGATTCGATTTAAAAAAAAAATCATAAATTGTTTGTGATTTTGTAAAATAATTTTCCAACGATTCTCAACTTTTGGAAAAACATTTTAATTTTATAAGCTTTAAGTTTATATTAATTAATTTAAGATTTGTGAAAAAAAACATTAGATAAACCTCAAGTTGTGTTATAAAATGTGCCCGTGTTTACAGCAAATGTGACAACAATGAATGTTGAAAACGTGTTTATTTCCTTCCATAATTTAGGATGTATTATGAACATAATACTAATTTCTAAAAACAAATGTTAAGAATAATGATTTTTCATATGAAGTTATAATGCAATGTGTTTTTTAGTAAGATCTCTATTACAGGAATTGATCCATATTTATAAGTGACGAAATAAATGTTTCTAGTCCTAAACTTTACATTTAAAATAAAGAACCTTTCTTAAATTATTTTCATAATAAAATAAATAATAGGCTGTGAAACATTTAGATTGTCACTTATAAATACGGATTATAATAGAGATCTGTGTGAAAAATCGAGATCCAACCAGATTACTTGAAACATCTTTATTTTTAACAAATTTTATTTCAGAAATAACAAGTGTATTTAGACAGTTATGTTTATCATGATACTTAACAGACCACGGAAATACAAGAAATAAAATATTTTCAACAGTTTATTGTCATTTTTGCTGAAAATTGGAGCACTTTAATCTGACAGAATATGAAATCACATCAGTTTCTTTCACAACTTGAGATGAATCTTAAGTTTTTTCCCTGTATAAAACTCTTCCCCTTCCCTGAATAAACAAGTTTATTAAACAATGAAGTTTTTCTAATAGGAGTATGATAAGGCAAAATCGCGAATAATTTACAATTTTTTTATCCACTCAAAAAGCCTCTTTAAATGTTTTTAACAATGACAAACTCTATTTTGATTTAAAGAATATTTTATCTAGTTTAGAGTGATACAATTGTTAATTGTCGTTTTTTTTTTTAAGTTCTTTTTATTGGTTGAGTATTATAGCTGAGTGAGGCTCATTCATACATTAAATACAATGCAAAAACAAAAAAATGTAAAAAATCAGATAAATAATATATCATATATATATGTGCCTATATAACAAGGCAAAAAATAATAACTTAAATTAAACAGTTTTTTAGTTGTCACTTCTTATTTAACAAAAGCTAGTCTTGAGACATTCATTATTAATAGGCTATTTATTATAAGCATGGATATTTATCTACACTAATAAAAACGTAGATGTTCGTTTGTTCAAACCTCTAATCTTTAAAACTTCTTTACCGATCGCTTTGAAATATTGACATAATGTTTCTATCGCATTTAGGACTGTTTTTATATACATTTAATCACCCTCCGGTCTTTCATTTCGGAATGGCATATAACATCCTTCTCCGAAAAGTGTATGAAAAAAGTTACGATTGGGTCAAAACTATATTTGCGAATAACTCAAAAAAGTACACAAATTCTGTTTGATTATACCCATCATTATTTGAAAGCCTTCTTGATTCCCTGCAAATAAAAAAAAACAATAACTCTATAATCGGACGATTTGGTGCAGAGATATGATGCTTTAAACATTTAGTCATTTTTAGTGGGAGATTTATGGACCGATTGCTTTTTATTTAGACAATTAAATGTTGGAAATTATAGAGTTGGAAAACCAGATAACCTCTCCATATATACAATGAATGGAACAACAAAGAATATTGCGTATTCACAAGAATTGTTACATAAAATATATTAGAACTTAATTTCTTTTCTACTTATTTTTTTATTTAACTAGAACAAACAGCTAGTTTCTTATAAGAAGAAATCTATATTATATTTTTTTGTTGAATTTATCTATTTCTAAACCTTAAACCTTTCAAATGATGCCTATAGTGTTAATCGAGAGAACCCAAATGTATCAGGTATTAATATTATTTGAAATATTCAATAGCTGATTGCAATCTTCGCCTTGGCTATTTGGTAGGCATATCCTGAAATGCTTATCCCTAGCTGACTTCTGTTTCGCTATCTGGCCCTCGCATCTTCTGCAATATTTCTTATCTCCTTTCTCCAACTCGTGACCTGGGTAGCCTCTCTCTTTTCCAATCTCTAGAGAGCCTCTTAACCAACTCGTCGCCAAATGGGTTTTGAAATAGTAATTTTTAGAGAAATTTATTAGTTTTTAATTTCGATGTATTTAAGACGTATGATTCACTAAAAGAAAACTCAAAACCAGATCATGAACTTAGTTGATGCATATATTCCTCAAGATATTAAACGAATTCACTTTAACTTATTAATTCTATAAAGTGAATTTAATTTACAGTAAAGCATTAAATAAAACTACAGAAACACAAGATAAAGTATTGATCAACTATCACTCAATTTGTCTTTCAAAACCTTAAATAGTTGAAATTGATTTGTCATGTTAGTTGTAGAAATTTATATTTATTAGAAACAAAAAAAAAAATACATTTCGCCACTTCAGAAGAAAAGAGACACTTGTCAAACATTAAAGAGTCGCCCGATTTCTTCTGATCATGATCTAGTTCGAATAAATAAATTTGATTCAGGATGGTATACAACAAAATATTGAGGCATTTAATTTGACAGATTGGAAAGAAAAATTTAATTTTTCTTATTACAGTGCTATCCCTCTAGCGCAAAAACAAAAACTCGTAAAGAACCTGAAATTGGATATTTAAAGTATATGCCTGGGATGTTACATAAAGTTTTGCTATGAAATTGAATAACCTGAAGTGGCACTATTTCTCATCTATTTTACACATTTTTAAAATTTTCACAGCGCTAACAAGCTCCCAAACCTAACATGAGCTTATTAAAATATGGCCTCCGATAATACTCTATACATATATGACCTCTTTTCATAGATGCTAGATAACTGCAATGTATAAAAATACCCACGATGAAATATTATTAAATATTTTCCTTATTTATCAATGGCACTTTCATCGGACTAATAATATTTCTTTGCTCTTAATTATTTATTATATTTCCAAGTTATTTATTATTATTTAAAATATCAAGTGATAAAAGGAATTATTTGGAAAAATTGCATAAACATTATTGAAGGCTGTAAAAAACCTATGGTGATAGTTCCTGGTTCAGACTCCTTGTTATGAAATTATTAACATCTGCCTGAAACTTCGTGAATCGCTTCATCTCATCTTAATCTAGAACTATTTTATTTACGAAAACTCTTTGAATTTTGGCGTTTTCAATTTGGAAATCGGCAAACTTTGTCCATTTTATTAGGAACTAAAAACTCTTAAATACCCATTTGCCTTCCACTTGGACCATAAGATAGTTTGATCACAAAATCGAGGAAAAAGCTGACCTACAACATTATTTGGCCGTTTGGTCTATATAACCTAGTGGTTTTGATATTTTGGGGGAGTAGGTCACGCCGAACGCCAAAATATTTTTTAAAGCCGCCATATTTCTCTAATTTGTGCTAAATTTATCTTACGATTCATATGGAAAACAAATGGGTATTTAGTACCTAATTAAATAAAAAAGGTTTTCCGATCTTCAGATTGAAAACGCACCAATTTCGGGAATTTTCGTAAAAAGAATATTTGTAGGTTACGATGAGATAAAACTATTTACGAAGTTTCAGGCGAATGTTAATAATTTGATAAAAAGAGGTCTGTACCACGGACTATGATTAATTGTTCTAAATAATATTTTGTACTTCACTATGCCAGAATACGCATTGTCTTCTAAAACAATAATGGTAAGTGACAGTTGTGTGATGCGCGCACTGCTGCAGATTTTTATTATTATTGTTGTTATTTTGCTTCTGCCTTATGATATTTATTTATCTGTCCTGCATTGATGTTGTGGATTTATAATACTCAATAAAAATTTCTAGTAAATTCTTTATTTTAATTACACAGAGTATGTTGTAGAGCTATTCTTTTTATCACCTACTGACAATTTTTTTTAAACTTTAAGGGCTATCCTAGACGAAATATCAAACATGCTTATGAATATGAAACTGATGGAACACCTCAATTCGCTCTAGTGACTTCCCAATTATTCGAGTTAAAGGATAACTTGGTATCACTGAACCCAGGAACCAATCTGAGCTCAAAGGAGGATTTGTTCACACTCCTCCACCTCTCAAGGTGGAAATGTGAAACCTCTCAGGCAGAAAATGTAGACTCAGATACTCTCTTCGTATGCATTTATCATTGCGGTACAAGCTCACTCATTTACTGAAATAAGATGTTTGTTTCGTTTTCCTACCATAAATCAATTTGTTTTAGTAAATATAAAATTAAATAAATAATCAAAATGTTTGTTTTACTATATTTAAAAAGAAATGACGCTTTCATCCGGCGAAGTTAAGTTGAGATTATTGGATTGTTTTATTATTTAAATTTTAATTATTTTTAATTTGTTCATGATATTTACAACTGTATTAAAAAATTAAATACATTAAGTAAATTTGATAACAGAAAATAATAACATGAAATGACTTGTTGAGAAACTACGCACTGGTAGCACTTCAAAAACAAAATGTATTTACAATAAGAGATCTCGAGGCCATCTTCTTTTCAGACACCTCGGAGGGTTATCAGGAATAGAAGAGGAAGCAAGGTTAGAGACGAGAGGATTCGGATGGTTCTGAAGTTTATTATGGAAGGATTGGTATCTGGATTGGGCCAAATCGGAAACATAAGGAACATTAAGGTCATTATGGATTATTTTATTGGTGACAAAGTAAGGAGCATTGAGGATTTTCCGAAGGATTTTGGATTGTAAGGATTGGATACGAGAGAAATTCGATGGCTTAGTGGAGCCCCAAAGCTCAACTCCGTAAGTCCAAATAGGTCTTATTTTAGTCATGTATATAAGTCTTTTGTAATTAAATGGAAGCTTAGAGCGTTTGTCTAGTAAGTGTTGGAGTAGTCGGAAACGTCGAGCGGTTTCTTGTCGTTTCAGTCTGGTATGAGGATTCCAAGTTAGACGTTTGTCCAAGTGAAGTCCAAGGTATCGGATTTGTTAAACAGGGATAAGTGGGGTATTATTAAAGGATACTGTGGGAAATGAGGTCATAGGTTTAAGTCGAATGGTAAAGGTGATTTGATGGGATTTATTAGAATTTATTTTAATCCTCCAGTTTTGACACCATAAATTTTAATTTGATTCGGAAAAAGAAGAGCTCTAGATACAAAGAGAAATAGATGTCACACTTACACATATTCTACATTCTTACTTCTACATAAATATTAGAAAAATGTGTGTATTTTGATTTTGATGGTGATAGGCAGCTGGTAACGTATGTGGACATTCTATGTAGAATCGACATATATTCTGTATATATATTGTGTATGTATATATATTGTATATGTATTGAAATTCGAAATAATTGTTATTAGAAACATATGGAAACATGATCGTGTACCGAGTTAGCTGTCTATTGTTCTAACATCGAAAAGGATTCCATCGTTAGCACAAAAAAACAGGATCGAAACGTTGAATAAAAAACAGGACTAATGAATAGTTAGTTTTTTATTGAATATGAATTTATTGACCTAATTGTAATATAAAAAAAAAAAAAAAAAAAAGCGTTTGCGCGTGCATGAGAGATATTAATAAAATCGAGATGAGACCATTAAGGCACCAATTCGAACATTCCTTGAAAATTTTATGAAAATCGATAAACAGTAGTAGGTAATATGCCCGTTACATCGATTTGACTAAAGACTGATAGACAAATACCGAACCGAATTTGATCCTTCATGAATTAAACGTAAAACGCGAGGACAAAGTTTTTTTTTACCTATAGCACGATTACAAACCCAATCTTCGGTATCGAGGAAGCAAAAATAAATTTCAAGTCTTTATCCCAGCTTTTTAATTTTTTACGGCTGCAAAAAAATATGTCAGTCTCTAAAATTTTTGAAGTGAAAACTTCTTTAGGCGCGTTTAGCACTTTTTTGAGTTAGATTGAGCCGTCAGATTTCAGAAGTGTTAACGCTTGGGTAAAGTCGGCTAGAGTCGACTAATTGAAATTTGTTTACATATGGATTAAAATATCTCAAAAAATAAAAATCGGTCCTGTATACTGTAAGCGAGGTAATTGTTCAAAACTTCATCCTCTCTGTAATAGACTATAATTCAAAGTCTTACCTTAACGTGACGCCGTGTTAGAGAGTGGGACAAGGGAAAAATTGTGTCGAAAACCAAATGATAACGAGTTTTCGTGAAAATACAGATTAATATACCTAAAAAAAAAAAAAATCAGAAATTAAAAATTGGACCTGAATTTTGTAAGAGAGGGAATCGTTCAACATTTTATCTTCTTTATAATGAGCTAACATTTACAATTTATATTTCATATTGAATACCCATCCTCTTATCGTCCTATCTCTCTTTTACCTATCATGGACAAAATCCTGGAGAAGCTCATCTTAAAACGCCTGTATCCCATCCTAGGTTCTAACCACATAATTCCTGATCACCAATTTGGATTCCTCACATCCCATTCCACTATCCAGCAATGTCATCGTGTGGTAGACATCGTCTACTCTGCATTGGAGCGCGGAATGTATTGCACTGGAGTTTTTCTCGACGTTGAACAGGCGTTTGATCGAGTCTGGCATCCGGGATTGCTTTACAAACTCCGTAAATTCCTTCCCCATGCATATTTTCTTATCATCAGTTCCTATCTTACTGATAGGCACTTCAAAGTAAATCACAATAATACCTATTCATCCCTTCTTTCTCAATCTGCCGGAGTTCCCCAAGGTAGTATCCTTGGTCCTATCCTTTACACAGTTTATACAGCTGATATCCCAACCTATCCTAACACGGTCATCACAACGTATGCTGATGACACATGTATCCTATTAGTTAATAATGATCCAACAATTGCATCCCAAACTCTTCAATCACACATCACAAACCTTGAAGAATGGTGTCAAAACTGGAAGATTAAAATAAATTCCAATAAATCCCATCAAATCACCTTTAACCTTCGTCGTAAACCAATGACTTGCTGTCCTATAGTATCATTTAATACACCCCAGTTATCCCTTTAGAACGAATCCGCTACGTAGGACTCCAGCTGGACAAACGCCTCACTTGGAATCCTCATACAAGACTGAAACGACAAGAAACTGCTCGACGTTTCCACTTACTCCAACACTTACTGGACAAACGCTCTAAACTTCCAATGAATTACGAACGACTCATATACATGACTATAATAAGATCTATTTGGACTTATGGAGTTGAGCTATGGGGCTCCACTAAACCATCAAATTCCTCTCGTATCCAATCTTTACAATCCAAAATCCTTCGTAAAATCCTCAATGCTCCTTACTTTGTCACAAATAAAATAATCCATAAAGACCTCAATGTTCCATATGTTTCAGATTTGGCCAAATCCAGACACCTATCCTTCCATAATAAACTTCATAACCATCCGAATCCTCTTGTTTCTAACCTTGCTTCCTTTTTCGATCCCTGATAACCGTCCGAGGAGTCTGAAAAGAAGATGGCCTCGTGATCTTGACAAATTATTAGAGTGCTACCAATGGGTAGTTTCTCAACAAGCGTGTTCCATGTGATAATATTACTCTGTACACATTTACTTGATGTATTCATGCTAATACAGTTGTAATCATAATAAAAGTTAAAAAAAAAAAAAATTCATATTATTAATCTAGCCTTGTTTATGTTTTACCTTCTAGCGTGTGGTCTAAAGCACATATCTTAATTTTTCCGTATAAAAGCGAGATTAAATTTAGTAAATCACTCAAACACAAGGTCACTACAACTTTTTTTTTTACATAAATGTTTAATCCTCGAAAACTAATTTCAAAACTGAAGTGTCATTTATCATTCATTTTTTTCATCACATGCTGTTGTCAGCGGGACTTACAGTCAGTACAAGTCCCAATGTGGCGGGAGTTATGAGGAACGTGTCCCTAAACGTTAGGGGACCTCTAATCTTGAACGTTTAAAATGGAGCCTAGTTGAGAATAGCAGAGGCGAAGAAGTAAACCGGGAATTTTCGCGTTTTTATCGTTTTAACCTATCAATACATTTACGGACCCATACAATTAAAAATTAATGCTTTTATTTTGAAAGTTTTTATAATTTGAATTTTCTGATACGGTAAGTCAGGTTTATTAATTACTTTATATACTATTTGTCCTAATGACTACAAAAGAAGGTGTATTTTATGTATCAGGCAAGTTATTGTTCGACAGCCCTAAGAAAATTTTATCTAACAACATTCCAGAGTTTCATCCTCCTAATAACTAATAATTTTATTAGTTGAACTGAAAGCCTCATTCCCGAAATTTGAATACGGAACTCATATGTGTCACTTAAATATTTTTCTTATTTCCGAAAAAGAAAAAAAAAAAATACTCCGGCCGAAAGCCTATGCTAATTAAAGAAACCTGTTTCCTATTTAGGGATTCAAACTAATTTCTATTGATATATGTCAAAACCCGAAACGGACGTAGTGTCATTTAAATATTTTCTATTTTATAATTATTCAAAAGGTGGATGAGCAGAATTAATTAAAGTGATATGAACTCGGTTTCAAGAACTTAGTATTATTTTTCCAATCTACCTGTCTGAATGAAAACAGCGTAATTTCGGGCACTTGAAACTGAGAAGGGGAAATTTTATTAGGCCTGCCATCACTAATCCCCTTCAAAATTTCGTTAGCGAAGGAAATCTTCCTTTTGTGTTTTATTCATAACAGGGTCCGACTACCCGCCATTTAACTGCCGTATTCCATTTCTTTGACAAATTACTTCTCCCCATTCCTACCTTATTTTATCTTATTAATTCTACATTGTGATATTTTCTATCTTTAGATCCCTTTGTATTACAATCTGTACACCTGAAAACAAGATATTGATTTCGCCATAAAATTATTTTAGAATCACTAGTACAGACTTACGTTTTAAGGAATTCCTAACAAATTCTAAATAATTATTTCTTTACCTGTGAATAAATAATTATGTACGTAGTATCTGTAATTTTGCTTTAAAATAGTTTGTCTTGAAATCATTTACACTTATAAAAATCTGGCGTGTCCACTCACACGACTTTGCTACCTATTTCAGAAAAGTATTTATATCTTTAAATGTCAATCTCCGCTTGCTTTAGTACCAGTGACGCGGTTGGGAGAGTAGCGCAGGGTTCTCCTGGAGTTCCCTCGCCTGATTGTATATAGGTATGCATGTGTTTTTTTTTTTTTTTTTTTTCCTTAGTTTTAATTTTCTTATTTTTTAGGTTATTTTATTTTATTGTCTATTGTATATACTTTTGATTATTATTTTGTTCTATTTATTTTATTTTTTTGTACATATGGTGTGAATGTCATCCTACCTCACTATAACCAATGTCCAACAGACAGATTGTTATAATACTAAAAAAAAAAAAAAAAAAAAAAAAAAAAAAAAAAAAAAAAAAAAAAAAAAAAAAAAAAAAAAAATCTTTAAATATGTCCATCAAGAAAAAAATAAAAATTAAATTAGATATATTTTCCTGAAAATTGATCAAAGAAAAGATTTGAGTACGATTTATTTGATAAATTAAAGCACTGTAAACCGGCTTAAGATATACCAGTTATTAATTTATTGCGCAGCAGCTATTGCGCATGGAGCACCTAATTTGTGTCACAGGCATCAGTAGTCAAAACCCTACAAAATAAAAAAACAACATCAAAATCGGGTTACTAGTTCCCGAGAAAATCTTGGCACAAACAGACAAACACACCAATGACTAAAAATGTATAATGTATAAAATGTAATGCACCAGGGGGCTCTGAAACGTATCGATCCTTCGAAAACCGCATATCGGAAATTAGACCTGATCGCAATACTTTCCTTACCTAGTGTAGATAGGAAAATAATTAATTAAAACGTGTAGAAACTAGAGTAAGCAGCATCATCGCTAATACTGGTTTGATTCCGATGATGTCTATTTTTGTTTTGTTGGTAATTTAATCACCCTTCAAAAGTTATATTATAAATTTTACCATAGAATATATACTTAGCGAGTTAGCCCACAAAATATTTTTCTTTTCTTCATAACTTTTTTTCCTGAATTTTCTTGTGAATTTAGTCGGTGTTCGAAAATTTAAAGGAGAATTATTAGAACAGTATAAGAAAGTTTCAATAAAATCGTTAAAGCCATTTTCGTGCTACAGTTTATAGAATAACATGTTTTAATTTATTGCGCAGCAGTTATTGCGAATGGAGCATCCAATTTGTGTTACAGGCATCAGTAGTAAAACCCTACAAAATAAAAAAAAATAAAAAATTGATTCACTAGTTTCCGAGAAAATCTTGGCACAAACAGACAGACAGACAATGGCTAAAAATGTGTTTTTCGAACTCAATGTGCTCTGAAACGTATAGATCCGTCGAAAACCGCATATCGGAAATTTGACCATATCGCAATACTTTCTTTACCTAGTACAGGTAGGAAATTAAATATTCAACCGATCAACTATTACCTACATAATGCTGAAAAACTGCACACAGTTATTTTGTAAAATAGAAAAAAAAATTGAATACAATGGAGCTCCATTGATATATAAGACCACCAAAGAAAAATATTTTCCTTTTGTAAATATGACTTGTTTTTTTTTCAGTGAGAACTCCTACATTAGATATAGCTTTTCTTCCTAATGCATTCGATGTATAATATGCCGTATCAGTGAAATATGTTTATTCGTACATACAATATAATGTTATAAAGATAGTCTATACAAAACACCCAATTGGTGAAGCTTTATACATTACCACGGCTGTTCTATCTAACTTACTTAATAAGTGATGTTTCTTGCTCCACTGGAAATTATCCTTCCAGTTCAATGGTAAAGTAATAAGACATAGCTAAATATCCCTGCATTTGTATTAATCCATTAGTGTATTAGCCGAAGATTTGTTTGTATAGTGCAGAGGAGAATGTGTTTGTAGTTCTTTCATTTGCTAGGAGTAAAGAAGTCAATTACTGAGAGTATAGAATAACCATACATGTTTATTTTTCTATTTACTAAATAATTCAAAAAGTTTATTTTTATATTATCCGAAGTGACCAAGATCTCATAGAGCTATTCTCCGCCATCTACCTTTTTAATAAATTTCGTCAAAGAATATCATAAACTGCTATATTTTAATTTCTAAAACCTAAATATCTTATAAACGTTCCCTGACAATTACACATAAGAGAAGTTTAGCAAGAATTAGGGAATATCTAAAAAAACTGTACAGTTTTGGGCTTTAGAACTCAGAATCCAGTATAGACCCAAAGGAATCGATTTTTTTTTTCGTATAATTTCTCTGGAACTATTTTTTTCGTTTATATTCTCTGGAACTAATGTAAATTCATAAAGTTTATTATTATTTTATATATATATATATATATACATTTATTTCTTAATCCACGCCATTCAAAAATATTGATGATCAGCGAATTCACTGTCACGAAGAATATGAGTATTAGCGTTTATCAGCATGAGGGTGTCGGGTGCCCTCTCTTGATTTTAGTATGAAATTTTAAGAAGAAGAATTCTCATTCAGCTTCTTTTGAGCCTTTCAAGTCTGTTAATTGTAACTATATCTTGTAAGTCTCAGGATGTCCGTGTAGGTTATCGTGACATCTTTTGTAGTGTGTACATATGCGGCCATTAACTTTTGGTATGTGTAGGTTTTTATGTAAAGTAATATTTGTGATACAATGGAGCTTTAATTATTGTTCTTAAAAATTTTTACCAAAAAGTTTGTTGTTTTCCTATACAGATCGTACACCTGTGAAGCGAAAGTCCAAATGGGTAAAGAAGATAAACGTGTGTTCAGTTTGCGATTTAAATTTAATTTTGATATTAGTGAGTATAATAGTCGTAGTCTAAGGTTTAATATATATATATATATATATTTTTTTTTTTATATCTGTTCATCATGCTATTCTTCCGTAAAATGTCAGTCCAAGATATTGTACTATGTCTGAATTTGTAACTAAAACTTCCTCAACTCGATATATATGATTAAATGACAATTATTTTTCTTTCTTCTTTTTTTCAGTACGAACTGAGAAGTCCGAAATTTCTTGCAGAATATAAAATTCAGTAAATATCTATATTTCAACCACTGGTTAGATCATTCATGTTTAGCTCTAGTTTTTATAAAGTTTATCTTGATTGAAAAATATTAAATTAAAGGGAAAAAGAAAACTTTTACTTTGATTTAGGGTACAGAATGTTCGACCATAAATAGTTCATCTGGGAGATACTACTTCATGCTTCAACTCCGAACATTTCAATAGGACCTGTAAATAGAATGGAAGAGGTATCAATTTCAATGAATACCATGCACCTTCAAATACCCCAGATTGAAAAAGGTTATGGTAAATCAGAGTATCGTTCCATCTCTAAGTAATGGTCCTAATACGGTACTTATTTCATACTTTTCTGTTTCAGAGGGATCGGAAAAAAAAATAACTACTTCATGCTGACAGAATTTATTCATACATTATTCAAGGCTTTCGTCATGGGTTCTGTTGTATTTAATGATTATTAGTGTACTTTTTTTTGTGCTAAATGAAAACAATTTAGCATAAGAAATACAGCGTTTTTCATACTTGTTATTTATATCAGGACATAACGATTGTACAGTATAATATAATATAATTTTAACTACAGCAAACAAATAAGCTCTATCGCTAACAACAACAAGGAGTTTCTCCCGCGGTTCGGGGGACCGAGAAGAAAGTGGTGAAGAGAACCGGTCCGCCAAACCAGGGCAATCTGGAGCCGCTGCGTACTCCCTCCCACACCGGCGATGCATCCACCCTATCTTCCTCCGACTACTAAAATGAAGAATCAGTCTCTGTTTTTTTTTTTTTTTTTTTTTTAATCATATATATATATATATATATTTTTTTTTTTTAAACGTATCAGTCTCAAAGGACATCATAAGCACCAAGTCATCAAAGGACATTTTACGCACCATGTTTCATTAAAGTATCCCGCTAAATTGATTGCAATACTCTTTTATTTTTTCTGCGTTATCGTGGATTTATAACAAAAAGTCATTAGGTGACATTTCATAACATTAAAAGACAAATAACTTCACTATGATCTAAGAATACTGGCTATATAAAATGGTTTGTGCCGTTTTAGTACACTTACTAACTAACTATAACGGAGCTACAAATGGGTGACGAGTCTTGTCCTCCATCAGCTTCCTCCAGTCATCTCTGTTCCATGCGGCCATCAACCAGCTCGTGACTCCTAGGACATCTCTTAAATCTCTTGCTAGTTTCCAGTAGGTTCTAGTTTTTAGTACACTTGCTATTTTATTATCGATGAATAAGGTATTAATCCCCAAAAAACGTTCACTTAGTGACTTTTTCTAATAAATTGACAATATAAAAGTATGTGATTTGGTATATTCTGTCCTTATGGTGCCTTCATTGGCAAAAGTTGAATAGTTATTTCTCCTATATATAAGGATAAGAAATTTTATATTTGGAACCTTTCAATCAAAATCTAAAAATTGATCAGTATATATCCAAATATTATTTTTTTTTATCTTAAAATTATCTGGTTGAGGAAGAAGCGCAGGGATCTCATGAAACCTTGCTTTCCCTCAACAAGTGGGGGGATAAGTATGGTTCGGAGTTCCCATGGCTGACTATAAATAGTCTAAATAGGTATGCCTGCATCTAAGCTGTTTATTTTCATTACTTTTTTTTTTAAGATAATTTTTATTCTATTTTATTCATTTATTTTCATTCTATTATTACTATTATTTATATTTTCTTTCGTCACTATGATATTTTATTTTGTTCTTTTGTAGCTTTATATTATTTGAAGTTGGCTTATTTTTATTTATTTATTTATTTTAATTTGTAAATATGGTGTGAAGGTTCTCTCAGAACTCTATTATAAATGTCCTTTATTGAGACAGATTGTAATATTTATCAATAAAGAAATAAATAATAATAAAAAAATATCAACCGCACCTGTCATGGTTGTGAGAATCGGCAGATTTGTTGTTACGGTAAAACTTTCAAGTCAGTTTCCAATTGTTTAGTCAGTTTGAAAAATACTTTGAAATCCGTAGAATAATCAGGATGACTATAGAAAGAAAAAGTCAGAATTGCAGATACAACAATTCAGGAAAGATGTCTAAAAATTACGTGATGATTTTTTTTTTTTGGTATTTATAATATGATAATTTATATAGTTATAATAGTGAGAATTTGTAATTAAAGTTGTTTGGCATGAAACATACATAGTTCTCAGAGGAAACGTTTTACAACTATAATTTTATATTTTTTTATTTGCTGAGGTTAGTCAAGTTACTGCATGAATGGCATTTCGCCCAAGGCAAATCTTTCATTAATATTGTTTGAAGTCAATTTTATTTATTTGTTTATTTAGAAATATAATAACCTGTCACGTGGACAATAATTATAGTGACATATGAACACATTCACGCCATATATACAGAAAATATAAAATTAGCTAATAATCATCAACTAAATAATAATAAAAAACTATGTACAATAAAAATAAAATAACCTAAAGATAAGTAAATTAAAAACATAAATACACATTCATATCTATATACAATATATACAATCAAGCAGGAAACCCCAAGCCAGGCTTCAGGAGCCAGGATATATAGGACGGGGCCCAAGACGCTACCTCGAGGAACACCGGCTTCAACTGGGTAGGAATTGGGGAGTCAATAATAAAAATAAATTAATGTGAACGTTTTCGAACAAACGCCAAAAGCTTTATCTGAGCTCAATTTGCTGCAAAGACGAGGTTGTTTAGCATTGAAAGAAGGCCATTCTTGTAACATACATATATATTTTTTAAATATGTTATTAATGAGTATAACGGAAAAAGACTTTATAGAAGTATAGGTCGTAATTTAGTCCTCAGAATATCTTATTAAATTCAGCATCCACCCAAGAAGCTCATTAGCGGAATAATTAATGACTATAATATAAATTACATGCAACGAAGAGCTGATGAGTTACATATCTGGTATATTTCTTAGAATTATAAATTTCTATGGCTTTTATAAATTTAATTACATTTTGAATCTTGTCTCCATCATCTAGAAGTGCTTTTGTTAAGGTGTCAGTACAGTTTGTAACTTGTTACGCTGTAGAGCCGGAGCCAGAGCCGAAAAAACCGTAGTATTTCAAGCAAAATTTTCAACCCTTTAGACTAATAGTACTCCCGTTAGCTATTACGAAAATGATCGTCTGCTAGCTCAGACAAATCGATTTAAGGTTTTAGGGGCATTTTAACCCCTCAAACAGTTCAAAATTTATGGGAACTTTACGAAAAGTTTCTCTTGGTCTCGTTAAGACAAAATTTTGAATAATACGCCATTACAAGAAGGATGAAATGTTGAATATTTCCCTTCCTTACAGTATGCACGTCAGAATTTCAGTTTCTGAGGTATTTTAATACATATCTCCAATAAAACTCGTTATCAGTTGGTTTTCGTCACAATGTTTTCCCTTATCGCTTCTCTAACATGGCTTCACGTTAAGATACAATTTTGAATAATACACCATTACAAAAAATATGAAATACTGAACATTCCCTTTGTTTATAGAATGTAGGTCCGAATTTTAGTTTCTGAGATATTTTAATCCATATGCGAAAACATTCCAATTGGTTAACTCACAAAACTATGGGTTTGCGCCTATGGGTTAAAATATCTCAGAAACTAAAATTCGGACCTGTATGTTTTTAGTGAGGAAAATGTGTAAAAGTTCATTCTTATTTTAATGACGTATTATTCGAAATTGTATCTAAAAGCGACTAAGACAAAATGCCCCAAAATTTTTAACTTCTTGATGGGTGGTTAGGGGTGGTTAAATGCTCCTAAAATCATAAATCGACCTGTCTGAGCTGGCAGACGTGCATTTTCGGAATACTTGACAGGAGTACTATCAGCTGGTAACGTGGAACATTTGGTTAAAATGCTACGGCTTTTCTTGCCCTGGCTCCAGGTCTATGTCTGTGTGATGAGATGTATGTAAGACAAAGCAGTGATTACATAGCTGTTGTTAAGTAACTAAGGAGAAGGCTCCATGTCCAATTCTCAGTCTTGTCAATGGTAATGCTTTTAATCTACCCTTTCTAAAAGAGAGTGTTCGTGGTAGGATGTCTCGTAGCTTATTTATTGGTCGATCCATTTTCTTTGCTACTGTATTCGTAATCTTGTTTTGCACATTTTATTTTTCTCTACTCGCTTCGTTGGTACGTATTCTAAATTTGTTTGTTTTCTACTCCCTAAACCTAACGTGGTTTACTAATTAAAAATTTCAAACATAACGACATACGATTTTGTAACGTTGGATTCCTTGCTCTAACTAATTGTTTGAAGAATGAACATTACGTTCTTAATTTGTATTATGAAACCGATCGGAAAGATAAGTGCTAATTTATAATTTTAATTGATTTGTTAAATTAATTAATTTCTATCTTTTGTAAATTATTTTTCATTTATTATTTTCCCCTGAAATTATTATGAGCAGTCTGCAAGATGTTAGTCGACTTATAATTATCTCCGTGACATTACTAATCTCTGCAATAGTTAGGCCTTTCGATGGCATCAGACCGCGTCACCGCAACCTAGTATTGTGAATGATGTTGCTGTAACTAAGTTTTAGGTAATACTCAGTGATATAATAACTAATTAAAATTTTTCAGTAGTGTGCAATTATTTTTTCATAGTTCATATTTTTATAATTATTCTATTTAATAATTTTTTTAGTTTATTTTTTTAAATATATTTACTGTTCTTGTCCCACTTAATGTATTAATGTTTTAACTTTCATGCCAACTGTTCCAACTGTAATAAATATCTAATATTCATTCATTGATTTGTTTTTTCTGTTGAAGTTGTTCCTGATGTATCTATACTATTGATAATTAGTAGTATAAAAACTATGCTAGAGAAGTTGTTTTTTTTAAGGTAACTACAAACATGACAATATAATGTGAACACTATGACAATATCATTTTTGAAATGGACCGTTGACACTAGCGCATTCAGGATTTTTTTTTTTTTTTTTTTTTTGGTGGGGGGACTGAAACCTATTTTTTCATATATATATATATATATATATATATATATATATATATATATATATATATATATATATATATATATATATTTAAGAATTTACGTTTTATTTTCATTCAGCCAAAGTTAATTTTTTGTTATTAGTATTTTCGTAGTATGGCTGCTAATTACACTAAATGTAACTTTCATATTTATTTTTTATCTTTCTTGACATAGCAGTCAAATCAACAACTTTTTCTTGATTTTTATGTTATTAAAATAATTAATGAAAAAGGTAACACCTTATAAATATGTGTTACCTAACTACTTTACTAAAACTAATTTAAAGACGACAGTGTTCATTCATAATTCATTTTAATTATAATGTATTAATTTGCTTTAAGCTAAAATGTATTCAATCATTCTAAGGACTTTTCATAGAGATTTCAAATTAAGTTTCCATTTATGTAATATATTGTAATTTTAAATTTTATGATGTTACTGAGCCTCTGTTTTGAATGCGTTACTTTAAAAAAACAGTTATTTCCATTTCGTTTTTGTTAAATACCAATAATTACTTTTATTTTATTTTTATATAATTTGTAAAAAAAAAACATTTTTTTTAATATGGATATTTATTACTTCATATTGATGTTCATAATAATTCTTTGTCATAACTGTGCAATTAATGTTTTTCCCATTTCACTTATCTTACTCTAAGTATTAAATTCCAACAGGTCATTAATTCGGTTTTTAAAATTTTTGTTTTAGAGTAATAAAAATATCTAATCTTGGACATTTGTTGGTATTATCAACTCAGCGTCAATTGAAACTCTATGACTTAAAAAAAAATAAAAATTTTTAAGTTTCTCATTAGAAATTCGAGTATAAAAATTCATCTTAATCTGAGGATAATCAATAGGTACTCATAATAATATTTCTCACTATGAATAACATAACGATATCATTTAGTTATAACCTATGTTGACGATGATATGCTGCATTGAAAATTGTAATTACTTAGTTTAATGATTGGAGGAATTATCAAATGTTTGTAAGTATTTAACTTTTGTTTAGAGAGATTAATTGTTATATTAATAAACAATACGATCAGATTTTTTTTTTATTCATATTCGTTAACTATGCTTTTGTTGAACAAAAAAAAAAAATTAAAAATTCTTTCAGACGAATTTGGTCAAAGGGATATTTATGAAGAGGATAGAGATCTAAGAACTAATCTTAGATAAGATTTTTTTCAGTTTCAAAAAGACTTGGATAAGCAGGCTGTCAAAGAGAATACTCTAGTGAGAGCATTGAAGCCCCGGACATCTTATGTGATATATGGTGACAGGTATGGCATTGCGTAAGCGGTGTACATATTATTACTACAATAATTACAGCTGTAATGATTATACTTACAGCTTTCGCTCCTTAATTTGAGTGGGTAATGTTCTTTTAAGGTGTGTTTAGACATTTTACAAACAAATATGTAAATGGTTATTTCAGTTTTTTAAATACTGTGTATAATAATTAAATGCTAGTATTTTTGTTTCCTGTTTTTGATAATTTACATATTCTGTCGACATCAAGAGAAATTAAATAAATAGTTTGGTTCAGCAATAATCTCGCTGGTAATTACATTAGATAGGTAATTCTGTTTATATAGTTTGTGAAATGTCTACAGGCACTTATAAAGGTTTTATCTTCTTTAGCAGATATATGGTTGCTGATGAAACTTCATATATTAAGTAAAAGAATATATTTTACAGGGAATTTCTGAAATTATTGTACTTCTTCGTTTTCAATATTCCATATTTTTCATTATATTTATTTTATTCTTTTTATTGATTTTTTTTACAATGGTTCCTTTCGTTTCTTTACTAGGTACGAGAAGAATTGTACTTGGGTTAAATTTTAAATGCAGTATTTTCAACAAACATTTTTAGTGCTTCCTGAGTCACAAATACGCATTTCAGCTATCGGCGTGTAAAACGGTGGATATTTTTTTAAAAATATTTATTTATTTTTATGAACGATTTAGCTTCCTACATCTATGCATACAATTGACCAGTGTACTTTAAATAACTGTTGAACGATAGATGAAAAACGTACATTTTATAAATAGTTGATCTCAATGACACTAACGATTTTGAATTAACTTTAAAAAGTCTTTGTTCATAAAAATCTTTTAAATTTTGGTATGTAGGACAATCCCAATAAAAATAAGGGCAAATGTTATGAATATTTATTTATTTAATAGGGTATTTATTTTATTTATTTAAAATGGCATAATGAACGTTTCGGGGATCCATCAACAGGTATTAACTTCAACATAAGTATTGTTATTACATTCATATAAACAGTTATACAATAATCTACAATATCTTAATATTTAATGCTTAATGTATATTCAAAGTTTAGGTTAAATGATGTTTTGACTAACTTTTTAATGCTCCTAATTGATTTCCTCCTAATATATACTTTTCTTATGTATTATACATAAGAGTACTTTCTAAGTACTCCATCTAACTTTCATTAATTTTTGGAGAAGTCATTTAATTTTGATTTTTTAATGGAAAATGTTTTTTAATGTTTGTTACTGAAAAATTCCTTTTACAACACACACACACAAAAACTAAAATAAAATAAAAGCATTTTTCTTTTTTATATTTCGGACTTCATCATGTACGCATAATGTAGAAAAACATGAAATTAAGAAATTTTAGTTCAGGGAAAACAAAATTTTATTTCATTTAAAACATTTTGTTTCCGTTATAGACTATAAAATCGTTTTTATGCGATCGGGCTGACGCGACTGCGCAGAGTGTGTGCCCAATTTGATACAAATGCAATAGGTACGAAACCCTGAAATATAATTTCTTTTCAATCATAGTGCTCTATATTGCATTGAACCGACGAAAATAGTATATAGATAATTATTGCGTGATTACAATAATTTCATCACCTTAGCACATTAGCACAATGCAGTAAAAATGTACATTGTATGTAAATAAGTAAATAGATTATTTAATTTTACAAATGTTACGTAGGACTCCACCTGGACAAACGTCTGACATGGAATTCATACACCAGACTGAAACGACAAGAAACAGCTCGATGTTTCCGACTACTTCAACACTTACTAGACAAACGCTCTAACCTTCCAATTAATTACAAAAGACTCATTTACATGACTATAATAAGGCTTATTTGGACTTACGGAGTTGAGCTATGGAGCTCCACCGTTACGATTCAATTCCTCTCGTATCCAATCTTTACAATCCTAAATCCTTCGTAAAATCCTCAATGCTCCTTACTTACAAATAAAATCATCCACAATGACCTTTATGTTCCCTATGTATCAGATTTGGCCCAATCGAGATATCTATCCTTCCATAATAAAGTTCATAACCATCCCAATCCTCTTGTTTCTAACCTTGCTTCCTATTAAATTCCTGATAACCTTCCAAGGTGTCTGAAAATAACATGGCCACGTGATCTCCTAATATAGACATATTATTAGAGTGCTATGAATGAGTAGTTTCTCTACATGCGTTTCATGTCATTATATCCATGCGCGAACTTACTAGATGTATTTTTTTTTCATACAGTTGTAAATATCATATAAAGAAAAATAATTTACAAATACAAACATATCACTGGCTATATGCTTTTTTATACCTTCCCTCTTCTGCATTGTCAAAAAGAGATGACCCGCTTTAGGACTAAAAATAACCATACATCGAAGAGAAACAAAAGTAAAAACAAACTTATATTTCTGCAATAGCTAAGGTTTAGCAAACTGGTGTTCGATAAAATTAAAGACATCTAACCTTCCAGCAGTATTTTATATGTTCTTATTTGAATGTTTGCTCTAACTAATGAATATTTTTTTATTAGAAACCTTAATTTTCATACCACATAAACTGTTTGTGTGTTAACCGGTGAAATTATTCCATCTTTAATAACGACGCTTCCAAATGTGCAAATAAGGTTAAGACAAACTGTTTTAATAAACGAACCCGGAGCTGGATGGAAATTGAAACAAGGAAGAAGGTTGCACAGTGAATCAGAGATTTTATTTGTTCCCATATGGGCTAAAAAGGTAATGTTATTTAAGTAATGTGATGAAATTTCGCATTGTGCGCCGGGGCTAACAAAGCCCGCCAGAGGCCACTGTGTAATTCTCTCTGAGTAATTTCCACTTTATTAAACATTTTAGCTTATGTGTTGAAGTTATTGCTTTTGTTTAATGTCCTACTTTATTGCTCCGAGTCTTGTTAGTTTTTATATCCAGAAACATGCTTTACTAGAGTAATAATTGAATTATTACTTATAATTGTTCATAAATTTACTATATGAAAAAATAAAACTGCTAGTAGTCTAGTAATTAACTAGTAGTAATTAACTAGACTCAAACATTCCATAGTCCGAGGTACAGACCCCTTTTTATCATATTTTTAACATCCGACTGAAACGTCGTAAATAGTTTTATCTCATCGTAACCTACAAGTGTTATATTTAATAACACACTTGGAATTGGGACGTTTAGAATCTGGATGGGGGAAAACATTGTCTATTTAATTAGGTACTGAAAACTAATAATTACACATTTGCTTTCTTATTCCAACTCAATAGGTGAAATGGTAGATTACACTCTATCATAGCGTTTTGGAATTGTCTTTCAAGACATTAAGTATCTCAGTCAGATTGTTGAAATGATGTAATATTGAAAATTATCTGACTTTATTTTCCTATTAAAAAATGTAATAATTTTCGCAGCTGTCCAAAATCTTGGCAGTATTTCGAATAAATATTTTACAATACGAAACAACGTACGTTTTTAGTATTTATACATTTTAATAGCTAAAATATAACGTGCATCGTCTGCAACAGTATTTTCTTTCTAAAATACAAAATAAAAAAAAACATATTTATATTTTCTTCCCCAGATGCTAAAATGATTTTATTTTGTATTTGAAATACACAAAATCAATTACTATATTGAGTTGGTTGCGCTTGAAGTATTGTAGGTGGACTGTTTTTTTTTAAATAATATTTTCAATTTTTTTTTCTACAAAGAAAAAGGAAGGATTCAATTTTTGTTATGCCTTATGGATAGTGAAAAAATTTAACAAAACATCACTTTTATTAATTAATAGTTCAGAAACGATAGGAATTAAAATAAAATGAGCTGTCACAAACACATCGCGACTGTTAATGAAAAGGTCATATGTTATTTTTCTTTCCGCTCAAGGTGACACTTTGTTGCCTACAACTGCTATAAGTAGTCTTCTAAATAGAAAAATAGCTGAACAAATAATATATGAAATGATACTAATAAATTATAAAGAAATAAACTCTTCTGTAAAAAAAATTAATTTTTACATACGACCTTATTAAATCCCAATGAAAATTATTTAAAATGCTAATTACACATAATTAATAATAAGATTTAATTATAACGTCAGAGTAAATGTTTCCGTCCCGAAATAAAATCCACAAGTACAATCATATAATGCTAAAATGAATTTTATATATGTGTCTTCTATGTTTTTCATAAATTAACAATTTTAAGTAATATTTTCAATTATAACCAATTAGTCCGTAGTACAAACCCCTTTTTATAATAACATCCGCCTGAAACGTCGTAAATAGTTTTATCTCATCGTAAGCTACAACTATTATATTTACGAAAACTCTTGGAATTGGGATATTTTCGATCTGGATGGGGGCAAACTTTGTCTATTTAATTAGGTACTGAAAACTAGTAATTACACATTTGTTTTCTAGTTGGCTCGTAAAATAATTTGGGCACAAAATCGAGAAAAAAAAGGCCTTCAAAAATATTGAGCCGTTTGGCGTGATCTACATCCCCAAATTTTCAAAATAACGAGGTTATATAGGACAAATGGCCCAATATTTTTGTAGGCCACTTTTTTTATCGATTTTTTTATCAAATTTGGTTACGATTCAAATATAAAGGAAATGGGTATTTACGAGTATTTAGTATCTAATTAAATAGACAATGTTTGCCCAGTATGAAAACGACCCAATTCCAAGAATTTTCGTTAATAAAATAGGTAGGTTACGATGAGATGACACTATACCGAAAGCACTGAACCTTGTGGAATTCCAGCATGAAGTTGTCTTATGGTTAAAATTATAATATTTATTCTGACAGTGAAGGTTCGGTCATTGAGAAAGGAATACAGAATATCGTGTAAGTATTTTGAAGTATTAACTTTCTTGTGAAAAATCAAAGAATGCAACCAGCGTATGTTTTTTAATATCAAATCAATTCACCACAAATTCTGGAAATATTGATAGCCGGTGCTATATAGAATGACTAAACTGGAAACCAAATTGAAAGATCGGAATAATTTGATGCTGGCTGGAGTCATCACATGTTAATGGATTAATTGCTTTTCCAATGATACTCCGAAATTAATTGAAGAATATTTAAAAGATTTTTTATTGATACAACAATTTTATTTAAATTTATTCCTTTCGATTTACAAATACATAAGGAAAAAATAATGCATTCTTCTTTTGACTGACGACCAAGCAAATAACTAATTAGGTTTTTTACTTTTTTTTCAAGAAAGTTGTTATTTTGATTGATTACTCCGTTATTTTCATATGAGATAATATCAGAAGGTTTTCTTAAAATTCTCATCATTTGTAGTATTTGGTATCTTATTACGATCCTTAGCATTACCAGAGCGATTGGCATTCGTATCAATCTGTTTTAGAGCTTAGTTTACAGTGTAATCTTGTTACTTAGTATGAAAACAACAACTTGGAAAAATGTAAATGGGATACTCATGCATAAAACTGAGACCTTCAAAAGCACTTGGCATCCCTTAGAACCATCGACGCCCCTCGTGCGATATTTCTTCAGTTGAGAAGGATGTTAAGTGAAGAAATTGAGGGAATAACAATGACAGGAGGAATAAAAAACGATGCCATTTTTTTTTTTTTACTCATCTTCGCCTTCTCAAAGGCAAGTTATGCAACGCTTTTACATAAGCCTTTTTAGCAATTCTCAATTTACTCTTTACATCTCTTTTACCCCGAGCAGGGGATTGAAAATGTTAAATAATGATTTTTTAAATTGCGATACTTGCAATTCTGAATAACTAAAAAGCAAGATTTTTTTATGTCTACAATTTTCCTTCCTATATAAAACAAATTGGTTAACGAGATTGGGAAGCAGATCACACATATAGAATCAATCGAGGGATAAATTACACGATACTTTTATAAACCGAACTTTTACTTAATTTAAATAACACATCAGTATGTGTGGTCTATATCTGGGTTCCATCCCATAGTGGCATAATGGGTAACGAAAAAGCAGACCAAGCTGCTCATTTGGCGAGAAAGGGAGAGCTATCAGACATAACAACAATAAATCACATCACCGTTGAAGATTGGAACCATGAAGCAAGAAAAAACCTATTTAAAAATTGGGAAGATCAATGGAAAATACAACGAGCCAAACTAGCCGAAATAAAAACCGAGTACAACACATGGACCACAAGCTTCAGAAAATCCAGAAGAGAAGAAATAATATTGTGCCGGATGCGAATCGGACACTGTCTTTTCACACATGGATACCTACTTAGAGGACTCGAATCGCCAACCTGCGAAAACTGTGACAATACACCTCAAAAAGTTAAACATCTACTATTAGAGTGTCCCCAATATAAAAAAAAGAGACAACAATTAAAGTTATCGACAACATTGAAAAATATTTTGGGAGACAAGGAGGAAAATGTCGTCATTCTCTTTCAATATTTATTGGAAACAAATCACTATAGTAAAATATAAAAATTAAGAAAAACCGCCAATGACCCTCTAGTGTAGAGGCGAATACAAATAAATAAAAAAATAACAATGAAAATAAAAAACACAATATAGTATTTCTTCTTTTGTTTGTTGCTATTGTTTTCGCCTTACCCAACCTCCTTTATATCATGCCATAAGGCTATTGATTTCCAATTATATGCATACAGCTCTGCTGCATCTTTGTTGAGGGCATCTATCTATCTTGTTTTTGACCTTCCACGTGTCAACAATTGAGACTTAGATTGCTGCGTAGTTATTCCTGATGAATTGTTCCTAGCTGCAAGTTCCGCTCATATTGATTCATCAGTTTCTCTCAGAAGTTCTTTAAGGATCCTTCTTTCTCATATATTAGAACTCTCATCCTAGCTCTAAACTTTCGATAGGTCTTTCTAGAGTTCAACGTGTTAGCATCCGGGTGTTCTTCATAACTCCTGTTATTCACTCTTATGTGTGAATAGAAATTAAAATAGAAAGGTCAAAATTTAAAAGCTAATGATATAATGAGGCAATGTGACTTCATTCAGACTTCAGATTGGAATCATGATCCCGAAATTTAAAAAAAAAATCTTATTATCATCTTAATTAGATGTAAAAAAAACTTATAAGAAATAAAAAAAGAAGATGCAACTAAATAATGGTTGATCAAAAATTTAAACTCTTAGTCTAAAGTATCAATCATAGATTGTATGTAAATAAATTATCAGCCACCAGCGTTCTGTTTAACAGTCTCCTGACTGATTACGTTTAATCATTTAAATCCTAATCAAAGTGCCTTTAAATTATGTAAAGTTGCCGACATGGGTTCAAATGTTATCTACCTTGAGCAGTACGTACAAACTTTAGTTTTTTAAAAATAATTTTAAATTATATGTAAAATCATTGGAAACTATTGATTTATTATACTCATTATCTTTCATTTTACCCACCTTAGAGTCGATAGTTATTTTCATTAAGGGAAAATCAAAGCGAAAATATAACTACATTTAAAACAATTAATTTTTTCTCGACCATCTTATAAATGGTAATTTTTTCATGACGGTGGTCATTTTTTCATGACCACCGCATCTTATAAATTTATAAGTTTGCATCACTTGAATTGTATCAAGTTCTAATAGATTCTATTGTTCCTAATGTAGGTCTGTTATATCAATTTATTCTTTTCATATAACCACTCTACTAAGTCTTTTTTTTTTTTTAGCTGTGGAGAGGTGTAAATGAAAGGACCAACTAGATCAGTTTAAAATAATAAAAAATGAAATAGTAAAAAAATCATTCTTCCTATTTTATTTCTGTTTGTAACCCCTTATCGTATTGATAATTACTATAATTCCGGTACTTTTAGATATCTTAAATTATAATCACAAAATATTCAAAATCATGTCAACCTTAGATAAATCTGTTCATGAACAACTTGAATTAAAATAACTGACCATTGGAATGCGTTGCTTTTTGTGGAAGCGCGTACATAACTTTTACTTCATCGTACACTCAAGAACTGATTGGAAATACCTGTTTTGCCCAACCGCGAAGCACCGTATAAGAATTGTCTTCCTTAAATGGGTAATCGAAAGTTCTGAACAATCTCTTGTGTGAATGTAACGAAGAAAGTGGAGGATCATTTATCAGGATTTGGGTAAATAGTGAGCGAAAAGAGAAAACGTTAGGATTAGAATCAAGTAGGACGTTACTTATTTCTATGTCTATTATTCCAACTCAATAGGTGAAATGGTAGATTACACTCTATCATAGCGTTTTGCAATTGTCTCTCAAGACATTAAGTATCTCAGTCAGATTGTTGAAATGATGTAATATTGAAAATTATCTGACTTTTTTTTTTATTAAAAAATTTAATAATTTTCGTGGCTGTCCAAGATCTTGGCAGTATTTTAAATAAATATTTTACAATACGAAATAACGTACGTTTTTAGTATTATACATTTTAATAGCTAAAATATAACGCGCATCGTCTGTAACAGTATTTTATTTCTAAAATACAAAATTAAAAAACATATTTATATTTTCTTCCCCAGATGCTAAAATTATTTTATTTTGTATTAGAAATAAACAAAATCAATTACTACATTGAGTTGGTTGCGCTTGAAGTAATGTAGGTAGACTGTCCGTTTAACCGACGATTCTCTTCTACGAAAATCGAGCTTTGAATTTTTTTTAAGGACTGTTGTATTAAATTATTAATACAATTTCATTAGCTGTAAAATTGATTGGTTTAAAAAAAAACCAGGGCTCTAGGGTCCTATCATAGAAAGCATAAAAAAAGAAAAGGTAGGAGTGCATATTTTGTTTTTAAAAAACAAGCAATAGTGAACCAGCAGATGTTCAGATGAAAAAAAAACCATGTCTTTTTTTAAAAATAATATTTTCAATTTGTTTTCTACAAAGAAAAAGGAAGGATTCAATTTTTGTTATGCCTTATGGATAGTGAAATAATTGAACAAAAAATCACTTTTATTAAGAATAGTTCAGAAATGATAGGAATTAAAATAAAGTGAGCTGTCACAAACACATCGCGACTGTTAATGAAAAGGTCATATGTTATTTCTCTTACCGCTCAAGGTGACATATTGTTGTCTGCAACTGCTATAAGTAGTCTTATAAATAGAAAAATAGCAGAGCAAATAATATATGAAATGATACTAATAAATCATAAAGAAATAAACGGTTTTAATGCTCCTCTGTAAAAAAAAATCAATTTTTACATACGACCTTTTGCTACATGCGATCTTATTAAATTCCAATTAAAATTATTTAAAATGCTAATTACACATAATTAATAATAAGATTTAATTATAAGGTCAGAGTAAATATTTCCATCCCGAAATAAAATCCACAAGAACAATCATACAATGCTAAAATGAATTTTATATATATGTCTTCTATGTTTTTGATAAATTAACAATTTTAAGTAACATTTTCAATTATAACCAATTGGGGTACAGACCCATTTTTATCAAATCCGCCTGAAACGTCGTAATTATATCTCATCGTAACCTACAACTATTATATTTACGAACACTCTTGAAATTGGGGTGTTTTCAATCTGGAGGGGAGGAAACTTTTTCTACTCAATTAGGTACTAAATACTCGTAAATATTAATTTCCTTTCTACTTGGATCGTAACATAGTTTGATCACAAAATCGATAAAAAAAGGTGACCTACAAAAATATTGGGCCGTTTGTCCTTTATAACTTTGTTATTTTGAAAATTCGGGCTTGTAGGTCACGCCAAAGCGCTCAATATTATGAAGGTCATTTTTTTTATAGATTTTGTGATCAAATTATCTTATGATCCAATTAGAAAGCTAATGGGTATTGAGTTTTGAGTACCTAATTAAATAGCCAAGTTTGCCACCCTCCAGATAAAAAACGCTCCAATTCCAAGAGTTTTCGTAAATAAAATAGTTATAGATTACCATGAGATGAAACTATTTACGAAGTTTCAGACGGATGTTAATAATTCGATAAACAGGGGTCTGTACCAAGAACTAAATATATGCACAATGCACACCATTTTTTTTTTTCCTATGAAAATAATCATAAAACGCAAAATATAGTTATAAACATAAATTAAAATTTTTCATCAACTAACTATAAATAATAACTAAATATAAATTCACAAAGTACAGTTTATAGTAATACTCCGTATGTGAATTGTAAAAGTATTGTAAGCTTAATAAGCATTGATTTGAAGGACTAAACAGTGTGGGCTTTTACTCGCAATATGCCTTAATTAGATATGGGTAACTCGTTGGGTTCATTTTCCAAACGTGGATATTGACAGCTTAATGAATTAAAAACTTAATCTGTAATATATTTGAGGATGAAAGTGATACAAAGGAAACAAAAAAAAATTAAATAAAAAGAATTAATCGTACAACACAATATCGAATATGAAACTTTATATGTAGGTGTGTATGTACTGAAGCGAGTTAAGTCGCTTGTAATAGGTAGACAAAGTTAAGCAACGTCGAGCGTAGTAAGTACTTGGGTCATCGCCCGAATTGTATGACTGTCCACCAGAAAAAGCAACTTAAGACAACTCACACCCATTGGTTCAATGACTGATTACCTTAACCCGTGTACTTAAATAGTGAATCGGGACGTGGCTTTAAAGGATGCCAATACCCTCCTTGAGATTTAGGTCATGAACGATTTGTTTTAGGAGAAGAAACATAGGTCCACCCACGCTTGGCTGCTGACTCTTAGCAGCCATAATCCATGGATCTAGACTGATTTGTCTCTGTTCTTGAACCTCGCTGAAAACTGTCATGGTATCATGCAGTATGGTATCATGCAGCTGCATCATGGAGACCTTGTTCGATATCAACGTTAGGTGGGATGACTCTCTGTGCTCTCCCAAGCTATATACTTCTTTAAGAAGACCACATTCAGCGATGTGATTTCAGTTATGCTGAAATACCATCCGAAGCTTTGGTCCATGAGCAAACTCATTTGTGAGAATAGATCCCTCTATTCATAAGATGCGCTAAGATGATTCTGGAATCGAAATATTCTTTAAATTATGTTTAATAATAAAATATATATAATAAATACTTTATAAATAAAATACTTTATTTACTACTACTAAATACTTTATTTTGGGTTGTATATTTTCATAGAAAACTAACTTACTGACATGTATTTGTTATATTTGACAATTTTGTTTTCTTGGCCTCTTGTATACTTTTTTTACTAGTTTTACGGTCTAAAAAGTTCTCCTTTTTCTGAATTTCAAGGAGGTTTATGTTCTTTCAATAGTTTCTGATATTTCATTATTTTTAACTTCTAAGTAGTGGGGCTCACTTTTTTCTTTTTCTAATGTACTTAAACTACAAATAAAACTAAATTGGGTTTACCATACATTTCTTACCATCGTTGAAATGGTGTAGAAGATTTAACGTGTCTAAATTAGGAATCTGATACAATTGACCATATAATACAATCGATTGATAATATTCGTTTAAATTGTTTATTTATCTCAATCAGAAACATAGAATATAAGAGATAGAAAATTAATTATAACATTATATGATAGTACTTGGGGTTTGGTTTTCGGAAGCAAGTATGTTTGCAGACGTGATAATTAATGTAAGTTATTTATGTTTACATATCTACCTACTCTAGATTTAAATAAGTATTTAAACAAGTTACCAAAATTTAAATCATAACGTTTGGCTATAATATTATGTATACGCTTTTTTAAAATTTATTTATGACCAAAGCGAATAATTTACTTTCTTAAATTTGTTTTGAAAGTTACTATTGAGATAATTTTATCATGAGACTTATTTGAGGTAATTTCTATCAAAGTTTAAAAAAAAAAATTATCTGAAAGTAACAAATCATCATAAAAATTTGTGAGAGATTTCATAAATTTTTATATCATCACAAAATGTTTATACCAAAAATTTTGGTGCCGTTATAAGGTCATTTTATTTATTTTTGAAACGCCTAAGTTATCCTTAGAAGTTGCCAGACAAATTTTTAGTAACTAAAAGATGGTATCTGCCATATCCCCATGTCAATACTTCTACTGTTCATGATGTAACAAAAAAATTGCTAGCCACCAGACTAACTGTAATGCTCTCTTGCTGTAATGCGACGGGTACCGATGTATCGTTGAAGGTTGGAAATCACTTCCTATGTAAAGAAATAGTGAACCAGAAACTTGGCTACTTCCAGGGCACGCTTATCATCCTTGCATCCTATCAATCTCACGCTGCGACTCGATATGCAGCCTGTTCGTCAGTCAAGTTTCCTGAGTCTCTCCAAATGTGTGAAATCGTCATTCTCCATGAAGTTGGAGGGTGGAATTGAGAAATTTTCCGAATTTCATAATCTTAATTTTTGTTTTTTATTAAATAATTCAAGTTTTGATATGAATATAAATTCATAATATGGTAACAAGAAGAACATTTTTTCCGAACTCATTATAAATGTTTAATTTAGTTTTTTAGAGACTTTCTTCTTTGAATTCTTGATAACCAACTCTTCTAGAATTTTCATTTTATTTGCCTTGCGATCGTTTGATATGCAACAGTGAAATTCTAAATCAAGATAAATCTAATGTAAGAATAGATACAAACTGTTACCCAACAATATCATTTACGAAGTAAGATTTTAAAAATTGTTGCACAGAAGGGACAGATTACCAAATATTTGTCTGTCAAAATATTTTCTGAATCATTTTTAAACAATATAGCCATGCCAAAATTTTTCGTGGCTCTAGAAGATAATTTTTAATTTTTTTGAAAAATCGTACACGTCAAAGTAACTCTGTGAAATTGCCAAACATTTTTTCTTTGAACTAAATGTTGGTCCATTGTTTATGTTTTTAAAATAAAAAATAAATGCTTTTTTTTTTTACTTTTACTATATTTTCTTTTTTTCAGTTTTTTTTTCATACTGTGTATAAATATATTTGTATATATATATATATATATATATATATATATATATATATATATATATATATATATATATATATATATATTTTTTTTTTTTTTTCTTTTCTCACATTACAACTATAAGTATTATTGAAAAGGCTTTATTTATATTTTTGTTGTTGTTTGTATATTATTATTAAAATCACTGTATATATTGTTATAATTTTTAATAAATTAGTTTTTGGTCAGATATGATTTTTTTTTTTTTCATTTGTTGATCATTGTTATTCTGAGATTACATCATTGTTATTTAATCTGACTTTGTCCCAGATTAAAGTTTATTTTTTTATTTCAAATTATGAGAACTTTCAAATACCTCAATCAAACTTTCTTTTACTTGTGAGGTAAGAAAAAAAATTAATAGTTCCCGGACTAAGTTAAGATATTTTCGTTTAATAAACAAGCGACACGAACGATTCATTATTTACATGACTGACTTTTCGAAATCAACCGACGATATCCCATTTCTTAACAAAATATGGATTTCAAGTCTTAGGGAATAGGGTTAATGAAAGTATAATAAACGTTTCAAACCCTAATATCAACTGAATTGGTATTTAGGTTTGAATTAAAAGAAACGAGTACTCTAAAGAAAACGCTTTCGTTACAAACCATGGCTAGATTCGCCATTGAGTAGGAAATGAAATGACTGGACTGTTTCGGAGTTGCGTAACTTTAGCTTCATTAGAAGGAATCTCGTCGAGATGAGTTTAATTATAGTGTTAGAGTCACGTTGAGAAATATCATAGCTCAAGATTAAAATAAAAGTTGCGTAGAAAGGCAAACAGGTTCTTTTAATTCAAAAGGAACTTTAAAAAAATATATTTACAGTAATCCTTCAATTGGGTCTATAACAGTTCATAATATAACAGTTTCTATAACCGGCTACAACGGTTACCATATTTTTTATTTTTGCTTTTACTTTCGTATATACGTAATATATAGTAAGGGTAAGTATTGCGATCGAGTAAATTTTCTAATCTGAGTTTTCAACGAAAATAAACGTTTTTGAAAATACACCCTATGTCCAAATAACCAAGTCCCGAAAAATGGTCTGTGCCAAGATAGGTGTATGCCTTAGATGTCACTGCAACCTTTTCCTTGAAATCGGCTAACCAGAAGTGCCACTTTATATCAACGCTGAAACAAATGTTTACAATTTTCTCAAAAACGGCTCCAACGATTTTGATTAAACTCGTTGTATCATTGTATAATCAAGTGTTCTTTAATATTATTTAGGTCTTATCCCCGTTGATGTCACATTACAGAGCTTAAATGCCCAATGTTCATATACGTCTTCCTCTAAAGTATGTTTAATTCGGTTTATTATAAATAATAACTATTTATCATTGTTAGGAGTTATGGAAAAATGCTAAACATAACTTTTGGAAGAATTTTATAATTAAATAAAGGAGAAAAACATGAAAATACTGGTCGAAAATGAATCTCCGGCAATACTGGTCAGAAGGTTAGAAAAAAAAATCTAATATAGAAAGTTGTAGAAGGTAACGAAGAATGCAAAAACAAAATAAATAATAACATCTTTTCAAGGAAATTAAAAGAAATTTTCTTACTAAATGTAAATTTTAAATTTTTTTTACAGTTTGTAAAAGTATTTAAAACCCACGGATTCCAGACAATGACACTGTTTAACATACTATTTCATTGTTCTTGTGTGAAAAGAGAAGTGAATTATAAAAATATTTCATGGATACTTTTATAACCTTAAATATATTTATAGACATATTATTTTTAACCTTAAATATATATTAGGACACTATACGCTATCTCGGACTTATACAGAAGGATGACTTGGGGTACACAAGTTAAAATGAAACGAAAGACTTTTAACAAGCGACTAAAAATACTATACTTCCTGTTTTCGAAATTCGGATTCCAGACAATGACACTGTTTAAGATACTATTTCATTGGTCTTGTGTGAAAAGAGAAGTGAATTATAAAAATATTTCATGGATACTTTTATAACCTTAAATATATTTATAGACATATTATTTTTAACCTTAAATATATATTAGGACACTATACGCTATCTCGGACTTATACAGAAGGATGACTTGGGGTACACAAGTTAAAATGAAACGAAAGACTTTTAACAAGCGACTAAAAATACTATACTTCCTGTTTTCGAAATCAAAATTGAAAATTAGACAAAAACTAAATACGTACACTTACCAGCTCAAACCCATTTGGACATACGCCTCACAGATTTACGGTTCAGCAAATAAGACTCAATTACAAAAACTACAATCCTTTCAATCTAAAATTTTAAGACTAATAACTGCAGCTCCCTGGTACGTCAACAACAAGAATTTACATACCGACCTAAGACAACCAACCATTGACCAACACATACGTACTCTTTACTCCCGATTTCATCTTAAACTACACGGACATCACAATGGACTTATCGAAGACGGCTGAAATGATTATCACGAGGCGACTGAAAAGGAGCTGGATGAGAGATCTCTTTTCCTGATTTTAGAATGTAAACAGACCAGGGTAGATGTGCCGCTGGGCTCCATTCTTTGTCATACCTATCATGCCATTTTCAACTTAACAGGAAATCTGCTAATTTTCACTACCATGACAGGTGCGGATGAAGAATTAAAGACAAAATATATATATATATATATATATATATATATATATATATATATATATATATATATATATATATATATAATTTTACTGTAGTTTAATAACTCTAGATTTGACATTATATTCAAATTATTAGGTATCTATCGTCCGTTTATTCCGAAAAATAATTATGTAATCTTTTTGAAAATTTAATTAGTGGATAACTTAAAAATTAATTACTGCATAAATTTTCCCTTTGCGATATTCCAACAGAATCCACTTACAATCAGTGGGACAACTTTTGACCTGTCTATGACAGACAATGCAAATCTCTTAATTCCGTTTTAGTAAACTTTGCAATGAAAAATAACTGATTTATAACTAATAGTTCTACAATCCATACGGATCGTATAATCCATAATCAACGAGACGTACCATCCATAATCAACCGGTGATATAACAAATAGGACTTTTGTTATTTTAATAGTATTTATGATTTGTTAGCTGCAAACATTTAGCTTTAGCTCCGTTGAAAATGCATTTCAAAAATTTTATAATAGTCCAACGTGGCCAGAAAATAATTTCTATTCAAAGTTGGGCGGTAAGTGAAAGTTGCGCGCACCATATTTTTTATATTTGTTTTGTCAGTTAATGCTAGTTGTTCAATGAATAATAGTTAAATATCTGATAAACCCTTTCTATTAACTTAATACCTTCCTCTACTATTCCTCAAATTTAATGAGCAATGGAATAATGCATTAAAAGCAGCCGGGTGGAAAAAATGGAGATAGGGACGAGAGATGGGATGTCAGTGCTTATCTTAATCTCTGCAATGACTTCAGTTGAGGGAAAGTGCCCATCTTAAGAACGAACGACGTTTAGAAGCCAATCACTCCGTTTCACGACCTAATTGTTTTCTTATCCTTTTTCTCTCTTTTTCAATTTGCATTTCTGGCTTCAATAGGTCATTCTCAAGAGATTGGAAGGGATGTTAGAAATACTCCGCAGCAAGCTATTATCCCTAAAAAATCATGGAATTGAAAAGTTATTATTTTGTCATTTGAGCTATATGGTTTTTCTATCTGTTCAAGCAAAAACAAACATATCTACTAAACAAACCTAACACTAAAAAAATTAAAAAAAGACATCTTTAAATTGGTAATTTATTATTTTTAAATTTCAACTACCACGAATTTATGGATAAAATACAAGTGATTTAGTCATATTATATTTTCGTGCAGACGCTATACTTTTTATATATTTTTTAATGATATAAGATTCTAACTTTCACTATAATACATACATATATTATTAAAAAAAAATGATACCTATAAAATAATCATTGGATCTGTTCATTCGGTGTAATATTAGGCTGATAGCTGCTTTTTGCTAAGAAAATATTTCAACTAACTAAAAGTAAATTTTTGAGTTGTATCTGGATGTGATATGTTTATTACTTTTTTGAAAAAAGTTATATTTTTAGTTACAATTACACATAAATAAATTTAGAAAGATTGAAACGGCTAACCAAGCAATATCTGGATATCTCAAAAACCTAAATGTTGAAGCCAATTGTACCATATCTGCATTTAGTGTTGCTCAAATACGAGACCGAGACGAGTCTTGATCATGCAACAGTCTTGAAATAACTATAGAGATATTACTGTAATTTTTTAGATTGCAGAAATCTAATTAAGCCCCAATGAAAAATTACAGGAGTTTAATGCAAAAATATATTGGTTATACCAATTATTAACATATAGTAACTAAAATTGTCGAGTATTTGTAACTATTTTTATTAAAAAAGTCGTTTTTTTTTTACCAGTCCTGGTCTTGGTCTTGCAACAGTTAGGCGATCTTGGTCTTAGTCTTGTAACAGCAAGGCGGCCTTCGTCTTGGTCTTGCAAAGTGCGACACAACGGCCAATTTTGGGCAACACTATCTGTATTTTAAAATTAGTCTAGCATTAAATTGTAAATTTAAATATTAATTAATTAAAATTTTGGTATTTCAGTTTTTTCTTATCTATTATTATAGTATTGGATTTATCTATATTGTATTTAGTTAGACCTATTTATATTATTATTAATTAGCTTGAATTTATTCTTATGTCACGATGTTTATCACAAACTCATGTCACATCTATTGTTATTATTTTTGTCATATACTCTCATTCTATCTAGCCACTCTTATCATACTCGTAATTCACTGATAGTCTTACACTCCAATATTTATTTTAATTATTCTATTATTATGATTTATTTTAATAAATTCGTAGGCATATACCATCTTATTATATCTTGATATTATATCATGTGATTTTATATTTTTTAAATCATTTATTGATTTGTGAGACATTAATAACTCTTCAGTTTTAGATCAATATCCGGAATTAAAAATCCGCCTCAGTGCATTTTTATTACAGGTTATCGTATTCTACTTGGTGTCCGAAGAGTAAAAAAAAAAAGTTTGATAATGGAAAAGCAATTCTTTTAAAAAAGTATTAGCAATGTTTCACTCGTACTGTGATTGCAACATGGAAATTGGTGAGTAAACAAAGATTGGATATAAAAAATAGGAATGAAAAAATGGGCTTACCGCGTATCTGGAGTAAAGGAAACATATATTGTTTGAAACGATACGAGATGTAATTTCGATAAACGAATATAATAAATAATAAAATATATATATAGATATATATATATATATATATATATATATATATAATTATAATATTATAATTATAATAGAATTATTAAATAAACTACTAAATGTTCATTGTTCCTGCCATTTATTCGAAGTTTTGATCCCGTTTTTTTTTTTTTTTTTAAATTAACAATGGGACCCTCTTCAAAGCTAGAACAACAATAGCTCAATTGGTACACAATTATGCTTCCATATGTTTCAGATAACAATTATTTCAAAATTCAACCTACTTTTAAAATGTAAAACTGTAATGCTTTTTTAATGAACGGCTAGATGGATTTTTATGTATGATGATCCAAATTATTTGTGATGGTTTTGAAACAATATGGGCTCAAAACACTGACAAATCATTTTATATTTGAAATATATAAATATATCTATATTTTAACATAATTATTTTTCAGAGATCAACCCCTGAAACACAAAAAACAAATCCACCCTATACATTCACAACTTCACCATCATTTTATGGATCACCACCAGATAACCAGCCTAAAAATCAAACGAATCTAAATCTCTCATCTAAATTATTCAAATTTTAAAATGTTGCTATACGCACAATTAAATTTGGACAAATCATTTCGGTTATTTATTGCGTTTTTGGTCCTTCCTAAGTGCATCATCTCTAGAATCACATTTTTTGCTGATTTTTTCCCATGTCTAGTATCTTGGCTTTATCGAACTCAATTTTATGCTTATTCTTAATAGCATGAAAAGCTAAAGCTATTCCCGTATCTTCTTTTTTGCTTTCAATGCTATATTTATCCCCATAAATTTTGTGAAATTTGTATAATTTAGATGAGAGATTTGGTTTAATTTTCAGACTGGTTATCTGTTGAATTAAATTGAAGTTTGATACATATGGAATCATAATTGTGTACCAATTGAGTTATTTGTTGTTCTAGATTTGAAGGGGATCCCATTGTTAACTTAAAAAAAAAAACGGGATCGAAACTTCGAATAAATTGTAGGAGCAATGAACATTTAGTAATTTATTGAATAATTGATAAGTAGCCTTATTTCCAATCAAATAATTGTTTTATAATATAATACCCAAATATAGATGCATAAATTTTGTGTATATATATATATATATATATATATATATATATATATATATATATATATATATATATATATATATATAGAGAGAGAGAGAGAGAGAGAGAGAGAGAGATAGTGAGAGAGAGGTTATTTTAAAAACTCATTTTTTTAATAAATTGTTTTTATTGGTTTTATGAAGTAGTAAAATAAATTTATTTAAATTCTCATTTTCCATACTTGAAAAAAAAATGTATCCCACCGACTAATATTTGTACACGTGTACACCAGGAACTTTTCCTTGCCTTGTTTGCTTAGAAAAAACGTGGTTTCTACGGGACGTGGATTATTAAGTGATATGAATATTTCAAGAAACCGTTACAAAAAAAAAATATATTGTAAAGAAGAAATATTTGCTTAATGGCTTTCAGATCGTATTAAATGAAATATTATTTACATCAGCTATGACAGATTTATAGCAATTTAATTTTCTAGTAATTTAGTGAAATATTGACGATGGCAGGCTATCTTTAAATATTGTCGAAAGTTCTTTTATTTTAAATATAATTTTATATTAAAATATATTACACTTGTGTGGAAAGAGGACTTGCTTAATATTTTTATAAAATTTTCAAGTACAACAAAATTAAGATTTTGAAGAAAAGCATAATTATAAGGCATACTATAATAAACATTTTATTGGTTATAAATAATCATAGATCAACTATGATTATAATTTCTTATTACGAAGGCTTTAAGCTAAACATACTAAGGACCTTCCTCAGGCCTAAAAATCAAATCAAAGACAACAATAATACAAATTTATCTGTAATTTTTATGGCCATAAAGTAAAGTGCTATGTTATAACTAAAATAATATAATATCTAGAAACGCAGCATCCTTTTTAAAAAATCATAAATAAAAAAATGGTCAAAACCACATTAAGTCGAATTAACAAACGAGGATGTTTGGATCTTGGAAAATGTAAGGCTTGAAATTTTAAGCAGAAATACCTCAAATCGAGGAGAGAGAGTTTAAATATTTATTTTATTTGTTCGCTATTGAAGGGGCTATGGTAAAATCAGCAAAATCAAACGGCTTGAAATTATTCATTAATGTGCATCCTGAGCTTTTTTAGTGTATACATCACTTTAACGAAAAAAATAAATAAATAAAAGACATAATTATCTTACAAACTTCGGATTAAATATATATATATAAATACGATTAAAGACCCGTACTTGGTATGGTGTATTTGGTGGAAGTTTATTTGACACTTTTAATTTTTTGCATTATTAATGGAGATTCAGATTTTTAAAAAAAACTTGGATTAACAAAAAATACGATTTTTGTGACGTTATTTTTTTCATTTGTTGAAATTTTAGCGGTTTAGTAATTACCTTAAAACGTATTGTGCTAATTACGTGGCACAGGAGAACACGATGTACATGGAACTTAAAGTTATATTCACAGGGAAAAAAAAATTACTTATTCAGTAACTGCGTGTATTCACGTTTTAAGTGACTATACCTTAAAATCAAAACGATAAAAACATAGTTATGTTACTATATTAGTACTGCATATTATATGTACAGTAATATATATATATATATAAAATGTTTCGGATTCGTTGGCTTAGGCACTTGTAAAATAATTGGACCCATAACTTCGGCACGGAAGCACTTTCAATCCGGCCCGTGAAAGTCTCTCTGATAAGTTGATAAAATTTTAAATTAAACATAAGATTACTATTACATTTATTACATGTTCTGCTTCTATTTGAAATTCATTTGACAACTGAAGTGTGCTTTATAGAACTTTTTTTTTTTTTTGGACGAGAAGGTCTCAATGTGGCCCAAATTGTTTGGGGACCCCTTCAATAGATATCAATGTTAAGCAACGTTCGTTTATGTACTGAAGCTCATATTGTACTGCACCCCAATTTACCGCATCGTTTGCAATTACCTTATCTTCACAATTGACTATTGTACCAATAGAAAGATTTATCTATTATAGATGATAAAAATCACTGTGTAAGCATAATAGTATTTTGAATAAGAACTCCTTGTGTCTAACATACAACTTAACTATCGTCCAATGAAATTATTCATACCGCTGGCAAAAGCCAAATGCGAGATGCTCACCCCCGGAGAGATTCATTATTCGAGCGGATGATACGTGGATGATTTGTAAATAACGAGGTGTTAATGAGTTAGTACACCTCATTTGGATGAATTGTTTTCGCTGTGATTACGAGGGCGGATGATTTGTTTGTTCGGCCGCCCTAACGATGCGCTCAGCGGCACACTGTTGTCAGGTACGCTAGCAGTGTGTTTTAATTGTTTTAATTTGAGTACTGGTTGTTTTAATGATAACATCTGACCATTAGTCATAAAAAAAAATAAAACAATTAAAAATATTACGATTAGACCTTATAAACCACATAATTAAATATTCATTTAATTAGTAATAATAAGTTAATTATATTAGTCCCAGACTGAAACGACAAGAAACCGCTCGACGTTTCCGATTACTTCAGCGCTTACTAGACAAACGCTCTAAACTTCCAATTAATTATAAAAGACTCGTATACATGACCAGAATAATCCTCTTGTATCCAATCCTTAAAATCCGAAATCCTTCGTAAAATCCTCAATGCTCCCTATTTTGTTTCTAGTATTGCCCAAAATCGGTCTTGGTCTTATAATTTGCAAGGACAAGATCAGGATCACCTGACTGTTGCAAGACCAAGACCAAGACTGGTAAATGATAATCCTTTTTGTGAATAAAAAGTGAGGCAAAAGGCACTAATACTTGACAATTTTAGTCACTATATGCAAATAATTGGTATAACCAATATATTTTTGCATTTAACTTTTCCTATTTTTTATTCAGGCTTAGTTAAGCTTCCACAATCTGAAAATACAGTAATATCTCTATTATAATAGGCTAATAGGTAAGTGCAAGACTGTTACGAGACTATGGCGCAAGACCAAGACCAGCAGCAAGACTGAGTGCCCAAGACCATGACACGTCTGGGTCTTGCATTTGGGCAACACTATTTGTTACAAATAAAACTATCCATAATGACTTAATGTTTCTTATGTTTCATATCTGGTCCAATCCAGATACCTATCCTTCCATAATTAACTTCAGAACAACCCGAATCCTCTCGTTTCTAACCTAGCTTCCTCTTCAATTCCTGATAACCCTCCGAGGAGTCTCAAAAGAAGATGCCCCCGTGATCTCCTAATGTAGATATATCATTAGAGTGCTACCATTGGGTAGTTTCTCAACAAGTGTTTTCACGTCATTATATCAATATATTCAAATTTACTAAATGTGTTTATTTAATATAGTTGTAAATATCATTAAGAAATAAAAAAAAAAATTATATTACTCAGCTACGTTTTCAGGGCAGAAGTTAACAAGAAATGGTCTTCGATTCTCGAAATAACTAAAGTTTCTTCCGTCATGACTTTCAGTTTCTTGAATCACTGCTAAATGATAATAATAGATTAATTAATTAGTTGAAGGAAATTAGTTTTTTTCCGAGAATTAAAAGGTTTATTTTACGCACCAAAACTTATACCCTAAAATTTAAAACAAATACCCCAAAATAATCGGAATTTCCAAGTTGAGCGAAAAATCCTGATGTGATTGTTATTTGTAGAAGCACCATCCGTTCTGATTTCAATTAGTTAGATTTTAGCATGTGGTAGTACTAATAAATTTTATGGAATTTATTTATAAATTTAATTATTTCTTGGGTTAACTCAGAGAAATATTTTAGTCTAAAACTTGATGTTCCCAAATTCCATTCACCCAACATTTAAATAACGAATGCGATAGAACAAAAAGTATTATAAGAAAACTGTCCCCATATTTAAACAGATATTCCCAATTAATTAAAACAATTAAAATGATTCTATATAATAGCTCATTCAGCCTCTGCATTTAGTTACAGAAATTTTTTTATTTAAATTTATTTATTCAATATTACAATAATCTGTCACATGGACACTAGTTACAGTAAGATAGGATAACATTCACACTATATGTACAAAAAACATAAAATAAATATAAGCAAAATAACAGTAAATAATAATCAAAAAGTATATACAATAAATAAAATAATATAATGAATAAGAAAATTAAAACTAAGCGAAAACACATGCATACCTATATACACTATTCACAATCAGGCTAGAAATGATTCAAAATATGTGAGAAAACAGATGATAAACCGAAAATTCTGAGTTCGAATTCCACAGCCGGAGGGACTTTAAATACTGGCATAATTCCCCCGCCCTTTCCGCCTGGTAAAACCCCGTATATCCTAAAAGGCGAGGAAGGGGAGAAAAAAAAAACATCTATTTGTTTCTCGTACTGTGTTAAAGTTGTAAAGTGTGCTGAGTTTCTTCGTACACAAAATATATGCGGTTTTCACCTTGTAAAATATACTGCAACTAATTTAACATTCCACAGAAACATCTATCTTATCATAACAATCCATCCTATAAACGGACACAAAAAGAAAGTTTAAACGACTTTGAACCTGTTTATTAATTGAAATAAAATATTGTACCATTAAAAAAAAAAGAACGTCTAAACGATAATATGTTACTAATAATCTGCTATAAAATTCTTTTTTCCTTTTAAAAGAAACCTCCAAAAGTAGTCGAGCACTTAAGATTGGTCCTTTTAAGAATAAAGAAAAGGCCATGATACCGTAAGTGGGGCGAGGGAAGACACCGCAGTAAACAAATGGACTGGAAGAGAAAGTTAGCTGTTTTTTTTAGCCATCTGAGAAATTTGGATTTCGAGGTTTCCGTTTGTCTAAAATCAAATACTGTAAACAAATAATAATATCGTTTTCACTTTTTTTTTTTAATATGTTGAAGATAAATTCGTTGATTTGAAAATAAAAATATTAAATTCGTTTATAAAAATACTATGTTAGTTAATAAAAATATGTGTTCTAGTGGCCTCCATCAGTTTCCACCGACTTCCAATATCAGTCACGTGGCTGGGAGATAAGCACTGGGATCTCCTGGAGTCCTGCTTTGGCTTCCATATTCGGGAGACAAACCTTGATTCAGAGTTCCCTGGGCAAATGTAAATATTCTCCATAAGTTTGAATGCGTTTCATTTATTTTATTATCATTCAGATTCAGTATATAATTTTATTTATATTGTATGTATGTATGTTAATTATCTTTCTCTTATTTACAATATCTTTTTATTTATCTATATTTTTTTACTTTAGTTATTTATATTTATATTCTTTCGTACGTACATATTGTGTGTATGAATAATGTAGCCCTATTATCAATGCCCTTCTGTGTGACAGTCTGTATTAACACTCAATAAAAACATTTTTAAAAAAATATATATATACATATATATTAAAAAGAAAATTAAAAGGCACTACTTCCAACCTAAATGAGATAAAAGTCCTTGAATAAGTATAAATAATAAAATAATTAATACATTATAGGCATTGTAAATGGCAGTTTACTTCAAAATTCAGTCTTTATTGAGTTTAGTCATTTGTTCGTAACTGTAATCAATTGAGTTATACAAACTAATTAAGTGCAGTTCTACTCTATACCTGATGTATTTTATCCGTTTTTTAAAAAATAAAAATAAAATATATCCGAATAAGTAATTCTAATTCCTTAATATTGCAATCATTTTCTCTGGCTGCTGATTTTTTTTTGTTTTGTTTTTATATTTCCTCGTGATTTACATAGTTTATCATGTAATATTATTTTCTGTTTAAATCTTCATTTTTGAGTTCGATCTGAAAAATATATGAAGAGTGAAAAATTTTCAGTCGTTTGTTGTATGTTTTTTTTTTTAATCATTTAGCCGTGTGCGGTAAAATAAAAATAAATTAATAAAATAATAATAAGCAGATTAACTCAACCCTTTTCAAAATTAACTATACGCAGTAAAATGAAGGCCAGAAAATAGATGTTAAGGCCCATTCATTTATTTTTTTTTTATTTGTGGTTTAAAAATAAAAAAATAATTTACCCAAATAGTTTCTGAAAAAAATTCAATATATAGTTTAATTGATTTAAGAGAAAATAAAACGGATCAAAATTAACTCAGAAATTAAATAATTTTATCCATAAACTGTATCAACTCTCAGAATCAGATTTTATTATCATTTAATCACATAAGAATTTCAGTGTTTAAAATCGAATGATTTCGCTTTGTTCCATTTTCTGTTTTTAGAAAAAACTCCCATTATATAAATAACTATTTCAAAATAGATCGGCAGGGCTTTCCATCGTTCGTCCGAATCATTTAGCATTTGGAGAATAAGCAATTCTGTTAAACATAGTTTTTATTATGAAACCTACCCATCCACTAACAGGAAATCTGTTCTGCAACCTCTCCTCAATATTTCGGTAATTGATGTTATACAACGGTTATCCTGGCGAACCTCGCTAAACGCCATCACCGCTGGAGCCAAAGAGCAGTCGAAGAAAGTGATCCGCTAACCTTGGCCTCGTTCGCCCTAGTCCTCTCCCACGGTCCTCGTTAATTGCACCGACAATGGTGTGAACCTGTTGATGCTGTCCATTCACCCAGTAGTTTCACTATTCTCATTGACTATGAATAGTCTGTAATAGTTATTAGGCTAGTATGATAGAGGGGTATCCTGGGAAATGTTAGGGAAAGAGTCTTTATTCCAAATGATATTATATTTTATTCCGTATCTGTGATAGTTAACGTTGTGAATCTTCCAGTAATTTTGTTGACATCTATGTTCATTTTTTTTTTTTTTTTTGTGGCACTGAATCCGAAAATGAAGTTATCAAAGAACTCATGATACTTCTTTCCAACCATGAGAATAGACCTCACTTTTAAGCACAAAAACTCAGATTTGAATAAACTTAAATTTCTAAAAGGAATTCAGGAACACTTAGATTATGAAATAATATACACTGATGGATCCAACAGAATGATAATGTCGATTTTGCAGTAATTATAAATGGGAGACTCAATAAGTATAAATTATTATCAAACTCAACAATATATACTGCAGAATTGCAGGCTATTTCTGCAGCATTACATTTATCAACAAATATAGAAAGCTCGAAAATAGTAATACGTTCTGATCCAATATCCATCCTTCAGAGTATAGCAAACTTCCATAAAACCGGACCTACAATGAACAGAATCTACCAATACATCGAAATTATAACAACCTTAACAAAAGTATAATTTTTTCTGGACTCTCCGGGCTACCAGGAAATGATGCAGATAAAGCTACTAAAGAAGCTGCTCATATGAGAATATCCCAACTCTCCAAATATACGAGCTGAATGATGTAGAAACATTGCTAAAAGACAGAGTAAGAACAAATTGGGAGTCCATGTGGAATGAAATTCCACTGACTAATAAACTTAGAAATATTAAAAAAAAAAAATACAAAACAGTGGGTAAGTGGTGGAATGAGGAAACAGAAGAGAAGAAGTAGTAGTGACAAGGATGGGAATCGTTCATACTAACCTGACTCATGTCCATTTAATAACAAAAGAGGGCAACCATATTGCGATACATGCCAGTCCCCGCTAACTATAAAGCATATAATAGAAGATTGTACATTACTACATCAAGCCTTTGTAAAAAAACAAAATACCCCGTTGTAGAGAACTAGCATTGAAAGACTGAGTAAATTCAATAGATAATATTATAAAACTTGTGAAGCAAAAACAATTGTATCATAAAATATAATAATTAATGGAATACATGATACGATTTTTTTTTTTTTTTACGTTCAGAAAGATAAGTTAAAAATAATATCACCACAGCGTACATAAAGGGCGTAATAATCAAGTTGTTGATCGCCTAGGACAACTCGTAACCTACCTATCCAACCACGAAAGTCATACCAACGATGATTTATATAACCTCCATCTCTATATCAAACCTTTTTCTTTCTAACATAATTCAAAAGGGATGATCATTTGATGGAGTATTCATTCTATTGTAGGATTCTCTAAGAGTCCAGAAATACCTAACCAACGCGAATCGGTCACTTTCACTTTTGATACTTGTTTGCACAATATTGTAAATAAGTATGTATGTTTTTTTTTTATTATTTTTTCTTTTATTTATCTATTTATTTTTTTTAACTTATAATTTATTTATGTTTTAAATGAATTTCTGTATTTTATTCTATTTCACTTCAAGTAACATTTCTTTGATTTTATTATAGTTTTTGAATTTGAATATTATTATTTCTTTTTTTATGTTATTGTATGTATGGTATGAACGTGCCTCACTTAGCTCTAGTACCCAGTGCCCTTAAGTGTGAATGAATTATTATAATGTATTATTCCTAACGAAAAAAGTTAATGTTTGCACAAACGGCTCAGTTCATCATAAACTATCCTGAAAATCTTTAGATGCCTGCGTTGCCCAATATATATTTCAATAGTTAATCGCTTTTTTTTCATACTATTTAGATCTAGCTGCCACTATTTAGTTCTAGAAGAGCTATCTGACGACATTTTCAAGTTCGTTTTGAAGAATTCACAAAGAACAAGGAATTTTTTTCTATATTTTTGTCATTTTGTTGATTGTAATCTCAAAATAATTATTGAAAAAACTTATTATCTTTTTAAAGTACACTTTATTTGCCAAATGTTGTGCTCTAGCTCTCTAGCTTAAAACTTTTAAAATTTATAAAATTTGTTCAAATTCTGAGCCAAATATTGGATAAACAGTAAATTGTTAGGAGTTATTTAGAAACTTTGCATTTACAGTTAGCTTAAATTGATTCAAAGAACGACGGTTGTTGATTTAGTATTTTCACAACCAAAAAATTAGTAAATTGGATTTTGGGATGATTTAATTTCTAGGAATTGTTTGAAAACTCTCAGTATTTAATACCTCAATGTTGTCAGTGACTGGCTTAAAAGCGTTATGGGCATTAATATGTTATTTTTGGAGGAAGAGGGAGGTGAAATTTATTCGGGATGCCACTGGATAATTATTGAGGCTAATTACCCAGACATATTTAATAAAAATTAATAATAAAAAAATTGTGATAGAAATCCGGATCTATAATATATTTGGTCCACGATTAATTAATTGATTTTTTGTTCTCAATGGATGGTTTGTGTTTATCATGCTTTCTAATTACCAACATTACCTGTGATCATAAATAGGTGGCCGAATTAAAATAACTTTTACCAAAAAAACTTGATTTATTTCTATGTTTAATAAAGTATATATACAAATTATATTTACAAAAAACTAAATACATGATTCAATGAATTTAATCAATGACAGTGATTTCAGATGGACTGTTTTGATAGTTGTATTGCCATGAAATATTCTAATATTGGTAACTTTATTATTGGGAATAAAACTTAGCCATGGTTTATGGAGTGGTGTAGTTAGTAGGTTTCTTCACAGCATCTGCTGATTTAATCTCTTCTTGTCCAGTCAAAGCACAGGTCCAAACACTGCCTGGAAGCCTTTCTCCCCGGTCGGTCTCCCAATTTTCATCTTGGAAGATTTTGTCCAAATATTTAACGTGAGGCAAGGATGGTTGTGATTGGTTCAGAACTTCGGGTGCACAATTATTTTTATCGGCTTCACCCTAAAGTGAACCAGTTACTTAACCCGTTACTAGTTACCAGTTACCCTGAGGAACGGCCTTCCCTAGATTCCTTCTTATGGACCTGCTCTCCCGCTTGACGCTTTTTTTGATGTCAGCAGATGTGTTTTGTGTCAGCATATTCCAACTTCGTTTTCGGCACCTCATAATAATTTCAAAAGATCATTTTCAGCTAGATTCAATACATAGCACCACATTTATGCTTTTATGAAATATCAAATTATATCAATTTCATTAATGTCTGTTGAATTTAGAATTGATTCTTTAAATTAAACTTTATCGTAAACCTCGAAAGGATAATTCCTTATTACGCACTATTTTTTTTAATTAACCAGGTTGATAACTTATATTAATTGATTATCTGATGACTAATTTTCTTATTTAATTTTTTTCTCGATTTCCTGGGGGTAAAACAAAACACCGTTTCCAGTATTATTAAAATTAATTCAACTGAAAAAAATTGTTTCTGTGAAATCGGAATTGAACGGTTTGTTTCAAGTTAGAAGTAACCATTTAATACTTAAATAATACTTAATACTTAAACATTGATTAAAGATTTAATCGTGGTATCAAGACCTGTTAACTAAACAATACACGGTCAAGTGTTAAGTCTAATCAAGACCGGTGCGAGGAAAACTTCGTTTATCAGTGGCTAACTAACCAAAGTTAGTAAAATTAAAGACAACAACGGTCGGTACAACCGGCCATATGTGGTGAAAGTGGCATATGTTTAATTGCGTGAAAAGGTTATAAAAATAAATTACTAAAGTGCCTGGGAAGCAGAAGACAAGGTAAACTTTGATCTTGATGAAATTGGATACCTCGACTATAATGGAACGGAGGTGGGCAGGAAGTCTTCTATAGTGAGGTGTCACCCCATCCTTCCGCAGCCATCTCACAGTCTCTAATTAGTTCTCTACACTTTATACGACAACTATTCTTTTTGTGTTTGATTTTTTTCTATATATTACAATTAAATAAAAAACTAAAACAAACAAAAATTATGATATGATAAATAGGACAATTTATTAACTTTTTAATACGTAAAAGTTATGTCGTTAATTGAGGCAGGATATAACTGGTTTCTCAATTAATAAATTATTAAATACAAAAACTGGACTTGTAGTCCTTTACCTCTAGGGCACCGATATGCTGGTGTTAATATATAAAAAAACGTTTCTTTAAAATTAAATATCGAAAAAAAAAACACCGAAACTTCCAAGAGCAATAAAACATGATAACGTTTCAGGAATAACATCACTTACTGTATAAATAAAATAGGCTGTCTAACTATTATACAACGTATATATTTTTTAAAGGAAGGAGATGGTCCGGGGTTGCGGTCATAAATAGGCTAAATAGTGGTAAAACTATTTTATTGAAAGCCGACGTTTCGACCCGACTTTGCAGGTCCTCATCAGGGAGGTGTGTTCATCTAGGAGTTTCACTTAGAAGTTTCAGTTCCTTACTTACCTCCGTGTAGTAAAATCAGGAATCGGGATTTGGTCTAGAAAACCACATCTCGCGGTCAAAGATCTTTCAAGGTCTGTAGCGCCAACCGAAAAAAAAAAAATGATATATATATATACATATATATATATATATATATATATATATATATATATATATATATATATATATATATATATATATATATATATATATATATATATATATATATATATATATATATTAGTTATGATTTATATACAAATAAATACTATTAAATTCCTTGCATTTTTATAAATCCAAACAGCCTCATTTACGAAATAGCTCAGTTGACAATCGCAATGGGACCGTAAGACTGAAAAAGTTCTGAAGGAAAGGTCTTCTGCAACCCAAGAAAACCAATAAAGTTTAAAAAGATATATTCCTGGGTATTTTCCTTCCTGATGAAAACCCTCGTTTTCCATTTTGTCATAGTATTTGTTGAAAATAACTAATATTCTCCAATAGGTATGATTGAACGTTTATTTGAAAAAATAAAATAAAATAAAAGACAATAAAAATACTAAGACAGTCATTTAATTATATATTTTTAATTTTATTCAATGTCAAAAAAACAGGCGAGCTTATTTTCCCTCCAATTTTTTCATATAGTAACATTAAATTTTATTACCTATGTGCCCTATATTAAATAAAACTTATTAAAGAAAAAGTTATCGTGAGATGTTTCAGAGGTAGTTAAACTCCTACTAAGTTCTTAGATACTTTAAATAAAACCAAACTAATTATTCCAAACCAATGTTTGTTGTAGTTAAGTTCTTAAATAATTTTAATTTTTTTTAAAAGCCTAAAAGCACTGGTGTACTGTACAATACCTCTATAGTGTACCAACTATCGTGTTCATAAACATAAAAATAATATTGCTCCAATCATAACATGTTTTTTTTCCATGAGGTTATTTTTTTTAACACTTATAATTTATCGGAAAATAATGAAAATTCTTCTCCGAAACATTGAAATTAATATGGGAGCTATTTTTTTTCCTCCTTTACTCATTCAGTAACCATGTACGAGGACCGTGTTTTTGTTAATTTGTGCATAATCCAAGCGTTAAGCATAACATGTACCGATCTACGAACATACTACACACTTCTTGTAAACGTAACTAATTATATTGTGACGGACATAAAACAAAATTGTTAAGATATTATTAAACAATGAAATTCAAATAAAACAAAAGTAAAATAATACAGAAATCGCAAAAAAATCATCACTAAACGAATTAAAAAACCAAACATAAAATAAGTAAGTGAAAAATAGTCAGGACGCAGACATTTTAAGATTTATATTGTTGCCGACGTTTTAACCCAAGCGTGTGGGTAATCAAGAAGACATGTTAATTTATATTAATTAAAGGGATTGAAGTACTAATGCTAAAATGACTCCGTCTTGACTATTTATCACCTATGATATGTAGAATAGTCGACTAACTTTCTTTAATAATTCATAAAATATAAACTAAAAAAAAAAAGGATAAATTACCGACATTTTAGCCTCATCATTCTTCTTGGAGGAGTTGAAGATCACCTTAGATGGTAAATTTCTTTATCTCCTTAATAATTACAATTATAATATGATTAACTAATTTAAATCCCATGGCCGACTGTAAATTTTTTAGGTATGCCTGCGTTTAAGATGTTTATTTTTATTACTTTTTTTTAAAGAAAATTTTAATTCTATTTTATTCATTTATTTTTATTCTATTATTACTATTATTTATATTTTCTTCCTTCACTATGATATTTTATTTTGTTCTTATTTCTCTTTATATTATTTTTAATTTACCTTATTTATTTTTTCATTTTGTAAATATGGTGTGAATGTGCTCTCTGAACTCTATTATAAATGTCCTTTATTGAGACAGATATTTATCAATAAACAAATAATCCAAAAAAAATTTAGCTAATTTTTTAACTAATAGGTGATTCAATGCATTACTACATCAACCAATCGGACAATTAAGCATTGGCACTATGAGAATACGAAGTTTATTTATTTATTTACATCCCTGCCGTGCCTGATAGGCAATACGGGTTTTAGCAGCAGTGAGATGTTAAGCGTTTCCGCGTAACAACACACTGCTGCTAGAAAAACAATATTTATAGACTGGGTCCATATTTCGACTACATTTCTTCTAAGTTTGGTCACGGTTTTCTTCTGCTTCTCCGTCCGGCGGCCTTCCAGGCGGTGCAGCTCCTCTTCTTCCCAAGGAGAAATGAGTTGGGCCTATAATATATTTCCATTTTGCAATGAAATCTATAAAATGAGGATAGTTTTCCTCACTCATGAGTTGAGGGAGCTCCCTTTCAGTCAAAATGTAGAGACCGGTTTCCCTGAGCAGTTTTACTCTCTGTGCCTCATAGGCAGTACATGCTACGAAAATGTGCTCGGCAGTCTCTGGGACTCCGCAACTGGGGCACAAGGGGTCGATATTCTTTCCAAATTGGAAGAGCTTTGCTCGGAAGCCCCCGTGTCCAGTGAGTAGTTGGGAGACCCAATAACCAGGTTCCACCCATTTTTCTGCTAACCGGGAACCGATGGTGGGAAAATATTTTCTAAGAGTACTTCCTTTCGGAGTTGTTACCCATCGCTGGTTCCATTCGTCAAGGGTGTACTCTTGTATTATCTTTTTCCATCTACCTGGCTGTTGGTTAATCTTCTCACGGAGATTTTCTGGTAGACCTGCCGAGCCTTCTCTTGAAAGCTGATGCTTTAACATGTCTTCCTGCAACAGGAGGTCGAGAGGAACACCTCCTGCCAGGACCTGTACTGCCTCATGAGACACTGTCTTGAAAGCTCTGGTGACGCGCAGAAGAGCCGTCCGCTGAATCGAAGCCAACCTCCTCTTCTGGTGGTGCGGGATATGCAGAAACCAACCTGGGGACGCGTACCTCAGAATACCCAGAACTACACCTTTATAAATTGTCTTAGTCGCTGGGTATGTGAGGCCCCAAAATGCACCCCCGATACGACTGAGTCCATTAAGCGCTAGGGTCACCCTACTTCTCAAATAGTCTAAGTGAGGTGACACGTTGAAATTTCTTCCTATTTTGACTCCGAGGTAGGTGACAATCTCACTCCGACGAATTCTCGATCCTTGGATTATCATTGTAATAGGGTGAGCCCTATCAGTCTTGCCTTTCAAGAGGATAGCCTGTGTTTTAGCAGCTGCCATCCGCAGTTTCTTCATCTCGCACCATCTTTCTATCAGGTTGGCACACCGCTCAGCTCCTTCTTTCAACCTGGCTCTGCTGTTCGACGCCACCACAACGGCTAAATCATCCACAAAAGCTGTGGCGGAGAACTGCTCTTCTTCGAGCACACCCAGCAACTCGTCGAAGACAAGTTTCCACAGAGCAGGGCCAAGGACAGAGCCCTGTGGACAGCCTTTCTCCATACTATCTTCTACTTCGTAGAAATTACCTCTTATTCGGAGCGTTCTATCCTGGAGATAACTTCTCATCAAAATGTACAAGTTGCTAGGAGTCTCGTATTTCTGCAGCTGCTGGAGTACACTTGGCCACCATACGCTATCGAAGGCGGAGGTGATGTCAAACAAGAGGAGCATGACATACTTCTCCGCCTTCTCTTCAACGTCATGGCGTACTCTCAGCAGGGCATCTGCAGTTCCCCTGCCTTTGGTACATCCATACTGCCGTGGATGGGAAGCTATTGAAAAAATAGGCTGTAGGCTCGTGACCATCATGTTCTCCAACACCTTACTCATAACAGGGAGGAGACAGATAGGCCTATAAGACTTTGCCATTTGTTTATCCTTGTCACCTCCCTTGTAAATAAGTCTGAGATCGGCAATTTTCCACTTTTTTGGGAAGTAGCCCCTATCTCAGCAATCAGTGAATATTGCCAGGAGTGAGAACACGAAGTTGTAATTGAAGACATTAATAACTAAACAAATATTAATACACTGATATTATGAGAACTAGTGTGCCCATAATCGGTCTTGGTCTTGCCCTTTGCAAGATAACGACTACCTAACTTTCGCAAGACCAAGACCGAGATTGGTAAAAAAAAAATCGATTGTTTGAATAAAAATTAAGGCCAAATCGTTATTGATACTTGATAATTTCAGTTAATAAATACAAAGAATTGTTATCAACAATATACTTTTGCATTTAAGTCTTCTAATTTTTCATTCGGGCTCAGTTAGGTTTCTCTCATCTAAATAATTACTGTAATATTTTTATAGTAATAATCTAATAAGTAACTGCAAGACTATTGCGAGACTCTTGCACAAGACCAATACGAATCTTGGTCTCGCATTTAGGCAACAATAATGGAAGAGGTTAATATCATTTCTTACAATAATGCAGCACATAAAAATATGGTTGATAGGTTTGTGGATATAGTAAATTTGAATTACTAAACCTTTAACCTATCATGTACGTTATTACATTATCCAGTGCGTTGGACACTACATTACCCTACCAGCAATATTAGATTTTACATAAACTTACTGTTTTAGTTGAAACTGTTATAGCATGACAACAATAGAACGTACTGGGCGTACCCTTTCAAAGAATCAGCTATTGATGCCAGAGAATAGATATTCGGTCCGAAAGTATCGGCGGTGGTTCGTAATCTTACTTTCAGAGTAGGGCTTAAATGCCATGAATAAACGAACATTTTTATTTTGCGGCACGTTTTGTCTCTTTTGAGTTATAGCAAACATAGCTAATGAATGCACAAAGAGTTGTTCCGCAAGTCGGGTCATTGCATGCATGTATTAAAGAATGACATTCTTTCTACCACATCATTCTTTCATTAAAATCCGATACCTTATTCCACCCATTTTATCTATCCAACTATTGGATTTTTCAAAATATAATCACGTCTAGCCTTCCTAAAAAAAAAAAATGTCTTCTGAAACTAAAATGTGCCTATTAAAGCTATTATATCTTTAATTAACGGAATGTTTTATAATAGATTTTTCACATTTTTAAAAAATTTCTGAAATACAGCTCTGACGAATTTGATGAAATTTGAATTATTGGTATACAATTAAGTTATAAAATCTAGTATCAAAAGACATCCTAGCCAATGTAGATTAGATGCAGGCCATCTTCTCATGAACTGATTCAAATAGTTAAACTAATTTTACTGAATGAAGGATAAACGACATGGAGAAAACGGGTGATGATTATTTTCCTGAACCATCATTATTTATTTGTTTAATGTCAAAACTGGTGTTTATAAAAACAAAAACAAAAAACCTTAAAGAATCCCACCTTATTCTAATCCGATAATTGAAATAAATCAGTTACGTACATTTTCTTATCTGTATTAATATAAATGCTCCTAATTTCTCAATAAGCAAGTATTAAAAAATATGCTAGGGATTGAAAATAAAAGAGACATCAAGTATATAGGATACAAATAGAAAAACCTAAATCACAAAGCTAACACAACATTCTACTGCGTTTATGCAACCTCATTCAAATTGGGATGGAGTACAGAGGTGACTGTTCTAAATGTATTTTTTGTCTATATTGTTTTTGCATACATGTGATATTGTTATTTCTGTCATGATTATGACGAAATTGGCGAAACTTAAACAGATTAACTGTATGTGTATATGAGAGACTCAAGGCTTTATGATTTGGATTTATTCATTTATACCATTAAATGTATTATTTTGATTTATTTTTTACATATCTAATCTATTTGGAGAGAATAACCTGAATATTTTTTCTGGAACTGCGAAATCTCAGGTTCATTAACTTGATTGTACAATGATAGAAGAATTGGCATACTACATACATTCTTTATATAGCATCTACCATCCTTCAAAATCATCTGAAAGATATTGCAGACTGGGCAACAAGGTGGAAAATTAAGATGAATGAAAAAAAAAGTGTGCATGTGGTATTCACTCTTAACCATAAACCTTCCCCTGAAATATATTTTAATAACATTCAAATCCCAACATCAGATGTAATTAGGTATTTAGGTTTTTATCTGGACAAAAGACTTACTTGGAAGACTCACATCAGACAAAAACGAATAGAATTAAACAGACGATACGGTCTCTTATCCAGATTACTTGACAGACGTTCAAAATTATCTTTAACTAACAAACTAACCCTTTATAAAGTCTTACTTAAACCTACAACATTAAAAAAGTTCAGTCCTTTCAGTCAAAAGTGTTGCGAAGGATAGTTGACGCACCTTTTTATGTCGCAAATGACACACTACATAAAGACTTAAACGTACCTACAATTTTAGATACTGCAAAAGAGAACTACAATAACTTTCACCAAAGACTGACGTACAACATGAATCCTCTGACAGAAATCCTTCATCGTACAAGAAACCCCTACAGCCCACCACGACGATTACGTAGGCGTTGGCCAAGAGACCTGCTGATCTGATTTATATCCCGGACGTGATGGGAAGCTGTGAAGCTGCTAAAAAATTTGCTTATTGCAAAGAAATTTGCAGATTGCAAATTTAATCTAATGTTCCACATTTTTGTTTGGTTAATAATAATAAATATTATTTTTATGGATGAAAAAACTAGGTGGACTACTGAAGGTATTAAAAAAACTTGAACATTTTTTTAACACCTTCAGTGCTCGAAACACGCCCTGATGATGTCTCACATGCTTGGGTTGAAAAGTCGGCACCAATAAAAACCTTTATTAAAATTAAAATTAAAATAAAACCTTAAAACGTCCTGACTATTTATCACCCATGATATGTAGAACAGTCAACTAATTTCCTTCGTTCACTTTTTTTATTTTCATTTTCCTTTAGAAACATGAACCCTCAAACGAAATTGAGTATCTGCTTCACAAAAGAAAAGTTAAGAGAAGTATGAAATGCTAACAGATAAATAAATAAATATATATATATATATATATATATATATATATATATACATATATTTTTTGTTTCGATTGGCGCTACAGACCTTGAAGGATCTTTGTCCGCGAGATGTGGTCTCCTAGACCACATCCCGATTTTCGATTTAAGTACACGGGGGTAGGATCATCAGTCCTAATCCCGGTCGGTGTGAGTTGCCTCCAGTAGACTGGCGGGCTTCACATACCCGGGAGTGAATCTCGGGCAGCGTGGCTTTCCTTGGCGGATGTTCACTCATGGGCGGTAACCCATCCAAGTGCCCAACATATATATATTTTACTTTGATGATTTCTCATCATTTCTTTAATGATTTTTACAACTACACTCTCGGTTTTTCAATAAAATAAAAAAAAAAAATTGTAACAAGAGAAAAAAGAAAATACCGTCTACCGGCATTTTGAAATAATATTCAGGAGAAGAGAGAAGAGAGAAGAGGCCGCAGTAGACGGCAAAGAACATGAGATACCTTATTACTCGCCGTTGTAAGGCAATATCGTTTAATTATGAAGCTCGCTTCCACGGCAGAGTCTCCTTCCAATATAAGTCTGGATGAAATACAGTTATTCGCCGGCCTTTTATTTGAAAAAATTCTGGGCCGGATTTCATTAGGAGCCTAAGCCGGAGGGATTTGGCCGGCTGATGGAATGAAGGCTAGCCCGATGGAGTTCTTCCCCGGGGGAGTCCCGTCTTATTCTCCCTCTCATCCTTTGTCTACGATGCAGCTCTTCTGCGGCATCTATAAGTTCTTCTTGAGTGGTTCGGTTAGATTTATTATATCACGGTCGTGTCCCAGATTAAGGGATAACATCAACGGATACTGGATAAGTCAGGAAATGTGTGAAAGTAAATTCAACGTTAAACATAACTGTTAGTTTAGATTCGATATGGGCAAGTTTCTAACCCTAGTCCTGATACCATCGATGACATCGGAGCGGTCTCTAAACTAGCGAAAATAAATCATCAACAAAATCAGTGCTGAGTTTAGGAATTTACCTAGTGGTGCCCAAATAAGAGACAAAGACGAGTCTTGGTCTTGCTAATTCAGTCTTGTTCATGGTCTTGGTCTTGCGCAAAAGTGACGCAACAGTCTTGCAATTATATATTAGCTTATTACCCGAATGAAAAATTAGAGGAGTTAAATGCAAAAGTATATTGGTTATACTTATATATGTATATGTATATATATATATATATATATATATATAATTATTATATCTATAATTATTCTATCTATTCATCGGCTTTTTGGCCTTACACGTATATTTGTATACATATACAATTATATATATATATATATATATATATATATATATATATATATATATATATATATATATATATATATTATATATATATATATATATATAAAACACTTCCATAGGAAATTCGGTAAATTTTGGAGTAGAGAACCCGCCCCAAGTGGTGGAGATCGAATTTCCATTTAATGAAATATTCCGGGAGAGGTTCAAAGTTGTTTCTCCGACAAATTATATTTTTAATATTCAAATCGATCACAAGTCATGTCGAAACGTCTCATAGTAAACTTATTTTTCTTGATCTGTTATACATCGAAATAATCATATCAACCTGTAAAAATATAGTCCGGAAATAAATTGAAAATTTTCTAACAAATTTTTCCACTGAATTAATTATGTTTACTTGTTATATCAGTGAAAAACAAATTGTAACAATTCAGAGACATTTTTCAACAACAAAAAATGGAGAGCCCAGAACCCATTAATGAATTGTGCCGATCGATTAGAGGAGTATTTTAGGTATTCAAAAAGATAAGGAAAGGACAAAGTATGTTAAAAAACATAAATTTACTAATTTCACGTCTTATTTACGGAGTCATAAATTTACTTCAATTAAAATTTTGTGATATGCTGTTGTCAGAGCTGATACACTTTTCTTTATTATTTCTATAAATTAAATGGTTAATAATTTACTCAAAGAGTTACTAAAATTTACATCCAGTAAAAACACATTTGAATTTAAGAAATCAGTATTTTAAAGACACCGCATTGTCAGTAATGAAAGAAGTGTTGCGGTCAAGTTTCAACATTCACATCAAGTATGTGTAAAGTCGATATGCAACAACTTCTGTATTACCTCCCATGGTCATAAGTGAATTTCTACAGCTGTACACAGAAGTTTTATTCTTAACAATTCTATTAATTTTAATTATTAAATATAAATACGCACAGCTTACATATTTCTCATTTGCTACATTACTCATTGCTACACATTTTCAAACGTATAATTACATATATATGTACATATTTAGCTATGTACTAGTTACTTTACATGAGAATCCGATTCGGCAAACAATCTTGCATCGAATATTAAAAATATAAATTTTACCAAAACTTAAATTAAATGGGACAAAAAAAGAATTATATTTAAGAAAAATTAAATCGAATTGCGATTAAATGACTAACAAATAATTATAATTATTAACATGGTATAGACAAAAATATAACTATTATTAAATCAATATTGACTTTATATGACTTCTTTGATTGATATAATTTCATTGATAAGTCAATCTTTGCTATTATTACTTTTACTTACCTATATATGAAATATATAGTAAGTGAAAGTATCGCGATCGTAAAAATTTTCTAATCTGAATTTTCAACGGAAATACACGTTTTGAGATCACCTGTGTCCAAATAACCAAGTCCAAAACCATCTGTGAGTATGTGAACAACAGTCTAGATCAAAAACGAAAAGTCGTAAGAAACTGATATTCCATATTTAAAATGGGTATATGCCTTAGATGTTGAGCAACTTTTTCATTAAAATTGGCTAACCGGAAGTCCTACTTTGTATCAACGCTGAAACACATTTTTACAATTTTCTCAAAAACGGCTCTAACGATTTTGATTAAACTCGGTGTATAATTGAGTGGTTTTAAATATCATTTAGGTCTTATTCCCAATCATGTCACTTTACAGGGCTTAAATGCTTAAATGTTCAACATGTCTTCCTTTAAAGTACCTTTAATTTGGTTTATTTTAAATCATCGTCTCTTAGTAATAAGAGTTACGAAAAAATGTTAAATATGACTTGAATTTAATTTGATAATAGAATAGAAAATGGAGGAAAAATAGAAAATGGGTATTGAGGTCGAAAATGAATTTCCGGAAATACTAGTCAGAAGGTATACGTATAATACATGGTTGGATAGCGGTGGGTTTAAAAAAAATAACACTATCTAATATAGAAAGTCGTAGAAAGTAATGGAAAGTGACGACAAATTATAAATAATAATTTGTGAAAACTAATATTATTTTATAGTACTAATCTGAAAGATGAAGTGAAATATAAAAATATTTCATAGATGTATAAAGGATATTTTTATAACCTTAAATACATGTACTACAGTTTAATAGTTTTAAATCTGATATATTTAAGTATTTATTTTTATTCCGAAAAATCGTCGTGTAACCTTTTAAAAAATTAAATTAGTGAATAATTTGATGAATTTTCTCTTTGTGAAATTTAAACATTATCCGCTTAGAATTAGTGAAAAAACTTTTTATCTATCTAGGGCAAGTAATGCAAATCTCTTAATTTTTTTGTAGTAAACTTTACAATGGAAAATAACTGTGTAATAACTAATAGGCGTACAACCATAATTATTTATAGGTAGAATATAGAGATATACTTTCAAATCTCTCTAGGCATATATATATTTCTCAGAGACTGGAGTTATGTGTTTTACAAAAACAGTAAATGGAGTACTTAGGTTTTTATTGTGTACCGTTGTAATTCATAGGATTTTTGTTATTTTAGTGGTGTTAATGATATCTTAACGGTATACTTTAAGCTATAGCAACGTTATAAGAGCATAATTGTTCAACATTGCCAGAAAATAATTTCTAATCAAAGTAGAAAGGTAAGTGAAAGTTGTGTGTTGCACGCATTAGATTTTTTATGTCATTGCTATACTGTTTTACAATGTGTCTAAAAGTTAAGAAAAGATGTCTGCATTCATTAAATAGTATTTTTATTTATTTATTGTTTTCATTTTTAGCATCCTCAACATCTGTAATATTTAGATTTTATTCCTTTAACCTTGTTGGCCTTACTAGCCACAGTTCTTCAAGAATTCCAATAATGTGATTATAATCAAATTGTAAAAAAAGTAGATAAATAACAGAAATACTTGGAATAATTTATAATTTGGAAAGACAACTAAAACTAAACTAAAAAATGAACAGAATATAGTAATTTATTATTTATTTTCTATGAGCAAACGTAGCGGATGAGTGTGAATATTGATAACTCCCATAAATATCAGTAATACAAATTTAAATAAATTTTAAATTTATATTTAACTGTTATATACTCTTGAGGGCTACACGAAACATTTAAAATCGGTACACAATAGTTAGATTAAATTCGTTTCAGATGGATAGTAACAATTGAAACATGATTATACAACGAACAATGCTGGATTCTAAATTGGCTGAGATAACATCGTTAAGACGTTTAACATAGAGGAAATTCTTACTGCTCCACGTGTTGGTGTTAGCAATTAATAGTTTTACGTTCAATTGAAATTTAGATTAGTTGTTCAATTCTACATATACCTAAACTTTTAATTGCCTGCTTCACCTCTCCGAGCTCTCAACTTCGTATCTCTGAATTCTAATTTCAAGATGAATTGACAGATATCTTTTCCTCGAGAAGCTTGCATAAATAAAAATCTTCGAGCTGATGGAAAGCAATTAGCCTGAGTACCAGGGTTTATAATCCATAATTAAAAAACGTCTGCCAAGTAAGCTTCCTCAACGTTTTCATTGGATAAACAATATCTATATTTCAAGGTATATCATTTTTCGTATGAGTATAAAATCATCGGAGGAAGTCATTTTCGGAAATACAATAATTTCTCAACATTCACGGTTTTGTTATCCACAAATTTCGTTACCCGCAAATATTAAAATTAGCAAGAACTCCACCTTTTCAAACTGCGATTTTGATAATTCGTAATTAAATAAAAAAACTCTGTACATACTGAACAGGCATATCGCTACTATTAGTAAACAAGGTCATATTTAAATATTAATTGTTTTAAGGGAGATTATAAAAACTAATTATTGCTTTATGATTTATTAGTATGATTTCATATTCTTTTTTCCTCATCAGACATCATATAGTGCTTGCCAATTATAAAACTTGAAGTGGTTTTTGCTTATAAAAAAAAATTGCAAATAACTGTGAGATTACTAGTTATTTTTACCTAAATAACGAGGCGAACTAAAACATTTAAGCTTAGGTTTGGAGAAGAACCTATGAGTGAGGCGAAATTAACCGCTGTCATGAAGGAGGACGAGGCAAACCAAGCTGGGCTCGAATGGACTGCTGTGACAATGCTCCATGCACAGGCAACGAAACAGGTACTTGGGAGCTAGTAAAATGCAGAAAAAAAGGGATATTAGTGAAGGCAGGGATCCGAGGAAACAAAAAAACAGGAAGTAGTGGTAACTACAAGTAATAGTTTTCAGGTTCTAGCTAGTATTTGTAGTGTTAAATAAAGTTTCTGGGGGGTCAGAAAAAAAAAAAAAAAAAAAAAAAAAAAAAAAAAAAAAAAAAAAAAAAAAAAAACTAGCTAGTATTAACGACCAATGCCAAACTTCTTCTAATCCACCATCTAATCCTAATCTAAGAATCCACCTCCAATCTACATCACCGATGTTGAAAACTAGGCGGCTCTTGTGTCGTACACTTTTAATCTACACAATATATATTATAATAGTATAGTTTAATATTCTGGCTCTTAGAAGGGATATATTTTGTTGCATTCAAACGTTATGAAATTTCAGAGAGAAATGACGTACCACAAAATCAATCATTAAATTTGAGTTAACTACAAATTTAATAAAAACATAATAAGTCATTGAAAAATTTGCAATGTTTCAAAACTCAGATGGTTTCAAAAATCCAAGTATTGAATTGGGATAAATTGTTTTGAGGATTTCGACGCTGAGATGAAGTTCCGTAATACCTCGAAAACGGAACGGGGATAAATTGCAATTCTAGCAAAGTGTCTCTCAGGTTTCCATGGTAGCCATGGGGCACACCGTTTTTTTAGTTGTTTAGCTTTTAATGTACTTTTCGTTATGATAGTGTTCAACGAACTATAAATCAATTGAAAATGAAAATAGAACAAAATTGATCCATGGTCATTTTCGTACTTCGGATTTTAGATAAAGAAACTTTTTGATATATATATATATATATATATATATATATTTAAATTGAAATTCACGACTGTTTACATACATAAAACAAGTAAATATTCAGGTGTCGGTTCTATTATACTATCCTTATACGATACTAACAAAATAGTTATTGAAATACAAACCAAGTTCCTTCTATACCGAACAAGTGGTTCTTGAGCAAATACAATAGTGGATTAGTGCAAATTCAGAAATAGCTGTTACAGTGGTGATAAATTTTTCAATAGCTCTAAGTCCAAAAACATTTTTAACCCCTTATTAAGTAAAGTGTTACATTAAAATTCAAACTAAAGTATGAAGCTTCAAAATAGTGTTTTTAATAGACTATATTCATAATATTATGGTGTACATAAGAATAAACAGTTTTTACTGATGTCACTTATATGTCGAATGAATTAAGGAAAAGGGTAGCTCTAACGTGATTGTGTATACCATTTAATAATTAATTAATTAATTAATTAGTTTCCTTATTACTTACTTAATTAATTAATTTGCCAATATTTGAATCGAATTTAATGTTATTCAGTTTTAGCAAGCAGAATAAAATAGAAAATGAAATTAATAATTCATTTCAATAGAATGATATCTTGGGTTTTTATTGAATTCTAACAAGTTTCGAGCTGATAGTTATAATTATAACAATAATAATAATAGTTAAAACATGTCAAGATTAAATTAATTTTAATACCAGCTCTTCTGTGAAAGTTGAATGGCTTATAAGTAAATGGCTTCTGAAAGGCATTTCTTTACTTTCTCTCTCAGACTATCAAGATCACTATTTCCTGCCTCTGAGATAAATACTTCCATATTGCTAACGTAGCTATTACACCCTCGATGTATTAATCAATGATCTCTTAAACTCCACAGCTTAATTGCTTTATAAATGTTTGAATACATTAAATTCGTCAAACATTATATTTTATTTTTGGTACTAAATTATTATTTACAATCGAACAACTATAAAAAAAAAATAAATTTCAAATTATCTATTGTATAATAATTCATGAATTTTTATCAATCTTATATTTTAATACGAAATCTTAAACAAAGGGTGTATATTGCTGTAATGAAAACCGTTCTGATATACGGTTGTGAGACCTGGGCAATAAACAGTACCCAAGGAAGAGATATTGAAAATATTGTGAGGAAAATCATTTGTATGAAAATTGGTGCGATCTGGGATTCCACTTTTCTTTTAAAACAGAAATGGGTTGCAGACAATAAAAAAAAAAAATTCATATGTTCTTATCCAATTTTCAGTTGTTTAAATTTTATTCGCTAATCACAAATAAACGTGATTTAGCAGTTTAAAAAAAAGATTTATTGAAATTTACAACGTTATTAAATAAATTCAACCAGTAAATTTGAACACATTTAGAAATGATGGCATGAACAAATTCAAGATACTACTCAATGGTAGAACTGCCTAAATAGTTTTTGTTACCAGTAGATTTACTACAAGATTATAAGAGTTCAACATTTCTACGCGCAAGCACCACGCTTTTCTCTAAAAGAATAAGAGATATTCTCTGTAAAGTATTCTCTATAAAGACTTTCATAGATTGTACTCCAGTATTAAAAACACACTTAATGGATCCAGTAACTTAATCTCTGAAAATAATAATCAGTGAATAATAAAATAATCAGTGAATCGATGACTTACTCCTCTTCCATATATGGCATACATATACGTAAAAGTAAGCTGTACATTGCAATTAAAAATTAATAATATATCGACAGCCACAATGCAAAAGCCTATCAGAGCAAAAACCAAAAATTTTCAGGAGACGAAGAAACTGCATGTTTTGGTTCAATGAGTATTTTAATTTTCGGTTCAATTTTTTTTTTTTCAAGCCTAAGACAAAAATGTAATGCTTATGTAACTTTTTTAATTGCATTTCTGCCAAATTTTCTTTTTGTCATTAGTTCTTATAGGTTTTTAATTACTTTGAAAAAACAGGTAAAAGTAATAGTTAAGTAAAAGCTACCAATTTGGTCTAAATTCGTCAAATTTTATGTATTATTTTTAGTACTAAATTATTATTTACAATCGAACGACTATAAAAAAAAATAATCCTTTGTTTTTATCCGATTTTCATTTGTTTAAATTTTATTCGCTAATCACAAATAAACGTGATTTCTTCTTTCTTTTAGAGTCATTACTTCTAGCTTATAGGTTTTTAATTACTTTGAAAAAACAGATATTAGTTAAGTAAAAGCTACCAATTTGGTGTAATAACACCCATAACCTTTTTAATAATAATCAAATCATGACGGGCAAAATGACAGTTTTCAAAATGTTGAAATACTATATTTCAAATAAAAATTTGTGATACATTCGACTTAACAGGGATATTTGATAACTATAAGTTATTTGATCACTAAACTTATTTACTTTTTTGTCTTTCTCTGTAAGGGAAGTTCGACCCATTTTGGAGTAGTCTATACAAGTTTAATTTTTAACTTAGTCAACTATATATGGACATGGTTTTCTCTATGTATTTTAGTACGGTTCACGAATGCTTGGTAAGGTCTAGTTAACGTTCTGATGTGTAGATCACTTCGTTTATGAGCTTCTTGCGATATTAAAGTTTGAAAAGAAGAAACTAGAGTTTCTTTTTCGTCTCGTGTTAAATTTTTCAAATTATGAAATAAATTCTTTATCTCTCACTATCTGGAATTGGGCGAAATTGCAGCTTTGATCCAGTCAAGCTTATTTTTCACTTCCCAGGAGGTTTCGATTGTTTTCAAGACTGTTCAATATGTTGTTTTTTTTTTCGAATTTTTCAACAATTTATTTATATTTATTGAATATTAACACTCAAGGGCAATAATAATTACAGCTAAAAATATCCCCTCGTACAATATATACATACAGAGATAATAATTGAAGGTAATGAATAAAAAAAAATAAAATAAAGAAATGCAAAAGATTTAATAGATAACTAAAATTCTTTCAAAGCTCATTCACACCTACATATAATATTTACAGTTGCCGAAGAAACTCCGAATTAAACTTTATTTTTTTTTTTGTCATTTTAACACGTTACAGCTTATACTAGAACATATAAAAATGGATCTATCGAAGAATAATTGGAACGAAAAAATTATAGCTCTTCTGTTTTGACTAGAAATTAAAATACTTTTCCATTGCAATTTTCGTTGGAGCAGAGAAATATATTTACATTTTTTTTTTTTGTTATGTATTACAACATCTTACATATTTATATAAAAAATTCAAACATCAATGAGATCCTGCTATTCTGATATTATTATTTCATAAAATTAACATTCCGAAATACGTAAACAAAGCGATCTGGTATTTAAAAAGAAAACAAAATAAATGAATCCACCTAGCTACGTCATTTGTTCATTAATACGTTTAGTGTAAAAGTTTGTGAGAGAGCTGGCAGACACAGGTACAATCTGATTAACAAGAATAATCAGTGGAGGAGTGGACAATATTAGGAGGGTAAGGGGGGTGGGGAGGGGTGGCTGTGGTCGATGTATCGGGGCGGAATCAGCTGCGGTTGGTTTTATCTCTTTACGCAGACATTTAGCGCCGATTTCATCTCACATCTAGCTCACTTCAATTTCCTATATCCCCATGCATGCCTGAATTTTTCCTCATTTCCATTTTCCCTATGTGTTTGTAAATCGGACATTATTTTCAGAAACAGATATAGGAGGGAGAAGTCCTTAAGTATATCATTATCTCTATAAACAAATATTAATTAATTAGATAGGCACTACTACAGTTCTGGCTAACCGCTCTTACTAGACGGGTAGGGGATTCCAGAAACAGCAAGTATATTTTATATTACCATGTTTAATGTATTTAATGTATTTCTATGATATATATTTTTATCTATTCCAGAAGGGATCCGATATATTTAAAAGCTAGATACTATAGAACCCTCTGATGTGATTAGATAGATTGATTTGTAATCCAGATCGGATATCCTTTCCAAGTTCCTATTTGTATCAATAAACCTAACCGGTGGCATGCAGGAAAAAATATTAGAAATCAAAGCTTAATCCAAAAAAGCATCTATTTGTAATTTTTATATGTATCTCAATAATTACTCTGTTATTTTATCTATGAGTACGATGAAAGAGCACTATTTAAATGAATTTAATTGCTTCTCTGTTTGGAGAGGTGATGGAATCTTCAGTTACTTTCTTCTTCGTGTCCCTGGTACTGTCAATGTCCCGATTACTGACTTCTCCTTTAACCGACTGCGTAGGACTCTTTTCTGGACAAGCATGCGTCCAAGTAAGGTGATCATATACCTTGACGTCAAATTCGGAAGAGGGTTCAACGTCACCCCTGACTTGGATCTTTTGGACTATTTGGCAAATAGGTTGGCCCAATCTCTCTTAGTCGAGTCGGGGGGCGATTTCTTGGGCCTCAGATACCAACAACAATGACCATTTATAAGGGAATGTTTGTATGCATTTTGAGGTTGTAACGAAAAATGAAATACAAAAAAAATTAGTTCGTAAAATAATTGTTACTTTTTTTTATTAACTCGAAGAGGGTTAAATATATAATTAAGTATTTAGTATTAGTTTTAATAATAAGCAATTGTTATTAATAAGTCTAGTTTTAAGTATTAAGTTTAGATATTATTTTTAAGTCAGTGTAACAGAAAACAGTTGATTGGGAGAAAAAAAAAGAGAGAGTTGAGAGAGAGATGGCGGAACCTCAAGAGTGTAGAGGCACGCTAAGGATTTGGTTGTGTGAAATACTATAGTTTTACGGTGTACACCGGATTTTATTTATCAGCGACCAGTGGCGTTTGATTTTACAAGTTGGTGAATGAACATTTTCGCAGTTTAAAGAGGTGGACTGGGGAGACCCTGAAGACGCTAGTTCGAATAAGTTCTCGCTTTCTCAGATACTTCATGTGCCAATTGGACAAAGTTCGACATTGATATTTTGTAATTATGTACATATTTTTTTTTATCTATTTTTATTTCCAAATGTTTGTAATTGGTATATTGTATAGTTGTAGCTTAATGTTTAGTTCTATAATAATTTTATTTCTTTTCTTTGGTAATTAAAGTTAATTGTATTTTCTTTGTTTTGTTATAACTCTAATTTCTTGTTCATAATTTTCATTTCCTTTAACAATTATTTAAATCAATAGAAATAATAAATTCATCATTAGTATTAATAATAGCCAGTTTAATTTTCTTCTTTTTCCTTTTCTCTTTTTATGTGTATTATATCCTTTTTTTTTTTTTAAGGTTTAACAACGAACTGTAAAACCCTATTTGAAGGATTAGGGAAAGTCATTATTAACCAAGTAAGAAGGTTCGATAGGTTATGAGGTTAATTAACATATGTTTTTAAACCCATAGGTCCCGAGTTCGTAGCTCACTCCGCTTCCTAATTTTTTTTTAATTTAATTTATTTTATTTTTTTTTATTATTTTTTTTTTTTTTTTTTTTTTTTATGGTTTTCGCTATTTTCCAAATTTAACCAATTAAATAGCGTGGCACTCGTTAGATAGTTAGTAATAATTAATTGACTTCATTATTTTGACCCTTGATTATGTTTTTTTTTTTGCTAACCCTGCTGTCTCCACAGAGCATTGGGCAAGTTTGTTGCGGAAACGATTTTTCACAAATTAAAGACCGTATATTTGAATGAGGGTTCAACGTCACCCCTGACTTGGATCATTTGGACTATTTGGCAAACAGGTTGGCCAAATCTCTCTTAGTCGAGTCGGGGGCGATTTCTGGGGCCTCAGATGTAGTCAGACAACAGTGACTATTTATAGGGGTATGGTTGTATGTATTTCGGGGTATGAGTCCTCTGCCTGGAATCGGAATCTCTCGCACCGACAGAACAATTTGACGACAATACAGTGAGGCGGTGTAGGTATTAACGGGAGAGATTTCTCACTAATTCCTCCAGAGAGAAAATATCTTAAAGTAAACGAGAAAGAATACCAGGAAATCTCAAAGAGGGGATTGATAAAAATCTCGGAAAATGTAAAAATATAATCCGAAAGGCAAAAATATATAATACTAAAGATTGGATTCAACGGTGGGTGATAAGCCCGAAAAGAGCCACCTTGACGAAGTAATTTCCTACCGTCCAATTAATTTAATAAAGTACAAGGAAAAGACATCAAATTATCATGAATTGTACCGCCTTTAAGTCAAATAGCTGAGACCGGTCTCTCTGATCTCTCACAAAGCGATTTCTATTAGCTAGTCATGGGAGAAAATTACACTTACAAAAAATAATTTGTGTAGCAGTGGAAAGAAGCAGTAGATCCAACACACTTCAATCTCGCAAGAAGAGGACTCACACCTGGAAGGCCACTTAAACGAGGAGGAACGGAATAAGAAGCCATAAACACTACTCATCATAATATGAAAATTGGTTTGGAAGTAGGAAGTTATACAGTCATGCATAACAACCCAATTTTACAGAACCTTTTGCTTAGGCAACTTTACAAATTTTAATTAAGGCAAGGCAAATATCTCTCATGAGTTCTTAATAGTAAACATTAAAATTATGGGCAACTTTTTACTCATTTATGCAGTGGACTGTATTTTAATAGATTGATAGATGAATTGTGCAGCTTACCATTTTCATGCCGGCGTAAGACATTTGTTATCTGAGGGACTTAGAGTGCAGGTGTTGTCTTCGTGGATACTTTTGCTGAAATGGGCTGAGTGAACCGGCGCTCTTACGGATTAAATGTCATCTTTTAGATTTTCTGATCCGCCCCCACCACTCGCTGTAACGAGGAAATTTGGAACTATCTTCACACAAACACCCTTATTGCCACAATGACACGGAAAGGTTTAAATAAAAATATTTTATTTTTAGTCCACTCTTAGCAGATTGCTGCTCGAAAACATCATCTAAACAGTGAGGCCCCAGTAACCAATTTACGACAGGTCTGCCCTAATGCTCTTTGGCTATCTAAGTCGGCAACTTTAAACATTTTTCTTTATAAGGTTGACTATATTTATTGTTACTTTAGGGAATATATTCCAATTGTATGTTAGTTACTTTAATTTACACATTAGCAATCTTCGAAGCATAGCAGTACATCATTTACTAAGGAAAGAGAGGAAATATTTGTATATATGAGGAAGATCACATTTAAGCTGGTGATCAGTAATATCAGAATTATTCCAAATACACAATTCGCCATAAAACAGAAAAACAAATATTTGATATTGACTATCACTTGTGTATATTTAGAATACACACAATATATTATACAAATAGATATTGGATAAACAACACAGTGATGTCAAAATGCACACTTCTGGCCAAAATTCTGAAACACACTATTCATATGCTTCGTGAGTTGCTGATTCCGAAATAAAAATTCCTTAAAAACTTACAAAAACGTGGTAAACAATTATGTCCTGATTGTTCCGAAGAGATTTATTTTTCCCGAGAAGCTTGAATACATAAAGAAGTTTCAGGCCGCAATTATAATTCTTCTAAATAAATAATAGTACTTTGCTAATTTTCTATCATGTTTATCTAGTATTTTAATCCATGAGTTTCTATAATTATGAATATTTAATCCTATTAAGCAAAAAATACTATATAGCTGGTACATAAGTTTTTTTTAAATATAAGGAAGATTTCCCCTGAAGAAATATAACATTTTACATTATAATTTCCAAATATAGGATTCGTTTGTAAATGAATAAATAAGAAAGACCGCTTTAATTTTAATTGAAACGCAATTTAATAAAATTTGTTAAGAATTTTATTATTATATTTGTTTTCTTGTGGTAAGCAATGGTCCATTTTTAAGTCAGGATTAATTAATCATTGAATGTAACTGATCTAATTTTTAATTATCTAATACACTTAAATCACACACACAGACACCCAGACCATTTTGCGAGACTTGGTTATTTGGACTCATGGAATCTGAAAACGTATATTTCCGTTGAAAACTTGATTCAAAAATTTTCACAATCGCAATACTTTTCCATACTAGATATTACATATATACGTAAGTGAAAGTAAAAAAGGCTTTGAATAATATATTTTTTTAAAACTTATTTATTAAGAAATTACTTAGGTCTCTTCAGAAAGGAGATCCCTCATCCAACTCCTTTTTAGGCGTCTCCTTATTTTCAGGGCTATGTCATCTATGTTCATTTCTCTTATTAATATGTTGTTATGTGCGTTTAAATTCGTATGAAATCATTGGTAATGGATCGTTATATGTTGGTCGAGTGTTGGAAGGTGGAAGTCAGTATGTAGTTGTTAGTCACGTACCAAGGTACATTTGTTATGTATCGCATTCATTTTGATAAGAAGGTTTGATGTTTTATTAGGTGTGTCTTTTTAGCAATATCTGTGATGAGTATGCCCCATAAGTATGCATATTTATTCATTGTCAGTCTCAATTTCAGTATTAAAAGAGAGTAGAGTATTAAAAGAGAGTAGTTTGAGTCGTATGTTATGTTACTTTCGTTTTATTTTCACATGTCCGTGTCAATTTTCTGTCGAAGATTAGTCCAAGAAAAATTGAAATTAAAATTTAAATATTATGAATTTTAGTCATAAAATGCAATTTACATATTAACTGTAGTTGATTTTACAAAAGTATAGTTCGTTATAAAATTGCAAACTATACTTGCAAACTTCTAATAATAAAATTTTTTAAATATAAAATAAAAACTCCATTTGTTAAAATTAGAGATTGGTATTTTAACTTGAGAAAATGTTTCAAACCTAACCATTGTTTTTTTTAATCATGTTGAATCAAGATTGATGGTCAAAATGATCGATGTTCCTATAAACGTCTCTCAATGTCGTTCAGAAATCAGTATATGAAATATTTCTAATTATTAGAAAAATATAGTTTTTCTTATGTGGTAGAATGTTTGGCCACCGTCCCAACAGATATCGCCACTGTCCCACTCCTAATCCCAAGATGATTTCTTTCTCACTATTACTCAACAACTAATTAGGTTTTAAACAACAATCATTTTATCTTATGTCATATGAAGAACAATATGTCTATATGCCTATTTTATAAATAGTAGTCATAAAATACAATTAAGTGATTGGTAAGTAATTCTGGCTATAATGTTAAGTAATAAACGCTGTATATGATCTGGCATACCTTTACACCTTTCGTTGAAATCGACCTATCAAATTTTCCACACTATCTCGAAAAATAAGAAGAAAATCAATTTCAGTTGGGTAATGATTATTACGTAAAGATATAAAACTTTCACTAATCTTCTTAAAGATAAATTCATATAAACTACATGTTTTTTGTGGGTTAAATCTTTTGTTATATAAATGAAGGACATATCTTATATTTTTAATTCATATAGTTTATTTAAATTTTATAACCATAAACGTAGGCTTTACAATATCCTTTACAGGTTATTTTGGGATCGACTGTTGCAACTTGTAGCCTATTGGGAATCTGAAAATTTGAAAATCACGGTGTTCATTGTGAAATATTTTCTTATCATCCAAACTAATTCGTTAATAATGAAAAAATCTATAAATGAACTCTAAGCAATTTTTTATTTGATAACTGTGTTTTTTCTATTTCATTAAACATTTTAAAACGAATACATAACGCATCTATAATATCATTTACACTGAAACCGTCGCTTTCTTTTTTCACTCTAGGTATGATACATTCATAAATGTCGTATATGACATTACAAATGGTCTTTTTAAAAAAATCAACAAACCCCTTATCTCTTACTGGTAGTTGTACTATTATTAAATTTTTGATAGTGTGTGTGCGTGTGTGTGGAGATTATGATACAAAAAATAAGAAAAAAAAAACGATAAAAAGTTTTAGAGTAATTTATTACTGACAATTGTTTATTAAGCTTCTGCTCTCGGAGCCAGTAAAAGTTTAAGTTCTTTGAATTTATGTTGACTAAATATAATCTCTTCCAAACCGGGTATAAATTACAAGTATTATATATTCGGTAGATGCTTGGAGCTCTTCAGTAGAATCTTAATAGGGGTCGTTTGTGCATTATTCGCCATTTTAGTCAGATACGTGGGTTCCATCTCATTGGATGTGGTCTAGGTTTGATGCTCAATAAATAATAAAAACTATACGGAGAAATCTCAGACAAAATACAATATTATTATATCAAGGTTTACTGCTGTAAGCTTATTATTTTTAAGTCCCGACGCAGTGTGCGCCGTTGCAAAACAAAAGGCAAAAATCGACAGATGAAATTATGAAGAATAATGTGTTAATACCATTAGATAGGATGATAAAATACAATTGATAATATGATATAAGCCTAGACGGATGGAAGGAAACGCAAAAATTGGATTTTTATTTGATACGTGGAGATTAATAATGCTAAATGAGAGACCTCTTTCCATAAATAAACCGACTAACTGAATTTTTTTTTTTTTTGAAAAATAATACATTTTGCCACATTTAAGGGCACTGAGTACTAAAGCTGAGTGAGGCCCATTCATACTATATATACAATGCAATAAAAAAAAAAAAAAATATATATATATATATATATATATATATATATATATATATATATATATATATATCTAAATAACAAAGGTAAAAACTATAAAACTAAAGAAATGTAACTTGAATTCAAATTAAAAAAAAATAATAAAATAATAATAATAATAAAAAAAAATACAGAAATTGGTAGAAAATTAAATAATCATATGTAAAACAAATAGAAATATAAAAAAGAAAAACATTCATACTTAATATATAAAAAAGAAAAACATTCATACTTTATTTACAATCAGCCAAGGGAGCTCCGAGTCCAGTCCTTTCCTCCACGTGTGAAGGGCAGAGCGAGACTCTAAGAGATCCCAGCGCTTCTCTCTCAGCTGCGTCACCGGCAGGAGTCCAGTGGAAAGTGAGAGAGGGCACTAAAGCAACAGACGCTCATGATGTGAGTGGAGAGGCTGGCCATTGCCAGAACTCCAGTGACAGTCTTTACAAAAGGTCTCGAGGCCGTTTCAACCTTCGAGGAGGGTTGTAGGGGTGACTGGAGCTGGATAAGGATTGTGCTAAGGAGTTAGGATGGTGGATTAGGTTCAGATGAAAATTTGAGAATCGAGATGGAATAACGTCAAGGACATAAGGGATGTAAAGGTCATGATGTAGGGTTTTGTTTGTAACATAATAAGGAGCATTGACTTTAGACATAATTACGGAGGACTTTAGACTGAAAGGATTGGATGCGTTTGATGTTCGAAAATTTAGTTGTCCCCCACAGTTCAAGTCCGTAGGTCCAGATGGGTTTGAGTATGGTCTTGTATATTAATAGTTTGTTTTCTATTGAGAGATTGGATTTTGTGTTAAGTAGTCTGTATAGCTGGCCAAATCGTCCGTTAAGTTCTTGTCTTTTAAGTCTGGTATGTGGGTTCCAAGTTAGTCTTTTGTCTAAAAGGAATCCAAGATACCGAACTGTGTCTGAGACGGGGAGAGGTACAGAGTTGAAAAGGATATGTGGGCAGGATCTACGTCGGAGGGTAAAGGTGAAATGCTTGCATTTGGATTCATTTATCTTAATGCGCCAATTGTTGCACCATTGCTCAATCAGGGAGATGTGTCTTTGTAGGTTTAAGGATGCTGTTTCACTATCTGAGTGGGATGACAGGATGGCGGTATCGTCAGCGAAGGTTGCTAGAAGGGTATCGGGGTCGGTTGGAATGTCAGCGGTGAAGAGGATGAAGAGAACTGGGCCCAACACACTGCCTTGTGGAACACCAGCTTCAATTGGATAATAGTTGAAGAATTCAGTGCCGCAGCGGACTTGAAAAGAACGATTTGAGAGATAGGATTTGAGGACTAGGTACAAGGATTGGAGTAAGTGAGTTTTGAGCTTGAAAAGCAAGCCATCATGCCACACCCGGTCGAAAGCTTGCGCTACGTCCAAAAAGGCACTGATGCAATATTGCTTGTTTTGAAGCGCAGAGGATATATGATCAACAACGCGAAGTCCTTGTTGAACAGTAGAATGTCTTGAGCGGAATCCAAAAGACTAACTGAAAAAGATGCTACTAGGTACTGTCACTTACCTGAATCTTAAATGTAGTACTGTGATTGCTCATTGTCAACAAACTCGTGTTAATTAAGAAACATATAAATAGTCTATTGGCATTTTTTGAAAAAAAAAATGGACTAAGCTAGTCTGGAAATTATTCAATCTACTTCCTAGTTAAAAATTAAGCAATTCCGTCCATCCAGGGATCCGTTTTAGTCACCAATCACTTAATCTCCAAACAAATGTAAAAGACTTTTGAACCTAATGGGAACAGCGAATTTTATTTAAATAACAAATAAATAAATATGAGTTATTCTTTTAATAATTATAATTTTATTGATTAACCGTTGAAGAATAATTAGTTTCACATTATATAAAAATATTTACTTAATTCAAATAATTAATAATTACATAACTTTATTTCATTTTTCCTGTACCGTTATAAAATGATGCAATAGCATTTGGGAAAGATTGCCTGCCTTTGAGGAAGGTCATATTTCGATTTATTTCAACAGATTGAAGTCGTTTGATAATCAGTTTGGTTTTACATTGGATTTATGGAAGCGTAGGTTATAAAAATACTGTCAGCATTTAGATCGGTCGTGAACGCAACATCTTAAAATCTTTGGATTTTTTTAAAAATCATATCTCACAATCTAATAGTGGATCCTTAAATAGAAGAAATCCGAAAAATTGAAATTAAATCGATAAATTAACAAGGATATTATTTTCATATACAATATCATCCGAAAACCCAAAATTACGCTCCATATTGTAAATAACCGGAAAGCTAATAATTATATGTCATCATTAAGAATATATTTGTCGATTTAAAAGGATGTAAGTGCAGCTCATCATTTAAAAGTAGTTTAAAACGCCACTGTATAATCACTGCTCAATATCTCATCAAATTCAACATATTAATAATTATGTAATTTAAGCGTAATAATATACTCAAAGAGCTGTGTTGTTTATCAAATAATTGCATATGTTTATGAAATATATAAAGGTAAGTTGATTAAATATTTTGAGGTAAGTATGCATATATGTTTGTTGATTAAATAATATTTCCTATTTTAAACATAATGATTTGTTTCATGTTACTATATGAATCAATTACAAACGTGAAAAATATCATCGAAAGCTGAGAATCCAATAAGACATATACAATAGCCGGGGGAAGGGGAAGAAAGAAGGGGGAGGGGTAGAGGAAATCCAATGATACCTCCGCCCGAATGAAGTAAAAATTGAGGTCAATTCAGAAGATACCTATTTCTTTGTTGCCGTAGTCACTAGTCTGTTATGTAGGTCTGGTATCCCAGAAGTACAATATCTGTGAGTTTGAGTGTTTTTTTTTTTTTATTTATAGAATAATCAAGAAAAGGTATAAAACTTGATTAAAATTCTGATTACAAAATGCATTTTTGATTTTTTTTTTTTCACAAAATAATAATTGAGGCTCCTCGAAACATTGGGATAAAATGACAAAACTACGTCTTAAAAAAACGATAGTTAAAGGGACATAAGGTTAAAACTTAATATGGGCTGCGGAAGACATAATTGAATGAAACCGACTTCTAGCATCAAAAACAGCGTCAAGGAGTAGAGCAGGTAGATAAGAACCGACCTATATCTGGACCCTGGGGAAGGCTCAGAGTAACTGATAAGTAGTAACGGGTTATGTAACTGGTTCCTTTTAAGGCGTTACCTGTTACTTTGAAGTAATGGGGTGAAGTTAAGAACCAATGAAAACCATTCTTGCCCCATCTCAATATTTCGATAAGATCTCCCGGGAAGTAAGAAAAGGGGGCTTATGTGGATTTTCGACCTTGAGGATAGGTTTTTTTGTATTTTTGAACTTTGCCCAACCTTGTGAACGGAAGTGGCAGCTACCTACCTACACAGATGGACATCTTAGGGAAGTTTTCGGACCTGGGATTGACGAGATGACCTCGGATCAGCAGATGCAGCGATGAAATCTACCAACCACACCACTTCACATACCATAATAGCTAAGTTGTAATTCCCAATCTTAATGCTGTAATATTTCATGGCAATAATTCTCAAAACAGTCCACCTGAAATCATACCTTCACAGTTAATAATTAAATTCTTTGAATCATGTATTTAGTTCATTGTATATAGTATTTGCACATTAAGATTTCTATGTTATTTGTATATAATTCTTTATTAAACATAGAAATAAATTAAGTTCTTTTAGTAAAAGTTCTTTCAATTTTGTTACATAACATTTATATTTTATATTTTTGAATATTTTAGCTGTATTATTGTTGATATTTTCAGCATATTTTATGAGGGGGTTTTCATTCCATATGACATATTCTGATAATTTTCACGCAATAAAAAATCGTGCTCTGGTTATAAATTAGTAAAGAATTTCTAATGTGAATTTAATAATAAAATTCGTTTGTCACGAAATAAAGGCAGAATAACGCCGAATGCTAAATGCTATGTAGTTTCTTGTTAGCTAAGTGAATAAATATTTCACGCTATCCTAATTGAGCTCTGTTCGGTCTGATATATTTTTTTAATCCATGGATAGCGTGAATTGAATTTTTAAGTTAAAATTAATTTTGAATGGTTCCCAGGGAAATTAAGATTTTCCAAGAATAGCTGGAAGAGGTGAAGAGCCCCCAGTGCTCCTTAAGTAACAGTAAATTCCCTAAATAATTTACACTTTTTCATGAAATCTCTTCGACAGGATATGCGAGTTATTTTAATACTTGAATATATAATGCATAAATGACTTCAAAGAACCTAATACCACCATTATTTTATTTAATCAATTTTAGCTTAAAGTTTCAAATATCTTCCAATTAAATATTCACAATAATTCATATTTAAAATGTTTATCTGATCCCTTGAAAAATAAAATTTATTTAGTTCATCTCAAAAATTATACAGTCAATTATAAATTGAGCTTCATACTAAGATTTTTTTTTCGTAATGTATTATTTATTTACCATTTAATATTTTTTAACTGCTCCATTTTGCTTACAAAGAGATCCACATTTTTCATTTACTTACAATAAATTATATTTTAGCAGGTTTCGATTCTGAGGTCTCCAGTCGAGGTTTGATTCTGGCTCTTCCAAAAACTTTTTTATTTTATATGAATATTTGTAATTTTTAAGAAGGAAGAACCATGTAAACGTGTAAACCAAGTGAAGTCACTGGTGAAATATATATCTACATCAAAATAAGTTAAATATTTAAATTAGTTCTAACCTAATCATAATAGATGGGTTAGAGATAGATGGAGGGACGCCGCGCGAAATTCTTGAGAGGGATGGGAGTGTACAGCCTGAATGAAGAAGATTTTCTTTGCCTGGCGTAGAAGGAAAATTACCCGCTCTTTCGGGAGTTTGTGTATGGGTGGAGAGATATGATCAGCCCTGCACATTTCTCCCTGGGAGCGATAAGAAGACCACCTGAAGAGGCCGAAGACCAGTGAGGAAGGACCGGACGGATGCGGTTCGGACAAGGTGCGGCTCCATCATAGAAGTGCACAACCGTGTACCGGGCCGCACCACAGTTAACCCAGTTCTGTTCCAAAAATTAAAAAATTTCCTTAAATCATGTAAATAAAAAAGTTATAAATTGTTATTAATAAAAGTGTTGCTTATTGGCAGCAGTGGGCGTACGAGAACCCAAACGTATTAGCTCACTGCTGCCAGAACCCCGTATAGCAGCAATGCCAGGAAAAAAAGAAGGATGGATTAGATTAAAATGAAATAAGTAAATGATTCATAAATTCAATAATGAGATTAGTTCTAACATGATAATTAATTCATTTTAAAAAACACAACTAATTTTACAGAATGATATTGAATTTATATAGAAATAATTTACATTTGATTATATTTGTTTACTACATTTTTTTATCTCTCTTCGTAATTTATTTCTATCAATTACGCTACGTATAAATGGATCCTTTAATCATTATTGACTTCCCATAATTTAGACATTTTGCAATATTTGATATAGAACTATATGATAAAATATATCCGTTGTCCTAAATTAAAAAAAAAAGTTATAAATAGTCATATTCCTTGAAATAGTCTAACAGAGCTTAAATTGCGAATTTGTCATACCTCTTCCTTTAAATTACATTAAAAATTTATAATAAAACTTTTAAAAAGTAATTAAATTACCAACAAAACAAAAAAAAAAAATCATCAGAATTGAACCAGTGTTAGCGATGATACAGCTTCTTCTATTTTCTAAACCTGTTTTAATTTATTACTTTCATACCTATACGAGGTTAGGAAAGTATTGCGATCGGATCAAATTTCCGATATGCGGTTTTCGACGGATCTATAAGAGTCCCTTGGGTCCAAAAAAAAAAAAAAAAAACACAGGCTAAACGGTGTTTTTTTTTTTTTTAAATTAATGAAATTCCCTACAAAACTATATAAATATCCTTCATTTCGGATAACTATTATCACTTGATATCGCAAGCTATTTCCTATAATTTTAACAGAAATTATTTTTTGACAAAATTAGGCTATGGCAAAAAGCTTTTGTTCAGCAATATTAGAAGGTATTGAAATGTTTATACTGATCCACATTAAGCCGGTTTACATTGCTTTTTTTAATCAAATAAATCGTATTCAAATCTTTTCTTTGGTAAATTTTCAGGAAAATAAATCTAATTCAGTTTTTTTTAAACGTGTTTCGTGGTAGATGTGTTGTATGAACCTTAGGATTTTTACAAAAGATCTATTTTTATATTTTATTAATTTAAACTTCTTTCTTCTATTTTTCGCTTATTGTTTTTAATACTTTGAATTCGACCACAAGCATTCTGTTATGAATTATTTTTAATGTATATATTATACAGCCTATCAGGTTTACTTTCACTTTCGTAAGTATGAAAATACCTATTTCTACTTAAGATAGAGTGGTTAGTAAAAGTCGCGTAATGCACTCACTGTTACAGATTTTTTAATTAATGATTGTTATTTTTAAAAAAAGATCAAATTAGTAGCAGGAACGTTTTTTATTTTTATTTTTTCCATTATACCCCTAACTTTTTTCTCAAATGAGAATTGTTGAGAAAACTCATTCTATCAAGAAGCACACTATTGATTAATTATAATACAAGGGCCCGTTAACTCAGGCCAAGCGGTCATCTCCCTTAAATCAGACGTTGACTTTAGCGTTTCCTCTCCCCCAATTACCGACCGTTCCTCTTCTTCTTAGTGGAATAAGAAAACGAAGGATAAGAGAAATGAAGGACAGCTGCTAATGGATTGTGCCTCACTAATGTCCCTCCCCTCCTCCCCTACTGGGGGCTGGCTTTATTTGCTAAATTACATTGTCCCATTAGTGGCCATTGTGGGAGCAGTGTCTTCCCAAACATCCATTCCTATCAAGCCCTAAGCCACTCCGTCCTCTCACTAACCGCTTTTAATCTGATCCAGAATAATAAATACCACTCTTTCGACAATAGTCACCAATTAATCGACTCTACCGGCACGATTTTTATGCATCATCTGTCCTTACTTCCCTATCAGCAGTATGACACAGTACAAACATCTAATCGTTATGAAACAGAACTACAGGAAGTTTATTTTGTTGACGTGAAACACGATTATTCCACACCGTCAACTCGGGTACATTACCCAGTTCTGAAACCTTACATGAAAATCGAGCATGCCAATTGGCGCCTATATTATGAAACCTTACGAGTTACTTAATTGTCAGAAATTTAGTATCAAATTATTTTATCTTACCTTCTCAAACGCTTTTCTAGACATGTATCGGTTAATTCTCGTCCATGATTTTTTCTTCATTTTCCTTATAGTTCTTAATTTTTATAGTTGATAACTTTTTGACGGCACATCCTACCGATTTGTTACCTTTCTTTTGTTTATATTTTATTTGATAAACAACGTATGACACAGAACTACATTAACATTTATTGTTAATTGTGTCACAATAGTTATTATGCTTACCTCCATAGGTATAGAGAAACGTCAACAAATATTAATTGCAAAATGATCAAGTCAACGGTGGCAACTATGGTTTGTTAACTATTGATCATCTCAATAAATGTTTTCGAAGCATTTCCAAAGAATAGATGGAATCGAAAAATTTGCAGTAGACTAAATGCACAGAATTGGCATGGAACTTCAAAAATTACCTAAATTATGAAATGGTACCCGATTAGCAAAATAAATATTTTTTTTTCGTAGTGGACATCAAGACAAATTTTATAACAATTCAGTGAAACCTGAAATTATTGGTTAGCCAAATTCAGCGTCTATTGTACATACTTATCAATACTTTAATTTAATTAAACAACGTACAATTGAACAACAAGAAAATCTGACCCTGGATAGGTTAGACCTGATTGGGTGTTGGTATTTTTAATCCAGAGAAGAACGTAAAAAAAGACATGTCCATTTGGCACCACTGTGTTATATCCATGTAAAACCACTGTTGAGAAGTGAATTTAGAAATCTTAGTCTTTGAGTTAGTATTTTTCTATATTTCGCAGTATGCATATATTTGTTTTTTTAATCCAATCAGTCCAAGATAATGAACGTTGTCTGTCTGAGGAATCTGTGTATTGTCATGGAAAATTGGAGGGCATGTTTCGTGTCAAACAGTAAACGTGATGTGCTGTGAATTATCTTGGATTTGGTTGGATTTTCTGATGATGGAAATGCTGGAACTACAACGTCTGACATACAGGTTTACGTAATATAGAGTATGTTATCTATTTTTATCTAGATGTTTTTTGTTTTTTTTAAAGGAAATCATCAATGAGGTTTTGAAGTAACTGATAGTTATCTTACTGTCCAGGACGAAAAATCTTTTCTAATCTAAGGGGTTTTACATCTTTCGATAAAATTAATACGTTAAAATTAAACTCGCAAACTATTATGTCCTATTTCTATAAAATTATAATCTATATATTTTTTTTATTTTTCGTATTATCAACTGATTAAAATTGGAAAGCAACTTATATGTATATGTGTGTATATATATATTTTATTTTTTTTTTTCACCAAGACTGTTATATTACTCTGTATTTTTATTTATGTATTTCTGAGGCTCCTTAGCCCACATTTCTATCTTCCTGTATTATTCTAAAGGGACTCGTCCCAGAATAAATAAAGTATTATTATTATTATATATTTATCTTTCAAATGAAATTATGTTCTATGTGTATCTGATTTGGCCCAATCCAGATACCTATCCTTCCATAATAAACTTCATAACCACCCCAACTCTCTTGTTTCTAATCTTGCTTCCTATTCAATTCCTGATAACCCTCCGAGTCGTCTGAAAAGAAGATGGCCCTGTGATCTCCTAATATAGATATATTATTAGAGTGCTACAATGGGTAGTTTTTCAACATGTGTTTCACGTAATTATACTCATATACGAATTTACTAGATGTATTTTTTTTATACAGTGGTAAATATCATATAAATAATAATAAAAAAAAAAATCTTTCTTACACTTCTTCCTCCAACTCAACATACATCTCCGGGCTCTTTCAATTAAAATCATATTTACTTCCACTGGAACGTAGCTGTCGACAAATCCTTCATTATTCCATCCTAGTTCTTATGGAAATCTATACTTCCTACATCCATCGCTCTAATAACACACCCTTCTTTAAATCTCGCCTATTAAGTCGATTCTTATCCAGATAGTTTCCTAACAGTTGTGAATAGATGTTTCTGTGTGTATATATAAATTATTAGTCATTTATTCATTATTATGTATTATTATTTCAGTTTCTTTAATTTTATTTTTTAGATTTTTCTATGAGCTTTAGCTTTAATTAGGTAATGGTCAAAGCTCGTCTTTATGGTAAAAAGTATGCGCTGTAGTCCTCTGGTTATAAAAAAGTCATGTAGGTCCCGGAGTTTTCCATCTATTGATCAACACATACGTACTCTTTATTCCCGATTTCATATTAAACTAAAAGTATATCAAAATATACTTATAAACGACATGGCCACAGTTAACTCGTACATCAGGAGGTGACTGAAAGGGAGCTGGATGAGGGATCTCCTTTCCTCAATTAATGAAGAAAATATTGACCGGGAATAGGTACTGCTGTGTACTATTCTTCCTCATGCCTAACATGCGATTATCCTAATTCAAAACAACTCATCTGCTTATTTTCAACCTAAAGCAGGTGAGAATTTATACCTAAAGTGAAAAAAACAAACAATATTCAGTTTAGAAGTTTATTTATATATATTTTTTCTATTTGATTTTATTATCATCTTTTTATAAAAGTTCAGATTCTATAAAGATACAATTTTATTTTTAAGGGACTTGCTAGAATAAATAAAGAATACTGTTATTATTATATAGTAATCTCCTTTTTCCTTAAAATTAATAAAATGTTATTATACATTTTTATTTTTAATTATTTGGCAATGATTACTTTCAATTAGCAACAATTGAATATATTTTTTGTATTATCGAAATTGCATGTTTACAAGTTTACGTTTCGGGATATTTACTCCCATTTTCAGAACCACAATCCCAATGATCTTCTAGATGATACAAGGCTAAAAAAATGTTTGAGTTAAAATATAGTGCATGTTGCAATACATGTCAGAATTTTGTTGCTAAAATAAATTTGTAATTACCTTAAAACTAATGTGCTCCGTCGTCAGTTTCTAATTCATGTTATAATAAATCTAGGTAAATAACATCTAGAGCAACATCTTGCTTTTAGACTAATTATTGGGTGTCTGCCATAGTGAATACAATTGACCTTTGGATCTCACTGTTTATTATAACATGAATTAGAAACTGACGATGGAGCACATTAGTTTTAAGGTAATTACAAATTTATTGTAGTAACAACATTCTGACATGTATTATAACGCGCAATATTTTAACTGAAAAAATTTTCTAGCCTTTTATCTACAAGATCATTGGGATTGTGGTTCTGAAGATGGGAGTAAACGTAAACTTGTAAAGATGCAATTTTGATAATACAACAAATGTATTCAATTGTTGCTAATTGGAAGTAATCATTGCCAAATAACTAAGAATATCATACAACTTCCCAGAAAAAAGAAAAAAAAAAGTTATTATACTATGTACCAGGACATAAATTACCATTGGCATAAATATCATTTTTCCGTTCCAAAAAAAAGGAGAAACTATCATGAGAAATAGCTTAAATGACACAAACGCTGTAACGTAACGTAAAGACACTTAAACAGTTAAGAGAGGAAGAGGATTGTACCTTATGCCGTTGCAGCTTCCTCGCTGATGTAACAGGAAGCACGCAAGTGGCTTCGTACTATTAGACAATGTAATGACAAGAATGGCCAGGATTAGAAAGTAGAGCTCCCCAAACAATGAGTGGGGTGTTCGTCTTGACAGCGTTAATGCCTTTGATATAGCTGACATTTATTTTCCCCTCTTGGTGTTGAATTATCTCTTCCTAATGTCAGTTATCTCATGAATTATAACATTAATGCTAATTTTCTTATTAATAATAATAACAATAATATAATAATTATTCTATTTATCAGTCACTTTAACCAGATATCTAAGAAAACAGTAGATAAATTGATTCTGATAATTTATGCTATATACCATAGATGGGGAACTTTTTTATTATATTAAGGTTAGGTAGTGCTATTGGAGGCCGCAACAATTTTCTATATTTAACTGTTGCTATTTTTATTTAATACTAAACACACAAACACCTCTAATCAACTTCTTCTGTTTACTTTCATCATATGGTACATCATTTCATATATTCAGAAATCATATGGTTCTTGCCAATTATAAAAGCTAAAATTGATCCCGTTAAATAATAAAAAAAATCGCGAATAACTGTGACATTAAGAGTTATGTTTACCTTAATAACCAGGAAAACTAAAACATTTAAGTTAGATTCGGAGAAGAACCTATTACTGAGGCGGAATCAACCGCCGTTATGAAGCAGACCGAGGCAACCTAAGCTTCGTCGCGAATATACTGCTATGACAATGTTCCGTGCGCAGGCAACAAAAGATGTGCTTGGGGGCTGGTAACTGGCAGAAAACAGAATATTACCGAAGACAGGGACCCGAGGAAACAGAAAAAAAGTAATGCCAACTACTAGTAATAGTTTCCAGGTTCTATCTAATACTAACGACCAATACCAAACATCTACTAATCCACCATCTAATGCTACCAAGAATTTAGCTAGAACCGTAAAATTGTGAGGCGTGTGTCCATATAGGTAAGTGTATGTATTGAGTTTTTGTCTGATTTTCAATTTTGATTTGGAAAAAAATGAGCACAGTATTTTCCGTCGTTTGTTTAAGATCTGTAGTTTCATTTTGACGTGTGGGCCCCAGGTCATCCTTCTGTCGAATATTAGTCCCAGGTGCGTACTGTGTTTGTCTGAGGAATTTGGTTCTCTCCTATAGAAACTGGTTGGCACGTTTCTCGTCGAAGTGTAAATGTTATATGTTGTGCTTTGTCATGATTTAATTTTTTTTTTTAACTTGATTCTTCAACTCACACCTGTCAGAAGTTCCGACAGTGTGATGTCAAGATGAAGAGATTGGTCTTGGAATAGGCATGAGGGAGAGGAGTACCCAGCGGCGTCCTTCCTGTTTTGAGTGTAATATTTATAGTTAGTGGAGGAGATCCCTCATCCAGCTTCTTTTAAGCCTCCTTCGGGTGCTATCGGGCATGTTAGTTGTTGCCATGCCTCGAATCAATGAGTTTGTATGTCCGTGTAAGTTATTATGAAATCGTTTGTAGTATGTTCGTATGTGGTCGTTAACTGTTGGCATCTGTAAGTCTTTGTAAAAAGTATTGTTATTGATGTACCAGGAAGCTTTGGTTATAGTCCTGAAAGTTTTTGAATGAAAAATCTGTACGTCACGTATGTGAGTCCGTTTATCTATGAAGCGTGTACGTATGTATGTCCGTGTAAGTTATTATGAAATCGTTTGTAGTATGTTCGTATGTGGTCGTTAACTGTTGGCATCTGTAAGTCTTTATGTAGAGTAATGTTACCGACGTACCAGGGAGCTCTGGTGATAGTCCTGAAAGTTTTAGATTGAAAAGTCTGTAATTTACGTATGTGAGTCTTTTTGGCTGTCCCATATATCTGTAAAGCGTAGGTCCAAATAGGCTTGAGTAGGTAAGTATATGTATTCAATTTCTGTCTAAGTTTTAATTTCGAATTTCTTGCAAGGAGTGAGTACAATAGGCGTAGTCTTAGGTTTAGAGTTTTTGATATGTTGGCCCCATGTCATTCTTCTGTAAAGGTCAGTACCAAGATATTGAACTTTGTCTGTCTGAGGAATATGGATATTGTCAAAGTAAATAGGGGGGCAAGTTTCACGTCGTAGGGTAAAAGTGATATGTCAATGTATATCAAGAAGTCGTTTGTAGAGAAGTTTCTCAAAGATTTTAGAGCATAATGGGAGCAAGCTGATGGGTCTGTATGATGAAGGAAAGTCAGTGTTTTTGTTAGGTTTGTGAATCATTTTTATGAATGAATATTTCCATGCTAAGTGGAATTTAGATGATTTAATCTTATTTTCCAAAGTGAGTACCGATTTTGTAAATTCAGTGAGGCTTGTCTGGGATTATTGTGTTTTGTTAGAATTGTTGCATCATCAGCGTAGGTGGTGGTCAATGTTTCGGAGTTGATGAGGTATGTCATGTGTATAAATGGTGTAGAGTAAAGGAGCCAGTATTGATCCTTGAGTTACTCCTGCTAACAATGGTCGAATTGAGGACATTTCTAGGTTCTGTCGGGGAGAGAAAAAATTGTCGAAAAGAAAAGATTGGAGAATGAGATAATATGTATGAGTTAGTAATGTTTTGAGTTTAAAGAGAAGTCCCTAGTGCCAGGGCTCATCGAATGCCAGGGCAACATCCAGAAACACGCCGGTTGTGTATTGCTTTTGGTCTAGTGTTCCATCAATAGAGTCAGTAACTCTGTGTAATTGTTGTGTTGTTGAATGGAACGTACGTACCGAATCGATGGTCATGAATTATATTTTGCTCCGTCAGTATTTCAACCAATCTTTTTTATATTAATTTTTTTAAAGTTAAGAACATATTGGGAGAGGACTTATCTGTCGGTATGACGAGGGATTGACAATGTCTTTGTCCTCTTTGTGTATCATTTTGATGTTTGAACATTTCCATTGTACTGGGAATTTAATTGCCCTCAGAATACAGTTGTATATTGTTATAAGGAACACCAGTGCCTTCCTGAACATTTGCTGGAGCGCCTCGGCAGTTATTAAGTCATAAGTTAGGCTTTTCTTTTGGGTAGATGTTTGATTTGCTGTGCAATTTGTGATGGAGTGAACGAGTGAGGTGGTAGTGTTAACGGTAGTGGTATATACAAAGTGTTAGTACAATGGTTTCATGTTCTGTCAGTAAACAGTATAAATACAGATAAAAGATGGTCAGCAAATCGTTCATATTTTTCCCTATCCGAAAAAGCATATGAACAATCCTCTTTTCGCTGGGGTACGCTATTTTTTAACGAATTCTTGGTATGCTTCCAAAAATTTCCACCGTCAGTCGATAGGCTGTTCAAATAGTAAGCATCATAGTTTGTCGCATTGAATTTTTGTATTACTCGTTTAAGTTCGTTGTTCAGTCTGTTAAATGTTCGTTTATCTGAGGGAAGTCTGTCCAGACCATGAAGACCAACAGGTCTGCCATACCTTACGAGCTCTTCTCTTTGCCGTGATCAAGTCCCTTACATACTGAGGTTATCTAGGAAAATGTTCTGACCATGATGTCATTGGAAGAGATAAAGATTAAAAAGCTATTTCAACATTTTTGGTAAATTTTTCCACTGCCTCATCTAGTTCTTCTTCAACTTTAATTTATCTAGGAATTGACTGTTCTGAATCCAGAAATGCCCTAAGCATCCCAATCTATTTTACGAATGATGAGCTTTGGATTTCGTGGAATGTTGATAGCCTCATCTGGGATAAATAAATGTATAAGGGAATGCTCAGAGCATAGATCATAGCTTGTATTTATGGTGCTTAGTCCTTTGGTCACAAAAAATTCAATTAGGTCTGGAGTTTTTCGTCGCCAAGCTGGGCAATATGTCGGTGTATCAGGTGATATAGCGCTTAATGAAGGTTCATGGATAGCATCCCTCCGATTTCTTCCTCTCTGAGTTAAAGTCCCCACTCGCATTGAAGCAACGCCCAAGTCTTTGAAAATAATCGCAAAACATATTTCTCTAAAAATTTTTTTCAGCGATTAAGCTATAATTTTGAAGTTTATCTTCTCCTTCAGGTGAAAAAATGGTTATAATCCCAAAAATTACAGAGAAAAAGTTATGAAGACAAAGAGATTTTATTTCCACATAAATCAAAATGTATACAATTTATGTTTATTTTATATATATACTTCAACTCCATTTCTATAACTAAACCTGTCAAATTACGTATGTTGTGATATGTAAACATATTTGATAATAATAATTAAATAAAACATCTGTGGAACAGAAAGTAATTAAGTTTTATCTAGAACAGGTAATTAAAGATATGATAGGAAGCAAAACATGCTTAATTGTTCACAATTTTCATTAAAAATTATTAAAAAAGAGAAAAAAATAAATAGTGAAATAATCAGCGAAATAAAAAAAAAAATTTAAAAAAAGACCTACATAATTACACGTGAGAAAGTGGGCTATGGCAGTTTCAAAGAGAAAGAACAAGTTCATATAATTGGATTGGAGCACAGAGTTTTAGTGACAACGTAAGACAAATATTACAGAAAAAATACAACGGCTGTGATGAAATAAATATGTCACTGTCAAAAACCATTTCCTTATTACCAGTCTGCCTTGTGTATTAAGAAAAAATCATTTTAGAAGTAAATGTCTCTCGTGTATCACTAAATTCCTACTTAATGAGACCCTCAGAAGGGCTGTTTCAACATATTCATGTTTCTGAAAGGCGTATTCTTAGAAAAAAAAAATTATTTCAGGTTTGAGCGATATTGATTGAAGACAGAAAATAAATTCTGAAATTTGAAATATCTTAATAATATTAGTAACGGATTTATAAAGAATGGAATGCTTCACTGGGCAGGCTGTAAGAAGGATGAATGAATCCAAATAAAGACTGATGAAATCCCGAATAGATTTCTGCGTAATAGGCTGTACGGTAAAAGGTTAATCGATAGGCTGAGGCTATGGATTGCCGATGGAGTGACACAGGATATGTGTTCCACATTGGGAATATGAAACTAGAAGGGAATGGTTCTGCACATAGAGGACTGGCGGTTGATTCTACAACGCCCTGACTCACCATGAGTTGTAGTACTGAAAGGAAGAAAGAATAATTTGGCTCCTATTATAATAGATTTTCCTTTATATATTTATTATTTATACCGAACGAATAAAAACTCACTAAGAGGGAAGGAAATCCTCTGTTAGGAAAAAAATGCTTATGTCTCTCAAATGCAGGTCAGAAACATAATAAATCCTAAACGTTTCGCCATTCATGCATTATGAGAAGAGTAATTAAAAAAACAAACCAAAAAAAAAAACAACAAGATAAGAGTACAAGATTACATGACTGGTTCTAAATTTGGAAAATCCGACTAAATCAAGACAAATCACAGCACATCATAATTACGCTTCGACGTGAAACATGCCCTCCAGTTTTCCTTGACCATACACAGATTTCACAGACAGACACCGTTCACTACCTTGGACTGACATTTGACAGAAAAATGACGTGGAACCCACATATAATCAAAAAACGAAAAACGTTAAATCACAGATTAAAAATTCTGAGTTCACTTCTTTCGAAAAATTCAAAACTAAAACTTAGACAGAAATTGAACACATACAATTACTTACTAAAACCTATTTGGACTTACGCATTACAGATATTTGAAACTGCTAATAAGACTCACTTAAACAAACTTCAAATCTTTCAAGCAAAAACATTCAGAACAATTACAAAAGCATCTTGGTACGTTAGCAACATAACCTTACATACTGACCTCCATGTGCCGACTGTTAACGAACACATACGTACTCATTACAAACGATTCCATGACAACTTACAAGGACATCCTAATACACTTATAAATGACATGGCCACTACGAATATGCCAGGTAACGGCTGTAGAAGACTGAAGAGGAGCTGGATGAGGGACCTCCTCGCCTAATGTAGATATCATAGAGGTGCCGCTGGGCGCTGATCCTCCTCATGACATTATATTTAGCAATCGATCTCACATTAACTGGTTGTCATTACCATTGATTATGACAGGTGTGAATAAAACATTAAGCTAAAAAAAAAAAGATAAGAGTACAACACTTCATAACATCCAAACACATACTACATTTATTTCATCATATAATTTGTATTTTTTATCATATCATCTGTCATTATTTCATATGTTTGTCTTACGTTGTTACTGACACTGTATGTTTTATACCAATCTAGTGTACTCCCTCTTTCTATCTGAAATGTTCATAACCCGACTTTATTAAGTTTGTCCTTTCCTGCCACTAGTGGCGCCTTCAATAGTTAAAGCTACTAAACTGCAGTACATAACTGCTTTGCCTTCACATTGGATTATTTCCTTATTTATGTTTTTTGCAAGATAAGTGTAAACAATTAATCTTGTTCTACTTCTACCGTATCTGTAGTAATTTGTTTTATATACTTTATTAAAGTTAATTTTCTTCCATTCCAAATTTATTTTATTAATAATCCAGATCCTGTCGATACCTTCACCGCGACATACGCATACGATACAACAATCTTGACAAGACATCAAAATTCAACATACGCCTCACAGACAGACTCTACTATATCATCTAAAAAAAAATTTAAAACTGGCGCAAACTCTGAAAAATTCGACTCAACCAACACAAATCACTTTTACCCTTCGACGTGAAACTTTCCCTGATATTTACCTTGACAATGTCCAAATTTCTCAGACAGACAAAGTTCAATTACTTGGACGGACTTTTGACAGAAGAATGACATGGGGTCCATATATCAAAAACAATACTAAAACTGTAAACCTAACTCTTCGACTATTCAAGACATATACTCACGCCTTACAAGACATTCGAAATTAAAAATTAGACAGAAATTGAATACGTACACGCTTCATAGATAAACGGACTCACATACGTGACGTACAGATTTTTCATTCAAAAACTTTCAGGACTATAACCAAAGCTTCCTGGTACATCAATAACAATACTTTTTACAAAGACCTACAGATGCCAACAGTTACCGACCATATACGGACATACTACAAAAGATTTCATAATAACTTACATGGACATACAAACTCATTGATTCGAGGCATGGCGACAACTAACATGCCCGATAGCACCCGAAGGAGGCTTGGAAGAAGCTGGATGAGGGATCTCCTCTACTAACTATAAATATTAAATTCAAGACAAAAAAGACGCCGCTGGCACTCCTCTCCTCACGGCTATTCTCAGACATATTAATCTTCTACATCTCGACATCACACTCGAAGATTGTCAGAACTTCTGACAGGTATGAGTTGAAAAATCAAATTAATAAAAAAAAAAATGATGTATGATTTAACAGATGTATACTCTGGGATTAGTTAAAATATTAATAATATTATTGTTCGAATAACATCAGAATTGAGAACATGCAACACTGGAATGAAAATAATGATTCAAAATAAATTTTTTGCATGTCTTTATACATTAAATTGTGCCTGACAATTGATAATCAGTAAATGGAATACTTATTTTAAGAAATAATGACATGTCAGTCAATGGACAGTTCTCAACAGCACATCTTCCTTGATTCAGTTAATTTGGATGTTTAATGTAAAAGACCTCTTATCCAGTCCTTTTAAATATTGTCATATACAACCATCTGTAATTAGTTGCCTTGTCTATTATTAAATCTTTGTATATTTGTTTAAATTTGTATAAAATCTTTACATATGTATAAAAAAAAATGTATGGCATTCCTCTCGCAAAAAAAAAAATTGAATAAACAAAAATATATCAGAAAAATAAGAGAATATACTGTGCTGCATAACAGTTGTGCGTGGCAGATTATTAGCTTAAATAATTGAAGGAGCAGCTAGTGATAAATTGTACAAATTTAGCTGTTTCCTCGATGGAATCCTGTTGTTTGCAAGTGGGTGTCCAAGATTTTTATCGTATCACATGTAAAAACTAATTGAGTGTGCTGGTTACCCAATAGTATAATATGTAAATGACGGATTGCAAAAACAAAAAAAATCTTAATGCATTTATTGTTACACTACAGGTTAATCATGCCATATTCTTTTCAACATTCATCTTTATCTAATTGCCTGGGTCTTGAAAAATTTTGGACTATAACTATAACAGATTCCTAGACATGGTCTAATCAAGAAAAATAGAAATATCTCCAATTATAATTTTGTTATATTACACAATAAATCCCACCTTTGAAGAAACATGGGGCAAGTTTGTTATTTTTTATATTAGTTAGTTTAATAATTATATACCTAAAAGAGAATTGCATTATGGAAAGCAATAATTTTTAACAGAGATTTCTCAAAAAGTTGGTCACTGGTAACTGTAATTCTCATTCTTAAATCTAATAAAGATCCCAAATTAATTCAAAGTTATAGGCATATCGCTTTCACCTCCATTCTTGACCGAGAAAATAGTAAATTGTCGTCTCTTGTCCTAATTAGAAACTCGTAAATTCAGAACAATGCGGATTTCGAAAATCCAGATCAACGATGCATCTTCCTTTCAAATTTAACTCCTACTTAAAATCATCCTTTGATAAGAACCAACATGTTTTTGCAGTTTTCCTAGATCTTGAAAGCGCGTTTGAATCCTGCTGGAGAATAAAAATTTTAGAATCTTTAGATACATTAGGTCTTTCCGGCAACATTGTTTTTTTTATAAAAAATTTCCTTAACGATCGAAAATTTAAGTTCGCGTCGGGTCAGTCTTTTCATACAACTTTGACTTACACAATGGAGTTTCTCTGGAATCCGTTTTAAGTCCTACCCTTTTTAACATTGCTATTAATGATCTAGGAATTTCATAACTAAGCCAGTTGGCCTCGCGTTAAATGCAGATGACGTTTTGATTTATTACAGCTCCACCGACATCAACTTTGGCCAATCTGTAATGCAGAAAACTTTTCATAATCTAGAAAAATGGGCCTTCAATAGTGGCTTTAGCTTTGACCATAATAAATCAACCGCAATACATTTTTGTCGACTTCGGAAATATGTCCAACTATTTTCGGTAAGCCTAAGCCTAAATAAAACAAACACGACTCTATTCGCTACCTTGGAGTCGTCTTTGATTCAAGACTATCTTGGAAAGTAAATGTCGATGAGTTATTTTCCAAGTTGTCAAAAAGATTTATTGTAATCAAGGTACTCTCCAGTTCCACTTATGGCAGCGATAGAGTCTGTTTGCAGAGATTCTATAGGTGTTTCATTTTTTGACCTTTTTTTGATTATGGTAGTGAAGTTTACGGAGATGCCTCGAACCGGATACTGAACTTATTAAACCAGATACTTCATACAATGATCCGCAGGACGACCGGGGCGTTCAGCACTAATCCTATCAGCATCTTACTCAGGGAGGTCCAAGAGTTGCCGTTGGAGCTGCGTAGACACTATCTTTTGCTTAAGTTTCCAGGCCACCTAAAAACTACTTCTAATTTCTTTGACTTTTCACGCTACCAACTACCTAATCGGCTTACCAGCTTCCTCTTACTTTCCGACACATATTCACTACACAAGTTTAAGACATATTCACCTCACCCATTACCTCCTTGGACGAATAACACACCTAGTTTTGGTTATCCCTTAAACCTATTTCGAAATCTATTAGTCCTCACGAAATTATAAAACAAATCGTTTTAACTATTCTTAACAAAAACAAAGAATTTACCTGTATTCACACAGATAGATCAAAACATCTAGACCGTGTTGGCTGTTCGGTTCTGCTTTCCACTGAAATCACCCAGTTTAGTCTTCCTTCCATTTATTCCGTCTTATCATCCAAATTGTATGCCATTTATCTATCCGTAAGTCTTATTAATGAATTCAAAAAGACTCACATTCTAATTTGCAGTGACTCATGTTGCCCTCAAATAAATACAAAATTTTCAACTCTCCAATAACCCTTTTACATTTCCCATAACAAACCTAATTCAGAAAACAAACAAATTTATGAAATTTCTCTCCTAGTCAGTCTTAAACAGGAAAACCAGAAGAACTTGCTGCAACTTTTGAAGGATAGAAAACTGAAATGATTTAAATTATGTAATTATTTAACTGGAACACGGTGCCCCTAACCTGTGTAATTGTACATGGCACCTTAAACTGTAATACAAAAATAAAATAAACGGACATAATAACCGACTAATAAGAGACATGGCCACTAAGTAATTGGAACAAGTTAGGAAAGAAGTATTGCTGAGTACTTTCCTTCCCCATGCCTGTCATTTCATTATTTCCTGTATCTCCAGCACATTTGCTGATTGTCAACTTAAATACACTTTTATACAAAAAAAAAATCCAAATAGTAAAAATAAACTAATGATATAATGGGTTTCAATAGATTGTACGTAATGAAATAATTCGTTATATAATTACATAATCAAAAAGAAGGTTAACTCACTTTATAAATTATAGTTTTTATTTAATACAAGTTGCGTTGATTTATTCTTATTTTATTGATTATACTGAGTAAAATGATGTCGGACAAAGCGGAGTCTCTTCTCTGAATAAGTCAAAAAAATATGGCACGAAGAATAAACACTGTTTCAATTTACTATGTTTTTAAATAGATAATAAGAGATGAATATGGTGCAGGTCTCCGTAAACTTCTTAAGGAATAATAATTTTGTAATAAATATAGAGAGTGTCATTAGTAAACAAATATCCTGATCTACTAAAGCATATAAAACAGTCTAAAATTACCTGATATTTTTTTTTATTATAACGAAATTTACAACTGTATTACATGAAAAATACAACAAGTAAATGTGACATTGGTAACATGGCATGTACAACATGAAGAGAAACTACCCATTGTTAGAACTCAAATTAAAGTTCTATATTAGAAGGTCTCGAAGCCATCTCCTTTTCAGACACCTAGGAGGTTTATACAAGAGGGTTCGGATGGTTCAGAAGTTTATTACGGAAAGATAGGTATCTGGATTGGGCTAAATCGGAAACATGTGGTACGATAAGTTCGTACCTGATATAATTATATTTTTCATATCTATTTATTGTAACATTTATCCCCTCAAATTTTTTAGTTATAAAATTCATAACTTATTTATGAAAAGCCAATCTGTGATTTATGAAAACTGTCGACCGTCAAAGAATTAAAGATTATTTTAAATTTACATCAAATGTTACACATGTTTATCCTTTTCATAAATAAGTTATGAATTTGATTTAGTGAGTAACTTGTGTTAATTTCGTTATAGGCTTTCTTTTAGATATTTCTAATCCCTCCTTTTGTATCAAGCCTTGTACCTCCTTAGTAAAAGTAATTTGTGTTTTAAGGCGTCCAGGTGCGGGTTCGTTTATACTCCAGTAGAAGATCTTAAGACGTATTAGGCTTTCATTGAGCGTAAAGGCCAGTTGTTCCAGGTGTATTTCAAGAGGTACTATGCCTGCTTGTAATTCTAGAGCAGGTAGAGTATATCTGTTCCATCATGTCACAAGATTTCGAACTATGTCCAGCTTGTGTGAGATCGCGTCAGAAACTGGCATAACAAGTTCTGCGCCTTATTCAATAACACGGTGGACATATGTTTTGTAGGCAAGGGCCATAACATCCTTCGTCGCTCTCTATTTTCCACCACCTAACGTCCATGTTAACGATAGCCGTGTTGAAGCCTGTTCTATTGTTTCTCAATATGGATTAGGTTAAATGATCAAACACAACATAATTTTATTTTGATTTTATATTTTAGAGACTTAGATATAAATTTTACAAAAAATGTGAAATTGTTGACTTTTTGAACCTTTTGAATCGGCATATTCAATCGATGCATTAAAAATAAATAAACATATAGTACCTTGGCAACCGTTATCAGTTGCTCCTTCCGTCGATTGAGATACCATTTTGCGTAGCCGTAAAGTCGTGCAGACTGGAACCAGCTCTATTGAAGGCGCCGTAAACTGATTTTCCTCCCTTATCTCCGGCCGGTGGGGAGCATCCTTATCCATCTCCTCCTCCTAAATGGCTACATTCATGTAATTACCTTCCTTCAAAAATAGAGAGGGAGAGGTGGACTTATCTGTTGCAGTTTTTGATTAGATCGAGGGCTCCAACTTCCTCCCTTTAATGTCTTCTCCCTTTCATTTGGAATTGGTCTCGTCTTCGTCTGTAGAATTTAGATAAACTAAAACGACGCATATTTGAACAAGATATCTCCTTAAGTAGCTACAACAATTTTTAAATTACATAAATCCTTAATATTACTATTATAAGGCAGTTAGTAATCAGTTGAATGATTGATATAATTGTTTTAATACTTTGTTTTATTTTACTTATTAATTTGTTACAGGGTAGAGGCAACAAAATATCAAATAAATAATTTGGTTCTGAATGTTTAAATAAGCATTAAAGATAAATATAAAACAGAAAAGTTAATCTTTTTATCATCGTAATGTGAAGGAATGTGAACTTAGGGCAAAGGAATTATCAGCTTATTATTTTAATATATTTTTAGTTGGTTTGAAGTTAAATGATTTATATTGAATGCAAATATAATAGTTGGGTATCGTTTAAGCATTTTTTCTGTATGTAAATCCAGATTATTTTTTGGCACGAAGAGAAATTTTAAGATGCTCTTATTCTGTAGATTTAATGTTTAATAGATGGAATGTCACGATACTTCTTATCCTATTTAGAGAATTTTATTGCTGTATATTTTATTTTTATTTTCTTCATTTTTTATTATTTATGTCACATGTAATATATATTTTTTTTATCTTTAACTATTAACCACACATGTCATCGTATTGGCAATCAGCAGATGTGTTGTAATATTAAATACTAGTGATTCCATAGTGAATAGATAAAAAAAGTTAGAGACAAATCGTTAATTGTTTTCAGAAAAAATAAAAACTAGAATTAACATTTACATGAAAACTAATCGTAATCAATATGAATGAATGGCTAGCATTTCGGAGTGGGCAAACATTCAGAAAGGGTTTAAGTGAAGACAAACAGAAAAGAGCATGAACTCAAGTAAACGTTTTAACTCTAATTAAATTTGAAGAATGGTCTTAATTATAACTTCAGAACTGGATGCAAATAACATCAATCACGGTTGAGTTTTCTACTGTGTATGAGTGTTTATTCTATTAAATAAACATTATATTTACTTCGAGCCGCACTCCAGAACGCAGCGGGTTGGCTTTAAATATTTTATCAATTCTAAAACGTATGATGAAAAACCTGTAGTTTTAACTATGTCAACAAAAAACAAAATAAAAAAAATAGGTTAGATAAATTATTTTATTTTATTTATTTGATGTTTTGTTGCCTCTACCCTGTAGGGTCATTGGCAACGCCTTTAAATAACACTCTGTTGTAGAGTTTTATGTCTTTTAAAAACCTTAAAGTTTTTTTGACTGTACTTTCATTGTCTTGTAGATTTTGTTTTAGACTCTGTGTCATGTCTAACTTTTTTCTTGTAGGTTCAAATGAAGGTCAGTTTTGAATAATGTGCTTTACTGTACTTTGGACATTGCAGATCTCGCAGGTCGGAGGATCAAGTCCTCTTAGTAGGTAGGAGTGCGAGAACTCACAATGTCCAATTCTCAGTCTGCAAAGTTCTGTCTCCTCTTTTCGAGATGATCGGTGAGAAGTTTCCCATTTTAAACAGTGGGGTTTAATTTCTTTTAATTTCAATTCTCCTTGTTCCCACTTGTTTTTCCACATGTTCCACACATTTTCCTTATTTTTTTTAATTTAACCCTCTAGAGGGATTTCATTAATTGATTTTACAGATATTATATCTGGCTTTCTTACCATATTGGCTGGTTGATCGGCTTGTTCATTACCGATAATCCCGCAATCAGAAGGGACCCAAATGAACACTACTTCTTTGCCCTTCTCCCTTAGTAGCCCCCACACGTTTCTTACATCTTTTGCGAGAGTGGTTTTGGGCCTGGTATGTTCAATGTCTAGTAATGAACTCATAGAGTCTGTCACCACTGCCCAATTGGTAGTTTCACTTGTCTCTATGTGTTTAAGAGCTTCTCTAATTGCTATCATTTCACCAGTAAATACTGAACAAGCCTCCGGAATTTTGAATAGTTTTTGAGTATTACAATTTATAACGGAACATCCTACTTCATTATCTACTTTTGAGGCATCCGGATACAAGATGTGACACTCCTTATATTTTTCCAAAGTTTCTAAAAATAGTTTTTGAACTTCAACTGGAAGTGCCATATCCTCTTTATATCTGGCAATCGAGGTATCTATAGTTGGTTTGACATTGATCCATCGGGGAATATAAATTATATATGATTATTAGTGAAAATAATTTATTCAAGATATTATTTCAAATAAAAGACGTAATTAGATTGTTTGCTACAATTTGAATTTTAGCATAACAATACCATATTACAGTTTTTGTTGTTTAGGGCTTAGAAGCGTAAAATCCCGTGGACATCAACGCCTACCTAATGTTTATTTCAGTAATAAATTATTATAGTAAGAGAAAAAATACATACATTTTTTTTAGTATACTATTATCTTTAAGAAAATTGTTCACCGATTTTATTTTAACTTCGCCATTATTTAAAACTACTTATAATTTGGGTAAGAGTCCCAATTGGTTTAGAATCAATACGTAATAAGGTTACTCTTGGTTAATGAGGCTGATTGTGAGAGTACCGTAGCACTGTTGGAATTTCGGAGCATCATGTTTGCTTATCAAATAGGAATGTGTGAGGTTTGTATGTCCTATCCTTAGTCTAGTTAAGGCAACTTCCTCTCTTCGAATAGGTTGGTTCGAGGTGAGCCATGGTTTCACTGATCTTTTTATTTCCTTCAATTTGCTCGGTGGGCTATCATTCCACATGGATACATGTGTTATATATATATAATGGAGGGACAATTAACAGAATAATTCGAAGGACTGTAAGTTATTAAAAAAATAAACATTATTTATAACTTTATTTCTTCACCCACATTTTATATGATTCGTATCAAAGATGGACATCTGTCGAAGCGACGAAAACGTCGCTTTTTGTTTCATAGGTTCAGTTAGTAAATATTGTACATAGGAGTGAATGTGTTTTATTTATTTTATCATCATTCGGCTTTAATCTGTTTGCCTTTTTATTTATATTTCTTTTCTTACTTGGTTATTTATATTTGTATTCCTTTTTTATGTACATATTGTGTGGATGAATACTATAGCCCTAGTATCAATGCCCCGCCATGCATTCTTTATTAATACTAAATAAAAAAAAAAAAAAACGGTTTCAAGTCAAACCGTTTTCGATGATTACAATACACTTATAAATGACATGGCCACTACGAATGTGCCAGGTAACGTCTGCAGGAGACTGAAGAGGAGCTGGATGAGGGACCTCCTCGCCTAACGTAGATATCACGCCGAGTGAGGTGCCACTGGGCACTGATTCTCGTAATGCCTTTCATGACATTATTTTTCTAATCAACCTCACATTCACTGGTTGTCATTACCATTTTGACAGGTGTGAATAAAAAAAAATAAACAAAAAAAAAATTATTAAAATACATTTTAATGAGAACAGTCCATTATTTAAATTATTTCAAAATAAATGGAAATAATAAACGAAAATGAATTTCTTCCGTAATCCGATCCCCGGAATCCAGAATTCATCACGAAACCCCTAAGCTGATTATAATAAATCAATTATACCTAAAATGTAATGCTCTAATTATAACAAATCAATTTATCTACTTACCTGCAATGCGTAAATTACATCTTTTTTTTAATTTATTGTGAAAAAATACATATATATCGGACAAATTATATTTAATTTAATTTTAGTCTTTTCACTCTTATAATTTAGTGAAACGTATGTATTAATCAAAAGAGTTATTTTTTGTATCTATATATTTGAAAATATTAAAAATATATTGAATATTCTATTATTCAGATAAATTATAAGATAAAAATTGGTTTCGATTTCTTGAAACTCTTTCCTAATTTTGAAGACTATGTTTTCATCTTTAAAAATATTTTACCATTTTTCATATATCTGCAATCACAATGGGAATAAATGTAATATTTGTTATTTACGTTAACAGCAAGCAGTTATTTTTTTTTTATTATTCACGAACTTTACAACTATATAAAAATAAATATATAATCAGTATATATGATGCAGAGAAATGTATGTCATGACAATAATTTTAGAAAATCTATCTATTGGTAGTCCTAATAAAGTAAGAAGATAATTCCTGTTATTTACAACTGTATTATAATAAAATACATTCAGTAAATGTAATAATAGGAAATAACAACATGAAAACACTTGTTGAGAAATTACTCACTTGTGGCACTTTAGAAATATATTTACCATAGGAGATCTCGAGGCTATTTTCTTTTCAGACGCCTTAGAAGGTTCTTTGAGATCGAAGGATTAGGATGGTTCTGAAGTTTATTATGAAAATATAGGTACCTGAAATATAGGTATTGGACCAAATCGGATACATATGGAACATTAAGATTGTCAGGAATGATTTTATTTGTTACAAGAAGCATTGAGAATTTTAAGAATGATTTAGGATTGTAAAGATTGGATACGAGAGCGATTCGATAGTGTAGTGAAACCCCAAAGCTCAAACATCGAAAGTCCAAATAGGCCTTATTATAGTCATGTATATGAATCTTTTGTAATTAATTGAAAGCTCAGAGCGTTTGTCTGGTAAGTGATGGAGTAGTCGGAGTTTTTTTTTTTTTTTTAGCTTTAATGCTAAATGTCTTTAACACCAGTGACGCTGTTGAGAGAGTAGCGCAGGGATTTCTTGGAGTCCTGTTTTCTCTTCTATAGTGGGAGGAAGAAGAGTGTCTTGGGGTTCCATGCTTGATTGTATATATTGTATATAGGTACAACTGTGTTTTTATGCTCTTATTAGTAGAAAGCGTATATTCTTGAAATAATACTTTTGTACTATTTGTATAGTATAAATATAAATATAATTGTGTAATATAAAATATTAAAATATTTTCTTTGTCGAAATTAAAAAAATATATATATATATACCAAAATGATATGCATTAAGCTAATGTCAATATGATATGAGACAAATTTTTATTGTTTAAATAACAATCTAACAACAATTTAACAAAAAAACTCCTTAAATTTAAAGGGCCAATTAAATAATGCCCCTTTAATAACAAGTTGAAAAGGACTTTCTCGCGTTTCCGTGTAATTAAATAAAGAGTAATTAGATAATTAAACAAATTATATTAAAATGAGCGCTATTAATAAATTAGTGTTAAAGTTTCAGCTAAAAAACAAAAGGAACATTAATGGTAAGAAGATTTAACAGAAAAATTTGTTAATCAATCAGTATTCGGAGTAAACTATTTATGTCGTTAACTTTATTATTTGCATAAAATAGATGTTCTCTACCAATTTAGTAATTATTGATAAAAAATATTACTCACTATGAAAAATGAATACTTTACATATCTGTAAAATATCTTAAATATTTAAATAGGAAAAAAAAGAACTCAAGATCGAATCAGGTTTTGAGAAATAAATGAATTTTTGTTTGACCCTATTGACTTCTGGCTTAGGTCACATTGGGCTCACTCAGCCTTTACGAAGTACTTGGCCTTTTACTGAGTTGTTGGGAAAATCTGAGAAACATCACTTCTTTCTATATGTTGATCAAAATACGTTATGTCCTCAACAAATCCTGATCCGTAGATATTTATGATACTGATTTGGTTTTAGTTTCGTAGTTTTAAAAGAAACAAAAATCTATTATTAAGACAAGACCGAAACTAAAACCCATCTGGACCCACAGACTAGAACTATGGGGGACAGCAAAATTTTCGAACATCAAACGCATCCAAGTCCTTCGAACATTAGCCAATCATCCTTGTTATGTTACAAACAATTACGTTACACCATCACCTTATTTCCTTGACGGTATTCCATTCCGAGTCTAAAATTTTCATCAGAGCCTTATTAACCTTCCCAATCCTTTAGCACAATCCATATTGTCATAAGCCCAAGTAATCCTTTAAAGTTGAAACGGCAGTGGCCTCGAGATCTTTTCAAAATATGCCATTGACAATGGCTAGATTCTTCTCTAAAGTCAAGACTTTTACAGTCTCCAATGGTCTCTCACGCCTATGATGCGCCTGAGATAGAAGTGCAGGGATCTGTATAGTCTGGCCTTGTCCTGCGCATGCGGGGAAATGACCAGACTCGATGCTCCCTCGGCTAACTGTAAATATTTTTAATAAGTATGAATATGTTTTTATAAATTTTATATTTTTATTATATGTTATTTCTAGTTTCAAATCTTTTTTTTATTTTTCCCCACTTTTTTGTTCTTTTCTCGTGTTTTTTTATTGTATATGTGGTATGAATGAGTCCCACATAGTTCTAATACTTAATGCCCTTAAGTGGGACAAAATGTATTATTTCTTAACATATAAAATTAAAAAAACAAAGCATATTTATAAAGAGGGAAATATATCCCAAAATTAAAAGACAGAGAACAAACGAGGAAAGTAACCAGTTGAAATTACTTGTTGACATTCACTGAGTGAAAAATATAACCCGAACAGTAAGTCTTTGTGAGTCCATATGAGTAGGAAACAAAACAATTTAATTACCAGAAAAAGACGCTATTCAAATTTGAATAACAGAATGAAAGAAATATACGCACAAAAGCTCCGGAAAATTTTTTTTTTTCGCACAGTTCTAAATTTCAGAATAGTATATATATATATATATATTAATTATATATTTTATGTATACTTTAGAAATATATAAATAAAACAAACGTTTAGGAATCTCATAAAAAAGATGTATGAGGTATCTTCTTGTTTACAAATATATACGCAAATTTTTTTTATTTTTAAGATCTTTTTATTGAGAAATAATACATTTTGCCACACTTAAGGGCACTGAGTACTAAAGCTGTGTGAGGCACATTCATAATATATATACAATATAATAAAATAAATAAATAAAAAAATATATCTATATAAAAAAACCAAAAACTATAAAACCAAAGGAATGTAACTTGAAATCAAAGTTTAAAAAATACAGAAATTCTTAGGAAATTAAATAAATTATAAGTAAAACAAACAAATAGATAAAAAAAGAATAACATTCATATTTAATTACAATATTTCCAATCAGCAAAGGTAGCTCCGAGACCAGCCCTTTCCTCCACGTGTGGAGGACAAAGCGATCCCAGCGCCTCTCTCTCAGTCGCGTCACCAGCATTGGAGTCCAGTATACGCAAATTAAGAAAGGAAGAGATGCCGCTGGACATTTCTCTCTTTCACGCCAACTGATGGCACAACTATCATTATTCTCGACAGCAGACTCATTGCATGTCAGTATCAAGTAACAGGAGTGGTCGTCAAAATAAAAAAACATATGTATGGTATTTTTAGAAACTAACACGATTATGTTTTAATAATGTAGGCACGAGTGCTTGAGAATATTAATTTTTTTCGGTTTATTATTATTATTACTACACTAAATAAAAAATTTTCCTTTACTTGTAGTAAATATAAATCGAGCGGTTTTTGTTTTAAAACATTTTGTTTAAATATCATTGAATAAAAAATTTATATTAAGAATAAAATAATCATTGTCTTCTACTTTCAAGAGTGGTAATGGATCGAAGGATAAGAAGGGTAAATAAAGCACCGCAGGTCTTATTAGTTGAGCCCTAACTTACTGGAAAAGCATTTCATAAATATTTCTCTTCTTTCACTCCCACTTGTACCTTTGTTTCCTCTTCGGCGCAGTAATTATTAATGTACTGTTCGAAAGACAGCAATTTACTTTGACAACTTGAAGATGGGCTTTTTGTAACCTGTTGCAATATTTAATGGTTCTAAGACCCTGTGAGTATACCTGAAGATCTTTCATCACTGCTTGACCTTTAAGTTACACAAAGGCTCAATTTTGGTGCCAACATGGTGCAATTCAAGAATCTCTTAAATTACACATAAATATCTATACTGCGCAAAAATTAATAAGGATAATTTCTATTTGATTCATTTTGATTAAGATAACTTTTTTGTTTTGTTTGTTAAAAGATTGTACTATTATTTAGTAAACATAAATAGTAAATACCAAGTATTGTTTATTTAAAATAAATTATTGACTAAAGGACAGTCTACATGAAGATTACTCATTGTATAAACCAACAGTTGTTTTCAACTAACCTCAAGTTTAGCAACAATATTCTGTTTTTTAACGTTCGTTTAAAGTTCGCAATATTATCGTGAGAATGAGCGGTCATGGCACCGACGAATGGATATCGCAAGGGCCGTCTAACAGACCAAGACCAAGACCAAGAATGGTCAAAGAAAAAATCAATTATATTTGTCATTAAAAATCAAGACAAAATAGTCAGTAATACTTGACAATGACTATATGTAAAGAATTGGTATAACCAATACAATTTTGCATTTAACTCTTCTAACTTTTTCATTTGGGCTTAGTTAGGTTTCCCCTATCTGAAAAATTACAGTAATATTTCTATAGTAATAAGCTAATAGATAAATGCAACTCTTCCGCAAGAATAATACCAAGTACTCGTCTTGGTCTCTCATTTGGGCAACACTATGTCCGACATAGTCTAAATGAAGTTTCTAATGTTCTGCCAAGGCCCATATTAACTCAAAACATTCGTCAAATCTTATTAAGTCAAACCATATTAACTGAAATCGTTTGTGGGAAGTTGGTCTAGCATCTAATGTCGGTGTAAGACGACCTACTACAACAGTTCGTCACCGGCAATGCCATAGATTATGGTGTAGCTAGCACCTAGCCGAGGATACAAATTTGAATACTATTATTTTAGACAAGTCGCATTTATATATTTATAGCTTTCATCGGCAAAGAGTCTTCCGAGAACAGTTTGTGTTTTTTTCAATGAAGCCTAGAAATGGGAGTGTGAAGATATTGAATCTACTCAGAAGAACGGACTCTACTGCATATTGTGGAAGGTAATCTCATTGCAGTTAGTTATGTTCGAGAAATTATAGAGAAGTACATTCCTCAAACCATGACCGCAATTGTCTAAGATTTCCATTTCCTTGACAGTTTACGACCTCAAAGAGGAAAAGTTATTCATCAATATCTTGAGAATCTGGAAATTTCACATCTTCTTCTTCCCATATGTCTCCAGATCTCAATACCTTTGAACACATGAGGAATATATTGCTGTGAAGGATTTTTGACCACCATATGCAACTCTTTATTCTTCAACAACTGAGAGAAGTATTACCATGTTTATTGTGTGAAATTACTAGTGAAATGAATGACAGCATTATAAACAGTATTCTCACCCAATAGGTGTATTGAGGTCATGCGTAGTAAACAAAAATTATTAAATTTTACAAAATGTTTAAAATTTGCTACCATAAAAACAATACTACAACTTTTTATTTTTTATTTTTTAAATACCATTTATGGAATTCCTCGAAATCAAATACAATCTCATTTGTAATAATTTTAAATGTATTTAAAAAAAAATCCAGCGAAAATAAATCATACATTACTCAGAATATCCCTATTAATTTTTCCACAATATGGTTTTAGTTCAAGAATACATTGTATTTGTCTAATATTATATTCAATTCTTTTTTTTTTCTTTCTTTTATTTTAATAGTGAGGGTTTTCCTAATGCAATGCCATAAATTCTGTTGGAAACAGCTGGAGTTAATTTAGGAGAAATATCTTCCAATAGTATTTTATTGAAGGAGTGAAATGCAATACCCATAGCAACAACTGATCATATCAATCCCTTTACACCTGAGTTACTACAATCTATCGTTACAGCAAGTGGAAATAATGAAATTTTGTTTACTAAATAAAATAAAATAAATAATATGCATGATAAACAACCTTATTTAGATTATTCATTTTGGCCAGATTTTTATATAATTATTATATTTGACAAATATAAGATTAAGTTTACAAAAAAAAAAAAATCTCTTTTAATCCCGCACATTTTTATTCTATAAATAAAACATCTTTTACACAAGAATTTTTATTTAAACCCTTCGGCCCTGAAAGAACATTTTCAAATCAATATTAAAAAGAATAATAATTCGATAGTAGACATAATAGTATACTACGGAAAAGTTAGTTTAATTAAAAATTACATTAAAAAAATTAAATTTAAAAAAAAAACATTCACAAATAGCCTCATTTCATCAAAAAATACACTTCTATTGCAAATATGTAAATTACTTATAATATCATAATTCAACGAACTTTTATTATTATGTTATAATAACCACTATTTAATTAAAAAATCTTTTTTGGGCAAAATTATACATTATTATGATTCTCTATTGCATTCCTACCTATAATGGGAAACATATTCGAAAAACTATTTCTTCTAAGATTAAAGCCAGGAAGTTATACCGAACCATCAATTTGGCTTTCGTTTGTACTACTCCGCCGTACAGCAACGCCATCGTATAGTGGACCTTGAGAAAAAAATACCTCAGTCGCCTTTGAGAAAAAATAATACTGCTACAATATTCCTAGAAAATGAGAAAGCGTTTGATAGCGTCAGGTAAAAAGGTTCATCGCGGAAAATAAAACCGCACATTGCTTCTACTTACTTTCTTATACTTTTATCTTTCTTCCTTGACAGGTTCTTCTGTATTGTCTAGTTCGTCGGCTGTAGTAATGGAAGTATTTAGTATAAGTTTGTTGTTTATATATTTTTTAAAGTTGTTCTTAGTTTATGCAGCCATTAATTAATGTCGGCAGTTTAGTTTTTAAGAAAGGGTGTTTTGATAGTTCTAGTAAAATAGGGATATGATCAGACGATGGATCGAAAAGAAAGGAAACGTTTGAGTGAGAAAGCGGTAAGGAGCATGTTATAAAGAAGTCAAGGGGATCAAGAGATTTTTATAGGGATGTAGGCCAGTGAAGGTTGCGATGGATAAATGAAAGCGTTTTAAATCCTCAATGCATTTTAGAAGTCTTCTACCTCGAGTTCTTGTTAGTCGAGAGCCCCATTTAAGGTTCTTAGCGTTGTAGTCTCCACCTACTAGGAAACGTTTTCGCATAGATGAGAAAAAGATTTATATTTTTATAATTTAAATTTTAAAAACAAGGAGCCGGATGTCGCTCCTCTCCCCCACACCCATCAACTACTAGTAGTAATCTTCCCGACAGTAGACGCACTGGTTGACAGTACTTATGGTCGGTATAGATGAAGAAAATAAGTTGAAACACAATATTATTTTTAATTGGATGTATTTATTAATTGTATTGGATGTATTAATGTATTCGATGTAGAATTAGGTAATTACTCGATCGTGAATTATAGCAACAAATAAAGGACCTTTTTAGTAGGATAGTTAGGGAGAGAAATATATTGATATATGCCCACCATATATACCATAAGTAATAGATACAAGTTTTTGGTAAACAGCACTTTTTTTTTGGCATTCTTGTTTCGCATCATTCAAGTGATTGGTTGAAAAAAATGAGTTAGTTTATCATTCTAGGGTGGATGGTTTAGTTAGCCGTTTATCTTTAAATGAGTATAAGATAGAGGATTTGATAGACATTCTCTCAAATATCATCAAGAGGACTGCTAATTATAATCCATATCCGAGGTCAGTATACAAAGGTAAAAATCCATATTTTGATAAGGAGTGTTTCCAGGCTAGAAAGATGTCATTTATAAGTTTAAAGTTATTTAGAAAAACTTCGTCCCCTCTCTATAAATTACAGTATTTAAATTCAAATAGTACTTATAAAAGTCTATGTTTATTAAAAAAAGCAATATTATATAGATTGTGTCAATCGTCTGAATAAGGTTAATAACAGTAAAGTTTTGGAAACTTGTAGAAGTATTTAGAAAAAAAGTAATTACTGGTCTGTAGGTAATATATCATTACAAGATCGGCTTATGCACTTTAAAACTCTGTACAAACCCCATAATTGAATATTGAATTGAAAAGAAATTGAATATATATAAAATGATTGTTTCGATGGAGAATAATATAGAACGTTTTCGGATAAAATTATAGTTGTCTAAACTTGAAATTGTTCCATTGTTCAGGAAAGATTTATCTATTTATCTATGGTATACTGTACTCCCGCGAACTGAATTAGCTGTAGTCCCGCTGTCATTGTGGGCCAAGACAATTGGCATTTCTGCTTAGAACGATCTCTTGTTTAGATGTCGCCTTGCGGGCGACCTGAAACTAGGTTATCTGCCTCCTTGTTTATCCAGTCAAGTTGCCTAATTGTCTTATATCATATTTTTCATCTAATCAAGCAATCAACTAGAATGAGAAAGGATGATATATCTCTTTATTTCATTATCTCTGGTTGTATATTAAATGTAAAAAAACATGAATTTTAAAAAAGTCTAACATTTATATTTATTTATTTATTAGAATGACAAATAACCAGGATATTCAGTCAATTATGTTATCTAATAAATTTTCTGATGTTCGACCCAAGTATGTGAGTCATCATTAAGGCAAAGATTGCTGATTTAATTTTTAATTATTGTTGTTAGATTAGCCAATGGTTTAATATATTGATTAATTGTTCGGAGCCACAAACAATAATCACTAACCATATGTTTATTATCTCATTTTCAAAATCGTTGTAGCAAATCTTTACAATATAAATACACTCTTCAATTATTCAATAAAATCAACCATCAATCCACAGTTAAATATAAAAAAAAGAATTGCGTCCTCCAATTTCAATTCGGAGTTTCAAGATTTTTTACTTTTTCGAAATTGCGTTGAGGGGGCCATGTCTGACTGTTACCTCAGTTTCTGAACAGTTATTCTGGGATTTCCATCGACTAAAGCTCGAAGAAAATCGTATTCAAGGGAAGAAGTACTTCCAAGAAGTACAAATAATTTCATTAATATTTTTGGCCCCTTTTAATAGTTCGTGCCCAGTTCCGACCGAGTTCAAACTCGTAAGACGAAATCATTTCAAAATAAGGCTTTGAAATTTTAGTAAAGACTGAATTATTCCTAAACAGTAAAATGTTACAAAAGATTAAAAGCATTTTGTTTTAATAGACCATTGAATGGAGGTTGAGTAATAAACTCGCGATATAAATCACTAACGGTCATCCTTAATATTTTTATTACCCTGGTGGGAGGAGAAAAAGAATTGAAATAAATATTTGAGAGGTTAGGTACATAAAGGACGTACGTGAGGGCGATAAGCCTAGTTGAGGGCTAATACAAATTTTATCCCGGGCACGGACGTGAGGAGACTGCCTGGCCAGTGGCTCTTCAATGTCTGGTAATTAGCAGATCCTTCATCAATCCTCCTCATCAATCCTCTTCACCAATCCTCCTCATCATTTCCTCTCTGTTATAGAATCTATTGACTGTCAATCAGTCTTGACCCCTCCTCCTTTTACCACGCCTCACTTATTCTCTGAAATATATTATAATGCTTATATTTAATTGTGCCTTCAGAAACATCCAACTTTAAGTAGATGTTTCTGAGGGGCACATAATGTACCTGTATATGTTGTCGTCAATGATAAATAAGCTCTTATAATTTATATATTTATTCAACTTACAACAACGTTTCGGTCTACTTTGATTATTTTCAAGTTATAAAAATCCAAACAAAAATCTTATAAATTCCAACATATCTCTATTATCCACATATTAGTCTATATTAAATAATAGAATGAGGAGGTAGTACAAAGTTTCGGGTATTGATATGCATTAGATAGAATGCTGATAAAATGTAACAAACAATGGAGTTTGTTTTTGTATTTGTAGTCCAAAAATAAATAATGTTAATGAAAACATATAATAGAGATATGTTACAATTTATAGAATTTTTGTAATTGGTAAATGGTTGACTGTCGTGGATAATGAAGAGAAGAATAGTTGGGGTGGTCAGTCAAAAAAGAAGGCAAAAATAAATGATAATATTTATTTTATATATAATAATATTTATAATATTTAATATTATATTATATTATATTTAATATTATATTTAATATTTATATAATATTTTATATAGAATTTTTGTTTGGATTCTAACAACTTTAAAATGAATAAAGTAGCTCGAAACGTTATTATAAGATGAATAAATAGTTACATTATAAGTTATTATTTATTCTTGAAGACAACACATATAAATATTGTAGCACATTTTATTAGCAGAGGAATCTCTTAACGGAAAATCTCACGGTGGTTGGAATGCCTTTTTGAATTAACACAAAATAAAACCTTTACGGTAAAAACAACGGATATGGTTAATTTTTTACCAATAAATAAAATACATCTATGTCAAATAAGTTGTAAAAGTGTAAATGTATTATACAAGGCATAAATTGGGAACCTGCGGCCCCGAGGCCGCATTTGGCCTCTTTTAGGGAGCTTGCTGCGGTTTCCTAAAGGTTTTGCTCGGTCTTTATTAATTTAGCACTAGAATTACAGTATCTGAGTTATGCCTTCAACATTAGTACAGGATTTAAAAAAAAATATTACAATACCTTGTCGTTTGTCAATACTTAACTTATGAAAATAACATATTTCAGTATCCCTTGAGTAATAACTTATCCAATTAAAATAGAAAATTTTAGTATTTATTAGGAACTTATTTGACTCATTATGACAAATAATAAATAAAAAAAATTCTCTTCAGAACTCATCAAAAAGCTTAAAATATATTTAATAATATGAAACAATTTGCAAAATTGTTTCTCCATTTTTTATGTATCTTTGTACCCAATGATAATAAGAATATTCAATTTCCAATGATAATAAGTAATTCAATTATTCATTTTTAAAACCGAATAGTTAAGAATTTTGAGAATCTACTTTAAGCTATGAAAGTTGATTGAAATTTGTTAAAATATCAGTGATGTCTTGGACCACATCAAACCATACTAATCGCAGATAGGAGATTGCAGTGACTAGATTAAGAATAGGACACTCAAATCTAACTCATTTACTTCTCGTTATTATAGAGCCACCACCAAAATGTCAACACTGCAATAGCCATTTAACTGTCAGTTATTTTTTCAGTCATATATTTTTCAGGAATGCCCTTATTATACCTCTAGCTTAAACAGATTATGCATATATCACACCACAGATAAAGGTCGAGGGCTGAGTATCCTCACTTTCTAAACAAATACTGTTACAAATTCACAAATGGAAGAATTGTCTCAATAGATGCTGCCTAGGAAAACACCATAAGGATATACGAATTGCTTATAGAAACATTTTAACACTTAACTAACTTTACGGAATCTCTTTACACAACTGGACTCGTACATGCAGGACATAGCAGGAATCCAGGAAATACGCTGGCTGGGGAAATGAATCAGCATACCATATACTATAGCTGCCATGAAATCCATCAAACTTTTGGGACTGAATTTGTTGTCAGGTGAAGAGCCAGGCAACTCGTATGACATTTAGTACCATATAGCCCACGTCTATACTACATCAGGCTCAAGGAAAAATTCCATAATTATTCTATCATAAATTGTCATGCACCAACCAAGATGGCCACAGAGGATTATAAAGACATTTTTTAAGAAGACCTTGGCAAAGCTCTAAATAAATTCCCTCACCGAGATGTGAAGTTAATCCTTGAAAACCCCAATGCCCAAGTTGGCCAAGAACAGGTATATCAGTCCATAATCAGGAAACATAGCTTACACGAAACTATGTTGGGAATGCGGGACTAGTATGCTTCGCGGCCGAGCACGGAATAATTCTAGGAAGCACGCTGCTCCAAGGAAGAAATATCCACAAGCAAACTTGGAGGTCACCAGATAGAAAAGTGGCCAACCATATAGTCCACCTCCTCATAAGCTGCAGATAAAAATATGAACTCTAAGCAGTAGAACATATAGAGAAGCTAACACGGATACCGACCACTACCTCAGCATAGCGAGAATCTACTCAAAGTTTCCTTTCAAGGAAGTCCTGAGGAAACAAGCCAAGAAGATGTTCAACACTGGGAAGCTAAAGAAATCAGATCACCTTGAAGGCAGAAAGACTATAAGCGAAAACTCTTAGAAAAGCTCACAGAAAAAACATAACGAGCGGACTCCAGCCTTGGTGAACAATGGAAGGGAATTTCTCATTCCATCAAAGTAGCAGCAGAGGAAGCACTGGGACCCAGGCCAAAGTTACAAAAGTCTCCATGGTTTGACGATGAGTGCCTCCAAGCTGCCAAGGATAAGAAGTAGGCATATAACAAAAGAGTTCAAAGGCACACCAGAAGCACGGGTGGGATCTATCATGAGAAGAGAAAGGCTGAGAAACGGCTTCACCAAAGAAAGAAAGGAGAATGGGAGTAAAATCGATAACCTTCTGAGTGATAATGAGTGCATACTGTTTTTTCAAAGAGTGAATGAAGGAAGACGAGCCAAACCAAAAGTCAGATGTTGTAAGGGCGAGCTTGGTTACCTTCTCACAGACTCAGAGGATGTACTCAAAATATAGAGACGGCACTTGAGAGAGAGCACTTAATACAGCAGACGATTTAAATTCAAGCCCTGAAGAACAGGAACAATCTCTCATTGATGACTCTGAGTACACCGATGAGGATGAAATAGTGGAAACCATTAGGAATCTAAGGAAAAACAAAACACCTGAAATTGATGGGATCCAGCAAGAACTCTTGAAATACAGTGGAAATGAGCTAAGGAAGGAACTCTATAATATGATAGTAACCAGGAACGGATGCCGGAGGACTGGACAAAAGCTGTAATATGCCAGATACATAAGAAGGGAGATCAATCCGACTGCGGAAACTATCGTGGAACAGCACTCCTGTCAAGTGCATACAAGATCCCATCAAGTATCCTAGAACGGTTGTCACCCTTTGCTGAAAGATAATTAGGGATTTACCAGCCAGGTTTTAGAAGAGATAGATCAACCATCGGCCAGCTTTTCTCATTAAGAATGCCACTTGTGGAGTGTAAGGAGCACTAGACTCACTATCTCTTTGTAGACTTCAAGGCCACGTACGACAGTATATATCGGATGGAGTTAAACCAGATCCTTGAAGAAATCAGAATACCTAAAAAGCTGATGCGACTGGTAAAAATAATCATGAGGAACTCAATGCGCGCACAACGTATTCTAGCCGATGTTTCGGAGGAGTTCTGCGCAGATAATGGAGTGAGGCTGGGAGATGCACTCGCATGCCTTCTCTTCAACCTAGCCGAGTTGTCAGATCAGGTATTCAGGTTGGTGGAACCTTGCTCAACAGACTGGTGCAGCTGCTGGGATATTCTGACGACTTTTACATAATGGCGAGATCCAAACGATCCCCAAGGGATGCATTTCCCCCGAGGAAGCTGCAAACTTAGCTGGATTAAAAGTAAATCAGCTATAAACAAAGTATATGCAGGTTGGAGGACTAGGAAACCACGAGGAGTACTTTGAGGTTGGACAGTACAGATTCCAAGTGGTCAAAAACTCCGTCTACTTGGGAAGCGAAATAAATTCCCAAAACGATATATCCTAAGAAACTATAACCGCTAACAGGTGTTACTACAGCTTACCAAAAAACTTCAGGAGCCGGTATATTTCAAGGAAGACAAAAATTGGCCTGTACAAAATAGTTGTCAGTGCAGTACTAATTTATGGATAGGAGGCATGGGCTATTAAGAAGGATGGTGAAAGACGACTATTTGTGTTTGAAAGGGGAATATTCAGAAGGATATATGGACCCATCAAAGTTGACGTTACATAGAGAAGACAGAAGAATCAAGAATTGTTTGGGCTCTATGAAGATATCGATATCTTTAAAGTCATAAAACTAGGAAGACTTCGATGGGCTGGCCATCAAGCCAGAATGGATAATGGCGATATTCCGAAGAAAGTGAAACAGAAGAGATCTTAGGAACGAGGAGAGTTGGACGACCTTAACGTGAGGTGGATGGATGATGTGACTGAGGTTGCAATGACTCTTCTTGGCATGGACTGGAGTACTGCTACACAGGATAGCGCCAACTGGCGGAGGCTTCTTGAGGCGGCCCGGACTCGGTGATGAGTTGTTGCGCCGTTGCGTGTGTATGAAATCATATTTTTATTTTTATCTTGATGAAAATTGAATCGATATTTTTTTTTTTTCTGAAAAAGGTAACTTTTTTTCTTTGTAGACGTGGATTTCTTTTTTTTTTTTTAATTTTTGAGGTAAATTAATAAAGATTTATTAAAATCGTTAGACTTTTCATTTCGTCTTCGCTTAGAGACCTTTCATTACTGAAGCTTGTAATTAAGTTATAATTACGAGTTATTTGCTAAAGTATTTGATAGCGGCTTTTTAATGTAAAGCACCATGATGGTAGAAAAAAAAACAGGGGAGGTTTAATTTAATTTAACAATCAGATGTTACACAATTATCGCTGTTCATGTGTTCATTAGTAAATTTTTAATTATTGTATTATTATGCTTCCAATAAAATTTTAATGTTATAAAAAAATAATTATACTACAGAATTTATAAAATTGATTGGCCTGTTATATTTTTAAAACTACTGCAATAATAATTATTCTATACTTCTTAATGCCATAAGCTAATTTTGACTATTAGATTAACGAACCTTATTGATTATGAATATATCTGAAATGGAATAAACAAACTTTTTTTTTTTACTTTTTACAAAGTTTTAACAATATTCCACTTATCCGTGTCCAAAAGACCCATTACTTAGCACTCCTTGAAAAACAGCTTACTTGAAATCTTCATACTTGACTGAAAAGACAAGAAACTGCTTATTAAGAAACTGCTTAAAAATTATTCCGCCTACTACGACACTTACTTGACAAAAGCAGTAAACTTCCAATATTCTACAAAAACTCATAAACACATTCATTGGGCCCATTTTGACATACGGAATAGAGCATTAGGGTTCCACAAAACCACGAAATTCTTACAATCCAAAATCTCAAATTCTCCTATGTCACATTAAAGATCAAGGGATCTCCCTAAACTAACCTAATTTTTGAAATGCTACAAGATTTGAAATCGATAATTATTTTTTTCACAAAATCATGTAATAGTTATCATATTTAATTTGTATTTTTAAAATCAAGCCTGATTTTAAATAGATCTTTGATGTTTACAGATTCCATTGAAAATAATGAGCAGTCAGCGAGCAATACTGTTTTACATAAACAATAATAATTAAATTGTGATAAAAAAAAATGTTGCTCAGAAAATAAAAAATCAGCTTGCACACAAAAATTAAATTAAATATTAATATGTATGTACACAGTAATTAACGTACACATTTTGTAATATTATATTTCAGAAATAACTTTAATTGTATCAATCCTCGATCTTTTATAGTTTGTAAATATTAGAGTTCTGGCAATGGCCAGATTATCCACACACGACATGATTGTATGTGGCTAAAGCACTCTTGTTCAATCTCCACTGGGTTTAGCCCTAGTGACGCGGTTGAGAGAGGAGTGCAGGGAACTCCTGGAGTCATAATTTTCCCTCCACAGTTGGTGGGACAAGTCTGGTTTGGAGTTCTCTCGCCAAATTGTAAATATTTTATATAGGTGTGTATGTGTTCTTTTTATTTATTTATTTTTAGGTTATTTTATTCTTATTTATTGTATATATATTATTTTTCTGTATAATTTATTTTATTTATTGTACATAGAGTGTGAATGTGATCTGTGAACTCTATTATAAATGTCCTAGAGACAGATTGTAATATTTTTCAATAAATAAGTTTTAAAAAAAAATTGTATCAGTACAATATATATGTATGTATTTTTTATTCATTTTCGGATGCCTAAATTTCTAATGAATTTTGTAAATAAAAATGTTCTGTTACAAATAGATGACAACAATATTCTACTCCAGACTCAAGATATGTCTTAGAAATTCCGAACAATAAATATTTCTAATTGAAAAATATATTACTCAAGAATTATTATTATTGCTAATGATAAAAATTTTGTTCAAAAATAATGATCACAATATTATTTTTACCACTTATGATCAAAAATAAAAATCGTCCTTAATAAAAATCATTAAATGATTTTCAAACATTTAAAAATTTTGATGTTGATTTCAAGCCCTGGTGCTACCAATGGGTAACATTCTTCACAAGTTTTTAGCATATTTTATATTATTTTAACAGATTTACTTTTTGGATATAGTTGTAAATATGAACAAATGTATATAAAAAAAAACTGTTTACAAAGTATTGAATCCAAAAGTATCGGAGTCTGCATGTTCCCTATCTATGCTCTAGCTCTATTGTATGTTATTATTTATAAAATAGACAAGTCAACTAAAGTATATTTGGCGAATGAGGCATTAAACGGAAAAAAAAATCTATACAATTCAAAATCGGTTAGGGACAATAGCTAATAAATATGAGAAAGAACGGACAAAAGAGGAGGCAAGACAGAATCTGAGGAGCTCCTCAGAGTGGAACAGTGGCTAATTTAATCTTCTGCAGAGCATTCCTTGCATAGTTTAACTCAGCCGCCATCTTACCCGAGCCCTTTCATGCTACACAAGCCCTATTGACTATTGGATTCCTTTCTTAACATAATTCAACCTTCACTTAACATAATTCTCCTAATAACAGCCCTTCCACTAAGTGAACTTAAGTAAGCTGTAAGATTCCTTGAGAAGAATGGCTTCTAGAAATTCTTCGGATAGCTATTTGGACTTAACATTCCCGACGCTTCATCCCTTAATAATCTCGTAACATATTATAAAAGTCACCTTAACGTTGCAAATTTTACCGTTTATGTTATTAACAGTAGAAGAAAGAATGAAAGAAAGAAAAGAAATACTGATGTGTGTGCTTTAGACCACTCGATAGAACGGAGAACATCCATAAGGCGAGATTAATAATATGAAATAATAGCCCATTACAGAGAGGATGGAATGCTGAACAATTCCTCTGCGTACAGTATGCAGTTCCGATTTTTAGTTCCTGAGTTATTTTAATCCATATCTTAACTCGTTAATAAAATTCGTAAATAAAACACGCTATCATATGATTTTCGCCAATATTTATTCCCTTTCCCCATCTCTAACACGGCGTCTCGTTAAGATACAATTTTGAATAATAGCTCATTACATAGAGGACAAAATTACGATACAACCTTGTTAACAATATGCGATTTTTGGTTTTTGTGGACATTTTAATCAACATGCAGAAACACATCAATAAGTCGACTCTTGTCGGCTTTACCCGAGCTTTACACATCGGAGAGCTGCCGGCTCAATCTAATTCACTCTTCACAAAAAAAGTGCAAAAAGCGCTTAAAGAAGTTTTCACTTAAAAAAGAGAAAAAATGATCATTGTGAGTTACTAAGCCTGAATTTTCATGAAATCGGTTTACAGATTACCCTAATACATTCAAAATTGGATATACTAGTCCGGATTATTGTGAAAATAAGTCAAGAGATCCAACTGAGTTTTATCTAAAAATTGACGTTTTGTCAATCAACGTTTAAAATCAATATTAAAATTCACAAATTTTTATTACAGCACTTTATTCTGTTTTTCTTGCTTTTCTATGTACATTTTGCTAAATTTCTGTTTTCTTTTGTGAAAATATGGTGCGAATGAACATAACTACTAACATTGTCGTATAATTTAATTTAATATTTTGCTTCTTTTTTTCAGTCATGAAATTATCTTTTTAATAATTTGTTTCGAATATTAATGTATCAGATACGTTAAAGAATATCTCATGTATTACAAACCATTCTAAAATCATTATAGATTTTTAAAAAATCGTAAAATCTAATGGTATTGCATTTCTGAGAATAGGAATTTTTCTATAGCTTTTGCATCAATAAGTAAATAACTAAAATAATTTAGATATGAGATAACTTTTTTTTTCTGAAGCCACTGCAGTTGGAAAGTTTAATTTTATTACTCATATCATTTAAGATGTTTTACCTAAAATGAAATTTTAAATATAATATTTTTTTTTAATCATAATGTATTTCCAACATTTCACAAATTGTTTTAGATATACATTTTGTTAAACAATAAACTGACATTAAATAAAACAACTTTTAATGAATAAAACAACTTTATTATTCGATATATTTTTTTTCTCTTCATATTTTTATCCGCACCTGCCATTGTCTTGAAAGTGAAGGAAATTTGCATTTTAGGCATATGAAAGAATAGTACCCAGCAGCACCTCTTCCTGGTTTTGGTTTACTTTCTTACTTCAGGAAAGGGGATCGCTCATTCAGCTCCTCTTTAGTCGTCTACTGATGGACATTTCAGATGTAGTTATGTCGTTGATAAATCCGTTGTTATGTCGGTGTAGTTTAAGGTGAAATCTAGAGTAGATAGTACGTTTGTGTTGGTCGATAGTTGGTTGATTGTCATAAGTCGGAATGTAAGGTTTTGTAATTTAAGTACCAAGGAGCTGTTGTTATTAGTCTTAAAATTTTGGATTCAAAAGATTGTTGTTGTTTTTTTGTAAGTGTGCTTTTTTTTGTATAACTGTAAATTTTTGAGGCCTATGTCCATATGGGTTTAAGTAGGCAAGTCATATAATGGGAAAAAGATTTGAAAAACCTTTCCTCAACCGTCTAAAGCCTATCCTAGAAAGTAGTGAAGTGATACCAAATTACCAGTTTGGCTTTCGTTCTTATCACTCCACTGTGCAACAGTGCCATCGAATATTAGACGATATATCGGTCGCTTTTGAAAAAAAGGAATACTGCTCTGCGGTATTTCTTGACATAGAGAAAGCATTTGATAGTTCTACATTCTTAAATCTCGTAAAGTTTGGCATCCACGATAGTTGGCCGGATGTTCGCCTTGGAAATTTGCATATTTTGCCAGGGTCTCCCGAGTTATATTACATGTGGAGCTTTTGCGGCCCTGCCCACAATTGACGCACCATGGTGAGTAGTTGCAGTACGATCTCGTGTGGCCGTACTTTCGAGACCTAACACATTGCGGGATAATTTTCTTCTTCCGAGGTTTCTCAATCTTAACCCTTGCGTAAAATATTTATATTTTTATGTCAACAAAAAACATCGGCAATGGCCGTCTAAATCATGTATCCGAAATTCTCTAGCTATGTTTTGATCTCTTCCATTGGAGTGTTATCATGTAAGTCTTTAATTACAATTCGGGGATTCTTTTTTTCAGGGAGTTGATAGGTATGAAATTCTGTCCAGCTGTTTCTCAGACAACTATCTAGTTTTGCGTAGTCGTTTGAGGTCTCAGAGTACACAGTTACTCCCTTGGATGTTTATGTTAGTAAAAAACTTATTGGTGCTACCAAACCTATTCGTTAAAATTTGGATTTGTCTTGTTACTTTCAAAAGAATAACTTCTAAACTCAAAGTTAATATTTAGACCAAATATAAATTTAACATTTCTATTTGGTTAGCACCATATAAAATTGATATTTGATAATCGATATTTAAATTCACTTTTACAATTGATCTCTGCCTCTTCCAATAAAGTCATAAAGTGCATTTCATTCTTTTGTGTTTGTTTGTAAATCTTAGACCGACTGCACCAGCCTTCTCCAATATTATTTTGGGTCAATTCTATCCATTTTCCTGCTTGTAGCTCTGAAGCACCTTTATTTATTTATTTATTTATTTATTTATTTATTTATGCCTCCCTTCCTTGCCTTTCGGCTACACGGGATTTTGCAGGGATGCCATATCACACACGTGCATGCCATTCCTGCTATTAAACAACAAATTAATTTTCAATTTTGTTTTGTTTTTCAAATCTTCTTTTTTTTTTTCCATTATTTTCAATATATTAGTCTGGTGGCCTTCTATTAGCAGGTTCTCTTCCTAGATTAAAGTGAGAGGGTCCCAGAGCAGCTTTCCACCCGTACACAAAATCTTTGTAATACGGGTAGTTCTGCTCCGTCACTAACTCGGGAAATTCATCCTCCGTGAGGCCATAGATTCCCATTTTTCTGATCATATCGGCCCTTAGTCCATCAAAGGCGGTGCAGTTGACGATAATATGCTCAGCCGTCTCCGGTACTCCGCAAGTGGGGCATAGGGGATCTATGTCTTTTCCAAAACCATGTAACTTAAAGCGGAAACCCCCATGCCCAGTAAGGAATTGAGAGACCCAGTAGTCCGGGAGAACCCACTTAGCTTTCAAGCGACTTCGGACGGTGGGGAAATATTTTCTTAAGGTTGCTCCTTTCAAGGTTGTTACCCACCGCCGATTCCACTCATCAATGGTGTCCTCCCGGATAATCCTCTTCCATTTTCTTGGGTCTTCTGCAATCCTCACCCGGATATTCTCCGGAAGACCTGCTGAGCCTTCTCTTTTTAACTTAAATATTAGCGAGTCTTCTCGCAGGAGAAGGTCGAGAGGTACCCCTCCTGCTAAGATCTGCACCGCCTCGTGAGACACACTTCGGTATGATTTTGTGACTCGCAACAGAGCCGTACGTTGAATTGTCGCCAATCTGCGTTTCTGACGGTGTGAGAGATTCTGAGACCACGCAGGAGAGGCGTACCTCAGAATACCCACTATCATTCCATCGTAAATGATCCTCGTAGCTGGGTATCTGAGGCCCCAAAATGCACCCCCTAGGCGACTAAGTCCATTCAAGGCTAGGGCCACCCTACTTCCTAAGTAGTCCAAATGAGGGGTCATATTAAATCCTCTTCCAAACCTTATGCCAAGGTAGGTGACCACCTCACTTGGACGTATTCTCGTTCCCTGTATACACAGATTTATAGGGTGTGCCCTATCCGTCTTTCCCTTCAGCAGGATCGCCTGGGTCTTTGATGCGGCCATTCGTAACTTCATCCCCTCACACCATTGCCCGACCAGATTGGCGCACCGCTCTGCTTGTAGCTTTATTCCGGCTCTGCTGTTTGACGCTACTACTGCCGCCAAGTCATCGACGTAAGCCGTAGCAGGGAACCGCTCATTTTCGAGCACACCCAGCAACTCATCAAACACTAGCTTCCATAGAGTCGGACCAAGGACTGATCCCTGAGGGCATCCCCTCTCTATGGAAGCTTCAGTTTCATAAGAGCTACCTCTGACCTTAACAAATCTGTCCTGGAGATAACTACTTATGAGGGCGTATAGATTGCTGGGGGCATCGTACTTCTGTAGCTGCTGAAGTGCTCGCGGCCACCAGACACTATCGAAGGCGGAGGATATGTCAAAAAGCAGCAACATGACATACCGCTCAGCCTTCTGTTCAACGTCCGCTTGTACTCGAAGCAGGGCATCAGCGGTTCCCTTTCCCTTGGTACTACCGTATTGCCGCGGATGGCTAGCCCTTGCGAGAACTGGTCGTAGGCTGGTTAAGATGAGATTCTCCAGGACCTTGCTCATTATAGGGAGGAGACATATAGGTCTATATGACTTTGGGAGCTGCTTATCCCTGCCTGCTCCCTTGTAGAGGAGTCTCAAATCGGCGATCTTCCACATTTTTGGAAAGTATCCCCGATCCAGGCAATCATTGAAAATCCTCAATAATCGCTCATCAATGTAGGGGATACTGTTCTTCAAGATCGCCGCATCTATTGAATCGAGTCCTGGAGCACGTCCTGTTCTCTGCTTTTCCACGGCAATACGTAGATCATGTATGTCCCACGGTGGGCATAAGTCCGTGCCAGGAGGATATAACGTAGAACGTCGCACGAAAGCTTCCTCCTCATTGTCCTGGGATGGATCATCTCTGGGGTATGTCGCCTTTATGAAGATGTTAGCCGCTTCCTCGAAGGTGGTTGCCTGCGCATCTCCATACTTAAGAGCTGCTATTGTCTGCGGAGGGTTGAACTTACCCATAGCGACTCTGTATGGGATACCCCAAGGATTCTTCGAGGATTCTTCTGCAATAAATTCATCCCAGGACCTACGCTTTCGTGAACGTACCTCTCTTCGGTATACTTTGGCTTTGGACTTATACTCGTTGCGAAGTGCAGCGCGCCTCTCGTCACATCTGCACTTCTGGTACGACCGCCGTGCCTTGTAGAGCTCTCTCTTCATTGTTGTTAAGGCGGGCGTCCACCATGGAACTGCTCGAGCTCTCGCTTTCCGATGTTGGAGGGAGTTTTCAGCGGCATCGAGGATAGCATTGGTGACCAGGGATACCCTGTAGTCCAGGTTATCTGTGATCTCCGATTCTGCTACTTCCCAATCTTCATCGGCGAGTTCTCCCTCCAACATGCAACGGAAAGCAGTCCAGTCATTTCTGCGGGTTATGTAACCAGTGTTGATACCGTGGGAACCTTCTGAGTACTGAACCAGGCTGAATGCCAATACTTTGTGGTCGGAACTCGTTTCAGATCTGGTAGTCCAATCGACAATGTGCCCTATAAGTGTCGGCGAGGCCAGCGTGACGTCAATCCAGCTCTCACCCATACCTCCAGAGAACGTAGGTGGGGCAGAGACATCGTTTATGACGACTAGCTGGCCTCTAGAAATAAACTCGTTGAGTTTAGCACCTCTCCTGTCTGTTCGATTGGACCCCCAGACCGTGTTCCAGGAGTTGGTGTCTGAGCAAATAATCACATTTCTAGAGTGAGCTGTGATAACTTCCATGGCAGATATGTCTTCTTCAATATCTCTTCCGTTAGGAAGATAGGCCGAAACCAGGGTAAAAGATACATTACCCCATTTAACATAACATGCCACACTATCTGCCATAGAGTATTGCCTCAGATCCATCACGTCGAGGTTAGGATTGTTTATCACAATAGCAGCCCTAGGCCTCCTCTCTCCACTGCCTAGAGCTATAACCCTCGACGTGAGACCAAAACCTGTGACCACGTTCCCACGGCAGGTCGGTTCCTGGACCGCCATGATATCATATCGTTGGGAAAGAGCACGAAGCTCATCTGCCACAACTCTTCGCCGGCCCATGTTTAACTGGAGGATGTTGATCTTAATCATAATATGTCCTTTTAGCCACCTCCTTGCACCACGTTAAGTGCACAGGGCACTCCCGGCTTCCCGACTTGTGCTTCATTTGGCTGGGATGGGTGTTCGCCCGCACACAGTTAATACAAGTCGGGTCAGCCATTGCCTTTTTCTTTGGACAATCATTTATCATATGACCACTATTCGAACACCAAATACATACAACAGCATCTGCCGTGCATGTGGCCTTTGTGTGGTCGTAGCCCTGACACTTTGTGCACCGAGGGGCGTCGAGGTAGTCCTTAAATGTTAAAGACCACCACCCTCCATTCAAACTACCTATGTCTAAAAACTGGAACCGAACCATTGGGTGCACCTCCAGCACCCAATTCTTAGTAAAACCGTTTTTAGCAGTAGAGGAAAAAAGAGGTCGGATGTCGTCATTAATCAATGGTGTTGGGACCGACTTCTCGGGTATTCTTTCCCAAAGAAATTTTGAAAGTTCATCTGCGCCCCATGAGTGGGGTACACCCCTCACCTCCATCTTAGGCTTTTTCCTCAGTGCTAACTTTGCCTGTAACCCGTTCTCCCGCAGGCCCTGCCATCCTATCACTCTGGTTGCATGAGAGCTGTCCTCTATGCGGACCAAAACTGAGCCTGCTTTAGTTGCCCGAACAATAGATGCATTTACACCTATGTCATTAGGTGACGGAAGTCCATTTATTATATCTGCTGGGCTTTTACCCGAACCACTAATTGTAAGATATGTTGGTTTTGTTGTCAGGGTCGGCTTCGTAGGCAGTGATTTTACGATATCTGCCATCGTCCTTGGCTTATCTTTTTTAGGAATGTTTCCAAGCACTGGAGTCTCATCTTTATTTTCTTGATCCTGAATTTCGTCTTTTCTTCTTTGCTGCAATTTAGATTTCCTCTTGCTTCTTTTGCTTTGAACGACTTCGAAGGTTTTGTTTTCCGTCTGGTCTAGATTACAAGAATAAACATTGTTTGCCTCCTTGGAAGTTCCGGCTATGGCTGCAGGCGGATGCTGGATTGGCTTATCTTCCTCCGGTAGCCTTGTTTTCGGTTTTTCCAAAATTTGGCTACTGATGAGTTCAAGTACATATGGAGATTCCAATGTTTGTTTAACCACTTTTTGGACTAGTGTTGTGATTGTATCTTCTTTGTATTGATCTCTAAGTTCCTTGGCTGTATTGTAAGTATCCTCAATAATACCAACTAATTTTCCGATTTTATCATTAATATAATTCCTCGTTGTGTTATTCATTTTTTTGTCAAAATTCTTGAGGAACGTTTTTAGGTTGCTTTGAATGCTTCTTGCCTCATGCAAGAAGCTCCTTTTACTCCCTTCTTCCGTTTCCTCGTCGGTGTCAGTCGATCTGTTTCTTGGTCGTTTGGCCGACGACCGATGATCCTGGTTTGTACTTCCTTCGATAGACACTTCTTCCATTTTGGAACTTTTACTGTCCATCATACGTCGATTATTTGAAATATAATAATATTTCAATATTCAATTAACCTAAATAAATTTGATACGGTGGGAAAAATGTTATTGCACAATCTACTTATATAAACGAATATACAGTCTTACCTGAAGCCCGTTTATAGTATTTCCCGAATTGTCTGTAGTATTCTATACTTTAGGCGTTAAACACTTCGTTGATAACCACTTGGTTACCTAACCTACAAAGTTCTTCTTATCACAAAAATCCAATTAAAAACAATAAATCATAACTGTAAACTAACGAAAACTATAAATAATAACGACAAAAACGATAAACAACACAAATATAAACACTTAAACTAATAATAGAACACAATAATACAAAATAATTGGCATAAACACAAATTGACACCTTATCACATCAAGCTACAATCGATATCCATCTGAAGCACCTTTGTTGTTTTTATCTACCCATCTTCTTTTTGGTCTTCCACGTGATCACTTGCCAAATCTTGCGGTGTTCATTGTTTGTAGAGTATTCCACATGGATTGCTTAGAGCTACAAAGGATGTAAAACGTAATCATCGTCGTCTCTATGTCATAAGATTTAAATCGACCAGTTTCTGTAAGCATGTATTTTATGGACCTTCATAAGTTCGCATGGAATATGTTGGCTGACCATGAAGTTATAGTATGCTCCTTCCTCTTCTGAGTTCTATTTGGCGCCCTATTATATTTTAATATCCAAGTAATTGGGATATTGGTCATAATCTTACAGGAAACCGGAAGCAGTGCTGTGCCTCTATAATTATCACACTCATACATGGAACCCTTTAGGACATAACACATCCGCAACCGTCCCTTTAAAAACTTTCAACAGCTGTGGTGGTAGGCTGTCTGTCCCTGGAGTCTTTCTTCTCTTAAGCCTGTTGACAGCTATTTACACATCCATTATGTTTTTTTTTTCATCCTCTTTTGGGTCGAGGACCCCAGGGTGGTCCAACTTTTTTCGTCCGTGGGTTTCCTTTGACTGAGGAGCTCCTGGAAATGTTCTTTCAGATGCTTAGTATATTTTCTTTTAATCTTGGCAGTTAGTCACCTTTTCTAGGAATTTGGGCATTTATTGCTATATATCCTAGTGCTAGTTTACTAAAGTCTATTTATTTTTGTAAATTAATGCAGTGACTTATAATAAATAATTCTTTTTACGGTAATCACTTCATCAATTACAATTAATCCTTGTTCAAATAGTATCTCTTCTCTTAGAAGAAACAATAACGAAAATTATAAACCAAAACAAATACAGTAAAATAATAAATTCGTATCAAGACCATTCCATCGTTAAATTATATTTCACGACTTTATTTTGTAATAAATAAATTTTATTAAGGTAAAGCTTCAACTATTTTTAATTAACCACAAATTTCAAGACTTTTTTTTATGATACTGAGTGTATTTTTTGACAATAAAAAATAATTACTCAACATTTCTGCTGTTTAACATATGTATAGAAGGTTCTACTATAAACACAGCAGGACTTCATATGTAAGTTGAAAAATTAAGCAAACAATTTCTTTACTGCAAGTGTCTTTTGTTTTTTAAAAAAACAATTTCACTAAATCACTCTTGCTCCATCTCTACTGGGTTTAGCCTCAGTGACGCGGTTGAGAGAGAAGTTCAGGGATCTCCTGGAATCATGCTTTTCCCTCCACAGTTGGAGGGGCAAGTTTGGCTCGGAGTTCTCTCGCCTGATTGTAAATAGTGTATATAGGTATGTATGTGTTCTTTTTTATTTATTTATTTTTTAGGTTATTTTATACTTATTTATTGGATATATATTATTATCATTGTACATAGAGTGTAAACGTGATCTCTGAACACTATTATAAATGTCCTTTGAGACAAATAGTAATATTTTAAATATATATATTATATGAACTTATATATCAGTATCTTACTCAAATTACATTATAAAACCATATTATTGATTATGCGTTTCATAACTGCATTTTTTAAATCGTTAAATATATAATCTAGAAAATCTATGCGGATCGAAGGCAGAAAATAATATAAAAGATGTCATGTTTAAAAAAAAAAAAATTCTAGAGCCCATTTTCAATAATCCTCGGACATGGGTCTAATAGTTTCATCACGCCCATAAATTCACCTATTTAGTTCCAATTGACTTATATTCCAATTATTTTATTTTTTATTGAACATAATTTTTGTTGATTAATTAGTTATTATTTTACTTTTGTTAATTTTATATTTCCTGTATATATGGTGTGAATATGTCAATATATATAACTATAATTATTGTCCACGTGACAGATTATTATATTTCTAAATAAATAAATAAAAAAAATTAATTTCAATATTAACATTTATAACATAAACTATATAGCCAGTTAGTAGACTGTTTTGAACCTTATCACCAATGCATCTTCTTACTTGACAGACAGTTGCGAAATGGTTCAAATCTATTAGTACACAATTTTCAGTAAAATTTAACTCAGCCTGATATCAATTTCGAACCAAACAATCATCTGTAGTGATATTTTTTGAATGACAGTATTCAAGTATATGAAGATTGAAGTTTGAATAATTATTTTGTAGATAAGTCATTTTTCTCTTCAATCTATTCATTTTTACTTATCTATGGTTTCTTGTTGTTGTCCTGGAAGAATAGATTATATCGTTCATTTCGCTTCATAGAATAATAACAATATGCAGAGGATGAAGGAAAAATGTGACGGTGGGCGAGGTCTATTCTTAACCTTATAAAGGCTCAAATGTCGGCACTTATTTCCTTCTTTCAAGATTAGGGTCAGGGCTTCCTGCATCATCTTATTCTCAGAATAACTGGCATTAATTTTTATAGTTATAATTGAGAATAACCGTAGTTATTTCGAATCGAATGTCTATTACAATTTAATCATTATGTTTATACTTTATATACAAGTTGAAATATGCTATATGAACATAATTATAAGAACATCATTATCAATGAAATTGGGCAGATATTTTTAACCTCTTCATAAGTTGAAAGATTTGAATTAGACCGATCTCTTAGAGATTGATACTAAAAATTAAATAAAAAAGAACTCGGGATTTGTATCAAGAGCTCTAGAAAAAAAAAATGTAAAAGTGATTGATCAAATGATTATTTTTTTTCAAAATATTCCTTCTTTTTAAATACGATCGTCCCCATAATAATAATGTTGAGGTGCAAGAATATCTTCCTTCTCCCTTTCTCGCAATAATTTTAAGTAAAAAAAAAAATACAATTGATATCAAATAAGATACATTACTAAAATCGATTAATATAATTAAACTAAGGCCTATAAGTAGGTATGCAACTATTTTATCATTGCCTAAATATTGCTATATTAAATATTATTTAAATTTCCAATCACATTCAGGGACAATTAAAATCCTAAAAGATTCATTCACCTCTCATGTGTACACCTCCATTTCCACTTGATTTTCTTATAAATATTCTAGTATAAATTTGGAAAAAATATATGTAATAATTTATTAAACATAGGAATGAATATGTTAAGAAGATTTACTTATTGATTTATTTATTATTTCACTTATGTATATTATTATATTTTTTTCTTATTATTTTTATTTATTTATTTATTTTTCAGTTATTCTTATTCATTCCCTTATTGTATGTATATACGGTATGAATGAGTTTAGCCTTAACGCTAATTGCCCTTTATTTTGGCATATTGTACTGTATTGTTTGTACTCTTATATTATTGTTATCATATTACTATTATTATTATATTATATAACTTTATACTTATACTATTTACTATATACATATATATGTGTGTGTGTGTGTGTGTAATAAGTATAAGTATAAACATATTTTATAGAGAATATTTTTATAGACATTTTTACATAACAATATAAACTGTGGAAACATTGTAATTTTATTTTAAGATTGTGTAAATTTAGAAATCAAAAGATTTTTTATTTTTTTTTAAACATTATTCTTTTCAAGCTGGAAAAGTTATAGAAATTTGCCTATGCTATGAAGGCGCCTCCGTTTCTTCTATGTTCAAATAAAAATTGTAATAAATCCAATTGTTTTGTTAAGGTATTTTTAACTATATCCATAAGCATTTAAAACAATACTTCTACAACTTACAAACAAATATATTAATTTTGAATATTCAATCATATATTTGTTTTTTACACATAATAAAAACTACAGGCATTTCGTTTTTTTTTTTCTGTTATACAATAGAATGTCGTACAAATATTTATCTACAGGAATAGCCCATGTACATAACTAGTTATAAAAATGGAAATATTATAGTTCTTTTGTTAACAATATTTCTAATAAAAAATAACGTTTTCTGAACATAATTGTATTTCTCATTTAAAGATTGTTATATGTTACTTCTTTTTTTTAACTTTTAAATTTTATTTGAGCTTTATTTGTTGTAATATTTTCATTCGTTCATTCAAAAAATATTAACCCAATCTATAGCTATGAATACAAATATTTAGAGGTGTCTTTTGTATGAAGCTATATACCCACTTAACCAACTGTTAAAATTTTTACTTATTGATGAAATACCCTTGTATGGTTCATTTAGAGATATAAATAATGGAAGGAGGATATCTATTTAGATAAAATATTTTCATACGGGAGTTCCATCTATTGTATTTAAAAAAAAATACAGCACTTAGTATTTCTGTAAAATTCCATAATTAAGAAGAAAAAAAGAATCTAAAATTCTCTGACAGATGAGCTGAACTTATAAATAATATTTTTTTTATTTATCATAAAAAGTCAAAGTTCTAAATCTAATTTTACAATGTTATTACTTTGATTAGTTTAGTTCTTTTTTGGTAGTAGCTATACTTTCAATATTATTTTTTCTAATGATGTAGAGATGGTTGACCGTTGATATAATATGAAAAGGAGTTAGTCGAGGGTGCCGTCAAATAAATAAAAAATTAAAATATATTAATTATTTTAATTTTTGCCGACGTTTCGACCCACTTTGCAGGTCGTTTTCTGCGCGTAGGATGTGTCACTGCGGGAGGCAGTTGAAACACTCAGTATAATATTAATTCATTAATTAATATATAATTCAGTGTTTCAACTGCCTCCCGCAGTGCCACATCCTACGCCCTGAAGACGACCTGCAAAGTGGGTCGAAACGTCGGCAAAAATTAAAATAATTAATATATTTTAATTTTTTATTTATTTGACCGCACCCTCGACTAACTCCTTCTCATATTATTTTTTCTGTTTAATTTGTTTCTTTATTGTAAATAGAGAGTGAATGTGTTATCTAAACTCTATTATAAATGTCCTTAATTGTGACAGATTGTAATATATATAATTTACAATGAATAAGTGTTGTCAAAATGTAATTTTAATTAAATGACTAATCATTTTCAAAATTTTATTTTAACCACTTTATCTAAAAGTCATGAATTATTTTTTTCATTAAAAATAATGTATTGAAAAAACAAGTAGATAAACGTGATAAGTGAAAAATGTGCCATGTATTAAAATCTAATAAGTGTTAAAAATAATACTGTAAAGTGTTATATTTTAAATATTTTTTTGTTTAATTTACGTAGAAATTATAATTTCTTCACAACAGAGTTGACATTGATGATACAGGTTGATCTTATAGTAAATACAGATAATTTTAATTAAATATGCTGAAAAGTAAACATTTTCTTATTTGTCAATTTTTTTTTATCTAGCTGCATCATATAATATGAAATAAATTCAATTATATTATATTTTAAATAATAAATATACTAATGATGCGATTATTAGGTGCTTAAAGCTTATATTTGATCAAACTCCGCCGTTGGTTAAAAGCAAGACAAAAGTAGAAAGAAGAGTAAAGGAGGGCGAGGTTTGGGAAGGCAGAGGAAAACCTCTTAGCCAATTAGGGAAGAGGACGTCCGCCGTGATAAGGGAAGAAAGGTCGGTGTGGAACTCACAAAGGGTGTTAGGACCAGAGAAAGGAAAAACACAACTAGCCTTTGCAGGAAAGACAAAAACCTTCTGTATGATTTAGAGAGCCTTATTATTGGATTGAGGGGTACGATGAGGACCGGCCTCAATTTGATGGCATCCAATAATCTTTTTAAGACCACAGAGGAAATTGTAAGTCTTAGTAATTATATAGATAATCATTATACTCTTTCAACAAAGAAAATTGGGAAGGTTTTATTTTTTTATTTTAACAAAGAAAAGAAGCCATAAAACAGGTAAACACCCTGAAAGAAATATCCGAGAAAACGGGACTACATATCTCTTATGAAAAAAACAGAAATTATGATAACAGATACCAACTTCACCAAAAAAATATTGGACACAAAATATGGGAAAATAAAAAAAAATGGGAAAACAAGAAAAATTGTCCTCAAATGAAAAACTAAGGCATTACTGTACAGTAGCAGGACCTGTAATATTATATGGTATGGAAACAATCAGCCTTCCGAGCTTAAAGAAAATCCTGAAGATTGAGAGGAAGATTCTGAGGACGATTCACGGACCCAAGGTAACGCAAGAGATATAGGCTAAAATCCAATAAATAAATATACAGATATTTGGAAACAGTCATCAGGACCAGAAGACTGAGGTACTACGGGCACATGGTCAGGATGAATAGTGAAAGACTGAACAGAGACATTTTTGACAAAGTTTGCAGCTATAAAAGTATGAGGGTATATGTAAAACAAATAAAAGAGAAACTAGACAGGCTAAAAATCACGGATAAAGATTGCTTGGATAGAGAGCTTTTTAGGTAAAAACTGAAAGGGTTCTTTTAGGTGGGAGGGAGAGACGAGGGAGAAAATGGACTAAGGAAGAGCGAGAGGAATAGTCCAGAAGGATGTGAGAGTATTGGAGTAAGAGCAAGGCTGAGGGTGTGAAGAGGAAACGGAAATGATATTCGTGTGGTCCTTTCTGCCGGTTCGTGAAAAAAAAAGAAAAAAAAAAAAAAAGAAATTTCATTTATGACGATAGACGCCTGCAAATTGCCATATAATATTAATACTATTAATGTTTAACTTTAAAATAGAAACTTTTTAGATGAAATCAGAAAGAGATTTTTGAAAGCGTATTTGAGAAACAGTTGCATTCGTGCTGAACAATTCATTAGATAGAGGTTGGCTGAGCCAACTTGGCTCTGTGACTGCAAAGGTGCATTTTTTTTTAATTATATCTGTTGTGTCAATAAATGATCATCTCCTCTTTCTAATGTTTATTGTTGTTGCAAATAAGAAAAAAAAACTGCTGATCCAGCAAATATCAAAGCTCCAGCAAAAATACTTTAAACAGATAACTCCCTATAAGGATGTCATGTGGTCCAGTATACATGAAAGAAATGTTCTCCTTCCCTTTGATGTGTATCAGAAGGTATGGAGTATATAATCACGTGAATCGTTCCAGGAGGATGTATATTCAAAGATGCTTCAGTCAATGATTGTACACTACTTCAATGGTCATTCCATTCATTAGTGGTACAACGATTCTTAAATCGGAATCAACATATATCATTACAGCATTGTTTCTGTAGACTAATAATTCTATTTTTACTTTTATTAATCTAGATATGTAATGTATATTAAGGGAAAGTATTGATATAGGGAAAATTCTCAAATCTGAATTTTCAACGAAAATACACGTTTTGAGGTCCCCTTAGTCCAAACAACCAAGTAACGCAAAATGGTTTGTGTATGTGTGGATGTGAATATTCTAGCTCAAAAATGAAACTGATATTAAGTATTTAATATAAGTATACGACTGAGATGTTACTGCAAATTTTTCCTTAAAATCGGCTAACCGGAAGTGCCACTTTATATCAACGCTGAAAAACATTTTTACAATTCTCTCAAAAACGGCTCTAACGATTTTGCTTATACTCCATGCATCATTATATATTAAGTAGTCTTTAATATCACATAGGTCTTATTCCCATTGATGTCACTTTAGAGGGCTTAAATGCCTAATGTTCAAATACACCTTTTTCTGATGTACCTTTAATATGGTTTATTTTAAAAAAAAATGAACTCTCTTTTATTGACACTAACTATAAAAATGGCTAAATATGAAGTTTGAAAGAATATGATATTTGGAAACTGGAGAAAAAAAGAAAAATGCTTACCCAAGTTGAAAATACCTCTCCAGAAAGAACTGTCAGAAGTTATACGTATAATATATCGTTCGAAAGCGGAGAATTTCAGGAAAAATAATATCAAATAAATAAATAAATAAATTGTAGAAGGTGATGAAGAGTTTCGAAAAAAAAATCAGAAAACTATCATTAAATGTAAACTTTTAAATTATGTTCTAATTTTGAAAAAAAAAAAGTATTTAAAATCTACCACATCAAGGCAATATCATTGTTTAAAATACTAGTTCATTGTACTAGTGTGAAAGAAGAAGTAAAATATAAAAATATTACATAGATATATTTATAATCTTAAATACATTTACTGTAGTTTAATAACTCTAGATTTGATAAAATATTTAAATAATTAGTTATCTATTAACCGTTTATTCCAGAAATCAAGTAACCTTTTAGAAAATTAAATTAGAGAATAATTCAATGAATTTATCCTTTGTGAAAACCCAACATTATCCACATACAATTATTGTGACAACTTTTGACCTATCCATGACAGGCAATAAAAATCTCGTCATTTTAGTAAACTTTAAAATGGAAAATAACAGTTTAATAACTAATTGTCTTACAATCCATAATCATTTATACATTAAATATTCAGATGTACTTTTATATCTCTGGGCATATATGAGCCTTTCGTTTGACAGACTGACTAACTACAATTTCAACATTCTTTATTATTAAGTTAAGTGATGTTTCTAGTGGCAAATGTATACCTTCTTTCACAGTTCTATATTCCAACATTGGAATCAACTTACTCACTGTGTGTATAGATAACTACTCACACTAGAAATGTCACTAAAATGACATTACTCAAAAATGTTGAAATTGGAGTAATTAATTCTGTCAACTGAAAGGTTTGGAAACTGAAGTTATGTGGTTTATAAAAGCAGACAGAGTAACTAGATTTTTATTGCCTACGTACATATATATATATATATATATATATACTTTTTGTAATTTCAATGGTCTTCATGATTTGTTATCTGTAAGCTTTAAGCTTTAGCTCCGTTTAATATTCACTTAAAAAAATTTATAATATCCCAACATTGTCAAAAAAATTTCATAAGAGCCAGATAAACGTATTCTTATAATTGAACCGAAAAAATTTAACCACATTGACAGGCAAACAGTAAATAGAAAAAGGAACAATAGAAAGGAAAGATAACCTAAAGTAAAAAGATAACTTAATTTCTTGATTATTGCCAATTTTTAGACTAGATAAATGTTGCTCCTGTTTGTAATAAATTCAAAAAGTAAAAACAATTTTATTAACGTGTGTCAAATAATGTAAATAAATAAGACACATTGTGCCACCTCATTAGCAAAAATAACCTTTTAATTTCACCATAGTAGACTTAACTGAGAGGATTGTCTGGAAATAAATTTTAATCCTTGGAATAAGTGGGTTAATCCCGCGAGTGACTTGATATTATAATAGTAAAAGACATGATAAATAGCGATAAAGATAGCCGCAATGAGATATAGATAAGAGGAGGGTTGGCAGGGAGGAGGGGGGGAGTGAGAAGGGAGGGGTTGGAAAAGCGAGAGGGCTTCCTTAATGAAACTCGACTCAGAGTAAACGGCCTTTAATGCCGGACCATTAGCAGTAATTCATCCCTCGGCCCCTTTGATAATAGTTGAGATACTATAAACCATAAGATCTCGCTACCGTTTTATTTTCTTTTTGATATCGGTCCACCTGTCAGGAGTCCTAGCAATTTATTTTTGCTCGCCGGCCTTAGGACATAGTTCGTGAGGCGATTACTCTGGAAATGCAGTAGGATCTTACAGCCGCGTTTTTACGGGACCATCTCCCGTTAGCTTACTTAACTTCTACACACATTTCGCATATCTTCTATCGGTGAATCTCATATAATCTCCAATGTTTATATTTATAATCACATATAAATAAAAAAAACATAAATGATATATGAATGTATATCTATCTATTGTAATGGCTCTACAATCCTTAGTGGGTCCTGCCCTCCTCAATGAACTTCCGCCAAATTTCTCTATACTCTGCGGCCACTTTCCATTTCCTGACCCCCATCTAGTATCTCGCGTCACCTGCCACACCATCTGTACATCTCAATTTCGGTCTGCCAGCTCTCCTTGTAAAGAATCATGGTTCTTCAATCACTCTTATTGGGATTTCAGACCTCTCCATCCGAGCTATGTGTCCTGCCCAACTTAACCTTCCTAATTTTATACTCACATTCTCAAAGGTATAGGAGCCTAGAGATATTCTTTGGTTTTGTGGATGCTCTCCTTCTCATGTATTTTTTTTTATTCTCGTTAATGTGGAGCCCCATCTTTTACACATGATCCCGCAGCACCTCACTCCTGGCTTGGCTCAATTACTTCTCCTTATATTTATGGGTATGTCAGCTGTAGATATCACTCACTATACTGTTGGTATGACCGTTTAGATTTGTATAAAATCGTTGGTAAAGAGTTGTAATATGCTGATAGCTGTGAGAAGGTGAAAATCAATATGTACAGCTTTGTTAGTCTAATACTTTTACAATCAGTGGTAATAATTTTGATTATAAGATTTGAATTGTTTTTCAGGTGGCTCTTATTGGCGATACCATATATCTGTGATGAGTATGTACATATGTGTTCAAGAAAGTGTGTACTTAGTTCTACCATACATACTGTTACAAAAGTTGAACTTTGTTTACATCCGTAGGTATTATTTAAATAATCCTTACATCTATCAGGTTATTTTCTTTACTTGTCAGGATAATAATCCCAATTAGTTTTTGTTATTCTTTAGCCCAGTTAACATAGAGTGGGGTGATAAAGAAAACCGAATAGCTGTGATCGCCTAAAACAAAGTTGAAAAATGTAGATCAGAGATTTTCAACACTTTGAAACAATTGGATATTAGCAGTATGTTTGTATATCGCACTATAAATAGATATAATGAGACCCTATCTGTATATGACATACATCGACCGCACTGTTGGCCGTCCACGCACTGTGATAACGGCAAATGCACCGAGAGTAGTGGCTACTCGAATCAGAAGAAATCCCATTCGAAAACAAATCATGTCTCGGTAAATAGAAATCTCTGTAAGATCAATGTCTCGTATAATAAAAAGTGAACTTAGGATGGGTGCATTTCGAAGAATAATAGGACTAAAGCTAACTACTTCGCATAAAAAAAATTAGAGTGGATAGACCCAAAGTGCTCCTTGCCCGTTACACCAATGGTCTTCATAGAAAGACTTTGTTTAGCGATGAGAAAATTTTTACAACTGTAAAAAAATGTAAACGCCAAATTATAGTTCATACCCACACAGCTCTAAAGAAGCCCATTGAGTCATTGGAAGAGTTGAAAGAGGTTACCACTCTTTCTCAGTGATGGTTTTGTAGGGAGTTTGCTTTGATGGCACCACAAAACTCCATTTTTGTGAAAAAGGAGTTAAAGCAATCGCTAATAACTATCAGGACGATATTTTGGAACCTGTCGTAAAGCCTTTAAATGGTACTCTGTTTGCTGGAGTCATTGGGTTTTTCAGCAGGAATTCCCTCCAGTTCACGAACCCAGGTAAAAACAGCAGTGGCTACAAAAGGACATTCCAGAGTTTATCTAATCTTAACCCGCTATTTATCTATTTATTCCGAACTGGAGACAATTTTTAAATTTATTTAAAGCTTAGAGCGTTTTTCTAATAAGTGCTGAAGTAGTCGGAGTTCATTTGTTCAGGAGAATCATTTGGAATCTTGTCGTTTCAGTCTTGTAGGGGATTTCAAATCAGTCGTTTGTCCAGATGGAGTCTTATGTATCGGATTGGTTCAGCAGAGATAAATAGGTAATTTGTTAAATGGTACTGTGGGACATGAAGTCATAAATTAACGGCAAAGGGTAAAGGTAATTTTATGGGATTTATTGAAATTTATTTTAATCCTCCAATTTTGACTTCATTCTTCGAGGTTTGTGATGTGTGATTGGAGAGTTTGAGAATTGTTGGATCATTATTAACTGATAGGACACATGCGACAGTGTTGGGATGAGTTGCGATGTCAGCTGTATAAACTGTGCAAAGGATAGGATATAGGATACTACTATAATGAACACCAGCAGAGTTGGGGAAAGAGGGTGGATATACATTGTTGTGATTTACTTTTCAACATATATCAATAAGATAGGAACGGATAATGAAAAAGTATGCAAATGGTAGGACTTCACGAAATATGTACAGTTTCTACTTAGTTTTGAAAAAGTGTGTTCAGTAGATTTAGCCGTTTGTAAAGGTTTTAAGTCTTCCGTTTTGTTTTTGTATGCTGACCCCATGTCTTCCTGTCGAAGTTAAGTCCAAGATAAAGTGCCTTTTGATATTAGTTTTCCCTGCCTGTTCACTGTTAAATAAAATTCCTCATAGATTATTTTACAAGGCTAGTGAAACGAGTGCAAATGTTTACAACACTTTTGCATTAATATGCATTACATAAACTAGAAGTATACATTAACTAAATCAATTCTAGTGCTTGATTACGGATAACTGATACATTATCGTATTAGTGGACTCCATTTTCTTCCTCCTCTCTAACATTCTCTCTCTCTCTCTCTCTCTCTCTCTCTCTCTCTCTCTCTCTCTCTCTCTCTCTCTCTCACAAACACACAAACACTTTTTTTTATTTATTATAATTTAATTTGTTGTTCTTCGTTATTCTAAAGGTAGACCAACCCCTGTTATACAACTGTTCATTTAATTGTATTACTCGTTGCTCAAATTATAAATAACTGTAATTTACATGTATTCTGTAGTTCAGATTGTATTATGTTTTAGCAACATAAAATAAACTGAACGAAATAACAATTATGACAAATTATATATAACTGTAATTTACATGTATTCTGTAGTTCAGATTGTATTATGTTTTAGCATCATAAAATAAACTGAGCGAAATAACAATTATGACAAATTAATAATTTATTAAAAAATCTTTATTATACATCGAACTTTATTGCCAATTTATATTTATATTATTATGTAATTATAATTATTCTTATTGCAAATATGTAACCACAGTATATATCCAATATATCCAGTTTCTTCATATAAGTCCAACATTAATTTGAGCCTATTATTTTTAATATTTTCTTGTACGTTTTATTGAGCTTCCTTTTCTATTTCATAATTATATCACAATTTGTAATAAATAATATTGAACATAATGTAATAATTCATATACTGTATTCAAGGGAAAAAATTCTAGATGGAAAAATATCTCCTGTCACGACAGGCATTTACAAGCTGTTTGTAACTTAAACAATCTAATACAGCTTTCGGACTAAAGCCCTCCCCACCCCCTCCCAAAAAATGGTAGAATGGTAGAAAAAAATATTAAAAATTATTTCGTAAAGTATTATTTTTCGTGTAATTACATTTAATAGGACATAAAGAAGCACTTAATCACCATTCCATATAGGTTGTTAGTATATTTTTTTTGGAGTAATTATTGTTATATTTTTTTTAAAAAAGCAGTCGGGCTGAAGCCAAAAAAAAAATAAAAAAATTAAATCCTAGATCCGCTAGTTGCTGTCATCTTGGTTAAATCGAACTACCACCTCCAAATGAATACGGATGAATTTCCTATACATATTTTTGGTCTAAAATTTTTAAATTGTAGGAGAGTAAGAGGTTATAGGAGGTTGATACATAATATGCACATATAATGTTGTACCATAACGAAGACACCAGGATGAAAATCTTTATTTCGTATTAGGAGAATAGGATGTGTAATAGGAGCTCAACACATATGTAATTAAATGAACAGTTGTAAACTTAGGGCTAACAGGAGAACAGCTGTAATCTCCTATTCTCCTAATACTAAATTAAAATAATATATGACAATCGTTAAACATTTTTTTATATAATAGAGAGATGTAGTATTTTGGCTAGTTGTCAGTACTTCATTTATGTAGTTCAAAAAAATACATCCTCTTTTCCAACAGGTACTACTTTATCATTCACCTAGGTATCTTATATATTTTGAAACCATTTCCTTTATAACCTATACCACTACCAACCTATGAAGTTTTATGGTTTCAGTACAATGACAGGAAGTAATGTTAACTAATTATTTAACTAATAGCATATAACTACCCATAACTAATTATTTAATTAATAGTACACACTTTATAGAGGCTGAGTTTGCCCCAAGAGAGCCTCCCGGTCCCAGGGTCGATCTATGGCTGATGAAAAATTAATAGTGTCATCAGCCGGATTCGAACCTGGACCTTCAGCTCTGGAAGTCAATGCTCACCCACTGAGCTACTCTGCTCCATCCAGGTCCTTTATAATATAGTAATTGCAAATATATTACAAAAAATATTTAACTTTTGTTATATCTGCGATTCGGCGTTCTTTCAGAAAATCAAGGAATTGTCACATAAAAAAAAAATAAAGAATTTAATTTTAAAAGAAATTTATTTTTAGCTATACACATTTACATAGCATTACACATTTTTTTTTACATATTTCACATTTACAATGCAATTAGCCTGTGAGGACAGGTTGGTAAAATTACAGCAAAGAAATTATAATCATACATCATACAGCAATTTTCTTTATTTCACATCTATGATACATTAGGCCAGAAATAAATCCTTTTTTTCTTTTTAAATTTTCTTATATTCTTAAAATTCACAAAATTATTCTCCAGGCAACCGTTTATTTATGGATTTACATCAAGTTAAACTATTCACATGTAAGTTATATTTGTAAATAAAAAAAAAAAAGAAATATTTGTAAGTATATATATATTTTATATTGAATACATTATAGAATTTAATATTCAAAGAGATATGCACGATGTGAATCTAAAAAATGCTTATAAATATTTGATCATTTACTTACTTTCTAGAATTGTGAACATTAAAAAATTAGAAAGTTAAAAGTTCTTAATAATTAGTGACTTGTATTCTATAAACTTTCATAAAATTTCAAGATCTGATCCATCCTGAGCTTACAGTCCATAAAAGGCTCTTTGGTAAATATTTTTTTGGTTGAAACTAAGTTTCTTTGGCTTCCACCTTAGTGCACAAAATTAATTGGTGGTGAACACATACAGCAATATATAAATTTGATATCGAGACAATGTATCATTACCCAATACTTTTTAAACAGTATATACACATTGGACACATCACAATCGTTCCATTATTTTTTTTTCAAATTTAGTTCCACTCCTAATTTTAAAAAAGAAATTTTAATATCGAGAGATTTATAATCGTAGTCTAATGCCAATAAAAATATACATTTTCAAATATATTAAAAAAATAGTTGACCGCATGTTAACCACATCTGTCTGCACTAAAACGGTCTATATAAAAGGTTTAAAGTTAACAATTATTAATATTTATATAATTCAAATACGGTAATAAGTCGTATTATTCTTATACAATCAAAAGTTCTTAAAGCATTATTTTTTTTTAACTTTTTTTTTTTTTTATCTGTTTCTCTATACATGCAATTTTCTTCTGTAAACACTCATTGAATCACCAAAATTGTGCTTGAACAAAGTGACCAATAATTACAACAAGACTAGAAAAAAACTATAATTATAAATATAACAACTTTATAATAAACTCTGAAATAAACAATACGATGTCCGCAGTCACACCGCTAATAAATAAGCAAATCCGTAAATATATAATTTAAATATTCACAATCGAAATTCGGTTTTTATCCTTTTTTTTTTATAATTTTTAGTTTATATTTTTTTTTCTTGTTAGTTCAATTTTCACAAGTAAAAGTTGAAAGATGAATGTAACACACATAGTGAACAGTTCGTTCGTTATTCATAAAAACAAGGTAACACTGATAACATGGATAAATAAAAAAATCTATGCTAGTACTTATTAGATAAAGGTTTTTTTTTTTTTTCTTCAAAACGTAAAACAAATACAATTATTAATAAAACAAAAAAATAAATAAATAATGTCGAAAAAAGATGCAACCCTAAGATGAAGATTGACCCTGTGAGTTGGAGGTTGGAGGCTCCAAACGCTGAAAGTGTTCTTGCAGATGTTCACCATGGCCGCCGTAGGAAGACACTCGCCCGCTCTGGTCCTGCCAAGACAAACATTGATTAGTAACTCTTGTTAATTAGCACGGCTCTGGTCAGTTAAGCCAATCTTAGCAGATATTAGTCTTGCTAAACAAACAGCCCACAATACTAATAGGCCAAACATAATTATAAAATGCCGGCAAATTTTGAAATATTGACTTATTAAAGATTTGGGAGAGGGAGGGAGGAGAAGAAGAAGGAAGTTGTGATTTGAAAATTAACTTGCTTCTGTAATAGTTAGGTTCTGCAGGTAAGTTGTTGTTGTTGCGCGAGCTTATACAAATATTAGTTTGGCCAAAACTTTCTGTCTAATTGCCATAGATTATTAACACTGGTGGGCAAAATTAAATGACCCGCAGTAAACTGGTTCGGGATCTATTGGATTAGTTTTAATTAAAGTTTTTAGCAATAAATCCCTCTTCCGATTTATAATTTACATCATTCAATATTTTTCAAATTAAATACTTAAGCACTAAAGTAATCAAAGAATCTAACATATTTTTATCCAATCTGCCATTACTAAGATTACATCTAACATTCAGTGAATTTTAATAGATCTCCATGATGTTTTATAAAGTAATTATACCATAGGTTGAGAACTTTTTTTATCATTAGATGCCGCAGTATTTTACAGATGCTATTTTTATTTATCATTAAATGCACATAGTCCGTGGTACAGACTCATTTTTATCAAATGATTAACACATGACTGAAATTTTGTAAATAGCTTCATCTCATCGTAACCTACAAATATTTAAGTTACGAAAATTCTCGGAATTGGGGCGCTTTCAATTTGGAACTCGACAAACTTTGTCTATTCAATTAGGTACTAAAAACTAGTAAATACCCATTTGCTTCCCAGTTCGTGCTCGTAAGATGATTTGATCACGAAATCGATAAAAAAGGTGGCCTACAAAAATATTGTGCTGTATGGCTTATATAACCTCGTTATTTTGACAATTTGGGGGCGTATGTCACGCCAAACGGCTCAATATGGAAGTTACGATCTTATGATTCAAGCGCGAAGCAAATGGGTATATACAAGTGTTTAGTCCCTGATTAAATAAGCAAAGTTTGCCGATCTCCACATTGTAAACGCCCTAATTCCGAGAATTTTCGTCAATGAAGTTTTTTAGGTTACGATGTGATTAAGCTATTTACGAAGTTTCAGCCGGATGCTATAATAATTTGCTAGAAGGAGGTCTGTACCACGGACTAACATGACCACATACGTATATTCAACTTAATTCTATTTTTATTATGTCCATTATACCTAGATTTGGTGTCTTGAGGTTTTCGTATAAATAAATTAAGGCCGTTATTCCACCAATATTTTATTTATTTGTATTTTATCCCGACAATGTATCGGCCAACACTAGGGCCATTTTCAAATCTGGAAAGTTTTTGTCATTATTATATTACAACTTAATTACATCTACACTTAAAAGATTGATAATATTTTACATAATTAGTTAACTTACGGATCTTTTTCATACATTTACTCTTGACATCGATTATTATACTTTTTTCAATGTTTATTACGTACATAAACTTCATACATTATATAAACTTCGTTGTTACCTTAATTGAGTCCTCCACTAAATCTCCATATTCAATGTCATTTTCATTTTTCTGATAACAAATTAAAAATGTCCTAATATTTCAGGGTTTACTCTACTTCAACTCTGGAGTAACAATAAAAATTATCGAATGAATATATATTACTAAAAATTTGAAGATTTCCGTAAACCACCATTTAGAAGTGAAAAATATAAATACCTTTTCCGCAAATGTAATTTTTAATTTGTTATCAGAAAAATGAAAATGACATTGAATATGGAGATTTAGTGGAGGACTCAATTAAGGTAACAATAAAGTTTTTATGATGTGTAAATGTATGAAAAATATCAACAGATTAACTAATTATATAAAATATAATTAATCTTTAAGTGTAAATGTAATTAAATTGTAATATAATAATGACAAAAATATTCTAGATTTGACAATGGCCCTAGTGCTAGCCGAAACGATGCCGGGATAAAACAACAAATTAATAAAATGTTGGCGGAACAACGGATTAATTTATATAAACGAAAAAATACTTCTATTTATTTACAAAACTTCATAACATAAATAGTTAAATAATCATTATTTCTAGAGCTGGATTAATAAATATTGAACCAAAACGTTTAGGTGCCACAGCTACGTCACGGAGGCTACATTCGGCCTATACTACATCTATGATCTATACTACATATAACACGAGAGTATAGATCCCTTTTCCAGTTAACAGGCGATGATAATGACTGATGATGATGAATGAGGTTTCAAACAAAATGAAATATCATAGAGGAGTGAAAAATGTCATTTTCAAAACTTGAAACCTGACTCATACTACAATGAAAGACATTACAATGAATTAGATATTTCAAAACTCAGATGGATTCAAAATTTAATGAGTCTATAAATTAAGAAAAAAAATTTGTTTAGAACATTTGTAAGCAGACACATATCAACACTTGGTGTTAGCCGAAACGTTGTCGAGATAAAATAACAAATTAATAAAATGTTGGTGGAATAACAGCCTTAATTTATATAAATGAAAAGTTAATTCTATTTATTTATACAATTCGTAACATGAATGATTAAATAATCATTATTTCTAGCGCTAGATAAATAAATATAGAACTAAAACATTTAGAGGCCATAGCTACGTCACGGAAACTACATTCGGCCTAGAAGTTGTAGGTCCCCCCTCTCTCTCCTTCGACCTATAATCTATACTACATATAACACGATAGTATAGATCCCTTTTCCAGTTAGCAGGCGATGATAATGAATGATGATGATGAATGAGGTATAAAAAAAAATGAAATATCATGTAGAAGTGAAAAATGCCATTTTCAAAACTTGGAATCTGACTCACACTACAATAAAAGACATAACGAAAAATGAGAGCCTTCAAAACTCAGATGGATTGAAAATTTCAAACTAATACTGTCTAAAGAAAATAGAACAATATATTGGGACCGTTATATAATTACAGACCGCACGGTGGTAAACAATAAACCGGGCATATTTTTAACTGGCCGAAAGACGAATAGTGGCAATGCCATTGATATCGCGGTATCTAGCGATGATAATGTTGGAAAGACGATATCAGAAGAGATAAGACAATATCAATATTTGTGCCAAGAGCTTCGGCAACCTTACAGACTTGATCAAGTACAAGTATACCCGATTGTAATTTCCAGCTATGGCCCCATCCCAGACGATACTAATTGCTCGGTTGAAAATTTGAAATTGCCTGAAAAAAATTTTGGAAGAAGGGTAAAAAGCAGTTCTAGGCACAGTGAACGTCGTCAGGAAGGTGAATATTTCTGGGAAAACTGAAGTAAGTGCGATATTCGAAAATAAAAAAATAATTAAATTAATCTCTATCGGAACTTAACAGTTAACAAGTGGTTGATAAATTGATTTTCTTTTTTATATTAATTTTTAAATAAATAAAAACTGGTAAATTAATATTTATAAAAATGATATACATAGTGAACAGATAAATGAATTTTGAGAAATTAATTAAATAATTTATATAAATAATTTGTCTCAATCACATTCATATCTATGGACAATTAAAAATAGTTGAATGCATACCAACATTTTCTGGTTGATACTGTTCTGATTGAGACATACATTTATTCAAATTTATAATTAGAGTATGTTCAACTATTAATGACAGTAGCGCGATGTTGATGAAACTTTTCAATAATGATCTAATCATTGTACTTTCAATTTTCGTATATAGACTAAATTCCTGAAAAAAAATCAGGAAAAAACGTTATAAAGAAAAGAAAAATGTTGTGGGGCCTAACTCCTTAAGTATATATTATATGGTAAAATTTATAATAAAACTTTTGAAAGGTAATGAAATCCCCTACAAAGCAATATAAAAATCGTTCATTTTGAACAACTATTAACGAAGTTTCAGCTATCCTGGTGTCAGAAAGGGGTGAATGAGGGAATAAATATGACAAAGTGAAAGTAAGAAAATCTGTTGCCCTTATCACACAATCTTCACTAATTTCTCTACTTTTAACAGAAAGTATTGTTTGACAATACTAAGCTATGGCAAAGAGGTTTTGATCAGTAAGATTAGTGAGTATTGAAATTTTTACACTGATCTACCTTAAGCCGGTTTACATTGCTTTAGTTTATCAAGTAAATCGTACTCAAATCTTTTGTTTTTCAGGAAAATAAATCTAGTTCAATTCTTTTTTGTCTCTTCATGAACATATGTAAAGATATAAAAACTTTTCTGGAATAGGTAGGAAAGTCGTGTGAGTGGACACACCAGATATTTTTTAAGTTAAGTTAAGTTCTAATTAGTAAATTATTATATGTCATGGGCTGAGTCATAAAATTTCCACAATATAAATTATTGACCTTTTTAAATAATACAACAATGGCCACGGAGGAATATTTAGCGTTTGAACAAGATGAGCTAATGCGATTCCAGTGTATAAACAAAACATGACGAATTTGCAAACCACCGGGTCCGAGGAAATTCAGATGAGGAATTCACTAAACATGAACTATATTGAATAAGAAGCCAATTCCCCAGGTCAAGTATAGCCGGAGTATGCATAAACAAGCCCTGATGAAATTTGCATTTCATTAACCCACCGAATACTGATTCACCGCCAACTAAACCAATTAAATAACATTTAGCAATATTAAAAGCTGTTGAAACAGTTCAACGGCGGTTTTACCCATTTTCAAAATAGTTCTTAATCAAACAAAATAATAAAAAAAATTAATAATCTTGCAAACTATTTGATTATAATAATCTGATCTTTATTCAGACGGTTTTCTTCGTCCTACATAGTTCATACCGGCTATATATACCTACCCACCTCGAGTTCTGTTTTTCCACCGCATTGTGGAGGAGAAATGTTAAAACAGATTCGGGGTTTTCGGTACTTAAGCTAAGTGTGAATATTATATCAATGTATGAATGAGAATAAGATCGTTTATTTTATTTTAACTTAATTTTAATTTAATATAGGTATGTATGTGTTTTATGCATTTTGTAATTTCTTTATTTTTTCAGTTATTTAATTTTTATTACTTATTTTTCCATTAAATTTGCCACTGCGTTGTAACGCATCAAGCAAATGCGTTGGCGTTTATTTCATCTTCTTGTATTCTTGATACTTGCTTAACTTTTCTGCAGAAGAGGTAGAACGAGTGGATTTGGATGATAGAGACTAGAAGAATGAAATGTTGTGTACTTGTTGTGTATGTATTATTTTACTTTTGATATGGTCATGTCGGTGTGTATGGTGTGATTAGAAATAAACCAGGGAGCATTGACGATTTTACGAAGTATTTTGGATAGTGTGGTTTGAATTTTGTTTATGTGTGTGGACGGACCCTGTGGACGAATGGAACCCGAAAGTTCTGCTCCGTATGTCTAAATAGCTCTTAGTATGTTGGTGTGAATACAACTAGTAAATATGAAAAAAAATAATGACATTACCAGGCTTGAATAGATACTAACCACTGGTAGCACTCCCTAAATAATTCTAGGTAAGAATATCATGAGGCCATCTCCTTTTCAAACGCCTAAAAGGATTGTTAGGAATCGAGGAAAAAGCAAGGGTGGAAACAAGTGGATTCGGATGGAACTGGAGTTTATCATGAAAGGATAGATATCTGGATCGGGCTCAATCAGCGACATATGGTACATTAAGGTCTTAATGAATGGTGTTATTTGTAACATAGTATGGATCATTAAGGATTTTACAAAGGATTTGGTATTGTAAGGATTAGATACGATAGGAATTCGATGGTTTGGTAGAGCCACAAAGCACAACACCGTATGTTCATATACGTCTTATTATAGTTATGCAGATAAGTCTTTTGTAATTAACTGAAAGTTTTGAGCGTTTGTCTAGTAAGTGTTGGAGCAGTCGGAAACGTCGAGCAGTTTCTTAGTTTCAGTAGTTTGAGGATTTCAAGTAAGACGTTTATCAAAGTGGAGGATTATTGAAAAATAATGTAGGACAAGAAGTCATAGGTTTACGACTAAAAAAAAATTAATTTCCTTTATATCAATATATGAATATTGACATTTTCTTAACCACCAAGATTTAATAATAATGTAACAATGGCATGTAAACGTCTAACCGTTGGTTTGCACTTTTATTTTTCATCAATATTTATATCTTTCTCTTATGAGATATAAAAAACGCCACAGAATGTTCTTTAAAATCAACGTTATTGGAACCGTTGTCCAGATTCTGTCTTAAAATAAGAATTAATAAGTATCGCACATATAATGCACAATATACACATACAGGTACCAAGTATATTTGTTTGGACAATAAAAAGTCAAACAAATTTGACTTGATTTTTGCATCGCCAACTTATTTTTATTTTCGTTAATGGTTCCATCTATAAGCACGAATAGTAATTTAAGAATTTAGGAACGTATATAATATTTTAAGTGGAATAAACCAGAAGCCTGAAAATAAATTTGGCTTGGTGGTTAGGGGTGGATTCAAGAGTAGATCACTGAAAGGGGTTAATTGGCAATAGTAGAGGACGGAAATGGGTCCGCTAATTTAGCAGTGGAGAAGACAAATATGAAGGTTGCTTGGCAAACACTATCAACTAATTTAATGGAAGTATCCACCGCCACTTTGATAGCTATCATAGGCCTTACACGTTTGCCTGGGGTAACCGTACAGACCTACCCTTATTTGAACTAATCACTATTTAAATTAAATACTACATAATTAACTATTTCCATAAAAATATATTATTAATTTGAATTTAGGAATTAATTATTATTTGTTTTAATAAAAATGTTTTCGTGATGATTCATCACAAAGGCGAAAACGTTAATACAATTTTATATTTTCTTCGCATGCAGTTTTTAAGCTTTTAATCGAATATCTTTACGAATCAATCTACTTAGATGAAATTAATCAAATTTTATATTTTATGTTCGATAATAAATTCATATTAATAGCATATTGGATAGTTTTAAATAAATATACAGTGGATTGATAATTGACTGTATTGAATAATTGGAGAGAAGATTGTCGTTGTGTTCAGTCTCTCTTTCTCATTTTCCTTTAACTTAATTTTTGTGTTGTTTTTAATCTGATATTTTACGTTTATTTTGAATTTTTACTGCATAAAAATGTAGTCTGTGACTCTGTCGTGGTCAAGAAATGTAAGATGTGAATATTTTAGACGTTTAATTTTATCACAGAAACAATATCTACGTCGGTCATTATTGTTTGAAATTAATATCCTTCAAAAAGCTCTACGCCAATAATGAAGATTTCCTAAAAGATTAAATATAAAAAAAATAAAAATACTAATTAGTAATAACAAGTAATTAGTTGATAATAAATATTTACTAATAATTAAAAATACTATTAACTACGTTTTTTCTCTGCAATAGAACATCCAAAAGGGTTACATCCAAAAGGGTTAGGGTGAGACAAATTAAAAATTATCTATGTAAGTGAAGTAGATTGGGAAATATAATAGGTAAAGGATGAAAATCACCAATGGCAAGAGACAATAAAATATAAATATTCAGAAAAGAATGGCTATTACAAAAAAAATAATTGAACTTTTACCATTTAGCTTTTGCGAGTCTCAAAAACTAGATTAAGCAACAGTTACAAATTATTACGCAAGAGAGCACTGGGATTTCCCTTTGAAACAACTGGAGCTCAAGTGCCTCTAAAGCTGGGACCTTTGAGAGGAACCTTATTGTTACCTTTCACGAGCAGAATCAGACTAAATTTCATATTAAATCGTTGTAAATGCTGAACGAAATCCCTTACTGTGCTCCAACGCATGCCGACGTTTCAGGCACAAAGCCTTTTGTGTTCCTTTCATGTCGTCATTAGATATATTATCCAACTGCAGAAACATCCTCATTTTATTTCCAGTAATAATAGTACTATCTACTTAAGAAAACACAAAACATATACACGGCAATGCCAATTAAACCATTTTATTACTTTCGACACCATTTTCACTAAATGGATATTTCAAATATTTAAGGTATAAAAATTTCCTTCTTTTTTTTTTATGTAAATAGAGGTTTTAGAGTTTTCCAATTGGGCCAAGCAATCCAAAGGTTATTTTCTGTTCAACAGTTTTCAATTTTATTCCAGTTCCTCAGTCATAAATAATAATAAAAGGCTTAGTGAACCCGAAGGTTCGATGCCGACACCATCAATCGCTTACTACACACCTCCCTCCACCGTTCGCTGTCCAAACTCAGTCCCTTCAATCGGCTTTAATGCAATCCTCCCACTTTCGCTTCGGTCTATCCCTCGGACGTTTACCATTCGTTACAGCAAATATTAAGATTTTAGAAATTCTCTCGTTACTAAGCCCAACAATTTTACAAGCGCATTTGATTCGCCGCGATACAGTTCACGCAATTCGGCGTTATGTAACCGTCTGAACTCTCCGGTTAACTCATCCTTCTTCGGTCCGGATATTCTACGCAATACTTTATTTTCAAAAACCTAAAGACGCTGCACATCCCTTAATGTAACCGGTCAAGTTTCGCATCCATAAAGAATTGTTTGTAAGATAATGGTTTTGTAGATTCTAATTTTTAAGTTTTGGGACAAGAGGCGCGAGCTATCAAACCAAAGTTTTGTCACAGAAAAATAATAAGCATTTCCCGCCTTCAGTCTAACCTTCAATTTCGTTTTCGTGATGAATAAATCAGAGTCTTATATTTTAAAATAAAATCCATTATTTTTTTCGAATACCGCGGCTTTTATTTTTAAGAGTTTACTACAAAAATAACCATTGAGCTAGAAAAGATCCATAAAGTGATTATGTAATAAATGGAAAAATCCAAATTATAAATTCACGAGTCTCTAACGTACAGGTGAATAGTTGATCTGCCAAGCTAGGTTGTTCATATAAAAAAATTAAAAAAAACTAGTTTTCTGAAGTATGTTCGACTTTAGCTACAGCATGACTTTATAATTTGGATTTTTAAATTTATAGTATAAGAGTTTATTTTATTATAATTGTAAAACATTAAAGTCTAAAAAACGATGTTTATGTTGTTTTTTTTTTAAATAAAAAGAAGATTTTTTTATCAGCTCACCGAGTACATCATTGCTGTAAATAAATGCATGCTTAGCTGAAACCACTACTTCGTAAGCACTGAATCAGCCCCTACCCTCAGACGGGACTGTTTGCTGACGCCAACAGAAACGAATGGACAATATACATGCTACGAATTTCAGGTATAATACTTGAAATCGAGTTATCAAAATGAATAATAAACACATAAACATGCAAGTATGAAAACAGTAAGCATAATGAACCATAATTAGAAATTGTTTAAATATTTTTGGAATAGACGAAAAGTACGAACAAAAAAAAGTACAATAAAATGAAATAAACCTCATGACTTCAATTTCATTTTAAAGTTTTAGAATTATAGTTAGTAGAGGGAGTATTCAAGTTGCTTAAGCACGTGACCTGGTTCTATCAGCATCGAATGTTATAACTCCCACGGAGCAAGGACCCAAAAATCGACCTCATCACAGGTCGAATACGGAGATTTGATTGTAAATTACGAAAGTGTGTGTTATTCTGAGTAAAAAGGACCTTGTCTGCCGTACCAGAGCCGCTGCTTTCAAAAATGGCGGCTGATTTATGAAGAATATTAGGCCACTAATTTGACGATCGAAACGGGAAATCCATTGCGAAAAATGTTTCTATTTTTTAACTTGTATATATGAGTTTAGATTTGTAAAAAACATAATTGCTAACGCGAGCCACTAAGAAAAAACTTTTTACTGCCAAAAAAGTCAGATTAGTTCGATATTTTTGTTGTTTTGTTACCTAGAACTCCTAAACGATGCATGATATCTAATAATGCATTCTTTAATAAATTAGAGAACGTTAAATTGTGCGTCAAACACGTAAATAAACTTTATAACTTGGTGATGTGATAAAGTAGAAAACCACGGTCAACCAACTCTGATTTTTACCAAATTTGTATATAAATAAAATAAGTATCAACTAATTTAATGTAGGTCACTTAAAATGTCTAAACCTATATATACAAGTTAAAAAAATAAAAACTTTTCTTGCATTTTTCCCAATGGATTTCCCGTTTTGGTCGTCAAATTACTGGCTTAATATCCATTAAATCCTCCGCCATTTTTTAAATCAGCGGCTCTGGAACAGCAGACAAGGTTCTTTTTACTACGAATAACATACCCTTTCGTAATTTACAATCGAACCTTCGCTTGCGATGAGGTCGATTTTTGGGCCCTGTCTATTACGTGGTTGGGACTATTACGTTAAGAGTGATTTAGAATCAAAAATTATTAAGTGATTTTTATAAGAATATTTTAGTTTTTAATTAATTCTTTTAAATTCCTGCCAAATATTTGTTTTTATAAACATTTTACTAGATCTTAAAAAAAATTAAGGTGTTTTACATTATAAGAAATTTATTGAAGATATAGTTGTATTTCATAATAATTAAGATATATTCAATGATGAAATAATGAAAAATTGGTATTCACAAATGAAACCCCCCCCCCAAAAAACCGAAGATTCAACTTTATCAAAACTATACAAAACAAAATTAGTTTCTATTTTTAAATTGCAATACCCTTCGCAATTAAATTGTATTTGATTAATCAAATAATTGCTCAGTAGTTTGGTATATCAAACCTCGTTTTTATAATTTTATACATACATACATAATATATAAATAAAAGTTAAGATGGTAGTGCTTAAGCTTATTTATGTTAGTCTTAACCTAACAGTTTGGTTAGGTTTGCAACATTATAATAGGACAGATTCACAAGCGTATCCAGGATTTAATTTTTGGGGAGAGAGGGCTTCAGCCTGAAAGTTTTTTTTTCATAAAAATAACGATAATTACTTTGGAAAAAAAGAAAGAAACTAACTATCAAAATGAAATGGTTTCTAAGTGATTCCTAAAGCCCTTTTAAATGTAATTACACTAACAATAATACTTTAAGAGATAATTTTTTAATATATTCTTTCATAAAACATAGTTATATTTTACAATTTTGGGGGGAGGGGCTTCAGCCCCAAAGCTCCCCGTGGATGGATTGGTGATAGGTTGTCTACGATTAATACGATCATATATTACTGGTTTCACATACAACCGGGTTGTTTCAGGATTTCATCGATAGCTCAAAGCTATATGGCGCGCCATTTCGGAGTAGCGATTTAGCAATGGTACCAATATTAAATTCACACTGTACTTTTATCATTATATCGCTATTGATAGTACAAAAGGTCGTATGTGAAAGTTGTTCTTTTTTTTTAAGAAGAGCAAAACGATTATTTGTTTATTATTTTATTTGTATTATTATTTATTAGTATAATTTAATAGGTTACTTTTCTCTGATATTTTTTTTTATTTACCTGACTACTTAAAGCGGTTGCAGAATAAAAAATGACACCTTTAGCGCAATGAGAATAAACATGTAAAATTGTTACATGCGACCTTCTACACAAACATTAGCGATATATTATATTATATATTCAACTCACCTTTAACATAATATTCAACAATAAATTACATTTACATAAAGTTTATACGGCCATATATAAACCACGAGTTAAAATAGTTTAAGTCAAGAATTACGCATTATTTTGACAAGATGAAGTATCTTGGAACGGGTTTGCCCCAACCCTTGGTAACAGATGTACCACAGATCAATACAACATAAGCTGTTATTCCGGTTTTTAACCTTTGTGTTGACTACCTCTGTGTCTTCTTCACAGTAAATTGCTGAATGGACATTTCCAAACGCAATGAAGGAATGGCATTTTTTTTTTAGCAAAAGCAGTAGTGCGTGAAATACGACAGCGGACTTCAAGATGCGGCATTCATATGAGTAGAGGGCACAAAATATCAGAAATACGTTGGAAGGCACTTTCATGGGAATATTTAATTGAGCATATTTCCATAAATATGCAGGTAATAGTGTTCATTATATGCCAATTTAATTTTTTTTTAAATAAATTTCTTTATTGAAAACTTTAAAAATCTCTTTGGCATATATTGTAAATGTGATCATCATTCGTCAACTTCCTCTGCTGGATTAACATGAATGCTTGATTGGAGAAACCTCCTAGCGAAGGCACTCTTAACGTGATGTATTAATCGGATCTGCGATCGGATTAGAATCCGTCGAGAGTATTAATCGCCTGCGTGAGTTGCGAGTAATGTGTCTGGCGTCTGTGGAATGGAATGAGTGTAAATAGAGCACAGATCTGGACCTAAAATTTTGAATAATAGCCCATTACAGAGAGGATGAAATGCTTAACAATTCCCTTGCTTACAATAAACAGGTCTGCTTTTAATTGTTGGAGATATTTTGATCCATATGTTAAAACACTTCAATTAGTAGACTCCAGCCGAGTTTACCCGAGCGCTACACATCGGAAATCTGACGGCTCAATCTAATTCTGTCACCGCGTAAGATCAAAACGCGCCTAAAGAAGTTTTACTTCAACAAATAATTATTTTTTTTTATTCATATGATATTTACAACTGTATAAAAAAAATACATCCAGTAAATTCGCACATGGATATAATGACATGAAACACATGTTGAGAAACTAATAATATGTCTACTTTAAAAGATCACCTGGCCATTTTCTTTTCAGAAGCCTCGGAGGGTTATCAAGAATTGAATAAGGAAGCAAGGTTAGAAACAAGAGGGTTGGGATGGTTATGAAGTTTCTTATGGAAGGATAGATATCTGGATTGGGCCAAATCTGATACATAAGAATCATTAAGGTCATTGTGGATGATTTTATTTGTAAAAAAGTAAGGAGCATTGAGGATTTTACCAAGCATTTCGGATTGTAAGGAGTGGGTACGAGAGGAATTTGAAGGTTTGGTGGAGCCCCATAGCTCAACTCCGTAAGTCCAAATAGGCCTTATTATAGTCATGTAAATGATTCTTCTGTAATTAATTGGAAGGTTAGAGCGTTTGTCTAGTAAGTGTTGAAGTAGTCGGAAACTTCGAGCTGTTTCTTGTCGTTCTGTCTGGTATGAAGATTCCAAGTTAGACGTTTGTCCAGGTGGAGTCCTAGATAACGGATTTGTTCAACAGGAATAAGTTAAGTGTTGTTAAAAGATACTGAAGGACAGGAAGTCATTGGTTTACGACGAAGGGTAAAGGTAATTTGATGGGATTTATTGGAATTAATTTTAATTCTCCTGTTTTGACACTATTCTTCAAGGTTTATGATGTGGGATTGAAGGGTTTGGGATGGGGGCGGGGTGGCCGAATAGGCTAAAGCGTGTGTAACAGCACCGCTAGTTGCCTGGCAACCGGATAACAGAGATTTGAGATGATATAAAAAGTACGAGTTCGCGTCCCGGTACCGGAGGGGATTTTAAATTTCCCCGCCCTCACCCCCCGGCCCGGGAAAATCCCGTATAGCCTAAAAGGCGAGGTAGGGAAGAACAAAAAAAAAAAAAAAAAAATGAAGGGTTTGGGATGTAATAGAGGGGTCGTTATTAACTAATAGGATACAGCATATGTGGTGATGACAGTGTTGGGATGTCAGCTGTATAGACTGTGTAAAGGATAGGACCTAGGATACTACCTTGAGGAACACCTGCAGACTGGGAAAAGCGGGATGTATAGACATTGTTGTGATTTACTTTAAAATATCTATCAGTAAGGTCGGATCGGATAATGAGGAAGTATGTAGATGGTAGGAATTTTCGGAGTTTGCGTAGCAGTCCCGGGGGCCAAACTCTATCAAACGCCTGCTCAAAGTCGAGAAAGACTCCAGAAAAAAAAAAGTATAAATAAATAAAGTAAAAAAAACTACAAAAATAAATATTTTTAAATATCGAAATAATTTTTAATCGGTGAATTAAAATTAAAAATTAATAGAAATAATAATATACCAATTTAATTTCCTCATAAGGTTTTCCACTTATATAATTATGAGTTTTGCTGTTACATTAAAATAATATATATAGGACAAATATGGTAATAGGTCTGTTATAGGAATTTCAATTAGATTCGAAAATCCATGTTTGTAATCACAGAGGAAACTGTTATTAATAACATCAAATATGAGTTAAAATTAATTACAAATATCAGATGAGGGGAGGCATAATAAATGGCTAATTAACTAATGATGTAGATTCGGTCCAACTTACCAGGTAGCCTTCAAAGGCTGATAGTAACCAGGCTCATCAATATTGTCAGCGGGCCAGCCAATGTCCTCCAACTCCCAGAACCTCCATCTTCTGTAACAGATTATTTCCAAAATTAATCTCTCTCAAATTATACATCTAGGCTGTCCATGGAAATTATTATATAAATAACTAAAGCATAAATGTATTAATATAATTACTACTTAGGAAAATATTTATTTTAACAAAAATATATTATTAAAATAATATGTAATATGGTGTAATAAAACACCTTGTTCCGTTTTATTTAAATGGGACTACCATAATTAATTTTAGTTTCACAGGTAATCCATTTTAATCTGATTTTTTTTTTTTACTTTCAATTACCACTATTGTATATATATATATATATAGTAAGAGGAAGTATTGCGACCTTGACAATTTTTTAATCTGAGTTTTCATCGGAAATATCCCGAAAAATGGTCTGTGAACAGTCTAGCTTAATAACGAAAAATCGTACGAAACTAAAAATGCATACTTAAGTTAAATATATGGCTGAGATGATACAGCAACTTTTTTGCCAAAATTGGCTAGCCCTAAGTGCCACTTTATATCAGCGATTTTATACATTTTTACAATTTTCTCAAAAACTGCTCTAACGATTTTGATTAAACTCATAATATCAATGTATTTTAATTAATTAACTTTTAATATCATTTAGTTAATATCCCTATTGGTGTCGCTTAACACGGCTGTCCAAAGGTCAATATATGAAGAAGAAATAAATAATACTTTTTAATCTGATTTTTTATAGTGATTCATTTGCCTATTGCTCATAAATAAATTAATCAAATATTAGTGTTTTAATCAATTTAATAAATCAAACGGTAATTTTTGATTATATTATTTATGACCAATATGCAAATGAACCACTTGCAACTATAAAACGAACGAAGGTTAAACATACATGATAAAAAATATTATACTGATATCTTTTTATTTATTCTCTTGACTAAAAACAGTATTTTTTTAAAAGAAATAATAAATTATAATCGTAGCCTTCCTAGACAGGTTGTATTTAAAGAGGTGAGATAATAGACCTCCAGAGGTATTAAATAGTTTATATTAACTGTGGTACCTTAGCTTTACGCAGAAGAACAGGAAATATAATTTTTTCGTTATGTTTTTTTTACTAACAAAGTGAGGCTGCCGCCAGAGGGTCACCGATTTCAACCAATTTTTTTTTTTGGTGATACTACATCGAAAAATATTTCAGCGTTGTTCTCAGTGGAGCCTAGGAGCCGTGAAAAAAAACTTATATAATTTCAAACAAATGTATGTATACAATGTGAATATAAGTGAGCCATTTTAACGAAATTCCGTAGCATTTGAACACCGTTATTTTTAGTCCACATCCAAAAGCATTGTCGGAACATTGATCGCGTAACAATTGTTCAATAGCATACATACATAGCATCAAATATTCATATATTTTTTTGAATCTATATTCAAACAACAAAACTTTACATACTGACTTACAACAACCAACCATCGACCAACACACACGTACTATCTACTCCCGATTTCACCTTAAACTACACTTACATCGCAACGGATTTATCAACGACATGGCCACAGCTGACATGCCCATCAGAAGACGACTAAAGAGGAGCTGGATGAGAGATCTCCTTTCCTAAATTATGAAGTAGACCAAGACCAGGAAGAGGTACTGCTGGGTACTAATCTTCCTCATGCCTTAAATGTCAACTATATTTACAACGAGATCACATCTGCTTATTCTCAATACTATGACAGGTATGGATGGAAGTATGAAGAGAGAAAAAAAATCTATATTTAGGATTCTGGAATGTTCCGGATTAGTGAATATCCACTGTATGTATAATAATACATACATTGAATTTAAGATAAGGGATCAGCACAATTAAAATTAATGACCATACATGATAAAAATGCTGTATAAGTAGAAATAATAATCCATTTAAACGAAATTCCGTAACATTTGAAAACCGTTATTTTTACTCCAAATTCATCAAATCAAATTAATCAAAAGCATGGTCGGAACATTGATCGCGTAACAATTGTTCCAGGAATAAAGGATTTTCTTTTTTACAGCCGGCCGTACGGTCAAACGGTTTGTAGTGAACATTGTATAATTTTTTTTTCCTCTTAAAGTTGGTTGCCAAACAATTATTAAAACTCCATCGAGCCAGACTTCGCAGCCTCCTCCCTATCCAGAAAAGGCGGCTAAGTGGATACCTAAGCAAATGAGGAAAATTGAGTTTTTAGCATTGAGCTCGTGGAAGAAATAATGGAAAGTGCTAGCCCGGCGCTGTTAGCTTCGACCCACTTTGGCCGGCCTGATGTTTGAAATTAAAAACCATTTATTTTCTGTTAATTAAATGTCAACAGCAGCCGCTTCTAGCCAGAACTTGTTGTTATTTATCGTCACCAACTCATACATAAGTTCTTACCTCCACTTTCTCCGCTCAGAAAATTAACTTAAAGGAAGAAAATCTAAGGCATCATTATGATCACCTACGAATTAATAATTGATTAGAAAATCAACAGTTCGATCAGTTGGTATGTTTTAAATAAAAAAACGCTGCAAATTACTTCACAATGGTTTAAAATCTAAAGGAACATTACATTCCTAGTTACAAAGACAAATAAATAAAAGGTGATTCCAATTATTCCACTAAACTCTTTTTTTTTTTATCATTAGTAATTTAAAAACCAATCAAAGGATATAAAATTTCGAGGAGAACATATTAAAAAAAAACTGGAGACCATATCTTTGCTCCTAATTGTCCGATTTTAACGATTTTTATTTTTTTTAGGAAATTCCGTTAACTTAAAAAAAAAAAAACCATATACAATATCAACGGATAGTAATGTCGATGAAGGAGGATCATCCTCGGGTGACCTCTGATTTTATATCCAAATTTGAAAAAAAATCGGTCCAGTAGTTTCGGAGAAAATGCGCGGACGGCGGACGGACAAAAAAATTTTTATTCGTTTTTCGAATTCTACGTATCCTAAAACGTGAAACCTCAAATTTTGGGAGGGGGTTAAGTTTTTGAATTTTTTGGTCGATCACAATGGTTCATTACTGAAAATAACGAACCAAAACTATCACAGACGCAACTTGAACGTGACTCTGAACAAATCGCCTTCACATGAAAAAATAGTAATTTTATTTTTATATAAATTAGGCCAATTATCACCAAACATTTTATTGATACGCTATTTAATTCGACGTTTCGACCATACTAAGGGTCATTTTCGCAAATAATATGTTCAGTGAACATTAAATTGTCATGGTCTATGGAGGTTTCGCCTACGTCATTTCTGGAGTGACTAAATATAAGTTTATATAAAAATAAAACCTCAAGACACCGAAATTTGGATAAATGAACAGAAGAAAAAAAATAGAGAGTTTTTTTAACTTTCTAGCCGCTTGGAGTCATCTTATTTCAAAAGTAGGCCGTTACATCGAATTTGAGAACTTATCAAGAAAGTTAGCGAGGGGGTAATTCACCTTTCCTCAAAACAGAGGCCACCTCCAGTTTACTAACACTCTGAAGGCTCCCAACACGCGAGCTACCTCCTTAAGGACTTTCGACAAGTGTCCTCTTCCTGACCTGACACAGAACTTTACTTCTAAAGTCCATTAATTAATGCGGCAAACTTATACTTTAACGATACTTCATAATGTGAGTTAAGTTGACGCCTTTCCTAACAGCTTTTACTACCCCTTTAACAACCTCCTGGCTAAAAACTACTCCCCAGGCTATGCCCAATTAATTAAATTTTATCGGTTCAATATAACGACAAATTATCAAGGGGATGGTAATGTTTTTGGATATGAAATAACTTACTTGGGGAATAAGTTAGAGGTCAGGTCTTAATTAAGTCAACATTTTAATAATCATTGTAATAAACATGTCAAAGTTATATATATTTCTTTATATTTTCATCAATTTATTCATAAAAGCTGTAATTATGACCAGCCACAAAAATCTTTTCTTACCAGAAAATATGAAAATGGTGACGTTAAAGGAAGTGCAGGAATTTTCACGGAAAATAGTAACGAGAATTGGTTATAACCAATCAACGTTAGTCATAGTTTTTTTTTTTTTTTTGTTTTTTTAAAAAGGCACTGTGGAGTGAAAGAAAGGAACCGGTAGAGAAAAAAAAACGAACAATTTGACGGCTTAATAATGCGAATATTTTTAGAATGTCGTTTCAAAACTGATAAAGAAATATCCGGAGATCTTGTAGATAGTATTCTGGTAAATAAAATAAAATGTTTACAGGGTATACAATGTCTATGACCGCGACTTTAATTTAAAGAAAATAAGAAGCGGTTTTCAAACGCCAGATTAACGGTTACTTATTTTAATAAGTACCTATAAAACAATATTATAATAATAAGTGTAAGCGTAATAATATGTTTATTGCCTGAAAATGCATAGTTACGAGAAAAATACCTCATTTCACAAGTAGAATTTTCAGGTATTTTATCTAAAAGGTAACAGACAGATAAATACAATAAGAACAATATTAATAAATAATATTATATACTGCATTATTTTTTAAAGTGAACCAGAATCCTTAGATAAGAAGAATGCAATCTAAAATACTAATGTTAAGAAGTACTTAAAATAAAACATTATGATATTAACTGAACGGATAGTGATATACTATTTCACAAGTCTGATTTATAGGAGTTTAATCTAATGTAAGAGGTAAAAGGCCGACAAATAAAATAAGATAAATATTAATAAATAACTTTATTCTTTATGTTTATTTAAAATAAACCCCCCAAAAAAAATAAAGTCCCATCAAAAAATTAAAATTTAGCGAAAATTAGGATCATCCAATTAGAAACCTAGAACTAACGTTTATTTACCATATGATGACGATATGATATAATTGATAAAAACGAACTGTAAAATAATGATGAATATCATAAAAAAATTATCAATATTCACTGACAACAATTTTAATTGTTCTCTCATATCGGGGAATAATGTCGGTAATAATCATTTCTCAGTTCATAGAGAAACTGAGAAATTGAAAATAGCCCAGGTCGCCGAATTTAGTACACCTACACTCAATATTTTGTTTTTTGTTAAATTGTTTCATTCCATTATTAAAGTATGGTACCGTCCAAATGTATTATAGTTTCATTCACAGTTCAGCAAAATGTTAGCCCCTTCAATAAAACATAAACCCGTAAAAATATGCCCAGTCCAAAATTTTGATGGCGCAACTTGCCCAAAGTTTTGTATAGCGGACTCTACATGATAATTCATGAATGACTGACAAATATTGCTTAAATCATGATGACCCTTACACTTATTAATCATACTGACGCATTTTAGCTCAGGAGACGTTGAGATAACAGGCAGTGTGGATCTGGTGCATTGTCGATTTATAATAATCTGTTTCATTAAAAAGGCTTATTTAGCCATTCCTCCTTTATAGCACTGGACATAAAGAGAAAAATGGTGATATATTAATTACTTCCTAGTGCCTGAAAATCGTTTTGACAAAAATTAAGAAAAAGTATTGCGAAAATAATAAATTTGCTGAGAAAAATGGAAAAAGAACTTACAAATATATTCAACAGTTAAAAATTAATTTTTTTTTATAAGTGAATTAAAAAGTTTCCATTTTTTTTTTTGGAAAAACCACTGCCCAAATATAAACAAGCAGTATGAAAAACTATTCCCTTTTAAATTTATCATGTAGTTAGTCTCTCCAACACTTTTACCTCAGTCTCCCCTCTACTTCTCGTGATTGAACCTTTGATTTTCGGAAATCCGCCAAACACTTCGATCAGTACCTTACACGATCATCGGAATGCAATTCTGAATGAGCATGGAAGGTCAGCATATAGCTTTTCCTTATATTTTATTTAAACACTAATATATAATATTCATGAAAATGTTTACGAGTCATGTATGCTGTCAACAGCTGTTATCACCAATGAAGGTGAGTGTAACCTGGGCGTGAATGTATTCGTGTATGGTATGTATATATTATACAATCCAAATTATGCATTATATAATACAAACAAGAAGGGCCTAATTGGGAGGGGTCTGGATTCACACCAGTCCATGATTAGAGAGGGGCGGGCGTTGAATAATAAAACACAAGGTGCCATTGGCTGTTCCTTACCTGGACTAGACCCTTTCATCTGGTCCAATCACCGCCGGCAAAGGGATCTCGGTGCATATTCTATCAGGGCAGGTGTAGCCCCCACACGTGGTTGTTTCTCACAAAGGCTACGAGCTGGAGCGAGGTGTCGGAAAGCATTGAAAGAAATCCTATTCAAATATGGAAAAAGCTCGGAAGGGGGAGAAGAAACACAAGGCTACTGGTATTGACGTTTGACAGAGAAACGCATAAAAAAAAAAAAAAAAAAAAAAAAAATTAGGGCAGTGCCAATGGTGTAATGGGGGCGGGGTGGCCGAATAGGCTAAAACGTGTGCACTGCTTTAGTGCACACGGTGTAACGGTGTAAGTGCCAATGGTGTAACTAAACTTCACTTGAATAGTTGTAGAAATTATATAAACATTAATTGCTGTTTTTTTTCAATGCCAAATCAGTGATCAAGCAGTATTTTCATGTTGCAAAAGATATTTTATTTTAAATTTTTAAATATTGATCATACCAACACCTTTCATTGCGAACATCAAAAATATTATAGGGATGGGTAATTATTTTACTGACCAATTATTAGGATGAAACAAAATTGTCAGAATTTTGATTAGGCTAGCCGACGTTTCGACCCAAACATGTGTTTCGTCCTCAAGTCTATCAGAAGAACTGGCAGAAAGCATTTCTTGTCTCGACTTCCAAAAGATAGCTCTGAGGATGATCCAAATGTTCAGGTCGAAGTATTTTTAGCCAGCCTTTGTCTTTTCGCGGAAATGTGAACTATTAAGAATATTTTCAGGATACTTCGGAATAATTTTTTTATTACATCTAGCAAACGCGTGTAAAAAAAAATTGCACCCTGTCTTCGCAATCATTACAGTAGCAAAAAAAAAAATTAACTGGCAGAAAACAAGTTAGAAAAGTAAATATCGAAGAAGAAAAATTTGGATACAATTTATTGAACCGGAATCTCTTGCCGATATCAAAAGTGGAAGGTTCATATACTTTTTTTCGTAATTCTTTTAGCTCTTAGCTACGAATGAAGCTTGTCTTTCCGCATTGCGTCGAGTCTGCTAAATTTTTACAGGAGACGAAATTGCCGCAAAGGAAGCGCTTCTGTTTTCCCAAGCAGGCAGCAGCCACCGAAAAACAGTAATTCAGTGTACTGGTGGCAATAAAAACCAAATATCTAAACATGCAACGACACTAGAAACTTTAAAACATATCCGTCCCTATTGTGGTATAAAAGTAAATAAACAAGCAGACGTCGCATCCCGAGCGGGTCGAATTGATGATAATATTGAGGTAAAATCCATCAACGCTCCTCATGAGAACTGGGTGATTCAAGCGAAATCTCTTATAGCTTAAAATCATATATATTTTTGTACTAAATTTTGAAAGTTCTTCTAAAGTAGTATCACACATCCACTACTATCTATTGTTATTAACTATTGTGTGTTATATGAGTCTTTCAGTTACAGAATAACTAACTCCAATTTCAAAATTTTAAATTATTAGTTTTAGTGATATTTCTAGTAGGAAAATTTAAAACTTTATTCACAGTCCTATATTTCAACACTGCAATCATCTACTCTCGAATCAACTTACTCACTGTCTGTACACATATTTTAAATTGTCCAACAAAAATATCACTAAAATGACTCTACTCAAAAATGTTGAAATTGGAATTAGCCATGCTGTCAACCGAAAGGCTCATGTAATAATTGTATCTCTGATGTCATATTTTTTACAGCCCTGATGATGACCCAAAAAGCTTAGGTTTAAAAGTAGACAATATTACAAATCAAAAATATTACTGGGTTCTGAATATATATCACCCACGATATGTAGAACAGTTCACAAACTTCCATTAACGATTTTATGAAGCGTAACTGAACGACATTTTACAGTAAGTCCGCGATTTCTTCTCTTTATTTCGCAAACATAATGGTTATATGGTAGAAGTTCATTCATAAAATATTTTAAGCATTTTTAAACACATTTCACCCTAACCATCGGGATGAATATAATCAATAAAATCAAATCTATTTTGCCAGAGGTTCCTGAACCAGTAGCCACAACCCCCAATACCGGCGAAGATATTAGTTTTCGGTAGACTGACCAGATCGGGATCGCCTTTGAAGATAGCCGACACCCTGTTGCTCATTGATTAATATTGATCAGAGATCGAAACCCGATCCTCGGTGAGAAAGACTCTCAACAGCCATTTAGTACAGCACTTTGATGGAACCTGATATTCACAGGCACCACTACACGTAGGCAGCAAAAGGCCTCAATCGCTCCCTGTCAGGCCAAGTTTCATCACCCTTCAATAAAGTTCCAATAGGAAGTTTATTACTTCATTTAAAGCTATATAACGCGAAATGAATTAAATTAAATCGTCAATATTTGCTATGCCCCTAAGAATAATAAAATTGCATTATATGTGGGGGCTAACGTGTGTGCACAGCACCGCCGTTGCCCGGCAACCTGATCTGTAAGACAAAGGATTTAAAAATAGTATATTAAAAAAAAATTACATTATAAATCCCATTACATCCTAAATCCATAAAATACAATGCAAATTCGCAATACAATTACTGCAATATTTATACATTTAAATGTAATATTAACCACTGGATGAAAAATGGTCCGGTTAAATATTCAAAAAAAGGCCAATAGAAATCACAGGCGGATCTACGGGTGAGGGAGGGGGGGAGGGGCTTTGGGGCTGAGGACCTCCTCAAAATGGTAAAATGTAACCATGTTTTATAGAGAAAAATATAAAACAGTTATCTATGAATGTAATATTGTACCTGTAATTACATTTTATTGGACATCAAGAATCACTTAAACACCATTTCATTTAGGTAGATAGTACCTTTCTTTTTTTCCAAAATAATTATCGTTATATATATGGGGAAAAAAAGGTTTGAGCTGAAGCCTCCCACCAAAAAAATAAAAAATTAAAACCTGGATCCACTAGTGATAGAAATCATTTTCAGTTTTAATTTAGAGATTGGTGGATCTGAAAGGCTAGCAGGGAGAACTTTTAATATGTTTACCACCGAACTAATTCCTACCTAACACTAAAAAAAAAGTAAGGACTTTAGACCACACGATAGAAGTGAAAACATCGACAAAGCGAGATTAATAATATGAAATATAAATTATAAATAATAGGTCATTACAAAGAGGACGAAATTCTGAACAATTCTATCACTTAACAGTATGTAGGTTCGATATTTAGTTTATGAGATATTTTAATCCATATTTTCAATAATAGCTATCATTTGGTTTCAGACATCATTTTGTCCCTTTTCGCCACTTTAACACGGCGTGCAGTGCAACAGGACAAAGAACTTTTTCCTCTCTCTTTCCATTAATCAAGATTTTTATTGCTATGGTAAAAATTGCACTGAGAAATGTAACCAATTAAATGCTGTATACCTCGTTTGAAATAAAACTCCATCAACCAAGATCCATGTATATTGTTTTTATTTTAAAAACTCTGACTGTTGGAGCTAAAATATTTGAGTGATTCGCGTTGGCTAAAAGCTAAACAGGTTATGAACAGACACTGCAGACCGCCGGTGAATTATGAAAGAGGCCAACCCTTGCATATTTCAAGGCCCATTGAAAGCGGGGTAAAAGTTTTATTCAGCAACAAATATACATTAGGAGTGTCATATATTATTCACCACACCCGGCCGGGGGCATGGTGGCCGATTGAGTTAGGGCTACTTCTTATGAAATAGTACAGCAGATGTCTTCTCTTGGTGGAGGCTTTTTGTCCGGAGAGGGAGGAGTTTTTGTCCGGAGTAGCTGAGGAGTGTTGGAGGGTATCTCGACATCTGGGTGCTCGGCGCATTAGCGGCAGGTTTCTGGCTACACATCTTCTTCTGCCCAAGAATAACCACTGAGAAAATTACAACATAAACCACACGATAGAAGTGAAAACATCAACAAGGCGGGATTAATAATATGAAATATAAATTATAAATAAATTATAAAGAGGATTAAATGTTTAACATCTCCCTAGCTTACAGTAAGCAGGTACGATTTTTAGTTCCTGAGATATTTTAATCCATATCTTCCATAAAACTTGTTATCATTTGGTTTGCGACACTATTTTTTTTTCCTTTTCGCCTCTCTGACACAGCGTCGCATTAAGACACAATTTTGAATAATAACCCATTACAGAGAGGATGAAATGTTGAACAATTCCCTCCCTTACAGCATACAAATCCGATTTTTATTTTTTGAGAATTTTAATCCATATGCAAAAGCAATTCAATTAGTAGACTCCAGCCGACTTTAATTGTTACAAATCGGAGATCTGATGACCCAATCTAATCCACTCTCCACAAAAAAGTGCGAAACGCGCCTAAAAAAGTTTTCACTTCAATAAAAAATTGTGTTTCTTTTATTTTTCTCAATAATCATTGACTGAATTAATCCATTGTACACAAATCGTTATTGTAATAAAAACAGTCTTATAATTACCGACTACTGACCAAAGCATGTGTACTCTTTATATTCTGTTATGTAGTCGAATCAAGCCAACTTTACCCGAACCTTACACATCAGAGATCTGAGGACTCAATCTAATTCACTTCTCACAAAAAAAAAGTAGTAAATCCGCCAAATGAAGTTTTAACTTAAAAAAAAATAAAGTATTCTGATTTGGCAGTATTTGTTGCCTCATTGCATGCTGTCTTTAATTATATATTAATTTATCTATTAAATTATCCTCAAAATTATTTCAGATTTATGGTTTTAAAATTAAATAAACGATACAATTATTAAAAGTTAATTGGTAATAAAAAAAATTTCCATTACAATTTAATGTGACATTCCATACTGTCTTGCTGACGTTTTGGAATTTTATCCCAACCTCGGAATTATTTTTCCATTACAATTCAAATTCTGAAATACATGCATGATTACAAGAACATGTTATTAAAAGTTAGATTTATTAATTTTTACAGGTTACTAACTTGACATGTGTTTTCTATTTGTCATATAAACCATGTCAAATGTTTCGTATATTACTAATCAATACTTTTCATGGGGCTGCACATCACCAAACCACTAAGAAAAGTACAAAATATAAAAAAAAAAAATTGTGAAGTGAAAATCTATTAAATTGTTCGGAAAGGCAGGTTGATGATTTTAAAATAAAATTAATGATAAGAAACTATTTGTGTAAATCAAAATACGCTTCATTATTCTTAATTAATTCCTACATATGACTTGATAATGTATCCATTTTCTATAAATAGAACGTGGAATCATTATTATTATTTTATAATATTCTAAAAATTTACAACGGTATACAAATTAATATGCATTATGTAAATATGATACAGAGAAATACAATAGGCTTATAGATAATCTACCCATTAGTAGCACTCTATCTAAAAAAGTATCTAAATTAGGAGATCACAAAGGCATCCTCTTTTCAGACGCATGGGGAGGAAATCATTATTATTCAACAAATTCTAAAAATTCATTTTCTAACGCAGGCATTATTGTAATTTAAAGAAGAGATAGAGTTATTTATTGTTATTTTAAAAAGTTGCTCAGATGTCTATAAAAATGATAGTAAGTAAGTGGGAAGTCTGTAGGACAGTCTATAAAACCTTTGTTTCTATTTCGGAAAAGAAGTGTATCAGAAACTTCATACAGAAGATTTTTTCGGTTGTTTGATGCACGAAAAACCCATGTCTGAAGCTTCTTCATTAACTTTTCGATAGCGTTTGGTGGTCAGCGATGGTCGATTTGTTATCTGAAAGTTTCAATACAAGTTGTCGAACAGTTGTTCTAGGATTTTTTTCAATCGAACCTTAACGAACATCGTCATCAAGGGAAGAATCCTTTATCGACCATATTTATCATTAAAATGTCGTTAAAATGTGCACTCACTCGCATTACCATCATCCCACGCTTCATTAATATTTTTGAACTTTTGGGCTCTGTTCTGACCGATTTTAAAAACGAAATTATCACCCTTAGACGTTTATGTGTAGGCCAACTTAGGGTTGTATACTAATTTGTATACAGTTTCATAAATTTCATATATAATAACAATTTTTTTTTTAAATTTCTTTATTGGGTATTATAACAATCTGTCTGTCGGACATTGGTTATAGTGAGGTAGGATGACATTCACACCATATGTACAAAAAAATAAAATAAATAGAACAAAATAATAATCAAAAGTATATACAATAGACAATAAAATAAAATAACCTAAAAAATAAGAAAATTAAAACTAAGGAAAAAAAAAAAAAACACATGCATACCTATATACAATCAGGCGAGGGAACTCCAGGAGAACCCTGCGCTACTCTCCCAACCGCGTCACTGGTACTAAAGCCAGCGGAGATTGGTCGAGAGCACTTTAGCCACATACACACATGTCTTGAGTGAAGAATCTGGCCATTGCCAGAACTCCAATTTATATAAACTACAAAAGGTCGCGAGGCCACTGCCGTTTCAACCTTCTTGGAGGATTATAGGGATGGGAGATGCATGATAGGGATTGTGCAAGAGGATTTGGGTGGTAAGTAAGGTTCTGGTGAAATTTGGAGAATTTTTCTGGGATAAGGTCTAGGACAAATGGGATGTTAAGGTCATGATGTAGGGTTTTGTTGGATACATAGAAAGGAGCATCGACTATTGTTCGAAGGACTTTAGACTGGAAGGATTGGATGCGCTTGATGTTAGAAAATTTTGCTGATCCCCACAGTTCTAGTCCGTAAGTCCAAATAGGTTTCAGTATTGTCTTGTAGATCAGTAGCTTGTTTTCAATGGAAAGTTTAGATTTTCTGCTTAGTAGTCGGTATAGTTGGCCGTATCGTCGGTTGAGTTCTTGTCTTTTGAGTCTAGTATGCGGGTTCCAAGTTAGTCTTCGGTCTAAATGAAAGCCAAGATACCGGACTGTGTCTGAATAAGGAAGCTGGATGGAATTAAAGAGTACTGGTGGACAGGAATTGCGTCGGAGTGTAAAGGTAATATGTTGGCATTTAGATTCATTAACTTTAATGCGCCAGTTATTACACCAGTGCTCAATCAAGGTGAGGTGACTTTGGAGATTTAAGGATGCTATTTCGGGATCAGAGTTGGATGATAAGATTGCGGTGTCGTCAGCGAATGTTGCAAGAAAAGTATCGGGATGAACAGGGATGTCAGCAGTAAAGAGGATGTAAAGCACGGGACCCAAGACGCTGCCTTGGGGAACACCGGCTTTAACGGAGTAGATATTGGAAAATTCTGTTCCACAGCGAACTCGAAAGGAGCGGTCAGAGAGGTAGGATCGGAGGACTAGGTACAAGGACTGAGGTAAATGGATTTTAAGCTTGGAGAGCAGTCCGGAGTGCCATACCCGGTCAAATGCCTGTGCAATGTCCAGAAAGGCACCCGAACAGTATTCCTTGTTTTCTAGGGCTGAGGAAATATGATCAACAACTCGGAGTCCTTGTTGAACAGTAGAATGTTGAGAGCGAAAACCAAACTGATGGGAAGGGATATTTTGGGATTCTATAATGGGTAGGATTCGTTTCAAAAGGATCTTTTCAAAAATTTTTGAAAGGATTGGGAGTAGGCTGATTGGTCTATAGGATGTTGAGCTATTGAGAGGTTTTCCTGGTTTTGGGAAAAGGATAATAGTGGAGTGTTTCCATAACAGAGGGAAGTGGGTGGTGCGTAGGATAGAATTGTAGATATATGTAAGGAATATGACTGCTTTGGATGGAAGTTGTCGAAGGATTTGAGGTGTAAGGAGATCATGTCCAGGAGCTTTACGGGGGATTAGTTTTTTTAATTGAAATTTTACTTCGGAAGGATGAATAGCTTTTGGGGGCAAGGAAAGTGGGATTGGTGATGTAAGGAGTTCTTCTACTGTTACGGTGTGGGCAGGATGGGATTCCGGATGTGAAATAAATGTATTGGATAGGTGAATGGCGAACTCCTCAGCTTTATCTTCGTCAGATGCTGCCCAGGAGCCATCACCTCGTCGGAGAGGATGGGAAATGCGGTGAGGATTTAGGATTTTTGTTGTGGTTTTCCAAAGGGAATTGTCGCGAGAAGAGAGGGAGGATAGGTAGGAGTTGAAGGATTGTGATCTGAAGGTGGCTAATTCCAGTTTTAATTGTTTGCAGTGGTAATTATAGGAGCAGCGGTCGGTAGGATGTCGGGTACGTTGCCATAATAATCTGGCACGGCGTTTGGTGCGGATTAGGTTAAGGAGGTGTTGGGGTAGAATGGTCTTTATAGGAATTCTGGAGGAGTCTTTTGGGAAGGAGGCAGTCCAGGCGGCTTGTTGGATTGTGGTAGTAAAGGAATTTACGGCACTATCAAGGTCATCGGGAGTTTTGAGGGATATGTTGAGATCAATATTATCGGAGATTATTTGGCGGAAAAGGTCCCAGTTTACTGGGCCCCTAATGAATGACGGTGGAGAAGGTTTGGGAACAGGTTCAAGTGAAACATTAAGGATTAGAGGACTATGGTCAGAGGAAAGTTCATTTAGACGTGTAATGGAACAATTGAGGGGACTTAAGCCGCTGTGGATAAAGAAATCAAGAAGATCAGGATTACGGTTGGGATCTGTGGGCCAGTAGGTAGGAGAGTTGGGGGAAAGGAGGTGAAAACGTTGGGAATTGAGTGCAGACAGCAGGGTTCGGCCACGAGAATTCGTGGTTCTGGAGCCCCATTGTTGGTGCTTGGCATTTAGGTCTGCACCCAAGATGAAGTGATGTCCTAAGGAGTCGAGGAGAGAACTGAATTGGGCATTGGATATGGATCGGTTAGGAGGGCAATACGCTGATGCAAGAGTGACCGGAAAGGAGAAGGTTTTTATCACGATAGCGGTGGACTGTAGGAAATCATGTATTGGTAATGGGAGTACGTGATGGGAGTATAATAACAATAACAAAAAAAAAAAAAAAATAAGCATGGCCATAGATAGTCAATAATATCGAAATATGGATATCTTTCTTCTGACATTCCATATTTTATCATCGATGGCATCTATTTCGATATTACCGACCATCGAAAATCATCAATACCGCAGGATTTTAATTTAAAAATTAAAATTAAAACTATCGTTTTCAAAAAGCTATTTGGCTGTATATAAGTCTCTTAAAAAAAATTATAATCATCTTGTCTGTACTCATACAGAATGTAGTTCGTAGTAGAGTTAAATAGCGCGGGTAGGTTACAAAACTTATACATATATTTAAATTATAAACAAATAAATTACCATTTAGCTGAATCTGATCTGTGGGTGAATTGAAGATATTATTGGTTGAATGAAAATTTATGGAACTGAGAATAAGGAAGATGGACAGGAATTAGGAAATTAATTTTACTAAAGTGGTTAGAATAAATTATATTTCAATTAATTAATATGAAGAGGAAAATAGAATGGTGTGGTAGACAATCAATATTTATATTCATATTTCAAAATTACTGGTTTTCCAAAAATGTTTATATTGATAAAAATATCGACTCTCGATAGCATTGATATTTCAAGTCCTATATTCCATCCCTAGACCGAACTACTTCCAACTAGTATAATCCTAGAGAAGGTAAATAATTATAATCTCTCAAAATTTAACCATGAAATCATATAACTATTTTTGAAATGTAATAGGGTGTAAACCATTTTTATGCACTTTCTGTTTTATTAAATATAAATAAGGTCGAAATGGACAAATTTTTACATTGAAGTTTAGGTCTATCAGAAATATACTAAGCCATTTTTTGATTGATATTTTCCAACTTCGTTATACTTAATGTTATAGTTTTAGGTTACCGTGTGTGAATTTAGATCTGTGTATTTATTCCCATTGCAAATGGAGTTGGTATTGCATTGAGTCGGTTACAGATTATCATCAGTGTAGAGGAGGTGGGGCCAACACTTGATTGTGGCAAGTAATGGTTTTGCGCCTGCCACATTTCAGCGGAAAATCTCGTTATTTGGCGTTTAATAGGGACCCTAACACATTAGCGGCAATAATGCCTCATCGCTGAATCCCTACAGAATTTCATCTACTGTTACCTGTAACCATTGCATTCAGTTTCCATAGATTGAATCTGGATCTATTGTGCATGCAATAGCTATTATTCTTGCTTAAAAAGAAACGCTATTTTTTCGGACGAGTTTCAGATTATATACTTAAGTGTGTGGAACTTGTTGAACTCAAAAAAATATGCTGAAATAAACCTACTTAATAGGTTCATTATCATTATTATTCATTAATTTTGGAGTGGAGGAACTGGAATAGAGTGAAAATTAGAAGTCTTGAATCTGGTCTTAATTTACGACCAAATATATTTGTATAGTAAATTAAGTATATGTAAATTTAAAAAAAAATCTTAAAAATATTCTGTCTATTCATTTTTTTTCTTATAACATTTCTTTATCGGTCTCCTCCATCCCTGCCTATCTTAGACTATTACTTTACATTTTTCTGTATGGAGCTCTATTGCATCGTTGTTGATTCCATTTATCCATCTAATATTCGGCCTTTTGAACGGCCTCTTGCCTCCTATTGAGGTATTCATTGTTGAGTAATATATTTCTAGATGGTTTAAATTTTTTTTATATAGCTAATTTAGTTCTGAAGGACAATAGATGCGTAATCCTTTACTTTATTTAAAATTATCGCTATTGATTATAATAGTATACTCAGGGTGGCTACCAGACAGTTAAAGTGAAATTCCCTGACTTTTCCGTATTTAATGATAGTTCCCTGACCTATATGTCTAGTGACAAAAATATTAAAAATATATAATTTACAACTTAATTTATCTATTATACATGAAAGAGAGTTGACTACCAAATCATTTCAGTAAAACGAAATAAAAAATATCAGTTTTTTAAATAAAAAATATAATGTTTTAGGGAAGCATTTTTTAAGCTTCATCAAGGTTTTTTATGTTAGAAAACCAAACTTTTAGTAATTTATTTGTATCGCTTCTATTTTATTCTCAAAAATAGTCCATGGTGCAGACCCCTTTTTATCGAATTATTAACATCCGCCTGAAACTTCTTAAATAGTTTCATCTCATCGTAACCTACAACTATTTTATTTATTTCGATCTGGAGGGAAGTAAAATTTGTTTATTTACTTGGGTACTAAAAGCTCGTAAATTCACATTTGCTTTCTACTAGGATCACAAGATAATTTGATCATAAAGTTGTGAAAAAAAAATGGCTTCAAAAATATTGAGCCGTTTGAAGTGACACACCAACAAATTTTCAAAATAATGAGGTTATATAGGACAAACGGTCCAATATTTTTGTAGAGCAATTTTTTAGAAGTAGTAAGAAAATGTCTATTAGTTTTTAGTACCTAATTAAATAATCAAAGTTTGACCCCTCTAGATTGAAAACGCCCCAATTCCAAGAGTTTTCGTAAATAAAATAGTTGTAGGTTACGATGAGATGAAACTATATATGAAATATCAGGGGGATGTTAATAGTTCAATAAAAAGGGGTCTGTACCACGGACTAAAACTGAGAGATGGTTGATATTTGACATATATCGCTCCGATTTTCTCTATTATAAAATAAAGTGAGCTACGGGAGATTTTACTGATGTAGTTTCTTTATTACTATAAAAAGAATAATAATTATCCATATGACACCAACTGTGATATTTCTGGTTGATACGCGCTCTTTTAAGGAGAACCATGGGTCGAAAGAATTAGTGCTTGTAAGCCAAATCTTGACCAAGATGTATATATTACAAATAGTCAATAGTATTGCTATGTTTTATTTTCAAAAAAACACTGTTTTAAGTCCATTTTGCTTAAGTTTTATTCATTAAGCTTGTTTGATTTCAATAGAATTCAATAGAGGAGTGCCGTTTTTGACAGTCAAAAATGGATTAATATAGCGACTGTATATCACTTCAAGGTCTTTATAGACCTTGTAAATATCCACTGGAAATTTTTTTCCAATTTGAAAAATAATGTTTACGTACTTTAAAAAAAAACCCTCTACTTGAACAATTTTTCTTTAGAATGTTTTAGTTAGATAAAACATTCAATGGTTACAAAAAAAAAATATGTCTAGCAAGGATGATATTTTGCCAAATCTATCATTGAGTTTATTTTATCCCAATAATTTAATTTATTCTAAAAGTATTATTTTTAGAGAAAAAATATTCTGAGCAGTGTAACTAACTATAAAGATTCGCCTTATTAATTAAATAATGTTCATACTGAATCTTCGCTAATGAGATATTGTTTTCTTTGTAAATGATCATTTTTTTGAAAATAATTATATCAAAATATTGTTGAAGCCTGGTTCTATACATCGAACGGGAACAATGAGCAGGCTTGATATTGTTGGTTTGGCTGTCTCTCCGTCAGAACACGATGCTCGAACCGTCGAATTAATGAGGACATCATTAGTAAGGGAATTCCGCTTACCGTTTGGGGAGCACTGGAATCTTCCTCTCTTCTGTTCTTGGAGGCTCCGGGGGATGGAGCACATTTCATTTTTTAATGGCTTTCCAAATGAACACCTACTAGTAAGGGTGTGAATAAGTCGAAGATTGAGAATGCGCAGCCACCTTACAATGGAGTGAAGTACGATCTGCTGTATTATTGGTTATTCATTTTATTCTCGGATTGGAATTTTTTTTTGGGGGGGGGGAGGATGTTCCTTAAATTTTTCTTTTATTGAGTTTCCTTATTTTTTTATTTTTTTTTGTTCGCTTTTTATATATAATAGTTATCTGACTAGAAATTAGTTTCTGGTGTAAAAGAATGAACGTCTGTATATCTAATCATTTGGATTATAAAAGTAATATATGCCATAAGCGTGGATTGTTAATGAAGAAAATCATTAGAAAGCACAACAATAATTGTTTTATATAGATTTATTTAATTTTTAATGTTTAAAGATAAAAATCATTAGATTCTAGAAAGCAAACAAAAAAACTAAGTTGTGTGCTTTAAACCACTCGATATAAGTGAATACATCAACAAGGCGAGATTAATAATATGAAATATAAATTATAAATAATAGCTCATGGCAAAGAAAATGAAATGTTTAACATTTCTCTCGCTTACAGTATGCAGGTCCGATTTTTATTATCTGAAATATTTTAATCCATACATTAAACTAACCTCGTTATCATTTGTTTTTGGACATTATTTTTTCCTATTCACCTCACATTACCCGAGCGTTAAAACTCCGGAAATCTGACGGACCAATTTAATTCATTCTCCACAAAAAAGTTCAAAACACGCTTAAAGAAGTGTTCACTTAAAAAAAAAAAATCAAAATGTGCCTTTAAAAAGAAATTAACTATATATATATTTGTTTTAAAAAAAATAAATGTAAAGCAGAATCAGATGCATTTAAGTCTAGTTTTAAGAAAGTTTGCGGAGTAATAGCATAATCATATAAACTATTATATTATAAATAAATATTTTAAAATAAAAGGGTGGATAAACTATAGCAAATTAAGAGTAAAAGTAAAGACATAAAATTAAATTAATACACTTCCAACAGATAGGGATGAATTAGAGACAAATCCCACTTAAGTGTCAAGTTAATAGCAAGGGCTCAATATAGCTTTTCCTTCATCTTGATCTCATTTCCCTACTTCAGCAGAACTCTCAACTTAAAGCGATAAGGCTATATGTGAAAGTCAGATCGTTAGAAGACTGCTATCTGATTCCAGACTACAAAAGGAGAAGAGAATAAGACATGCTGACCCGCACTGCCATCGATTTCCCTCAGGACGTCGAAAAGGGGATGGTGGGGAAAGGGGCGGGGGATATCTTCGACAAGACAAAGCGAAGATCGGGGAATGTTTTCGTATCAAGGCGCAGACAAAGGCAGACCGCAACAATTACCAAAAGAAGCGCTAACGGAATCCGGATTTGAATAAAGGGCAGGAGGTGGGTATGCGGGTCAAAGGGTAGCCCTTTCATCCCTCTCCTCTTTCATTAGGGTTGTTAGGCAGTGGGAAGGGGAGGGGGAAGGGCAAAAATAAGGAAGGAAACACAAGACGGAGGAACTAACAACTAATTATGCAGTTTTCAAAGCGACGGTACGCTTTGATCAGGGCCCTTTTTCTATAGGAGCTCTCTGCTAATCCATTATTTTAATGTAGCGCCTCTCTCCAACGGCGCCTCTCATAACCACATCCTTTTGTCTAGTTCTTTATCACGATCCTCTTTGGCAGCGGCAGGAGCCGTTCTGACTAATGGTAATGAATACTCAACTCTTTGCATCTGATCTTCCTTGCAACATATTACCTTTGTCACCGGGTGCATTAGCAACTAAAAGAAAGAATCTTTTCACTTTTCTCATCATCATTCATATTAAAAGAAGTTGGAATTGGATTTTTTTTTCAACGGGATTTGTCTCCATAATGTTTTTTAAAAAACTTATTCTGCAGTTCGTATACGAAATATGCAGATCTAAGTAATCAAAATTTTTAGAAGGTTATGATTATATTCATTAACCAGAAGTTTATTTAGCTGTTGTTGATTTAAAACCTTCAAATGGACAACTAATTTTATTGTGATAACTGACTGAAGGGTGTGAATAAGTCGAAGATTGAGAATGCGCAGCCACCTTACAATGGAGTGAAGTACGATCTGCTGTATTATTGGTTATTCATTGGTATTCTAGGATTGGAATATTTTTTTGGGGAGAGGGGACGATGTTCCTTAAATTTTTCTTTTATTGAATTTCCTTATTTATTTATTTTTTTTGTTCGCTTTTTATATATAATAGTTATCTGACTAGAAATTAGTTTCTGGTGTAAAAGAATGAACGTCGATGTATATAAAAGAGCTTGTTCGTGATTGGGAGACGACTCAGTAAAATTTGTCAATGTCATCTATCGTTCGATCACCTTATCTATCATTGAAAAAACAAAGTAATTGCATCAAAATGAAGTAAACTCTATGACATATAAACTGAAAAATATATCTGGTTTGGGGATGAGACAATGAAAAAGCAATGTGGGAAAATTCATCAAAGTACTGAATGATTTAATATTGTGAAATTTTACTTAGTAAATTTTAAAAATAAAACTCATATAATTTGTTCAGTTATAAGAAATCATAAAAAGCTATGTTATGATTCTGTTATGACTCCAGAAGCTTACACAGTACAGGTACTAACAAACACTTCATGTATTTAAAAATCAGAAAGAATCGGAGTACGATCAATAGATAGAGAATAACTTTATTCTGGGTCTAAGTCTCTTGAGAATAACAAAATCGTACAATAATAAATTATTACTTCTGGCCCAAGGGTTGAAACAATAAAAAAAAATAATAGTTTAAACACAATACAAAATAATGACTCTTTTTTGTTGTTTCTTTTGACCCCATTTCATATATACCAGATTCGGTATAGACGAAAAGGCCAAGTACCTAAACTCACAGCTAATTTTATAGATAGATTGCATCCATTTAATGATTTCAGCAGCGATGGATAAGTATTTATGCTGAGTTAAGGATTGGCCTGATGGATTCCAGCTCATGTGATGTTATAACAACAAATTAAAAATAGAAAAAAAAAAACATGCAAAAGTGCAATTTTATTATAAAATCGATTTTCGGTTCCTCTGGTATACCTTGGCTTCGCGTATATTCAGAGATCCAATCCGAAAACCTCGTACAAAACATTATATCTTCATCTAAAGTAAGAAAATTAAAGGTAAATCTGTTTCATCAAATAAGAAATATGTTAATTGTTTCGTCTCGTAAATAGTTTAAGTTTTTATACTTACAGGCTTTTGGAGCATGATTTTCGATATCATACAAGTAAATATCTACCTACTGGCTTATTGAATTTAAAAAAATAATAAAAGTTTTAAATTTAATTCAAACTGACTACTATTATGAAATGTGATTGAGAAATAACTATTTTAAAGTTATAATGAGGCATCCAGCGGAACCATCAACTTCAAAATCGATGGTACAGCTGAAGTTCCATCTATGGTATCCACTAATGAGTTTAGGAACGGTCTGATGGATTTCCTATGACATCGTTATAAGCTCAGTGCCAAGGTTAAGAACTTGCCCAAAGCATGAAAAGGAGAACCCAAAGTTTCTATATCGATACTATCAATCAACCGACTCCTGTCAAAATTCAATTTCGTAAAATTAACATTAGTTGCATTTACGTTTACGCGTCACTTAAGTATTCATTATATTAAAAAAAAAACTGTTATTAAGTTAATTTTTAAAGATTCGTTCGATATAATTTATTGCATATTTTTTTTTAGAATCTGTCCCTTACGGGCATTCATAAACGTATCTCTAGTCCCTTGTTAGTGTTAACTTCTACTTCCTCACAGATAATTAAATGTAGATGCTATTGAAAATTTCTATACTAATTGTAAGTCGACAGAAAAACGTCTTATAATAATTTCAAAACGTAATTCTGAGAAACAAAGCCGAAGGAACGGTTAAGCAAAGGTTTAAAACAACAGTACTAGGAATTAAGAAGAATTGAGAATATAAAATAAATAAATGATTTCATAGATGAAAGGAAATCCAAATTTTACAAATCATGAAAACCATAAAAAGCCTCATATTCAACCAAGACAAACCTTCTCGACCACCTCAACGGTGAGTCTTTTAAAGAAGTCTTTTAAAAGTTAATTTATATTTTCGTGTAAGTTCAAAAAAAAAGTTTCAGTAAAAATGCGCGGACGGCGGACGGCGGACAAGTAGTGCATATATAAGAGAAAGAGGTGAACATGATTCAATAAAATTGACACTACATTATTTTTTCACCAAAGTCTACTTTTTATCTAACTTTGAGCCAAATAGAATGACTCCTTTCTTAAATATTGGCATATCTAAAAATATACGTTTGCGCGTGCGTAAGTGGAAGTGCTGGATGGAATTTGATAAAATTGATATGGAACCATCTAGGGACCAATCAGCATAATCCCTGAAAATTTCATATAGATCGAATAAACGGTACTATGTGATATGTCCGTCACATCGATTTGACTACAGACAGACAGACAGATAGACAGACAGACACCGAACCAAATTTGATCCTTGATGTCTGAAACGTAAAACGCGAGTGAAAATTTATGAACACAATGCTTCCCTACCTTCGGTAGTGAGGAAGTAAAATAATAACAAGGGTGTAGGAGTTCTAATTTCCATGGAATTTTTGGAAATTAGAAAGAACATAAATAGACCAGTAATTATTATGAGAATAACAACCTCCTTAAAATGTAAAATATCAAGTATAAGGAGAATATTTTTATTATAAGAACACATAAAAATAAATAAATAAGCGGCTATGAAAAGAAAAAAATAGTAATGATATGATATAAAAATAAGAAATACTACTCATATTTTTTTACGAGTTAAAATAAATTAATAAAGTAAATAGTATAGTATATTAAATTGTTGTAAATATTGGTAAGAGTTTTATCATCACACCCGATGAAAACTACTATTTACTTAAATAATTGAGTCAATAATTAAATGAAATTTAGCGGACAAAGGTTGGTGTTATAAATAAATAATTTTAAAACAATTCCGAGACATTGCGCAAAAGGGCTGAGTGATAATCCTTAGGAGGAGACAGTGTCCCAACAGTAAGTGCTTTTTATTCCCTTCTTCCATTACGAGCACCTGCATTAGTCCCGCACTTTTCTTTCCTCCAGCATTTCTACAATGTCTTTATCAATTTTTTTTTCTTCTACTTTCAACGACTACGGATGCGAATTCGTAAAAGACACCGCTATGCTTTTATTTTAAATAAATAATAATAATTTCATATCACTTCTTTTTTTTTTTAATTATACCTATCTTTATCGGCTCTCGCCATTACCATGAGTACCATTTTGATTCAGACAATATAGTATCTTTTTCATATTTCCTAGAAACTTTTTAATGTGAATTGCCTATTATAAAGAAAAGAAATATACTATTAAAAACTATACGAGCTTGAATGTGTTTTATCTATTTTAATTTCATTTATTTTCTATCTATTGTAATTTTTTTTTTTTACATATGTATGTTAATTTTCTTATTGTATTTTCTAAACCCTTTTTCTATATTATCTCTATTTTAGTTATCGTTAATATGAATATATTGTGTGAATGTTTAGTGTAGCCCTAATATTAATACCCTCTAATGTTGGAGAATGTATTAATTTTCAACAAATAAAAAAATAAAAGTTTTGTTATTAAAAACAAACGCTTAATTGTAAGTACAGGTCGAAAAAAGATACAATTTAAAAACTATTTAACTTCTCATTGCCATATTGTTGTTGTTATTTTGGGTTTAGGGGTATCAGTTTTTACTGTTGATGGTTATCATTGCTTTTGAGAAATTGAGAAGAACTGGGATCTCCTGGAGTTCTGCTTTGGCTTTCACATTTGGGTGACAAATCATAACTCGGAGTCCCCTGGGCGAATGTAAATATTCTATATAGGTGTGAATGTGTGTTATCTATTTTAATTTCATTTAGTTTCTATCTATTATTTCTTTTTTTTTACATGTGTATGTTAATTTTCTTATTTTATTTTCTACAATTCTTTTTCTTTAGTGTATCTATTTTAGTTATCATTTGTATGTACATATTGTGTGAATGTTTTATGTAGTCCTAACATTAATGCCCTCTAATGTAGCAGAACGTATTAATTTTCAATAACTAAAATAAATTGTTATTAAAAACAAACGCTTAATTAAATGTAAAGAACGAAAAAAGGTACAATTTAAAAACTATTTACCTTCTCATTGTCATATTGTCGCTGTAATTTTGGGTTTAGGGGTAAAAAATTATTGATGGTTATCATTGCTCTTAAAATCATGCTGATTGATAATTGCCATATTTCTTAACTGTCTACTACATTCCAAAGCCATAACCTAACAATTACAATAACTTTTATTGTTTAAAAAAATTGATTTAACTGATACTAGACCAGTTATACACATTTTCTTTAACTTAAGCCAAATTGAAGGAGCAGTTTTTGAAATATGTATGAAAATAAGTTTGCACAACCGCGAATGAAAGCAGTGGATGGAATTGATATGAGACCATCTGAACAAATAGCAGTGGTACCCAGCAACCCTTACAATCCTTTAAAATAGTATTAACGTATCAATAATAAGCCTATCGCATAGATATGACAACTGATAGCCATGGGACCAAATTTGTTTTTTGATGCCTAAAAAATAAAAATAAAAAATGGAAGTATTCGATTCTGACTCAAAGTCAATTTTGCAAATAAAAAAAAAGGTTTTATTAAAAGTATAAAAGGTTAAGAATTCTGAGTTCACTTCTTTCGAAAAATTCAAAACTAAAACTTAGACAGAAATTGAACACATACAATTACTTACTAAAACCTATTTGTACTTACGCATCACAGATATTTGGAACTGGTAAAAAGACTCACTTAAACAAATTTCAAATCTTTCAAGCAAAAACATTCAGAACAATTACAAAAGAACCGTGTTGCGTTAGCAACTGATCTCCATATGCCGACTGTCAACGAACACATACGAACTCATTACAAACGATTCCATAACAACTTACAAGGACATCCTAATACACTTATAAATGACATGGCCACTACGAATATGGCAGGTAACGCCTGTAGGAAACTGAAGAGGAGCTGGATGAGGGACCTCCTCGCCTAATGTAGATATCACGCCGAGTGAGGTGCCACTGGGCACTGATCCTCGTAATGCCTTTCATGACATTATTTTTCCCAATCGACCTCACATTCACTGGTTGTCATTACCATTATGACAGGTGTGAATAAAAAAATTAAACCAAAAAAAAAATTAAAAGTATAAATTTAATTATAATTAAAAATATCTGATTATCAACTTAAAGAATAGAAACAATGGTTAATTTTCAAATATTTGAATAAAATATGAAGAACAAGCTAAGATAAAAGGCAGCCTACATGCACAGATCCCTTTAACATGCATGGTTATTTACAGTGGTGGTACAGCATCCTCCATGATATGCTTGTACCACGATAAGCTTATACATATTCACAACTGAATCAGCTCCTAAGCCAAACATCTGTGAAGTCACATCTTAGCTAAATATACCTACATGACTATGCAGCCTGTCCCAGCTGCGTATGAATATTCAGTTAGCCCCTGATAGCGTCCCGACCTCAATGAATGGCATTATGGTTAATGGATGAATAAACGCCGAAAATCTATGGCCGTTTTCTATTAAAAACGTGTAAACATTGAAGGTATAAAGAAAATTCTTGTTAATAAATTTTTTTGGGTTACGAAAACAGATTAACAAAAAAAAAAAAAAAAAGAGAAAAAATGTGATTTAGATGAATTTATTTATAGTCTATAAATTATAAATATAATATTTTTTTCTAATGATGAAGAATTAAGGCTTAAGAACAAAAAAAAAGTAAAGATTTTTAAAAATAAAATGTTTGCTTAAATCCATGATTAAAATTAATCTAATAAATGAACAAACAAAACCATTCTACAATACAATAAAAATAATTAATAAGAAAAAGGCCTTTTTTGAAAATTTCTATGGAATACCACATAAAATATATGATTAACAGCGTCAATTACATCTACATGTAAATACATATTACCCAATTATATCAATTTATAATTTTAAAAAAACTAATTACTTATATTAAAAAATCACATTTTTTTTTCGACGATTTTCATGTACGTTAAGGATTAAAAGTACACAGCAAAATAGACTTACAAGGTGAGTTTATTTCTCTTATTTTATTTTGTTTTCTTTAATTTTTAATTTAAGTTTTTTACTATTATTATTATTATTAAAACACTTTATTCAGAAATATTACAATTTGTCACAGTTAAGGACACTTATAATAGAGTTCAGAGATTGCATTCATACCGTATATACAAAAATATAAATAAATAAAGTAATAACAAAAGAATAAGAAGAAAGAACAAAAGAGTAAAGAAAAAAAAAATATATATATACACATAAGTAAATAAAAATAGAAATAAAAGTAAAACAAACACCTTAGAATAAAATACAAGTATAACATTTATACATATAATTTACAAATTTGCATGGTGTATCTAAACTTTTGCAAATAAACCCTTCCTACATAAAATTACTATGGTGAAGAAAAAAATAACAAGCAGAGGAGGAAGGGAGGCCAAAGTGAGGTCACCGATTTCATCTACATTTTCTCGTGTGGTCTTAATCGAAAAATATTAGGTATCCGGCGTTCGTTCCAATAGGCGTTATGAGAACAAATAATTTATGTTTTTTTTTTTTAGCTTTGGTAGGATATGGAAGTTATTTTATAGCAATTGAAAGTTTTAAAGGACAATAAAAAACAATCTGATTTGCTTTTTCGTAATAAAAAATTTCTTGTCCTACTTTAGTCGCAACTATTTCTTTTTTTTTTTTTGTAACTTATCACGCATTAAAACTCATTTAACTATATGAAACATAATGATGTAGAGATGGTTTTTCATCATCATTACCTTGTTTACATTTATACTTACATTCTAAATTTCTAAAAGTTTTTTTCTTATACCGCTATATATATTTAATAAATCTATCCTAACGGTATTACAACTCATGTTATTTTATTATACTTGACCGATGACTTGGCCAGTAATACAGACTACTTAACAGAAAATCCAAACTCTCAATAGAAAAAAAAAACTATTAATATACAAGATCATGCTGAAACCCATCTGGACCTACTGACTTGAACTGTGGGGTACAACTAAATTTTCGAACATCAAACCCATCCAATCCTTCCAGTCTGAAGTCCTCCGTATAATAGTCAATGCTCCTTATTATGCTACGAGCAAAACCTTACATCATGACTTTTACATCCCTTATGTCCTTGACGTTATTCCATCTCGATTCTCAAGTTTTCATCTGAACCTGATCCACCATCCTAGCCCCTTAGCAGAATCCTTATTCAGCTCCAGTTACCCGTATAACCCTCCTCGAAGGTTGAACCGGCAGTGGCCTCGAGACCTTTTGCAAAGACTGTCGCTAGAGTTCTGGCAATGGCCAGCCTCTCCACTCAAGTTATAAGATTCTGTTGCTTTAGTGCCCTCTCTCAGTTTCCACTGGACTCCTACGCTGAGAGAGAAGCGCTGGGATCTCGCTTTGTCTTTCACACGTGGAGGAAAGGGCTGGACTCGGAGCTTCCTTGGCTGATTGTAAATATTTTAATTAAGTATGAATGTTCTTTTTTTATATATATATATATATATTTATTTGTTTTACTTATGACTTATTGAATTTGCTACGAATTTCTGTATTTTTTTTTTTAAATTTGATTTCAAGTTACATTTCTTTGGTTTTATAGTTTTTGCCTTTGTTTTATATATATATATATATATTTTATTTTTTTTATTTATTGTATTGTTAACAACTTTTCTACATAGTCTTCTCAATAAAAAGATTTTTTTTTAAAATTCTTTATTTGTTAACCTTTATTCTGATTATCTGTTTATTACATTTATCAAGTGAAACCTCCACTAGCTTGTTATCCACTTACCTTATTATAATGTTATGTTTATTCTCCTCTGTTTTCTATTTTATTCATATTTATTTTCTATTTTTGTTTGTATCTTATATACATTATATTTTAACTACACTCTCACACTCTATATCTCTGATGTCATCTTATTATTTCTTTATCAGACAACTGTTTCTTATTCAATATCTACTTATAATTCATTAATTTTATTTTCACCATGTAGCTTTTATATTTTGTAGCCCTGATGAAGACGTGCAAGATAGGAAACATCGGCGTAACAATTAAAAATACTATTTTTTTTTAAATTTAGTATTTATTGACCGCACCCCCCGACCAACTCCTTCTCATGGAACGAAACATTTTTTTTTTCTTAATATGCACAAACGAAATATGGGTATATAAAAATCTAAAACTCCGGACAAAACCCAGTCAATTGAAACGATCTCTATGACATTTGTCTTATATTGACAATGTAGATTCTTCGGTACAGTTATAAGATTTTTCGTTTAATTCGATATCTCACTGAAAAAAATTCGATTGTCTCACTGACAGTAATTTTTCCTTGTAAGTAACAGAAAATTATTTTAACAAAACTATTAGTTAATCACCATTTGTTTTTCCCATTAAGAAATGAAAGGTACACTTTAGATTAAATTTTTTCGTTTTTTATTATTGAAATCTGGAAGATGAACTGTAGGAGGAGATCAATTGGATGAATGAAAGAGAAAAGAAGAAGAGAGATATTCATTCAGAAATGAGACGAGGTGTTAAAACTTTTCCCAGTGGCAGACAATCGTTCATTGTTTACGAGATATAATTTCTTCGCTCTCATAATTTTTAAGATGAATCAGTTTAGCTCGAGAAACTTTTCCAGGGTGTTTTCGAATCTTGATTTCGGCCATTCCTTCCAGTCGTACCTCAGGGTTTTGAAAGAGATAAAGTTTGCTCTGCTATCTGGAATCCCTAGGGGCAAGAGGGAGACCTTAGTAAAATGTTTCAGTTGCCTGTTTCGGTTCATTAGGGGAGGGTGAAGGTGGGGATAACCTCAGGGACATCAGAAATATTATTTCAAGAAAGAAACTTTTTAAGACAGATTTCCTTATTTCCATTTATTTTCTCTTTAATGGTTTCAGTTATTAAGAAGGAAAAAAAAAAACAGCCTAAAAAATACTCACAATTGCACTATGCATTAATTATTATTAATGCGTCAGTAATTTCATCAGTAATGTATTTTGTAATTCAATGACATTTCATAACCTTCAAACAGTAAGAACTTCCATAATGTTTACCTTTGTTAAATTAGAACATTGTGTACTTATTATGACTACATTTGATATGCAGTGCTTGTGTCGTTATGGTAGACTAGTTGATTTCTTTTTCATAGATAAAACCGGTTAAAATTCACGAAAATGTACTCATTACTATAAAAAATGTACTTAGTGGATTTTTGCAATTGACCGACGTTGTTTGATTACATGAACTCTTGTAAAGCTTTTATTCTACACACTTACAAGCCTAGAGTGATTGGTTCACCGATTTCATCCAAATATTTTCCTATGATAAAACATTTAATGGACACATATTCCGGCGTTCCTTCCAATGGGCCCTAGGACCAGATAAATACAAATATTTTACTTAATTTCAAACAAATGAATATAATTTATTTTTTCCTTTTCTTTGTTCGGATTTTAGGGTTACTATACATGAACAAAAAAAAAAAAAAAAACAATCAATATTGTATTAAATGACGGTTACACAACGCCGAATTGCGTGAACTGTATCCGGGCAATATAATAAAGGTAATTTCATCGCGACGAATCAAATGGCCTTGTAAAGTTGTTGGGCTTGGTAACGAGAGAATTCCTAAAAGGTTAATATTTGCTGTGCCGAATGGTAAGCGTCCAAAGGGTAGACCGAAGCAAAGGTGGGAAGATTGCATTAAAACCGATCTGAAGCTACTGGGTTTGGACGGGGAACGGTGGAGGGAGATGTGTAATAAGCGATTGGTGGTGTCGGCATCGAACCTTCGGGTTCGCTAAGCCTTTTATTATTATTATTATTATTGTATTAAATGAATTATAACGTATCTTGTGGATCGGAGAATTCGTTCTAAGGATATCATAATTTTTGTGACTGTCGAAAAAATTTCGAAGGGCCGAGCGAAGGCTAAAATTTCGTGCAGAAATTTTAATTTTTCTAGTAATACAAAATTCATGTTTAAGGGTCTTTTGAGGTGCGATAAAATTAACATCAACTTTGTTTCTCACTAAAAAAATATTATCTCTCACATCGCTACGATGGTTAGTACAAATCGTGCCTATAACTATCGGCCCAATATAATATTTATTCATAAGCGGTCTGGTATCTAGAGTAAATATTTTTTTTAGGGAGAAACAATGTTGAATCGTTTTTCGCGTCTCAAAATTTCACTAAATACGAATTTGAGCTACTAGCTACTCTTCAAAATTTTGTCAACATCTTAAGAACGGTTTCATCGATGCATAAGAACATTTCTAGAGATTTAGTCCCATGTATGATACACGAAATGGTATAAATCCAATCTTTGTCAACGAAGAAGAACTAAAGTTATAAAATAAAATAGAATCAGTATTTTTTTTTTATTTCTAGCTTAAAAATAAATTACTTTCAAAAGTTATCATTGTTGGTTAGAATAGCAATAATTCTGATTTTCAATAGTTATTTCAAAATTGGATTTGAAGAAAATCCTGAGGAGTTATGAATGATTTAGTTGAAGGGCCGAAAAAAAATTATCCAAGAAAATAACGTATTAAGGATTGTATTTTTTTATTTATATAAAAACTCGTATTCAAGAGTTTTAAAGGACCTCTAAAAGTAACGTCATTTGATTTTTATAAAAAAAAATAAATAACAATAATTACTTGGCCTACTTTACTGGAAGTGTCTTATGTTTGTTTGTAATTTATGATGTACTCTAGCTCATTAAATACAATAGTCAATAATTTTCTTGTTCTACACAAGAAAGAAATCGATTGATGTACAATAACCTTAGGAAAAAACAAAGGCAAAAAAATAAAAACCATAAATTTAGTTTGAAATTATATTTAGTTTGAGATTATAATTCATTAAATAGATTTGAAACATAAATTAAACAATAATCTTCTTATTTAGATTTTTAAATAATAGTACAGTGTTCGTATTATTATAAGAATAAATAAATAAGTAATTCTGCACTAATACACATTTTGAACTGATAAAACTCGACGGAAAAGGAATTTGTGGTAGATCTGTAGTCACCATTCAAAAGAGATTTATGCGGCTTAAGTGTGAATCCTGTCACATTATAAATCAGGATGAAGGAACACAGTCGACCCATTTCGCCACTTGTACCCTCATGTTTAGGGATATCACACTGTATAACCATACAACCAGTAGTCGAGTCTTTTCAATCAACTAGGAAGGTATCAAAGAAATAAGTACGAATGAAAGACTGTTCTTATTACTTTAATATGAATGAAAAAAAAAATGTAAAATAATGCTTAGTAAAATAAAACTTTCAATTAGCAATGAATGTTAAAATTTATAAGTACATATTTTAAATGGCCGTTGGGTCATCTAGCTTACGGTTTTTAATTCGCCGACCGAAATTAATTGACTATATTTACTAATCCTTTATTTTTAATTGTTTTGATTTTAAATTCAATATGTAAAAATACTTGAAAAATAATAATAAAAAATAAATAAATATTTTTTTTTCAAAATAACGAGGTTATATAGGACAAACAACCAAATATTTTTGTGAGCCACCTTTTTTTATAGATTTTGTGATCAATTTATCTTACGATCCAAGTAGAAAGAAAATTGGTATTTACGAGTTTTTAGTATCTAATTAAACGGACAAAGTGTGCCTTCAGAATGAATACGCTCCAATTCCTAGAATCTTTGAAAATAAAGTTACGATAGTTGTAAGTATAATAGTTATAAGTTACGTAGTAATAAGTATAATAGTTGTAAGTTACGATGAGATGAAGCTATTTATGAAGTTTCAGGCGAATGTTGATAATTCGATAAAAAGGGGACTCGTTACTCGTTACTCTATTGACTACAAGGCCTTCAAACCATTCACTGTTATATGCTATAATTTATACTTCAAATATTTATAGTTATTGTAGAACTGAAAATAACAAAAAATAATGAGAATAATGATTACCAATGCCATTATTATTATTATTTTCTTCTTAACAAATTTATAATAGATATTAAAGAGCAAATTCATGTCATATTTATAGAAAACATAAATAAATAATAGCAATATAATAAATAGAAATACGAACAAAATAAAATACCATAAAGATAAAACAATAAAATAAATAAATTAAAAAGAATAAAAAAAATGTAAATAAAATTTACTTAGACAAGAATAAGAAGAAAATAGACAACTTAGACATAAACATACCTTATAATATAATATAGTACCTTCCAACATATCAGAAGCACTTTCAGATGACGAAGAAAAGATACAAAAATTATTTGAATTTATAAAAGACATTAAATTTGTACACCTAATTTGATTACATCTAAAGCCGCTAATGACCCGATCGGGTAGATGCGGAATGTAACATTAAATAAATAAATAAAATAATGATTTATTCGTTACTCATCTCTATATACTTTAATGTATAAAAGTTACATAAATATTATAAATATTTTTATTTTTCGAACCCATAAAATAATACAAGAAATCCGAACTAAAACAATATATTATCATTTAAACTTATCTTTAATAATTCGTATAGTGTATATAGGTATGTATGTGTTATTTTTATTTATTTATTTTTAGGTTATTTTATTCTTATTTATTGTATATATATTATTTTTCAGTATAATTTATTTTACATAGAGTGTGAATGTGATCTCTGAACACTATTATAAATGTCCTTTAAGACAGATTGTAATATTTTTCAATAAATAAGTTTTAAAAAAATAATCCGTATCATTTAATAAACTTCACATTATTTAAAATTTAAATTTCGTTTAACTTAATATTATTATTATTTTTTTAATTTAAAGATAATGTATTAGTCCTGAAGACGCAATGTAATGAATTTGGAAAATTAGTCCTGAAGACGCAATGTAATGAATTTGGAAATTCGTGAATGATCTCATAAATTTCCAAAGAATAAATAAAGTTGTAAAAACTTTTTCGTCCCAGTAAAAATAAAAATAATTTCTCATATTCCAGAATATTCAAAGGAAACTGCGTTGAGCGATGGCATTTATCTCGCCCCATCAAACGATTCAATAGTGTCCCTCATAGAGCCTGTCTGCAAAGTGATATGGAATTTCATTTCATATTCTCAGCGGCTTAGAAAATATCTAGTTCTGATCAATACTAAATTTGTTAAGTCAATCATAAAATAACAATTAATTAATGCCATTAATTAAAGTTACAATTTTAAATATCATTAAAGTAAATTTAATGATTTAAAACCTTACCCGATACACAAAATATTGTAATTTAATATTTTTCATTATTTTCAATATTCGACGACTTAATGTCATTTTTTTTAATTATAATATTTCTGTTTTTAATTACACACACAAAAAAAAATCTGTTATCTTATATGATAGAAATTAACAAGAAAATAATATAAAGGTATTTCCAAAAATAATGATATAAAAGGTAAAACGAGTTTTTTCAAATTTAAAAAATCAGTCAGTTGTGGACTGCTGAGCCACCATTTCAATCCCGTAATGAGACAGCCCTTGTCAACCGCGCAATCCGAAATGAACCCGATGGAAAACTGGACATGCCATTTCCCGGTAGAATTCCATTACGTACTGGTCGAAGGGCTTTAAATTTGACAATATAAGGATATATATGAATAAAATATTCGTTAAAAAGAGATACCGTAAGATAGGCTTTATTTTTAAGGTCAGTTCAGCATCATATTCTTTTTTTGTTTTTTTTTGTTTTGTGACATTTAACGAATAGGTTGATCTATACTTAGCGAAAGTATTATAAATATTCTGGCAATACATGTTGAGTCAAAGAACAAGGGCGTCCAAGAAAGAAAATTTTTATTAAGAAAATTTTATTATTATTACAATTTATAAAATTATTATACGAAAGAATATTATATATACAAAAAACAACTTTTGGGGGCGGGGAGGTCGAGCGGACTTACGCGCCTGCGAAACACCAGCGGCCCGGCAACCAAGTTCATGATAAACCGAAGTTTACAAGATATAAAATCCGGAGAGGCTTTAAAATCTGGCATTAATTCCCCGCTCTCTCCTCTAGTCCGTGAATATCTGCGTATAGCGTAAATATGAGGAAGAAGGGTAAAGGAAAAAAAGAACTACTCTTAAAAATTAATTTTCTTAAATTTGCTGCCAATCTTTTGTATCATTTTATGTTTTATATTCTTCCAAATTATTTGAGGAGCAACGGCCTCCCTGCCTCCACATGGGTGCACAAGATCAACCTATTCGTTAAACATCACAAAAAAAAGAAAGAAAAAAAAAAGAATATGATGCTATACTGACCTTAAAAATAAAGCCAATCTTACTGTATCTCTTTTTAACGAATATTTTATAAGTCAAAGAGTAGAAAGTAACAGTTGGTAATAATAATAAATTTTCTGTCATAGCCGTGGATCAATTTGGGCGATAGATCGATAGCGATAAAGACAGTATCGATAGATTTTACTATCAAGAGGCCGTGATGGCGAAGAGTGTTAAGCTGTCTTAATATTAAACGCCTCGAGTAATCTGTTTTGTGGGGTACCCACGGAATAAACATCGACTTTCTCACTTTAGTTAGAATAGATTGGTTATTAATTAATAACACTAACAGCTGTCATATGATATTACTAAAATTATCGATAGTCCGAGCTATGGAACTAACGCCGAGGCCAGTAACCCTCCTGCAGTTTATGCAGCTTCTATAAACTGTCCCTTAATTGGATTGTTGAATCAACCTGATGGTTGATTGCTGATATACACCATATCACTTCCTTACAGGCCAACGTTATTTAAAACAAGAACCTTCACAGTTTTAAAAATGTAAGATTTTAGTTACTATTTATCATTAAAATTCAATGTAGTTTTTACGAAGCCACAAGAAGGGTCACATGCTTCAGTTGACTTACTTACCAGAGATATAACAATTGTTCGAACAAACGACTGAACTGATTTTTAAGATCGATGTCTCACATTTTTCCATGACATCCCTTGAGTGGATTGAAAAAAATTGATCCCAAAATATTTCAAAAGTGTTTTATTAAATCATAAGGTACGTTTAGGCGTTTTACAAATTATGGGAAACAAAAATATCTAAACGGTTGTTTACATAAGCTAGTTATTTTTTATGTTTCCGTTTCCAGTCGGTTTCAAGAGGAATCAATGAACTTTGGGTAAGGGAATGTCAAAGTTAATTAAGAGAATCCAACACGGTTAGTCAGGAATAAAAGTTTTAAGACTGACAAGAATCACTATTATCAGCATCAGTCAGACTGTCGTCATTTTAGCAGTGAAGATGTCCAACACCACACAATATGGATCTAATGGAACTGTAATTATTACTTCCTGATGCCCGAAAACCGTTAATAAAAAAATATAAGCTCTACTATTTAAAAACTATTGTGTGTGCTTTAGAGTACACGATAGAAATGAAAACATCAACAAGGCCAGATTAATAATGTGAAATATAAATTATGAATAATAGCTCATTATAAAGAGGATGAAATGTTTCCTCGCTTACAGTATGCAGATCCAATTTTTAGTTTTTGAGATATTTTAATCCATATGCAAAAACACTTCAATTAGTTGACTACAGCCGACTTTACCGAGCGTTACATAACTGAGATCTTACAACTCAATCTAATTCACTCTTCACAAAAAAGAACAAAACGCGCCTAAAGAAGTTTTCACTTAAAAACATTAAAGTTTGGGAAGAAAAGAAAAATAACTGACAAATATAATACACAACAGTTGAAGATTTTTTTTTTCTATAAATAAAATATTTATTAATTAAAATGTTTTCATAATTATATTCAAATCTAGGAATGCTTATTTTTCTCTCACGTCAAATTAGATAGAACATCTATTTTAGGGTTTCTGTCAATACTCCCTCGTGGTCTAGAATCGATACAAGATTTCAGACGCCTCCGAGATCTGCTACCGTTCCTTGCCGAGGTTATAATTAGGTTATAATAAGATAAGGCAAGGGACCGTAAGGGAGGAAGGATCATTGGACAGTGATCAAAGGCCTCTTAGATATCGATACCTTCACAGTATTGGTTTGATTGTAGTAATTAGTACCAGATATCTCTAATTAAATAGCCTATATCGGATGCTAACTAGTGTTGCCCAAAATCTAGACTAAGATCGCCTCACTGTTGCAAGACCAAGACCGGTAAAAAAAATCGATTTTTTGAATAAAATTGAAGGCGAAATACTAATGCTCGAAAATTTTATTTACTATACGTAAATAATTGGTATAACAAATATACTTTTGCATTTATCTCTTCTATTTTTTCATTCGGACTTAGTTAGGTATCCCCTAGATAAAAAAAATACAATAAGATCTCTGCAGAACTAAACTTATTTTTATTTTATTTTCAACCCTCCCCTGCCTGAAGGCAATACGGGTATTGGCAGCAGTGGGATGTTACTGTTACATAACAACCCACTGCTGCATTTTTTGGCTATTATATTATTTTTCTGAGCTGTGCACACAGCTTGCTCTTCTCTTCATTTGCATCTGGTTTTCTTTTCTTCTTATTCTGATGGCCTCCCCGGTGCAGCTTCTCTTCTTCTTCCCAAAGAGAAGTGGGTTGGTAGTACAACTTCTTTCCATCCGTATATAAATCGTTTGAAATGATCGTATTTGTCTTTGGCCATAAGTTGAGGAAGATCTCTCTCTGTTACGACAAAGAGACCTGTTTCTCTCAAAAGTTTCATAGACCATACAGGTCATGACTCATAGACCATACAGGTAAGTACAACATGTTCAGAGGTCTCCGGTATCCCACAACGTGGGCATAGGGGATCGATATTTATACCATACTGAACGAGCTTTGCTCGGAAACCCCCATGCCCCGTGAGAATCTGTGAAATCCAGTAGTCCGGGAGGACCCAAGTCGCTTCTAGTCGCGAACTGACGGTGGGGAAGTACTTCCTTAGGGTAGCTCCTTTGGGAGTCGTCAACCACCGTCGGTTCCAGTCCTCTACTGTATCCTCCCGGAGGATCTTCTTCCAGTTTCTTGGTTCATCTCCTATTCTCACTCGGAGGTAATCCGGTAGAGCCGCTAAGCATTATCTCATAATCTTATACCGGTAGTAGTCTTCACTCAGCAGGAAGTCGAGAGGTATTCTTCCTGCACAGCCTCATGAGACACCGTCCTGAATGATCTGGATACCCGAAGCAGAGCCATCCGCTGAATCCTGGTCAACCTACATTTCTGTCTGTGCGAGAGATTTTGGCTCCAGGCAGGGGACGCATACCTCAGGATACTCACAATAACACCTTTATAAATTGTCATAGTTGCTGGGTACCTGACTGCAGAACTAAACTATTTCAGTAACTGCAAAACTTTGCGAGATTCTTGCGCAAGACCAAGACCTAAACCAAAATTGAATTTGCAAGACCAAGATTCGCCTCGGTCTCGCATTCGGGCAACACTGATGTTAACGTCTATTTCCTTGTATTTTTTTTTAAACTTTTTATTCTTTATTTTCCGACATTATTTCTTAAACTGAAATTCTCAAATTCCATTAAGTATTATATTTCATTATATGAGGGTGCACTCCCCATACAATACTGCCCATTCTGTTATGACCTGAATAAGTTATGAAGATAAGTAAAGAAACAGCTTTGTCTACAATATGGCATAAGGCGCGCAAACGTGAGGGTGCATTATTAACGAAGCGTTGGCTCATATTTCATTAATTACCAATGCAATCTTAGGCTTTTAATAATTGAGCTTATTTTGTAAGTAATCATGATTAGTTTTAACTCCCTCTCCCTTTTTTCCCCAAGCTATGATAGCTGATAATTACAGAAGTGCTTTCAAGCAAAATCTAGCATAAAGCGAATTTTTAAGAAATTATTTACTATAAATAATGAAAAACTATATTAGGAATCATTAATATTTTGAAGTGGGCTTAAAAACAATTCTTAATTTATATTTATTATTGACATTGATCTAGATTTATACCGTGCACTTTGATATCAATAAGATTTAAAAATTTAAATGCATGGGATGAAGAGTAATCGCGCTGTAAAACAAAATTTATCTTCGAATGTTATATTAAAATATTATATCTCCCAATATTAAATATTATATCTCCCGGCAAATATTAAATTTCCCAATATATCAATTGAGTGCTTTCATATCCAAGACGGCCATCTTTCATTTTCAGTAAGTAATGAAAAATTTAATTTTTATCTTATAACAGTTAAATTCAAACTGTTTTTGATGATTTTATTTAAGAATGTTGAAGTTGAATCATCAAAATAAATCACTAAACACTTTATAATGACTGCGCAAAGAATGTATATCACCCATGATATGTAGAACATTCAACTAACTTCCTCCAATAATTACATTTACATATATAATTATAAACTATTTATGTATGTATAAATATATATATTGGATAAGCATCAAGAACATTCAGAGAGATTTATGTCTATCGAGTTACCAAACAGCAAAAATATTTCATTAAACAAGAATGGTTTTCTATGTTAATATTATTAGAATATTTTCAAAATCGGGTGTTAAAAGTATCCCGAAATGCCATATTTTTGGTAATACTGATCCGAATTTGATTTTTTTCAGAAAATTTTAGTACCATTGAAACTATTATATCTGAAATCCACCATAATGTGTACATTTTTTTGTTATAAACAAATTTTGTCTTTATATTTTTTCCAGCTTCTTTCAGGGGATGAAGTTTTTTTTTTATTTTTATACATTTTTATATACTGGATATAATGTTATATATGCGCCTTAAACGACCTCAGGTCATCCCACCTTCATGAGGAATTAAAGTGGCCTTCAATACTTCCTTGGATCTTACTTATTCCAAACGACCAACTGCTTATCAGCATACGATCACCTTGCTCCATCTAGAGTCTTCTACAATCCAAACACTTGGGCCACTTACAGAAAACAAGTTCTCGAATTCAGATATTTATACACCTTCACAAGGAGCTGAAAACCTCCGAACGATCTTGCCCCTTTTTCTTGCCTGATCCACTGTCTTTCAGAATTCCTGGCATCTAATATCCGTCTGTCCTCATTCAAATACCTCAAGTTCCTCCTTAGGCTTCTTACAACCGAAACAGATGCTAATGAATCATGAGATTATTTATTTATGAAATAAATAAATATGATTATTTATTAAAAGAATTTTGCTTTAAGTATCAACAGTTTTTAACTTTAAGTATCAACACATAATGTTCCTATATCGTTTTCTATTTTTTCGATATCTGATTTTTTTTTTCATTACATTTATCTTCATTCTTTACAGTTATCTTTATTCTGTTTTGTTTTTTTTGTTTTTTTTTTATACATTGTTAATGAAAATACGGTATACATATATTTCTTGAATTTTTGATAATGTAGGTTTTGGCTATATATGGATATCTGTTTATTTGTAGATATGTTTTATTCTTAAAGAACCCTGTACCAGAATAACGTATATATTCTATTTATTTAAAACATATTTATGCTTGTTTTGAATTCATGTTTTTGAATATACGAACGGAAAAGAAAATCACCTAGCATCCCCTCTTTTTTTTTAGTATAGATTCGGTAACTTAATTAACGGCAGAAGATCTGGGATACAGCTTTTAACCTTATTGATACATTTTCAAGCAAAGAAATTTAATACTAACGATCTGAAATTAGATTTGTTACTGGATTTTCTTCAGCTGGAATTTCCTAAGGATATTTCGCACGACTTGGAAAAGTAAAGGGAGAGATTTTCTCTCGAGAAAATCTGGTTTAGCATTCAAAAGAGAGCTGAGTAGGAATTATCTGATGACGAAACTGGGCACGGGGGAGTACTTAGCTATCTAGCCATCTCAGCTGAAGGCATCTTGATTGCAGCCCAGGGCAACTTGAGATCTTCAATCCGGGAAGTACTGTTGGATTTAGTGGAGAGGATCAAGTCATAACCTTTTTAAGTTGAAAAAGGCAAATAGTTCTTACTCCTCCTGTAATGAGTCCGACTAGGATTATTAGAAAAAAGAAAGGGAATTAATTAAGAATTGTAAAAAAAAAAATCATTACGACATAATTACTATTCACTAGAATAAATAATACTATTTATTTTACTTGCATACCCCAGTGAAAACTCAGACCCATTCGATAGTTATCATTCTCCCTAATGAATTTAACGAATAAGCGACAATGAAACATGTTTTTCCGTAAAAGGCTTAGCGAACCCAAAGGTTCGATACCGGCACCACCAATCGCTACTCTACCTCCACTCATAGCTCACCATCCAAACCCAACATAACCAGATCAGCATTAATGCAATCTTCTCACCTTCGCTTCTTATCCGTGTATAAAATATAATATTATGAAGATAGTCTTTTCAACATTTGTCAAGATTCATATAACTGTTTACTATAACTGTTAAAGTAACAATTTATTAAACAAGTGATTAGGTTATCCTACAAAAAAATATTCTCTAGATTAATATTAGAGACTTATAGTAAGGCATTATTATACATTCAAACAATTTGTTTAGTGAAGAAAAGCTGGGGTTGTAGTTCTCTCACTTACTTATTTTACTTTTTGAATTCTTTATTTAGAAATATTAAAATCGGTCACATCTAAGGACAATAGTAATGGTGATAGAAGAGTATCTCATTCACACTTTGTAGAATAAATAAAAATAAAAAAAACAACAAAATGATAATACTAATGGTCAATGCATATAAAATAAACTAATCAAATTAATTATTTAAATACACACATGCTCTCTCACGCGCAGTATTTACTGCAAGTATATATATCGATATCTTTTTATTTATTAAGAATATCAAAAAGTCTCTTTTAATATTATATAAAGCGCTCAACGATCATAGAATAATTTAACTCAATTTATCTTCTCAACCTAGTTTTAGGATGTCGAAGATAAAACCTAAACATAAGAAGTATCCTATAATAAAAATATTACCTAAAAGGCGTTCGCTAAAAGTTACGGTTTAACTTGAAAACGCTAGATTTCAAGGCTACAATACCCCCATCCTTTGAAACTAGCTAGGTCTTGATTTCTGCATTGGGCTTTAAAATATAATTTATTCCGTCTCTTGAAACCACCCGATTCTTGAAAATCCCAATAGTTTAATGATATTCCTTGTAGTTGTAACAAGGTTTAAGTTTTGAAATACGCATTCGTTGCTTCGCCATGAAATTCCCATTCGTTTGATATCTTATAAATCAAATTATATCGATCCTAAAAGGTGAAAAGGGATCTATATTACATATAGAGTAGATTAAAATTAATAGATTAAAATCAAGTGAAATATCAAGTCAGAGGCATGTCCCTTCTTTTTAGTCACATAAAAAGTGAACTCCACTCCTACTCACGATGACCCGAGTGGGCGAAATGCACAAATTTTCCACTTCTCAACCCTTAAGGACTGCGGTTCTTGACCTTTGAAACCTTGGATTTTCTCAAGAGGTCTGGATTTTTTTGTGTTCATTAGAACAAAAAAAATTTCCATTTTTTCCAAGTCTCGAACTAAAATTTAAAATATTTTAAAACATTCCTTCGATATAGTTTTCTGAAAGAAGTTACACATTGATAATATTTCCACATCATAATTCAATTTATTTGATATTGAGAAATCGAATCTAATACGATCTTTGAAAGTAATCGACTGAGAAAATTTCTTGTTAAAAAAAGTCAACTGAAGATGAAATAAGCCTTAAATAAGAGAAAGGATTATATATTGGACGAATGAAACAAATATATTACTTTTGCATTTTCAGCCCGAAAGCCACCTATCCATCCCTAGATCAGCCATTGGATATTTTAAAGATGATAACGGCATTATGGAGTTGTAAATTCTGATATATTAGGTTATAGCTCTGACCGGGTTTAGTAAGAGGAGGGAGAAGGGAGGGTTGTCAGAAACGTGATCACCATCCATTCTCAAGGTTCAAGCAGCCTTACTAATATAGCTTTAAAAAATCGATAATAAGCGGTTTCACTTTCAAAATGTATGTAAGGTAATATCAGTGGATATTGTGAATATCCACTACAAGCAAGACTAATAGCTTTTTTTTTCACAAATGCACAATAAATGGAGGAGGGCTTAGAGGAATTAATTAGCAAGATGGATGGGAGGAGGGGAGGGGATAGGGAGACGGAGATTAGGGAGGCGGTGGTACAAAGAGGGAGAATGGACCGGCCGTTTAGGGAGGCAATCATCGGCCGGCTACAGAGCGATAGCTGATTCCGTTATGAATAGGCAACTGATGGAAACTTGGACAAAGGACTCTTACTTGCAGGCCCTACTCCACGATTAGGAAACAATCATGTTTAATATACCTGCCTTCACTCCCACTCTAACGATCAGTTCTCCTGTAATTGGTCTTCAATACGAAACGAGGTAGTGGTCCGAATTTGTTAAATTATAGAAAGACAAAAAAAAAACACGGCCCCAACGTTAAGATACACCATTGAATAATAGCTCGATATAAAGAGGATGAAATGCTGGACATTTCCCTTGCTTACAGTATGCAGGTCAGATTTTGAATTTCTGAGTTGTTTTAATACAAATGCTAAAACACTTCAATTAGTCGACTCGAACCGACTTTACCCGATTGACCGTTACACATCCGAACCAGATCGCTCAATTCCCTGCCCGGGCAATGAGATTAAAGTGAGCCTGAAGAAATTTTCATAAGAAAAAAAAACTAGAAAAAGAACAGTTTCAGGACTCAAATCTAAACTTCAACGCTCTTTCTCATCATAAACAGAAAGCGCATATGTACAGAAATTAAGGGTTAGCGTATGGGAGTCGATCGATTATTAGGTCGATTTTCAATTATTAGGAGATAGGAAGAGTTTCAATATACAATGAAATTTCTCTTAGCGGACAATTTAATAAACTCCATCAAATTTTAGATAATTCTATAACGAAAATTTTTTTTTTTTTCTCCTTGAGGGGCTAAATTTCATCTTACGGTGTGAATGTACTCTTCCCTCACTAACAGAATATACCCAATAAAATGAAATATCAAATCTGATCAGGACATAGAAAATCCATTGCCTTATCTTTAATTGGTTCTTAAAATAATCTATATGAATCCTTTGATTATTCTTTAATCATTGGGGAAGGAGAGGGGATGGAGGGCGCCAGTTATGCGAGTATATATATATATATATGAATATATTATTATACACTAAAAACCAATCAAATCAAATGTATTATTCAATTTAGTAACGTCTGTTAAGCATTCGTCTCAGCCTGTAGGAGTAAGTGCATAAGCAGTAAGACAGGAAAACTAATAATTCAAGAAGAGCTGAAGAAATTATAGAATGCATCAGACATTATACTTATTATAAAAAAAGGAACATTAAATATTTGAGTCACGTATATGAAGAAGGGACACTAAGGCGTAAGAAGAAAAAGGCAGAAGCCTTGACTTCATTGGCTGGATGATATCAAGAACGATGTTCGAAGTGTTGCAAGATGGAGAAGGGCGGCTAAAGACTAGTCGGTTTCGAGTAGGGTAGTTAAAGAGTCTAATATTCATAAGGACTATAGAACCATCATAAGACGATGATTCAAGCAGCAGCAGTTATGGGACAACTGAAAAATAGTTCTTTGAGAAATATAAATCACTAAATATTTTAAAGAACTGTTTTGTAAAGTTTCATTAACAGCAAAACTGAAAAAAATAAAATTAAAATAAACAGACAGTAGTGAACCAACACCGATACATCTGAGAAGCAAGAAATGTAATGGTCCGAATTAATCAACAGGTTGGAAGTTATTTTATTATATCTCACTATACTTTACCAATTCTTTATAAATTATACTCGTACCTCGTTGGGGAGGACCTTGAAAATAGGGTTTGTGATCATATTGCCGGAATGTGAGGCCGCCTAAAAATAAATATTAACTGAACTTGGTGGGGATCGAGCCCAAGACGGGAGGCCGAACAGGCTCTCTGGAACTCTCGCCCCAATATGCATTGCCGTCGCGTTCCCAAACCTTTCGGTAATTCTCGTGACTGATTGGTAAAACATTGGTTTTTTCCAGTGGATGCTCCAAAAAAGTCAAGTTATAACCGTACAAAATTGGATTAAATAAGACGATTAGAAACTTACCTAGAAACCGCCCCTACGCTACATTTTCTAACCATGTCTACCAATTTTTCTTATGAGCACATTAAGATAAACTATTTAATTACAGTAATTCCAATAAATACTCGAAACGGCTTCTCAAATCTGCTCTTAAAAATGATACGAAAGCAATAGGAAACTGGATAAAAAATGTTCTCGCCACAAAAGGTATACGAGGACCGTATAAATATTGAAAATAAAGTAGAAGACATAAAAATGTGCCTGGTCTGCAAAGGGCCTTGGGAAGGGTCGCATGATACCTCACTTGTGTAAAACTGGTCGAGTAGAAATATGTCTCTTTTATGTTCTGAACCCTACTTCTAGTCCAACCGCCTGGTTTTTATATGCATGGCAAAAATACCCTTTCTCCGCCATGTTCGCTTAAGAGTAAGAGTCGCCCTCTCAGTAATACACTGAGAAAACCTGAAATACGAATAATGAATACAGGCAAATTTAAATTCATCATTAACAGGAAATCGTTGATCTGTTGAAGAGTATTTGAAATGTCTGGGTTTTCAGGCACTAGTACACTATCTCGTATAGGAAATAAAGCGCACTGATTCCAGAGCTCAAGGTCCCAGGTTCGAATCTGGCTGATGACTGGTAATTTTCCATCAGTCGTGAGACGACCCTGGGACATGGAGACCATTCTGGGGCAAATCCAGCCTCTATAAAGTGGATACTCTTAATTAAATAATTAATTAAGGAAGAAAACCTGGCAGTTGAGAGTGATATTGACCCGTCACCTACCTGCACAAACGTTGGCCTTGTAACAGTACTTCCTCACATTGAACTTAACCCAAGACCCTTATTGGGTTGTCAGTGGTACAGGTAAAAATGTATACAGTTAGCCATGTGAAATAATGCTTGAAATAATAAAAACAGAATCATAACTAGAATAAAAAAACAACACATACCTAGGACTAGGAACATTTAACTGTTATTTTTATATTGATCAGTTATATTGTCCGAATCTACTTCGCAGTTGAGAACTGTCACAAGAAATATTGTTATGAAGTAACAAAAAATACATTTTTGTTTTTTTTATTCTTATAACGTATTAAAAGGGTAAATATGATCAGAGAATCGCAAGAAAGAAGAAGTTACTACACCTTGTGAGCTTATGTTTGTTTTATTTGATTATATGTAAAATAATTGGATAAAAGTCTGTATGTAAATTATATTTTTTGATGACTCCCCTAAGATCTCAAATTACCATGTACAGATGGTAATAAACATTTAGTGAGCAGCCGTCCTCCAGAATTGGAATATGCCAATTGCATTTTAGACACAGCGTGTTGAAAGAATCGTAAAACAGTATTTAAAAAAAAAATAGTATTCCTATTACGGGTTTCCGAAGAAATGGATTCTAGCTAAATGATTGCAAAAAGTGTTTTTGGCTTTAAACGAGACTGTAGGTAGTTAGTAGATAAGCTGGATAGAGGAATCTAGCTAACAGGTGAAGATGGGCTGTAAAGTTGAGTGGGGACATTAATGCAGGAGTCTATGGCAGCTAAAGTCCTCTTCCGGTGGCTCCATGTCATATGCATGATGCCCTCCTCACCTGTCAATTAGTAACCAACTCTTAACTTCCCCAAAGTCCCGGAAAGCAACTTCCCAGAATTACCTCCCTCTTAACAGCTGTTACATGTTATGGGCTCTGTTGTAATTAGCGATCGTTAATGAAAGCCAATTTTAAGGCTAATTATATTCCCGAATCAGGAGAGTTACCTAAAGAGAGTAATGAGTAGAAATAGGAGTTGTAAATTATATAATCCGTTTTTAAAAACAAAAACGTAATTTTCCATGCAAGATAGATGCGCTTGATATCCTTGAAAAAAAAATAATACTACAGATCTTGTTCCTTAAGTAACGGCATAACCTTTTCAATTAGTGAATTTTTACTGTTAACAAAACTTAATGTATAGTATTCTTTACTGATTTTTTTTCATTTAGCTAAGATAAAGGAACAGTTACATATATAAACAAATATATGTAATATAATGATTTATAGAAGTGTAATAAGGAAAATTATGAAAAGTAAGTTTTTCTGCATTGTATCAGAGTTTAAACTTTTTTATTTTATTTTAATGAAATTTACAACTGCATCACATGAAAAATACAACCAGTAAATGTGACATTGGTAACATGACATGTACAACATGAAGAGAAACTACCGATCGAGGAGGAAGCAAGGTTTGAAACGAGAGGGGTCGGATGGTTCTGAAGCTTGTTATGGAAGGATAGGTATCTGGATTGGGCCAAATCGGAAATATATGGAACATTAAGGTCTTTATGGATGATTTTATTTGTGACAAAGTAAGGAGCGTTGAGGATTTTACGAAGGATTTTGGATTGTAAGGATTGGATAAGAGAGGAATTCGATGGTTTAGTGGAGCCCTAAAGCTCAATTCCGTAAGTCCAAATAGGTCTCATTATTGTCATATATATGAGTCGTTTGTAATTGATTGAAAGCTTAGAGCGTTTATCTAGTAAGTGCTGCAGTAGTCGAAAACGTCGGGCGGTTTCTGGTCGATTCAGTCTGGTATGGGTGTAGTTTAAACGTTACAAGTACTAGAGCCTATGAATGGTTGATGTTAAGATATTAAAATAATACATATCCTTAAAGGAAATTTAATGTTAAACTACATCCTTCAGTGTGACATTTTCGTAAAATAAAAAGATAAAGAGTTATCGAGTCAAATAGTGATGAAAATGTGAGGCAAAAACAATTTTTTTATTTCATAATTTGTGAATTACGAGGACGTATATCTCGAAAAGTATAGAAGGTAGAGAAGAAATAAATATAACGGGTTTTTCTTGTAAATTTTGTCAGTTTTAATTTTACATAGAACATCATTATCGCCAGAAAGCATAGTTTCACTGATATAAGCGAAAAACCGAAAAAACTGAACTTTATAAATCCTTAATTCATATTTTCGAAATGAAATTCACGAGTATAGAGTAACTAACTATTATTTCATGTCTTAGTGCAGTGAATAATATAAATTTAAAGGGCTGGTGGCTTTCTATTTCGATTTACATATAACATTCTTACTATTAACGGGTCTCTATCAATTTTCACCTGGCCGCCATTTTGTATTCCAGTGGCTATTTACTAGAAGGCGTTCATTTTTATCATCAGGACAGTACTATAATAATGGTTTAGTACTGTGAGACAAGTATAACATAACTTGTACTGTGAGGAATCACGTGACAAGTCATTGAACTACCATTATCAGTTTGATATAAAGTCAGTCAATCAATGATTAAAATTATTAGAAATTAGGATGATTGGCTGGCAGTTCTGAAATGCCAATTAAATTTTTTTATAAAAATCTAATTGTTGATATATTGTATATATATTTTTTTTTTTTAGTTGCTTTTATTCATCGTCCCTTTAAGTTCCAAGGGCATTTGCTATGATTGTTCTTATTTAATCATATTTATAAAAAATTAATTTTGTTGATTATAAGTATTCAAGAGTTTGCTTCAATGCCGATTCTTTCGTTTAACGGTTCCGCGTCTTCATTTTTAAATTTAATTTGTTCTTTTCAATATTATTTACATCAGAAAAGGTAATTGCACTGTGGGATATACACTGTCACAACTGTTTGAGATGATGGTGTGTGCATTCCTATAAGCAAACGTAGATGGGTCAGTTGGGCATGTCCAATTCTTACTCTGCTGTTAACGGAGCATGAAATGTAGTGTTTTCCTCAGTATTTTTTGTATATATTTGTATTTACTTAATATTTTTTGTGAATATTTGAATTTCACAAAGATTTTTTTTTTAATTTATTTTAAATTTTTTTTTATATCTTAACGCCAGATTGATGTGGATATTTTTTAACTCTCGTATTATTCAAAGTGGACTTTATCGTTTTATTTCATTTCTATTAAGAGGTTTTTTTTTTTTCAGAGGTATCCAAGCATTATTGTTCTCTTTATAGGGAGGGCCTAGGTGATTGAATGGCAGTCGTCCCCATTGTATATTTTCAAATTTTATTCATCTTGGTTGTAAATGAAAATCTTAAATAAGAGATTCTCACTGCTTCTTTTGTTCCTTCAACAGCTCTTTCATTGCCACTTATACTTGATCAAGGGGCACAAATCAATGTTATTGCCTGATAATTTTCATGTAGTTTTAAGTTCACTGTTAATGGCTTGAATTGTTTGATGTAATTTTCTGTCTGTCTATATATTTTGCGGCGACTTAATAAATGGTAATATCTTTTTTAAATAGTTTTAGTTACAGATAAACTAAAATGTTATCGTTATTTTTAAATCATGGTTATATATTTATTTATTTCATTTACCCAATACCGAACTTCTATCAAACCCTTATACTTTTTTTTCTTTGAGTTTAAATAATGAAAGGAATAGTGAATCATTTAAATAGCACTGATAACACTTATCAATTGCCTTAAATGAAACTCATTTCCCTTCTCGGCCTTTATAAAAATATAAACTAAAACAAAAAAATAAAACAAAGAAAGAAAAATGGTTTTCTAGAGAATAAAAAAAGAAAAGGAAAATATAAAATTATATGACTCGAACTAATAGCATTAAAGTTGAATAAATTTCAAACGCAAAAAAGGAGTATGGATAACTTATAAAAAGATAATAAATATTCAGAGAAATAAATTCGACTTTCAAATGTCATTAAGTAACGTCAAACGTCAATATTAAAAACATGTGTGTATATATATATATATATATACATATATATATATATATATATATATATATATATATATATATATTATATATATATATATATATATATATATATATTATATATATATATATATATATATATATATATATATGTATATATATATATATATATATACACACATGTTTTTAATATTTTTAAATCATGGTTATATATTTATTTATTTCATTTACCCAATACCGAACTTCTATCAAACCCTTATACTTTTTTTTCTTTGAGTTTAAATAATGAAAGGAATAGTGAATCATTTAAATAGCACTGATAACACTTATCAATTGCCTTAAATGAAACTCATTTCCCTTCTCGGCCTTTATAAAAATATAAACTAAAACAAAAAAATAAAACAAAGAAAGAAAAATGGTTTTCTAGAGAATAAAAAAAGAAAAGGAAAATATAAAATTATATGACTCGAACTAATAGCATTAAAGTTGAATAAATTTCAAACGCAAAAAAGGAGTATGGATAACTTATAAAAAGATAATAAATATTCAGAGAAATAAATTCGACTTTCAAATGTCATTAAGTAACGTCAAACGTCAATATTAAAAACATGTGTGTATATATATATATATATATATACATATATATATATATATATATATATATATATATATATATATATATATATATATATATTATATATATATATATATATATATATATAGGGAGCGGGGTGGCTCAGTGGTAGGGCACTGAGCTTCCAATGCAAAGGTCCCGAGTTCGAACCCCGGCTCATGGCAGATAATTTATTTATCTGTTTCATTGGCCGTGGAGTGACCTTGGGTCAGGAGCCCCTCCTGGGGCACACCCAGCCTCTATAAAGTGGGTACCCTTAATTAAATAATTGATTAAGGGGGAAAACCTGGCGGTTGAGCGTGATCTCGGTCAAATCACCTCCTTGCACAACCGTTGACCTAGAAACAGTGCTTTCCCTAAATAGTACTGAACCCCAGACCCTTCATGGGTTGTAGTGGTACAGGTTTTTTTTATATATATATATATATATATATATATATATATATATATATTATATATATATATATATATATATATATATATATATATTGCAAATATGTAATACATGCTTAGTTAGAATTTTTAAAATTTAATTGAGTTATTTTAATATACTAATTAAGGTAGAGTGATAATATTATGATATATCGCTATAATTAGTGCAAAAGGTCGTATGTGAAAATAGTTTATTTTTACGAGAGAGCTTAATAACTGATTATTTCTTAATTACTTATTATTATAATTTCATATTTTATTTCTCTCAGATATTTTCCATAGTAGCAGAATAAAAAATGTTACCTTTAGCACAAATAGAATAAAAATGGAAAAAAAAAAATACATACGACCTTTAGCACTAACAGTAGCAATGTGTTAAAATAGATAATTTACTTTGTTAGAGTTGGGTCTATTATTATTTCTAGTTGGTGTATTTTCAGTATATTAACTCTGAATAGATCATATTGTATTATGACCCTCTATTCATGGGGTTGTAGTCACTTCTGTCTCATTTTTCCCTTTTACTTTCCCAAACTATATTAGATACAAATAAGGAAGTCCACTGTGGCGGAAGGAGCGGATAAGTTGCGGGCCGAAAACAAAAGATTTAGAAGGCTCCGGGGAGGAGAAGGAAGGCTGAGTTATTGTCGCTCGATAAAATACGAGCAGTAAATTGCCCCCGCCTAACGGGACATAAGATACATAATACATAGGGCTCCCAATAGGACTCCCAATTCCATCCAATTTTTTCCCATGCTCCAAGGATGGACTGATTGATTTGGGTAATTCGACTGATGTTGTGATTAATGGATGTGACCCTGTTGCTGATCCGTCCCTATCCAAGGATTATCCTCACTCCATGGACCCGTCCCTCTCATCATCTCATTCCGGTCTGGTTCATTCAAGGTCGGATAATGCCTGATGCCCTCAATCGCTACTATTAAAATACGAGTTCAGTTCAAAGTAAAACGTTTCCACTAGTCCTGCTACCATTATTTATCTTTTGGTGTTATTCATTTATTTATTTATTATTAGAGAAACAGCAAATTGGATGTTCGCCGACGATGAATAAATATTAATATATATTTATATTACTAATAACAGTCATACAGAGCGAGTCAGGCCAAACTCCAAGAGGGGGTGGCATACAGAAAAATAATAAAATTAAAAACTCGTATGTTCTTATATGATTTTCATTTGTTTAAATTAGATTGATTTATTAGAAGTAATAATACTTATTTGTATCGAAGACTTATTTTGATAAATGTTTGGAAATTAGCTTTGAACATTTTCGGCTTCGTATTCGGAAAGCTACAGTTGCCATCCAGATTATTTCATATCTTCCTTAAAGGATCCCAGCATATATTTAAAATATGCTACTATATACACACTATATATATATTTACTGATCCATTCTTCTTTTAGAGTGAACCTAAAACCTATGTTATCTACGCTAACATTTCTCTCCATTTTTTTTTTTTTTTTTTTTATATATCGTTCCTTTTAGGAGGAATCTACGCCAGAATTTCCGAGAGATGGATCGAAGGAAAATATTTAAACGGGCGCCATAATAAATACAGATAGAAATACAATCCCCTCATACAAACAGAATTACAGCAATTTTTATGAGACATATAAAAGGAGGGTGAGGGACATCAGAGGGCACATGAGGCTGCTGGGGCTTATCCATCATCCAGGCCCAGCGGTAATGCACTTTTAACTAGACCTAATATTTGGTCAAGACTTTTCCAGCCTCTTTCCGGACCTAGATTTCCCCGAGAAATCCTCTTTTATTTTTCTCATCAATCCTTCCTCCGTTCCATTTTATTTCCTTCACGGCACTCACCTTGGAAATGAATGTAGGATCAATTTTCCCGAACAGGTGCCTTTTATTACTCGGAATTCGATAATTCGCAATTTTTTTTTTTAAATAAATATAAATAAAAAACTTTATTAATTTCTTAAATATAATTTCTTCGATTGCAGAAAAGAGTTCTTTAAATCATTATTTAATAATAAATTAAAAATATTCCTTAAAAGTAAGACGAAAAGAGCATTCCAAAATTGTTTTTAAAGAAAAGTATATATTATTTAAAGGGATTGATATTCAACTCACGTATTTTATTTGTTTAAAACATTTTACTATTATCACGTCACACTTCATACCAAGGAATTTTCAATTCAAATTACTTAACATGCATTAATACAATTTTTGTCTTACACGTTAATTTCCTTAAATCATTCTAGATTTAACTGGTCTTCGTCCTAAGTAATGTAATCTATTAAGATATAAAATAAGTTATATAAAACTAGTTGGCCCGTGCGAAAAATTTTGTTTAGTGAAGAAAAAACAAAACAAGATGGAAATCACTAGTTCCTATGTATTATGTAAGGAAGGAATTAATATTTTTTTCTTGGTCCATTACAATATTCCAATAAACATAATAGAAATAATAAGATACATTTTTAAACGCTGAGTGTAATATAGACAAAATAATGCCCCGATCATGGGATATTCTAAATTATTAAAAATAAATGAAATGTGAGAACATCCAAATGTCTTTAGGAAATAATAAAGTTAATATATCAGCCAGGAAAAAAAATGTAGACTATTCTATTACTAAATGCAATATCTTTAAATCGGAAGACATTATCAAGTATACCAAAACTAATGGACCGTATCTTTCTTAATAATTGTCCGATTTTTACAATTTGTTTTTTGTAATATTGGAATATTGAAGTTATTAATATTGAAGTTATAACACTTTTTCGAAATAAAATCAAAGGGGAGAGAGCCTTAGTTCAAATTTGTAGACAAAAAAGATATTTTTCGATCACAATGAAAGTTCGTATTCGAGTGTTTTTCGAAATACGAAATACAAATCTCAACTCCGTTTCTCCTTAAAAAAATATTTCAACACACTTTACTCCTTCCGTCAATACAAATTGTTTAAATTATACATATTTCTAATAGATTTTTACTATTTTTTTTTTGTTTTGTAGATAATTTAGTAATCTTTCTAATTGTCATGTGTACAATCCAGAAAAAAATGCATACATTTTTGAGTTATTCGCGAATACAGTTTCTTTTCCTTTATAACTTTCCAGAAATGTCAGGGGGATAGGACTATTTTTCACATGTGAAGGAGAAGAATATCTTCAAAATGAGTGGTCAATCATTGGATTTGATGAAGAATTGACGAAGTTATGGCGTACTGACAAAAAAACACCTTTTAGAAATAATATATAGTATTAGTTTCTTAACATGTACAGGATGTTTCAGTTCTTAATGGCCAAACTCTGGGATGTGATTCTAGACAAAATTTCCAACAAAAAGTTCATTCCGTGACTGGTCCAATTCCGAACCGAAAAAAAGTTAAGACCAATTTCATGTCTTACTTAAAGCGGTCACGTTTTTTATTGAATTAGAAAGATTTTCTCCAAAAACTGTTTAAGAAAATTAAATTCTAATTGCATCATCGTAAAGTGGAAAAATTTTCTTTGAGAGGACATTGATTAAATTTAGTAAGGTCAATGATAAAAGGGACATTCAGAAGGTCTAATATGACCGCTGTACTGCTCCGTACGAATAGGAAATACAAAGATATGCTGCTCATGTATGGGTATTGAAACAGCAGAAAGTCACTTTTATCGTTGACATTAGTAAATTTAAACACTATTATGATATTAACTGTGTAATTTACAAAGCTAAACTATTGTGAAATTATATAACCTATAACCTGATATAAAAGAATATAATACATTTTATAGTGATATAGTGTGAAAACAGGAGAATATTTTATTTTACCGAGGATGAACCAAAAACGTAATCATGCCTCAAACATCGGATTAACTATTCAATGGGATATCAGTTCATAAAAGGAAAAATTGTGTTCAGATTCATTATGTCGATTTATTTCTATACAGGAACTTAATTTTCATCGTCATTGAATATGCGTGTTAGCTAAAAACAGACATTAACGGATCAAGTGAGCGTTGAGTTGGTCTTGATTATTTTTTTTATTGTTTTGCACTTATTTAATTTATCTGCATTTTTGTGAAATTAATATGAACGATTTTGTTTTCTATTACCATTATCCTGGTAATCATATAAATAATCATATATATATATATATATATATATATATATATATATATATATATATATATATATATATATATAATTGTAAGCGAATAAATGTATTTCCTCTCTTCCTTCCAGCACTACAACTCGTGGTGAGTCAGGTACTCCTGCAGCATAAACCGAGAGTGGTTTAGGTATGCAATGCTACTGCCTTCTAGTTTTTTACTAAGACTGTCCAAGTCTCCTCTACCACTCTATCGGTCCAACGCTGTCTGGTCGTGTCAAATTTCTTCTTGGTCTCAAAAGTTTTGGAATATCATCATCCTTCATTTCAGCAACGTGACCTATCCAACAAAGCCTTCCAATATTTACGAATCTGAAAACATGTTCTTATATGTTCTTCCTATTTCAGCAATTGTCCTCTCCCAGCAAGCATCATCACTGAACACTCGCACAACGATTCTTCTCAGGATCCGGTTCTCGAGTCTTAGAAATGTTCTCAAGCACGGGGAATCGTTCGGCATCCAAACACCTAGGTCAAAACAGCCCTTTATTTCTGAAATATTTCAGGAGCCAGCAATAGTATAAGTTGGCATCCATTACTATTCTATTGATTTCTTGCTGCATATTATTAGCGGGGCTTACCTGAGAGCCTAAACAAATAAATTCACTCGCAAACCCAAATGTGAAGTCACCGATATTAATGCTGGGGTCCTGCTGATCGAATCTGTGCGGACCTGCTATCATATCTTTAGTTTTTGCCTTATTCATAGTCAGTCCTACTCCTTGTGCAGCCTGTGCATTTTATGCAATTTTAAATGCCTCCTTCCCATGTAAAATTAAAGGTGTTGTCATCAATTGAAATTTTACAACCGTTTACAACCAAATCCAAAGCATTAAATCACAATCAGAAATGTTTTTTTACATCAGATCTGTCGATTTAAGGAGAAATATTTGCCAAAGGTCTTTATTGTTAAAGAGGGAAGTTACAATATTCATAGTTTTATCTTTGGGCACAACGACCTTTTGATTCTGATAACCTGTAGCCAGGACAAACGCGGTCAAAGAGGAGTAATGGAATAAGGGAGCGGAAAACAGAAGGGTACTTATAAGCAATGCAGAGAGCATTAGGGGCAATATGGCGAGACAAAGCTGGCGGAGACAGAAGAGAATTGCTTCCGTGTGAGGGTCAGTAATTAGCGGGGCCAGGGGGGAGGGCAGCCCCGGGGCCGACCTATTGAATTAGCCCCACTTTTTGCTTGGGACAATGGCCCCCAAAAACTACACCGGCCCCTTCCATTATATCCGTTTTCCATTTAGGACAATGGCTAATGTGTCCCCTTAGCCAGCATTGATCCTATCTTCATCGTCGTTTATGTATTAAAAAGATTTCTTCTACTACTAATCTTCCTCTCCAATGAGTCTGCGATACGACTCATTAGGTGTTTTTATAATTTTCGACAAGCAAATAATGATATTATATATATATATATATATATATATATATATATATATATTATATATATATATATATATATATATATATATAATATAAAAATGATATTATATATATATATATATATATATAATATAAAAGAAGCTTATGTTTTATTATTTATTCACTACATTTATTTCAATCTACACCCGCTAGTAAACCATTCTCAAGCCATTTTATTTAATCATGCTTGATGCTTGTCGTCCATAATCAACAATCTGATAGCCTTATTGCTTCCTCACTGCCAAAGGTAGGAAGCATTGTATTCGTGCGAGAGGTTAAAAAAAATTGTGCTCAGAATCGAAAATTTTCAATTTTCAATCAGGTTTACGTTTCAGACATCAAGGATCAAATTTGGTTCGGTGTCTGTCTGTCCGTAGTCAAATTGGTGTAACGGGTATATCACCTACTACCGTTGATCCGATTTTCATGGAATTTTCAGGAATTGTGCAGGTTGGCGTCTAGGTGGCCCCATATCTATTTCATTAAATTCTAACTGGCACTTCCGCTTACACTCGCGCAACCGCATTTTTGTATACATGCAAATATTTAAGGAACTATTCGATCGATTTGGCTCAAAGTTGGATAAAACCTTGGTATCTGTGAAAAAATAATGTAAGGTAAATTTTATTGAATTCTGTCAGTTCCTTTCTCTTATAAATGCGCAAACGTGTTTTCTTTTTACGAACCTGCAAGTTCAATTTGGCTATATTTATATGATATCTATATAGTTTTAGAGAGAGCATAATTAATAAAAAAAAAAAAAAAAAAACGTCCATACTATATTTAGACATAAAAACATAAACTAAATAATATCAAAATAATAAAACAATCGTACTCAATGACGAATTAAGCTAAGGTAAGAGACGAAATACAAATCGATGTTACACTATGGACACTATTTTCCAATAGAATCCGATTGACCAATGGATCATTAATTTGATGTTTGAAGTCAGATTTTTGATACAACACAATGTTTGCTTATTTTTACATTATAAATGAATAAATTAAATTCTCCAATACTAGGCCACGCTAATCGGCAATATTGAAGCTTTATAAATTTTGCTGTTTCCATCACATAGGGACCAATTATTTCAAGCAATAAATGGTTAATAAAAGCCTTCTGTTATTGGAAACATTACAGACACAGAGCAACAAGGGGTAAAATAAAATTGTTTAAATAATATATAAAAGATTCTAATGAAATCGCATGACTGCATTAACTGAAATATATTCTTTCCTATAATCGTATTATTATTTCTCACCTAAAATGTTTGTATGGAATTATTAAATGTAGTCAGATATAATTTATGGACAGCATCATTTAATAAATAAATTGATCTCACTGATTTATTTTTCTTATGGTCAGTTTAGATAAATGAAATTAGTCTTTATAAGTAATTAAATTAGTCAATAAAATCTAATTTATTAAACGATTCGCGGAATCTTTGTCCACCTATGCAGCAATATTTTATTCCCTCAAGAAATTAGGTAAGTCACAATAATTTAATATAAGATTGGTTCAATGGTTAATATCCAACTTTATACTCCACATTTTGATTTATTTAAACTGACAATAAGACAAATGAATCAATGGAAAAGAAATAAAGGTCAAACATTATTAATGTATAATATAAATTTATATTAACCAACACGAATTTCGAAACGTAAACTCATTTTTCCTTCTTTTCAATAATCTCTTTTACCTTTCGATGTAGAGATTTTTGCATATCTTCCCAAGCAATTCTTGTTCTTTCTCTAGGTCGTATTCCCACTGGTTTAGCCACCATAATTTTCTTTGCTGTACGGCAGTCATCCATTCTCATTACGTGACTGGACCATCGAAGCTGCCTTTTCTCTAATTTTGTGTCTATTGTCACTTTTTTTCTTCCTTAAAAACTTTCTATTGATGGCAGAGAACATTTTTCTTGAAGTGGCAACTCTCGTATTAATTTCTTCTCTGATTTCCCCGCTTTCATTGATCGTCACGCCAAAATACTTGAACCTAGGAACCTCCTCTGTTATCTCCTCATTAATATGAATCTCGAAATTCTTCTGGTTTTTGGACATCGGCATATGCATATAAGTATATACTTGGTCTTGGAAGTGCTAATGAGCATATTTCTTTTTGCTAACTATTTTGTCCATACATATAAATTTGCCTGCAGCTTTTCTTTAATGTCAGCTATTAGCATAATGTCATCAGCAAATGCAAACGAATAGAATAGGATTGAATTTATTTGTTAAAGATTATTTTACAATCTTGTACAAATGATACATATATGAATAACTTCATTTCACCTACATGAGTTTAGTTTATCCTAACTGTACATTGACTTATTATAAAAACAATAACTAAACAATAATACTTTATTACATTCCAATTAATTTCTATCTACATTATCAATAAAACCAAAAAAGAAAAAAGAAACAAACAATTAATTGAACTGACCAACAATTATCCTTAGTCATAGCACTCGGTTGGTGTGTGGAACATCAGAGCTTAAGGAATCCAGTGAATTGCACGCTGACATTATGAACCAGTAAATTTTATTAAGTTTCTCTATGCTATCGATTCGAAGTATGTCTTGTATCTTGTTTACATCACTTGGCGCAGAGAGAAATGCTCGTAAATGTTTGTGTCTGTTGTCTGTTAGCTTTTCACAGTACAGAAGGATATGGAACAGGCTGTTAGTAATGAATTGGTTACAGAAAGTGCAGGTTTCCTGGGCTTTGAAGTAGAAACTTTTGTTAGAGCTTAATTAATTCGGGATTTGAAACGCTTAACTGACTTATTGACCTTAGCTTTTTCATGTTAGCTCTATACATCAAATAGGACTCTGGACTGGAAATATTGAAGCTGGAAATAGTTCTATATATGGGATTGTTGTTGGAATTTATCGATAAATGGATGTCCTTAGACAGGTTATGGTTTTCTAGCTTTTCCAATATTTCATCACTGTATTTTAATAATCCAGTTGGGTATACTTTATCTAAATCTTCTTTACAGCCATAATGAGCAGGTATTGATCTAACTTGTGTGATCCAATTAAAGTTTATATCAGGATTTCTTGTATCCAGCAAAATTAATTTGTTGAAGTAAAGCCTTGGTAACCTCTCTTCAGGCATAAGCGAGAATTTAGACCAGTAATTTATGATCCTTCTCATAACCCTGACACTCAAGGCGTTTCGGCCAGTTTCTAGACGTACAATGTAGTTGGCAGTATTCCTTGGCCACCTAAATAGTTGCTTCAGAGACTTCAGTTGTACCACTTCGATAGCATCCAGGTATCTTAAGCTCCATATCTCAGAAGAATACAGAAGGGTAAGAATACAGGAAAGCAAATACAAACGATGAACAGTTGATTGGTTGCAATTTCAAATATCCAAATGGTGTCTCCTTGGTTCTCTTCTTTCATTCTTTAATAACATCATACATGAGGGTGATGAAATATAGAGGAATCCCTATGTCTCCCTGCCTGACTCCCATTGTAGTGACAAATTCGCTAGATGTTTGATGGGACGTTCTAACATAGTTTCTGCAGGTCTTATAAAAATGATTCAATTCTCTGTATAAGAACCTTGAACAATTGCTTGTTCCGGAGTGAAGCCCACTCATACCAAGATATGCCAAATGCTTCCTCTAAGTCTATAAAGCACAGGTAAACCTGTTTATCGTACTGAATTAATTTCTCACATATTTGGCGTATGACAAAGATGTGATCTTGAGTACTTCTTTCAAGTCGGAAGCCACACTGCTTCTCGTCCAGTTGGTGTTCTACCTCGTTCCTCTATCTTCTTTCTAAGATAAGACAATATATTTTAGCTGGAGCACTCATCAAAACTTAAATGATTGGCACATTCTCGAGTATCACCGTCCTTGAAGATCAGAACAATGATTGATATATCCCAGTCTTTCAGGATCTTCTTATCTTTCCAGACCAGTTCTAATACCCTGAAGAGTAACTCATGAAAAAAAAAAAAAGAAAAATCATTTTCGTGGTATCTAAATAACTCATAATTATATTTATTAAAATATTTTTTAGCATGCTTTTAAAATAAATGACTTTCATCAATTAAAATAGTTATTTCATTTAAAATAGAATTCTAGATAATGACCTAGCTATTCACCGATGGATAATGTTAAATACTAACTTCTGGTTATATTGATATAGTAACTGTACAATATTCAGCATTACAAGCTGTTAATCCATATGTAACTGATCTAACAAGTATGTCTCCACTGGCAGCACATGTTGCAGCATGTGACAATACCATGTGCATGTGGCCGAACGTATTGGCTACTTCGATCACACGGTCTGCCGGACTTCCTCCTGATTATCCCCCAAAACCAATAAAAGCGTTTTCATAAGATACTCTGAATATTTACACAACAATTTATTTATAATCTTCGTCTCAACAAGTACAATTTCTAAGTTTTCTCTGAATAAATCGAGAGAGTAGGTTCTAATTGACTACTCCATATATTTTCATATTTTACACTTCCATATAAACAAATTACACGAACATGATCATAAAAAACATCATGTAGTAATTAGGATGTTAGGAAATGAGGTTAGAATTATAATTATCATCCCTTTAATAACTCCCTCTATAGAGCTACGAAACAGATGAATAATAATTCACAAGCTTTGAAAAAAAACAACACATTAATGCGATCCGGGAGTGGTACTAACGAAAGAGCTCATAAAGAAAATAACATTAAAAAGGGAAAAATGAACAAGAGAAAAACATGGAGAGCGTTGAAAAAGACAAAGCGAGAGAGGTGACAGAAGGACATGATTAGGGAAGTCCAGAGTTTGTAATTAGCGCACTCTGGCTTCGGATGTTGATATTCAATTAAGTCAGTTTTTGCTGCGGCACAAAAGCCTCTGGGCGGGCAAAAACACCAAGACTCTTCGCCCAAACCCTCTTTTTCATCTTTATGTGCTTCCAAACATTTGTGAAACACCGATAAATATTTGAATGTTTACACACAACCTTATAACCGGCCTTTAAACTGTCTCGATTAGCCAAGAATTTAAAGCTAAAATATCATTTGATGATAAATTCATTAAAAATAAAGGCATAGTTTCATTTACAAATAAGATTGAAAAACTATTGTCTAATTTAGCTTGCACTTACTTTCAGGATCCTAATGTCTTAAGGAATGAAGAAAAAAGTATCCAGATATACGCTTCTATAAAATTTAATAACCTGCTTGATTAAGTTCCTTTGAGGCTGTGATGGCCGACGGAGTTAAGATTTCTTATCTAGAGCAACCTCTTGTCTTGTGGAGCTGGTTCAAATTCGGTCTAGATAAATACAGGAAATAAAGCTCGTATTATATTAAAATAGGTTGGTTATACTTTCAAAATAATCTCTCTTCCGTACAGGTAGAAATGTAGCAAAAAGCAGATAAAGGATAAAAATAAAAATAAATTAATTACTGTGGTACCTTGATTCTTTTAATTCTTTGTAGATATTGAAAAACAATCTTTATTATTAAGTCAGTAGAGGCGGGTTAGCCAAGCGGGCTAGCGCATGTGCAAAACATCCGCTACCCGGCAACAAGATACACAAGAGTTTATGTGGTAAAATCACTATAAATTCACGTCCCAGTGCCGAGGATCTTTTAACTCAGGCATTAATTCCCCGCCCTCGCCCTGGCCTAGTAAAACTCCCGTATAGCCTTAAAGGCAAGGAATGGGAGGGGCAAAACACTAAATATAATGATAAATCGATATATATTATATATTAGAAGTTATTGATATAGTCGATATAGATTATAAACGAGCCCATTATAATTTAGCTCGTTATAATTCTCGAGTCTAGCGATGCTGGTTTGAATCCAGCCTGGGAGGACTAATATTTATTTCGAGTCTGGCCCATTGGACGAATCTAGACCTTCTTACTCTGGTTAAAATAAATCATAATTATTACGTATTAGGTAAACCTGTATACCTGACATACTAGTAATCGAAAAAAAAATCAGTATAAATTGTAGTTTGCTACGACAAAATGTCTGCATTTTATATTATGTCTTTGATTTGAAGGCTTATAAGGGATAAATAAACATTGGTGAATCCATGGAGAACGAACAATTTGATCTGATCGATGAATCTAATGTATTTTTTGTAGTGTTTTTCTAATTTTATTATACTTATTTGTTTAAGATTTCCGTCCTAATGGAATGGATAATGGTATACCACAATTATGCCAAGTTTGCCAAATACTCATTTTTAATTAAATTACATTTCCATGTGGCAGAGTAAAATGTTAAAGATAATTTCTTTATTAAGTCATGGACAAACAACTTTCAGACATATTTAATAACTGAATAACCACAATACATCAGAAATTAATAAGTAGGTTATATTTAGTTTTGCATTGTTTTATATAAAAAAGTAGTTTAAATCTCCTTTTAAGGGAAAAAAAATCAAGAAACTTAAATTCTAACCTCCTTTGGACAGGAATTCTTTTCCCAGGTTCCTCAACATACAATGGATTCCTGGAGATAATTAAATAAAGATGTATCGCTTGAGGATATTGTTTCTCCCACGCTAAGCTTTAACTTGCTGATAAATAATAATATAATAATAATAATAGGAGTGGACACTTAGGCGTCGTTGACATGGCTAAAGAGTGGAGTATTTTTTCCGGAAACAAAAGGATTCTTGTTTGCAATTCAAGAACAAATAATAATAAATCGAATAGCCACTAAAGCATACAGAAGACATATATGTGGAGATAACATCGATGACATATGTCGCTTATGCAAAAAGACAGTTGAATTAATTCAACATGTAACATTGGGATGTACAATACTTATTTAATACTTAATTTTGATCTCATGCAACGGACTGATACCGGAGGAAACTCTATCTTCTCTGCGACAACTAGACCTACCATCTCGGAAGATCAAAAGAATGCAACAAGCTGTGTTGTTGGGGAAAGCAAGTATATTCAGGAAGTTCACAAATATTAAAGAGTTATGAAAATATATAAATGTAATTTCTGGCTGACCTAATAGGTCCTTAATTATTACATATTATAAACACCATTGTATATGTGAAAAATAAAGAAATAATAATAATAAAATAACACTAACCAATTTCGGGAAAATAAAGGTCAGAGAAAACAGATTAAATTAAAACACAACCACATTTTTTATTTACTTACTTTTTAAAGAAATGTTGTACTTAAATGTCATTGAACTAAAATAATCAGTCTCATTTAAAGGCACTAGTATTGTTCCTGCACAGCATTAACGGTTTAGAAGATGGTTTAAAGGCGAGAGGTCAGATATTAAACCCATAGCACAAGTGCACGGCATTTATTCTAAGGATTTCGCCAAAAACTTTTAAGATATTTTAACGGAATATACATTTTATTGAGAACTTCAATAGAATATTCACAAAAGTGTGAGAGGTTGTTATGTTTACTGATTATTGATTACTGATCGAGAAACTCATTATAACTTAAAATGGGGTAATAGAAGAGAGAGTGTTAACTTCCTCAAAGGTAAAAATTACCATGGTTTAAATAGACGTTTAAAATATGGGAATCACAATCTGTTAAGTATTATCATGCATTCGCCTAGGAATTTTTATTAGTGAGTAATCAATTCCCGTTCGAACAGAAATAGAACTATTTTGAATCTCAAATTAAATGAAGCCCGTTTTTCTTAATGAATGGACTCCAGATATTTCTCTTGTCGAATATTTGTTAAAAAATCAAAGGCTTAAAAGTATTTTTGCGATGAAAATACCGAATATATGTTTATTTAATTGTTAAATAAAATTTGTGTGCGGTCAGTTTATTTTCAAGTGTGATGTAATAATCATCTGAAATTTAATTAAATCACGCAGCACAAACAGAGTTTTCATTAGTAATGGAACCATATTCGACGGAAAAGGACGCCTCGAAAAGTTACGAGGGGACTGGATGAATTTTCCCCCTAGGCACATACTCTACCCCTTAACAAAATAACAAACAATGAAGACAAATTAGACAACAAATTGAGAGAACCTTAAACATCCTGGCCCGGAAGAAACTGATTTAAGAGCCCGTTACAAAGACAAAGGGCTGAGCAACAGCTATGCAAAAAAGAGGCTTCGTCGTAATGTGTGCGCTATCTATCTTCGGCCCCAGTAAGTTCCAGGTGTCAGCTCGAGTGAGGCTGAATAAATCATGGCGTCTCATCTCCAGGTTCATGAATACAGTGGATACATTGAGCCAACTTAATTACTTCAAGTATTGCGGCAGCTAATTTAGACAAGTCAGCTTATTACACAATAAATTACAAATGAATACATGAGGATACTTTATTCCTCAGTCATATAATCATTATCTAAAGGATTTTAGAGATATGGAATTTAAAAGTGACACTAAACAATATATCTTTAAATAATGTGGTATGGATGTGCGATAGCTAGATTTCTAAGAGATTTCTTATATTCCCAATTCAAAGCCTAGATACCAAATTAAAACTTTTAGTAAAGCTGTAGATTATATAAGCAAATCTACTAACTGCAACATCAGGCTTTGAATAAATGAGCACATCCAGGAAAACATTTTTTGACCTTAAAGATATTGTAGTGGTCTTTAATGCCAGTAATGCGGCTGAGGGGCGCTGGGATCTCCTCGTGGCGAAGGAAAGGGTGGGAGAAAGGATTGGCTCAGAGATCTTGAGTGAATGATTTTTTTTAGGTATTTTGTAGAAGCATGTGGGTATTTTGGTAGTTATTTTCATTAGTTTAGTTTCTTTTCGTTTAGTGTAGTTTATATACATTTACTTTTAGGGTTATTATTTTGCTGTATTATTTATTTGTATTTATTGTGAATGGAGTGTGAATGTGTTCTTTGAACACTATTATCAATGTCCTTAATTGTGACAGATTGTAATATCTCTCAATAAATATGTATTTAAGAACAAAAAGGAAAAGATATTTTGAAGTTATCAAAATTGATGTGTGCTTTGTTTGCAAATCCAGACACACCAGTTTTTTTTTTTTTTTTAGGACACATATTAGACTTGCCAAAGATTTAATCTTATAAACTTAATCTACCACTCATGAGAGGAACTGGTGTTGCATTTGCGTCATATGTTTTAGCCAATTGAAAGAGGCCACAGATAAATTTGAACCAACAGCTAAAATTTGAAATTAACTGATTTACGCATTAATGCCTTCAACACTTATTTATGTCTTATCCTAAACAACGGATTCGATGTATGAAAGATTTCACGCAAGTGCATGCAAACTGTGGAGGTACTTACTTACCTTCACAGTGTGCTAGTGGTAGGCACCTTATTCACAAATACGATGTAATTATTAATTAATTAAACCAATTAGCTCTCAATCAAACAAGGATCATTTTGTTGTCCACTTTAAAGTCAATGTGATTCGCTCTGTTTTATATAACATTTTGGAAGTATCGGTTACACAATTGTAAACAAAAAGTGATTTATCTCATATGTGGTACATGTTAAACTTTAGGAATTAAAAAAAGAATACAAAAACAAATGATCTACACATCTCCGCACGGTCAAACTACACCGGTCTCAAGGTCAGACTTCCCCTCCAGCTATTACGCTGAGTATTATTTTTTGGGAGCGGGTGTTGCCATAGCTACGGTGACTCCTCTGCAACTGATATTAAGGGGTATCCGACCCCCTTTAATCCCGTACGAATTGTTCCACGCCAATACGCATGCTTTGCACCATCCGCGATTTTTTTTTATTTGGCCCGATGCGCTTAATTCACATTCGTCAACCGAAGCGTGAACTGCCCGTTTCGAAGAGCAATTTAATCCGGGCAGCTTCCATTAGACCGTGAATCCACTGCCTGTACAATACGGATTGGACAATGGTACGAGGAAGGTTGTATTAGTTTGCCAATACGAAGAGTTAAGGAGCGGAAAGAGGAAGTAGTGTACGAAATTGATAACCTGGCTCTAGAGACACTTTGGGGTAAAGTTTCAATTAGTTCCGCTCCTGGACTTTGGAAGAAAAAGTTGGCCTATTCGGAAAGATTAAAATGGACGGTCAGACGTTATGGTGATGCTCAGGTTCCGAGAAACACTTCTTAATTGGACAATTTTAGGAAAAGCCACGTTTTAAATAAAATTTCAATATGTTTCCTTTTCGGGGAATCATTATTACTATGGTTTTAAATGATAAATACTATTTTAAATTTATGAGCTAAATATGTTAATAAAATATGGAACATTTCTTTCATGGATATTTCAAGCAATAAATCATAGTATTAGAAAACAATAAAAAGTGTTATAAACACCATCATAGCCTCGAAAATTATTGGAAAACATAATATAATTCAAACAACTTAAAATTCCAAAACGATTAATGCATAATAAAGCCTTGTAAATTTTTTAAATGAAATATTATATAATATATAATTTATTTTAAAAAGAAACACATTTAAAAATGAGTAATATACAACGAAACACTTAAAATTGTGTAAATATCGATAAAACGAAAATCTAAAGAAATTGATAATATTTATATAATTTCCAATTGTAACAAAGTATCATTTCAAAAATGCATTAGAATATAGCCACACACCACAAATCTACAAATTCAAATAAAACATCTAAAGTTATAGTAAAAGAACATGCTGTGAATTTTATTTTATACTCTGAAGATGCTTAAATCACAATAGCAAACCTACATGTCTACAACTTCAGATGCGCCGTGAAGGAATATGACGCCAAAAAAGAACGAAACAACCAAAAACTTCCCAAAATATACTTTTTAAATATAAATAAATATATTTATTTTTTGAGATTCCAAACATATTTATAAAGTCAGTACACCATTTATGACTATTGAGTCATTTTATTTTTTTAATATTGTATTTGTTTTATTGTTTCTAGTTAAGAAAAAAAAAACAGATGTTATAGTTCTTTGATTAGAATCATTAATATAATTTATTATATATCACGAATAATAATTATTTTACTATCAATAGAAATGTTATCAAACCACACCCCCACCCCACCCAAAAACACCCCCACCCCCCCAACTAGAACCTTGAAAACTCGCTCCCCCCACTACACATCAACCTATTCCCCCCACCCTCCATACCCAAATCACCACCCACCCAATAAAAAAAAAGAATCCCCCCCCACCATCCAGCGGCCCCTCATCGCTAAACAACCAACAAAATAAACCCCCCCCCACTCCACCCATTAACCGCCCCCCAAAATCATCCCAACCCAAATAAACCTTCACACAACTCTCCAATTCCTTAAACCAACCCAACCAAGCCCCCACCCGTCCTGTCCACAAAATGTCCGAACAACCCAAAAGAAAAACAACAAACTGAAAAACAAAAACACCTCCGCCTCATCCAAACAATTGTGGTAAAAAAACCCAGTCCCATCTGGACCTCCACACGCAAACCTGGCCCACACTCAACCCCAAACCAAATGCCCACTCTCGACTATCCAAACAAAAAAAAGTAATACACCCCCATCCCCCAGACAAACAAAATAAGTCACAAAACACAACACTCTCAACTACACAATGGACCACCCACTCCAAAAACAACCACATAAACCAACACCACACACAGCCCCCGGCCAACCCGCTTAAACACCCATAAAAAAGACCCCCCTTACAACACCCCCCCACACCGCACCCTCATATTCCTAATTACCAGCAACACTACAACCACCACCCCCTTGCCCACTGAAAACTCCCCCGCGTAAAACCCACCAGCCAGCGGAGTAGAAGTAGTTCTGCATTTATAAAAAAAACACACCAAAAATCTCACACACTAATCCGGAAAATAACCCATCTTATGCTGAGCTAAATTAACAAACCAACCTCCTAAAATACACAATAAAGACAGAAGTACAAGGATGCAAATGTGACTTTAGATAACACTATCTGTGCCCTCCACCTTCATGCCCCTTACCATGGATGAAGAATAGATCCGGATCGTAATGTTTTGGTACATCGTCTTCTTCGTAGGTCGATCTAGCGGTGGCTCTCAAATCTCTTGGGCTTACGGTGGAAGTCTTAGGCGACGCTGTATGAAACATCAACACAACCTCTATCTCAATATGATTTCCTCAACAAGTGTCAAATCTCTCAGAAGTAAATTGTTAATGTTTAATTAATGAATAAAAAATAATAATTAAAGACAGCATGCAATGAGGCAACAAATACTGCAAAATCAAGATACCTTATTTTTTTTTTGTGGACAGAGAATTAAATCGAGCCGTCAGATCTCCGATTTGTAAAGTCGGCTTGAGTCAGCTAATTGAAGTGTTTTTGCATATGGATTAAAATATCTCAAAAACTAAAAATTGGACTTGCAAATTGTAAGCGAGGGTATGGTTTAGCATTTCATCCTCTCTGTAATGGGTTATTGTTCCAAATTGTATATTACGCGAGGCCGTTAGTGAGGCGAAAAGGGGAAAAAATGATATTGAAAACTAAATTGTAACGCGTTTTATTGAAAGTTTGGATAAAAAATACTAAAACTAAAAATTGGACCAGCATACTGCAAGCGAGGAAACATTCCATCCTCTTTATAATGAGGTGTTATTCATAATATATATTCCATATTAATAATCTGGCCTTGTTGATGTTTTCACTTCTATCGTGTACTCTAAAGTACACCATAGTTTTTAAATAGTAGAGCTTATATATTTTTTATTAACGGTTTTCGGGCATCAGGAAGTAATAATTACAGTTCCATTTTTATTTTCCACGAATTTTATTGAAGATATGGAATAAAATATCTCAGAAACTAAAAATCGGACCTTCATGCTGTAAGCGCAGAGGTGCCCATCCACCTCCCAAGGTCAATGGCGCCACTCTCATTCTCTCACCCTCTCATCCTTCCAAGACATTTTATTCCTCACTTTTCTTAAAACAGAGCAAGCTGAGGTAGAATTAGAAAGAGCGTAGATCATATTAGTCCGAAAAATCATAACCCCATCGAAATTATCCCTCTAGGAAATTCAAAAACCCGTCAAAATAGTTCACGTGGTCCCCTTCCATTTTTCGTATATTGTTCGTTTTACAATAGTTATGTTAATTATACTAATTACAATTCCTAATTGTTATACATAACATAAGCTCCCGATCATTTTTAGTGAGTCCATCGTCTCCCTCCCCCCTCCTTCACTAACCAGCATGGAAAATCTGGGCCTATAATAATGTTGCAATTAAGAACATAAACGCTTATTCGCAATCAATAGAATTACAAAATCTGTCTTTGTATTAATTATAAAATTAACATTTGTGTTGGAAGGTTTTCAATCATAAGACATTCAACAAAATATTAATTAAAAGCAAGGAAAATAAATCAGAAAAAAAATTAAGAACATTCCTCAGAATCGAAAAAAAAAATTAATTATCTTTTACCGAGAAAAGTTTTTATACATTTTTATTCGCTTATGAAGGTTCCGAGAAACGAAAATGTTTTAAGCTTTAAAAGATTACTAAATTATAACTTCAAACGCCGTTATCAATTTCATGTGTCGGCGAAAGACATGTGAATCGTCCAATATTTTTTTTTTTTCAAAATCGATATGTTTCTTAGCCTAATAGCACTTCTATAAATGATTTTTTTATACGGGTTAACCACTCACAATAATAAGAAACTTCTGAAGTAGTGTTGAAAATAAATTTAAAATTTTTTTAAAATGTTAAAATTAAATCCTATAAAATAATAAAAAACTTATAATATCAGGATTTCAGAACAAACAATTGGATTGGCAAATAAGTCCTTTCGGTTGTTCAGGAAGAAATAAAATTCAATGTATTTTATACATCAAATTAATTTTAATCTACAATATATTGACCGTTATTAAATATCACTTTTTCCCCCTTCTTTCTACTAACTGCATAATGCCATGTTCATAGAATGTCTAGAGTTTTTTTTGTTAAAAAACTGATCCAAGTGGTTTTTGATATCCTCTTCCTATTGAAATTTCTTTCCATGGAGTTCTGCAGAGACCGAAATAAGTGGTAGTCACTTGGAGCTAGGTATAGTGAATAGAAAGGATAGGGCAAAAGGTCCCATCTAAGGCTCAATCATTTATTGAGGGTGACCGATGAGGTGTGGGGCATAATGTTGTCATGGTGAAACAAAACACCCTTTTGATCATTCACAACTCTTCAGGATGTTCTCCGAATTCGATTTTACTATATCCGTTGGAAAGCTGCATTATTGCTCTTCAAAGCCCTAAGAGTGTGTTTAATTTAATGCCTACATAAGGATCAAATAAACAAAAACTTCTTATAGCTTTTTATTTTTCACCTCCATTTGTAGTTTGTTTACGAAGGTCCTGTTGAAGTCACTTTTTGTAGTTTATGTGGACAAAAATTCCTGTTAAATTTCTTGTAGAAAGCTAAAGTCATATTGAAGTTATAACATTTTTTGTGATTTTCGAAAACAAGTCATGTGAGGGGCCCAAACATTAAGTCGGGAAACATAGCGAAGCTTGTGCAAATGATTTCCTACGCCTGTGTGCGACACATTTAGGGCCACAGCACTGATTGGGAGGTTTTTTTATCAACAATGGCCTCAACATTGTTCATTTCAATTTCATGTGAGCGACCAGACCCTTTGAGCATCATTGATGTCAAAATTTCCTGACAAACCAATTTTGACAGATGTGTTCGGTTAAGGCATCATCCCCATAAGCACACCACATTTTTCATAACATAATAATAAGCTAGTTTCAACAAGAGTTAACATATATAGTTGTTGACATATCACAAACATGATAAACAATCCACCTTAGGGATTAATTCATCAGATAAGAATTGTATCATAGTGACATAAAAATAAACAGAAAAACCGAAAGGACTTACTTGCCAAGCTAGTATAAAAAAGATTCTTAATTTTAAATTTCATAGTTCTTGCTCAAAGCGAGGTTTTATTGCCGTTTAACTTCCGGAGAAATATAAACTTTTAGAAGTGGATAATCGAGTTTGAATTATACAGTAACACGTAACCGCAATTTCACATCTACTTTACTTCCCCCGCTTACCTGAAATTTCAAATTCACAGGCGGTTCGTGCTTACTTCACTCCTTCCATGAACTTAGAAGTATATGCCTAACCCGCTTCTATCATCGTAGGGTTCAATACGGCAAATATCGTTTCATTTGCCGTAAAGTAGTGATCTGCTAATATAACCTAAATAAGATGAGCAAAACGATTATACACACTATTTTTAAATACATTATCATTTATATATAACGATAATTACAAGCTTCCGCGAAACTAGGCGAAGTGGACACTATAGCCCGAACATCTAATAGACCTAATTTTAAATTTAAATCGTTAAAGATGGTAAGTAATTTTAATTTGTTTAAGATTGAATAAAACCATTTTTATCTATGTTGCTCTAAAAAGGAGATTAGCGAAACCGAAAAAAGTTTTTTTCGAAATTTCAATGGTTACTGCAGCGAATCTACAAGGCTTTCAAGGGCATACAATTTTTTATATTCATTACATACCCTAACAATATAAATAGGAAATTTGGATTACCCGACCTTTTGCAAGGCAACATGTATAATTTTATTAGAACTTTCCAGTCATATATTTTTGCAATATATTATCTTCGGAATCATTAAACCATTATTTTTCACTTAAAGTAAGCAATTAAGCTTCGTGTTGATAAATAATAGCTATAAATGTAATTTTATAAAACTTTTTTTTTTAAATTAATATTTTTGTTGTATAAAAATGACTAACTTTCAATGCATCTAATCTTTAATTCAGTAAATAAAAATTAATAATTAATCTCACTATAAATATGAAGGAGTTAAATGCAATAAATATGAATAGCATCCCAAGCAATAATTGGATCATTGAAAAGATTAACTGAAGCAAAGATACTGCTTAGTTTAAGGACCTCGAGTACCGTAGCACTCAAAAGAAAAACGTGAAGATCATTATAGGCTATGATCGATCAAGTGGATCGTAAGACCCTTATTATTATATTTATTTTAATTTGAATTACAAAAAATAAAATATCGCAGATGTATTGCCTCAAAATGACTAATGTTAATGCAAACTTGTATAATTAAGCGTAAAAAAAAACAAAAAAAAACATTGAAGTTAGTAAAGCAATTGAAAATTATATTCATAAATATAACTTACGTCTTGGGTACACTGAGGTTGATTTTTGCAGCGTATAGTTCGTGTCGGGTATATTCAATATGCAGTTGAAAGTAATCTGTTCTGGTAACTCTTTGACGCTGAGTTTTAGTTTTGCTTCAATATCGTAGCTGCCTTCTTTGGACATCCTCTCGATTTCGATTGGTAGATTAGGAAGATTTTTTAACCTGAAATGAAAAAAAAATATAAATAAACAAAATAACAGTATTGATGTAAATAAATAAAATTAGTAATAATAATTAAGCATAAACACCAATCAGGAACATTTAGCTAATTAAACACAGCCTAATTGTAATAATGCATGGGTATAATTAATATGCTTACTATCTGAGATAGACCTAATTAATTTAATTTAACGCCCAATAATTAGATTAGAGACAATTAGGTGTTTGATGTTCGGTAGATCGTCTACGGTTTGTTATAAATTTAAATATACTTATTAATATCATATTACATCCATGACAGGCAATTAATGGTTAAGATTTGAAGGGAAAAAAGTATTATATAATATATACAAATATTATTTATTTATCAAAACTGAACCCTGTGCGTGAGGAAGATTTAATTTCTGACCTCTGTGACGTTAACTGTGGTATTCATATTTATAAATAAATGCGTAGGTTCAAAATAGAAGGCGAACAAATCTCAACCAGAATGGCTTTCAACAGACAAAAATAAAAAATTGAAAAACTTGTTTGCTAGTTTTCAACCATACCATCTATTTCACAATAGAAGTATACAGGAAAAACAAACAAAGTATAGATATTAAAAAAAAAACGCTGCAAACTATTTCACAATGGTTTATTATTTCCAAACAATTATACATCTAAAGTAACATTTCCTTTATAATTACAAAGAAAAATAAAGAAAAGGTGATTCCAATTATTGGACTAAACTTGTTTTTTTAATCATTACTAATATGCCAAAAAAAAAAATAGCAGTACTTCAGTAAAACACTCAAAATTTAAAAACAAAACAAAAGATATAACATTTGTAGTAGAACATATAAAAAAATAAACTAGAGCCCATATCTTTGCTAATAATTGTCCGATTTTTTTAGGAAATTCCGTAAACTTTTAAAACACCATGTACAATATCGACAGAAAAATGTATACTTTTTGAGTTATTCGGAATTTAATTTTACTATTCCTCGCAACTTTTTTTCAGCTTCTTTTCGTTGAAGTATGTTATATAGATGAATTTAAAGGACGTCGAGAAAATGACTTTAGCGTCATATTTTTGTAGGCCCAATATCTTTTTCTCGATTTTTCAATCAAATTATTTTACAATATGAAAAGCAAATAGGTATCAATGAATTTTAGTACCTCGTTAAATCAACTAATTTAATGAAATTAGTTAAAATTTAAAAACAATTTAATTAAATCAAAACTCTCCATTTCTGAGAATTTTCTTACATAAAAAAAAATAATAATTCCAAAACCAGGCAAACCTCCCAACAGCTTAACTTCCTACAGACTCATTAATCTACTTCCAATCCTTTCAAAAATCCTTGAAAAGAATTTTGCAATTACTACCCAATAGAGGCTGGTGTTCCTTAAGTTAGCGTATTGGGTCCCGTCTTTTACACCCTCTTTACCGCCGATATCTCTGTCCATCCCGATACCTTCCTGGCAACTTTTGCTGATGACACCGACATTCTATCATCCGACTCAGAACCTGATATAGCATCCTTGAACCTTCAAAGACACCTCTCCCTGATTGAGCAATGGTGTAATAAATGGCGTATTAAAGTAAATGAATCCAAATGTCAACACATTACCTTCATACTCCGACGCAGTCTACTGTCTACCAGTATACTTTAATTCCATCCAGCTTCCTTGCTCAGACACAGCCTGGTATTTTGGCTTTCATTAGACATATGACTAACGTGGACCCCTTATACTAGACTTAAAAGAAAGGAACTTAACCGACGAAACGACCAACTATACAGACTAATAAATAGAAAATCTAAACTTTCTATTGAAAATAAAATACTAATCAACAAGACAATACTGAAACCTACTTCGACTTACGGACTTGAACTGTGGGGGACAGCAAATTTTTCTAACATCAAACGCATCCAATCCTTCCAGTCCAATGTACTTCGAACAATAGTCGAAGCTCCTTTATATGTAACAACTAAACCCTACACCATTACCTTAATATCCCATTTGTCCTAGACCTTATCCCAGCCAAATTCTCCAAATTTTCGACAGAAGCTCATCTATCATCCAAATCCCTTTGCACAATCCCTATCCAGGACCACCCATCCCTATAATCCTCCAAGAAGAATAAAACGGCAGTGGCACCGCGACCTTTTATAGTTTGTAAATATTAGAGTTCTGGCAATGGCCAGCTTCTCAACTCACGACATGAGTGTATGTGGCTAAAGCACTCTAGCTCAGTCTCTATTGGGTTTAACCCCAGTGAAGCGGTTGAGAGATCGTAGGGATCTCCTGGAGTCATGCTTTTCCCGCCATAGTTGGAGGGACAGGTCTGGTTTGGAGTTCTCTCGACTGATTGTAAATAGTGTATATAGGTATGCGTGTGTTCTTTTTATTTATTTATTTTTAAGTGATTTTATACTTATTTATTGTATAATTTATTGTACACAGAAGGTGAATTTGATATCTGAACACTATTATAAATGTCCTTTGAGACAGATTGTAATATTTTCAATAAAAAAAAAAAATAAAAATAAAAAAGATGTAGAATACGATAAGATGAAGCCATTTACGGAGTTTTAGATGAATGTTAATAACATGGTAAAAAGTATTCTCTACCGTAAACTAAGACTTATTAAATAGATGTATCAAAGGTTGATATAATGTGAATTCAAGGTGAGTTTTGGATATGTTACACAAATGTGAACATCATGGATTTGTTGAGCATGGTTAAAATAAGGATAAATTATAAAATCATCAACATAGTAAATCTGTAGTTAAAAACTTCATTAGGAAAGCTTTTTAGTAATTGAATCTATTTTGATTTCCTCTTCCAATACTATCGAGTATTTAAAACGTTTCGCCAAAGAAAAAAAAAAAAAAAAAAAAAAAGGAAATGCGAACAGTGAAGCACTAAAAGGGAGCCGAAAGGAGTGATGTATTTAGGTAAGGTATTTGGAGGGGCAAATAGGAAGCCGGGAACAGTAAACAGGGCGAGGTGAGTTACTGGCCTAGGATTAACTTGAGGGGCGGCAAGAATTTAACACCAGCGAATATAAGGCTCTCCCGGGGCCCAACATTCATCAGGTGGCGCCTTGATTAAGCTGAGGACAGGGACCTCACCTTATTTGTGGCCGATGCCTTAGCTCCGGGGATATTTCACCAACGGTGTTACTTCCACCCTCAAAGTTGACATTTTCTAAGGGCCAGTATATAACGTTATAATTGGCAACTCTGAACAAGAAGGGCGGAAAACATCCTGTAACAACATCAATTTGAAGCCGAGTTGTTTCCAAGTATTGCTATATTGCGATATAGTAACTAAAACGTATATTGGGCCTGGAGTAAATCTGTGAGCTTGGATAACTCCAGATTCGGATTCATTGAAACGACTCTATCCAATTCTGAGGTAATATACTTGAAATACCCACTTGAACTCATCAAAAGATTGATATGTTGACGTATATAGATGTCTAAACATAGCACATTAGTCTGGTGCCTTCTACTCCAGAAAAATAACTCATAACTCCTTCGTATGTTGAAAAGCACTAATCTTTAGTTAGGAATAAAACTTACTAATGCTAGATGTCGGAATGTTGTGAAAGCGCAAAACGATTTCTACACCATTTTTAAATAGCTGTAGACTCGAATTTCCGTAACTATCTTCTTTTTTCCTGTCGGCACAACAGACAGATATAGCTGTACTTAGTCTGGACAAGCCTTTCCTACCGTCCTCTATCTTTGCCATATTTATATTTATCCTCACCTTTCAGAGGTCATTGCTTACATCATCCCGTGATACAGTTTTTGCTCTTACTCTCAAGTGCTCTTAATCTGGATCATGCATATATGATCTTTCGGCTGTTCTTGTATCATCCATCCTGTGGACATGACACGGTCATTTTAGATTCCGATTTTTTACGAACATGGATGCTAATAGTTCCTGATAAAGCTGATATATTTCCTTTTCCTTACTTATTCTCCACCTTAGCTCCTGAACTGGTATGAAGGTCAGTCTAAGGACTTTTCTCTTTTTCCGTAATAATCAATAAAGATAATTCTTTTTTTTTTTTTTTCAAATTTTAATTCATCACATGCAAAAATGAATTTGTAGATATAATACGAAACAAATAAATTGCTCAAAATATACAATATTTTTTTCAGTATTTTCAGGCGATCGTATAGATAACATCGTTCGGTTGGCAATTGTAAATATCCTGTTTGGGCGGCAATTGTAAATAACCTATTCGGCATCAATTGTAAATAACCTGTTTGGGCGGCAATTGTAAATAGCCTTTCGTTTTGTAGGGGTCTTGGTTATTGACATTCGTGAATTTAATTTTCTTAAAACAAAACCCAGGCACTAAATATAAACTTTTTGGGGATGTTTACTGTTGTTGCAAATTCGGGAAACCTAATGGTTCTGTGACACTAAGTGGCAAACAATTATTAGAAATGTGGGACTAAATAAATACACTTTGAATGAATTGACTCACTTGGTTTGTTATTATTCAATTGTGAGGTATAAAGGACTACAAAATAAAAAGACTATTCACTCCTGTATAACCAAATAATTTATTTCTACAACTGTAATAAATGAATAAATGAATTGATATTCTTAATCTTCAGTGGAGTAGGCTTTTCTTCACTGGTAACATCCTTCTTCTTCCTGTCCTGGCCTCAAGTGTCTTCTTTGTTCTCCCAGCGTCCTTCTCCAGCTGCTGCCACCTACCGGCACTTTTCCAGGCTTCTTCCTTTCTTTGTTCGGTACCTTTTTAGTATATTTCTTTATCGATTTGATACTTTTCAATAAAAAACTCATCCACTGCACAATTGACAGTGTAACCCTGCATTCCTATACACTCCCTCCTCATTGCCTCATTCAATGTCACATTAAGGAGTTAATACTAGAGGCTACCTACTACAATCGTTTACCTGTCAAAACATTCATGGGATCTCATTAAGTGATTGGAGCCATCAAAAATGAAAATCGGTCTAGCCCTTCACTAAAAAATCGTTTCATACCTTTCAACACATTTTATGAACACATTTTATACGACAGTTTGTTAGTGTTTTGAAATCAATTTTTTTTTTCAAAAATCGATGAGATCTCGTTGAATAATTTAAGCTATCAAACTTACAAATAGGCAAAGCAGTTCATTAAAAAAATGTTAAATAGCTGCAAGCGTTTAACCTTGTGACTACACCGAATAAAACCGACAACTAGATTTTTCGCAATATGACTTCGCAACTTTGTCCTGTATTAAACGCCAAATCGTGTCATTTAGAAAGAAGATCACATTAAATCAACGGTTGGATACAATATGTTACATACTATTATTTTTGTGTTAATGTTTAGGCATATTGTCAGCTTGGAAGAAGTATGAAGGACTTGAGAAATTCATTAGATTTAACATGAAATAACGGATAGTTCTAATGAAAAATAATGAGCTAAGTGTGTGTGTTTATATCTATAGGTACTATGAAACAAAAACAGATCAATATCCAAAACTATGAAATTTAAATATTCTTCACGAAAAAAAGGTCTTAAATTAAATCATTAATGGATAAAAAAATTTACTAACAATCATTAATTGAGCTTTTGAGTTGGCAAAATGACTAAATCAAATTTCAACATTCCCAGTCCGCTGGCGTTCCTCAAGGAAGTATCCTAGGTCCTATCCTCTATACAGTTTATACAGCTGACATCCCTACCTGTCCCAACACTGTCATCACCACATATGCCGATGACATACGTATCCTATCAGTAAACAATGACCCAGCAATTGCATCCCAAATGCTTCAATCACACATCATAAATCTAGAAGAATGGTGTCAAAACTGGAGAATTAAAATAAACTCCAATAAATCCCACCAGATTATCTTTACCCTTCGTCGTAAACCAACGACTTCCTGTCCTACAGTTTCCTTTAACAATACTCCACTTATCCCTGTTGAGCAAATCCGATACCTAGGACTCCAACCTGGACCAACGACTAGCTTGGAATCCTCATACTAGACTGAAACGACAAGAAACCGCTCGACGTTTCCGATTACTTCAGCACTTACTAGACAAACGCTCTAAACTTCCCATTAATTACAAAAGACTTATATACTTGACTATAATAAGACCTATTTGGACTTACGGAGTTGAGCTATGGGGCTCCACTAAACCATCGAATTCCTCTCGCATCCAATCCTTACAATCCAAAATCCTTCGTAAAATCCTCAATGCTCCTTACTTTGTCACTAATAAAATTATCCATAAAGATCTTAATATTCCTTTTGTTTCAGATCTGGCCCAATCCAGATACCTATCCTTCCATAATAAACTTCAGAATCATCCCAACCCTCTCGTTTCTAACCTTGCTTCCTCTTCAATTCCTGATAACCCTCCGAGGCGTCTGAAAAGAAGATGGCCCCGTGATCTCCTAATGTAGTCATATCATTAGAGTGCTACCATTGGGTAGTTACTCAGCAAGTGTATTTATGTCATTATATCTATTATGTCCAAATTTACTGGATGTATTTATGTAATACAGTTGTAAATGTCATTAAAAAATAAAAAATAAAAAAATCAACAATTTTGAGTAAAGCCAATGGATATAGTGATATTTCCAGTTTGAAAATTTATAACATATGTACAGACTGCGAGTAAGTTGATTCCAGAGCAGATGACTGCAGTGTTGAAATATAAACCTGTGAATAAAGGTATAAATGTTCTCACTAGAAATGACAATAAAATAAATAATTAAGAAATGTTGAAATTGGAGTTAGTCTCAATGAAAGATTTTTGAGATTCTATGCTTCTTGATGGTCCTTTTATTCCAAAAATGATCCCACAAAATTTTACTAGAAATAGACACAACAAGAGGAAGGAGAAGCTAAAGAAAACAATAAAATATATAAAGAACTTTTCTATTTAATACACACCTGTTTCAGAAATACAAAAAATTTACAGAGTAAAATTTAATTAATCCAACATTATAAATGCTTTTACCCTAAAAAATATCTCTATACAATTGTTTCAGTGTCGATTATTTAAAGCGAAAAGGGATGGCTAAAGTGATACAAAGTAATATATTCTAGGTATCCATAATATCAGGAATTGAATAAAAATATATTTAATTGAAAAGAAACATAAATGAAACAATACAAGGGCCGAAGACCCAACAATATTACAGACAGTCCCAACACAGCTCCCACTGTTTAGCCCAATCTAACCCCATACTGCCAATATAGGATTATCTTTATCCTCCCCATCAACCCCTCTCTGTACCTCTCGTATGCTCTACCTCTACCTCTAAAACTTCACGCAACTTTTTTAACCAACCAATCAAGTATGTTTTAATACAATGGCGAATTAAATACAATTTTATTAAACAATATTTAAGAATGTGGATCCAATGTAAAATATGAAGATTTATTTATCATGGAGCAAGTTTCTAAACCAGCAAACTCCACCGATGGAATTCATCAATAGATTGATTCCAGCACCAATGGACTACAATTTTAATGCAACGGATTTCAGCGGAAAATAAATAATTATGAATAGTTACAAAATATATAAATATAGAAAATTATATACTAGAATATATAAGCCTTTTATTTTGAAAATGGCCTAACTCTGTTTTTCAATTTTTTTCCAGTTGCCATGGTTACATGTACAACTTCATACTATATATCAGTAAAACATTTCAGGTTTCTTATATTCCGAGCAAATACGATAAATTTTTGACACATAAGTTTTCAGAATTAGTTCAATAACTGAACCGTGTAGTTTGAAAGTGGCCTAACTCCATTTATTTTATACTTACATCATGATATTTAGTATTGATAATGTTGGAAATGAGACAAAAAGATTTTGTATCAAAAAAATTATAAGAAGACGAAATTTTTAAAAGGATAAAGAATTCTGATGGAGAATCAGTAAACTGGTTCCAAATAATTTGGATGCGTTTTATCAGAAATGAACCGTATAAAGTTTTCTATAAGACAACAATGAAGTCCTGAATTTATTACCACGTCGGAGTAGACCAAGAAAATTCGAAAATATTGTATTGACACCACTCTATAAAAATATCAATTACAAATTACAACAGCAAAATTTAAGGACAAGATTGACATATTGCGATATATACCAACGGAACATCATGACTACTTCAAATGTAGAAGAATAGTAAATTGTTTGTTAATAAAATGTTTGTAATTTTGTATGTTCTGTAAATCATTGAAAAATGTTTTGAATCGCATAAATTGTGTTTCCGGAGTGTTTTAAAGATATGTAATATAAATTGAGTACTGTATTTTTCAATTTGAAGCATCTTAAATTATGTTGAATGGATTTGGGTACCTTCAAATTTTACAATGAATCTGGTTGTTAAATTTGAAAGTGGCCTAACTCCATTCTTGATAATAAAACGCACATTATTCACTTAATCACACAATTTTAATAGGGACCACAAATATAACACCCTTACTAATAATATACGTATATTTTTAAATTCAATGAAATGCAAACCCTTAAATATCTCGATTCGAAGATAAATGGAGGTAGGCAACTTTCAAAATAAACGGCTCATATATAGTAAAGTATGTAAGGAAACATTTACCTAGCGAATAGTCGAATTTTAAAACAAAAATAAAGACCAGACAGAAATTTAAATTGTACATAAATTAGTAAAGTAAAATTTAGAAATAACAACACTGAGATAATATTGAGGTAGCAAGTGTGATATCCACATTAAACCTACAGGTATAAATAGCACACTGAGTTAGGAATGGGAAATCGAAGGTCCAATATCGATATTAATATCGGCCTACAACTATTCGATTCAGTAAACATATGCATTAAAAATAGTTGATACTATCGAAATATCGATATTTTCCTTTACTAGGCAGAAAATTCTATATTAAACAGAAAATATGAATAAATTTGTTTCCTAACGATTCATATTTAATTTCTAGAGCTTTTCGAAAACGGTAGTTTTAATTTTAATTTTTATATTAAAATGTCGAAGGGACTATATCGATAATCGATAATATCTAAGTAGACACTATCGATGGAAAGTATCGAATATCGAAAGAAAAATATCGTTAATATCGATTATCGATGGGCATCTCTAATCCCAATTCTAAATCTGAGTTTTTGGAAATTTCATAAGGACAAGAGACAGATATGGAAAACCCGCATCGAAAAGAAAACAACTGAATAAATTATTTGGACTATTATTCGGGCTACTTGACAGATGATATCCTTAACTAACAATGTTACCATGTACAAAGCAATTTTAGAATCTTTATGGATGCACTGAACAAAAATAATTGGTATTTTAAAAAACTTTTTTTTGCAATTCCTGTCCACCAGTACACTTTAATTCCATCCAGCTTTCTTACTCAGACACAGTCCGGTATCTTGGCTTTCTCTTAGACCAAAGACTGACATGTAACCCACGTACAACACTCAAAAGACAAGGACTCAACCGACAACATGGCCAGCTATATAGACTACTGAACAGAAAATCTCAACTTCCAATTGACAACAAACTACTGATCTACAAGACAATACTGAAACCTATTTGGACCTACGGACTGGAACTGTGGTGGACAGGAAAATGTTCTAACATCAAACGCATTCAATCCTTTCAGTCCAAAGTCCTTCAAACAATAGTTGATGCTCCGTTCTATGTAACCAACCAAACCCTACATCATGACCTTAATATCCCATTTGTCCTAGACCTTATCCCTCAAAAAATTTCCAAATTCCACCAAAACCTTTCATATCATCCAAATCCAATTGCACAATCCCTCTCTAGCACAACTCATCCCTGTACTGTACAAAAGCCCACTCAGGACACATACTTTTCTCATTTTTATATTTATAATTGTAAATAAACTTTTTTTGTGACCAACAAAAAAAAAGTAATAAAATAAAAAGAGACATGGAGGTGTTCATGCAAGGAACTCACTGAACATGGCCAGACTCCTTTGTACGCACCACCAGCCATGCGTAACTCCGATATCGCCTATTTCGTAATCTTTAAAACCGTTATCTCCATGTACATAAAAAAAATTATTTAAACTTCATTGATATTTTGGGTTAAGGAAGAAACTTTGAGTTCAATATACCCCCATACCAGACTAAAACTACTAGAAACCGCCCGACGCTTTCGAATGCTGCAGCACTTACTAGACAAACGCTCTAAACTTCCAACTATTTACAAAAGACTCATATACATTACTATAATAAGGCTTATTTGGACTTATGGGATCGAGCTATGGGGCTCTACTAAACCATCAAATTCCTCTCGTATCCAATCCCTACAATCCAAAATCCTTCGTAAAATCCTCAACACTCCCAACTTAGTCACAAATAAAATCATCCATAACGACCTGAATGTACCATATCTTTTCGATTTAGCTCAATCTAGGTACATATCCTTTCATAATAAACTTCTGAACCATCCGAACCCTCTTTTATCCAACCTTGCTTTCTCTTCTATTCCTGATAACCCTCTGAAGAGTCTGAAAAGATGTACATGTCATGTTACTTTTTCATATTAACTTGATTTACCATTTAATACATTTCTTTTTAGTAAATTTCAATAATAAAAATTTTAAAAAAAATTTAATACGATAATTTTTTAAAAATAAAAATGAAAAATTGAATAAACCACTGGGAAGAAAATATTAATAATACCACTATGTTACGGCAAAATATTTAATACTCGAACAATTGAAAAAACATAGGCAATCACAGAAAAAGATGGGTTCCTGAATTATATGAAATATAAAGGTGTTAGGGTTTACCACTTATGATAGATTGCAACAAATGGTGAATATAAATCTGTTTCGGAGAAAAACATACTCAGCCGATTTTCTCATTAGAGATTTATAGCATCCCGTTTAATTCTCCTCGTGTTAAACAATTAATTATTCAGAGGAATCCGTTAATGAGTCAGATTGAAAAAGAGCAACATTTAACATGTTTATAAAAAACATGTCTGCAAAAATGTATCACTCTTAACTTTTAGGATTTATAATAAACTAATATGGCCCAATGATAACTCTCATATTAGATGGTTAACTTTTAGCCATTTATTTTTACTTGTATATACAATATAATATTATCAAGATAAACTATTCATCATGAACAATTAGTGAAACATCATACTGTTTAATAAATAATTATTTTAATAAATAATTTGCTTGTCGTCTGCAAAATATCCTCATAGTTTAATAGAAAATCAATAAGACACACCTATCCCTCAACTTATATAAACTAATCCATTATTGTACTCAATCATGATCTATTTGTTTGATGCGGAAGAGCCTTATGGAATATTCCTATTAACTAATAGAATAGTTGTCTATTACAGAGGATATAGGAACCATTACTTGGATATTATTTTATTTATTTAAAATATTAAAAAATTTCTTCCTATATTATTTCATGTAGCCAGAGAATCAGAGAGCTATTTTTCATTTAAGTAGCTTTTCAATAGATTTTTATTTCGTCAAAGATCAATTAATAATTAATAGGAATATTATTTTATAGGAATATCAATCTACAAATGTGGTAAGTGTCTCATGAAAAATATACCAAGAAGATTTCGGCAAGAATTATGGTTTATCTCGAAAACATTACGTTTTTTTTTTATTTTAATAAATAGGAGTTGGTATACTTGATGTCCTTGCCAATATTTTTAAAACAAAATTCATCCCAATTTGATTTGTCGAATTTTGAAACCATCTGAGTTTTAAAACCTCCAAATTCATTCAACGAATTTTATTGAAGTTGTAGTAATATTTTACATATTTAATTTTAGATTCACCATTTCTCCATAAAATTCCATGTCGTTTGATACCATATTCATCAGACTCCATCAATCCTAAGAGCCAGAAAATGGATATAATCGTATACTACTGTATTATACATATGTGACTAGTTGGTCCGTGGAAATGATTCGCATAGACATTAAGTGGGGAACCTTTCTCTTATTAGAGGACGCAGTACGGTTAGGCAGCGCTGATGGTGGCCACAATAATTCCATATATTTTAACGTTGCTATATTTATCTTTTACTAAATACATATACCTATACATACATTCAACTTAATGTCAGAGCCCCTTGAGTTCATTTAGCACAACTATTAATGAAGTTACAGCTATTTTATTTCCAATGTAAGATTACGGGTGTCATAAATATTACGGGTGCTATATCTTTGTGTCATAAAGGGGTGAATGAGAGAAAAAACAAAATTAAGTGAAAGTAAGAAAACCTGTTGCCCGCATTACACAAGCTTCAGTATTTCCTCCACTTTTAACAGAAATTATTGTTTGACAAAATTAATCTATGGCAAACAGTTTTTAATCAGCAACATTAGAGTATTTAAATTTTCACACTGATCTACCTTAAGCTGGTTTAGATTGCTTGAGTTTAACTCATAAATCGTACGCCAATCTTTTCTTTGATCGATTTTCAGTAAAGTAAATCTAATACATTTTTTTTATTTTTTTTTTATTTCTTGATGGACTTATGTAAAGATATAAAAACTTTTCTGAAATAGGTAGAAAAGTCGTGTGGGTGGAGACACCAGAATTTTTTTTTTTTATATCTTTCAAATATTCATGGGTACGATGGAGTAAAAAAAAAAACAATGAAAGGAAAATAAAAAAATGTTAATGGATGAAACAAAACTTTCAGGACATTTAGTCAGGATATTTTTTTAGGTTAGCCGACGTTTTGACCCAAACATGTGGGTCGTCAGGGCTATAGTTTGAAAGTCGAGACAAGGAATTTTCTGGTAAACATGTTTAGGTCGAAACGTCGGCTAACCCAATAAAAATATCTTGACTGAAAGTCCTGAAAATTTTATTTCATCCATATAATTGATCAGTCGATTATTTACCTATCTCATAAAAATATATCATTTGTGTATCATTCACAAATAAAGTTTCCTTTCCTCCATAACTTTTTTACTTCAAATTTCGGAAGATGGGGCAAATTATGATTCGTCTCTCCTGGGTGCGGGAAAAGGGATCTACCATGCGAAATATTGCAGTATTATTTATAAAGATGAAAAATTAAGCTTCAAAAGGCGATCGATTTTATCTACAGAGAGAAAAAAAATAGGGACATTAAAATTTTCCACAGTTCCTCCAGTGGCCAGGACCCGCGGAGGGAACTTCTTTGAAGATAAGGGGATGTCCCTCTAAAGTCGGAGTTGATCCTTCATTATTATGATTAAAATGGGGCACCTTAGGTTAATTAATTTATTGTCGGTAAAAGATATGCAAGGAGTTGAGCGGGAGGTAAAAGTATCAAGTTTTGATGGGGTAAAGTTTATCCCTTTAATGTAAAGATGGCTCAGCCTCGCATATTGATAGGGCCTCTGGTCACATCAAACGGGAATTCAAAACTTTTACAAAATACTGCTAAGAAGTTTTATAAATTACTCTAGAAAAAGGACGTAATACACGAATAAGTAAGTTTTTATGTATTACTTTAAGTCATTAGAATAATTATTATTTAGAGAATATTACATTAAATCAAAACTATTCCAACGTTTGAAGTTATTTTTATTCAATATACTCTACATATGTTAAGGTAATATAGATCCTTATTGCGGCTCGTAGGAGCAATAATTTTTAATGAATAAAATATCGAATTAACGAAAAGTTAAAGAATTTAAATTTCGATCTTTAAATTCCTAGATCAGCACTCCACCTGTACAAGTGTCTCACTTGTAACCCTCATATAAGACTTAAACAACAAGAAACCGCTCGACATTTTCGCCGACTCACTTACTAGACAAACACTCTAAACTTTCACTTAATTACAAAAGACTCATATATATCTGACTATAGAAAAGACTATTTGGACTTGTGGAATTGAGCGTTAGGGCTCCACTAAACCATCGAATTCCTATCGTATCCAATCCTTACAATCCGAAATCCTTCGTAAAATCCTCAATGCTCCTTACTTTGCCACAAACAAAATCATCCATAACGACCTTAATGTACCAAATGTTTCCAATTTAGCTCAATCCAGATACATATCCTTCTGAACCCTCTTGATTCAAACCTTGTTTCCTCTTCTATTCCTGATAACTTTTTTTTTCTTTTTTTTTATTGAATAATAATACAATCAGCCACTATAAATATGAAAAGGAAATAAATAATACTTATAAAAAATGTAAATCAATAGGAAAAAAAAAAATAAACAAACAAAATAAAATAAAAATTTCTTAAGACATTCATACCTATATACAATATATACATTCGCCCAGGAATCTCCGAGCCAGGCTTTTCTCCCCACATGTGGAAGGCAAAGCAGGACTCCAGAGATCCCAGTGCCACTTTTCCAGCCCCATCACTAGTATTAAAAGCCAGTGGAGGCTGAAGGAGGGCTCTAGAGCCACAGATGCTCAGGAGTGGAGAAGCTGGCCATTGCCAGGACTCCAGAAGCATATTTACAATAGATCTCGCGGCCACTGCCGTTTTAACCTTCGAGGGGGGTTGTAGAGATGGTGGGAGCTGGATAGGGATTGTCCTGATAACTAGAGACCGGATTTAAATGTTATCGATTTTTAAAATTTTTTTTACTGCTTTTTACGAGCCAGGAGATGTGGGCGTTGATTTGAAAGACCCCCTATGCACCGGGACTATATCATTTGTCACATATCAGGTTGCCGGGCAACGGATGCTGTGCACACGCATTAGCCCGTTCGGCCACCCCTCCCACATTAATGTACCATGCGTTTCCATTTGGCCCGAACCAGATTATTGTCTTCCATTATAAACTTCAGAACCACCTTAATCCTCTCGTTTCTAACCTTGCTTCCTCTTCGATGAAGAGAAGATGGCTTCGAGATCTCCTATTGTAAATACATTTTTAGAGTGCTACTAGTGCGTAATTTCTCAACAAGTGTTTTCACGTCATTATATCAATATTTTCAAATTTACTAAATGTATTTCTTTAATACAATTGGAAATATCATTAAGAATTAATATATATATATATATATATATATAAACCTGTACCACTACAACCCATGAAGGATCTGGGGTTCAGTACTATTTAGGGAAAGCACTGTTTCTAGGTCAACGGTTGTGCAAGGAGGTGATTTGACCGAGATCACGCTCAACCGCCAGGTTTTCCCCCTTAACCAATTATTTAATTAAGGGTACCCACTTTATAGAGGCTGGGTGTACCCCAGGAGGGACTTCTGACCCAAGGTCGCCCCACGGCCAATGAAACAGATAAATAAATTTTCTGCCATGAGCCGGGGTTCGAACTCGGGACCTTTGCATTGGAAGCTCAGTGCCCTACCACTGAGCTACCTCGCTCCCTAAATATATATATATATATATAAATAAATAAATATATATATATATTATATATATATATATATATATATATATATATATATATATATATATATATATATATATATATATATATATATAATGGCAAAAATAAATTTAAAGAAAAAAAAAAGGTAGGATCAGACCCATACATATAAATCCAGATCTAGAAAAATAAGAGTTATGATAGAATAAAAAGCGAAAGATTGACAAATCATAGATTAAGGGTGTGTTGATGGAGTGGACTCCCCCCCCCCTTCACGGTACAGTCCAGTGATTTATAAAACTGTCGGCCCCCCTCCACTCCCGCCCACCCTGTTCGGAATTGAACTAGGGAAATTTGGACGGCCTGGCCATTGTCAGGGGGGAAATATTACCCGCTATAAATTTAATTAAAAAGAAGGCTTATGGGCGCCCGCTCGCTGCGATATGTTTTCATTTGGCGGTTTGGGGTTGTGCACCGCATTTATCCTTAATTAGCTCATAGCCCCTCGATTCGCTAAGGCCCCCAGCTCAATTTGGGGGAGTGCGTTAGCGCTAAGTAACTGCTTCCAGGGTAGCCGCGAGTGCACCCTCCTCGAACTATTCAGGGATGAAAGATCAATAACTGAAAGGGAGGAAAATGGATATATTTACCATATGACTTATAGGTGGATATCATCTTTGTATATATTACATTACGGATATTAAGTAATGTTCAACATGAAAATAATTCGTAAAAAAAGAATCAACGGTATATAAAACTAGTTAACTCTTGCGAATTAATCGCACAATTATTGTTGTCCAAAATCGCTCTTGGTCTTGCACTTTGCAAGACCAAGGCCCAAGGTCGCCTAACTGTTACAAGACAAAGACCAGGACTGGTAAAAAAAAATCGATTTTTTAAATAAAAATTAATGTAAAATAGTTATTAATTCTTGACAATCTTAATTACTATTAGTGTTGCCCAAAATCGGTCTTGGTCTTCCACTTTGCAGGACCAAGACCAAGGCCCCCTAACTGCTGCAAGACCAAGACCAGGACTGGTAAAAAAAAAATCGATTTTTTAAATAAAAGTTAATGTAAAATAGTTATTAATACTTGATAATAGTTAATAGTTAATAATAAATCTTAGTTAGCATATGTTAATAATTGATATAACCCATATACTTTTGATTTTAACTAAGTTCGGTTTCTTCTATCTAAAAAATTACAGTAGTATCTCTATAATAAGTAACTGCAAGACTGTTGCGGGACCTTGCGTAAGACCAAGACCATGAACAAGACTGAGTTTGCAAGACCAAGACTCGTCTCGGTCTCGCATTTGGGCAAAACTAGTTACTATACGTAAATAATTTCCATTAGCAATATACTTTTGCATTTAACTTCTCTAATTTTTCATTCGGGCTTAGTTAGGTTTCTCATATCTAAAAAATTACAGTAACATCTCTTCAGTCATAAGCTAATAAGTAACTAATAAGTAATTTATTTTATTTGATTGTATTTATTTTTATTTTATTTTATTGTATTTATTATTATTAAGTTTCTGTATTATTTATTTTTTTTATTGTAAATAGAGTGTGAGTGTGCTTTCTCTGAACACTATTATAAATGTCCTTGATGTGACAGAATGTAATATTTCTAAATAAACAAATATAAAAAAAAAAAGTAACTGCAAGACTGTTGCGGGACTGTTGCGCAACCAAGACTGAGTTTGCAAGACCAAGACTCGTTCCGGTCCCGCATTTGGGCAACACTATGCACAATACACTGCTCAGGGAACAAATAACAAAATAAGAAATTTAGACAGACACAAATCATATATCAGAATGTGAAAAAGAAAAAAACTTTAATTTGTGTTTGTTACAACATGGTTACATAAATCATGACATGATCATCACATGTCATGAACGCCAGGCGTGAACCTTTTGACATGATGAACTAAGACGATTGCTGAACATGGGATCATTCGGGAGCGGTTATATATTAGGGAAAGTAGAGAGGTCAGTAACATTTGCATTGAACCAGCTAAGTAATAGTAACTATTGTTATGTTATGCCGGCTCAGTTCCCGCCTTGCGACATTGACATCCATGTTTGCAGATAATGTTACGACATAATATGCTGGTGCGTTTCCTCTTCTGAAGGTAACTCAAAACCCAACCTCATAAATACATAATTTTATTAATTTGAAGATTAGTAATGTATTCCTTAACCAGATACTAACAATTAAACTTCCTTAAATTCAAACAAATATTATATTTGTCACATCTTAATTATTTGTTGACATTTCGGGAATCTCCAGAACTTCCATTTTCAATTAACTTATATTAATTAATAAAATAAAAACATTATTACAGAATAATTGTTGTTACATTGTTTGTTATTTAAAAGCTCTAATTAATGATTTTTAGGCTATAATATTTACCAATGTGTACTCGTTTATCTTATTATATACATTTTATAAAAAGTATTATTGAGAGGCACTACATCGCTTGATTTAAACTTTAATCATTCATTTTTCCATAAGTATGTGTGTTTTTTAGTAATTATCAGATCTGTTAATTTTATTTAGTTTTGATTTTATTGAGAATATGGGAGTAATATTCCGTGGTACATGCCCCCTTTCATCAAATTATTATCATCCGCCTGAAAATTCGTAAATAGTTTCATCTCATCGTAACCTACAACTATTTTATTTACGAAAGGTCTTGGAATGGAGGCGTATTCAATCTGGAGAGGGACAAACTTTGTCTATTTAATGAGGTACTAAAAATCGTAAATACACGTTGGATTTCTACTTGGATATTAAGATAATTTTATCACAAAATCGAGAAATATAAAAATAACGAGGTTATATAAAACAAACGGCCCGATATTTTTGCAAGCCAGCTTTTTTATCGATTTTGTGATCAAATTATACTACGATCCAAGTAGAAAACAAATGAGTATTTATGAGTTTTTAGAACCTAATTAAATAGACAAAGTTTGCCCCCCTCCAGATTGAATACGCCCCAATTCCAAGATTTTTTGTAAATAAAATAATTGTAGGTTACGATGATATCAAACTATTTACAAAGTTTCAGGTGGATGTTAATAATTTGAAAAAAATGGGTCTGAACTACGGACTATGTGTTCCCAAATGCATTGTATCGGTTTTATAGCTTACTGTTATACTGTTATGTTTTGTAACATTATGAACAGTATGAAATAATATATATATATATATATATATATGTTAATACAATTAACATATTACGAGATGGAGGAATTAACTTCATTTTTCTCGGTCGAATTATATTACATTCATGATAATAAACCTAAATATGTATACTAATTGCTATAGATTATGTTGACCTCTTATCAAAAACGGTTATTTGTCTTTTTTAAAAATTTGATAAAAATCAACTTTTTGTACAAACATAGCTTTAATATAAACGAATTTTAGTATCATTTTTTTTTTTTCATGATTCAACTCGAACACTTTAAAATGAAATAATCAGAAGTTTAGTAAGTTTTGAAATTATTATTCATCAATTCTCCGTAAAATTCTATTTTGTTTGATATCTCATTCATTAAAATACATCATAATTTTACTACGGTATTAAAAAGTATTATAACCAGATCTGTTACATTTTAACGACTGTAACGATTGGCATATAAACTTAAGGTTATTGTTGATATTGGCGAAAAATAAAGAGCCTCATTAGTAGTAGTACGATTCAGGGAAAGTTATATAAATTGACTTTATACAACGCATTCGATGTTTGGCTCAATGATAGTTTTATAAATAAAGTTTAGGAATAGCAAAACCATATTCTTTATAATAGCGAGTGATGATTTCGTAATTAAAGGTCATTTTTTAATAAAGGGAGTAGTATTATTTGCTTGATAACCTTAAGATAAATCTTAAGGTAACGGATGTGCTAGTTATGAAGTGCAAGAAGCGCAATACCGCTCAAGGATAATGGATTGCAGTGTATTTTTAACTTTAATTTTTTTTTTTTAATTTACTATTATCTTCTTGTTTTGACATTTTGTGGATTATTTTTTTAAAACTTATTTATTGAAAAATATTATAATATGTCTCAAAGGCATTTATAATAGTGTTCAGAGATCACATTCACACTCTATGTACAATAAATAATATATATATATATATATATATATATATATATATATATATATATATAGTGTGTGTGCGTGCCAAAAAAAAAGTTGGCCTGATATAGAACAATTATAACAGAATAATTTTATCCAACATAGCATTCCACTTAAAAAAAAAATTGATGCCCAGAGTGGATACTCAAGAAAGAGGGAACAAGGTAACAGAAATAAAATATTTGGCAAAGAGGGATCCGAATAAATATAACGAGAGATTTCTTATACCCTCTTCTCCTACCGGTGCCCAACCGGAGGACCATAAATGCTGAAGCATAAGTTTGTATAATAATGTTTTCCAGTTAGACAATTGATTGTAAATATAAATAATAATAACAGTGAAATTAATTGTGCGCTTTTATTTAGGCTCCAAAGACTGCAATATCATTTACTACAAGATAGGTTCAAATGTCGGCACACATTAGTTATAAAAAGTTATTAAGAGAATGACTGATAATTTGCCTAAAATGTAATAATAATCTTACTTTATACGTGATATTATTATTTTACGAGAAATTCTCATTTAAATATCATACTAAGTACTTCGTTAAGGATGGTCAAGAGCGAAAATTGTTTTGAAAAATGTTTACAAAGTCTTGAATTGGAAATATTTCTTGAGGAAAAAAATAAATCGTAATTCTTGAAATTTAAAAAATGTTGATATGTTTGTGCAATGTTTTTCCCACTATTGAAGTCGCCAGGAAATTTTCGGATCTAACTTTGAAATTTTACATTTTTGGAAAGGAGCGGAGGAAATAGGTTAACTAGGACAAACCCGATCTCGTGTTAACTACAGATGAAAAGATGTTTAAAGAATAGAAAACTCAGTCAATTTTTAATCTGCTTAAAGGCTTTAAGTAAAAAGAAATTAATGTTATGGGTAACACCATTTCTCTTTGAATAGAAAAAAATCTCAAGATCTCGTTCCCTGGCCACACATCACGCCTTTTTGTAGGTAAAGGGCCTGAGAAAAAGCAAATTTTTTTATACATCACGGAACTGCTGGTGTCGTAAGTATTTTCAGGGTCAGCCACTAGACAGTCTCCGACCCTTGTGGAATGATATCGTATGTGTACGGACCCATTATCAGGGTCCGTACACATACGATATCATACCATAATTGAATACATCGTCAATTACCTCCTATTTTCTTGTAGCATGTAGCGATAAGAAAATAAATACCTCCGGAAGGATAATTTGCATAGCTCCCTTGAAGAGAAATTATAAAATTAATGATTCTTTTCTCACCATCATAACACGGAATTCAAGGAATCGTTAGCAAAGAATTCTTGGTAATTGGTCCTTTTGATTATTCAAGAATATTTTCAGTTTGATATATTAAAAATAATTGAAGAAAGAAAGAAAAAATAAAATCAAATAAACACAGCTTCATATAATGATCTGATTTCCTGGAAGGAACTTCAATTTATTTTTTTCTGAAATGTTGAGATAGAAGATTAAGATTTTTATTCCCTAACATAATTACTAATTAAAATACCATAAAGTGTTTTCCGCCAGTTGTAATATTTGCATTAAAAATGAAATAAATACATCCCAGCTGTCAGAGGACACGTTACTTATTAGTGCATTCATGTAAAATCAAAGTAGATTCATGTTAATACAGTTAGCATCACACTTTCAAAAACTGTTTTTTATTTTTAAATCCAGAAATAAGTCAGTATTTATTAACTAATACGAACATAATATTTAAAAAGTGAAAGTGTCCAAATATCTTGAGAGTATTTTATATTTTCCCTTTGCCCCTCCTCTCTCATGCCGAATTGTTTTCAATATCATTTAGTAGAAATACTAAAATTCATTTCCTAATTTTTTTTTTTAGTAAAATTTTTTTTAGAATTATGACGATTCGTTAGCATTATTTAAGTGAACTGCAACCAATACTAAAGAAAAAGGCATTAGAATTAGAATTATTTGCATATATACAGGATGTCGTAGAGTAGAGAGAAATATTTAAACGAGGGAAAGCAGATCTTATATCATACAAATAATCCATATAAACCATGGTCCGATTTTCCTCAGAGAAGTAGTAAATTTAAGATTTGTGTTTTTTTTTTTTTTTTTTAAGTGATGCTTTGTTTGTTCAATATGAAGCGATACATAAAATAAAAAATATTTAGTTTAAGCGGTTAACAAATGCACCACAGTAAACTAGACAAAATTTACTTGTAAGCATTCGAGTTTCCAGTAAAAATAATAACATAAAATTATTGCTAATCTCATATTTCTTTTGTTTTTCATGACCTAGGATGTATTATAATAAACATCAATTCATAAACAAAAATATACGTTTTATATATTTAAAGATTTATTTATCACAATGGCGGGACTCCTCAACCTCTTACGGGTCATTTTAGCCCGTTATATATTTTAAAAATGCTAAAAATAATGATTGTTTAAATATTAATCATCTAAAGTAATGATGAAACTGAATTTTTTTATTAAGTTCTCTTTTACAGAAATTGATTTACCTAATTTTATTAATATAATATCTATTTCATTTACGTTCAAAATATAAAAAATCTGTTGAATTATTTTTATGAAAACGTAAATATTAGAATTTGGAACATTTTGCTAGTCATTTATAAATACGGATAAATTGCTAAATATACACGTATGTTAAACTATGGATAAGCAAAATCAAATCTCAAATACAAGTGTAATTTTGTATGCTGTTATTGAAACGATAATTCTGTTGAGGCATAATAGAAATCCATAATTTATATCTCTTTTCTTAATTTATAAATAGGTACGAAATCAGTATTTTAATCATGTAAAAAATATATAAATAAAACTCTGTCTAGATGTTATCAAGAGTGGGAATGTTTGGATATTAATTGAGACGTCATAATTTTAAAAAAAGAAGTGTAATTATTACCATTATTTTTCTGAAAGTGTAATTAATACCATCATTTTTCTTAAAGTTCTTTTTTTTTATTTATTTATTTTTTTTTATATACATTACAACATATCATACAGATAAGTTACAAGTTTATAGTTGTAGTAACCTTACACATGACATAATAGTGATTTGAATACTACTTAGAAAATTGAAATTAATTTTTTACAGTAGGAAAAATCTCATAAAAACCTACATAAGATATAAATGAAAAAAAAAATATGTTACAATCATTAAAAGTACAAGAAAACTAAATATAATTTATGTGCAAAAGGAAACTATATATATATATATATATATATATATATATATATATATATATATATATATATATATATATATATATATTTATATATATATTTATACACATACATACACATACTTACTCACACAACACACACACAACACACACACACACATACACACACACACACACACACACACACACACACATATATATATATATATATATATATACATATATATATATATATATATATATATATATATATATATATATATATATATATATATATTATATATATATATATATATATATATATATATATATATATATATATATATAGATATATATACTATAACCATTATTATATTTCTTACACATTAGGTAGTTAAAGAATAAAAGAAAAATTAAATTTTACCTTTACATTTAATTAACTAGGAATATCTAAATAAAAAAAAAATATATCAAATTTTGACAATGCAGACTTATGAGAATACTCGGCAACCGTAACCTAAGAGGTACAGAATCCTGTCCATAAATAGGCTTTAATAATAGAGAGTTTATTTAATCAACTAATGAAGGTACCGCTTTGCTCCATCAGGGAATTACAACGCTAATCTTTTGTGCGTGTTTCCAGCGAAACACTTAGTTTACTCCTTTAACTTACATGCTCTGTATGTTACACATCATTAAACGAATGTGTGGCAAAGGCCAATGAACTTGTAACTTGCAAATTTATAATAGGTATATATAATTGTATCTCTACTCTAAGACGGAATGTTAATTGGAAAATATTTGAAGACAAACAATTATAATTCAAACAAAATAATGTTTTATATAATACAGATTACAGAATGTCATCATTATACTATATCTTAATCATGTATTTAATTAATTATCATTAATTAGATAAATCAGTGTGAATTAATTTTCCAATTGAAGAAAATTTTTGAAAGTTTCTAAAACTAGCTAATCGTAATTCAAATAAATGTCTTGAAAATAGATAAAACTCCACATCTCTTAAACCTCAACCAGCATGATTTTTTACGTTGACAGAAATTAATTTTGTATTTTCAAAACTCAGGATAAAAAGTATTTATATCCTTATTCAAATATAAAATTATTTATATTACATTTAGTTATTTATTTACTAATATGTTATTCTAAAGGGACTAATAACTAACTGTCCCAGAATAAAGTTATTTTCTATTCTATTTGTTTTTTCTAAGGTTTCTTGTTTTAGAATTTTTTTTTTAATATTAGAGTTTCCACTAATAGTGGGTTTCCTTAAGCTAAAGTGCTTGGGTGGCTTCTTTCTATAATGTCCTATCTAAGGTCCATTCTTGCCGTAGACCATGACCCATCATGGATTCCTCCACTCCGTTATCACAGAAATAAAAAATGAAAATGAAAATATTAATTTAAAAGTTACAAATAATATATAACTTAATACAAACTGCAGATAATGATTTATTTTTATTTATTTCTTTTTTTTTTACCATTGAATAAAAACAAATCAAAGTTGTTTCAAGCACATTAAATCGGATAAATTGACGAATTTATAGGGTGCGAGGAAAGAAAATCAGACAGTAATGAAATGTAATAAAATTGAGATATTAAAGTGTTTTAGTGTAGATATTAAATAAATTAGTTTAATTTTGTATACATTTTATTGAAGTGAGTTCAAATATTAGAATGCCACTTATAATTTTTTTTTTTGTTAATTTGGGTGAACGAACTAGTTATGGGCAGGGGACCCAGTAGTGGACAGGTTGGAGTTTAAATATAAATAATAAGGTTCCTTACAGATTTAAAGGTCCCAGATTTTGTTGATTGAAGAACAAAGCTCTCTATTAACAAATGTATGAACAAAGTTCCCAAAAGAAAATTTTACAATGCTTATCATTGTCGTTTCTATAGTGTTCTCGAGATCAGTGTATGTCATATCTTCCTACTGACAGTTTTGCTATGAGTATTTATTTATTTATTTATTTATGCATCCCTTCCTTGCCTTTCGGCTACACGGTATTTTGCAGGGATGGCATATCACACACGTGCATGCCATTCCTGCTATTAAACCACAAATTAATTTTCAATTTTATTTTGTCTTTTTCAAATATCTTCTGTTTTCCTTATTTTCACCATATTAGCCTGGCGGTCCTCTTCTTCCCAGATTAAAGTGGGAGGGCCCCAGAGCAGCTTTCCATCCGTATACAAAATCTTTGTAATACGGGTAGTTCTGCTCCGTCACTAACTCGGGAAATTCATCCTCCGTGAGGCCATAGACTCCCATTTTTCTTATCATTTCGGCCCTTAGACCATCAAAGGCGGTGCAGTTGACGATAATATGCTCAGCCGCCTCCGGTACTCCGCAAGTGGGGCAAGTTTTGCTAAGAGTAAGTTGAACATTTATGTCATGTTTTCTTTATTATTAAATAAAGATTTTAGAATTTTTCTGAGGTATGACCATTGCTGGTACCGACCCCATTTCCATTACTGGAACAATTGAATTTCGGGGTGGCGATCAAAAGATTCAAAAAGGTCTTCTTCTTTTTTTTTAATGGTGATTATACCAGCATAACTGAATACTTTTTTTTTCAATTTTAAAGTGTTAAATAGAAAAAGGAGACACTAGTGTACATCACTGGTGCGCTTTCGGTAATTTACTCAAGTTTAACTGATTTTGACATAAAGTTTTTACATAAATTCATGATTAAATGAAAAAAGCCATATTTCTTTTAAATAGTTTCTCATTTTGAATATTCTTTTTGGAGATTTATTTATTGATAATGATTAATAAATTTAACTCCAGATTTAAAAAAAAAATATAATAGGAGCAAATAAAATTTCTTACTATCGAAAAGGTAACAAATTTTTAGAATTTTAATTGCAATAGTATGTATCATATTAGGCGCTTTTAATGATGTCCTTGATATATAAGGGAACTGGAGATAATTTTAATTTCTGACGCATTAAATCATAATTGCTCCTATTTCAACAGATGTGTAACAAGTTTCCCCCAAACGAGAGCAAGATAATGACCACTCGTGACTTGTTCCGCGGGCTAGTAATGATGGAGATTACCTTTCGTTGGTGGTTATTGTTATGTTGGGCTCTGGGAACACTCCGGTACCCAGGCAGTCTAAGGTCAGCTGTTCCCCGTCTACGTTGTGGTTGAGCTCGAGGCTCTTAGCTGGCGCTGCAAAAACACAGAAAAAAATCATTAATATTCGATAAATAATAATGCAAAATATTATAAAATTCATCATTAAAAAAAAATTATCATATCCATTTCCAAAATGTTCAGTACGTTAAAAACAAAATACAGCATTAAACAATTGGTATCATATCTAGATTTATTAACTAATAACTTTCTTAACTATACTAGTTAAGGAAAGTATTGCGATGGTGTAAAATTTCCAATATGCGATTTTCGACGAATCTGTACGTTTCAAAGCCTATTGAGTCCGAAAACTCACTTTCAGCCATGGGCTATGGGTCTGTGACAAGATCGTCTCGGTAATTAATAGACCGATTTTGTTGCTTCTTTTTTTATTTTGAAAGATTTCGACTACTGATGCCTAAGACACAAATTGGATGCTCCCTGCTCAAAAGCAGCTGTGCAATAAGTGAAAAACAAATGTTTCTACAGACTGTACCGCAAAATCGGCTGAAAAGGTTTTGACTTGTCGATAATTTTTTAATTAATGTATTTTCAATTTTCGTACATGTACTGAATTCCCGAGAAAATTCAGGTAAAAAAGTTATAAGTAAAAGAAAAATGTTCTGTGGCCTAACTCGCTAAGTATACATTCTATGATAAGATTAATTACCTTCTATTTTTAGCAGAAATTATTTGACCCGTTGAGGGATTGATCAGTGGTACTACAGTATTATCTTAAAATATGTATTGTATAATGATTTGTGTGTCATTCTTTTTTTTGTCAAAGTTTTTATTTTTAGTTAGTGGGAATTTGGCGTAGTAGTCCGTGGTACAGACCCCTTTTTATCAAATTATTAACATCCCCCTGAAACTTTGTAAATAACTTCATCTCATCGTAACCTACAAATATTTTATTTACTGAAATTCAATCGACGGAGTTCAACAAACATTGTCTATTTAATTAGGTACTAAAAATCGTAAATGCCCTTTTGCTTTTCACTTGGATTGTTAGATAACGTGATAACAAAACCGATAAAAAAAAAAGTTTCTTACAAAAACATTTGCGCCGTTAGGTCTATATAACCTCGTTATTTTGAAAATTTGGGAATGTACGTTATACCAAACGGCTAAATATTTTTGAAGGTCACCTTTTCTCCGACTTTTTGCTCAAGTTATCTTACGATTCAACTAGAAAGAAAATGGGTATTTACGAGTTTTTAGTACCTAATAAAATTGATAAAATTTGCCAACCTCCTGATTGATAACGTATTCGTAAATAATTGTAGGTTACGGTGAGATGAAGCTATTTACGGAAGTATTATGAAGTATTATGAAGTTTCAGCCGGGTGTTAATAATTTGATAAAAAGGGTTTGTACCAGAGATGGGCAGATGCAACTTCGAGTACTAAGTATTTTACATAATTATTGACCTTTTTTATGTACCGAAGAATTGAATTGCTACTTCAGTTGATGTCAAACGATTAGCTGAAGTAGTGTTTGAATCCTCAATAGTGATTCAATTTGGGTAAAATACTTGTACGCGGTACTCACAGTAGCATTTGTTCATCTCTGATCTGTACCGCGGACTGCTACCTATATATAATACCACATACCTTCAATAAAGGTATGAAAATAGAATACATTAAGACCTCTATATATAAGAATAATTAAACAGAAAGTGATACAAACTATAAGATATTTAGTTATGATATTTCTAATTCAAAAAATCTGGTGTGTCCACTCACACGACTTTCCTACATATTTCAGAAAAGTTTTTATATCTTTATATATGTTCATGATGAAACAAAAAAGAATTTGAACTAAATTTATTTTCCTGAAAATTGATCAAACAAAAGATTTGAGTACGAATAATTTGATAAATTAAGGCAATGAAACCGGCTTAAGGTAGAGCAGTGTAAAAATTTCAATACTCACTAATATTGCTGATCAAAAACTTTTTGTCATAGCTTAGTATTGTCAAACAATAATTTCTATTAAAAGTGGAGAAAATAGTGAAGGTTGTGTGATGCAGGCAACAGAATTTCTTAATTTCACTTATTCAACTTTATTCTCTTATTCACCCCTTTCTGACACCAGGAAGTGAACTCGTAATGTTTCATTGGGAATTGAATCGCTGTAACTTCGTTAATAGTTGTCCAAAATGAACGATTTTTATATGGCATCGTAGGGAATTTAATTACCTTTCAAACGATAGGTAAAAAAGTATCATCGCTAATACTGGTTCGATTCTGATGATTTTCGTTTTGTTTTGTTGGTAATTTAATTACGTTTCAAAAGTGTTATTAGGAATTTCACCGTATAGCTATTGTGCATGGAGCAACGAATTTCTGTCACAGGCATCAGTAGTCAAAACCCTACAAAATAAAAAAAGAAGCAACAAAATAGGTTCAGTAGTTTCCGAGAAAATCTTGGCACAGACAGACAGACAGACCAATGGCTAAAAATGTGTTTTTCGGACCCAGGGGGCTGTGAAACGTATAGATCCCCCTGGCCCGATTGCAGTAGGTAGGAAAGTAAAAAGAGTTTCGAATTTTATATTTAGAATTTAAAATTACATTTAAAAATAAAGCATTGTTTTATTTAAATAAACTAAGATACTGATTGAAGTACACTTTTATTATATTAGACAAAGTGATTTATGTATTTCGAAACGAAGTATTAAAAATTATTTAGTTCATTATATTCATCGACATAAACTGACGTATGTTTCAGTCCATATAGATGGATGAAACCACTATTTTTTTGTTGTTAGTTAATATAAAAAAAACTATTAGTGAAAGAAGTTCTTTGTCATGCAAGAGCGGAAATACTCATTTCATAATTAGTTAATTTTCATACCCACAGGACGTGCAATAGAGTCACGCTAGGTCTAATAAGAGGCTATTGGTGGGAATGCATGCGCCTGTGTTTTTAAGCTTTTAGCTGCAGTTTTCGTAAATAGTAGGTCATTCTTCTAGTGGAAGGATAATGGATCTATAAGCAAATAATTTATAATAGTAATCTCTTGTTGCGTGTTTTTTATTATTATTACAGCTCTCGTTTCTTATAGTTACTAAATGTACATCTTCAAAATGTTTATGATTATAGAAAAAAAAAATGAGCTGTGTTACATTTGCATATATGATATTTAAAATGCTTTATATATATATCAAATATTAAATATGCTTATTTACGTCAAAAAAGAAATCAAAGATTGTAATATCAACCGACTTATTGGTGTTAATAAAATTTTCAAAAATATGTTTTGCTATTTTATTATTATTGTTTCAACGTTGGAAGTAGAGTGGAAAGGTTTCGTCAAAATCGGTTCAAGGATTAAGGAATCGTCCATGTAAATAAATTTATAAATTAACTTAAATTAGGTAAAAATAAGTTAAGCAATTTTCATTCGAGTAGGAGCTAAATAATTGATATACATTGTTTAAATATACTATAAAGTATTTATTATTAACTTTTTAAAAAATATCCCATTGGGGTGTGAATTACTTTTAATGCTCGTTTTAAAAAAAATAAATACTTAATTTAGTGTATTATGTTACATTAATTAGACCTAATTGTTCATAACTATAACAGCAGATACTAATTTAGGTATTTTAAAAGCAAAGATGAAAAAAATTGTCGGGATGTGCAGTCAAAAATTTCTTTAACGAGCTAGCCGGCACAAACATATGCGTTATCATTAGGATAATGGTACGAAAGCCGAATCAATGATTTGAAAACCATTGCTCTGATAATAACCCATAGTGGTGCAAAACGTCGTTTAACTTTTTAAAGAAATTTTTTATTGTTTTTTTTTGTTAGCATTATAATTTCAAAAGGCAAGTACATAACCTTCTCAAATCTAACAATTCAGCCCTCATTTTGAAAATTTTCTCCCTCTTTCGGTGGGAAAATAGTCACCTCCCACCGAAATTAAATTTACTATTTACTTTTCCATCCTCTACACAGTTTATACAGCTGACATCCCAACCCATCCTGGCACTGCCATCACCACTTACGCCGATGACACGTTTGCTATCTGTTAATAATGACCCTTTAACTGTTCAATCACATATCACAAGCCTTAAATAATGATGATAAAATTGGAGAATGAAAATAAATTCCAATAAATCCCATCAAATCACCTTTACCCTCCCTCCTAAACCTATGACTTCTTGTCCTACAATACCCTTCAAGAATACTCCACTTATTTCTGTTGAAAAAATTCGCTACTTAGGACTCCACTTGGATAAACGTCTTACTTGGAATCCTCATACCAGACTGAAACGACAAGAAACTGCTCGACGTTTCCGACTGTTCCAACACTTACTAGCCAAACGCTCTACACTTTCAATTAATTACAAAAGACTTATCTGCATAAATATAATAAGACCTATATGGACATACGGAGTTGAGCTTTGGGGCTCGACTAAACCATCGAATTCCTATAGTATCCAAAATCCTTAATGGTCCATACTTAGTCACAAATAAAACCATTCATAAAGCCCTTAATGTACCATATGCCGCTGCTTTAGCCCAAGATATCTATTCCTACTGCAATCCCATCCGAATCCACTTGTTTCCAACCTTGATTTTTCCTCGATTCATGATAATCCTTCTAGGCGTCTGAAAAGGAGATGACCTCGTGATCTTCTTATCTAGAATTATTTAGGGAATGCTAACACTAGTTAGTATCTATTCAAGTCTGTTCATGTCATTATTTCGATTTTTTTCATATTTACTAGTTATATTTATACACAATTGTAAATTTCATTAAATAAACACAAACAAAATTTACTTTTACTGTCTTTTTTTAAATATTAATATTAAACTTTTTTAAAATTAAATTAAAATATTACTCCTATATCTAAGAGAACAACAAAGAAAAAAGGCTCGGACAGATTACATGCCGATGAGCAATATGGAATTTTTGCCATAATAGAAACATTCAATATAATATATATATATATATATATATATATATATATATATATATATATATATATATATATATATATATATATATATATATAAAATATTACACAATACTAAATTATGGTAACCCATTTTGTAACAGTTGGCCAGCACAGTATAAGGGTCTACCGTTGGATTATAACCCTCTGAACCTTATCCGGGGAGCCCTCTATGAAATTACATTAGATGCTTCTATTCCATTATTCCCTTGCCCGTCCTCAACATTCATTATCATTCTACTTCATTTGTTACCAGAGAATGTTACTAGTAGATTGAGATTTGAAAATACGAAACTTGTTTTTACGAGAATAAAAATTACATTGCTAGCGTATCTTAACAAAAAAACATCCTTAGAATTCAAATGTCACTGAAATTTGTAATATCGTTGAGATAGTGTATGTATACATAAAATCAAAGATCAAAGAAAACGATAATATGATTCAAAACGTATAACACTTCCGAAATAAAGGTTGACAATTTTCTGATTCATTCAAACGTATAACGATCCGTTGAAGAACTGTTATTTGTATTGAGGCGGGGCTTTTATGGAGCAAATGAAAGGGAAAGGGCGAACGGTAGGTCATGGGAAATTGGCGTTTCAATACGATTGCCCTCTAATTCATGAAAAAAAAAAAACTGCTTTTCCAACCCTCAACAATCGCCTTTTTAATATTTTATGAAATGTTTGCTTTGCAGCCGTTTTTTTTTTTCTCTAAACCTGGAAATAACAAAAAAAAAAAAAAAAAATCAACGAGTCAATATTATTACATCAAAAAACACAGCACCATTGAAAGAAATGGAGTGTATCAGATTAAAGACATGAAATGATAGCAGTTTTTATAAACCAAGTAAGTGGTTCATCCAATTCAATTCATCCATCAACAACCCATCTCAACCTCGAATCTTTTGACTTTAAGAACAAGAACTGTCAGTTAACGAAGACTTATACCGAATAGATTCGAATTCACATTTATTTACTTTATTTCGCTTTTTTTATTTTATTTCATATATATTAGGTCAGATATAATACTTTAACTAGGTGCTGATAGCAAAATAAGGAAAGCCAATTGAAATTAAATAAGTCTGCGATACATCTGCATTTGAACATTTTAGCAGGAAACAGAAAAGAACTATCTTATTAACTTGATTTTGATACTTTTTTTTTTACCAACATAAGTTCGAATACATATAATTAAGAAGAATAAATCTCAATCAAAAAATAATTCCAGTGTAACATCTTACATTAAGATATAATTATAGTTTCCATCCTCTCTACGGTTTATTCAGTTGACGTACCACACCATCCCGACACAGTCTTCACAAAGTATGCCGGTGTCACATGTTTGCTATCAGTTAACAATTCTTTAATTGTATTCCAAACCCTTCGATCGAATATCACAAACCTTTAGGAATGATTTAAAAACTGGAGAATAAAAATAAATGTCAATAAATCTCTCAAATCGTCATTACCCTCCGTCAGTGACCGATAACTTCTGATCCTACAGTATCCTTTAATGGTTTTTAACTTATCTCTGTTTAATAAATACGCTAACATAGGGTATGTCCATCGACAAAAACGTCTTGCCTGGAATTCGCATACACGACTGAAACGATAAGTAATTACTCGATCGGTTACTTCAGCACTTACTAAACAAACGCTCACAGATTTAAATTAATTACAAAAGACCCATTTAAATGATTATAAAAAGGATCTCCTATTTGGATATATGGAGTTGAACTTTTGGACTCAATCAAGTCATATAATTCCTATCTTATCCAATCCTTACTATCCAAAATCCTTAATGTTCCATAATTTTCACAAGTAAAATCATTCATAAACTATTTAGCGTTTGTCGAGATACTGACATTTGTAATTTCATGATAACCTCTCCACCAATTCGAACCCGCTTATTTTCACTCTCCCTTCCTCCTCGATTTCTGAAAAGCCTTCTAGTCGTCTGAAAAGATGGTTTCCTCCATATTTTCTACTTCAGAATTACTTATGGAGATACAAGTTTCTTCATGTTCTTCTTTTTTTTATTATTATTCTTAAATTTTCTGGTAATATATTTTTTAATACAGTTATAATTTCTGTTCTATATATATATATATATATATATATATATATATATATATATATATATATATATATATATATATATATATATATATGTAATATTAATATATACACAATACTCTTCACCACCTTCCGGCAAGGGAATAAAAATAATGTAAAAAAAAAAATAACAGATACAGATAAATTTCATAACTATTACATAAATCAATTATTACGAAAAATTACAACAAAAAAAATATTCATGCGCTTTCATTAATTTTTTTTTTCAATTCCCATCTCGCTTCTTGAAAGGCGTGAAAAGGAGCGAAGAACTATAAATTCGGGCTGGAAAATGAGAAAAGCCGAAGAAGCCGCCCTGGCAACAGACTTACAACTTTGCCGATTTCCATAAACACAACTTAGCCGCGCTGAATTCAATTTGGTGCCGGCTAGCAGGCCCGAAAAAAAAAGGTCCGTTAAGGACTCAGGATTCAGTGCGGGCAGCGAATAGAAAATGAACTCAGGCGCTGCAGGCTCTTTCTTGAAAGGGAAACCTCTTCTCGATTAAATGGAATCCGACTTCGTGAATATTTCCACAGCCTGGGCTCAAATTGGTAAGTTTGTCTTCTTCTCATATAAGATTAATTATTTTAAAATAGTAGCTAATTTTCCCGTTTGTATCATCATCCTTTTCATCAAATTCTACTGTTTTCAATCAATTCAATCAAGTACTGTTTTTTAGTCAACGGTTGTGTAAGGAGGTGATTTGACTGAGATCACGCTCAACTGCCAGGTTTTTACCTTTAATTAATTATTTAATTAAGGGTACCCACTTTATAGAGGCTGGGTGTGCTCCATGAGGAGAGTCTCTTAATCCCAGTGACGCCCCACGGCTGATGAAACAGAATAAATAATTTTCTGCCATGAGCCGGGATTCGAACCCAGGACCTTAAAGCATTGGAATATCAGTGCTCTACCACAGAGCTACCACACTCCAGTCGAATTAAATAACTTGTTATAATTTGAAAGAGGGTTTAAATGTCAAAATTATTCCTACGCTTAAAAGATCAATCAAATATTGAAAAGCCAATCTCTATCATATTAACAAGCCCTATTTACAACGAAAAAGAAAAAAATTAAAGGGTTCAATGAAGGAATAACGGGACTATTGCTTAGCAGGGGAGACCGTTGGATGTTAATTATTCCCTCCTTGCGTGGGCCAATTGAATCTTTAACGCGATCATAACTCGGTCCCCTTCCCGTGAAATATTAAATTTTCATCCGGCCTCGGGGGACTTCGTTTGGAATTCTCCAGCGACCCTCGCCCTTCAAGACTACAACCGGCCCCAAATCAACCTAACAAACTCTTAATAGGAGGCATTATATATTCCAGGCCGTTATTAACCACTAGCGAAGGCAGCGGGGTCGAATTGTACTAATTGACAGGCAGTGCTTCTATGTTAATGGTTCCCTCATCAGCTCCTTGATTACATGCCACTCTCATCAATGGCTCTCTAATCCGGCCTAGGGCCAGGGAGGCCACCCTAGGATACAAGGATTGTACTGTGGACCGGAGCATTAACGCATTTCATATATTCCGTCGTCCAACTGGAAGAAATGCTTTATTATTTAGACATCAGGTGAAGTTGGCAATCATCAATTCCTTGTAACGGTGGTTAATATTTTATTTATTACATTTCTTCAACATGTCGGGAAACATTTTCCATATTTAACAGTATTAGATTACTTTCATTTTATTTTATTTTTTTGTTGGGCTCCATTTTGTTATTTTATGCAATTTGTCTATTACTACACTGTATTTAAACATATTCAGAATCAACATACATGTACGACAGCGTTGAATCTTGACCATTAACTTATTTATAAATATTTTAGGCTCTTCGACCACCTAGGTCATTTTCGCCCTACATTACAATTAGATCAACTACTGCTTAGACATAAATAACAAAACTACAGTTAACAAATGCAACTTACATTTTAGGAAGTTTAAAAAATAGTTAAAGTTGAATAAAGTGGCACAATTGAACTAAAGTTATAAAAATTAAAAATTAAAGAAGACACGTTATAATAAAAGTTAATGATTTCAAGAATAAAAATTAAAAATACAATTCCAAATATAAAAATTAAAATTAAAAGAAGAAAACTTAAAATGTACAATTTATGCATAAAAGAATAAGTGTGCCAAGTATTTTTTATCTTCTTATTATTATCCGTTTAGTATTTTTTTTCTTTTTTCATTTTACAAGTATTTTATATTTTTTTTAATCTTTTATTGTATATAAATAAATAAATAAATAAATACATATATATAATATATATATATATATATATATATATATATATATATATATATATATATATATATATATATATATATATATATAAATACATGTATATTTTTTTTCTTACATGTTTTCTTCTTAATTCTTTTTTTTCAATTAGTATATAATAGTATAAAAGTACACATAGAGCCTTAATACCCAATCCCTTGATTATAGCAGATGTATAGTATTATTAGTCTTCAAACATAAATAAATAAATAAAAATAAAACACTTGAAAGTTTTAAATATTTAAAATATCTATATAGAAGATTGGTAAAAAAAATTACTTAAAATTAAAAGTTAAAGATTAAAAGAAGATAAACTTAACATGTATATTTAAAATCAGGAGAAAAATTTACAAACTTAATAACTTAACAGCTGCATTAAAGAAATTCAAGAAATTACAGTTTAAAGAGTAAATTTAAATTTAAATGTTAAAATCACTGAAAAAAGGAGTTAACATGTACGATTTAAGTTAAAACTACAAAATTGATGGTGTTGCAAATAATGTTTAAACTACAATAATTTCATAATTTAGTTAGTAAAATTATACAGTGGTACAGGTTAATTTTTTTAAGAGTTTATAAAAATATAAATTTTCTTGCTCTTGATTAAATCTTGTGAAATATTTTGATTTCCTTAAGGAACAATATTGAATTTTTAATAGCATCGGGGTCCATTTGGAGTTATTCTTCAAGTCTATTTCTGAAAATATGTTGGTCCCTAAAAGATTTCAATGCATAACTTTCGGTAAAGATATGGCTCACTGTGAGCAACATTGAGTTTCTGAGTTTTTCTCATGATCATGACCATTAATTGGTTGTTGGTAAACATGTATTATGCCCCTTAATATGTTAATACAGAAAAAAAATAATACACCTATTTTATAAAATGACTAGACAGCACAGCAAAAAAAAAAGAAGAACTTTAAAAGAGTGAGTATTTTAATGAGATTAGGTTGCTAATGAACGGAAAACAGCTGAAAACGGCTGAAGCGTTGAATAAATATAAAATATATATAATAAATAGAAAAACTTATCACAATCACAAGGAAGGTATAAATTCCTACTTTACCTTGCATAAAAAAATCTTACCAACTGACAGAATATTAATAAGAAATTCGGAAATCGCTATTAATGACTTCAGTGAATTTCCACTACGCTTTTTTTTTTTTTTTTTTTTTTTGCGCTCTTACCTTATTAACAATACCTTGTTAACAATATTATTTGGGTATATCTTGAAAGTTTTTTTTTCTTTTTTTTTTGAAAAACTTTTAAAATTTATCCAGAATTTGACCAAACATCCATTGTTACAGACCACTACAGCATTGAATTTAGTTGAATCATATCTATTTTCTCAGTTCAAAACGAACTCAATAGGAGCTAAAGAAATAAGGAAATAACTGAATCTTGTAGGAGAAGTGAAAAAAATCAAGTCTTGAGTTACAAAGACATATAGCTGATTCCCAATTTTCCGGAATTTTCTAATTCCCTAAACCATATATATATATATATATATATATATATATATATATATATATATATATATATATATATCGATGCTGAGAATCTTGATGACAGGAAAAATAAGACATACAAATAAACCCGGATGAAAACGGAAATGAATAGAAAAAAAAATTACATTTGTTGCTCAGAAAACAGAGTATTAGCTCTTCAAGGATAATTGAAGGAACATTAATAATCAATTAATACAGAGCGCATTTATAAAAATTATTGTACATTTCCTTGTAACTACGCACCACACGATCATGGGGAAGATAAAATGACACATATTTAAAGGGTTATTTCTTTGACAGGATAAAAGGATTAAACTGTTCCGGCAGAACAATTCAGAAAATTAACAAATAACTACTTTTAACATAAAAATATATATATTCCATTATGACCAAAATCAGGATAACTTACTATTTTATTCCTCTTAAGTACTCTTCTAAGATAAAAAGAAATATATAAATCAGATTGTTGTCTAAATTAAACAGTATGGATCGGATACAAAATGTATAAAATATCTCGGAATTCAGAGATGAAGAGCCTAAAATAACAGTTAAACCAACACGGATATTTTGGTTAAAAAAACAAACCAGAGCGGTGATAATTAGCATTACAAACTACTAGAAGCTGGTAACACGAAACGGAGCTCCAACTGAAGGAACAGTGATTTCTTGCCGGCGGAACTGTGCGTGACTGGCAACTGTGAAGCTATGAATTAATTGAAGCCATTACTAATGAGACATAGTGACGGGAAGCGACTTGCTATTGTTTGTCCCTGCTTAGACAATAAGTCCCCGGCTGGCGGCTTCACAAAGCTCCCCTTCCCGCTTTAAAACACCTTCCTGCTTCCCTCCTTACGGAACAGCCCTTCTCGTTTCGGTACTTAAATTCCGAGAGGGAACAAGTATTTCATTGAGGTAGGTACGCCAGGATAAATTTCTTTATGGATAAAAGAGAGTAAATAATATTATCATTTTTGCATGAAAAAAAAATTATAAAAAGGAAAATTAAACAATAGTCTAAAATTACTCAATTTATTTATTCACACAACTTCCAGATTTTGTTGTCATATTCAAAACATGCAGTAGAAAACTTTTAAATTTATAATGGACATGTTTTTCAGAAAAGAACTTTTAAACATCCACATGACGAACAATTACAATAAGGACGTGGAGGTGGACAATTACAAAGACAAGGAAACTTTAAACTTAATTGAACTTTAATTGTTAAAAATTATCTATGCCATAGGTGGGGAATCTTCTTATCATTAGACGCCACAGTAAGGTAAGGCAGTGCTAGAAGAGGCCGCAATAATTCATTATATTTTAATGTTGCTATTTTTATTTATCACTAAATATACACACCCACATATATACATCCTACTTAATTTTATTCATTTCCTTTCTATTATTATTTAAATAATTTATTCTAGTACTGGCACAATACATTTCGCGTAGTAACATTTGGAGGCCGTGGTTCCTCACCTATGATCTATATGAATCCTTTGAACACTAAACGAATAGTGAATTACAAATTATATACAACTACAATAAATTAATTCTAATAATAATGATTGATATAGTGCTTTGCCTTTATCTTCACTGATTTTTAGCACCAGTTACGCGAATGAAAGGTACTCTTGCAGGGAACTCCTGGAATTCTACTTTTCCTTCCGCTAGAACGACCATGGTTCGGAGTATCGGAGTATATATACAGATGGTTGACTGTAAATATTTACATAGGACTGTGTTTACTCAATTAACTATTATCTCTCAACTATTATTATTTTGTATGTATATATTTTATGAATAAACACCATTGTTCTAATAATTGTTGTCCTAATAGATTTTTAAAAAATACTAGAATGTTATTGAAATTGTTAGATTTTCACAAATCTTAGCTTTCCCATATGAGTATTGGATCGAGTACAAAGTGTTTTACATTACAATATCGATATATTAATACCGTCTATACCCTAAATTAATACAATTAATACAGTAACAGACTATACTCTATATTTAAATATTTATTGATCTATGTTGATATATTAATAAAGTCTATACCCTATAGGGTGGAGGCGAAATAAAATAAATAAATAATACAGTTTATTTTTCGTAATTGTGTATATTAATATGAGTCATTTAAATTTGAGCGACAGAAATGTAAATTTTGGATTCTAATTTTTGGTTTATTATTTCCTATGAAGTACCAATGTAATTGACAAAGAAAAACAAAAGGTTAACCCCTCTTCCCACAAAATTTGAATAGAAAGTAGAAACTGTTATTCAATTAAAAAATGTATGTTCGCTACCGTCCAGGACTCTTCTTCGAAACTACTGGACAAATCGTTTTGAAATGTCAAAGTCAGAGGTCCCCCAAGAATAATGCTCCCACCTGGAAATTACCAACCGCCGTTTACTTTCAAAATTGCAGCCGGAAAATGTGTGTCGCTATTGCAGTAAAAAAGGTCCCAAATAACCCGGCCTGCCACCACATCATATGGAGTTAAGAAAAAAAAAACTGTAATTGTCACTATGAAGTAGTGTGCCGTAACAGCTGTAACGATTATAATGACACTTGTCTTAAGTCTTCTCCTTGAAGACCTATAAATTTCTATATTTAAAATAATTCTCAGAAAAGAAACTGGAAAAATGTTATGAGAGATGAAATATTTTTTTACGAATAAAGCAAATAGTGCACACAAGCAGAATATGACGGTAATTACACAATATACGAAAAAAAAAATCATCGCGATGGGACAACTTGGAGTTATAACAAGTTGATTTATTTAATGACAGAAATATTTGATTTCTACTAAAGCAATCGAAATTATTTTGTGTCATTTATCGGATAAGTGGTAAGGAATCTAGAGTGAAACGCCACAAATATTTGATATAATTACAATTAATTTAAAATAATAAACCACCCAGAGTTTTTATAATATTTAAATTTATATATTTTCGTTTGGCTATTATTTCTATGATATTGCGTTTGGTTTCTTTGGAGATTATCTTGTATCAATCAAATTTGAATGTATGTCTTGTTTGTTTGTAGTGAGTGAATGATTGGAACCAAGACAGCTTCCTTGAGAGATCTTTTAAAACTGAGGCAATTTCTCGATGATTCCTTGAAACTAATCTGTACTGAGAGCATATCATTTTGTTTCTACCCTAAAAAAAGCCACCGGAGCTTCTATACCGAAATAAGTAACGTGTATAACCCAAGAACGGTACCTTACCAAGGATAGACCATGAAGGCGGATCCTCGCATGATTGCCAATGCGTAACTGACACGCGCCATGCACACGCTGCCTTACACAATCATATCTTTTCTTACATGTAAAAATCCCCCGGCAACTTATCTTCTTTAACATCTCAGGGCATTATGGCTTCCTCTGGCCAAGTTCTGGTGCATATTCATCAGCGTCTTAAGGGTTATTCTGCTTAGGAGCAGAATGAATTTTATAAATAAATTCAGAATAAATTAGGTTACAGAATGATTTTTCTTCCAAATAACTTTACAGAAAGAATATGTTCCTCATTTGTCATATTTAGATTCAGTTCCGACGATTCCTGTAATCCTCTCTGGCAATGACCTCTAGACCTTTTATAAATATGTTATTGGAGTTCTAGACAATGGTCAGTTTCTCTACCCCAAGTCCTGCACTCTGAAGGTTTAGTGTCCTCTCTATGTCTACATTGGTTTCAAATTGAAGTGACGCGGTTGGAAGAGAAACCCTGGGATTTCCTGGAGTATTGCTTTACCTTTAACAAGGTTTTGAGTGTCTTGAGCGGATGTAAATATTTTAGATATTTTTTTTTTAATTTTATTTGTAGTATACTAATTTCTTTATTATGTATACATATCCTTTTATTTGTGAAATTCATGTATCATTTTACGTTTACAATTATATTTCTTTATTACTATTTATTATATTATTTTACTTATGTTATAATTATTTCTGTTTATATTCATGCATTTGTTGTATGAATGGATACCCTTTGCCCCCCCCCCCATAGATCATAACCCTGAAAACATTCTAACACTTCGTAAAAAAAAAGATTGAGAATCGCGATCGCTTCAAATGAGGAAGGTCTGTATTTACTTTAATGGCTACATAAATAAATATCGCTCGCTGTTGGTATGTTCATGTTGCAGATTACGTGATTTGAAATTTGTTTAAAATCTTATGAAGAATTTCAAAGTGCACTGTTTATGTTTCGCTGATCATAAAATAGGTCTTTATTACAACAAATAAATGTTGCTTCCTTCGTACACAAGAAGACGTGACATAATTGTTTCGCCTTGCCACTTCCTGTTTTGTTTTTTAATTGCGTATATCTTTTCAACACGAATCTTATAAAAAATAAAATATGATATGATAAAAAATAAAAACTACATTCCTTGGAAACTAAATACATAAGCGGTCATAAATACATATCCCATACTATCCAAAAAATGGACAGGATATCACGAATAGATTATTCTTATATTACCGGATAATATTCTTATTGTAAAGAGGTATCAGTATGCTGGAAAGGAAAAAAATACCAGTAAAAACAGCAACTAATGTTTGATCACAAAACATTGATTAATCTTTTAAAATTTATATAATTTACTTCACTGAATGTATTAAGCGCATTTATTGTAATATGCCAATATAAATAAGAAGAAACATGAATAAAAATGATAACTAGAGGAGAAATATAATATTTTATGAAGAATAAAGGCAGACAATAGGAACTAGCGGTTCAATTTTCAGGCGTCTGTCAGTTAAGAAGCACGAACATCCCTTTCGTGTACTCGATCCAAAGACGTTTTCTTATTATTTTTTTTAAATAGGATTCGATTGGCTACTATTCCATTCAAAACGAATTATTCATCCTTCAAAAACATCACTCTTATTTTCATGCCAGATAACATAATATAGTTATGAATATTACATGATGATATAAACCACTGCTCTCTTCTCCCGAAAGGGAAGCTTAGAACAACATGCAGAACTAGTTAATATCAAGTTATCGGTATGCTATTGGTCATAACTTCAATTCGATAGATATATTACTGGTGTAGATTTTTATTACCAAAGAAATGTCTGTAAAAATAAATACATAGAATATTAAATTTTGAGTCTAGTTCTGTGTTCAAACATAACATTAACAAAATACATAGCATTAAATATGACTCGGAGAGCACAATAAGGATGCACAGTAACGGATTAGCAACAATACATATCAATATATAATAAGTAAAAGAATTTTTTATAAATAATTTATGGGCATTATATAAATAACAATATAAATATGCATTGACATTTTTCTATAGCGATTAATTATACAGGCTAATAATAATTATAATTATAGGCATTGATTTCACAAGGGAAAATTAATTAATTGAGTTAAGGTTATTTAACTCCTTATACCCATCTTCTAACAACAAACCTGCAGGTTATTAACGATTAATTTATATTTCCAGTCGATTTATAACATAGGTGGGAGAGTTGGGTAGCTCAGGTGGGTAAGGCACTATGATCCTATGCTCAAGATACCAAGTTCAAGTCCGACTGTGGTACTAATTTATATTTTTCCATCAGCCGAGAATAGACCCAGGCATCAGGAGGCCGTTCTAAGATGCACCTTGCTTCCATAAAGAGAGTACTCTTACTAAACTACAAATTAAGGGGAAAACCGAGCTGTTGAGTCAGATATAGTCAAATGCTAATCTGAGTACCCAGTACCAAATATTTTATTCAAATTGAATGACTTTTGGGAATGCAATAACTACTTCAGTTAATCGTTTGATATCAACTGAAGTAGTAATTAAATTCTTTGGTATTCAAGAAAAGGTCACTATTTCAGTTAAATACTTGGTACTCAGTATTAAGAGCGGCATCTGCCCATCTCTGGGTTGAGTGTGATCTCGGCCCAAGCACCTCCTTCCTGCACAACCATCGGCCTTCAAACAGAACTTCCTTACAAAGAACTGAACTCAAGACCAACCATAGGTTATACTTCGGGTGCAGGATTTCTGTTTTTTTACATAGTATTGGTTTTAATTTGATTCAATTAAGGACTTTTAAAGAGAGTTTTTGAACAATTGTGTAATGTATTAAGTTTTTTTTATTTTAATGAAATTTACAACTGTATTACATAGAAAATACAACAAGTATGTGACATTGGTAACATGACATGAACAAAATGAAGAGAAACTACCCATTGGTAGAACTCAAATTAAAGTTCTATATTAGAAGGTCCCGAAGCCATCTTCTTTTCAGACACTTCGGAGGGTTATTAGGGATCGAGGAGGAAGCAAGGTTTGAAATGAGAGGATTCGGATGGTTCTGCAGTTTGTTATGAAAGGATAGGTATCTGGATTGGGCCAAATCGGAAACATATGGAACATTAAGGTCTTTATGGATGATATTATTTGTGACAAAGTAAGGACCATTGAGGATTTTACGAAGGATTTTGGATTGTAAGGATTGGATACAAGAGGAATTCGATGGTTTAATGTAGCCCCAAAGATCAATTCCGTAATTACAAATAGCTCTTATTATTGTCATATATATGGGTCGTTTGTGATTGATTGAAAGCTTAGAGCGTTTGTCTAGTAAGTGCTGCAGTAGTCGAAAACGTCGGGCGGTTTTTAGTCGTTTCAGTCTGGTATGGGGGTTAATGTATAAAGTAAAGTATATATTACTCGCTTTAGAGTTTCTGAAAGTGATGTAACTTGCAACGTTTCTGAAATCAAAGGGTAATCAAATATTCAAATTGAGATTATACATATACTTTTCCAAAGAATATAAATTATTCTGGGCCTGGTGGAGTCGTTATCAGTTTCCATTAGTAAACTAAGGCAGGGAAGGGACCCTTAGCCTTCAATAATAAATGTAAGGGATCGGGGTAGGATTGTTTTGTAGTTGGGAATCATTAGTGGTTTGTGAATAATTATCGGAGTTCATTAATTTGTTGGGGCCGTTGGGAATATTCGATGGCGCTAGCCGCAGAGGCCAAACGACCTGCGGGACAAGACGGACAATGGAAAGAAGTCCATGAATAATGAAGGAGCGAAAGGCCTGCTTTAGCACAAATACAGGCGGCATAGATCACACTGGAATGTTATTGATTGTGCGGTTTGCGAGCGTGAATTGTTGACTCTGTTTCTGATCCGGCCTCACCATTAGAGCGCTCAACGGGTACTATAGATGTTTGTATTTGAAAAAGCCTACTGTTTAGAGGGAACAAGCATCGTTTGCATTTAAGTAACACTTTATTTATTTTATAAAGTGCCGTATACAATCAATAATTGTACTGTAATTTATCTTATCAACGTTATTTAATTTTTTAGATCTGTTACCGCAATGATAGGGATTCTGAACAGTAATTTAGAAACATACAAAGTTGCAAAATGCAAGGTTTCATTTTTTTATTGTATTTATTTTACATTATAAACTCATCTAGTAAATATGCCGATGTTCGTTTTGTCTGTTATTTTTCTAAAATTTGTACACGTTTTAAGCAGATCCCGAGTCCTCTTCCTTTTTAGTTTTATTTAAGGCTCTCTGGTAACAGGAAGGAAAAAAGAGATTAGAGTGATAAATAGTTGATGTGTGGAATATGGTGTATTTGTTATGTATTTTTCGAAGTATTTTGGACTGTGCAGTTTGTATTTTGTTTATGTAGGCGTGTCCAAATAGGTCGTAGTATAGTGGTGAAGATTAGCCGCTTGTTTTGTAAGTTGAGAGATCAGTAGTCCAGTAGTTTTGATAGTTCCATTTTCTATTTATAGTCCAATAGTCCAATAGTTCCAATTGTTTGTATCGTCTGGTGAGTCCTTGTTTTTTTTTTAATTTGGTGTGTAAGTTCCTGGTGAATTTTTTGTCCATGTGTAGTCCGAGATATCGTACATGAGTTTTTGAGGGAACTGGCTTATTGTCTATTATTTTCAAATCAAATGCAAATGACGAGCTAATATGACACGAGGATGATAATCGATGGCTTGATCAGAGCGATATGCAAATTTTACACCGTCATTGAGTTTGCATACAGCTGCAAAAGTGACATGTTCTAACGGAAACAAGGGATCTAATAAGACACCCGTTCGATTCATAGACCAGGACCATCATAGTACAGCCGAATGTGTAGACTGCCAGATATATCACATCCTAGACATTTTAATAGAGCCAGTGTAAACTTAGGTCTTCATTCCAAGTTTAATCCTTGATTGAATTTGAAAAATCGAATTGAAAAGTTGAAAAATCCACAATGATGTTTATTTTATATCTACCTATCTAATCATTCATAACAATATCATGTTCCCAACGAATTTTCATAACGTTCATTCTGTGGAGAAATTACATAACTGAGGATAATAACATTATATAGAAAAAGCAAACAATAGCCTTTTTAAAGTTGTTTATGCCAGTTTAAAATTGAGCTTCAGGCACAAACTTCGCAACGATCAAAGTTTTAATATTGCCTCGTTGTTCAATCGAATTAGCGATAGGTTTACTCTTTAAAAAAGAATTAACACGTCACAGAGCTTTTAACTGCACTGTAACAAACTTTAGAATCTGACTGCTAAAAACTATTCAACATTAGGATAATTTGTAAATGAATTCCGGACAAGTTATGAAGCATTTATTTACCTTATATCACTTATACTTCATCACATTTATATATTTAATTTTCAGGGCGTTCTAATTGCTTAAGTACAGTCCTCAAAGACAAACTTGCCATTCGTTTTTAATTAAACCTGGCACGCGATGAAAACATGTACTAAGACAAATGATATAGACATATAAACATAAAAAAAAAAATTGCAATCGGGATTTTGATCTTACGCAACTTCCAAAGGACATTCGGTCCGTGATACTCCGATAGCTTGAAGTCCGGTTCGTTTTTCTTCGTTCTTCACAACTCCCTTATTGGATTTGTTTTTATAAAGATGCTAAGCGAACAGAAAAAAAATATCGTCTAAAATTCTTTTGTTAGAAAATAGTGCAAGTGATCAGGAATTTTATTTAGAAATGCCTTAATATTATATTTAATTTAATTAGTATTAAAATTATTATTATATTTTTTTTAAAGATCAAATGTATCTTAATATGCATTAAACCAGTGAAGATCCGATCGAGATGTCGGCTCTCAATCATTCGCTGTCAGGGATCCCTATTATCCGTAATTATGTAGGCCGATGTGTTGAGCAAATTACCCTTCATCCGTCGGAGGGAAACGACCCCCTCTCTTCTCTCCCTCCCCCTCAACCGTCATTTTTTACTTTAATATTCTCCACTTTATTTATGGCTCCTAAAACAATCCTACCTTTTTAATATATAACTATAAACTAAAATCTATCTCGCCTTGTTAGAACTTTCGTAATTGTTTTTTTTTCTTTTAAATAAAATAATAATATTAAGCATCGAAAGAAAAAAAAGAAAATAAATTGCAATCTATGAATACACTTGCCATGTTTAATATCGTCATATTAACTTGGAACCCACATACCAGATTAAAAGACAAGAACCTAACCGACGATTTGGCCAGCTATACAGACTACTTAACAGATAATCCAATCTCTGAATAGAAAACAAACTATTAATATACAAGACCATAATCAAACCCATCTGAACCTACGGAATTGAACTGTGGGGGAAAAAACATAATTTTCGAACATCAAACGCATCCAATCCTTTCACTCCTCCGTATATTAATAGTCAATGCTCCTTATTATGTTACAAACAAAACCTTACATCATGAGCTTTACATCCCTTATGTCCTTGACGTTATTACATCCCGATTCTCAAATTTTCATCTGAACCTAATCCAGCATCCTAACTCCTTATCACAATCCTCATCTAGCTCCCGTCATCCCTACAATCCTCCTAGAAGGTAGAAACGGCAGTGGCCTCGAGATCTTTTGTAAAGACGTCACTGGAGTTCTGGCAATGGCCAGCTTCTGCACTCAAGTCATGAGTGTTTGTAGTTTTACTGCCCTCTCTGTCTCCACCGGACTGGTAATGCCGAGGAAAAGACTGGACTCGGAGATCTCTTGCCTGATTGTAAATATTGTAATTAAGTATGAATGTTTTTCTATTTATTTATTTTACTTATAATTTATTTAATTTTGCTACGAATTTCTGTATTTTATTTAATTTTTACTCGGAGTTACATTTCCTTGGTTTATTATAGTTTTTGCCTTTGTTATATAGATGTATATATATATTTTTTTCTTATTTTATTTTAAATTTATTTATTTTTTATTGTATTGTATATATGGTATGAATGTGCCTTCCGCATCCAACCGCAATCATGTTCCCCAAGAATTATGAAGAAATCCACCCCATCAAAAATTGTATTGGCCTCCTCTTCTTAAAAAGGATACAAGTGAAAGAAAAATTATAAAAATTGTAGTTTATAAACATTTACACCAGGTCTACTATATTTCATGTTTTACCCTTGTTTCCAGATTTAAATGTTCCTCCATATTAAAGCTCCACAAAAATCTGATTCCTTCAAACAACAAAACATACACAAAACAAACAACTACAAAGGCGTATAAAACATCATAAATACATAAGGCAGTAAAAATGTGCCCCCTAATTTTTTTTATTGTGAAACTTCTATTATGCCATGCTCTTTTTTTGGTACCCTTAATTTTAACATTTAAATTTATTGAATAATCTGCCAAATGGTAGTTAGAAATATTTTAAGATTTATTATTATATGTTCAAAATTGCTAAAATCCACTAGATTTTCTATTTTATTATGTGCAAGTAACGAAAGAGACCGTTTTTACTACCTATCGTGAGGATACAATAAAGGACATTAAAGTTCTTACTTACTTAAATTACAAGATTGGTTCAAACTTCTATCTACTCTTCGAAAAAACAACTGCCCTCTAGTTTATATTTACAACAACCAAATTCCTCAAACAGAGAAGATGCTTTATCATGGAGTTACCTTCGACAGAAGGATGACATTGCCCCGCATGTAAAAGTGAAACGTAACGACATTTAACAAACATCTCAAACTACTTTTCTCTCTTTTTGCTAAATCTTCAAAACTAAAACTGAGACAGAAATTGAGTACATACACATAGTTAAACCCATTAGGGCAAATATACGACATCGCAATAGAGACCCACCTACAAAAACTCATAACAAAAGCATCTTTATACATGACTAACAAAGCTCAACATAATAACCTCCATCTTCTGATAGTTCATTAACATATAACCTTTATCACCGATTGTACATTAATTTAAATTGACAAAATAACAGACTGATAAAAGACATTGTCACAGCTGACATATCTCAGAACATGAGGAGGAGACTAAAAAGGCGTTGAATGAGAGACCTCTTTCCTTAAACAACCTAAGTAATTAAGACAAGTCAGAGAATAGGTGCTGCTGAGTTCTCCATGACTTTTGTATACTTTTCTTCCCCATGCCTGTCATGCCATTATCTCCAGCACATTTGCTGATTGCCAACAAAAATTTTGTTGCAAATCAGCAAATACATTTGTATATACCAAAAAAATTTCTTAGGACAATTTTACAATTAAACAAAAAATAATGGCACTCAAGTACAGATATATTGACACCAGACGCTTTTAGATAGTTTTATATAGAATATTCATATATGTTCTTTTCAGAAATTGGAAATATGTTCTACTTTTTTCATATAACTATTAAACCAGTAATGGTTGACCGATCTAAGTAATCTTCAGATTTACATGAATTATGTTAACGCGACAAACTGATTCAACTCTTTTAATACACAAATGCAGTTTCTTTTATCACGTCATCTAATTTCAAATCAAAATTGTTGAAATTGTTAAGAAGAAAGAAACCGAGAAACCAAATGGCTAAGCGACCCAAATCGAAATAAGAGCCTCTCTCCTTTCGTCAGGACTGGCAATTGGCTAAGAAATTACTTATTTTGTATTTTAAAGGTGAAAAAAAAGAAGAAAGAAGAAACCTGAGCAGCCGAGTTTTGTTACTGTTTTCTCTCATTTTTGGTTGGACAAAAGAGGAAAAGTTTTTTTTTTTAAACCCTCACAAAGTGAATTTATTTAATATAATTTTAAAACAAATTGAATTGAATTTCTTTCTTATAATTATTTACAAAGGCCATTTATCGAAATGTAAGGAGTGGAAAAAAATCAATGCTCCCAAAAGGTTCTTATATAACGCCGATACAATAAACATAAAATTTTTCAACCCCCAACTCAATTTCGAGGTGTTGGAAAGGTGCGCCGGAGAAAAGTGGCTACACCCAAATTATTTTGATAAATATTTGAGGTCCCAAATCGCCCTTACTGTAACTCAAATTCAATTTACACACGAAGTTTTACCTCTCCGCATGCGTTAAAGAAAAATTATACAAAATTATATAGTATTGATCAGCCTTGAAAAAAAATTGTATACCAAATTTTAGCTAATTTGACGCTAAGAGTGTTGCTGAAAGCGCCAAAATGTAACAAAATTTAATCTAAAACCGTAAATCTATTTCGGAAAATATTTTATATATGTCGAGAATTGGGTACAGAATATGTTCCCAAAACGTATGAAGTAAAAGTGTGCTTTAACTTATAAAAGGAGACTGTTATTTTTACATCCTATACAATTGGGAAAATGAATAAGGAGTTAAAATGTATGGCTATATAATAATGTAATAAAATTTCAAGATTCTTATTATATTATATCTTTACATGTACTTAACATAAGTTTGTATATATTTTTGTGCATACTGTATATTTCTTATCAATGTTTTCCTGCTTGCCCATGTTCGAAATACAATTAATCTAGCCGACTAAACACAGAATGTCAACAGAGATAAACAGCGAAAATGAAGTTCGTTTGGAAGGTTTTAACATATTAATCTATATATAAATTTATGATGGCGATATGATAGATACTTTAGCACCAGTGACATGGTTGAGAGAGTAGCGAAAGGATCTCTTTGAGTCCTGTTTTTCCCTGAATAGTTGGCGGGACAAGACTTGCTTGGGATTGCCTGCCTGATTGTATATAGGTGTGACTGTGTTTTTAATTTACTTATTTTTAGATTATTGTATTTTTCATTGTACATGGTTTTTTATTATTATTTAGTTATTATTTTGCTTTTATGTTTTCTGTATATATGGTGTGAATGTGTTCTTATCTCTCCATAATTATTTCCCGCGTGACAGATTATTATATTTCTGAATTAAAAAAAAAAAAAAAAAAAAAAAAAAATATATATATATATATATATATATATATATATATGTATATAAAAGTAACAAATATAATATAATAATATTATTTGAATAAAATATTAATACATAATTCTATAATGATCAACGGAAGGTGCAAACGATATCCTGAGTTGTTCTAGAAAAAAGTTGTAATTTATTATTTTTTTTATAATACGTTTAAACGATACAAATGCGTCAAGAATAAAATTTTTAAACGTGACAAAAAAAAAAGATAAGAGAAGTTTGCAATAATAAGGAAATTAAATATCTGTTGTAGGAGTAAGTAAGGTAATAAGTCAAAAAAATTTCACATGCTGGTTGAAAGTTAAACCAACCACTGACCAAAATTGTTTTTTTGCGCCTAAGCAGTGTTTATGTGTTCATAAGGTATAAATCTTTATAAAATTATATTCACTTTTTTTTCTTTTTTTTTTTTTTAATTTAGTTAGGAAGGTAGCTCGTGGAAGCAAGGAATTTACAACAGATAATCCAGGTATTAAGAGACTCCAAAGATGAGCGGGATATTAACTATTCCCCTCCCCCCCTTTTTATCCCTTTGTTTACTTCTTTGTTCGGGACAAGGGCGCTATGGTAAAATGTTAATTTCGTTGAGAATCGCTTTACGCGCTTGTAGCACGGGCGGGAGGCGTCTTATAAAGGGAAGGGTACCTATTGCTTTTATGAATACTTCAGAGTCCTCGGGGCAACTGAGGAATTTTTTCACTAAGGCCCACTTCTTACCCTCCTTAGAAAAGAACAGAATTCCAGTCGAAAATTAGCGAACAGAAAAATTTAACTGGACCAAAAAATATGCATCAAAGCAGCAAAAGGAATCTTGAAGGAAAAGTAATTTGCTAAAAAAAAACCTAACAAATAGCATACATAACAACACGTAATACAATTATTAATGGAATCAGTTAATGATAACATCAAATTTGGTATAATAAAAAAAATCGTAATTGTTATATTTAAGCAAAATATGATTAAGTTTTTACAAAACCCCTTTTCACCATCCCTACAATCCCCCTCGAAGGTTAAAACGGCAGTGGCCGCGAGATCTATTGTAAATATGCTTCTGGAGTCCTGGCAATGGCCAGCTTCTCCACTCAAGTCCTGAGCATCTGTGGCTCTAGTGCCCTCCTTCAGCCTCCACTGGCTTTTAGTACTAGTGATGCGGCTGGAAAAGTGGCACTGGGATCTCTGGAGTAAGCTTTTAGTCTCACAACGTTTTGTTTTACATTCAAAACATTTTTATATACATTCAAAAATGTTAATTTTTTAATTATATCAAATTTGATGTTATTATCAACTGATTCCATTTTTTAATAGTTTCTTAATATTTACAACTGTATTAAAGAAATGCATTTAGTAAATTTGAAAATATGGATAGAATGACGTGAAAACACTTGTTGAGTAAATACCCAATGATAGCAATCTATATCATTAGATTATCTGATGATATCTACATTAGGATATCACGGGCCATCTTCTTTTCAGACACCTCGGAGGATTATCAGGAATTGAAGAAGAAGCAAGGTTAGAAACGAGAGGGTTGGGATGATTTTGAAGTTTATTATGGAATCATAGGTATCTGGATTGGGCCAGATCTGAAACTTAAGAAACATTAAGGTCATTATGGATGGTTTCATTTGTAACCAAGTAGAGAGAACTGAGGATTTTGGATTGTAAGGATTGGATACGAGAGGAATTCGATGATTTAGTGGAGCCCCATAGCTCAACTCCGCAAGTCCAAATAGGACTTATTATAGTCATACATTTGAGTCTTTTGTAATTAATTGGAAGTTTAGAGCGTTTGTCTAGTAAGTGCTAAAGTAATCGGAAACGTTGAGCGGTTTCTTGTCGTATATACTTACCTTTACTATATATATCATATATACGTAAGTTAAAGTAATAATAAACCAAAAATCGCGATATCTCTACTAACAGTGCTTCGATTTCGATGAAACTTCTTGCATTTTTTAGGAAATTTAAATACTTTTGAAACATCTTATTAGAATATCCGCAAAAATAGGTGAATACTTTTTGAGTTTTTCGGAATTCAATTTTACCATCTCTCATTACTTTTTCAGCTTCTTTTCGTTGAAGTATGTTATATAGATAAATTTAAAGGATGTCGAGAAAATAACTTTAGCGAAGTTTCATTGAAATCGGTACATTCGTTTAGGCGCTACAGTGTATAGCAACGCAGGTATTTCTGCATTTTTTTTTCTCGTTTATTAACTTATCAAATTCTTTCAAAAGATATATTTAGCATTTTTTCATAACTCTGAATAATGTGGAATGATTAACTTTTTAAAATAAACCATATTAAAGCTACTTTAGAGGAAGAAGTATATGATCATTGGGCATTTGAACCCTGTCAAGTGACATCAATGAGGATACGACCTGATTGATATTAAATACCACTTCATTATACAATGATACACCGAGTTTAATCAAAATCGTTAGAGTTACAAAAATGTGTTACAGTGTTGATATAAAGTGGCACTTCCGGTTAGCCGATTTTGAGGAAAAAGTTGCTGTCACGTCTAAGGCATGTTCCTATCTTAAATAATTAATATCAGTTTCGTACGACTTTTCTGTTTTGAGCTAGATTGCTAACATACAGACACACAGACCATTTTTCGAGACTTGTTTATTTCGAATCAGTGTACCTCAAAACGTGTATTTCCGTTGAAAACTCAGATTCAAAAATTTTCTCGATCCCGATACTTACCCTTACTATATATTATATATTTACGTAAGTGAAAGTAAAAAAATCTACAATAGTATAGTACATATTATGACATATGGGTCAGATACTTGAATCATAAAAAGCAACTTCAGGAAGAAACTTCTAGCCACCGAAATAGACTACCGGAGATGAGCGGCGGGAATATCCAGAATGGATAAAGTGAGAAATACAACCATCAGAGAAAAGATGGAGGCTAAAAGAACCATTCTGGAAGAGATCGGGATAAAACGTCTGAAGTGGTATGGACATTTGGAAAGAATGCCTAATGGAAGACTAACCGAAGAAGTTCAATTATGGAAAACTAGGGAAAGAAGAAGACAAGGAAGACCTGGAATAACGAAGTGGAGGAATCCATGATGGGTCACGGTCTACGGGAAGAATGGACATTATGGAAAGAAGCCATCCAAGCACTTTAGGTTAAGGAAACACACTATTAGTGGAAACTCCTAATAAAAATAAATAAATAAATAAAATTAATTGGGCTTGACAAAATACAAAGAATTATTTATCATTTAACTAGATTACAACTGTAATTGTGATTATACAGTTATTAAATTATACAGTGTATAAAGTGAATATTATATGGGTTACATATATACACAATTACAAATTAAAATAAAAAATTAAATCAAATGGTATTTGTCGAATAATCGTTAATGAGCTATTGCAATTATAAAGAACATCAAAGTTATTGGGGTTATATATTTATATTTGTTATATTATCATATTATACTTGTTGACATAAATTTTTTTAATTCATAACATTTCTTACAAAATTACGAATATGTACTTTCCAACCAAAACTCGATGCTGCATAAACCACTCTAAAGAACACTTGCAAAATCTGGTAGAAACGTTGGTTTGAAATAAAATACTTTTTTCACTATTTTAGTCTTTTTATTACCATTATCTCCTTACTCAATAATACACAACGGTCCACCAACCATCAAGTATTCAAAAATAATAATAGTAAATCTTTTGAAAGCCATAACTAGAGTTTTTTTTCAGCGGATCATTTGGGATAATTTTTCGGTGGATTGTATGATTATTGATCCACTGATATAAACAATAATTTAATGTGTTAGATATTCGACCATGGGATTAATTTTTTTTTTTTTGTTTTAAATGACAAAAAAAAAAAAAGGCCCGCCGACGCGAGCATAATGGACAAATTCTCTAGCACTAATATCTCAATTACTCCCAGGCTAAGGGAACAAGGGGCTCACACTTCACAGGTACATTGGCACCAAGTCATCAATCATAGTCAGCCACCGAAATTAGTCTGATAGCATCCCCTCTCCTCATTTTCCTAAATTCGGCTGAATACTGGGGATATCTCTCCCTTTGGAGAATTCAATTTAAATTTTACGATAATGGTCTTGAAATTAAATAATAAATTTCAGCAGACTAGTCCGTCACTGGAGTAAAACAACGAAGATAGATTGGTATAATAAAATCATGGCGGCTGTAGGTCCGGTAGCCCTTGTCATTTCCTAGGTTGTTTATATTTAATAATCAGCAAAGAAAAAATCCACTTATACCGAAAAAAATTCAATTAGAAGAAAAAAATTAAGAAAATATCGTGACAAATAAACATATCACATAAGCCAAAAATAAATATCGGGTATGTATTTTTTTGTTTCCTTCTCCACCCAGCAATCTATACTTAACATATATATGGCAGAGGCAATGTAAAGACTATACATAGATTTTCTAGGGAATGTGGTTTCCTCCAATTTTATCCAAATATTTCCAAAACGGTTCTATAAATATTAATAAAAAAAAGTATACATAAATTCCATATAACATTATACTTTTGTAAGTTCCTAACTCTGTTACCATTATTTTAATAATTTTACTATTACCATTACTTTTACATATACCTAATCTAATTATGTTTTCAAAATTTACTAGTTACCTGGTCTTTGCTTAGCCCGGATGAAATCGCGAAACTTGAGAAAAGAAAATAAGAAATCATGGGTGATAAATATTCAGGACGCAGTATTTTTTAAAAAAAAATTAGATTTTTTTTTTTATCCATGCCAACGTTTCAACCCAAACATGTGGGTCATCTTCAGGGCTGAAAAAACCTCTGACTATGTTTACCTACCTTTTTCTATCTGAAAAAGAACAACTGGGAAATCCTCTCCTCTCTCCCCCCCCTGACCTTTTCACATACCTACCTAATGTTTCAGCACTTGAACACCCCCAGTGCTCAGACAATGGTTAGTAAGAGAAAATATTACAAAATTGTATAAATGGATTATATAAGTTATTTTTTATAACTATTTACATATTTCATTTTTAAAACGTGTATTGCAATATTTTTATTATTATTAAAACACTTTATTCAGAAAGATTACAATTTGTCACAGTTAAGGACACTTATAATAGAGTTCAGAGATTGCATTCATACCGTATATATTGCAATATTAGTTAAAATTTATCTATCATCAATCACTATAGTTTATTATTTACCATTATCGGTCGTATAATATTATATCTCTGATTGTATTTTTAAAATTTTCAGCCCTGAAGATGACCCACATGTTGGGGTTGAAACGTTGCAACAAATATTTTTTTTTTTTTAAAAAGACTGAAGTCTGAATATTTATCACCCATAAATCAACCCCCTTCAAGAATTCATAAAATAAGGAATCATTTTTTAAAATTTTTCAATGTACTTCAAATCATTGCAAGCACCAAAAAACTTATCCTATTTACATTTTATTCTTTGTCTCCCAATTAGAATTATTTCAAATGTAGATCAGAATTTTATTAATTATTTCAAATGTTTAATATTGTTTTAACCATAAATGTTTAATTTCAAGTATTTTTCACGGAATCGCATCTATAGACAAACTTAAAAGAAGAACATACTGATGCAATTCTAAAAATTGCATATGTCATGTCCTATGTATTGACCCTCTGATTATTAATGAAAAGCAATAATAAATGAAAGAAAAATAACTTCATTTTCGTGAAAGAGGATTTGACAAGGTAGCAAAAAAAGCTTGCGATAAGCTAGAGACATTGTGCTTAAAAAAAGAAAACATACAGAGATGCTTGGTTAGAAACTCTTACTGAAATTTTTCAACATAGTATCATAACAAACGTTTTAAATAAGTGGTTTCTTTATTAGTCTCTTTTATTTCATTTAATAATATCCCACCTATTATATATAGAGTCAACATATACTTCAATGGTGATAAAACTTGATGAAGGTGAGTACACGTACTGGCTTTTGATGGAATAAACTATATTTGTGGAATATCTCATAAATGCCAATTAATCATTACATTAACTGATTCAATTAGAATAATTTATGTTTTATAGTATGTGTACCACGAGCTTTTAAAATATAAATATCCTTAATCTCGAGGATTCAGAAATAGCATTTTTGATTCTCTACAAGTAAATTACAAATCATTATTACAATTTTATTGAGGATATAAGGTTAATTTATAATTTAAAATTATAATACACGAAATTTCATAATCTTCTTGTTTTACTGTAAATATCATTTTTATTAAAAATTACAAAGGGCACGTGTGTTATCAATAGCTTATTCTATAGTCAAAGCGAAAGAAGATATTTTCCTTTATTAAATTTTAAAAACAACATTTCAAATAGTAAACTAAAAAGAATAAGTATTTAATAAAAGGTACTCATATACTTAAATATATATCATGTATTATATACATATATCATAGAAGTATATTAAGAAATAATTCACTTTCTGGACAAATAGCATTATTGGATTATTCCTATTTTATTATACATTCTATGTTACAACTCCGACATAGGATATAGTGGGATAAACAATAAAAAGTATATTTGAAATTTATATTGACATAAAGGACATATTTAGACTACAACACTCAAAGGATCGTTTAGAAATGCTCCATTTTTATAAAAATGTCAAAGACAAATCAATTAATTTAAAAACATGAACTTGCTTAATATTAACATAACAGGTGTTCTTTCTCTGTTGCTACTTATTTATTTTTTCTCTTTTAAATATTTCTTCTTGTTATTCAATATCAAAAAGGAGCATGGCAGTTAGTGTTGCCCAAATGCGAGACTCATCTTGGTCTTGCAAACTCAGTCTTGGTCATGGTCTTGGTCTTGCGCAAGAGTCTTGCAGTTACTTATTTGCTTATTATTATATATATTATAATTAAGATTATTATAAATAAAAAATTATTATAAATAAGATATATTACTGTAATTCTTTAGATAGGAGAAACCTGACCGATTTTGGGCAACTCTAATGGCTGTTGTTAAAAATTCCAGCGAAAAGAAATTATGTCATCAGATCATCACACAAATGCAAGCGAAGATAAGAAGAACAAATTGAAATATAATATTAATTAAAAGTGTATTGATAGTACATTTTAAGCATAGGTATGGAATTATTATCATAAGACTCCGTAGTACTAAACAATTTTTTTATATTTGACGGTTGTTATTTTGATTGATCACTAAACACACACACACACATAATCAACATAATCCATAAATTTTAAAATTCGTAACCTAATTAATTAAATATTAAGTAATTCTAGGGCTAGATTTAAAGTAAGGTAAAATCGTTTGTAGGTAATTTAGAAACATAAATATGCCATTTATATTATTTTGTTTATTGTTGCTCGCAGGTTTTTATACCAGTATTGAAACGGATCAACTTAATTTCACTTTCACTTAAAAAGAAAAAACTGTTGTTTCAACTTTACATACTATTTATTATGTGGTGGAAAAATAAGTAGCTACAATGATTGTTGATTAGACTCACTTAAACACCAAGGCCAAAATGGATATTCCCAATACACTGAGAAAATCCTTTAGGTAGTAATCTATGGTAATTGGGCGAAGGCAAATGACAACCCGTCCATGCCATATGGCGATCCATTAAAAGGATTCCCACGGGTACCCCTCCCTACTCGATGGAACCAGCTACCTCCTTTCCTCCCCCTCTTCTCGATATCAGTTAATGAAAACATAAACATAATAAAAGATAATAAAATGCTAGGGGACGATACCCATCATTACCCGGCCCCCGCGATTGGGACAATTATAAACCGCTCCCTAATCTTGTGCAGTATTGCGGGCCTCGCCTTGGGGATATTTAATAAGCAAATTGGATAAATTCATTATAGTCATAATCGTAATTTCTTGCAAGGATCAATTTAATTCTTTTGGGGTGGATTTATGAGGGCGGTTTGGTATGTGTTTGGGACCATGTTTTTAATTAAATAAAAAAAATATTGGTATCGTAAATAAATTAGCGACCTTCTATTACTACTTAATTGTTACAAGAGTAAGCTTTAAGGGCGACCATCAATAGTATCCACTTCAATATTATCAACTATCGATATCGCCCTTCGATATTTTAAATTAAAACTATTTAATTATATATGATAATAGCGCTAGGAATTATATATGATATGCCTTTTTCATGTAGAAAGTAGTGCATAGTGGAAGAAAACATAGATATTTCGATAATATTGGCTATTGATGACCATTCTCACGTAGCGATGAATTGCGCGTGAGGAACCCTTCTTACTCAGTAAATTCAATTAACCCAAATTCGTTAATTGGAACTTTCAGAAACCAAGACCATGGTCAGATAAATCTATGTAGGATGCAAATGAATTATCATTTAGATAAATCCGATCTATCGGTGAATGGCAAATTCCCGAGGCCGAACATTGCTATCTGCACTTAATTCCCATCGCAGCAACATCCTTTCACCTAATACACCCACATACTGGCCAACAGATCCCAACCGCAATCCCGACCTTCTAGACTTTTTCCTCCACAAAGGTCTAGGATCACTACACTGTTCTATTTCAAGGTTTGATGATCTTTCCTCAGACCATAGTCCTCTAGTCCTAACCGTTTCCACATCTCCTATTCCCAAATCATCCCCACCTTCATTTATCAGGGGGCCAGTTAACTGGAACCTTTTCCGTCAAATACTGGAAGATAATATTGACCTCAGAGTTTCCTTAAAAACACCTGAAGACCTCGACGATGCAGTGCATTCCTTCACTACCCTGATCCAGCAAGCAGCTTGGACTGCATCCTCACCTGATCGTCCCAAAAAATACCATAACATAAATCCTTTACCTCAAGATCTATTGGACCTAATCCATAGCAAACGTTGCTCTAGGACCCTTTGGCAAAGAACTAGGCATCCTGATGACCGGAAATCGTATAATTATTATTCCAAACAGGTAAAAAAGAAACTGGAAACTTTTAAAACCCAATCCTACAATTCCTACCTCTCCTCATTATCCGCTAGTGATAAATCCCTCTGGAACGTAACCAAAAAAATCCTTAAATTCCAGTCCATTTCCCATCCACTTCGCCGTGATGATGGTTCCTGGGCTTCGTCAGATGCGAATAGAGCAGAGGAGTTTGCTAAACATTTATCCTACACATTCACCCCTCACCCCGAACTCCATCCCAGCCACACTGCTGAAGTTGAAGAATTCCTCTCTTCACCAATTCCTCTCTCTCTACCTCCAAAACCTGTTAACCCCTCTGAGGTCAAATTCCTTATAAACAAATTAAAACCCCGAAAATCCCCTGGATATGATCTCCTCACTTCACAAATCCTCAGACAACTTCCCAAAAAAGCAATCATATTCCTTACCTATCTATACAACTGCATCCTTCGCACAACCAACTTTCCTTTGGTGTGGAAACATTCCATAATCATCCTGTTTCCAAAACCAGGTAAACCTGTTAATAACACATCATCCTATAGACCGATAAGCTTACTCCCGATCCTCTCAAAAATCTTTGAGAAAATCCTTCTCAAACGCATCCTACCCATAATCGAATCCCACAACATCCCTTCTCATCAGTTTGGATTCCGCTCAAGACATTCCACTGTCCAACAAGGCCTTCGTGTTGTGGACCATATATCCTCTGCACTTGAAAACAAGCACTATTGCACTGGTGCCTTTCTGGACGTAGCACAAGCTTTCGACCGGGTGTGGCACGATGGCTTGCTTTTCAAGCTCAAAACCCATTTACCCCAATCCTTATACCTAGTCCTCAAATCCTACCTATCAAATCGTTCCTTTCAAGTCCGTTGTGACACCGCATTCTCCACTTACTATCCAGTTGAGGCTGGTGTTCCACAAGGCAGTGTCTTGGGCCCAGTTCTCTATATCCTCTTCACTTCCGATATCCCTTCCAATCCCGATACATTTCTAGCTACATTTGCTGATGATACTGCCATTCTATCTTCCCACTCAGATCCTCAAATAGCATCTCTAAACCTACAATCTCACCTCTCTTTGATTGAGCAGTGGTGCAACAACTGGCGCATCAAAATCAACGAATCAAAATGCAAACATATCACTTTTACCCTGCGACGCAGATCCTGTCCGTCAATCCTTTTTAATTCAATTCCACTTCCCTACTCAGACACAGTCCGTTACCTTGGCTTCCTTCTTGACAAAAGACTAACTTGGAACCCACATACCAGACTTAAAAGACAAGAACTTAACCGACGATATGGCCAGCTGTATAGATTACTAAATAGGACATCCCATCTTTCGATTGAAAATAAACTTTTAATCTACAAGACCATACTGAAACCTATCTGGACCTACGGACTTGAACTGTGGGGAACTGCTAAACATTCGAATATCAAACGCATCCAATCCTTCCAGTCCAAAGTACTTAGAACAATAGTCAATGCCCCATATTATGTCACAAACAAGACCCTACACCATGACCTTAACATCCCATTTGTCCTCGACATCATCCCAACCAGATTCTCAAACTTTCACCAAAACCTTATCCATCATCCAAATCCTCTAGCTCAATCCCTATCCAGCTCCCTTCATCCCTACAATCCTCCACGAAGGTTAAAACGGCAGTGGCCCAGAGATCTCTTGTAAATATGCTTCTGGAGTCCTGGCAATGGCCAGCTTCTCCACTCATGTCCCGAGCGTCTGTGGCTCTAGTGCCCTCTTTCAGTCTCCATTGGCTTCTAATACCAGTGATGCGGCTGGAAAAGTGGCACTGGAATCTCCTGGAGTCTTGCTTTGCCTTCCACATGTGGGGGAAAAAGCCTGGCTCGGAGATTCTTAGGCGAATGTATATATTGTATATAGGTATGATTGTGTTTATAAGTTTCTTTTTATGTTATTGTTTATTTTTTTTTCTTTTATTTTCTTTCTTCATCAGTATTATTTATTTACTTTTTATATTTATATTTATTTCTCTATTATTTGTATATATTGTTTGAATGAGAACTCTTAGCCCTAATACTTATAGCCCTCCAGTGGCTGATTGTATTATTATTCAATAAATAAAAAAAAAAAAAAAAAAAAATCGGTGAATGGAAGGCATAGGCGATTTACACTAACCATTTTAACTACAAATATGGACTCAGCATGTACAAGCCCATCATAAGATAACAGATTCAACACGAATAGAAACTAAAAAGGCGCTGGCTGTAAGAACTCCTCCGCTAATACCGATCTTGGACTAATTTCTAAGAGAAAGTGTGCAATCATCCGTCTTCATTCTTGAAATATATTGGCCATTTTAACGTTAAATGCATTAATTGTCACTGTTGTTCTGTGACAATGAACAATTAATATTTAAATTAATTTACCCTAAGATGGTTTTACCGATTCCTAAGAAAGAAGATAAAAGTCGAGACTAAAAAATACATTAAAGCAGCACTTCAACACGTTTTTAGTGATCCCCTCCTTGACCTAAAAATAAATCTAGAGCCCCCTATAGAACCTAAAAATAAATGCGCATACCCCCTTGAAACTAAAAGTAATCTCTGAACCTCTCACGCAGCACTCCTCACCTTTTTTTTTTTTACTTAACGTACTAAATTTAAACCAACTAAATAATAACTAATGACTAGAGTTTAATAGCCGTAAACAGCTTCAATCTTAACTTGCATTTTACGTATTTTTAATTTAATTTAATTCTTTTCCGACTGCTCCAACATTTACTAGACAAACGCTCTAAACTTTCAATTAATTACAAAAGACTTATCTACATAACTATAATAAGACCGATATGGACATGGACGGAGTTGAGCTTTGTCTCTTCACCAAACTATCGAATTCCTATCGTGTCCAATCCTTACAATCCAAAATCCTCCGTAAAATCATTAATGCTCCATACTTTGTCACAAATAAAAACATTCATAAAGACCTTAATGTACCATACGTCGCTGATTTAGCCCGAGCCAGATATCTATGTTTTCATGATAAACTCCAGTCCCATCCAAATCCCCTTGTTTCCACCCTTGTTTCTTCCTCGAGCCCTGATAATTCTCCTAGGCAAAAAGGAGATGGCCTTGTGATCTTCTTACTTAGAATTATTTAGGGAGTGCTAAGACTGGATAGTATCTCTTCAAGCCTTGTTATGTCATTTTTATAATTTGTGCACATTTACTACTTGAATTTGTATACAGTTGTAAATTTCATTAAATAAACAAAAAAAAAAAAAGGTGTTCTTATTATTCACAACCAGACGATATACTAATATATAAGTTTAATTATCGGCGCTGATGACCAACAAGTTTTATGCCTTTACTACACAACAACAACTATTTTCTTATTATGTCATTAATGCATATATTAATCGTCCCAAAATAATGAACTAGAAAAAAGAGAGTATATAGGAAAGATATGCAAATGGCCAGGTGTTTTTTTTTCTTTTTAGTTTCTTTTAAAAATTAACAAGTAATTAAAAACACAAGCGAATACAAATTGGATAATAAATAACCTATAATCATATTTTACCAGGAGCATTTTAAATAGTCAAAGAAACCCGAAGCGGTTTCATTATAAACTGCCCGAGAACATTACCATAGTCGGTTAAGAAATTAATTTAAAACTTGCTATCTTGAGTTTGTCGGGAAGAGGGAAGGGAGATGATGATGACTTATTGAAGATTTAAATTATATTCATGAAGGGGGAGGAGGGGAGGAGAGGAAAACCGGGAAGAAACTAGCTGAGAGTAGTTTTTGGAGTTTGACTCGCAATGAATATGTTAAAGAAAGTTGGGAGCTGTGTTAACAAGCCTCGAGTCCACTTCACGGGCCGCTGGCTCAAAACACTGAAACAGCCTCCGATGGTGTTGATTTTTCGATAGCCCCTTCTCTTACATTATATATTCATTTCGGCGAAAACTCGAACGGAAAATTATGTTGGAAGTGAGCCGGCGGCGAAATTAGCGAACCGAATTACAATGTCCAATGCAGCTCATAAATATAAATTGAATGCTTTAGTCATTCCAGAAGCGGTCAGCTATATCAATCTCTCTCTCTCTCTCTCTCTCTAGATGTCATTGAAATAAAATTTTATTATATCGATTATTACTCGTAGCAAGATCGTTATCGTAAAAAATAACTGCCCTAGAGTGGGAAGTTAGGCCCTATTGGACGATACACATTAAGAAGCGGGGATCCTACATGTCTTTCCCAGTCTCCTTATATCCCATTTGTTCGAGATGGGGCTGTGTTATCTCCAAGAAGGCACCTGCCCGTCGACTGAGCCTTACTACAGTTATTATTAATAACAATAAAGCTTAGCGAACCCGAAAGTTCGATGCCGATACCACATATCGATGTCCACATTCTTCCATCCACCGGGCTCCGTCTATACCCAACCCCGCCAAATCAGCCTTAACGCAATCTACCCTTCTTCGCTTTGGTCTACCTCTCGGACGCTTGCCAGTCGGTAGGGCGCATATTAATTTTTTAGGAACTCTTTCGTTGCTGAGCCCAGCGATCTTACATGTCCATTTTATTAGCCTCAACTTAATCACCTCAATTATATTAACCGGATTCAGTTCACGCAATTCAGCGTTGTGTAACCGCCGGTTGACTCGTCCTTTTTCTGTCCGAATATTCTGCGCAATACTTTATTTTCAAAAACTTTAAGACGTTGCTCATCCCTTACTGTAAGCGGCCAGATTTCGTATCCATAAAGAACTGTAGGTAAGATATTGGTTTTCTAAATTCTAGTTAAGTTTCGGGACAGGATGCGAGAACTAAGTAATTTTGACAAAGAAAAATAACAAGCATTTCCCGCCTTCAGCCTAACCTTAATATCCTCTTCAATTTCGTTTTTTCTAGTTATCGCAGACCCTAGATACCTAAAATTCTGTACTTGTTCAAACACATTTCCTTCTATATCGGATATCATCAAAATTGTCGCTGTTTTTGCAGCTAACCATGTATTTTGTCTTATTTGCGTTTATTTCGAGCCCTAGTTCTTTACCAGCTTCCATCAACGTTGTAGTATTTAGTTTTATTGTTTTCGCTTAACAGTACCAAATCATCAGCATACTCAAGCACGGATATTGTTCCACCAAGATTCAAACCTTTTTCGGTATGTATCACCTCTCTAATGGCATGTTCTAACTACAGTTATTAATAAACGTTTTAAGTAGATAACTACTAATTTCCCGATTTAGCTAACCGATATGTAAAGGTATGTGACGATTTTTAAAGGGGACGGCTGGATCGATTTTTAAGTTTGATGTCTTAAATTATTCGGTGAAATCCCGTAGTGTTAAGGGAGTAAGGTAAAACTCGGGATATTGACATACATTTTTATTTTTAAGGTTAATTTATTTTATTTTATTTATTTATTTTATCATTATTATTATTTTATTATATTTTTTCAGTTTATTTATTTCATCTTATTGTTATTATTTTAAAAGTATTTATTTTTTATTATTATTTTGAATGTACCACCAGTTGTTTTATATTGTTGATAGGGCTCTGATAATCTGCATGTTTTGCGCCCAGACATCGAAACAACCAACCAACCATATTGTTATTAACGAAGTTTCGACCCGTTTTTGAAAAGAGTTAAATATATATACATGATATCCTATTAAAGTACCCTTGAAATAGCACTATGGTTATTAACTAAATATAAATATAATTTTCGTTTCAGCCTTTAGATGTATTAATATATTGTATAAATATAAAAATGTATGATTGTTAATGATATAAATATAATCAGAAGGATAATGTTTGCACTCTTTTTTATTAAAACGATATATCGCCTTATAAAAACATATTTTTTTTCTAAGCCAATACATTGGTTAATAAAAACATATTTTTTTACTAAACCGATACATAGTTTAGTAAAAACGTTATTTACTTTTAAAGAAATAATCGCCAGTGAAAATAATAAAGCACTTGAATTTAAAGAATTCGATTGTTAAGACTTTATAGTCTATTTCTTTTCTGTAAATCTACCCACGGTTTCCGTTTAATATAAAATATACTATAGAAAATGACTAAAGATGGCTGCATAAGGATAATATAACTTTTTACTCAGTAAATAAGTAGAGAAGTTTTGTTTATATATAGATTTATTTTTTAGATTACGTTTGCAGGGGATTTTTATTTTCAAACTTATTATTGCCTGTTTTTTATTTAGCTTTGGTTGATTAAAAACTTTCTTAGGTTAGCACGCTAACAAAAATATTACCAAACATACATTACCATTTTATTCAATATGAGAAATGACATGTTTGAAAAACCAATGTCTAGGAAACCGAGTGTTTCGTACGACTGTACGAATATTTTAGATAATATAGAAATATAAAGTAAAATTTAAAGAAAAAAATAGAATAAAAGAATAGATTTTTAAAGCCGCTAATACGGGATCACTTGTTCAATCAAAATAATTATTGATCTTGTGACAGATTCATATTAAAATCCAATCATTTTTTCATTGTGTCATGTAATGCTTATTGTTAATTATATTTTATTTATTGCCCTTCTTTATATATTTATGTTCATATACTGCATACATTTGGTATAGTTTATATTTTATGTGTTCCTCTCACTATTATTTATATTTTCAACAAACAATAGTTTATTGTTATATATTGCTTATTTTATCACTTGTTGTATTTTATTGAGTTATATTATTGTACTATGCATTGTATTATGTAGGATTTTATATTATAGTCCATTGTTTGTATTCAGATATGCAGATCTTCAGTTGTTGTCAGAAAAAGGAATTATTCATTTTACCACAATGAATAATTTTTATAGAAGTTATCAAATGTCTGACATCGGTTTATTATGGTCATTATTTATTAATGTAGCCAACACTATTTGTATAGAACATGTCCAAATAAATCAAATAAAAAATATTCATTCATTCACTCTTTCATTCACCTTGCGACAAGTGTCGTCACGATGCCGTACTCGTCTGATCCAGGGATCCACAGAGAGTGATGAAGTCCCTTAAGACAGGGCCGGAGAGGAGACAGACGTTTCAATTCGGTGCCAGCGCCTCCCCCCTCCTCCTTCCCCTCCTACCTCCCCCCTGTCACATCTCCTTACACTGGCTGTCCCTACTGTCTGCGGCTCTTTACCCTCCACCTCATGAATAGGCAATGGGTAATGAACCCTTCGTGTTTTCTCAGCCGGCGGGGCGTTGATAGCACGCGATGAATCAGGAAAAAGACAAATCGCTCTACATTTCGGGTTTCGCATCTTCCATTGTGTTTCTGTCTCGAAGCGGGAATAGACCGGGAAAGTTTTAACTCTGATAAGATGGAATATCAAATGAATCATTCTTAAAGCAATACAGTTAAAATATTTTATCAAAAACATTTCTTGTGAGAACATTTCAAGCGTAGGCGAATTTTTTGTTGATTGTTTGGTACTTATGGACCAAGGTACTAAGTTTAAATTCTATCATGCTATTGTTTGTGACTCCAATGCCCTTAGTCTCCAATTGATGTCAAATATTATATGAAAGATCTTATTTGCTACCTACAATGAGGTAATAATTTAATTTTCAACAGATTAACTACATATACACCAATTCTAACATTTACACTAATGTTTTTCTTCCAATGTGTACATGTCGAAAAGACTCTCTTCATTTGCATTTAGTAAACGATATTACATTAGTATACAAATTATTGAAAGCAGCTTATGCTTATAAGAGCGCTTGCTACAGAAGTGTAGGAGAGGAGGGAGGTTTGTAGACAGCAATTGGTGGTGTCGGCATCGAATCTTCGGGTTTGCTAAACCTTTTATTACTATAGCTAATAAACCTAAAAAAAAAGACAGCGGAACCATTAATAACAACAGGTATTACTACTTAGGGAATGTGTACTTGTACAAAAAAAAAAATTTTGTTTGCATTATTTTGAAGTAAACAGAGTATCGTTATTTTCGAATGATTATTTTTATTTATTGACGTTATTTTTTAATATTACATTAAATTATTAAGAATAGTAAAATAAAAAATATTAAAGAGAATATTAATCTGAAACCATAGATTTCATACCTTAGACAATTTGAAATGGATCGTCCCATATAGATGAATTGTATAGATAAAGTTAGTAATTTCGCTAATTCATATAAATATATATATTTGCAAAAATTATTGTATGTATCGTTACTTAGGTATTCATAACATTTTTAATATATTAACGTTTAGAGCTGATCTTTTGCCATTTTCAAAAGCTTATTATTAATCGTGTCTCACATATCATCGTAAAATGTTTAATAATAATCTCGTTATTTATTAAAACTAGTTAAGTAAAGGATGAAAAACAAATGCAAAGAAAAATTCATTCGTATGAAATTGACTAAAATCTGTATATTGTATTAAATGCTTTCATATTTTTCATACAAAATAATAATTGATTGAAACTAGAAACAAATGAGTAATCTAATTAATTAAATAAATACGAAGGACCAAATCAAATTACAGAATTTTCAAATAAGCTGACAAGGAAGCTCGTATGTAATACATACCAATACTTTTATATAGAATAGCAAAAGGATAATATTGCCATAGGTATCAAGATCGTAAGGGTATTGGTATATTTATGTAAATAATTTATATTGGTATATTTAAACAAGTAATAAGTAAAATAATTATTTTCATAAAGGTCTTAGATAACAATATCACGAATTAAACTAAGTTAGGGTGCAAATAAACGGGGATCGTACGACGTAGCAACCTGCTACAGTCGGCGCCCCGAGCCTGTAATTATAACTACAGGAGCCTACTAATTACAGGAGAACAACATCCCCCATGAGTTAATGTTTATTCACTATACACCATGTACAGTATCTACCGAAATATATTATAGTGGTATTTATTATGATATATATTATTGTAGTATATATACAGGTGGTACACTAATGCAGGTCGAGACCCTCTGAAAATATGAGATATTACATTATCCACTAAATGTCAAATTTAGTGAAATGTCGTTTCACTATAGCTTCTGACTGACGTAACAACCAAATATATACAAATAATTTGAAACTAAGAAAATATGGATTACTACAATAAATTATGAAAAACAATCACTATTATTTTAGAAAAATCAATTGGGAATATCACTATTGTATATCGTTGTAGGCAGATATACACGGTCGGAAAAGAATGATTTGAAAATTAAATTAATTTAAGATGGGCCAAATAACAGATTAATAAGAGAAATGGCCACAGTAAGTATATCTCTGAATGTGAGAATAAAAAGGCGCTGGTTGAGAGATCTCCTTCCTTAAGTCAAACCTAAGAAGAGGTACTGATGAGTACTGTCCATCCCCATGCTTCACATTTCATTATTTCTTCTACATTCAACTTACTTGCTACTTGCCAACATACATAAGAAAAAAAAAATTGAAAGGAGGATTACATATTAGATATGAAACCTTATTCAAAATATTACAATTATAATCTTTTTATGTATCATTGAGATGTTCTGCACTCCATAGAGTCACTGTCAAATAAATACTTTTTTTCCTTTCTGTTATAGAACCTTATTACTTACCGAACATCCTATTAGAGTTATTACTTCTGGACCTAGAAACATTTCTTGAATATTTAGACTCATATTTAATTTATTCCTTTAGGAAGCATAATATTGATAACCCAATGGTACATGTATGACTGACTTTGGAACATCACTGATATGTGTATATATATATATATATATATATATATATATATATATATATATATATATATATATATATATAAGTTATAACACTACGGTTTAACACTAAGGGTTAATTTTTAACTATAACAGAATACAATATGTTGGGTTTGATTTTTAGTTATAAAATCTTGGTTTTTGCTTTGTTTTTGTATGTTACATTATTTATATTTTAGATGATCTATATTTCCCTTAACTAACGAACTTACCATCTTTACCATTAAAAATTATTTATAAAACCTTTATGGACTTACGGGATAGTACCGGAGAGGCATGGTGAAAACTTCTGACATCCCACAAATTCCAACTGTTCAATCAAGAGTTAAGCGAAAAATCCAGTCTTATGTGACTAATGACTGATCGCACAGATACTTGGACATCCAAACGGTTTCAGATACTGCAACGCAATACTACAACTTTCACCACAGATTGATTTATAACATGACGCCATTAGTAAAAACAATTAATTATACCTCGTACCCGTACATCCCACACTGAGGACTATAAATCTTGCAATCAAGAGACTTTCTAACTTAGCCCTTCCCGGAATGAGTACAAATTTGGTTATTGTAAAGAAATAATTAGCAAATTTCAAGTACGACAAATTTACATAATTATGTCAATAAATATATTTTAAAAGCATATTTTTAACAGTCAACTAATCTTAGGTTGTTTAATATTGCTGCCAGTTAATGAGAAGTTAATGTTAGATTATTAATCCTTCAATTATCAAGTTATATTTAGGAGTGGGATTTTTGTAGACGGATGTTGACCACAATCAAAAGCATTGCGCTGATCTATTAATTCCAAAAAAAATCATGATTAAAATTTTGATTAAAAAGACTGCATTTAAAAACCAATAGGAACCTTTTTTTTGTCCTAGTATAGCAAACTGTAAAAACTCTAAATATATAAACACCGGTTAGCATTCATGATAATAAAAATAAAACGAATAAAAATTCAGAATATTTACCGATCAAATACATGATTCTTCGAAATACACAACGGAATTTTTCGTATATTCGTGTGGATTTAATGGATTTTTTTATACATTGAATATTCAGAGAGGGAACAATGGAAGTAGAGAGTAAATGGCTTTAGCAAAGGTATAAGTAGGGAAGGAGTGTGTATGGGGGCCCTGAAATCGAATACAACGTTCCGCCATTTGTACATGTCAGGCCTACATCGATACCCAGCCCGCTTTACCAACTGCTCTCGTCAATAATCTTCACCTGACAAAAATACAAAACAGCAAATGTGTTGCAGTGCACATATAACCCCATTCCTGTCCTCCTGTCCTTTTGCTCCCTTACGGTAACCCTAACCGGCTCCATACTAGCCCTTTCCCTTTTATGTGCCAAAAAAATTGTTTCATATTTGAGTAAGAATTATTTTCTTTATTATTTTTTTAGACGTACAGGCGAAATCGAAGGTTATGTATAAATCAATCATTTCACATTTTTTCTAATGAATTAAATCTTTGAACTGTTACTTTAATTAACTATTTTTATTTATTGGTATATTGCAGAGAAAGGTATGTTGGTGCTAATACCTCTTTCCACCCATATATGAAAATTTTAAGTACGCATACTTTTCTTTGATCATTATTTGAGGAAGATCTCTTCCCGTTAGGATACCGACAGCTTAGACCTCAGTGACTCAATGCAGTATGTAAGCACAGCGGTCTTCGGTACCCTACAACTTGAGCATTGTGGACCCTATGCTTACAACATACTAACGAGTTTAGCTAGGAAACACCCATGCTCCGAGAGAATCTGTGAGGTCGCTTCTGACCGCGATATCTCCTATCTATAATCTATAATCAGACAATATCTCCCAACATTTTCTCATGGAGGAATAATTTGATTATTTCAGTAACAAAATTTAATTTATACTAACGAAAGACAGAAAAAATTATACCATAAAGTTTACATTAATAGATAAAACATAATTTAAATGAACAGAATAAAATTAATGATCATAATGTGAAAAAAATGCTATTTATTTAAAAAAAAAATTAAATTAACAATTAAATATAGCCTTTAGAACATTTTTGACAAATTATATTCATTTAAAGCATATCATCTGAATTCATAAACAACAATAAAAGTAATTAACGAAAAAAACCATCAATGTAATAACAAGAAAATCTAAATGAAAAAATATAATAAAGTAAATAAACAAACAGGAATTTTCTCTGATGTAATGTGTTCCGACGTTTTGATTATCGTGTGAGCTTAACCGGATAAGCCGCTAAACTTTCAAATCGAGTTTCAAAACTTAGCCGATTGAAAAATTTATTTCACCTAACTTTCCCGGAGGGCGTTTGAATAGCGTTTGCCTAACCCCGTTACCGCTAAGAGAAATACGTTATAAAATAGACAGCAAAGTTAATGGTGAAATTAATTAACCATTGCTATATCTATTTATTTTTCATCTGTTTTATTTCTTTCAAAAATATAATCGTAGTATATGACATAGGTGGAACCTTTTTTTCATTAGAGGCCACAACATTCTTTTATATATTATTGTTACTATTTTTATTTAACACTAAATAAACACACCCATATGTGCAGCTAGCTAACGGAGATCAGATGCGGTCTAGAGGCCGTAGGTTCCCGGCCTATGGAAAATGATATTATATTTACATGTTGATAAAAAATAAAATGAAATAATACTTGTTGTGACTGACGGTTAATAAATAAACATATGAAATTTATTCCTCAACAAAATTAGAAAAAAGCTTAATACCATGATTTATTATTTAAATGAAGAATGAACTAGGATCTGGCGAAGGACATAGTAAATATTGCAGATTTTCCAGTAATTTTCTTCCTCAACAAAGCCATTGCAAGCATATCTATGGAGGTAATCTAACTGGAAACCAACCTATTCTAGCCAGAATGAAACTCTGCCATGTATCTATGTATATATATCTATATATATATATATATATATATATATATATATATATATGTATATATATATATATATATATATATATATATATATATATATATACTACATTTATCAATAAAATAAACTTATTTTGTTTTCTTATCTAAATACAAATATGCCTAAACGTATACTTACACTTGAAGCACCACTAACCAATATATACTAAGGTTTCCTCAAATACAGACTGCTAGACAAAAGGATGCAGGTAGCCAAGTAAATAAGTGAGGAGATGGGAAGTGCAAAAGAGATTTGGATGGACTCGAGCTGTTTGCAAGCTCTCAAAGGAACCGAGTCAACACCGTCCAAGCCCGCTTCAATTAAACATCACTCTCCAAGCCATCTCCTCTCAATGCTACAAACCCAAGCTCTACTTCCCTTAAAATTTTATATTATAAAACATTTCCAAGAGTAGTTCTAAGCACATCAGACAGTGAAGGCTGATAAGTAGACAAACAATTGATAATAAAAAGGATATGCCTAAAAGATGGTTTAAAAATATTTTATGTTATTATTGCAAACTATTCCCCTGGCTTTTTTTTTCATCATTAATAAATAAACCTCAAGGTTTGATGGCAACTAAAATAGTTACTTTCCTCCACTAAATTCAAATGATGCCAAGTCAAGTTCGAAACACAATATATTTGCTAGAATATCGTATAATGAATTATAGAGGAAATTGCGTTTTGTGTCTTTCAATTATAACAAAAATATTGAAATGTAAATACGAACTCAATTCAAATGTCGATCAAACACGTTTGCGAATACGTACGGACAGAAAGCAGCAGTTCCCGTGAGACAAATTGCAAAATCTAAAGGTCACTAAACGCCAGGGCTCAAAAACATACGCTTCAGTTGACAAACAAACACGACGTCAGCTCATCAGTAAATGCTGCCATTATACAATTACTAAACGCATTAATTTGTAATATCGATATCCCAAACTTTGACTCTGTTCCAAGACAAGAAATATGGGATGCTTTGGCCGCAAAAAATGTTCCAGGTGATCTTATCATGGCAATTAGATCAGCTTATAAGGCAGCAAAAGGAATGGTAAAGATTAATGGTAGAGAGTCCAAGCCTTTTACCATGGAGAGAGGAGTCAGGCAGTGAGACAGCCTAAGTCCCCTCTTGTTTATCATATCTATGGATGAAATCCATAAAATTTGTAAGCGTCGTACTGCTTGGAAGGTCGTAGGAAAATGGAACCTGCGGAATATTATGGTCCAAAGCCTACTATATGCCGATGATCGTTCTGATTGCGGACACGAAAGACAAGCTGCAGCAGGCCCTTGTAGAATGGCAGGAAGATCTCCTGTAGTAGCGAATAGCATATCCAAAGCCAATCAGGTATATTACCCTATCAGCAACACTGTAGTAGAGCACAGGGAAGTTGGCAAGGAAACAAAAAGGCACATATACAAGTCGGTATACCTCCCAACCCTCAATTATGGAAACGGAAAGCTGGATTATGCTGGACAAGCAGGTTAGCCGTGTGACAGCAGCCAAGATGAAGTTTCTGCGGAGAGCTGCTGGAAAGACCAGGAGAGACCGCCTCAGAAATGAACGCATAAGAGAGGACCTGGAGGTGGCAGAGCTAAGGACATTACTGGAAAACCGACAGTTGAAGTGGTTTGGCCACGTTTGTCAGATGGAGGAGGAGAGAGATCCGCGGAAGCTCGACCCACTGGGAGGAGGCCGGGGGGCGAGCTTGATAAGAGAATTTCCTATCAGGAGTATATACAGCGAATTGGAGAGAAGAGAGGCAAAACCCTCCAGGAAATGAGGCGGCTTGGAAGGGACCGAGAGGCATGGCTGCATTGGATTGATGCTCCTCGGCAAGAAGAGGAAAATAAAGAAGAAGAAGATATCCCAAACTTTATTAAATGAATTTTAAAAAGACAGTAGAAGACCTGAATAGTCCGTGGTACAGACTGCTTTTTATTAAATTATTAACATCCGGCTGAAATTTCGTAAATAGCTTCATCTCATCGTAAACTACAACTAATTTATTTAAGAAAACTATTGGAATTGGGGACTTTTCAATAAAATCAAAAGGGAGGCTAACTTTGTCTATTTAATTAAGTATGAGAACTCGGTTATATGCCCATTTACTTTCCACGTGGATCGTAAGATAATCTGATTACAAAATCGAGAAAAAATATATTGGACCGTTCGGCATATTTAACCTCGTTATTTTGATATTTTGTTGATAGTACGTCACGCCAAACGGAAAGTGGAAAGCAAATGAATATTTACGGGTTTTTAGTACATAATTAAATACACAAAGTTTGCCGATCTCCAGATTAAAAATTGAGAATTTTCGTTTATAAAGTAGTTGTAGGTTACGATGAGATAAAGCTATATACTAAGTTTTAGGCGGATGTCAATAGAACAGCAAAAGGAAATTTACTTCTTTCGGTGTTGAAAATTTATAAAAACTAATAATTTAAAATTACTATATTTAGAACATTCATGAATTTAGCATTTCAAGACTAATTTAATCAAATCGTACACTTTTTTTTTTAAATAAAAGGTTTTATTCAAGAAATGCCAGCCAAGGAGATTAACTTGGAGCGTGGGAGGAAAACAATAGGGAATTGCGCATTTCATTCAGAAATATCCCAACAACAAGGCATGATATCTTGGCTCTTACATAGCCCTTAAAATCATATTATAAAACATGTTTTTTTAATCAAAATTCTCTGGATATAATTATTTTGTTTACAAGTTGATGAATTATTTTGTTTAACCACAAAGAATTAAATTAACTATAAATGAATATCAAAATGTAAAGTTATGTACTAGTTTATGTTCATTTAAATGCCTGAGTTTCATGCATCCTTAAGCATCAGAAATATAAGTTCCTTACAAATCTTACCGTTCATTTAAGTGCACCCTTATTTTAGGCCCTCCAACAATATTATTATTAAAAACTATTGCCACCTATAAGTAAGCAGAATTTTAAGAAGGAATTACGTTTGTTGATTAAAACGCAGCAAATTATTTCACAATGGTTTATTATTTCCAAACAATTATACATCAAAAGTAACATTACCTTCCTATTAACAAAGAAACAAAAGAAGGTGATTCCTATTATAGCACTAATAGGATAAAAAAAAAAAATATCATTACTTCAGTAACACTTCCAAAAATCAAAAACCTAACTAAAGGATAAAACTTTTGCAGTGGAACATATGAAATACCTATAGACCATCTCTTTCCTCCAAATTTTCCGATATTAAAGATTTATTTATTTTTTTGGAAATTCCTATTTAGATAACTTTATACAATATTGACAAACAAATGTATACTTTTTGAATTATTCTGAAATCTAATTTATCACCCCTCATAACTTTTTTTAAGTTTCTTTTCGTCGAAGTATGTTATATAGATAAATTTGAATGGCATCGAGAAGAAGACTTTAGGCAAGTTTCAGTGAAATTGGTGCATTCGTTAAGGCGCTACAGTCTATAGCAAAACAGGTTTTTCGACCGCCATCTTGAAAGAAAAGGGCAGATATTAATGTCAATGTAGGAGGATCATCATCAGGCGATCTTTGACTTTAAATTCGAATGTGAAAAAAAAATCGGTCCAGTAGTTTCGGAGAAAATATATTTTATTCGGTTTTCGAATTTTTTGGACGATTACAATAGTTGAAAATAATAAACTAAAAATATAGATAAACTTAAAGCGAATCAGAAATTTCATGATTATTAGATCAATATTTTTAGAATTTAAATATCGTTTATTCACTAATAAACTACATTTGATAAATGTAATCATTCTGGTATTATGTTTTGAATTCTTGTAAGGATAAAACTACTTGGAGAAATGTTATTTCCTACTGTTTTCATGAATTTGTGCTTGGGATCGAACTCATAAAACAGGTGTCTCGAATTACATTGCTTTTTTTTCACTGAAGTCACAGCAGTAACTAGTACATCTATCCCCCGACTAAATGTCCAATTTAAATAAATGAAAAAAATAATATTAATCCGGGACTACTCCTAAGAATTTAGGAGGACAATTGAAAATATGGATTGTGTCGAATTATTTTTTAAATAATTTGCATTGACAGTAATGACATGGGTTGACAGGCATGGATGAGTTTTAAATAAATAATGTCGATAATGATTAAGGATGAACGTAAAGCACTAACAATCAACAAACAATATAATTGAAAAGTTCGGGACTCTTTGAATATTGAAGTCTCGTTTAAAATACAAGTAACTCTTTGAAAATATTCTAGCCAGAAATACGGTCGCTTTTTCATTTTGGCATATCTTAAGTAATAAAAGGGCCATTTCCGAAAAATATACAAAAAGGATAAAAGGGCTTCATTATAAATTCTATTCACGATAGGGCGACCACCGACATCAAACGAGCTGGTGTGAAAGGCCTGTCAGATCAAAGGATTAACTTGAAGTCTTAAGGTCATTAAGCAGGACAGCCTCAGCTCACCGACAGCTGATCAACGGATTTCATTTATGTTGCTAACTTATATCTTTTCGTGTTGCCCAAATTTTCGTAATCAATGGATTCTATAAATAATAAAGCGAGCATGTAGTTTTATACCCAGAAGTGGATTGAAATTTGATAGGATCAGAGGCAATTTTATGCTGTTCCTGTCACGTTCCAACAGCCATTCCTGAAATTGATATCCTCTTTTTAGATTACTGTAAGACATCTTCAAGAACCATAAAGTAGCTGTCAGATCTATTTAAGCCTTATCTAAGCTACTGTCGACTTCGAAGTTGTTAGATATTTCCAACTGGCCCGAAGCCAGCTTAAGAAAACATCGGACATAGAAAGTGGCAGTTAACGTTGCCAGTACCGTCTCAAGTTTTTGTTTATTTAATCCTTGAATTAGCCTGTTACATTTGATTTTTTTTTTTTTACAGGACATATCCGACAACATAAAAGTAGAATTTTTTTTTTTTTAAACTTACAACCAATGTAAAAGCATCAATATATAAAATCTCAAATAACTTTAAAACTAAAGATGGATAATTCATTTTAACCCGATTTCTAGAAGAAATATACATATTTTTGTTCTTCCCTACCTCGCCGTTTAGGCTATACGGGATTTTCCCGAGCCGGAGGGTGAGGGCGGGGAATTTAAAATCCCCTCGCGTACTCGTACTTTTCTTGTCTCTCAAATCTTCATATATCTGGTTGCCGGGCAACTCGCGGTGCTGTGCACACGCTTTACACTATTCGGCCTCCCCGCCTCCATATATATATATATATATATATATATATATATATATATATATATTATATATATATATATATATATATATATATATATATATATATTACTTAAATCGGGAATCGGGATGTGGTTTGACAGGATCTTAGTAGCCCCCCTGAGGTTCAGTCCTTGGATGGTCTGTTTCGGGGAAAGAAATATAGGTCCTTGTGCGCCTTCTGACTCTGAGCAGCCATGATACATGGATCTAGACCGATTCGTTACTGTCCTTGAACCCGATGGAGTCGGTGGAAAGGACACTGCCAGATTGGCCCCAAAGGGATCGGCTATGGAGCTACAATTGGCCGGCCGTTGCACCATGGAGACCATGGTTCGTAGCAATGTCAGGTTGGAGAACTCCCTCCAGGCTATCTGAGCTCCCTCAAGAAACATACGTCTGTAAGGAGACCATATCTCGCGGCAATAAATCTTCTAGGTCTGTAGTGCCAACCGAAAAAAATTGTATGTATATATATATATATATATATATATATATATATATATATATATATATATATATATATATATATACATACATATATGATGAGGAGAAAATGTTTATTTTTGCCGCTGAAACAAGGGGTTATCGATGAAATAAGGCACTCATGATGTTTTCTGTGACGTTCAGTTTGGAATTCATTTTTTTAATATAGTTTTTCTTTTTCTTTCAGATTCATTACTTATATAATTACAAATTATCCAAAAAATTAAATATTGGATAAGCTAACTCGGTCGAATTTATATCTTAGAAACAGCTGAGTAAGTTTCTTTGCTTTATATATATTTAAAACATAATATCTTTATAGTTGGCTTTTCTACAAAATATGTTTAATATACATAAAACAGTTATGGTTGTTTAATTTTATCTTTTTTGTTCATTATTGCTATTCATTATTCCTTCATTATTGTTAGTATCTCAGAATTAAGTTTATTTTTCAAAACAAAAAAAGAAATACAAAAAAAAAATACATGGTGAAGATTGAGATAAAGTTAGAGTTTATAAACTTTCCCATAATAAATATTAATATATTTAACGCACATCTTTAATTATAATGAGAGTAACTACTTGCGAAAATGGAATTTCGTTTATCAAATAGACTCTCCTATTAGAAATTTGATAAAAAAAAAAAAAAAATATCGTTGTAAGCCATCATCGAGCAATAACTGAAAATTAAACAAAAAAATACTTAATATTCTGAAGGTTGTTTTGACAAGCCCGCTCCCCTCCAAAGCGGTACTAATCAAGGAAACAGGAGAGCACAATGGAGAGGAATGAAGAGGTGCGAAAACTGTCAGCAAGCCGGCAGCTCATAAAGGGAGGAATTTTCATCTGAAATATTTCAGCCTACAAGCGGAGGGAAATGTGGAAAGCCGCCCTCTTTATTTTCTCTCAGTTTTCATTAGCAACACCCGAACGGCAGCACAATAGCTGACGGAATAAGTCAGATTGCAGGGTCGAAAAACCTTTAGTTGACAAGGAATGAGAACTTATAGCAGGCTGCTCTATACTATGCGCTAATGGTGCCGTAAATACACTTTGAATGGCACTAACGACCCGGGTTAAGGGTCTCAATTGAAATATATTATCCTGTTTCGTCTTTCCTTTTTTATATTTCCCCAGTTTTTTTTCTTACCCCGGTTAGTACGAATTCAAGGCTAAATTGCCTCCCATTGAATGGGATATAATTCATTTATTGTACCATAAATTATGCGTTAAAAATGAATAAAAGACATAAATAAAACGAATCACTACCAACATACCGTTATTTATTCATTTTTTAAATATAAATTTACAGACTAGTGTTGCCCAAAGTCGGTCCTGGTCTTGCACTTTGCAAGACCAAGACCAGGACTGGTAAAAAAATCGTTTTTAAAAATAAAAATTTAGACGAAATAGTTACTAATACTAGACAATCTTAGTTACTTTAAGTTAATAATTCGTCTAACCAATATACTTTTGCATTTAACTATTTTAATTTTTCATTCGGAGTTATAGGTCCACCTATATAAAAAATGACAGTAATATATCTATAGTGATAAGCTAATAAGTAACTGCAATACTATAGCGAAAGTCTTGCGTAAGACCAAGACCATGACCAAGACTAAGTTCGCAAGACCAAGACTCGTCTCGGTCTTCCATTTGGACAACACTATTACAGACGGATTTAACAGAAACGAAGTGCGCACATCTTATTTAAAATATCTGACTAAAAATTCCGATTTTTAAACAACCTCAAATATTTTTTAGAAATTGACCTATTAACAAAATTTATAGTAGATTATAATTTGTACACTTTTAGGTTTACCTTTAACGAATGTTTTTATATAACATTTAGTATACAGGAAAACAAAAAATTAAAAATTTACCCTAACTTGCTGTAACTTGTTACTAACTCTTTCGGATATACAGACGATGAAAAAATAAATATATGAATAAATAATAATTTATCTAAAGACTAATAATCAATATCTTAATAGTATTTTATCAAATATGTCTGATAATTTAAAAAAAAAATCATGAAACAAAGGATGTAATTATCCTTAATATGTTATAGTAACCACTTACAATTACTTCACAACTCTAAGTTGTACATTCAGGTACTTTGTAAGTTGCGCTCTAAGTTGTACTTTCATTATCTCACTTAGCAATTCACAGCTGATGTAGCTTTATTAGTCTTTATAATTGGGAACATATTACCACTGGCCTGACTAATATGGCGGCCGTCGATGCACTGCTTCTGACTAAAATTAAAAAAGGTGAAAGGTATAGATTAAAATTTAGGTAGAAAAACTTAACGTATAATGAAGTAGATAGAGTGAACTTAAAGTAAAACGAAGTAGGTAGAATGATAACAGTAACAGAAAACTAAGTAATAAATAATAATAACGATAACAAAGCACGAACTAATGAAATAAACATAATACAAAATAAGGTAACATAAGAAATGAAAATGGTAATCTTAAAATAAAATGTAAAACAGAGAAAATAAATATGTAGTTGTATAAGGAAATAATAGATATAAATAGAAAATAAGATATTGTAAATTCTATCAAAAATACTGACTACGTATAAGAAAATAAAAAGTTAATGTGAAATGATGTGATAATGTGAAAATGATGAATGAGAAAATGTATCAATATGTACAAAATAGAGATGGAAATATGAAATGTATTTGTTAGTTCTCTGTCACTGTTATCATTGTACCTACTTTGTTTTACTTTGTTAATTATTCTACTTAAATTTTCAGTCTATACCTTCCACCTGTCTTAATATTAATTCTTTATTATTCAATATTCATAGTTTCTTATACCTATTGTTATCCGGTTCTCTTCTTAGCCCTGATGAAGGACTGAACTTCGCGCCGAAACGTCGGCGTATGCGAAAATAAATACAATTATTTATTTTTACTGATGACCCAACCATCCTTCTCTTAATTATTCACTACAATCAACCATCAACCCACAATTATAAATAAGTTATGATCCTTGAAGAATACAAAAAATTCAAACTGTCTCGAGTTAAAAAATTCAATGATTCTTCGCATTATAAAAATAAAAGAGCAGGGCTAAAAGATTGTTTTTAAAGGTCCGAGGGATCGATGGGGTCTCAAATCTAATCTCACCTAACCTTATTTTGTGAGAAATCGTTTAAGGATACAACCTATCGAATGAAATTGGTACCTTCTGTTTCTTTTCAAAGGAATTCAGACTAATAATACTAAGAAATGGATTGCGTTCTTCGAGATTAAAATTATACAGGATTTCAAATTAACAAAAAACTAATTCTCAGATAATTTTAGAGAATGCTACAAAAAAATTGACAGTTTAATTCATTTTTAAAACTTGCAATTTATAGTCATATTTTAATATAAAAAATAATTGTAACTATGAAAAACTACTCACAGCGAGGGTGCAAAATAACTTTTCACTTACCTGTAAAAGAAAAAGGAAACATATTATAATAATTAATAATCACATGCTATAAGGATAAATAACTTAATTTATAATAAAACAAGAAAATACATAAAAAATGGAGATAGAAGTGAATAGAAGAATTAATTCGGACATAGGAGTGTCTACTGCGTTGAGTGATAGTTTGTAATGCGACATGGTATACCTGAGCGCCTAAAAGAGTTAAGAGATGTTTTTTGAAATCAAAATATAAATAAGATTATATTCAACCACTAGTGGATCCAGGATTTAATTTGGGGGGAGGGGCTTCAGCCCAAAAGATTTTTTTTTCAAATATATAACGATAATTAATTTGAAAAAAAAAAGAAAGAAAAAGCTTAAGAATAGTAAAGTCATATTTTTTTTATAATATTTTGCCTCATCATCAGGTGAACATTACCAGTATTTTCTTTTTAAATTATCTATAACACAGGGTGATCCAGTTCATAATGGCCAAACTATGGGAGGTTATTCAAGACGGAATTTCCAACAAAAAAGTTCATTTGATGCATGGGCCGATCAAAAACGTAAAGCAGTTAAGTTGAAAGATAAGCAGTAAAGGATTCGCTGTGTTTATTCTACCATTTTTTTTTCATTTTATTAAATTGCTGACATTTCGGCTAAGACGCCATTTGTAAGATTCCATAAGCAATTAGTTTCATACAAAAATTATATCTAACATAATGTGATCATGACATTAATCATTTCTTAAATCCGACATTAAATCATATCCCTAATGGAATTGTGTCAATAAGTTACTTTATAAATTAATTTTGTTAATATTAAACTAAGAATATTTTATTAATAAAATTACAAGGTCAATCAGATAATAGTCCTTTGTGAATTCTAATTTTCTTACTTAAATTGATTGTACCTTAAATTGATTACTTACCTTAAATTTTCTTACTTAAATTGATAGTCCTTTGTGAATTCTAATTTTCTTACTTAAATTGATGATGTTCACTATGTTCAGCATCTTAGGTGTTAAGTCCTTAATTGGATTATAGTCACAATGAGACTATGTTGTTAGGAGGTTTGATATTCTCATATCATTGTTTCTTTCATATACTATTAAAGACAATTGCTTTAACTACTAATGATATTTTTTAAATAAAATTTCAATTTAGTAATAATATTCGCATATGGACTGTATGACAGATTTTTCTCTGCTGACACAGACCCATTAAGAATACAATTTATATAATGTTGGGGTTAAGAATGGCTAATATGATTATAACATTAGGTTAGATACATGAATAATAGTTTCACCATAAACTAGAAATAAATAGAAATTAAGTATCTTTTAATTTAAAGAAAAACAGAACTTAGCGAAGTTGATCCGCTCAAAAGTCCTCTTGAAATAGTTTTGACAAAGACAAACTCAACTAGTATTTAAAGGAAGTATTTTCTAGTTCACTATAAACAAGATAGTGAGTAGGGTAGCTCAGTGGTAGGACACTGAACTTCCAATGGTCGAGGTTAGAATTCCTGCTCATCACAGAAAAATTATTTATTCTGTTTCATCGGCCGTGAGGTAGTGAGACTCTCTTGAGGTATACCCATCCTATACAAAGTATTTATCCTTAATATAATTAAAATAATTATTTAAGAAGGAAAACCTGGCGGTTGAGCGTGAATCTAGCCCGATATCCTTTCTGCACAACCGATGGCCTTGAAACTAAAAATACTTTCCCTAAGTAGTACTGAACCCAAGACACTTCATGAATTGTAGTGGTACAGGTTCTTTTTTTTTTATACTATGAAGAAACTAATAGTTTCATATACTAATAGTTTAACGAAAGAGAAAATATGACCAACTTATGAAGAAACAATGTTTTTTGGCCATTAACAACTGAATTACCCTTTATAGTCCATACTTATTTCAAATAAAGGAGTAGCAGTATTATTGAATTATTTATAGTTACTTTTTTTTGCGAAACGAATCAAAACAATCCAAATAAGAGTAAAAGCGCATTCGTGGAGCCAGAACTGAAGCAACTAGGCGTGTTTATGAAAAATAGTAGTGTCAGTCCGAAGACCAGACGAATTTAAATAAATAGAAACGAAGGCAAGGGCCACCAAATGCTTTTCCTCCTATCCGTTAACAAATATTACATTCAGTTCCAGCTTAGCGTCAACCGTAAATTATCAGATTTGAGATGGGTCTTCGTCTTTGTGTATTCAGAGCGACTCTTTCAGTAACGATCCCGTTCCTATCGGCTCCTATTCCAAGAATATCCTCTCCACTGTCTAGCAGACAATGTGTTTTGAGCTTTGTTCCCTAAGTTTATTGTTAACCAAGAGGTTTATATAAAATATTCGTAACAAATTTTATCACTAAAAACTAATTACGAACTTGATTACTCTTTCTAAAATATTTGTGTGTTAGGAATTTTTAATTGTATGAGAAAAGAAAATATCAAATAACATTAAAGAAGATATCCTTTAATTTAACAAGAATTCGATTTCGCACATTACATGAACTTAATATTGATACAACAAATACACAGTTACATAATACAGTGCTGGAGCACTAGAGAAAAAACAACGTGTTTCTGGATGTTGCGTAGTCATTTGATAGAGTATGACAACCAGAAGCTTCTGGTTCATGATAGGTGAGAATGAACATACGAAGATAAAAAAAAAAAAATATTAGTCGTGCTTGTAATATGCTTTTTTTTTGCAAGTAATAGGTATTCAATGTTATTGATGTATAAAGATTGCATATTATTTTGAGTATCATTTAAAGTGACATATAATACAAATATACCTTTCTGTAGCTTACATTAAAAGGAGAAGTTCCAGGGACTGATAAATCAACAGGGCTAGACCGATGTTCAACATAGCAACACGCCATAGAATCTGAGATTTATACATCGCAATGCTTTTTAATTATGTTTTATTATGTTACATATTACTGTGTTATATATTTATTATGTTATGTATGTTTTATATTTCTAGATGTTGCCTAGGCATTTGACAGCGTCTGCCACCAGGAGCTTATGGTGAGACATGATAGGCGAGAATGAAGAAAGGAAGGTAGAAAAAATAGTCCTAGGGTGTTATGTTTTTTATTGCAAGTAATAGTTACTCAACGTTACTGATCTATAAAGCTTGCATATTAATTTGGATTTAAGTCAAGGTGATATTTAATACAAAAATACGTTTCTTTAGTCAATATTCAAAGGTAAAGTTCCTTTGTAATAACTGATACTTCAACAGGGCTAGACCGATGTGCAACATTGCAACACACCACAGAAGCTGAGATTTATACATCGAGTAGCTTTTGATTTATGTTATATATTTAATTATTATTATGTTTCATATTATTGTGTTATATATTTACTATTTTATGTTTCTAGATGTCGCCTTGGCATTTGATAGAGTCTGCAACCAGGAGCTTCTGGTTATCCATGATAGCCGAGAATGAAAATACGAAGATAAAAAATAAAATTAGTCGTGGTTGTATGGTGTTATGTTTTTGTATTTCAAGTAACAGGTATTCAACGTTATTGATTGAATATTATTATGGGCATCATTCAAGGAATTAGAATGCTATGTCTGTAGTCATATTCAAAGCCGATGAACAAAATTTCAAACTCCCACAGAAGCTGAGATTTATACATTGAATTACTTTATATTTATAACATGATGCAAAGAAAAAGGTAATCTTGGGCAGAAACGTAGCTAGAAGATTAAAAACAGAAAATAAAAGTATAAAAACTTATTTAATATTCTTGATGTAAAGAATTGATTTCTGGAAACCATTGGTTACTTAGGTACTTAGATAGTATTGAAAGCGACCTCTCTGCCTGGTTAAGTAGTAATAAGGGACTACTTTGGAAGAGGAGGGAGAAACCAGTAGCCTTTGAAAGTACTGTAAATGAATTCCAACTGATCTTCCATTAAGAGTATTCCTTCGGCGTTTCTACCCGATTACTTCTTCACAGCAACATTAGACTACTCCCGAGCCTGGGCCTGCTTTTCTGAAATTCATTCAATCAGTCTGATTGAAAGGCTACAGAAAATTTCTTTTCATTCCACTCCTAGAGTAGTCATTCACCGCGGCTTTTCCTCAGGCGAAATCATCTTAGGCAGGATTATGTTCCTAAGGCTTCCACTTTTAATGACAGTAGATCAAAAGTACTCCTCTTCTAATTTCTCAAAGACTCGATTCATATTTTCTGTCTGCGTCTTTCGTATAAATATCCTTGCCGGTTTGTACTTAAAAGAATGTTTTGCCAAAAATTGATTTAGCGAAGCATACTCACTTTAAATAATAGTTCATGGTAGAGAACAATTTTTCTCAACTTATTAATATCAGCCTGAAACTTTGTAAAAATAGATTTATCTTATCGTATCCTACAGTTTTTACGCCGTTAAGGCTATACGGGGTTTTTCCAGGCCAGGGGGTGTGGGCGGGGATTTAAAAGGCGCCTTGGCACCGGGACGCGAACTCTTGACTATTTTTAATCCATTCGGTATGATACAGCTATCCTACAGCTATTTTATTTACGAAAATTCTACGAAAGTTTCTAATCTGGAGATCGGCAAACTTTGTCTATTTAATCAGGTACTTGTTGCCATACCTCCCTATAACCAATGTCCATGTGACAGATTGTTATATTATCCAATGAATAAATTTAAAACTTATATATGTACTAAAAACATAAATACACATTTGTTTTCAACTTGAACCATAAGATAACATCATCACAAAATTGAAGAAAAAAATATAGGGCTGTTTGGCGTGACATCCATGGCCATACGGTCCAATACTTTTGTAAGTCACCTTAGCAAGTCTTCGATATTGCTATGATATTAGCTCACAATTCAATAGGAAGCAAATGCATATTCATGGATTTTCAGTACCTAATTCAATAGAAAAAGTTTGCCGATCTCCAGATTAAAAACACCATTACTCCAAGAATTTTCGAAAACATAATATTTGTAGGTTACGATGCGATTAAGCTATTTACGAAGTTTTGAGTGGATGTTAATAATTTGATGAAAAGAGGTCTGTATCACCGACTAAATTTTTTTACTAAAATTGACTTAGCGAAGCACACTCCTGTTAAATAAGTCATATATTAATTAAACAGATTATTTGTTTTAGCTCTCCAATATCCTGGTTAATATCTAACTATTAATTATTTAATATAAAATATTTTTAATTAAATATATATTTTCATACTTGCAGGTTAGGACTTCACTTTCTTATAATAATAAAAACACTCATTTTGATCAAAACCGATCTACCTTATTTTTATTTTTTAACGTCGGTGTAAAGAATGAAAATAAAGTAGAGCGGTTGTAATCAAAATGAGTGTTTTTATTATTATAAAATATTTTGTTACATATATATAAAATACTAGCAATTTGAGAATGGTAGAAAACGCAACTTCACAATAGCATTAAATAAAACTTCGTCTAAAAAAAAATAATAAATCTTCTACGTAATATACCACATAATCCATATTTCAAATTGTGAGTTTAGTAAAAAAAAAAAAATGTTACAACTTCTTCTTATACCAAATGAGTGTAATTTAGTTTGGTATTAGCTCTATCTATCAGGGAATATCATACCCATAGACAAACCAATGAATAATAAATAAATAATTTTGAATAAGTAAATTTCAAAAGATCGATAAAACAGACGGTAAAGGTGATACATAAATATGAATAAAGAAAACCTCATAATCTTTCATTTCGATACAAGTGAGTATGGATTCAATTCATTAAATTAAAATTATTATGAATTAAATTTAAAACGCGTGTGTGCGTGTAAGTAGAAAATGCGTTGCTGATCCATTGATTGGGAAATATTCATATTGATTTATTGTTAAATTTTAGGGAAGCAGTTGAACGTTCTCTAACCTTTTAAAATAAACTAACATAATCTAAACAGCAGAATTGAATACTTTAGTTATAAATTGGAAAAATTCGTAATCAGCATAAGATTTAAAAAAAAAATCATTATATTGTTTCTGAATTGGTATTTATTCAATTTTATTATAACTAGTTCTGAGATGTATATATATAATAAAAGATATGAACAAGGTTTATTTTCGAAAAGTAATTTACTGGTTTAAAAGAACTGAGGTGACCTGGGGTCACAGGTAAAGTAGGGCTCCAAGTTCTGTGAGGAGAAACAAGTAAAAGCCACAACTTGTTGATACTTTGTGATCGTCCTTCTTCCTCTCATATTAACAAGACTTAATAGATATTTTTTGCCTATTTCTCTATTTAAATAAAAATAAAATTAGAATTATGAGGTTTTTTACATACATTTTATCAAAATAAAGATAATAATTAAAGGTAAAAAATTAAATGGAATATTAAAAAAAGACCCCTGTACCATTTCCCAAATAGATCCACCTACACCTATATGTACACAAATTGGCCAAGGAAGAAAATTATTCTGCCATCGATTGTAAAATGTGTAAATTGTTCAATATAAGTTAAATATTTTTCATTTCTTTTTTCGAGTCGTTAACGTTAGTGCTCAGTGTGTCGGAATGGGCACGGGACCGACCTGTAAGTTTTTATAATTTTTATTATTAACTTTGTTATTAACACTGTTTTAAGTGCTTAGCTCGATATAAACGTTATTTTTGTTGTTTGAAAGAGCAATCTCAATCCTATACAGTTTCTTTCTAACTTGAATTCCATTGCAGCTCAGATATATATTGTTGGTTTTTTTTTACGCAAGTACCCTTTCCTCTAAAAAAAATATTTAAAAAAACAATTTAAATTCTCATTCATGATTAATTTCGGCTCGAAAAGTTTGATGCGGGTAACAAAATTACTATTATAATACATACATTTGATAATACATTAAATATAAGTTATTAACTGATATTATTATCAAGGTATATTTTACAAATTTACAACAAAGGATAATAAAAGAAAAACTATATATACTATGCAGAAATAATTGTTGTAAAGCTGGTAGGGTATATAATATGAGAGAGGGGTTAAGTTATGACACATGATATAAAAATTAAAATACCTTGAGACTGTCAAACGTTTAAAAATACTAGATAGAATTCGAGATTTAAAGATATTGAAATAAAACGATTTGGGTTCCGATTGTTAAGAATAAGAATTTTATTCATTCCCGCTTTCTGAAAATTATTTTTTGCCGTAATATTGTGAAATAGCTATTAAATATTTTAATAAAATATAATAAGCTCGCATGGGATGTATATAAATAAGTAAGAATGGGAGTGGATATCCGTGAGAAATATCAGACGCGGCACCACACCATTCCTTATCGAATGCTATTGGGAGCGGTGTTAAACCTCCCACAGCCCGGCATCAATCACTTGCAAACTATTCAAACCACACAGGAGGTGATCCATTTAATACCATCTTATACAGCCTCACATGTCTAAGGGGATCAGTCTCTCTTTTACCCTATAACGCCGTCAGAAATACCATTTATGCCTGCCATAGAATACTTCCGATGTAATCAGTTGATTATTTTTCAAAACATGTTTTAGCTGAAAACATATAACAACTCTAGGCTTGATTAATGAATAATTCGAAAGTTTGTATTAGAATAAATGAACATATCAAGGCAATGGGCAAATAATATTAAAGTTCTTCATTCATAATAACTAGTAGGATGAAACATTGGAGTTGGATAAAAATTTAAGTCAAGTCAATAGGTTGATTACCAAAAAAACAAAAATCAATTTAAAAAAACATATTTTTTTCCACAGCAGGAGTACCACAAGAGTCAATACTGGCACCTTTGTTATACAATATATATATATATATATATATATATGAATTAAATACCTCGAATCATTGACGACAACCTACCTATATGACACAACTACTTTAACCAAACACCACTTGCCAAGATTGGCCTGGAATTAAATTATCGGAAATGATACTTACTTTGAAAAATGATACACAACCACGACAAATCATAGTGTTTCTATAATAAACATCATGTATGAATGTAAACATATAGTCATAATACTCAATACCCTAGATTGTGGCAGATTGTATTATTTTTCAATAAAATATTTCAACAGAAAAAAGAAAATAAACTTCACGAACATAACAACAGCGATTAACGATATTGCTGTTAGAAGGAAAATAAAAAGAACATGAATTAAGAAATAAATCGAAGGGGCTGCTGGATAATTCCACTTTTATGTGTGACAAGTATGATTAAGAGAAGGTAGAAAAAAAAATCAATTGTTTAAATATAAACTGCATGCAAATTTAACAAACTAAGGAGTAAAACATTAAAAATTCTAAAGTTTAAAATGTTTTAAATTTTTTTAAGTAAAACACCACATTAATTGAAGGATATTTTTGTAATAAGGGAGCCATACCACTATAGTTCTATTCAGATAAATTTTCAACAATCGACCTAAATCCCTTAGCTTTAAATATAATGAAATGAAAATAAAGTTATTTTCCGGCTACTAATAAAATATTTGTTTACCAAGTCTAACCTATTATTATGTTTATTAAATTTCTTGTCAGAATGTCACTACTGGAATATTTTTTTGATTTGTTGGCGCATTATCCATATCGACCGCTTAATTGAACATGTTTTCTTACTAACATTCAGAAGGTCAAACCGGATCTGTGAGATTCATCGAGCGGTCTATTCGATTATATTTTTATATCCCAGTCGTGTGGTGAACTGTGTTGCGTACAATTTTCGGGCCAAAACTTGAGAACTGGCGGCGTATGTGGAAAATTTTCATGAGAAAGTTTTGTAACAGCAACTTATATAATTGAAATACAATCCTTTTGGGGGCTGTTATATATTACAGGAATTCATTAAGTCGGTAGAAAAAACCTGGATGATTTGTTTGACTTAAGTGGCACAGTTGACCCCAAGTTTGGAGTCGATATATTTCGTTCAACTATAATTGTATGATAGTTTCGATTTTTGCTTTGATAAGATTTGACGACCGAGAAATACGCCGACAACGTAAAGAAATAGACCGTCTGACACATGTCCAATACATATTTTTAAGATTTATTTGAAGTTAGTCAGAAAATGCCAATCATATTATTCAAATGGAGCAGATGTGAGGATTATTAAGAAATGTTCGTATTAATTATTTGTGTATCCAATTAAATCCTATTATAATTTCTTCTAGTATTCAAGGATTTTAGTGTTCGTATTAAATGGTATACAGAATTTAATGTCCAAGTCCTATGTTTTCGTTTAGATTTTTAATTTTTTTTTTTAACATTATGTAACAGTGTTTTGCTGAATAAATATATTTAAAAACTCATCTTATATGTTTTCTTCTAGTAGAATGAGAAATTGGTTGTTATTGTTGATCAATAAATTGATGTAGTGAGGTGTGACCTTCTATGTTTATCTAAGGATAGCGACCTTAGGAGTGTTAAAAAATAAAAATCTTTATATGACAATCAATAAACAAAAAAATAATTTACTTGTGTGACATTTAAAATAAATATGTATTAAAATGAAAGTTAATTAATACATGGATATATTTAAAAACGAATTTCTGGCAGAAAGAATATAGCTTAGATCAAACAATAACTTTTAAGTTTACTAATAGAATTAAAAATATCAACGAAAAAAAAAAAAGGCGCAATACCAACATCCAGGACAAACATATGAAAAATAACACTTCAGAGAAGGAAGTGTTGGCGGTCATGTTATGGGATTGAATTTTCCGGGAATTGTCAACAAGGGGTTGGAAATGCAATGAGCCGTAAAAAACAAATGTTTTCTTACATGTTGATATTGGACGGGGCGAGGAGAAACATTACCTTCAACGAAATGACTGCCTCAGAACGCCGCTCACCCAGTGGGGGGAACAATGGCAAAGTATACACTGCCAGTCAAACGAGTATGGGGGTAAAAAGTTGCTTCAGAGCTAGGTATGAGGGTGAAGTTTTAATTTTATCAAAAACTTTACCAATATATATTGCTCACCCACTCCCTTCTTTTTCCCTCCCTACAAGACCTTAGAGGGCCGAAATATATCTTCTCCGAACAAATGCACACGAGTTCTACATCCTCGTAAAAGTACTTTATTTACTTCGGAAAAACAAAAGCCAGGAGATGGGTGTACATTTCATATCAAGTATTCCGAAAATCATTTTCTCCCCTAGCAGGTCTTCCCCGCAGAGAATCCCCTAAACTTTTAACGACCGGAGGAACAATATAAACTTTCATACTGGATGAAGATTGACTATAAAATAAACACAAAACACTCTGCCACATGTTTGTTTATAGATTTATAGAAACATTAAAACACCTATTTTTTTTTTCTTTTATGTTCAAGAGTAGTGTTGCCCGAATGTAAGAGAAATCTTGGTCGTGTGCAAGATTCTTGCAGTTACCTATTATCTTATTGCTACTTATTAAACAGCTTACTTTAGATCTTAAAAAAAGGCTCCAGAATGTTCATTTAGGCATTTTATTGACATAAACATAGTAAAGTTCAATTAATAAAATTAAGTTGACAATACATTAATCGCATTGTCAAGAAAGATAGTGATAAGCCCTGATAATGAAATGGAATAGCTGTAGAGTAAAGACAAGCTATACAATGTTACCAATTATTTAAATAAAATAAAATTTAAATTGCTTTATTAAATGTGAGTTAATAAAACAATGTGGCCATAATTGCAGTGGTTTGTGTGGACGACCATGTCCTAAATGTCTAGAGATGGTTGAAATAGACCTAGTATGTGGTCATAAAGGCTTTTCTCCATGTGCAGATATTGTAGATATGAAAACATTGGGTAAAAGTGAAGTAACAACATTATTGTACAAGATACAAATTTTTGTAATTTAGCCATGTAATTTTCTAATTTAAGTATTAAATAAGTAAAATAAAACTACATAAAATTTAAGTTTAAAAATCTTTTTTCAACTTTTAAAAATCTTAAAAAACTTTTAAAAATCTTAAAAAAATTTTAAAAATCTGGTGTGTCTACTCACATAACTGTCCTACCGATTTCAAACATTTTTTTTTTTTTAGTTTGCAGAGAAGAAGAAGAGAAGAAAAAGTCTTTTTATTTACCAAAATTACAAAATACAAATTACAAAATAATATTTATGGATTTAAAACCGAAAATCAGATGTGCTACATGATCTGTTGACCGTCAGAGGAGTCTGTGTTTCATAATAAAATTATATTTTAGTCTATTTATATACAAATAATAAATATGAAAATAAGAACAGTTATATTTACAATGTAAAAGTTATACAAATATTTTAATTACAAAAACAGTGGTACCAAAATTCACCAATTTATTAATTATTAAATTCTCTGGTGAGCATTATTCTATAGGAGAAAGCAGACTTGCAGTAATTTACCAATGCTATCCAATTGTTTCCATTTAATAAATCAATTACTTGATCCCGAGATAAATTTCTAGACTTTAACCATTTAATTCTAAATTCAGAGAGTCAAGCAGCTAGGAAGTGATAGCAGTTTCATTTGTATTACACATGCTACAATTATTATTTGTATGCTGGAAGTGTTTATAATTTAAGTCCAAATCATCAGCTCTAATTTTAATTACCCATCTGATCACCTTCAATGAGCTTTTTTAATCAATATAATTTACTGAAGTTAGTGATAACCCCACCTAGAAATGGAATAGCTGTAAAGTAAAGGCAATCTATACAATGTCACCAATTATTTAAATAAAAAAATCTGGTGTGTCTACTCACATAACTGTCCTACCGATTTCAATCATTTTTTTTTTTCAGTTTTAAATATGTTCATTAAAAATAACACAAGTAAATTAGACTAATTTTCCTGATAACCTATCAGGGAAATCATTAGAGTAACATTTCTTTAATGAACTAAAACAATACAAACGTAAAAATGAACAATTATAAAAACCAGTGTATAAAATTGATTACACATCTGTAATGCAGATGGAACTGGTCCGATTGAAATGATTTTTTTATAGATTGATTTTTTTTCCTATAAAAAACATCTCATTTACAAATTGGTTCGATGAAGCATGGAAACGGGTTTCACTGCCTCCTCCTAAGTCAAACAGCTTTTATAATTTTTCCGAACAAGCAAAAATAAACTACGTGAATGGGTGCTACTCAATAGAGAATTTGGGAAATGGGTAGAATAGTTTTATAATAGAATAGAATTTATAACAGAATTTAGTTCTCCTTTCCTCTTGATAAAATTAATATCTGAACAAATTTTAGAAAAAATATAAAATCTTCATTTAACTATAAAAATAACGATACAGATAAGATAACATAAATGTTCAATTTATTATTAGCAAAACTGTTAGTAGGAAGATATGAAACACATTGATCTCAAGAGCACAATAGAAACAACAGTGATAAGCATTTTAATATTTTCTTTTGAAAATTTGTCCATATAGTTGTCAATAGAAACTTTTTTTTTTTCAATCTAGAAACAAACCGGAGCCTTTAAATCAACAATGAAGCTTAGTATACACATTTAAAGTCCAACCTTTCGTAGTATAAATTCATTCCAAATTGAATCATAGTTTATTTATTTATTACTCAGGAGCCAAACTATAGTCATTAATAATTAAATTTTTTTCTGTTCATTATAAATTTAATTATCTTGAGATACCTTCTGAAATTTGTTTTCATTTCTCTTATATTGATGTCCATCTCACTTCAATTTGTCGGTGTTTTTTTGTTGTTTTTTTTCTGTTTCCATTTGTGTAATACCGATATGGCCTCAACAAAATGACTGCTTCCCCAATCTTTCTGAGTGAGGGGCTGCAATTTTAGGACGCCCTTTCTTTTAAATTATCATACATTTCTATATGAAACCTCTACCATCCTATCTCTTTGTAATTGGAATACTATTCAAGAATTATGAAAATCCCTTATACCTTAAATAAATGAAACAAACACAACAATCATTATTATAAATAAGATGAATGAATGAGTTTGATAAATTCTATCATGTAATATTATGAGCTTCATATATTATACAAATATACTATTAAATTTATAAAATTTGATAGGAATATTAATTATAACATTAGTTTGTTTGTTTATTAATTATGTTTTTTTAAAAAGTTACAATAGAATTGTAATAAAATTGGCAAAACAAAGATAATATTTTTATGCATCAAATATATTTAACTAGACATGAAAGAGATATGTTAAATGAATGTGTAGTTGTTTGTGCAATGTTAATGTCCAATTGTTTCGTTTCCCCAATAGTGGTGGGGGCAAATCAGATAAGATCTAAAAGATAAAAATTTTATCCGTACCAGGGCCGAGTAACACTCGCCCCATTCCATCACACAACTAGCCAGAGACATACACCGAGAGCGCCCTCAGGTAATGTGTAAGACAGAATAGCCCGGTAATTTGCACAATACCAACCAATAAAATACTGCTGTTTAGGCAACTTTTTGAACATTTGGCAAAAATAGTTTTTGGACATTTAGTTCCTTAGAAATGAATTAGTTTGGGTTGCGTTTCCAGATAACGTAGTAATTTTAAATCATAGATATCAGCTTTAGGCATATTTTTACAAATTAAAATGACTGATCTCTCTATAACCTACCAATTAAAATACAGTCAGCTGCATAAATAATTCGAATGTTGCCAATTTTGAACTCATGAGATTTATTTGCCTTAATTAAATTTTGAAAAGTTGCCTAAACAGCAATATTTTATGAAAACTGAAGAAAAATAGTTTTTTGACATTTAGTTCCTTAGAAATGAATTAGTTTGGGTTGCGTTTCCAGATAACGTAGTAATTTTAAATCATAGATATCAGCTTTAGGCATATTTTTACAAATTAAAATGACTGATCTCCCTATTCAGTGTTGATTAAATTTTATGTATTATTCATAACATTTGTTGGATTGAGTTTAAATAAGCAGGTTATTGAATAACATAGAGACTGGAAAGGCCATTATAAATTATATGCAAGATCTTAGTTATGTCAATAAATGTATACTATTAATTTTCTACCTATACTAGGTAAAGAAAGTATTGCGATCGGGCCAAAAAAAAAAAAATCCAATGGTCTGCCTGTGCCAAGATTTTCTCGGAAACTAGTAGACCATTTTTTTATCCTTCCTTTTTATTTCGTAGGGTTTTGACTACTAATATCTGTGAAACAAATTGGGTGCTACATGCGCTATAGCGGCTGCGCAATGAGTGAAAACCATATTTTTTTACAGACTGGAGCGAAAAAACTGCTCTAACGGTTTTGAAGAAACTTTCCTATAATGTTCTAGTTGAAGTCCTTTCAATTTTCGTACATGCTCTAAATTCCTACGAAAAATCGGGGGAAAAAATTATAAATAAACAAAAGAAAAATGTTATGGGGCTAACTCGTTAAGTATACATTTTATAGTAAAATTTATACTGATTGATAGTCTGTAGTAAGTATTCTGTAGTAGTAAAATTGATAGTCTGTTTTCTTTTTTATGAATTGAAATGACTTTCAAAACTAGATTAAAATCGTTTCGGTTAACTATTAACGAAGTTGCAACTATTCAATTTCATATGGAAGATTTCGAGAAATAAGAAAGTAAAAAAATCTGGTGCCAGCATCACACTAGTTTCACTTTCCCTTTTACTTTTTACAGACATTATTGTCCGGCAAAATTATTGAATGGCAAATATGTTTTTGATTGAAAATATTAGAGAGTACTGAATTTTTTACGCTGATATTCCACAAGCCGATTTACATTGCTTTAATTTATCAAAGAAATTACTTAGTTCTTTTCTTTGATCCATTTTCAGTACAATAGATCTAATTAATTTATTTTCTTTTTTTTTAATGGACATATTTAAAGATATAAAAAATTTTCTGAAATCGGTAGGAAAGTTTTGTGTGTGGACATTTTGGAGTTTTTCAAATGTGCTGAAGATGCGTATTTGCCGGACCATCGTACAGAATAAGATTTTAAATCAGTTGTAGTACACGAAATTAAAATTTGTCTATTATTAATAATCACAATTAATTTATGTTGAAAAAATAGCAGCTGACTATATACAAGATATAAGATACAATCATTTAGAAAAGTTTATTGACTTGTGTCGCGACATATATACCCCACTCCTCCCCTACTCTCACTCTTTTGCTCCTCACTGTCTCGTTCTTTCACACAAACATACTCATACACACACACCTTTTTTATGTATATAAAATATTAGTATATTACGGCGAATGATAATCATTAGATCGATGAAAAACTTTTTACAAACATAAAAGAGAGCTCCTCCAGAGGATCAAGTAAACCCTCACTAATCCAGACGCGACACGGAGGATGGGTTAGGTGACTTAGGGGGTAATTATTATATACTACCCCAGAGGTGGTTGTAAGGGAGCCATGTTAAGTGCAAGGAACAAGCTCAGGTCCCCGCTGAGATCCCCAACTTCACCGCCACACTGGCAAACTAAGTTCTCTCCCAGGTTTTCCCTAGGCCGGTTCTAATTTAAATTAATGTTGGAAACTTGAAGATTTAGCGGTCCAACGCCTATTCTAGCTGTTTAATTGTTTTATGCACCTTTCTCAGCCTGGCTCTACACTTCCTTAGCCGCTAAATGTACGTATTATTGTTCTTTACGATCCTATTAGAACTTAATCCCAAGTTCTATTTCCTAAGCTCTACTCTGCGCTTCGCTTAAAAGTATTATTATAGCTGTATTTTATTTTTCATCTCAGAAAAATGGATCTGCAAAATTACTTTTTCTTTAGTTAAGTTTTGTAGTATTTTTTAAACTTTTTTTAAAGTTTTGAAACTGAGTACCTTTTTTTAATAATAATTAACGGCCAAGGAAAGTTTACTTTTATTATCTGCATTGTTCTTGGAGTATTTTTTTTTTTTAACGAAATTTTAATGAAGCATTCTGATAGTTGACATCTTTTGAAATTAATTTAATAAATTAGCCCGGGCCAGATATCTATGCTTTTTATGACAAACTCCAGTTCCATCCAAATCCCCTTGTTTCCACCTTGCTTCTTCCTCGATTCCTGCTAATCCACTTAGGCGTCTGAAAAGGAGAGGGCCTCGTGATCTTCTTAGGTAGAAATATTTAGGGAGTGCTACCACTGGGTAGTATCTCTTCAAGCCTGTCCATGTCATTATTTATAATTTGTGCATATTTACTAGTTGTATCTGTATATAGTTGTAAATTTCATTAAATAAACAAACAAAAAAATTAGTAATGAGGATTTCGTTTAATGGTCAAATGCGTGTATTTACTTCAACAAATCAAAATACCTCTTAAATCTCATAAATGCACTGTGGGTGTACAAAAAATCTAGATATCAAGAAAAAATTCAAATCAATAAGATAGCTGGTGATTTTCTGAGAACTATAAATATTTACAGACAAATATAAGTAGATACAGTAAACCAATTATGGTTTGAGTACTAATTAATTAATGACCTACAGCCATAAACATCTTAAAAGTGTCTGTGGTACACATAAAAATGTTTAGACTTAAATTTTCCAAAAGAAATACATCTTACCAGGTACCACTGGTTTAAAAATAATATTATTTTATTTTTATTTTATTTTTTGCTAAGTTTAAGTTTAAGTTTTTACCCATACAATATACAAAATCCTATTTTACCAGGATTTTTTTTTTACATTTTTTTTCAAGTATTGAAGCCGTAATTTTATTTATTTTTTTTTTAAATCAAAAGGCTTCTATAAACTGAAATCTTTTGAAATTCATTTAGTAAAAGGGATTTATTTAAAGGTTAAACACGTTTATGTACTTCAACAAACCGAATATTTCTTAAATCTCATATAAAAGCTCATAAATGCACTGTAGATATTCAATAAATCTTAAGAAAAACTAAAATCAATAAGAAAACTGACAATTTTCCGAAAACTATAAATATTCTCAAAAAAACTATAGATATGTGCTTAGGCCACTAGACAGAAGTGGAAACATCGAAAAGGAGAGATTAATAATACGATATATAAATAATAGCTCATTATAAAGAGGATGCAGTACTGAGCACTTTCCTTGCTTACAGTATGCATGTCCGACTTTTAGTTTCTGAGATATTTTAATCCATATCTTCCATAAAACTTGTTATCATTTTGTTTTGAGACATTTTTTTTTCCTTTGTGCCTCTCTAACACGGCATCGCGTTAATTTACAATTTTGAAAAATATCCCATTGCAAAGAGGATGAAATGCTGAACAATTCCCTTGCTTAAAGTATGCAGGTCCGATTTTTAGTTTCTGAGATATTTTAATCCATACCTTCACTAAAAATCGTTACAATTTGGTTTTCGACACTATTGTTTTATGTTGCTTAAATATTCCAAATGAAATACATCTTGCCAGGTACCTTTGGTTTAAAAATAACTCATTGAGAAAGTGTAATAATAACATAATTATATTGTGATTTGAGAGATAAACCATACATTCAAGACCAATGCATAATAGTTTTATCAACAACATAAGCGTATTACGGAAAAATAAAACGAATTTGATGCCAAATATGTTTTGCTTTCTCTCGCGGAATCGAAAATACCAACTTGCATTTTTCGTCCGGGACATCAAAGAACTAATTGGTTTCATGCCAATCTGTTTGCAGTGAGATCGATATGAATCGCATTTCACCTTCTACGGTTAATCCGGTTTTCATGGTTTTGCAGGTTGGTCTTTAGACGCTCCAATTCCATAAAATTCCATCACTTTGGCATACGCGCACGTAAAGTTATTAACCTTTAAATCAACTCTTAACAATGTTTGGTATGAATTTTCGTAGAAGCAGTGAGCAGTGAGCTTCCAAAAAAATTTCAGGAAAAAAAATGTATAAAGGAAAACGTTTTGGAACCTAACTAGCAAAGTACTTATCCTATTGTAAAATTGTTATAAAGATTTTTTTAAGAACTCCTGCAGAACAAAAAAAAATCAACGGAATTGAACCAGAATTAGCAATGATACATCGTATAATATTCTTACACATTTTGAGCATATTTTTACTTTGACTTACATATATATGTAATATGTATTAAAGGAAAGTATTGCGATCGTGAAAATTTTTTAATTTCAGTTTTCAACGGAAATACACGTTTTTTGATCCTCCAAGTCCAAATAACCAAGTCCCGCGAAATGGTCTGTGTATGTGTGTGTGTGTTAACAATATTGTTCCAAAACGAAGAGTTATTCGAAAGTGAAATTGCATATTTAAGGTTTTCATAGGCCAGAGATTTTAGGTAAATTTTTTCGTCAAAATCGACTGACCGGAAGTGGCACTTTATATTATGGGCTAAACACATTTTTACAATTTTCTCGGCAACGGCTCTAACAATTTTGATAAAATTCATCATTTCAGTGTAAAATTAAGCAGTTTTAAATAAAATGTAGTTTTAATTCTGATTGATGTTCTCTAACAGGGCTTAAATGGCTAATTTTCAATATTAGCTTAATCTAAAGGAACTATTTCACATTAATTTCTAATATAAAAGATAGTTAAATATGAAATATGAAAGAATTTGATAATTAACTAAAGGAGAAATAAAAAATCGTAACGGAGAAAAGTTGTAATTGATCGAACCCGAGCTCGTCCGAAAAATTATAACAGGCTTCCATATGTAAAATGAGCTTAATATAATACGGATTCCAAATATATTATATTAATATAAATACGCGATTTTCATAAATGATTTTTTTGTATTATTTAATATTTAATTGCATAGATTACAACGATATAAATATTAAAATTTGTATATATAAGGGTACTTATACAAATAAAAATGCCCACAATGAAATAAAAATAATTATAGCGTCTATAATTTTTACTTTCACTTCTGAAAATACTTATTTTTTCTAAGAGGATGGTAAGTAAAAATTTTGTTATGGGCGCACCGCACCAGAATTTTAAAACATGATCAAATTGTTTACTAAAATAAAATGAAATCTTTATTTTAACGTTTACATTAATGATGGTTTAGGTTTCTGTTTAAATTGCTTTCTATACTTCATTAAATTAATCGTACTCATTTTTCTGATTAGTTATCAGGGAAATTTATTCCGATACAATTTGATTTTATTTTTTTAAGGACATATTGAAAGTTGTATGAATTTGTCGTATGAAGTCGGAGAGTCGTATGAGTGGCCACACTCGACTTTTTATGTCCATATCATCAATGATTTTGTCATTATTTTAGCCAGATTAAACCAAGAACGCTTAGGGGTTAGATAATTTATGTATCTATAACTATTGAGAATAGAATGTAATGGAATAACTGAGATAGGAGAAAGGGCCTTAACTATTGACAGATAACGGCTGACCCTTATCTCGCTTCGCTGAGCTATGTTCTTATCATTTATTTTAAGTGCTACCGCATCGATTCTATTCTACATTTATGCAACACTGGCTTTATTATCTATTATTATTATTATTATTATTATCATATATGTTCAAGTCGTGAAAAACTAGCAAGTCTAAATAAATGATTTGCTTAGGTAACGATCTAAATCTCTAGATCTTACCTAAAAGCCAGAGATGAATTTTATTTAAATATAACCTTAATTTTTTATTACTATAATTTAATTTTATTCTGTGATAATTAATCTAAAGATTTATATTAGCATCATAAAATGACCCTGTTGGATGCAAATTCAAAAAATAAATATCATAAAATGATTTGACTGTAACATAGTTTTTTTTTTTTTTTTTACGACTGTCACAAATATAGAAGATTGATTTCATATTTATTAATTAAATAATTGCCTGCTTCCAAGAAAGAATTAATATTTAAAGAATTATTTATAAGCGAATATATGATATAAGAAGATCATAAGGAATAAATGAAAGTCACAAAAATATATTTCTTGAGAATTTGTATATCAGTTTTATCTTATGTCGATTATTGATTGAATAATGTAAAGCAAGGATCGTGAAACAACGGCCCGAGAAAATTTCTTTAATTAAATTATATTTCAATGCTATTATGTTACAAATAATACTTTACATCATGAACTCAGCATCCTTGACTTTATTCCACTTACGTACCAAGGTGCTTTTGTAATCATCCTGAACGTTTTTTTGAAATATTTGAAGTTTATTAATGTGAGTCTTCTCAGCTACTCCAAATATCTGTGATGCTGAAGCCCAAATATTAGTTTTGAGTGTTTCATAGATGTGAATTTAAAAGATTTAAGCTTTGATTTAGTGTTTTTTTTTTCCGTGACGTGATTTTTCGGCCAATAGTTTCAAATGACAGACCAAGGTAGTGAGCAGTATCTGGTTGTGGAATCTATTTACTGTCAATTTAATTAATAAAATAAAATAATATTTGAGATTATATATATATATATATATATATATATATATATATTATATATATATATATATATATATATATATATATATATATATTATTTATTCTAGTAGTGCTCGTAATACAAACGAGATAGATGTATTTTATAAAATTATGATTAACTAACTATGAACCGCTAATAAAAACAAATTTTGAAGTTTTTTAAAATTTTTGTTCTTTGTTTAAGTTATCTATCGTATGAGCTCCTTTGAGAAAACTAACTTTTAAAATTACACATATTTCTTAGCACCATTTCTAAAAATTTCTAAACATTAACTTTAAACTTGTAACTTTTTTGGGTGGAAATTTAGTCAGCAATAAAGTTTTTATATTCTACATATATTCTCGTCTATTTTTACTTTCCTACCTATACTAGTTAAGGAAAGTATTGCGATCGGATCAAATTTCCCATATGAGATTTTCAACGGATCAATACGTTTCAGAGCTCTCTGAGTCCGAAAAACATATTTTCAGCCATTGGTCTGTCACTCTGTCTGTCTGTCCATCTGTGTGTCTGTGCCAAGATTATCTCGAGAACTAGTGGACAATTTTGTTGCTTCTTTTTTTATTTTAGCATATTGAAACAAATTGGGTATTTCATGCGCAATAAGTGAACAACATATTTTCTCTAGACTGTAGCGCTAAAACGGCTCTAAAGATTTTGATGAAAGTTTCCTATAATTGTCCAATTAATGCCATTTCAATGTTTGCACATTTGCTATGTAATCCTCGAGAAAATACAGGGAAAAAAGTTATAAAGAAAAGAAAAATGTTTTGGGGCCTAACTCACAAAGTATGCATTCGTCGGTATTGTATTACATGGACGGTGTCAAATTTATATGAAAACTTTTGAAAGGTAATTAAATTACCTAAAAAACAAAACAAAAAAAAATCACCGGATTCGAACCAGTATTAGGGATGATACAGCGTATTTTATTTTCGACTTTTAACAGAAATCATTGTTTGACAAAATTGGGCTAAGGTAAAAAAAGTTTTTTATTAACAATATTACAGTGTATTGAATTTTTTACGCTGATCTTAAACAAGCCGGTTTACATTTCTTTAGTTTATCTAAGAAATCGTACTTAAATCTTTTCTTTGATCAATTTTCATAAAAAATAAATGTAATTCAATTTTTTTTCTAAATGAAAATATTTAGAGTTATAAAAACTTTTCTGAAATAAGTAAGAATGTCGTGTGAGTGGAAATAAAAGATTTTTTTCTTCACATAAATGGAAGTTAAAAAACTACTTAAAACACTTAAACCAAAGTGCATGACAAAAATAATAACTGGATTTATTCCTTTCCCAATCTATATTATTCTGAGTTAATCCAAGATAAAAATATGTATATAACCAAAAAATGTAGCTTTGGAGGATATTCTCAAATGCGGTTAAACAGAACCCGAATGGGGCGGAATCCAGAACGGTTAAGCCACGGCGGATAACCGAGGAAGACAAATAAGAAAAAGGATTTATCAGAGGTCCGCAGACTTTGTGTTCTGCCCGTACTGCTCACTTATTTTTCAACAGTTCCTTTTTTAATTTATTTTTATAGCATCTCTACAAAGGAGTCGGGCGGAGAAAAAGTATGTTATTCCACCGTGCTGTTTATATACACCTAGGCAATTTTGTTTCCTGGTATAAAGTCCGTCATATCGGCGGAAGATTTATTACAGAGGTATTTTTATTTCAAAAATCCTTACGATACAACAAAGATTTTTAATCACCATGATAAAAGCGTTTGTAAACACAATCTTTCTTGAAAGAAAAGTAAATTTTATTCTGGCACATCCAGTCCTCTAAGAATATTTATAATGAACAATTTAGTGACATTTGTCTGGTATCTCCTTATTTCTAATTGCATTGTTATTCAGACTTGAAATTAAAATGAAAGAAAGGCAGGGAGGATTTTGGATTGTGAGGATTGGATATGAGAGGAATTCGAAGGTTTAGTGGAGCCCCATAGCTCAAATCCGTAAGTCCAAATAGGCCTTATTATAGTCATGTATAGGAGTCTTTTGTGTAATTAATTGGAAGTTTAGAGCGTTTGTCTAGTAAGTGCTGAAGTAATCGAAAACGTCGAGCGGTTTCTTGTCATTTCAGTTTGGTATGAATTCATTAATTCGAGTTGGAAGAATATATCTGATATCATCTGACGTTTAGTGAATAAAACTTAATATTCAATAATCTGATCTTATTCTGGTAATAATAATAATAATAAGGCTTAGCGAACCCGAAGGTTCGATGCCGACACCACCAATCGCTTGTTACACACCTCCCTCCACCGTTCGCCGTCCAAACCCAGTCCCTTCAGATCAGCTTTAATGCAATCTTCCCACCTTCGCTTCGGTCCACCCCTCCGACGCTTACCATTCGGCACAGCAAATATTAACCTTTTAGGAATTCTCTCGTTACTAAGCCCAACAACTTTACAAGCCCATTTGATTCGCCGCGATGAAATTACCTCAATTATATTACCCGGATATAGCTCACGCAATTCGGCGTTGTGTAACCGTCTGAACTCTCCGGTTAACTCATCCTTCTTCGGTCCGAATATTCTACGCAATACTTTATTTTCAAAAACCTTAAGACGCTGCTCATCCCTTAATGTAAGCGGCCAAGTTTCGCATCCATAAAGAACTGTAGGCAAGATAATTGTTTTATAGATTCTAATTTTTAAGTTTCGGGACAAGAGGCGCGAACTGAGTAGTTTTGTCACAGAAAAATAACAAGCATTCCCCGCCTTCAGTCTAACTTTAATCTCTTCTTCAATTTCGTTTTTTCTAGTTATTGTAGAACCTAGATACCTAAATTTATCTACCTGTTCAAACATATTACCATCTATATCGATGTCACCAGTAGTATCGCCATTTTTGCAGCTAACCATATATTTGGTTTTATCCACGTTTATTTCGAGTCCTAGTTCTTTACCGGCTTTCATTAACGTTGTCGTATTTAGTTTTATAGTTTCAACGTCTTCTCTTAACAGTACCAGATCATCAGCATAGCCCAGCACGGATGTTGTCCCGCCCAGATCCAACCCTTTCTCGGTACGCATTACCTCCCTAATGGCATGTTCTAATGCCAAATTGAACAGGACAGGCGAAAGAGAATCCCCCTGTTTTAAGCCCGATCTTATTCTGGTAGTGAAAAAAATAGTTCCAGATGTCTGTCCAGGTCCTGTACTTTGTTATGATACCCAATATACCTTAGGAAAAGGTCGTTTCTTATTATGACAGGAAAATAAAATACTGTCTAGGGATGAACTGTAATGAATCCATTCAGTCTCTACTACACTAGCTTCCCCACTCTACTAGCTTCCTGCGCCTCTCAAAGAACTCTCATTGCGTTCGCTCCTTGAACGCAATGAGAGTTCTTTGAGAGACTGTAGATTGCTCTGTCATGGACCTGATTAAGCGCTGTTCCCGATACGACCAATATCCCCTAACGATCAAATTAATATTCAAAGTAAATTTACCGGAAATAATAATAATTAAAAAATAAAACGTATACCTTTACAACCTTTGAAGGGTCTTTGGATCAGTGATTAGTATTGGTCAACATTCCTGTACAGCCACAAGTTTTTTCCTCAAACCGATAATAATCTAATACTTCCCTAGACAGTGAGAGTTTCCCGTCTCCCAGAATGGACGGGCCTTTTTATCTAAACGAATTTTCTTTACAATCAGAGCCGGAATTTAACTTCCTCAAATTTAAAAATTAAAATTAAAAATATAATACAAATTAAAAAAAAAATATCTTATTTTAATAAATAAAAAATGTCAGATATGAAAATAAATTTGAAAACATACAAGTGTTGAGATATAGTAAAAATACACAAAGGATGGATTCACATTTTATTTTATGAGGAGAAGTTGGTATAGTGATAATTTTAAAATGCGTCATTTCTCTACACTCAATCTTGTATGTTACATTCTGTTTTTCCGTTTTGTCTATTTGGCCTTTCATATTTGTTAAATATTTATCCAATTTATTTCTATTGTACATGTCTGGTACTTATGTAATAATGATCGTAGATGATAAATAAATACTTTTTTTGATTTTATTGGTCATGTCCAGAAATTAGTTCCTTTTCTAATATTCATTGAATGGTGTTAAAAGGTCTATTTTTCTTATTAGTAATCTTGATTTTTTGATCTTTTGTTTTATTTCAATCTTTGTTTCTATCAATGAAAAATTTGTAATAATTCTTTGATTTATTTCAAACATTTACTGAGTTGGCATATTTTTTTTAATGACATAAATAAATATTATTTTTGCAAGCTATGAGAAAATTAATTTATATATATATATATATATATATATTATATATATATATATATATATATATATATATATATATATATATATTCCTTTATCCAACTAAAAGCAAAAAGAGCAACAAAAAATCAATACTTGCTAAATAAGCAATAAATCTATTTCGAACTAGGGAATTGGTTTAGTCATCAGTTGAACAATGGGCAAATACAGTCAGAACTTGGAAACAGTTCGACCAACTTGTAAGTTGGAATCGATCATTTGATAAACTCAGCTCTTAATTGGGGTAATATAAGAGAGTTTGGTAACTACGAATTCCATGTTCGTAATGAAAAGCAATTGGTAGAAACTTCATCGAAGAATAAATATTTTCCATTTAGAGAAATTCTACTTCATTTAATGACAGATATTTCGGCAACTTCCTTGCAAGTCAATTAAGATGAAATAAACTCGAGCGTTTCGTGTCAATGCTACAAAAAAAAGAGACACCTAATGAAATGTGTGACGTTCATCACATAGATACACAAACAGAAACAGAATAAGTTAATATCAATTACAAATGTCAATATGGTGTGATATTACAATTTAGCGCCGTAAATTGTACCATTGTATTATGTTGCTGGTTTCGCTCGATCCAGTCACTTCATCTTTCATGAACAATTCCAGACTCATCCCAATTCATTTTTTTTTCAACCTTACTTTTCTCCTTCGATTCCTGACAATTCTCCTAGTCATCTGAAAAGAAGATGGCCTTAGCATTTTCAGACTTGGAAATATTCAGGAAGTGCTCTCATTGGGATTTTAATTGATTTTTATTAGAATAATAACAATACAACCTGCCACAATCAAAGGAATTTGGTATTACAACTTTATGTGTAGATTCATACTATATACACCAATTAAAAAATAATTTGAAAGATAAAATTAAATAAATAGGTATGTATTGATATCGAGAAGACAAATATACATAGAAATAAAAAATTCTCTCTTCCATTGGGTAGTATTTCGAAAAGTGTGTTAACGTCATTAGGAGTATATGTGCAACCAGTGGTAAGTGTTGTAAACTTCTTAAATGCGTAAAGTCGAGAGAATTATTTAAGAACTGTGTATAAAATATGGCCGCTAGCACTCTTGATCTTTGGTCCTCTAAAGTGTTGCTAATTTCATAAACGCACAAAGAAGGTTATTGTATGGTTTTGATGTATTCGATACTTTTGTTTTTATATGTGTACAGTATATATATTTTCCTGAAGTTTTTTGTATTCTGAATCATCTGAATCTTCATTCAGCTTTCTTATCTAGCTTAATCCAGCAACTTTTAGCTTATAAATGAAAACATTAGTAAATCAACTAAGAACTCACAATCTTTGCTTACAGTACTTTAGCGCGTTTCTACTGACAGGCTATTTACCGTTCATTAAAAATTTGCGCTGAAAACATAGCATGACAGCACATTAAGCATTTACAATAAGTGCATGAATGTCCCTAATATTTTAGTTTTTTTTTTTTTTATTGTGTAAAATTTGATTTAATAAAGCTTTAAATTTCTATAAATATAAACACTAAAAATAAGCGTCCGAGGGGTAGACCGAAGCGAAGGTGGGAAGATTGCATTAAAGCCGATCTAAAGGGACTGGGTTTGGACGGCGAACGGTGGAGGGAGGTGTGTAATAAGCGATTGGTGGTGTTGGCATCGAACCATCGGGTTCGCTAAGCCTTTTATTATTATTATTATTATTATTATTATAAACACTAAAAAAAGAATCAAATCATTAGCTATTTTTTAGTAGTATATATTTTTATCTGAATTAGTTATAAATCAAATATTTCACAAAAACAATTTTTTCAACTGATAAGGATATTTTATTAACATATATTTTACTTTAAAGAAGAGATTTTATTCATGTTGGCAAAAAAAGCTTTAAGATTTCTAGATAGACAAATAACAAACTTGAAAATGAATCATCTTAACAATCATTTAAAATATTATAAATATATAAAGAACATATATAAGATTGAACTTGCACTTTACAAAGAATAAAAAATGGTCCTGAAAAAACTTTCGGTCCCGGAGGTATGGTGAGGACTAGGGGTGTAGCTTATATCTACTTTAGTGATGACGCACACGGCTATCAAACAAGGAAATGTAAAAGTATCAGTCAACTCTAATTTAATTAAATAAATTTATAAAATCCAATATTTAAAACTAAATGTTTGTATTAAGATAAAACAGAAACATAAAAAGTAAAATTATATTAATTTAGGATGGCGGTGATTATGAATTTATTGAACAAAATTTTACACAGCTTATACTACATCATATTATAAATTATATTTTCAACTGATTCTTCTTCTCTTGTTTAATAGCTGTTATTTTTAAAGAGTTGTGAATATTTCTCGATCAAATATTAAAATAAAAGGTTTTGGTCGTTCCGATCTTGTAATAAGATATAACTTTTAGGTATAATTTGTAAAAATGAATTTTTTTTTTTTGTTAACAAAGGACATCATTAAAATTTTCAAGAGGATTTGTACCATAGGATAAGAAGATCAATTAAGTGTACCAAGTTCAATTGTTTTTTCCTCAAATCGATCATAAAATATATATTAACATAAAAATATCTGTTTTTTTTATTTATTTATTTTTTTATTTATCACATAACCTTCATAAATGAATCTAGATGATTCCTTCTTATTAGTTGGAAAGTTTGCCTAATTCCATTATAAGGTTAGCGATAAAAACTTCCATTGTTATACGTAAATGTTATATTTCACATAATATTCATCCTTACATTTTGGGATTGTACCCCATCCCTAGATCTTCTTTACTTACATTATAATTCAATTTCAATTTGGTATGTGTGCTCCATTTGTTAGATTTATGCTTTACAATTTCTTCAAACATTGCCTAACTAACCACTGGTAACCTTAACAGGTGTTATAATTTAGGGATACAATCCCGAAACGTTACCATGAATATTATGTGAAATATTATATTGACATATAATAATGGAAGTTTTTATAGCCAACATTATAATACCTAGATGAATAACTGACACATATCGATATGCCCCCATGATATGACCTTGACTTTAAATAAAGCCCCTTTAGAGCTCTATACAGCCAGCCAAACTGACCCAAATTATCCGGAACCTCTTTAATCGTTTCCAGTTTATCGCAACTCCTTTCTCCTCCAGATAAATTGCCGCTTAACAATTAAATTGCCTCCTAAGGCCGTTTTGTAGCTGTCAGACGGAGGGAGGGGGAGCCACATCCCCAATTTACCTCCGGTATTCACGTCAACTCCTCTCCCCCCTCCTCGCGGCCGGTGTCTGAATTTCAATTTGTTTCATTACAACGAAGGGGGGGGGGGGGAGAGTGTGTCACTTTTATATCGATCCCAAGGCTACTCCCCTCCCTCTCGCAGACTGCACTCCCTAAACAAACGAAAACCTTTTAACTTAGTTCCTTTACTAATGAAGTCTCTTTCCCGCTTCGGTAAAACTTTAGAGTCGGAATATAAAGTTTATGTAGTAAGTAGCCGTCTGAATATATTTCCTTCCCATTGAATATGTATTGTCACTCAGTGGAGCTCGCATAGAAAAAAAAAAAGAAAAAGAAATTTGAAACTTCCATTGTTTTTTTCCCTCCCATCATGAAGGTGAGAATTTATATAGCTGCTGGTTACCATGCAAATTAAAATCTCCAAGAAAGAATCGTTCTTTAATTAACTCTGATACAAATATAAAACTAAAATAAAGTGTAATAGATATATACATTTTTATGTTAATAACTATTAAGCATAAAAAATTAGATATTTTATACAGCATTTAATTAACATTATCATATTTATTCCAACTAGTGCGGAGAGGATCTTTCAAGATTGCTAATTTATTTAATCTGTTACTTTTAATGTTTAGAATTTAAATTCAATCCTACCACCATATTCAACTGTAGCTATTTTAAACTTCCTACACTGTAAAATGTATTTGGTAGCTGTATATGTAAATCTGACTATGGACTATGAATCCAGTCGGATTCTTTGAGGACTAACAACTATAAAAAGTTTTTTTATTTAATTAGGAATAATGACATGAACAAGTTTGTCAAAACACTAATCAATCGTAGCAATCCATAAATAGTATAATTAGTAGATTCTGAAGCCATCTTCACTTCATACGCCTAAGAAGATAATCAGGAATTAAGGGAAAAGCAAAGCTGGAAACAAGTGGTACGGAATGGGTCTGTAGTTTACCATAAAAGGATAGATATCTGGATCGGGCCAACTTTGCGACCCGTGACACACTCCGTAAAAGTGACACACTCTCCCCCCCCCCTTCGTTGTAATGAAACAAATTGAAATTCAGACACCGGCCGCGAGGAGGGGGGAGAGGAGTTGACGTGAATACCGGAGGTAAATTGGGGATGTGGCTCCCCCTCCCTCCGTCTGACAGCTACAAAACGGCCTTAGGAGGCAATTTAATTGTTAAGCGGCAATTTATCTGGAGGAGAAAGGAGTTGCGATAAACTGGAAACGATTAAAGAGGTTCCGGATAATTTGGGTCAGTTTGGCTGGCTGTATAGAGGTCTAAAGGGGCTTTATTTAAAGTCAAGGTCATATCATGGGGACATATTGATATATATTAGTTATTCATCTAGATATTATAATGTTGGCTATAAAAACTTCCATTATTATATGTCAATATAATATTTCACATAATATTCATGGTAACGTTTCGTATCCCTTAAATTTAATACTTGTTAAATCTTATGATATATTATGTTCTTTATGAAAGATTTTCTTTGTGAGAAAATATAGAACATGAGGGATTTTGGATTGTGAGGATTGGATAATATAGGAATTCGATAATTTAGTGAAGCCCTAAACCTTAACTACATACAATTATCAGAACATTGAAAAAAAAATTAAATTAGAATAACTTGGTATGTGCTATATTGTATACCTGAACTCATGACCCAATTACTCGAAATTAAATTTCAAGAAATTGTTTCATAAAACTTTACAACTCACTACTAAAATATTCAATGATTTTCTTCCATAGAGATATGAAGTGATGGAAGTGAATAATTAATAGGCACCATTTCGGGAAAGTAGGATCCCTGATATATCATTCAGGAGTGGCTTAAACTTTTGCCTGTACATGTCACTCCGCTCAGCGACTGCGGTTTAGTTGTGCTGATGGAAGCTCACGGGCGAATTCACTCCCGAGAACTTGCATCCATTTACATGGCGGAGTGGAGTGGTTAGCATGCAATCTAGAACAGCGGCTTGTCAGAATAATTTATATGAGATTTTACAAGGCGGGATTTATTAGTTCGAAAACCTACACAGCTACCGGAGATAAAACGGTGACGTCAACATTTTAATGCTATTACAGAACAAAACGAGTGGTAGCGTGTAAGAATGAAATATTCACTACATTCAGCGTGCCTATTGAATGTGTATCATTTTTAAGTATACAAATATATTAAAATGACAACAGTAGATGATCAAGACAGGAAGGGATGCCGCTGGGCATTCCTTTCCATCACGCCTATCAATCCACTACCTGTACACTTACCGACAGCAGACCTGCTAATTATCATTGCTTATGACAGACCTGGGTGAAGAAATGGAGTTTTAAAAAATGATTACAGCAGTTTGTTATTATTTAACCTAGAAATAAGCTATTTTGTTACTCAAAGTAATAATCCCACCGAATCGACATTTAGTTTTTGATATAGTTCCGTTAAGTGACTCGTGGTCCTCTATGATGGTATCAGTCAGTTCAACATCAAGGGTAGCCAATATGGTGACGTTCCGGATTCTATCTTTTGGAACATTTTTAGAGTTTTGCAAAGTGCATTTCAATTGAATGGCTTTGGTTGTTGTGTTTTGAGAAGAAGATACGATTTCTGAAAGTACTAGATGATATAGAGAACGTCGCTTTGTTGAAAGCCATTTTGGTTAACTTACCTTTTACAGATGTCACTTGAAAATCAACGTAACCACTTTGTTTAAGAAGAGCATTTTAATAAATAAAATTCTCTGCCTGCTATAATCACTTCCCATTCACCTAATTATTCTCTAAAGTTTCATTCGTTGATTTTCATCATTTTTACCATAATTTCTTTTTGGAGAACCATTACAAGTTTTAGGTGTCTTGGTCATTAGCAGCTGGCAAGACAAGGGCATCAGCAAATCTTAACACGGAGAATTTTAACTTCAAGAATTACATATCCTTGTCGAGCCCACCTCAATCGTATTCCAGCAATCCTTTAAGATAGGTCCAAAAATCTTATGAAAAGAAACTGACTTAAGCTTCAAATTTGGCAAATATCTAATGCGAAATCCTTGTGATATATGGTTCCTGGTCCTAATCGAATCAACTATTTTGTTATAGAACAGCCAAAGACGTTCCTCGGTCAATACCTTCTTCAGACAGCACACGCAATGTCTTCCTCCTTCACTCAGTATGCTCCACGAAGGTCTGCTTCAAAATTCTCGACAGTTTTCTCCCTTTTCCAATCTCCTAGGAAAACAAAATCCAAGCAGCGAGGAATGTATTGGGGTAGAATGGAAAAGTTAACCTAAGATCACAAAAACTGGGCTAGACTCCTTGAACTGTATTCTCACACCGCATAGCGATGCTAGAGAACAAAATAATGTGAGTAAGATGATGAAGATAATAATTATATTAATTTTATTGGAAATAGTTGAAAAATATATAATAAAAATAACAACAAATATAAACCTGCAATTTTTAGAGCTGGCTGCACTCTATGTACAAAGGAAACAATATTGGTGCATAGCAATCGTTAACCTTTTCATCATGTCTTTTAATTGTGAGTGTCTTGTTCAACCGTCTATGATTCTCATTAATATTGCCCAAAATCGGTCTTTTGGCACTTTGCAAGACCAAGACCAAGGCCACCTAACTGTTGCAAGACCAATACCAGGACTGGTCAGACAATTCCTAATAAAGAAATTAAGAATAAAAATGGAATATTTTAAGTGCAAATATCATTTTTAAAAGAAGTGAAATTTTCGATGATGTTTTCTTATAATCTCCAACAAGACGGATTTAATACAGTTAATTTTCCCTTTCAATATAAAACGGGAAGTGTCGAACCACCCGATATTGAACCAATTTTACTAATGGCCTAGAATTCTTGATCCAATTAAATGGTGAAATATCGGTGCAATAAGAGAAATTTTGCAAGCCGGTTGGGACAATATTAATACTGCAAGCTATTGCACTAGCTGGCTCATCAATCAGGCTGCTCTGCCTTCGGGGAAATTAAACTGCTCCTCGTTACTCCCTCTGATTTTCACCGTGACTGCATCTCTCTCTCATTCAGGGCATTTGTCACCTCCTTCCTGTAATGGATAGGAGATCATTCCGTATTCAAAACTTATAACTTACCTGGTGCATAAATTGATATTGATATAGAATCAATTGTAACGATAAAAAACAAATAAATAAATGTTACAAATCTATAATCTTATATTATTTATTTATGTTTTAATTTTCTTCCAACTGATTCGTCACCGGTTACCGTGGAGTAGGTAACCATGCAGAAATTCGAAGTGAACAGTTCTTTAATATTTAAATACGTACAATGTATGGAATGCTACAACTGTTGAACACGTCAAAGAATAAAGATTCTTCGCAGGATATATGGCCCGAAACGAGAAGGAGACAAATGGAGTATGCGAATAAATCAGGAGTGTTTATATGGCTCACCTATTGTTTTCTCCACCATTAAAAAAAGGTAGGTTAAGATGGCTGAGTCATGTGCACAGAATAAAAGGAAGCAGTATCTTCAAGATGATTAAGGTAGGGTACCCAAGAGAAAACAGAGAGGAAGGCCCCTTGCGCTTGCTGGAAGATATGGAATCAGACCTGAGGAGTGAGGATTCGGAGGAGGATGGCTGAGGACAAGATGGAGTGGAAAACTGTCACCAATAGAAGATGAAGTAATAATAAGGAATTTAAAGGTTAGGAAGGCCATGAAACACACAATAAATTTATATAAAATAATAGATGATTAAATTAAAAATTGGGACCAACGCTGATAAAACAAAATGAATTGTTTTGTTTTTTTAGCAAAGAGAAGAATTAACTGCAGTTAAAATTCAAAATAATAAAACCGTGAAAATAAACATTATAAACAAACAGTCTGTCAAGGAGTTACTTTGAAACACAGTTAAGATTTTCGGCACACTTAAAAAAAAAATGTAAGAAAGAAAACGTACTGGCTAAAGTATCTTATATACCTTCCACATACCTATCGACGCCTCCAAAGATTTTAATCTATAAAACGACAATAGGTCCGACCCCACATTGAATCTAAAGATTACGAACTGAAAAGAAAAATTACTACAATAGTTTCAGAATGGAACATTGCGGAGGCTACTTAAAGGAACGGCAACGCGACGCGTCCAGACGTCAAGACTTCACAAGAAATTAACAATACCAAAATTAAAGAATTTCATAAAACAAAGGAATGACGAACTATGTGAAGAGATAATTAAATATTTTAAGGAATAGTATCTTAAAAAAATGGTAAAAATATTTAACTTGTCGGCTTTGTTTATGCAATAAAACGATAAATTGTATTAGGGTATTTGGATGAAAAAATAATTTTGAGCGGCGATACAAGTCAAATGATAAAGAACTTATATAAGATTCAGACATCAATTTTGAATAACAAAAAATTATTCGTATTTAGCTAAAATCTTAAAATAACCATGCGTCTCGATGGTTTGGAGGGGAATGGGGGTGTGACCACAAGCGACCTCAGCATGACGTCTACGGCTGAAAAACACGATGCTGTCAAAGTGTTTACTTTATAAACATTCATTTTTAAAAGCTAATAAAATACATTTAAACTAAATAATTTTATCCAGAGAAGACAGGGTAAAAGAAAAACTTAAAGGCATTTCTTCCACAGAAGTTTTGATGCAGGAAACGACAGGATAAGGTAAGAAGTATAATATGTATGATCAACCTTATGAGAAAGGAGCTGACAGTCCTTGACGTAGCCCTCACGTAGCTAAGCGAATTACCTTTGAAAATGTACATCAGGAAAATTTGAGACTTAGAATATTTTTGTTGTTACTTAATCTTTATCAACGAAAAAAATTGAAAATTGCTGAAAGTACGCAATTAAATACAACAAGGCAGATGATTTCATTCTGGTATTTTTAATGATAGGACTTAAAAATGCTTTACGTTTTCTATTTATCTTTAATCATTACTTGGTTTATTTTTTTTTTCGCGCCGAAGTTTTGGTCAGGAAAGGCTTTGGTTTGTTTAAATCCCACGTGGATTCTACTGTAGCTATGGGTTACTGATGGAGGCAGATAGACCATTAAACGTTCCTATTGGCTAAGAAACGGAGGGCCAAAGCTGGATCATTTGTCCACTGTTCTGTCTATTCATGAATCCTCTGGACAGTCACTATAAATCCTTGTTCAGCTTTGTCCCCCCACCTTTAGCTCCATCACTCACCCTTGGCCGAAACAAAGGTGTCTTTTCTTCCATTCCTCCTTAGTCCGCTCGTTTTTTATCTCGCCCCGAACTTTTTTATTTCCACTGTTTTGACCCTTGTTCTACATTTCGTTTCGTTTATCGCTAACTTTGTACCTATATGGTGAAGTCAGGAACAATATATCGACAGCCACACTGGAGAAGCGTTTAAGGACAATTTCTTTGGAAAATAAGGTTTTAAGCATCTTGTCTTTGTCCATATACTGATCTTATAAAATAAAATCTAAGATGGTTCTTGTCTGTTTGGCCTTTTGTAAAAAACCTGTAATTCAAAAAACAGTAAATGTTGTTATAAACAACTGTAAGTTGCAGTGAAGGTTATAGAGATTGTGTCGTTACAGAAAACACGTAATGATATGCTCAATGAAAGGTAGTCATGTAAATATATAATGTATAAAGCGTTTTTTGCATAGATCACATTATCAGTTAGCTTTATTGATAGGCTAAAATTATTTTTTCTGCCAGCAATACTTACCATGGAACAAGGCGAAGCAAAAAAAAAAAGCAGTAAGTGGGAACATAATATTGAACGGCCTTCAAAACAATCGAAATCTCCAGCCATCTGCAAAATGAGCTTGACAGAAAAAAAAATTAAAAAAAAAAAAAAAGTCGCCGAATTCTAGATAGTGAGAGACAGAGAATTGACTTCATTAATTGAAAAATTTAACTAGCGACGAAAAAGTACCTCTATTTTCATCTTTTAAAATAAATGAATCTTCGAAATCGCAAGAAGCTCAGATCTACAGAAAATGATCTACACATCAGCAGGTTACATAGAATTTACCAAGATTTCTTAAATCAAACCATGTCCATATCAAGGTGAGTATGTTAAACACGATACTTTCATACACTATTCCATAATGGTGAGCATTCACTTCGTTTGAGCCGTGGGAGACAAAAAAATGAATAACCTATGTGATTAATGTTCCGTTAACTGGCGCATCAAAATTAATGAATCAAAATGCAAGCATGTAACTTTCACTCTTCGACGCAGATCCTGTCCACCAATCCTTTTTAATTCAATTCCTCTTCCCTACTCAGACACAGTCCGATACCTTGGCTTCCTTTTGGACAAAAGACTGACTTGGAACCCACATACCAGACTTAAAAGACAAGAGCTTAGCCGACGATTTGGTCAGCTATATAGACTACTAAACAGAACATCTCATCTCTCAACAGAAAACAAATTATTAATCTACAAGACCATACTGAAACCTATCTGGACCTACGGACTTGAACTGTGGGGGACAACTAAATCATCGAATATCAAACGCATCCAATCCTTCCAGTCCAAAGTCCTTCGAACAATAGTCAATGCTCCATATTATGTCACGAACAAGACCCTACACCATGACCTTAACATCCCATATGTCCATGACATCATCCCATCCAGATTCTCCAACTTTCACCAGAACCTCATTCATCATCCCAATCCTCTAGCGCAATCCCTATCCAGCTCCGAACATCCATACCATCCCCCTCGAAGGTTGAAACGGCAGTGGCCTCGAGATCTTTTGTAAATATGCCTTTGGAGTCCTGGCAATGGCCAGCTTCTCCACTCATGTCCTGAGCGTCTGTGGCTGTAGTGCCCTCTTTCAGTCTCCATTGGCTTCTAATACTAGTGATGCGGCTGGAAAAGTGGCGCTGGGATCTCCCGGAGTCTTGCTTCGCCTTCCACGTATGGGGGAAAAAGCCTGGCTCGGAGATTCTTGGGCGAATGTATATATTGTATATAGGTATGATTGTGTTTAGAAATTTTTATTTTTATTTAACTTCTTCACCAGTATTATTTATTTACTTATTATATTTATATTTATTTCTTTATTATTTGTATATACTGTATGAATGAGAACTTGTAGCTCTAATGCTTATAGCCCTCCAGCAGTGGCTGATTGTATTATTATTCAATAAACAGATTAAAAAGAAAAAAAAAATATTCCGTTACCATTCAAATGTTTTAGGAATTTTCATTTGAAGTATCGTTTCTCTACATTTGGGAAGTGCCGTAGTTCCTATCATGATTTGATCATTATTAACAAAGTTATAGCTGTTAGTAGAATAACACAGCTAATACATGTTTTTCAAAATAACTAAAAAGCTATAAGTTAGATGTGATGACTCTAAAAGATTATTTTGCCGAAATACGATAAAAAAAGTTACATAGAGCATTACATCTTTGTCTTAAGCCGGCAAACAAATTGAGCCGAAAATATAATGAGAATAGAACAAACATTAGGCAGTTTTTTTTCTCTTAAAAATTTTGCAGTTTGGCTGTTGATATAGGGAGGATTTAGTAGAAGCTAAAAAGTAATTACATGCATTATCAACTACGTAAAGATTAATGATATGAAAAAAAGATAAAGCATTGTTTTAACGCAAGTTGATATAATTTTTTGATGGCAATCTAATATAATTTTTTTTTTTTTATTTAAAATCCAGATAAGATTCTATACATTATCCTAGATAACAATAATTAGAAAAAAAAAAAAAAAAAAAAAAAAAATATATATATATATATATATATATATATATATATAATATATATATATATATATATATATATATATATATATATATATATATATATAACCAGTCTACAAAAATCCAGCATCTATAAAATGCTTTTTGATATTGATATGCTCAGCTCCATCTTAAGATGTAGGTCCAGATTTAGGTGCTGCAGTGGCACAGTAACACCGTACCTGACACAACCCTTGAGAACTCGCCTCATCAATTTATCAGGAAGGCCGATAGATAGTTCATTACAGCGTTAATTATATTCCGCCAACCCACTAATGCCTTTCAGAATCTGACACCATTAATTTTAATTATCGCATGAATTTATTGGTCGGGTAAGCTAAGGGCGGGTAAGGGGGGCTAAATGAAGCGAACTGATAGGTGCCCAGGGTGTCGTATTTTGCCAGCCCTATCCCTCCGGGCCCGGGCTATAATCCCCCCCCCCCGGTGTCCACCGCTTCAAGAATAATCCGATTACCGAAGACACCTAATTCCGATATATACCTGGTTATTACCTCAGGTTGGACTGGGACAGATTTATCTCAACAATGGGACATCCTTCTCTCGCCGGACGGATCTTATCAGCCCATAGGCGGCCCATAGTGGGCACAATAATAACCCTCTCTCTCCACCCTGAATAAACAGTAGGTGTTATTGTGAGCGCAGTTGGGATTTCAAATCTCACTCAATGAACGAATTCTGGTACAATGGAGTGAAATTGATATTATCTTTGTGGGCCATTTTTATTTATTTTTACCTCAATTAAACAAAAATATTGTACGAATGAGTAGCGATCACTTTTTATTTTGTTTTGGTTTTTTGATTGTTCATTTTATGTATATATGGTGTAGATGTGTTCTCGTATCATTATATTCATGTTCCAAGTGACAGATTGTTATATTTTATTTATTTTCCATTAAACTTGCCACTGCCTTATAACGCATCAAGCAAACGTGTTGGCGTTTATTCTATCTTCTTGTATTCTTGATACTATATTGTATAGCTTGTCAGCAGAAGATCTCTGGACCACTGTCCTTTTAGTCATCGTTAAGGCTCACTAGCTAACCGGGAGGAAGATAGAGATATAACGAGATATAACGAGTGGATTCGGATGATTAAGAGTAGGAGAATGAAATGTTGTGTACTTGTTGAGTATGTAGGATTTTACTTTTTGAATGTTCATGTCTGTGTATATGGTGAGATTTGAAATAAACCAAGGAGCATTGACAATTTTACGAAGCATTTTGGATTGTTTGGTTTGAATTTTGTTTAGAGAGGAACTAACAAGAGTTGACTTGCTGGCATTGATTTTAATTCTCCATTTGTAAAAGATTTTTTCAAGGTCGTGGGGGTGGTTTTGAAGGGTTATTGAAGCGATAGTGGGATTTTTGTGATAAGAAAGAATGGCCGTGTCGTCAGCAAAGCTATAGGGAATGGTGCTCAGGGATATAAGATGTGTAGATAGAAAAGAGAAGAGGGCTTAAAACACTACCTTGTGGTACACCCGTAAGAATGTTATATGATTAAAAAGAATATATATATATAAAAATAATTTGTCAAAATTAGTGTTACGAAACTAGAAGCATATAAGTCAATCCTTACGCTAGTGGGTGAACGTAAGTAGAGGCTTGAATTACTGGTTGGTAACTAAGAGCTTATGCTGATATAGGTCCCTGGTCATAAATGTTTTTGTGGTTATGAAAAGGCGAATGAGCTTGCGAGAAAAGGCGTGGTGCTCCCATTACAGCTTGTTAGGACCAGAACCATCAATTGAAATTTACAGCAGTCACCAGCGTAAGATTTCAAACGGTGTGGAAAGTCATAGAGAGGAGAGAATCAATTTATAGAGCCAGATGGCTACTTGGTCTGGAAAGAAGCCATTCAAAATCGAGTTTTTGAATAAAAAATGAGGCAAAATAGTTACTAATATTTGACAATTTTACTTGCTATATGTAAAGAATTGGGGTAAGCAATATACTTTTGCATTGAACTCTTCTAATTTTTCATTCAGACTTAGTTAGGTTTCTCATATCTAAAAAATTACAGTCAGATCTTTTTAGTTATAAGCTAATAGGTAACTGCAAGACTGTTACAAGAGTCTTGCGCAAGACCAAGACCTAGACCAAGCCTGAGTTTGCATGACCAAGACTCGTCTCGGTCTCGCATTTGGGGAATACTAGGCGTAACTGTAAAATTTTGTAAAAATGTTTCATCACATTTAATTTTCAGAAAGAAATGTTTAATCGAATGGATCTCATTGCATAATGTAAGCGAAATTATAACGTACAGAAGAATTTTATTACATACGTTCCTTTAACGTCTCATGCAAGACATAGTTGATTTGTCAGTTTAAATTAATAAAACTATGGATCAATACCTTCATTAAACATTAGTAATTTAACGTTAATAAATTTACCAAGATGATCAATACTTATCCGGTGAGCCACAACATTAATAGCCCATTATTACAAGCTCATCAGATTTTCCCGGAGACTTTGGGTATTCGGTAAACAATAAGAGAACCAATATAAAGTTTGTTGTTCTGGCTGAGTCTGCAATGTACGAGCTTCGCCTTATTGAATTTCATATCCAGCAACGGTAGAGAATTACATTTACATCAATTAGGTATAACGATGTAATCTATAAATTATTACTGTTCGTGACGCAGATGAAACCATAGAACGTAAAACGTAGCTTACAATTAAAATAATTTGCTTAAGGAAGTAATTAATTTATGAAAACGGTATACCTATGAATCGTTAGTTCAGAAGGTTCCTACATTAAAATATTAATATTCATTTGACTTAGAAATTGATATTTGAAATTTGAGACTTTGGACGAAGGGGATACTTCAATCAGTGGGTTGATATAAATTAATGCTATTTCAAAAGCAAAATTATAAACTGTCAATCGAGAGATAAGTTCTAGGAAAGAATAAAAAAAAAAAAAATTAGAACATAAAAAATATATCTAAAGTTATTAATTTTGATGATTAAGGTCGACGTTTTTTTAAATATACACAAGTTTATTGAATAATATTATAACCTGCCACATTGAAGGAAAACAAATATAAGGTCTACAATTTTTCATTTATACAGTATATATAGACATAAGATAACTTAATAAAAATAAAATAATAATATTTAATAATGATTTATTACTTGAAGGATTTTACAATGATAATGATAATAAATAATAAATAATAAGATAAGAGAAATAAAAATGTGCACTTAACTAATAAAATTGTTATTGGTCCGTCATAAAGTCACATTGGTGGCCAACATTGGTCAAAGCACTAATAATCCGTCACGAGTATCCGACTTGTGTGTTCAACGTCATTGAGCAATAATCGTCAAATATTGGAGACTAAAGGTTTGACCCAGACATTGACACAATATTTGCCAATGTATTTGGTCAGTATAAACCAGGATGTACTTTGGTGGTGTTTTTAGACCGACATATTAAAAATCTATTTCTAATTAATAAGTAAGCAGCACGAACAGGCGTGAAAAACTAATAAAATAAAGAGGAACTAATAAAGAGGAAGGAGATGGTCTGAGGTAGCGGACATAAAAAGACTAAAATAGTGAAAACAACATTTTGTTTTAAGTCAACGTTTCGACCCGACTTTGCAGGTCTTCTTCAGTGCTACAAAGCATATTAAAAAAATGTGGAAATTACATGATATTTATATAAAAATAATAAACAGTGTAAATCAACTTATTATTATTATTACATAAACATAAAATTAAATTTGCGATCTGAAAATTGTTTTGCAATGAGCAAATATTTTGGCAGCTTCACAGCATCCCATCACATACTCTGGTAATAGATCAGTTCAGGTCTCTTGGCCACCGCCTATGTAATCTTCGAGATGTGCTGCACTGATTTCTATTGCGTTTAAGGTTTTCTTTCAGAGGATTTATGTATATTTCTTTAACTGTATATTAATATTAAGAAAAGTATTAATATAAATATATATATTTCTTAATATTTCCCCAAGACCAGCAGCAACTACTGATCCAGAGAGACAAGTTCAAATCATCAAATCCCTTCGCTGATCTACCAACTGAGGTGGACGCTCAATGTCATAATACTACTCAAGCCAGTAAAGATGTGACGTTGAAACCATCACCTATCTACGTAAAATGTAAGGAGAAGAATGTATAACAGATGTAATTATAAAAATAATCCTATAAATCTCAAGGAATGATTGAAAGAAAAAAGAAAAATAATGGTCATAAAGGGAGTGTGAAGAAAACGAAAATAATAAGAAAAAATATATATGTGAATAATTAAATTACATTCTGGCATATAATAATATAGCGGTGGTATAGATAACGTAATCAGAATTAATTTATACATTTCCCCTTTTATTAAATTGATCAAAATATTTCTAATATTATTCAAGATAATTAATTGAGTGGATGAGTTATGTATAGGGGAAACATATATCAATATAAATATTTTTGTATATTTCATCAACATTTAATATTTCGTTCCCCTTACAAATTAAAATTTGATTAAAATATTTGCAATATTACTCTAGAGAATTAATCAAGTGGATGAGTTATTAAGATTGCCCTTCGAGCAGATTTTAGGAATATTAAATAAAATTTATACTAATTGACAATTAATTTCATTTTTGATGGAAGAAATATTTTCCCGAAATTTCTCTGTTTTATTATCAATTTCTAAATTGCCTGGTTCCTAAACATATATATATATATATATATATATATATATATATATATATATATATATATAATATATATTAAAAAAACATATTTTATCGGTTTATGATATTAAGAATTTGATTTACATCGCAAGGGTACACAACTTTGATTTTTTTTCACAATGGTGATGGTTGGTCAACATAAATATATTTAATGGCATACATGTCCGTTTATTTCTATAATTACAAACTTCATTTTTTTTTTATTTTTACAACATTTTTAAAAAAACATATATTACACAAATATTTAAATATAATGGGATTTGAGCAGGCAGGATTGTAAATGTTAAGAGCATTTTTCTCTTTTAAACTCACAAATGCTTTTTACCGAGTTAATGAAAATTCTGCTACTGCAAAGCCCTTTTAAAAGCACGTTGATAAAATATAAAAAAAAAGGGGAGGCTTTCATAAAGCCATGAAATTTATGAGCTACCGTTATAAATTACGTATGTCTGAAGGTCATCACATATTAATGAGGGTTTTTATCAGCCACAATTTCTTCTGTAATTTCCATTGGTCCATCCTAAATGTAGATATTTTGATGAAAAAAAAAAATTAAATAAGAAGCTTAAAGTTTTTCTTATAATTTACTAACCTAAGCAAGCGTCACGGCGGCATATCCTTATTAGTTATATATAATTATTATTTACCATGAAGAGTCTCCAAAAAAAAAAAAAAAAAAAAAAAAAAAAAAAAAAAAAAAAAAAAAAAAAAAAAAAAAAAAATTCTAGGTCTTAGAACATTTACAGAAGAGTAGAAGAGTACAGTAGTCTCAGAAATATTGTCCCATTACCGAAATTGTAATTGTAAATAGCAATTTATATATTTTTGTTAGACGCCTCGCCAAGAGATGTTATCCAAATATTAAATATTCATCTTTTTTATCATTTTAAATTTTATTAAATTCCCAACAAAGCAAAGTTTTTTTTGTTTTTTTTTATATTAATTTCAAAATCGCTTTATTTTTTTATGAGCTATATTATAGTATCTGCTGATTTCATTTCCTCATTTTTCTGTAGTCGCACTGCATTTTATCTGTTTTTCGTCAACAGTGATATTTTTGTTTGATTTATCTCTTTTTAGGGTACGGGGGAGTACTTTATTTCTGTTTTTCAGAAGTTTAAAAATATCTTAAAGTGTCCTAAAACTAAATACTTCATCATGTTGTTGACTCTTTTTAGAGTGGCTTGAAGTAACTTGATTTTGGATTAATTGACTTCCAATATGGCTTGTTGCCAACGGACTGGTGTTGAGAGTGGAGTTAGGGTACTGAGGGGTATTTTACTGCAACAACAAATATGTGGCGGTATTCTTATGAATTCCGGAACTGTCGCCAAGGAAGGAATCGGGTGGGGTGGCCGAACGGGCTAACGCATGTGCACAGCACCCGCCGTACACCGGCAACCAGATGAAAGTTTATTAGATAAAAATAATTAGTAATTCGAATACCGATGGCAGGAGGGCTTTTAACTCTGGCATCGATCCCCCGCTCTCACACCTGGGCCGGGAAGCCCCAGGGGGGAAAAAAACTTGTGTTATTCCTCCTTCATCTTTTCAAATGATGCGGAGCGCATAATTTTTCATAATATTGTGTCCTGAAACTTTTATAGGTGACAACGTCTTCCTTTATACATATTAGTGATGAACGGAACGTCATAGAGCAGGTCTTAAGATACTCTTGCAATTTTTTATTGTTATATAGAGGGAGATAAAAATAAAAGTCTATCTATTTCTATCTCATATTATATTGCATTAAATAAATTTCTTCACGAACTAATATATTCAAACTTTTTTTTTATTATTAAGAAATAATACATTTTACCTCACTTAAGAGCACTGAGCACTAAAGTTGAGTGAGGCACTTTCATATCATATATACAATACAACCAAATAAATAATATATATGTATATATATATATATATATATATATATATATATATATATATATATATCTACATGTATATGTATATATCTACATAACAAAGGAAAAATATAATAAAACCAAAGAAATGTAACTTGAAGTTAAAATAAAATATGAAGTAAATTTTAAATAAAATATAGAAATTCGTAGGGAAGAAAATATAAATAAAAAAATGAATTGATAAATAAAAAAAAATATAAAGAAAACCATCTATACTTAATTCAAATATTTACAATTAGCAGGGTGAGCTCCAAGTCCAGCGCTTTCCCACAGCCTTGTGAAGGAAAAGGCAAGAATCTAAGAGAACCCAGCACTTCTCTCTCAGGCGCATCATCGATTAGGATTAATCGCACAGGCCAATAGCAAAATAAATTAAAAATTATTTAATTTTGTTGATGGAAAATCAATTTTCCTTATGCATGAGAACATAAAAAAAATGTTTTTCTATATCTGAATAAAAAATATATATTCAGATACCTGACGTTTGAAAGTTTCATTAAGAGACGGTATGCTGTAGGACGCATTCCTTCCTGAAAATAAGCATAAAGGGTTCACTCCGCCAACGGAATTCACTAATAACATTCAGGCGGAGGGAGGAATGCTAGCGAGGAGAGGAAAATACTAGCGGTTGGATGTACCTCTGAGGTGTAGTTGCCAAAGAGATGGGGCTTCCTGATGAACCGTATAAGGGGCATTGCATCAGGGTTATCTCGCCTTGGAGGAGATGTGGAGGTTGTAAATTCGCTAACCAGCCAGCTGGGAAAGAGGGCTATACTACAACAGCCCTAGGTTTTTCCACACGGCAGTAATTCTAAGGGCTTAACTCTTCTGGCTTTTCCGCTTCAACGCCCATTATCGCCAGCTCCTCGGGAAATGATAGAGATTTCCGACGAGACGAGGAGCATGCTATGTAATGTTTCCTCGTATTTTTCATTAAAACATTTTTTTTAATCTTTCACCAGCGCTCTTACGATATAGTTCATTTTTCTGCTAACAACCTTGTTTCACCTTTAAGTATTATAAGAAATAATATAATTAACCGACAATTAAATAAATAGATTCATCATAATCTTTTAGTTATTAATTCATTATTTCTTGTCGTAAATTTTACATTATTTATGTTGTACTTTTAGTCTTCGATTGTGAGCAGAAACTGGAGATGTATTATGGTATATAATTAACTTGTGAATTGAGCACTCAGTTTACTAATTAGGAGAAAAAGTATGCTTTATGCACAAAAATATCCAATTTTTTTTTTCGCTTTACATTTTCATCTCCACTTGTTTACAACCAACAGAAATCCTGATGAAAGTTAGTTGTCAGGCATATGGAACGATACCACCCAGCAATACCTCATCCCTGGCCTGATTTTATTTAGGAAGGAAGTCGCTCATCCAGCGCCTTTTTTTAGTCTCCTCTTCGAATTGATGGGAATATCAGCTGAAGCCATATCTCTTATTAGTATGTCCAAGTAAATTGGTATGATTCCTTGGTAAAGGGCTATTCTGAGTTGATCAACTGTTGGCAGATGGAAGTAAGTAAGTAGGGTTTTGTTAGTCACGTACCAAGGTGCTTTAGTTGTGGGTCGTAATATTTTTCATTGGAAAATTTGAAGATTTTGTATGTGGGTCTTTTTAGTTATGCTGTATATCTATGTTGACTGTCAACAAACATGATTAAATAAGTAAATACATGTATCAAATTACTGTCTCAGTTGTAGTTTTGAAGATTTGAAAAAAAAAAGAGTAAAATAGTTTAAATTGTCCATTAAGGATCTTCTGTTTTGTTCCCCCATGTCCTTCTTCTGCCATAGGTATGTCCAAGATTGTGTACATTATCCATCTGAGGGATTTCGTTGTTTTCATTATAAATTTAAGGGTATTTCTTCGGAGGATAAATGTAATATATTTCGATTTGTTGTAGTTTAGTCTAATTTTCCACAATTTGTATCAGTCGTGTAATTTATGCAACGTTGGTAAGGCTTGTGTAGAATCTTGATATATTGTGAGAATTTCTGTATCGTCATCATAAGTCATCCTCTCTTGGTTTCCCCCACTTCGACTATGGCTGTATGTCTGTATGGCTGTATGTACGGTGGATTCTCGGGAGATTTCGAGGCCAAACTTAAACGCCTAATGAATTGCGCATTACGCTTTGTTTTCAGAATCTAAAGAGATACGGATATTACTCAGTATTACACCGAGTTGAAGCGGCTCTATCCATCCTATCCCCGTCAGTTCTTTCTAGCTACCTTTCTGTATCCCGGTTCATTATAACTCATCGACCCTCCTATATTTTTTACAGCTTACAATTTAAATACTCCATCCAATCCCTTCCCACCAGATCTCGTATTTCCAACCTCTATCCCCCTCCTCACTGAGCTGCTGAGTTTGAAAAATCATTTGAAATTCAAGCCGCCTCCTTATGCAATTCAAATTGCATCCCTGCTGACATTCGACACTCACAATCAGTTTCCTCTTTCAAACCTCTCCTCTTTAAACACCTACTCCTTTCTCAATTCGCCTCATTACGAAATATACCTAAGAGAGCTGTCTAAGTACCCCCAGAAAATATTTTTGTTATTTTAGTTTTCTCTGTATTATACACTTTACACTTTTCATGTATTTTTATCTCTCTCATTCTGTATTTTTACTTTTAAATGATCAATATTGTAAATATTTGCTCTATTTATGACCATATATACATGTATTCAGTACTTATAATTTGTTTCAAAGGGACAAAAGTCCCAGAATAATAAATTATATTTTCATTTCATTTCATAAGGAGCAGTCAAAGTCTCATTCTTAATAGATATGTCCTAAGTGTATACAAGATATAGTAGGGAAACCAGATAGTAAACCTTGGTGATACTATTGTGTTACTGAAAATAAATATTATAAAAAATAAATACAAGGCTTATTTATAAATTGTAAAGAAATTCGTTAAAGAAGTAGGATTATAATTTCAAGAAGTGTGTACTCATGGTTCATCTAGAATAACATTTCGGTTATCCGTTTTGTCGGAAACTGTATAAACCGTTACTCTAGGAGAGCGAAAACCCTTTAACAAAACTCGAGAGTTATTAGTAGAAGAAATGACAGAACGACATCGGAACTGATCTGCATAATAGCGGCTACAACGGTCACCAGGTGTCGAGCTACATAATTCCAGGCTCTGATAACATGGTAGGGATTTCAGCCGCTGTGTTTATTATAGGTCAGGTTTGGTAATTATTGATTCGGGGGCGTAAGTGTACCTCATTGTCCTACGGGGTGCTACACCATATGGGCGGAATCCAACGTCACGATCCTCGCCATTTCGGTTAACTAAATCCCAACTCCATCTGTTACGAGTCGGAAGTTTTTTGTTAAACACGCAGATAATCGAACCATTTAAAAACCTTTGAAATCATTATAATTAAGCGCACTAATACAACATATTTTTTGTAAAAAAAAATATTACGAAGAATAAAAATGTCAATCCCTAAGGGGCCCCATACACGGTCAATATCATTGAAGCAATATAATTATAGGCAATATATTGAAGGTACGCCTCATACGGGTCAATTATATTGAGTCAATATTATATCAGTTAGAATCTTGCTTCCGCTAAACAAGGAGGTTTCCAAATACATAATATTTCTTCTTTTTTTTTGTGGAAATTAATAAGAATAATTTCCTATTAATTTAGCATTAATTACTTCCTATTGCCTTGACTTTAGCATTAAAAACAAAGAAAAGTGTTCTTTGTAATGTTTATTTTGTTCCTCGATATTAAAACGTTTCTGGTTTCCTATTCGGTTCTGTCCTTGTTTACTAATTATTTAATATTTAAAAGAAATTTTAGAAATGAAAAAAACAAAACCGTATCAAATTTTGAAATAAAAAGTATTATAGATCCAGCCAAAAATATTGCCATTTTATTTTTTTTTAATTATTCGGAGGGAGTAGGGTTAATCGCACTCCAAAAAAATTAAAAAAAGTGTCACCCACCTACTGAAAAATATATCCGTTTTATCTTTTAAAAAAATATAGGAGGGAGGTTACCCTACCCCCCTAATAAAAAAATAAATAAACGATAGTAAAACGAAGTATCACTCACCTACTGAAATATATATCCTTTTTATCTTTTAAAAAAATCGTAAGAAGAGTTAATCCTCCTCCATCCGCCCCTACCAAAAAAAAATAAAGTAAAAAAGTATAACCCCTCCCCCTATTCAAACATATTGCCAAGAGGGTCACCGGTATTTTTTTTATATTATATTTTATTATATTATTGTTTTACTTAGAGAAGAAATATGTTTATTCTATAATTACAGGAATGACAGATATATATAATAATGTTATAGGACTTAAAATGATACCTCTTTAGTAGGCAAATATAACTTCCTTATCTCGGGTCGCTTGGCAATTATAAATTACACCAATTTACTGCTGCCCATTTTATTATTTAAAACTTATAGTGAACTAAATAGTTAACATATGTTTGTTTATTACTATTTTTGTTATATTTTAATTTATTTTATTATGTCTGCATAATAAGTGCTCAGAAGTATGGAGTCAGTTTTGTAATTTAATGTTGATTTGCTATTTTTGGAGATGTGAATGGTCTCCAGTAAAATTGCCAACTACATCAGTAAAACAAGAAACATCCCAAATAAAGTATAAATAATATGAAATTCAACTCTTCCTTTATATATATATATATATATATATATATATATATATATATATATATATATATATATATATATATATATATCATGATTCTTCATTCGTAGTGGTTCGGGAAGCCTCTCGTCGACAGTTTTATATCAACGAACTTGAACATTAATTTTGAATTTACATTAAAAAATATCATTAATCTGATAGAAATCAGTTCTGTATAGTCTGCTGAGAAGTCACATAATGGAATGGTTGATAATTTATAAATAAGGAAGCAAGAATACAAAAGTAATTTCCAAGGAAGCAGCTCTGTAGAATAACGTGTACCACATTAGTTAAATATATATTATAAACTAACAACTAAATAATGTTTTCTATTAACAACAAAAAATAATTCAATAATTTTAAACTATAGAAGAATTACGAACTCAAAAAAATAAAAACGACATTAATATATAAATTTATAAATTATACCACGGGATTTTTTAAAGATATACACATTTTTTTTTATTGCTCACACCTCAATCTCAGCTAACAAATGAAACCGACACCAAAAGGTATAAAAAGACAACAATATTAAACAATATGCCTAAGCAAAAAAAAGTTTCAAAAACACGCGGTATATATTTTTATTGTTCTATCAAAATATTCAGATAATATCATGAAGACAATGGAGTTGATAAGTACCGGCAAACAGACTGGGGATTCCGACAGCTTATCTCTAACAGTTTTCAGCCCAGCTATTTGAATAAGGGCTTTATTGTTTGATATAAGCGATATAATTAGGTAATCCACTCTCATTGGTTGTACAAGCACATAATCTGTATTCCGATCAAATACTCTAAATATCAAAACTTGTGCGTGATAAAGGAGAGGCTTTTCAACACATTTGACTCAATTTTCCATTGTATATCATTACCGATACCAAATTAAATATTTTGAATATTTATATATATTTAAGCATATAAATAATATTTGGTATAATTATCGTTTAAAAAAATAGGTAATTAATTATTGAAATATTTTTAAAATCTTCGAGATCTGAGGTCTAAACATTTTTAATAAAAAACATCTATATAATCTAAATAAATTAACACAACAGGTTTAATGTCACTACTAATCAGTGGAACAATGCAAATCATACTATTTTATAGAAAAGGAAAAATAAATAGAATTATAATTATATAATTTACACTAAAGTAAGAATGAGACAGTTTCAGTGTGGAAAAGGAAAGCTACAATCCATAAAATTCTCTCTAACAGTCGCTGATAACTCATCTTGCCAGTTGCCAGCGACTGAGACCTCCAACGCAATATATACATTCTCCAAGAAGCAATAACCGCAATAAATATTAAAATAAACGCGGGAAAGATCAGATGTAACTGAACAGGAACGAAACCTTGCCTCATTGAGTATGGACTTTAAGAAGAATGCCTGAAGAGAGATTGTCAAGGAAGGTTTACTTTTCGAAAATTGGCGCAATAGGAGGAAAAGGCCGACCTAGAAATACTTGAAATGAGAAAATAAGAGTCGATTATGGGATATAGTTTGCAGTTTGCAGATAATGCACTTAAGAAAAATATGGAGGATGACATAGACACCTTTTAGGTTAAGGTAACAAATTGTTTTACAGTAAACTCCTAAATAAAAATACAAAATATACTGATATATTTACAGCCAAATTATCAAATGATGGGTTAAAATTGAAATATTTTAATATTTTATTGAAATAAATGTTGTTTTTGATATTTTAGGCGCAAAACGTCTAGGTCATCAACGCCTTATCCATGAAAAAAATATTATTAAATTTCTTTGGTTTTTTTTTTTTTGATAAAAGAGAGGTCACCAAAAATAAAAAAAAAATGGTCGTTAATAAATTGACGTTCCCCCTATTTTTTCGCACCCTTTCGAACCGTGAAACCTCATTTCGAACCCAATCCACTGAAATGCGCTACTTTCATGTAAAGCAGAAGGGAAGGAAAGGTTCGGTCAAGACTATACCAGAGAATCAAATGCTATGGTGGTTTGAACATCTCCCCAAGAAAGAACCGCTAGGAAACCTTGCAACGAGACACGCATGGAAGGAGGGAAATCTAGAGGAAGACTGTGCATCTCTTCAGAGGATAGTGTCCAGGAAGCTTCCAGAAGGCGAGGTATAGTTTTTAACAGAAGAGAGTTGGCAAGAGAGACATCTCGTCCATTCTTCACAAACAGTAACCCGATGGTGATGGCGATGATGGCGTGATAAAATTATTTTTCCAAAATTTTGGTGGCACCACAAAACAGTGGCACCGTTGGTCTCTCGGAGGAGTCTATATATATGTACTTTAAGTAAGAATGTACATACTGTTATTCATATCATTGTTTTTTTTAAACTTTCATCATAGAGAAACAATGCATTATGTGTCAACTAAGTGCAATTACTCTCAGGATGCATGAGCACATACACACCATATTTAAAGAAAATATGAATAAATGAATTAAATAATTCCGATTTAATAGTTAGAAATAAGAACAAAATAACTTAGCTTAAAGAAAAAAAAAAACTTCAAACATTAAAAAATAAATATCCTGAACACAAGACCTTATCTTAATTTTTTTTATTCTTAAACGTTTTCTATTCATAATAGTATAAAAATTAAATAAATAAAAAATATTAATTCGATCCCTAGTTGTAAAGCAAAATGTTAGTGGATGCGTTGACCTGCCTGAAGCGGGATGAGACAGGGGGAGTTGGTATATGTAGGGGCTGTCAGAGTCCATGACTGCTTCAGACGTTGAGCTCCGAATCTGTTTCTGATAGGCCATCTTCTATATATTTGTTCAATAATTAAGTCGGAAATTCAGAAGATAGGTATAGTATTTAAAATGATTAAATAATATAAGTATTTATATACCTATACATACATTTAAAAATCATCACATTAAAAATCACGGAATTCATTAGAAGCGATATGTGGCCGGCACAAAATATTTCAGTTTCAACAAATGAATTTAACACTCGTTAATTACTTATTTTACTCGAATGCACCATAAAGGAGTTACAAGCCCAAAACAAAAAAATTTTTTTTTAAAACAAGTTTTTTTTGGTACTACGAATTCTGCAGCGGAAGTAGTCCGTGATACAGACTTTTTATCTTAACTTTATGATCTAACTTTTTATCAAATTATTAAAATCAGTATAAAAATTGGGGAATAGTTTCATCTCATAGTAACCTACTATTTGTATCTAAATTAATTAACTTAATGCGTTTCTAAAAACTCATAAATAATCGGGAGATAAAATGATCACAATATCGAGAGGTGGCCTACAAAAATATTGGACCTATTGGATTGATGGAGTGTGATTTTGGTAATTAAAACTTAAAAGGCGCTATTACAGTATTTTATGTAATTGGTTGAACCTTATGTTGAATTCTCGTCTTTTAAATAATGTATCAGGTGAGGCAATTGTTATGTCCCCGCATACCAGATGTGCACAGGAAGGTGTATCATGGAGCAAGTGGCGCCTTCAAAATTTTGAGGGGCGCATAATTCGACAGGATTATGAATATTCTAAATGAAAATATTCAAACCAAAAGACATGAGGAGGCATGGGGCAGTCTGCAGAATGTGTAATTATTTAGAATGTACGATTTTTTAAATTCTACTTTTGCTTGCACTGTTTTTAAGAAGAGTAGAGCAACAAAATATTTTGGGAGAAGTAGGGAAAGGATAGTGCGCCATAGACCTTGGGCACTCCTGCCAAATACAACTATACTATACAAAAAACTATGTCGGTAGGATCAGGTAAGGCCTCAAACAGGTAAGGCCAATTTTTTTTTTATTTATTTTTTTTTTATCAGTGCATTATTTATTTTTATTTATTATAAATAGATTGTGAGTGTGCTCTCTGAACACTATTATAAATGTCCCTCATTATGCCAGAATGTAATATTTCTGAATAAATATATTTTTTTAAAAATCAGTGCACAATTGGGTTTTCTTTGGTAGCTTATTAATATTACGAAAAATAACCTAGAATGACGTAAATAAAATTAATATAATGGAAATGCGATAAACTGTCCCAAAATAAAAGTTATGTTAAAATATAATGAGTAACATTCAGCAATTCTATTGAAATTGTACAGAGCGAAATTATCAAGACTAATAAAGTGAGTTTCTAAAAAGGAAAAAAGTAAAAAAGGCCCTTTGGAATTTCGCCGAAACCTTAATTGGTCATTAAAAAAAGGAAATGTAGACTTTTTAACGCAAGGGAAGGTATATTTCCTCCACAAATTCAAAATTTCTGTAAATATTTTTTTAATGTATTTTTTGTTCATTTATTGGATTTGTTAATTAATTATTATATTGGAAACTATAAAAAATAATTTTAATTAACCTACTCAAGTGTAGATATACTTATAAAATGATAATAAATGAATTACATTTTTTTTTTAATTTATTTATATGATATTTACAACTGTATACAAAAAATACATCTGGTAAATTCGCAAATGGATATAAAGACATGAAACACACGTTGAGAAACTACCCATTGGTAGCACTTTAATAATATGTCTATATTAGGAGATCACGTGGCCATCTTCTTTTCAGACGCCTCGGAGGATTATTAGGAATTGAATAGGAAGCAAGGTTAGAAACAAGAGGGTTGGGATGGTTATGAAGTTTATTATGGAAGGATAGATATCTGGATTGGGCCAAATCTGATACATAAGGAACATTAAGGTCATTATGGATGATTTTATTTGTAACAAAGTAAGGAGCGTTGAGGATTTTACGAATGATTTTGGATTGTAAGGATTGGATGCGAGAGGAATTTGAAGGTTTGGTGGAGCCCCATAGCTCAACTCCGTAAGTCCAAATAGGCCTTATTAAGGTCATGTATATTAGTCTTTTAAAGTTAATTGGAAGGTTAGAGCGTTTGTCTAGTAAGTGTTGAAGTAGTCGGAAACGTCGAGCTGTTTCTTGTCGTTTCAGTCTGGTATGAGGATTCCAAGTTAGACGTTTGTCCTGGTGGAGTCCAAGGTAACTAATTAAAATTAAAACCTAAAGTGGTGGGGAAATGTTTGATAGTATTTCTTATAAAAGAATTTGGTTTGGGATCGAAATCATTATAAGTACACAACAAATATATTTATTTCCTTCGTGCCGATTTTTTCGTCCTTCATCAGGACTAATACAAAATACCACATAACAAAAAAAAAAATAGAAAATGATAAGCTAGGTATTTGTAAAAGTGATTAGACTAACAAATGATGTAAGTGGTTTGATTTAACGTTAATAAATATTTTAAACGAAAAATATATGATATATAAATTTAAAACATAATAAAGTAAAGATAATAAAGTGATTTTCCCGTTATTTTATCATTGCTTACTTTTTTATTTTTTAATGTTGCTTTTTAAATATATAAAACATTTATTTTCCTTTTTTAAATTAAGGCCATATCCAGCAACATTTTATTTCTTTTATATTATATTAACAACGTTTCGGGTAACACTAGGGTCATTTTCAAGTCTGAAAATTTTTGTTATAATTAAAATTGTCCTTATTTGAGCCATTGTAATATTTCTTAATAAACAAATTCTAAAAAAATAGTAAATTACATACACAATTAAAAGATTAATATTCTTTTGCATAATGAGTTAATCTTCTGATTATTTCGAACATTTACGCTTCGTATCAATTGCCAATACTTTTTTAATTGCCCATCATATACGTACTCTTTACGCACTTATAAGAATTTCATTTTTACCTAGCGAGTCCTTCACTTTCATTTTCCTTAATCAGAGAAGAATTAAATTGTCCTAATATTTTGGGGATTCCCCTTCGTGGACTTCATGGAGGGGACGTTAAAAGGGAGAGATTTTTTTATATTTTACATCTCATATATTTATTACTGTTAACTTTAAAACTACTTACAAATTCCAATCTTTTTTTTTTTTTGTTTGTTTACATATACCTATCTAATTATTTATTCAGTATTGATTTGTTATTTGGTCTTTTCTTAGCCCCGATGAAGGCCTGAAACATATGCCGAAACGTTATGATTACAATCCCGAACCAACTTCTCTCATTAAATCTAAAATTTATAATGTAAATTATAACATCAATATTGTTTTGTAACAATATATTTCATACTGTAAATTTTAAGGTAACACGTAAGAAAATAATCACGCTAACACGAAATAATTACGAAAGACTGCTACATAGAATTTTTTAAGTATATATTACATAAATTGACGAAGAGATACCATTCAGGAGAAGGGTTTTCCCCTATCGCCTATAAATATCAATGCCTTCGAGAACAGACCTCCTCATATTTACCTCCATATAGGCCATTATCGAATCTAGCCAGGCTCTTCCTTTATTTCTCCATATGCTAGGCAATATATCATATTATACACACATCACCTGAGCGGATTTATCATTGTCTTGAGCACACGAGCACCCTCCAGCCGAGATTATTGCTATGGGCGTTCTTGATATTAGATATTATCAAAACGGTAACCTTTTCAGGCGAAAAAGAATTCTAGATTCAAACTATTAGAGCAACAAAACGAAAAAAAAACGCATGACTATAAATTTATATAGGTTAGCTAATTCATGGTAAAATTATTCGACAAAATATTGTATTTTTTTTTGTTATTATCTTTCGTTCGTTATGATTTGCCTTAATCAAATATAATGTGCAAAAACACTTTTATTTCACACATTAATTATTTAGTGTTAATTAATTATACATAATTTGCTCACTACGTATAGATCATCAATTAATTGGGAAAAAAGGAAATTTTTTTCCCTTTTGGATAATTTTTATCTTCTTTTTTTATTTACTTATAGTTGTATTTGTTTTTGCGCAATTAAGCCTTCATATCCTTCATAAATATATGTGCATAGGGAATAAAAATAACAGTAATTTAGTAAAAGATAAGAGATAAGCCCCTTCAACGATATATATAAGATTTATATGAAACACAAATATACATAAAATTAAAAAATACAACTCATCTTTTTACTAGTAAAAGGATTCTAAAGTGAACGGAAAAATTTACCAGATCACAAGAAAATTGAACTTGAAGAGCGTGCACGTTTTTCTTTTTTTTTTTTTTTACTTTTCAGTAGACAAAACCCATTGAAATAATTATTTTCTCTTAAGTAAAATAATAATCGTAAACAGATATAAACAAATTTAATAAAAATAATAATAATATTAAAGCTAAATCGGGGAACCACTGAATGTGACCCTTGCTGTTCCCACATCGTACCACTAACAATTCTATGCTCCTCTTAATGCAATGATCGAGCGCTCGCTGAATGAAACAGCATTAGCGGGTTTTGCCCCCCTCTTCATTTCTAAAACCAAACATCTGCTATGTTTTGGGATAAATATTATTCGGGATGCTACTGGATAATTATATAAGATAATTACCCAGATATATTTAATAAAAATTGGTAATAAAACAAATTAGTTATTAACTGATAGGATAAATGTATCATCGGCATAAGTGATAATGACATTGTTGGGATCGGTTGGGATGTCAGATGTATAAACTGTGTAAAGGATACGACCTAGAATACTTCTGGAAATATATTCAACAAATATTTCGTCCGACTCTCTAAAAGAATCTTATGCATATTTGAACAATAAAAAAATCAAAAAAAAAATCTGTACCACTACAACTCATGAAGGGTCATGGATTCAGTACTATTTGGGAAAAGCATTGTTTCTAGGTCAACGGTTGTGCAAGGAGGTGATTTGATCGAGATCATGCTCAACTGCCAGGTTTTCCCCCTTAATTAATTCTTTAATTAAGGGTACAAACTTTATGTGTCAGGAAGACTCCTGAACCAGGATCGTCCCACAGCCAATGAAACAGATAAATAAATTTTCTGCCATGAGCCGGGGTTCGAACCTGAGACCTTTAGCATTGGAAGTTCAGTACCCTACCACTGAGCTACCCCATTCCCTTACTTTCAACAATAATAATCTGAACTAATTTAAAAATATATATATATAGAAATAATTACTTACTGTAAACGATCATCATTTTGGCTTCGGTAGCCTCGTTGGACGACGAAGAGACGTCGCACCTGTAAAGCCCCGATAGTTCCTTGCTCGGAGTCTCAAACTTCACAGCTCTGTACATCTTCTCTGGATCTTCGCTAATCTTGAAATCTTTATTCACGCTCTTCTTGAAGACTCCTAAGACTGTCGGTTTCCTTCCTACTATCCATTGATAAATAGGATTCGGATGGTTGTTGAAGTACCACTTGACAACGAGTCCTTCGTTATCTAAACCTTCCTCTAGGTCGTAGTCACAGTCGAGGATGATGGGTGTATTGCTGTTGCTGGCGACAGCAGCAGGGACAGAGAGGTTCTTAATAACCACACCTTCGCTCCCTGAAAAATAACGCTTTAATTACAATCATAAAAAATAAATAGATAAATAAATATAACCATAATAAAAATGCCAAGATTGGATATACGAATAAATAAGTTTTAAACTGGCATGACTTAAAATTTGTTTTGAAAAAAAAATCGCAATATCAATAAAAATTATATTAAAAAATTCAATAGTATGATCATAAAAAATGTCTTAAATTACCTTTTGGTTAATTATTTTCAATAATTAACTGTTGTAATCGACCAAGTTTCTTTCAAAGCCCAGAATCTAAAGTTCACATTTTACAATACGCAAAGACCTAAAATACTAATTTTTTTAAAACTTATTTATTGAAAAGTATTACAATCTGTCTCTAGGACATTTATAATAGAGTTCACAGATCACATTCACCCTCTATGTAAAATACTAATAAAAACATTTGTCTGGAATTTTTCTCCCAAACAGTAGGATCTGTTTTGTTTTGAAATTTGGTATCGATGTCAGAGTTCGTCAGAGGATGATCCCAAAACTGGAGATTCCCACCCTTAGACCTATGTTGATAAATATTATAATAAAAAACGGGTGTAATTTTACCTTAGAAGTCTTATAAATTTATGTGTATCACATACTTCCCCCAAAAGAATCTACTTATTTATTAGTTATATATATTCCTGGCTCACAATAAATTTGCCATCTTCCTCGGTATTCAGCAAATATGATATAAAGGAGAAGAAATGATAGCATAAAAAAAAAACTTAAAAATTATGAATAATTTTATTTGTTAACTCAATTATCCATATTTAAAAGATAATGAAATTGCCCAAAAAACATCATCTAAATCGGACTGCTTGGACCATATCATCACATATGGTAATGATATCCTGATACAAGACGATCTCTTTTTTTTTTTTTACGGATTTTATATTTTGATCAAACATAAATTAAAATAAAATGTCTATAATAAAAAAGAAAGCAATTTGTTATTTATTTTTTCGGAGAACTGGAAAGGAAAGTAGAGCGACACGACACTCATATTTGATTAATAACAATTTAAGAATAATAAAACCTTGTTTAATAATTTCAAATTTAGAATTGCCGGTTACTTTTAAATGGAAGCATGAAATATTTAAATTGCTGTTTAACAGATTTAATATAGTCAATTCCCGGATTTTTCCTGTGATATATTTGTTAATCCTTTCTTTCAGTAACATTTGGTGCACGGTGATATCTAAAAGTAGAACTGGACTTCATAGTCGCACTTTCACATTCTAGTAAACTTTACTGCTTCACAGTTATAGACATAATGAATCTTCGGATGTGTTTTTTTTTGGATGAGGGTAAACGTCCTCTTTGAGTACTGTTAAACATTTCTTACTAGGCTGATTTGGAAAAATTGAAAAAAAAAAATATAATAAAATACAAATAAAAAAGGTATTGAAACAACGACTCTTGTTGTAGTGGACCATATTTTTGTTATAAGTGCGTTTAACATAGAGTTAACTCTAACATAATCTATTTAACTTTTAAAAAAATGCATTTTTTTAATATTAATAGCGAGAAAAAATACGTAAAATTTACATATTACATACAAAATAAACCGCTTATTTCTTATTGTTTGAATTACATTTTCATAGCGTACTATTTTAAATAACATTTAAATTTCTGAACTAAGCTCGAAATTGCTCTTTCCAATGTAATTTTCCTTAATGAATTTTGCAGTCTGTCCTATTTGAGAAACCAACATAGCAAATAGGATCAAACAGAACAAACAGATGTTGTTCTTTCCCACCCACATCCTGAAAAAAACAAAACATGAAAGAATATTCCGTTTAACATCCGATTTAAATTGAGAGAACAAATGCGATGTGAAAACGAAGTTTGCTTGTTTGAATTCGGTTCCCTTGAATGAACTCCTTCCCCCCATACCATCGATATTCCCTTTAATGTAATCCACTTTACTCCAGAATTAAAAAAAAATAAAAGGGAAAATATAATACCACTGTGGTCTCAGAGTGCCGGATCGATCCGAATGTGTAATAATAGAAAGAGACCGATACAGGATTCGGACGATGGGGTATCGAGCAAAGGAGAATCTCGTAAATGAGGTATGAGAGTTGTCCAAGGAGGGCTCATTCCAAATGGACTGCTAAAAGTTCAATGGACACGCTCATCCTCAAAAGGACCAGGCGATAATTACGAAATGAGCGGGTCTAGGAGAATACTACTGCCTCGGTGGCAACATCACATTTTCATGGCTCAATTTAGTTAGAGATTGCTTCTGTTCCGTTCTAAAACTTTAATAATGCAAACCCCAATTTTCTTCGCCGTAGCTTAGCACAAACATCTCTATTGATTAGCTTCACTTAGACTTTGTGAGCGAACACAAAATAAAACCAACCAAAAATGGTATGAATGTTTCAAAGTGTATGGATTACAAAAAATGAACTGTCAATAAAATGGATTAGACCAGGGATTTCAAACTACTGGCTTAAAAGCAGCTCCAGTTTGGCCCGCGAAGGTTTCTGTTATTACATAGCAAAATTATTCATTAATTAGTTAATCATCAAGATCAGCACCCGGGGGGGAGGGGAGGGGGTGCGGTCAAATAAATACTAAATTATAGAAATAGCATTATTTAATTTTTTTGCCGACATTTCGACCCACTTTGCAGGTCTTCATTAGGGCGTCGGATGTAGCATTGCAGGAGGCAGTTGAAACACTGAAACGTCGGCAAAAAAATTAAATAATATTATTTCTATAATTTAGTATTTATTTGTCCTCACCCCCCGATCAACTCCTTCTCATAAAAATATAAAATTCAGTAAATCATTCATACATTTTTTGTAGACAGTTCATTTTACTGCTGTAGTGTCATTTATAGAGCAGGATATTTATTTTCAACGCAAGTCATGACCCGCGGGACATACAAGATCTTAATGTGGCCTGCGGACCAAAAAATTTGAAGACCTCTGGATTAGAGTATGAATTTTCGAAGGGGGGAGGATTAAGTCGTGTAATGATTGCATAGGTTAAAGAAGTTTTATTCAACACAGATTTTCTAAACTGATATCAGACATACAGTAGGCAAACGATTTTGGGCGGGGTGACCGAATGGGATAACGCGTGTGCACAGCACCGCGAGTTGCCCGGAAACCAGGTAACGAGAGTACTGAGATATTAAACATTAAAAACGTACGAGCTCGCGTCTCGGTGGCAGAAGGGATTTATCCTTAAAAGGTAGACGATTTATCCTTTGATTATTTTTTCATTTACTTACCAAATAATCAGCCCTATTTTTTCACCGAAAAAATCGTTAATTGGAAATGGGCTTTAACTTGAGAAAAACATTGATTATGATACCAGGATTAAGAAGTATGGATAGAATAAAAAAAAAAAAAAAAATGAAATGAAAAAGGACGCTAATAAAACAATATATATATATATATATATATATATATATATATATATATATATATATATATATATATATAGAGAGAGAGAGAGAGAGAGAGAGAGAGAGAGAGAGAGAGAGAAATAGATAGATATATAGATAGAAAATAACTTTATTCTGGGAAGGATTCCCTTAAGAATAACAGAATGTTACAGAAAAAAAGAATAACATCTGACCAGAAAAACTATAACATTGAAAAATAGCTGTATTAAAAGTCTTAAGTAAACGAACTATAAATCAATAATAAAACCAATGAGACTGTTCACAAAATATTACAATTATATACAATAAAAATAACAAATTTAACAAACCATGGAACAAAATAATCGCTGATTAGCTATAAATATAACAGAATATAATAAACAAAAAAACAACAGCAGTAGAATACAAAATAAGGTCAAATTTCATCTCTGCGTGTGTATTTATTTATTTGTTTCAAAATTTAACAGATTTGTTACTGTATTTAAATTATTTTTTTCATTTTCATTTAATGTTCAATTTACTTTTTTTCTTTCTTTTTTTTAAAATTGGCTATAAAAAAATATGAAATTCATATCATCGATATACATTCTGTACTGAGATAAGATAATACTGAGAGTATGAGCCCACTTTTTAGCAAATATTGGAAATACCGAATACGTGTGGCTGTTGGAGCAGAGGCGGAGGAACTGCCTTAGCTCTAATAACTAGGGCCTTGACGGATGGGGGAATACGAGAACACGCTAGCTCTTTATGGTCTTCATAAAACTAACTTTAGGGCGGCATTATTCCTCGTTACAGTCGGGTACTTTAAATAACACTTAGTCCGATTAAATGGGAGATGAGATAGTATTCAATAAGCGTCTTCCGCCGATAGAGCTAAAAATAGAAAGAACGTTGAAGTTTATGTACATCAGGGTCTGTTGCGAATATGAAAGAGAAAATAAAATAATAAATATCAAATTATATTTCATAAAGCCAAAAGTACGCCAATAATGTTTTTATTTTCATTCCGTATTTTGTAATGGTGACGTTTCGGCTCATTGAACCATTTTCAAATCATTTACTATATTAATAACTGTGTATTTCAATTTCTTTCAAATTCGTAAACGACTCTGAAAGGACGCAGAAGGACGAACGTTGGAAGAAATTGAAATATACAGTTATTGTTAGGTTATAATTTGAAAAATCCAAACCACACAGCCTTATGTATCCCAAAAAGCAGACAAAGAAAAAACAAACCTATCAGCGTATCGCCAATTCAGGAATCACCAGGACAGAAGAGAACAGCTAATTGAACATCACTCCATGACATTCAATCGCAAACTGAAAGTAAGATATGGCAATACAGCAAAGGAAGGTTACAATCAAACTGATCAGAGAAAATGAACAACTGGTAAAAATTATGCAATATCTATCGAAAAATCATAAATATGTAACATAAGAAAAATAAAAATATAAAATAATTTAAAAATAATTATACATATGACAAAAAGCACATCAAAAGAAAGTTATTACAAAAAACTGTTGATGACGCAAGCGAAGACAAAATATGAGAACAAACCAGCTTCATATTTTAGAATTATCTCAGATGCTCAACGTTTCCAAATAAAAGTTATTGAATTCTCTTCTGTCAGTCCTGTAGTTCACAGGACTTCTCTGTGCTTTTCATAGCCTCAAATATCTCTCTCTCTCTCTTAGAACTATTCTTCTCTTTATGCAGCACTCAGACGTTACCAAAAACAAATACACGATATCACTAATTTATATTAATATACATTTATTAATAGTTGTATACTTGAAAATGATTCAATGAGCCGTCAATTAATTAATTACCACTTCAGTTAATTTTTTGATATTAAGTAAAGTAGTAATTAAATTCTTTGGTACTAAAAATAGGACAGTATTTGAGTAAAATACTTGGTACTAAGAATTGCATTTTCCCATCTCAGCACGCAGCTAAAGTAAGTCGGCTGGAGCAGACAAAATGAAGTGTTTTTGCATAGGGAATAAAATATCTCAATAACTAAAAAACGGATCTGCATACTGTAAGCGAGAACATTGTTCAGCATATCATCATATTTGTAATGGGGCTATTATTCAAAATTTTATCTTAACGCGACGCAATGTTTTTTTTTTTTTTCTTTCTTAAAGGCATTTACAACTGTATTAAATAAATACATCCAGTAAATTACAATATAATGTATATAATGATATGAAAAACACTTGCTGAGTAACTACCCAATGGTAGCACTCTAATGATATGTTTACATTAGGGGATCACGGAGCCATCTTCTTTTCAGACACCTCGGAGGGTTATCAGGAATTGAAGAGGAAGCAAGGTTAGAAACGAGAGGGTTGGGATGATTTTGAAGTTTATTATGGAAGGATAGGTATCTGGATTGGGCCAGATCTGAAACAAAAGGAACATTAAGGTCATTATGGATGGTTTTATTTGTAACAAAGTAGGGAGCATTGAGGATTTTACGAAGGATTTTGGATTGTAAGGATTGGATACGAGAGGAATTCGATGGTTTAGTGGAGCCCCATAGCTCAACTCCGTAAGTCCAAATAGGCCTTATTATAGTCAAGTATATGAGTCTTTTGTAATTAATTGGAAGTTTAGAACGTTTGTCTAGTAAGTGCTGAAGTAATCGGAAACGTCGAGCGGTTTCTTGTCGTTTCAGTCTAGTATGAGGAGTCCAAGTTAGTCGTTGGTCCAGGTGGAGTCCTAGGTATCGGATTTGCTCAACAGGGATAAGTGGAGTGTTGTTAAAGGAAACTGTAGGACAGGAAGTTGTTGGTTTACGACGAAGGGTAAAGGTAATTTGGTGGGATTTATTGGAGTTTATTTTAATTCTCCAGTTTTGACACCATTCTTCTACATTTATGATGGGTGATTGAAGGATTTGGGATGCGATTGCTGGGTCATCATTTACTGATAGGATACATCTGTCATCTGCATATGTGGTGATGACAGTGTTGGGATAGGTAGGGATGTCAGCTGTATAAACTGTATAGAGGATAGGGCCTAGGATACTACTTTGAGGAACACCAGCGGACTGGGCGACGCAATGTTAGAGAGGGGAAAAGGAAAAAATTGTGTCGACAACTCAATGAAAACGAGTTTAATGGAAGATATAGATTAAAATTTCTCTGAAACTAAAACTCGGACCTGCTTACTGTAAGCAAGAGAAGTGTTTAGCATTACATCCTATTTATAATGTGCTATTATTTATAACTTATATTTCATCTTAATAATCTTGCCTTGTTGATGTTTTCATCAGTGTTCTAGAGCACACACCTTAGTTTGTTCATATTACATGCTGATTTTATTTCATTTCTATCATATCAATGATCATATAATGCGGGTCCAGGTTTTTAGCATCATTTTTATAATTAACGTGCTTATCACTATTTTTTTGTAATATAGATGCATTCTGATAATTTTTTTTAGTTATTATTTCATTGTCTAGCATTATGGTTTTTCAAAACCAAATTTATGGTGCTGATTTTAAAGGTACGAAACCAGACTATTGATATTTTTTTGCATTAATAATTTTCTTTGTATTGGTTAATTCTTGTTTTTAACTTTTTCGCCTATATACCTTCCATTGCAATTCAAACATTTTACTGAAATATCATTTTTATTTATCTTTTTTTTTAAACATAATACCCCAATTAAATATAACTGTTTGAACATCAATTGGTGATTTACTTCTTTATCTGTTTGAAGAGGAATAAAAATAACATTGAATATTTAATGAGGGCTCACATTTTAATGATTCCTACTTTGTTATAAAAGAAGTACCCACTTGAAGAATGAAAGAACAAAAGATAAATCGGCTGAGAAGCGAAGTAATTAAAGACAGGTACAGGGATCCTCTTACTGAGAACTCGTGTTGAGTAGGAACAAACTTGGCAAAATATAGTTAAAACTTTTCCGAGGTTTCCCCCTTAAGTAAAAAGAAGATTCAATGCACAAGTTTCAATTCCTTCCCTTTGCAATTCGATCAATCCCATTGTCAAAATTGTTTTTTACCCTCCTCTCCTATTGTCAATAACCAACAATTAATGATTTGTATATTCAAGCTAGAACTATTAAGAGTTATATCAATACTTATTTTATAAGTTCACAAGGGAATGAGGTATTCTATTATGACAGAGATAAAATAACTATAAAATGGTGCAAAGCAATGAACAACAGATCACTTTATGAGTTCGTTTGAAAATCAACATTAACTGTCCTAAATTAATAAACAGCAAACTGGGCATTTACACACAGCGTCAGTGAGGGACAGTGGAAATAAATTTGCAAAAATGAAACAAAAGAAAGAGAAACATGAATAATAATCAATGTACATCAATTTGTTTGGAAATGAATTAATTTTTAGATATTTCACCATTTTTTTTCCCTTTTGTTCAACAATTTACTGTTGCAAGTTTATAAATTTTGCTAATTGGAGAAACCTGTTCTTATATGTGTTTAAAAGAGTATTTATTTTTTGTCAAGTGTCGCCCAGCAGCTAGATAGTCTATTATGTTAATGTATACTACAGTCAAATAGAACGTATTTGTGTGGAGTTTGTCCTTCATAAGTACCAGGTTGGGTTAATGTACGAATAATGTTTAGTTTGTCCATGTTCGTTCAGCAAGTGCGTTAGGTATTATAATGTACTTGTGCAAGGGTCGTACTTCGTTAGATTTTGGCCAGTCTCTGTACTATACTTATACTTATTTGTTGATAATGGTACTGAGGTTCCAAAAAAAAGATACGAATGATTTTTAATGTAATACTGAAGGATAAAATAAGCGGCGGTATGGTAGGCAGTACGACAACCGGCCCTGCGAGTAGGAAGAGCTGGGCAAGAATTGAATTGTGTCCGGTGTAGCAAAGTGTTAGGGGCCCATTAGTTGAGCTAATTGGCAGCAGTGGCTACGTGTTCCGAATAGCATCGTCCTCTCAATCCCATGCCTTTCTTTTCTTCTTGAGGACAGCGGAAATTTTCTGGGTAGGCCTTTTTTTTTTTTTTTTTTTTTTTTTGTTTCCTAAGAGAAAATTGGGATAACAGAGCAAACCGTACTACGATTTGCCAAATTTCTAGAAAAATGGAGGAAGGAAATCTCTATTGTAAAAAGTCGCATATTTTAAAATTATTTACACATGAATATTTTTTTAGGTCAATTAATTTTATGTTATTACTGTGGTAGACATTAATTATAGATGTAGACAATTTTGAGAGAGAGATATAAGCCCTATGTCCAGACTCTGTTTTGGTTGTTGCTATATTTAATATTTTCTCAGAGGTTAAGGAAAAAATAAAAGTTAAATATTATCCAAGATGTAGAGATGATAAGATTGAACTTCTTCAGATTCACTCTGTGCTTGATGAAATAGAAACGAACTAGTGGATATCCACGTTTCCATCTCATAAAATTCTACCACGACCTAATTAATTATTCTAAAACAACTTCCAAATATCTACACGATAATCTACTCATTGTCTTTATCTTTATTTCCATCACCAACGTTTCAGAATATTAGGAAATTATAAAGGAGAACCTTATTAAATAATGCTGTACCTCTACGACCCATGGAGGGTCTCGTGTGAGATATTTCGTTCATTCAACCGCCAGGTTTTCCCCTTAATTAATTATTTAATTATGGGGACCCACTTTATAGGGGATCGGTGTGCCTCAGGAGGGTTTCCCGACCCAGTGTCTGTCATGTAACATAATAAATAACTACCGGTCATAGACGGTTTCGAACCCGAATCCCCTAAAAACCCTACAAAGCTACAGCTCACAAAAGAGAACAAAGGAGATGTAACTGGAAATCATTCGGGTTAATTCGCCTAAGTATTTTGTTTCGTTCATTACTTAATAATGTTATTAATTATATTAATCTTTTATTAGGTTATGACTATTAAAAATAAATACAATTTAGTCCGTATGATTTTTAATTATAATAATATAAGACCTTATAGGCTAAAGTACAGGAAATTAAATTCAGTTAAGACAAAGAGATCAAACCACAGTTTATTCTTAATAATATCTTAAACAATTAAAATAAGTGAAAATAAAAAGTAAAACAAAAAATTTACTGACAACAATCCTTTTCGAAGCAATTATCTATTACCATTCCAAAGCGGTTTTAACAAAAAATTCGAATTTCAGAAAAATCTAAACAACATCAAGTGGAGCTGATATCATTCTCTGAAGAAAAAAATACGAACCGATAAACAATTATATCAAAAATATAAACGATACTATACTTAGTGTTGCCCAAATGCGAGACCAAGACGCGTTGCACACTCTGTCTTGGACAAGAGTCTCGGAACAGTCTTGCAGTTACTTATTAGATTATTACCAAAGAGATAATGCTGTAATTTTTCAGATAGAGGAAACCTAACTAAGCCCGAATAAAAAATTGGAAGAGTTAAATGCAAAAGTATATTTCGTTTCTTCCAATTCTTTGCATATAATAACTAAAATTGCCAATTATTAGTAACTATTTTGCCTTATTAAGTTTTATTAAAAAAAAAGAATTTTTTTACCAATTTTGGGCAACACTAGCCAAACTTAACACGTTTATAATCAATATGGACTAAAACAGACAATAGCAAACAGTTCAGATGTCTCAATTATAGTTTTGCATAAAATATGTTCCCCATGACAGAAAATCGTACAACTCTTCATTAGATTCCTTAAAATTAAGCAAATTCGTTTATTGGCACACACATCTTTAAGAAGTTGTTATATTTACAGGTAATAAATAGATCATGCAATTTAAAACTATTACACTGCCAAAACGATCATGATTCATGAATAGTGAGTCATTCACTCTAATAAAACTACTTCTCATTGTGGTATATGATAGAACTATGCAGTATCAAACTATCAATGCAACTTCTAAAGGTCGATAAGGTAGTGAAACTTTCTAATATATACTTTAAAACTTGTGAGAAACATCTTTAGGGTAAAATTTTTTAAATATTTACAAAAGTCTGAGTACTTGATCGATTTGTTAAAGCACATTCTATCCATAATAGTTACCATGATATAACTTGGGTACGGCTGGGTAGGAATAGAAAATGTAAATTCTCCAAGCTTTCGTCATTACAATTCCATATGAACAAGTTATACGTCAATTTACAGTTAACTGAAAATTATCCGAAAAACAATTAATAAAACGAGAATGAATATAGAGATAAATTAGTGTACCATTTTTTAAAATAAAAGATCGATAATTAATTTTAATTATTTTAATTAATTATTTAATCTATTTTACGTATTCATAAATATTATGAGTTTAAATAGACACTAAGATAAAGATATTAATGATGTTATTCAATTATTAGAAACAATATAAATTTTAAGAGATATATTGTATGTAATCATAATTATCTGTTATTACGTCATAATATTTTACGAAATAAAAGGATAATAGTCTGTTGCCGTTAGAGATTTCAACATATTGGATATATATTGGACATAAATAAATATAAATAATAAAAAAAAATGATTTACTTAATTATCAGTTTTATGCCCTCAAAAAGGCATACAGACTTACGATTAGTTAAAACAACAAGAATACTAATATATATTAACATTTAAACCCTCACGATGAAAAAGATAACTTTCCAAAAAAATTCAACCGTATTAAATCTGCTCTTAGAAGAAAGTATGGGCAAGATTTCTTACGCAAAATTTAAGCCTTATGACGTTACTGAAGAAAATGCATGTTTTATACCCCCACTCTGCCCCCTTCCATAGCCCTACCTTCAATCCTGGTATAAGAAAGAAAACGGCTGAGAAGGATTGCGAATCCAAGGAGGGAATACTGGAGCAGTGCTAAATATTCCAGGATGAGGAACACAGTTAGTCCTCAGTGGTGGTTTCAGCACAGGGTCCATACATCTCCACAATCCGTAAATCTTACAAGCTCCTCCGGTTTCCGAGCAGTCCTAGATAAATAATTCAATGTATGCATGGAAACATTAAATAAAGTATGCAACCGGTTTGATCTCAGGATAGGTCCAGTTACGGATTTTCTACTCCTTCAAGTTATACCTATACACCAAACTAATGATTTTAACACCAGATTGTATATGGATTTTATAGATGATTTTAACTCACACACCTAATGATTTTCGAACATGTAAATACTTATACATATGTAAAAAAAAATATATATATATTTATATATAAAAGTAAGAATAAGAATATAAACAGGTACAATTCGCTAAGCGGTAACAATATGCCCAAAATCGTTTGCGCTTTGCAAGACCAAGACTATAAGGCAAAATAGTTACTAATACTTGACAGTCAAGTTAGTTACAATATGTAAACAATTTGGTACAACCAACATACTTTTGCATTTAACTCTTCTAATTTTTCATTCAGGCTTCTTTAGCAATTAGCTGATAAGTAACTGCAAGAATGTTGCAAGACTCTTGCGCAAGACCAAGCTTACCTTGGCTCTGCATTTGGACAACACTACTAAGCGGTATAGTATAGCTCACAGTGATTGTCTTAGAAAATTTAATGCCATCGTAAGACCATACAGTCCAAAGGACAGTAAAAGACATTGTACAAGACTGCCCTATTCTGAAAATTAATAGAGAAAATTTGAATATGTCACCGATTATAAAGGAAAATTTAAAAGAAAGCGGAAGGGCAATTAAAAATACATTAGTGTTCTTAAAAGAGGTGAAATCCTATAATAGAGTTTGATTTGAACGTGTTGCCAATAAACAGGGGGGATAGAGGCAACAAATGAAAAAATAAATAATAACATGAATAATGAGTGGACCGAATTAGCTCAACTTCGGGATGAAATATTGTTAATTTTTTAGTCTAATTTGAAGTATGATACATTTATGTGTATTTCTTTTCTTCGGGGGAGTTGGACGAAATTAAATCTAGTACCCACTTAACTAAAGAATCTGGAAGTTAAGGTGTCTCTATTGAGCATTTTTATTATTATTATTGAAGAGAAGAATAGTTGGGGTGGTCAGTCAAAAAGGAAGGCAAAAATAAATGATAATATTTATTTTTACATATGCCGACGTTTCGACCTGAAGTTGTTCATGCCTTCATCAGGGCTAAGAAAATAACCAGATAACAAGGTATGAGAAACATAAGTAGAGATGGTAAAACAAAAAATAATAATAATAAAAAATTTAAATTAAAATAAAAAAAATAAATATAAAGTAAAATGAAATTGTTAGAATAATCACTAAGAACTAACAGATAAATAATAATAACCGTTACAAAGTGTGGAATTATGAAGTAGGCATAATCAAAAAGGGTGACATAAGTGTTAAAATGGGAATCTTAGAATAAAATGTAAAACATAAAAAAGAAATACGAAGTTATATAAGAAATGAAAATAAATAGTAAAATTAAAACATTGAGAATGGAGTAGTCGGCATATGTAAAAATAAATATTATCATTTATTTTTGCCTTCCTTTTTGACTGACCACCCCAACTATTCTTCTCTTCATTATCCACGACAGTCAACCAATTACCAATTAATATTATTATTATTTTATTTTTATTTATTTATTTTTTTTGCTTAAGTTCATGATCCTATCTGTTTCTTTCTTGGGTCAGAGGCTTACTTGCTTTTCTATATTTTTAGGAAGACCAATTTAGTGGAATTTTTAGTTGAATCATTACCAAAAATATGATTTTTTTCTGTATATCCTTAGAAGGAATCCCACCTCTGCTAGTGTTGCCCAAAATCGTGTTGAACAAGATCCGCGTAACTGTTGCAATACTAAATCCAAGACTAGAAGAAAAAATCGATTTTTTAAATATAAATTAAGGCAAAATATTTACTAATACTTAACAATTTTAGTTGTTATGTGTAAATATTTATAAGAAGTATAACCACTATACTTTTACATTTAACTCTTCTGATTTTTCATTCGGGCTTAGTTAGGTTTCTGCTATCTAAAAAATTACGGTAACATCTCTATAGTAATAAGCTAATAGATAACTGCAAGACTGTTGAGAGACTCTTGCGCAAGACCAAGACCGACTGCGCAAGCCGAATGTTGGTCTCCTATTTTTGCAACACTTACCTCCCTTCCACAGATGGTAGCACCATTGAAGAGTTTCAATGAATTTGATAAATATTAAATGATTGCATTTTCGAGATGTTAAAGGCATTGCCCGAAACAGTAGAAAATACTGAAAATTTCTTAGTTTCGAAAAAAACCAAACATAAAATTCAATTCGATTTTTTTTTCTAAAAAATCTGATTTAGAATTGTCGTAACTTCTGATCTTGACAGTTACAAACTAATATATTTTAGGATGTATAACAAGAAACAATCTAATGGACTCTACAGATAAATTGAAATAACAGCATTGTAAGTTGAAACGGACAAAAAGACTTGTAATCTATAAAAAACTAATCAGTGCTTAGACAAGAGCAAAATGTAACTGTAGGATTCTGTTAAAGATGTCCTCATTGATGGGTTTGATTGAGACAATAAATGGATCTACGTAAATGTGGTGGAATCGAAATAGAACCTTTATTAACTATACCCTTTTTATTTTACTATTGAATTGGCATACAACTCTTCAATCACACATCACAATCCTTGAAGAATGGTGTCGAAACTGGAGGATTAAAATAAATTCTAATAAATTCCATAAAATCACCTTTACCCTTCGCAGTAAACATATGACCTCCTGTCGTACAGTATCCTTTTATAATCCCCTACTTATTATTGTTGAACAAATCAGATATCTTGGACAAACGACTAACTTGGAAACCGCTCGACGTTTCCGACTACTCCAACACTTACTAGACTAACGCTCTAAGCTTCCAGTTAATTACAAAAGACTCATATACATGACTACAATAAGACCTATTTGGACTTACGGAGTTGAGCTTTAGGGCTCCACTAAGACATCGAATTCCTCTCGTATCCAATCCTTACAATCCAAAATCCTTCGGAAAATCCTCTATGCTCCTTACTTTGTCACCAATAAAATAATCCATAACGACCTTAATGTTCCTTATATTTCCGATAAGGCCAAATCCAGATACCTATCCTTCCATAATAAACTTCAGAACCATCCGAATCTTCACGTCTCCAACCACGCTTCTTCTTCTATCCCTTATAACTCTTTGAGGCGTCTGAAAAGAAGATGGCCTCGAAATCTCCTATTGTAAATACATTTTTTTTTTTAGTGTTACCAGTGGGTAGTTTCTCAACAAGTGATTTCGTGTTAATTTTTTCTGTTATCATAATTACTAAATGTAATTTATTTATTAATACAGTTGTAAATATCATAAATAAGAAAAATGGCATAATTAACAATCTGATTGATTAAAAATGAACCATTATTTAAACATACAGGCCAAATTAGCAAGGATTAGAAGCTAAACTAAAGAGTAAAGATGACACTCTGAGGCCTTCCTTGGAGGTTCACAGTTGAGGCTTACGGGTTGACAGAAATCTCTCAGATATAGGTGAGGAGGATCAAAGGATTCGTCCAAGTTAGCAGCTGTGGTGACACCTAACTTAGCTCTCTGTCGAGAACTTTGATGTCATATATACAGCTATATCTTGTCTTAACTAAATCAAACCTTCCCTAATGTACATATAAATAAGGCTTATTGTAAGTACATCTACATTAGAACGGGAAAATACAAAGCGAACGTATCCCTGCTATACAATGTGGAATATCTGTAGTTCACATCAATAAAATAAAATTTAAAATAGAATAAGTCTCTCTTCATAATCTTATAAGAATTGAACAATTATTATTTCAGAACACGTGTATAAGTTCTTAAGTCTGTTGGTAAGTACAGAAGAAAGAGTACCTCAAGGGGTAGTTTTTTCTTCAGTTCTATTTTTATTAAACAAGGTATTACTGGTTATCACCGTTTGTGGCATACGGAGGGGATGTTCCAGAGGCACAACCAAAACTAATCTAACTAGAGTAGATAAACCTATGACCTCCTATCCTACAGTATCCTTTAACAATTCCCCACTTATCCCCGTTGAACAAATCCGTAACCTAGGACTCCACGTGGACAAACGACTCACTTGGAATCCTCATACAAGACTGAAAGGACAAGAAACCGCTCGACGTTTCCGACTACTCCAACACTTACTAGACAAAGCTCTATGCTTTCAATTACAATTACAAACGACTCATATATTTGTAATTGGGACCCCGGGACTCTCCCGTGTCTCCCACCACTACAATGAGTTAGGGTGGCTCTTCTCCTCCTTAAGAAGACAACAATTCCTAGGCACTTTCCTTTATCAAATCATTACCGATCATCGTCCTTCTTATGCCTACAACCTTCTCCAATTTAAGTCCTCAATCCATTCCCTCACTACAAGATCTCGACCCTCTGACCTATATATCCATTCTCAGAGACCTGCCTCATTCCAAAATTCCTATATAGCCCGCTCTGTCAACTTTTGGAATTCCCTCCCGATCAAAATTCGACATGCCCCTTCCCTATACACATTCAAAAACCTCCTATTCCAATTCCTGTTCCAAAAACAGTCAGATACCAGCTAACTATTAATATTATATATGTATTGAGTAGCAATCATATAATCATAATACTTGGTAAGAGATAGTACATGAATTTCCTACTATCGACATAGAAATTTCAATACATACATTTTTTTTTATTCAATGATAATTAACTGTTTATTTTTATATATATACTCAAGTAAAGTTTTTTTATTTTATGAAATGAACTGATTGTATCTCTTTTTCGTTCTTCATTTCTCAAAGGGTATGTTTATGTTGTGCAACCCTTATATATAATTTTGTTCATAGTTCAAGTGATTCGTTCATAGTTTTAATTGTTTTGTTCATAATTTTAAATGCTCTGTACATAGGCTTATCTGTATTGTATATAGCTTGTACACCTAAGGTTTTCTTTACTTTTTATTTTATTTTATCAATTTTATTTATTGTTTCAAACGTTTAGGCCAGTAATATTCTAATATTTTGTACATTATTGTTATTCTGAAGGGACTTAGTCCCAGAATAAAGTTTTTTTTTTCTATCTATCTATCTATATATGACAATAATAAGACCTATTTGGACTTACGGAATAGAGCTTTGGGGCTCCAGTAAACCATCGAATTCCTCTTGTATCCAATCCTTACAATCCAAAATCCTTCGTAAAATCCTCAACGCTCCTCACTCTGCCACAAATAAAATCATCCATAAAGACCTTAATGTTCCTTACGTTCCCGATTTGGCCCAATCCAGATACCTATCCTTCCATAAAAAACTGCAGAACCATTCGAACCCTCTCGTTTCAAACCTTGCTTCCTCCTCGATCCCTGATAAACCTCCGAGGCGTCTGAAAAGAAAGTGGCCCCGTGACCTTCTTGTGTAAATTTACTGTTTGAGTGCTATCAGTGGGTAGTTTCTCAACAAGAGATTTCAGGTTATTATATTCCTGAGTGCACAATTACTAGTTTTTTTGTTTTTTTATAATATAGTTGGAAATCTCAATGGAAAAAAAAAAAAGAAAGACTAGTAGGAACATCGAGATGTTAAACCACCCAGACCGAATTCTTCTCTGGCATTATCACATCATTGTTCATGAATGTATGAATCTTTGTAAATGAATGAAAATGTAAATAAATCGCTTACGATATACCAGTTTTGAGTAAAAGCCTAAAGAGAGTACAATGAACAAAAAAAACTTCAAAAATCTAAAAATTAAAACAAATCAGACCACACTAAAGAAAAGGCACCATTCGTACAAAAAAAATTAAAAAAAGGACTTAATATAAAGCAATAGACGTAAAAAACATCAATAAATATTTATTCTTTTTTTTTTAATTTGAACACTTTTCATTTTTTTTTTTTTTTTAAATCAGTACACTGAGAGGTAAAATGTTTATACAACAAAATCTAATAAGCCTATATGTTACTATGTTTCAGGTTTCTAGTTAATAAATCAATGAATACTTCAGCATGAAAGTAAAATTATTACAATGATTTCCGATTAAAATCATTCCAACACTCAGTATGAAAATCATTCTTATAAGACTTGTAGCAAGAATTCTTAGCTGCTACAGAGATCGGTAAATAGATGGCTTCCTCGATTGGTTTTCTTATATACTTTTCTCTATTATAATTTCGTTCGTTTTCATTAAGATTTTCTTTTACACTAATTTAATCTAAGTGGCAGGCCAGATTTTTTTTCAAAATCAGCATGATCAATTTTGGAATCATGATTTTTATAGAGTTTCACAAATTTTCACAAGCATTGGAATGAAGGTTGATGAGCATTGCGAAGCCCTGGGAGGAATGGTGGGGAGGTCAGAGAAATTGAATTAGAACATTAGTCCTTACACTGGACCCAATCCGGCCGGGCCCCACTCTGCAACATGTGACCACTAACATCTCTACTCAACCTGACGACCTCAGCTCTTAAATTGGTAGATATATAATTAAAGACAGAACAAAACACTAAAGAAAATAAAAAAATAATTTAGATTTCTTCAATAAAGTTCGGTCACAATTGGGAGCACAGCATAGGTTTCAGATATGTTTCTATAATCAATTATGTAAGAGTAGTAAATTAATTTCGGGAGGTCCTTTAAGGGAAAGATTTACACTATAGTAAGGAATGAATTTAGGTTTTTCCTTTGTAACAAATCATGTACACGGCATTTCATTACGAATATATATTTTTTTTAATTTGGTATGCATGCCATTGACTTACACAGAGTTAAGTGGTCTAGTGTTTCTGGACTGGAAACCACAAAGACTCATATTATATTAACGATGTCCCTCCGGATTTTTTTTTTTCATATTTTAATCACCATTTTTTTTCTATCTCTGCCCTTCGCATTGCAGTCATGTGCTCATAAACTTTGGTGAGTGGTTCCGCTGCAGCTTCCATAATCCTAACGAATTGAGGCCCCACCCATCAAGCAATTGCACTAATCTGTGGGCAGCCTGATTGCAATCGAATTAAATAGCGTTCTGCTCTTGCTACGTGATGAACTGTGAAGATCCCTCTGATTATACGTCTGTATCTCCCCAACCCGTTAATTTGACTGTCCTAACGAATTTTACAATCAAGCGAATGTTGTTATTTAGTTTACCCCTGTATAACAAAATGGAAAAAAAAAGAGAGAGGAATAAATTGAATTTACTTAAATTATTCAATGTCAATTACTAATCTAATTGAGGTTTGCCGTTAATATTGATTTAAAAAACAAATTAATCATACCAAAGTATAAAAAAAATTTTTTTCGATTATATTCGTTCATGGTGTACATAGGTAAATCTGAATATTTTTTTTTTGGGAGAGGGGGGTTGTTTTAATTTTCTTATAATCAAGTTTTTTCTTTATATTTATTGTATATATTATTGTTATTCCGTTTCTGTTTATTTTTTATTTTATGTATATATAATTTGAATGTAATCTTACCTGACTATAGCCATTATCAGTGTGACAGAATATTATAATACTTAATAAATGAAATTTTAAAAAAAATGTTTGTTCAAATTTTTCTTTTGGCAAATTTAATATTTCTCATTGGTAGGTAATACGAAAGAAATCAATGAATCACAACTCTTCTGCTGAAATATTTCAATTACTCCTTAAATGTTAAAAAAAAAAATAGTCGCGTATTTAATAGAAAATCAGTTTCTAGTGAAATAGTTCACTAATTTTATTCGATAGATTAAGTTAGTAAGTTAGTTTCCTCATTCTTGTCAGCAGCTGTCAAGGCGTGTTTACTCCGTAACCGTCCGATTGGTATAAAACAGTGGATTTGTTGGGTATTTGAAACTATCAAATAATATGACACGAATCCATGGAATGTAGTCTGTAACTATGAAAATTTCGTGAGTGGTATATAGTAAATCATTTTACTTTTTTTTTTTTTTGCGAAACGTCTCAAATCTAAATACTGATTTATATTTGTAAAAGGAGATGTATATTTTAGGAATGTATTAACGAGTGATCCATAAGCAGATGGATAGGTTAGGAAATGTTAATAAGCAGTTTATTCATATGACTATTTCTCTCTGGGTCATATTTTTCCTCTTTGATTAATTGTTAAGTACAAAAACGTTAGATAATTTTAAGCTTGTATATAACCATTTTTTATATTTTTTGAAACCATTTTAAATATAACCGTTGCTCTACAAAGAAGATTTTTAGCGTAAACCAAAAAAAGTTAGAAATTTCAATGGTTTTTTAAGCACTGCAGCGAACACCCTATATCCACTACATACCTAGCAATATAAAAAAGAAATTTGAATTACCCGATCTTATGCAAGGTAACATGTCTAATTTGACTAGGATATAATGACCGAGTGAGGTAAGGAGGCAACGATTTTTGAAAATATCGTAATTGAACCTCAGGGTATCAGGGGCCTTCTAATAATTATTGTTATCGTTGTTTTTTTTTCAGAATAAAAGTGAAAAAAAAAATCAATCAACGAACTCGAATCGCCCAAAAGTGATTTGGTATCTCTTTACGTTTATAGGTTTACACAACCTATAAAACTGATTTCACTATTACCTCGTCTTTTTTTTTTTCTAAAATTAATGGAATCTTTCCCTGCGGCGACTCCCCGTAAATCAAATAGCGCGCCAATAGATTAGTCCGGGCTGGGGCCCTTGAGGTTTGGCAGCCCGGCTCCCTAAATTGATAAATGGTCTTAGCCACTTTACCACAAATTTTCCAGCAGCGTTTTACTTATTCCTTTATGCCAGAAGGAAATGGGAGGTAAGTTTTTGGCTTATATTACCGTTTTGAAGAAAGAGTAAAATAAAATGAGAGAAATCCTGCAAAATTCAGTAAAAAGAATAGAACATTTTTGGGAGTGGGCGGGGTAGCCGAATGGGTTAAAGCGTGTGCAATGCACCGCCGTTGCCTGGCAACCTGACATATGAATTGAAGATATAAAAATAGTCACGAGTTCGCGTCCCGGTGCCGGGGGAGTCTTTTAAATCCCCGCCCACACTCCCTGGCCCGGGAAAATCCCGTATAGCCTTAACGGCGAGGAAGGGAAGGACCAAAAAAAAAAAAAAAAAAAAAAAAAAAAAAAAAAAAAAAAAAAAAAAAAAAAAAAAAAAAAAAAAAAAAGAACATTTTTGGGCCAGCAGAGTCATTGGCAACATAAAACTAAATTATATCACAACAAGATGATTTCATAAGCAACAGCATTTAATTATTTTGCTACTTTACTGGATGCGTCTTTGGGTTTTTGAATTTTATTGTACATTACGATTCGTTTAACACGATTAGTAGTATTCTTCCCTTTCCCCTGTGAGTGAGTGATACGTTAAAGTGAATTTGGAGTTACATTTATTGAATAAAATATAAATGGTATTAAAATCATTGGCCAACAAAAGTTTTAGTCATGAATTTCCATTCCAGAGGCTAAGTGGCACATTGTAGAAGCAGAAAAATCATAGTTTTCTTTGGCTCCACTTTACCTTAATTCTGAAGTATTCTTTACTCCTTAAGTTTCTTTTTTATATTAAACAACTTCAGTGCGCAATGTAAAATTTAAAAAATCAACAACACAATGGACCAATATATACGATATTTTGATTCATTAAATATAATCAAACCTCAATGGACAGCCATGCTGCACCAAGTTTGTGGATTACAACAGTTTAATTCTGCTAAAATTAGAATTTTAAATGGCAACAATATTGAATTTGGTTTAAATATTCTAAGCTGTTTTTCATGATTAGATTGTAAACATCTAGGTTTTCGATACTTCGCCACTCATTCTAAAAATGGTATCGAAATAAGTTCAAAATAATCTGCTCTATTCCATATTTGGTAATTGAATGGCCATTGAAATATTCTTGACCAACGTCTGAAGTGGACGAAGTTGATGATTATTGGTCATCATTCACACTCAACTGCCAAAAATAGAGTTTAACGGAGGTTGCTACTTTATAGGGGCTGGGTGAGCCCCATAATGATATTCCTACAACATAGACGATCTAAAGATCTTGTAACAGAATAAATAAAACTTAGAAATATCGTTTTATCGTTGTTGTTTTTTATAGAAACTTATAAATAAATCTGTGCCCCGGCAGTAAAGAACACTATGTTCATTTTTGTATTTGTTCAGAGGAACCATTTTTTTCATAACTTCCATACATTAAAAATTGTTTGTTAGTTAATAATTATTTTAATAAAAAATATATATAGTTCTTTACCTCCAGGGCACAGAAATATAGATATTGGTGATGAAATGGCCTTTTACTAAAGAAAAAAAATAATTTGATCGAAACAAAATTTATAAAAAAATACTGAAATTTGTTGGCCTTTGCATTACGAATGGAATATGCAGTTAATACAAAACTTGCACTAAAATAAAAGGTATCTGTTTAACATCTCCATATTATATAAGATTTAACGGAGTGAAGGGACGTAATTTATAGCCAGGATCATTATTTTTTTTTAATTAGGAACCAACAAAAAGAGGTAATTTTAACAAGATACATCCATCTCGGCATCAGCGGCAGACCACTTTATACCAACGGGAGCTTAAAAAGCCAATCTCATTCCGGCTTGATTAAGCTGGGCCGAAACAATGACCATTTGGAAGACCATTCGTCCGCGGCCGAGTCGAAAAAGGGCTCTAGAAAATTGGCGCCAGAAAGAATAAAAACCCGAGGTGGCGGTATAAAGTGCATTATTGTCAGGAATAAAACAACAACCAATAAAATATACCTGCCCCCTTATTCCTTAGATTAAATTCCTTCGCCTCTAATACTAGGAGAATGTCCCAGACCCCATTACCGCTTTAATGTTGATCGTAATCCAGACTGCCTGCTAAAGACACCACTACAACTTTATTTTTTAATTTCATAATGTTGATTTTTCGGGCAGTTATTACATCATTAAATGTTGAAGGATTTTGTGAGCAGTTTATTTTAAAAGTAGCGTCCATTCATGTTCGAATCAAGTACTGAAGAGTATGCGTTGGTTTAAATTTAAAAATCTGGTGCGATGAGCAAATTACACTTCGCCTTAAGTTTTAGGCCTTCATAAAGGATAAGGAAAAACAAGGTAACAACCGAAAAAATCATTAAAAAACTATAATGAAAATATACGAAAACAAAGAGTATGGTATTTGTTTAAAAAAAATTCTGACGAATTATTGAAGGAAGCTAATCGACTGTTCTACATATCATGGGTGATAAATATTCAGGGCGCAGTCTTTTTAAAAAAATGTATATATAAAAAAATATAAAATAATTTTTTTTTAACTCACACACTCATGAAAAAAATTCTAACAAGTGAATAAACATTAGGTTGTGTATTATAAATTTAATTATGCATTAACCTATGAAAATACTATGATTTTTAGTACATTAAAAAAAGTAATAAAAGTGGATAATGAATTGTGTGGTAAAATATTTTTTTTTAAATCTGAAACGTCGCTAAAAAATAAAATATATTTTTTAACAATTGTATTTCTGCTTCTCCCTGTTATTATAACCTAAAACTAACTTGTTAACCATATTGCCTATATTGAAATTTTTCTTCATCGTGTTTGGAATTCATTCGAAAAATTTATCACTATTTAATATGTATATATATTTATTTTTGTCCCTATACCCAGTTTCATTGATCGTTTGTTTCTTCATTTTTGCTGTTTGATGTTTCTTGTGCTGTATTTGAAATATATTATAAGGCAATTCCTCAGTTCTGTTTTTCAATCTTTATTTTTTGATTGGTAATCAGGGAGTTGGGGCTCACCTCTATCTTGATAATATTCTTATAAAACTAATTAATAAAACCTTAAATCTATATTCTATTTCATAATTCCAAATAGCGATTATAATTAGATGTTATTACCGATAAAATCATGTTTATCGGGTGTAAAGATAAGCAAATATTCATAATAAAAATTATTCAAAATGATCATAATGTTCACCATATGACATGTTTGGCCCGAAATAGATATTTCTTTTCATTATATATAAAATCGGTACTAGTATAGTAGCATAGTGTATAAAGACATTAAAATGGAAAAATTAAGATAACATATAATGATGGATGGATTTTCAACTTTTTTTTTCTTTGTTTCTTACACTGAAATGTAAAAAGTTTACCCATTAAAAGTTCCTCCCTCGGTTATTACATAGACATATTGTAGAGCATCGATATTTAATTTTCCATCCAGGGATGATAATTTAATACCAGCGATTCCTCCCATGTTTTTAATATTAATCTCATTTCCACAATGATGAGATGAAACTCAATCGAATTTATTACCAACGTTCCAAAAACTGAATAACATATGCGTGGTATTAATGATATTAAATAATTATTTGATAAAATAATAATTAAGTTTAACAGCGATGGTGATCATACAGAAACGCGCTAAATGAATAATTTGTTGTAAATTTGATCGGCGTCTAACAAAGGGAGTGCCAAGAGGGGCGGGGTGGCCGAATGGGCTAAAGCGTGTGCACAGCACCGCGAGTTGCCTGGCAACCGGATAACAAGATTTGAGATGATTTAAAAAGTACGAGTTCGCGTCCCGGCGCCGGAGGGGATTTTAAATTCCCCGCCCTCACCCTCCGGCCCGGGAAAAGTACTAATAATTTCAACATATTCATATCGACAAAATAATATAATAATGATGTCATCGGCATTGAACCTTAGGGTTTGCTAACTAACTCCACTACTCAAAATAGGATTTTGATTAAAATCTTGAAGCAAAAATAAATCTAAAAATCACTTTTTATATTAGCTTTGAATAGTCCACACGATGTGACCGCAATTTCTAGTCAAATTTAATCTGTGCCACTACAACCCAGATGGGTACAGGGTGTTGGTAAAGAAGTAGTGTTATTTAGCCAAAGGTTGTGCAAAGGAGGTGATTTAACTGCTAGTTATTTTAATATCAATTATTTATTCAATTAAGAATACCCATTTTACAAAGGCTGTGTTTGTTTCAGGAGGTAATTCCGATACCAGAGTCGATATTAGGTTGATAATTAACCGCAGAATAGGAGCCCAGTACCTTACTCACTGATATACCCAGCTATTTAATTTATAGTCTAACATAAAGTATTTATAAAAATATATAAACAAAATAGAAAAAAAAAGAAATTGTGTCAAGTAAATATGTTTTAATTTTCAATATTTATTTAAAAAATAACAAGCAAACTTAAGTGTGAATAATTGACCTTATATTAATAACTTTAAGACGTTTAAACAAGAATTTATATTTGTAATTGGATGTTTTAGCCAATAACTGAATTTCAAAATCCAAGCCCATTATTTTATTATATTTGAATTAGTCCTACATGTACACTGTGAATTTGAAATGTATTAAATACATATTATATTTATAATATGTTGAAAATTATTAGTTAAAATTTAATATTAATGAGGATTATCATTTTTTTATTCCTAAAAATTCAACCACTTAATAAGCGTTAAGTATAGATAATTGATGGTTAGAGTTATTCGAATTGGTTAACAACTCTATAATATGAGCTATTGAAATCTTAGTTTGTAGAAAAACTTAAAAATAATTATTATAGATTAATTGAGCCCAGGTATTTCGAATTATTTTTACAACTGGTATATATTAACAATCTGATAAAAATAAAGTAACTATTCGAGCCAAAAGATAATAATTTTTAAAAATTGCAATTCAATTTCATATATATATAAAAAAAAAAAAAAAAATGTACCACTATAATCCATGTAGGGTCTTGGATTTCAGTACTATTTAGGGAAACTACTATTTCAAGCCCAACGGTTGTGCAAGGAGGTGAGTTGACCAAGATTCAACGTTTTTCCCTTAATTAATTATTTAATTAAGCGTGCTCACTTTATAGGGGCTGGGTGTGCCCCAGGAGGTTTTCTCGATCCCAGGGTCGCCCCACGGGTAATGAAACAGAACAAATAATTTTTCTACCATAAACCGGTATTCGAACCTAGGACCTTCAGCATTGGAAACTCAACACCTTACCACTGAGCAGTCCCACTCCATAAATGTATAATTATGTTTATAAATGTAGTGAATACATAGAAGATGGGACTCCCATTTTAGTTTTTTTTTTTTTTTTTTTTTTTATCGAAAGACATATCCGGACACGAGCTGAATATCATTATCGATTTAGAAAAATGGGTATTCGGTAAGGCTAGACATAAATAAAAGAGGGTTGAATAAAACATCTTGGCCTAGAAAGAATAAAGGAATAATGGAATAAAAAGGAAAACGTAAAATAGGATAAGAACGAGCAGCTTTATAGGATCTTTTCCAACTGATATGATTCTATAGCCTAGGATAAAGATGGCTGTCCTATAAAACTTCATCACACATGGCTGAATATTCATCGACTAGCCATAACAAAACGAAAAATGGGTAACGGATCTCTCCTTGCATTTTTCTAGTCCTTATTATTCCATGAATTCTAAAACCTGAACGTTATTACATATGTTAGTTAATATCTTCCCCACGAATAGTTTAAAATAATAATAATAATATGCCTGTCAACTTCCCATTATTATCTTTCATAAAATACATAATAGTTCCATCAAGAAAACTTTAATTCGTAATATTATTTTTTAAATTATTACGTTTTGTATTATGTTTCTTTCGCTTGATTCAAATATATTTTACTTCTTTCAGAAAAAAATATGAGAAAACAACAAAAGCGCGTTAGTAGAGTTATATACATTCAGGCATGATATGATATTTTAAATTATTTGTATTGCATGTTTTACATTGATAGGTGAGGGTTAAAGAAATAAAGATATTAACAAAATATTTATAGACGTTTCTAATTTAATTCTCGCTATTTTTAATTTAATAGCTATACTAAAATATTTTAGCTTACAAATAATGTTCATAAATTCACCAAACCTAACCATATAGGTTTTTTTTTTGGTTCACATGCGATATTTACTCTTTACAATCTAGCTTTCAATTAGCTTTCAAATTATTATTATTTTATGGCAATTCTGAAGAAATAGTCATGTAAGTTTTCAACACAAGCCGTGGTGAATAAAAATGTAGAGTATTGGATAAGGAAGTTCTAGTCCAAGAAGGTGAAGTTATCAGTGTCCACGCTTAATCACCAGATTTTCCTTCAAGGCAAAGGAGGCTCAAGTTTCTTGAGAGTAATTTATGCACTATAGTTTATGACGGAAGTATGGCAGACAACCAGAGAAGCTGAAGTATGTAAACAAAATTTACCAAATACCTCAATTCGATTGTCGGGTATACTGGGCAATCCGGTCTGAAAAAATATTAAGTTTGATCCAAAAATAAGTCCAAAGTGAGATGTGTGAGAATCTATATTTCTTTCTCTGGGACCATCCATGGACAAATCTCTGCACGGTAATGAGATCTTGGAAAGCCATATAGCGATTCTCAATTAAGGTACACGGGGTAGGGTCCGCGGTCCTAGACCCGGTCGGCGTGAGTTGCCTCCAGTAGTTTGATGGGTCTCACGTACCTGAGGGAATCTCAGCGTGGCTTTCTCTGGTGAACGGACACCCATCCAAATAATTATCACGCTCGCCGTTGCTTAATTTCGATTGCCTATGTAAACGTCTTATCATTCTCGGCTATCACGGGCCTCCGAAAATAAGTATGTTTTTGTGTGTACAGATGCCTATTTTATAACTATAGGTATATCTGTAAATGGGTTTTGACAGAAAATCATTCCCAGAAATATTTCTTGTTTATACTTGGATACTATAATCTTTAATGCTAACCCTAGTTTCAAGACTTTTTTTTTCTGTCTTTATACTTCTATCCACACCTGTCATAGTATTGAAAATAAGCAGATGTGATCTCATTGTACAGAAAATTGGCATTTAAGGCATGAGGAAGATTAGTACCCAGGAGTACCTCTGCTTGGTCTCTGTCTGCTTCATAATTTAGGAAAGAAGATCTCTCATCCAGCTCCTCTTTAGTCGTCTTGTGATGGACATGTGAGCTGTGGCTATGTCGTTGATAAGTCCGTTGTGGTGTCCATGTAGTTTAAGATGAAATCGGGAGTAAAGAGTGTGTTGGGCGATAGTTGCTTGTGCTAAATCGGTATGTAAAGTTTTGTTGTTTACGTACCAGGGAGCTGCTGTTATTAGTCTTAAAATTTTGGATTGAAGTTATTGTAGTTTTTGTAAGTGCGTCTTTTTTGCAGACCCGTAAATTTGTGAGGCGTATGTCCATCTGGGTTCGAGTAAGTAATTGTATATATTTAGTTTTTATCTTATTTTAAATTTTGATTTGGAAAAAAAGGAATAAAGTATAATTCAGTCGTTTGTTCCAAATCTTTCGTTTCATTTTGACATGTGGGCTTAAAGACTCAAAGCTTTATTTTAGTAATTATGCTGCAAAAACTAGACCAGAGGCCACCACTAAATATGCACTAAACTGTACTAATAGTGACACTAAGAGAGGCATTAGTGTATAGGTGGGCATTAGAGTGGAGTAGATAGCGACGAGGAGAGACCACGGACTGGAAACTTTTAGGGAGGTTTTGGACCATTAGCTCAGCCCCCAGTGTCCGCCCTAAATCACCGACTGCATTGTCTACCCCAGTCCCGCGGAATTTTCTTTTTCGCCCTTCGTATTCCTAAAATTATTTATGGCGTGTCTGGAGATGCAGTGAGCTCTTCATAACCCATTCGACTGGACCCATGAGGACTCAAAATGGTTAAATTTCACTCAGCAACATTCCTCGACAACTATAATCACATCATTTTCTGTTCCTTAAATAAAATTTCGTCATCGCCTTCTTAACATCTATTGGGAGAATTCGCGAGTGGGCATTGCGGCTATGGAAGGGGGATCCTGAATCATGAACAAAACATATTTCGATCTGTATTGCACTTTTGATTCACACATCCTTGTTTAGTCCCCCATACAAGACAAGTTTTGCAGTAGAAATTATTTCTAACCACAGTTCCAAGAACATGATTACACAGCATGCTGGGACGTGTGTTCCAGAATGTACAATCCTGAACGTTATGGACTCGATTCTTACCTGGATCGGTTAATATTCATTTCTCGGAGATGTGAATCTTGACACTCCTTCTATGGTAAGTAAACTTAAGGTATAGGCAAAAGGTCCACAAAAACCACTAACGTGATTAGTTCTCCTCACCAGTAGCAATACCAGTAATTACAATCACAGTTGTTATAAAAATAACAAACTGGATAGAGATTTGAAATTCATCGCACATTTGTGGATGTATAACATTTATCATCACGCAGAGACCTCTTAGGGAAATAGGATTTTAACCAGTAGAAAGTTTATTTTACTGCCCCTTCTTTCCTCTCCCTCTTACATATTACGAAAGTCAACATTGGGGGCGGGGTGGCCGAGCGAGCAACAGCAGAATACTGCTTAATAATGACAACTTCCTAAATTCTGCTGCAGGACAAGTCTTTGCTTTACTTTGCCCAAGTTCCGGATTTGTGTCTAATAATAAATATAACTCAGAAATTGTGAGCTATTAGAGGATAAGGAGGGGAATAAAATTCGCCCCGAGCGCCTATAACATACTCTAAGGCCCTGCCTCTATAATTCGTTCCTTTATTTGTATTTAAGTTTGTCGTGGCTCCGGCAGACAAGAAAGGATGAGCCGTCTAACAGTTTATTGGACCACTCTAGCCACAATGTGAAGGTCTGGGGGGGGGGTCCGTCATTAAATGAAGCCAATCGTAACAATTCTATTTTTCTTTTCTATTTGTCGCTCTAAAATTCCAAACCGTTGCCTCATCATACTCGATATTATATATATATATATATATATATATATATATATATATATATATATATATATATATATATATATATATATAAAGTAATAGCTACTTTCAATTTCAAGAAAAAAATATAAAACCGGAAAAGCAATAATATTTTAAATTCTATACACCAATAAAAAAACTCTTATTTAACCTTCGGGTACAAAATCAAAACATCCATCGCAGTTTTTTTACTTCTAACTAAAAGCCTTCATTCCGTGTTCTCGTTTTCTTGAATTACTTTTAATGTTATGCACATTAATATTAATTTACACATTAATATTAAACATTCCTTCACGTCCATTTGCGTTGATATGACAGATAATAAAATAGAGAGAGACAAAAACACCTCCTGTTTTTTGGAAGAGCCCTGTATTCGAGATATATCAGTATAAATATAGGAATGGAAATAAACTTGACCATCTACTGGTGGATCAAAATCGAAACAGGGAATTAACACTTATGAAAACAATACTTGGAAATGCAAGCAGCGAACCAAACCTATTCAACAGTAATTTACCAAATCAAACAATTTTAATTAGCATTAACAAAGCAATTACGGCTTCAATAATGAAGATGTTAATTTATGCGTTTTCAGTAGTAGTCAAAATTTACGCAAACAAACTCATCAATGAAGAATTTTATTCACATGTATAATTAATCAATTACATACACTGCATAATTAATGGTACCAATTTACATACCATAAACAAAACGATGTACAAAAGCGAAAAAAAAAATACATTAATTATCATTTCCAGAATGAAAAGTACTAAGCAAACTGGCTCTGATAAATTAATTAGCTAAAATAAACTTATTAATGCAGTTGACGTCATAATTAATGAACCAAATAGAATTTTTTTTCTGAAAAAACGGAACAGACTAAAAATTCTTATTAATTAAATCATATTATTACTTAGACAATTTTACGTTTCCATGCTTCGATTGTAAGAAACACATTTACAATTATACCGTTGCTATATATGCATATATAATCTATATTAATTATTTTTATATGTATAAATAAATAAATAAATAAATAAATATATATATATATATATATATATATATATATATATATATATATATATATATATAGGAGCGGTATAATTATATATGTGAGTTGTTTATTTCCAAGACAATCCTAATCATGATTAACAATTTTTCATGAAACGTGAAAAACTACCTATATTTTATTGTTTATTCCTATTTTATTAACTACTTATACGTATTCCGATTTTAATATCAAATTCAATATTTTTTATAACAAAAAAAATTAAATAAACTTTCGTTATTTGTGAATCATGTTTCCGAAAATCACGGATTTTTCCAGTAATTAAAAAAATTTTGAAACTTGAAGAACCCGTTTTGGAAAGAAATAAGCTCCAAGGACAGTTTTTGAACAGTAAAAGGGTTAATAAGAAGAAAACAAATGATACGATTAATAGAAGAAAAGTTATAAAAATAGCACTATAAAAAATTAATTTTTTATTTATAATAACGGTACGCAAAATAAATTTATTTCCAATTTGAATTTTAATTCAATTTGAATAAAACTGTTGACAAGCTCTGATTCATCTTTTTTTTATTTATTTATTTTTTTTTGGTTAATAAGGCTTGAGAAGTACAAGTTTCATTACATTCCTTGAAAAAAAAAGTGTAAATAAACTTATTTACATGCAGTGTATGCAGTGTAAATAAACTTATTTTCACACCGCATTTTTTAAATGTTTAGGTTCGGTTTTTAAAAACAAATAATTGCATTTACGAGTATTTTTAAATGAGAATCAGTATGTATCTCAATTTCCTTAGAAATCGCTTAAGATTCACTTTGGTAATAAGCAACTCCTATTGTTATAGCAATTGAAGCATGGCAAAGGAAAAATTCACGATTAATTTCTTCTTTACGACAATCAGAAACTATATCCTCATGGCAACCTTAAATATAAAGTGGTATCAGAATAACATAAAACATAGTCGACTGTAGCAAATATGAAGTTACAGTACCTGTTGTCATCTTAAAAATTCATAAATATCAAAATATACTGGAAGCTCTAGGAAAATCGGTATACTTAACTTTATACTTAGCTGGCAAACTAAGTAGAAAGTTTTCCAGAGAAAATTCTTTCATCTCACGATAATCATGGACATAAACTGCTAATTTGAAAATAAGGTAACAATGAAAAAAAAAAATCAAAATGAGTTTGGCAATTTCATGTCTCAATTCCAATATTTATAACTTATAGAATCAAGGTATATTAAAAATTCTAAGTTGAATCTATAGGTAAACAATAAACAAATGTTTAATTAAGTTATCCGGTGTGAAGTTACTGTTAAAGAAAAATCATCATTGATACAGGTTTCAATCTTTAATTCAAACAAATTAGAACAAATATGAGAATTTTCGTGGCTCGAAAAATTATTTGTAATATTACTCCTGACCGTATATATTGCTAAAATGTAATATCTCTGAACGAAATAAACGCCAATTATACTAAATTAGTAAAACTGGAATCGTTTTCGATAAATCACGAATTTAATTAAAGTCAGGTCAAATAAAGGGGACAAGATTAAATTTAATTTCGGAGAAACCACATCTCATAACTCCATATTAGAATAAATTATAATTATATGTGAATAAAATAAAAACTTATAACAAGTTCTTTGTTTTACTAACTGCAATCATGTATGTGTTTTAACTTAAAATTAAGCGGTGAATTTGATTTTTTTCCCCCTACATTAAAGTTCCTTTTTAATCCTTCAAAAATACAAATCCTGATTTACATAGTAAAGGACTAAGAAACTGAAATAAATTTGCATAAATTGAAAGCTTTTCATTGAATTTTCATAAATAAACGCACGAGCATTTTTGTCGATCAGCGAAACCTGATTCATTTTTTTTTCCCTTTTTGATTACATAAATGCAATAATGATAAGTGTTTATTTCATTATTTTTTGTTAGATTATACTGTCTATTTAAAAGTATAAACTTACCGGAAAGAGAATCATAGAGGATAGAATAAATTATTTAAACCGGGGAAAGTTGAAACTTAAAAAAAAGTGAATAAGGAAAACATAAAAAGTTCCGTTTTAGTAGTTTTCGTGATTTTTTTTTTATTAAAAATAGTTTTTAAAATAATGTTCTAAGTAACAGTTTTTAATGAAGTTATAGTTTTATAGTAAAAGTTTAATTTTTATTTTTAAAGTTTTTAAAAATATTTTTTTTTTATTAGTTATTGCCTCTACCCTAGAGGGGGAAAAAAATTATACTTAGATTTGAGTTACAATTGATCTAAATAAGTTAATGGAATGACATTTTTGATCACAATAGTCCTACTTTATCTTTTCTTTTACATCAACATTTCAGCCCTTAGGCCATTTTCAAGGAAAGAAACCTATTTTAATAATTAAAAATCATTACGGATTGAATTGCAACTTCATTTAAGTAGCCATACATTAAAACCTTAGTCTATAAGGAGTATGACTAATCAAATGAAGTTGACAAGGGCGATTCAGTCCACAATGATTTTTAATTATTAAAATAGGTTTCTTACCTTGAGAATGGCCTAAGGGCTGAAACGTTGACGAAAAAAACAAACAAATAAAGTTGGAGTATTCTGATCAAATATGTAGTTATATTATTACTATTAAGATGAAGTCCTAACCTACAAGTGTGAATACATATATTCAATTAAATGAATTAATTTATTTTAATGTGCCATCTGTTAGAGTGATTATAAATAAACGGAGATTCGCAAAGATGTTTAATACAAGTTAAAGGATTGTATCTCGGAAAAAGTGAAATAACATTTGTTTGATTATTAAGTATTCTTAGGTTATCAATTTTATCTAACATGTTTTACTAACAATTAGAAGAAATAAACCAAGTCTGGGTATTTTTTTTTTTTTTTTTTTTTTGAGATTTGTGTAACTGAAATGGAAATGGAAATATCGGTTAGTTTTATGGCTTTACCCATGACGTTATTGATAACGTTTAATTTCTAATTCATTCTTAAAGTCATTTTTCACATAATTTTTGGCAACAGCAACAAAACTTTTAATTTTTTTTTTAAATAAAATTTCCTTAAAATATTTTTTTGCCGAAGTTTGGGGCCAAAGTACAGGCCTTCATCAGGGCTGTAACGATATTTTTTTTTCTATTTTTTTTCTTTTCTGCATGTATATATGATCTGGTTTCTTCTGCCCTGACGATGACTAAACTGGCGAAACATTGGCAAGTTAATTGTTCACTTCTATGATAGGGACACTTATTTGTAATTGAGTTAAATTATTGTAATTTAATTACTTTCACAACTATTAATTTATGCAAGACAGGTGTTCATTTTTATTGTTCATTAGATATAAATTAGCAGGATAAAATTTACATTTCTTCTTCTTAAATATAACGATATATATATATATATATATATATATGTATTTTATTTTTTTTTATTCTTCAATTAAATAGGTTAAATAATTATTAAACAAATACAAAATAATGTTAACTCTATTATCTTTGAAGAATAAGGGCTCAAGGCTTTCCCTACTCTATTATATCTCCTAATAATTATGTAAAGAGGGGCAATAAATAAGGAGAAAGCGCACTGGTGCATGAGGAATTATTTAGTAGGGGAGGAGTTGCGCTGGAGAGCAACAACGCATCATTTTCTCCCCAGCGCTTCCTGAATGTGATACGGTATCTCGTCGCTCTATTCGATTCGCTACAATATTTATTGGACGGTAACCGCTACTCCAAACTAACGACAAACTCAATAAAATATTTAGAAGTACAAAATACAACAGAGCGTTTTCCAGTAATGTATTTTTCTCTTTTATTTCGTCGGCAATATTTCTGAGTTCGAAGAAGAGTACTTTGTTAAGGTCGAAAAGATTAATAATGCACATATAAATGCTATGGGATCTTTGTAGCCTTTTTATTTTATTGTTTAATTTATAACTGAAGCGGATGACATGTGATCTCAGGCGTTAGGAAGTTAACAATAAATACTTAATCCAAACATGAACTTTAATAAAAGTTTTATCTCTTGTAAGTTGTATCTTGTTTTGCTGAGATCATTATAATACTATCGATACGCTAACGTCAAATTTCAGTTTGTTTTATAACCTAAACGGTTTTTTTTTATTTATATGAGAATGCATTATTCGGGGCTAATTTTCGTTTTTAGGAGGCATGTTGTGACCTTGGAACTAACCCCATAGCAATGACAATAAAAATAAGTATTAATGATTGGTATTTTATTATTATAGACTAGTAACTGATAGTTATTCCAACTCGCGTTCTGGTAAAGAACGGATTCAATGCCAAGAATGCAAGACCCTGATCCATTCCAGATGTAGAAAAATTGTCACTAATTTACATATGTCTGCCCGAATGGTAGATCTGATTAGGCATTTGATTATTTTTAAATGTTAATGTTGTCCTATGGTTCTTACAAGACTAATTATAATTTAAAATATGTTGTATGAGCGCTTCAGTTGGCAGAATGACTAACATCAACTTCAATATTCTTTATTACTACGGGAGTCCGCCTAAAGGTGTAACAACCTCCATTTTACAAATTTTTCAACTGTTCATATAATTGTACTACTTGTTGCTCAAATTGTATAACTGTACTTTGTATATTCTGTAGTTCAGGTTGTATTATGTTTTAACAATATAAAATAAACTGAACCAAACAAACCCCATTCGGAATTTTTTTTAGTTCCATTAAAACTCGATATTATCCATTGTGACTTATAGCCAATTTATATTATTATATAATTATAATTATTCTGATTGCCAATTAGTAACCATAATATATATCAAACTTGTCCAGCTTCATATCAGCACAACAATAATTTGGGCCTTTTATTTTTAATATTTTAATTTTGTGTTACACTGTGCTTTCTTTTCTATTTCATAATAATTAAAATTATATCAAAATATAATATAAATAATATTATATGTACTACAATAATTAATATATTGTATTCAAGGGGAAAATGTCTAGATCGAAAAATAACTGCTGTCACCTAGGTAAAACCAAACTACCTCCAATGAATACCGTTTTTTTCGTATAAATTTTTGTTCGAAAATATTTATTTTGTATTAGGAAAGCAGGAGGTTACAGAACCCAATACATATGTTGTACTGTAACGAAAACACCACGATGTAAATCTGCACTCCGTATTAGCAGAATTAAGAGGTTACAGGATCTCAACACATGTGTTATTAAATAAACAGCTGTATAAATAGAGCTAATAGGAGAGCTCTTGAAATCTCCTACTCTTCTAATACTAAAATAAAATAAAATATGAAAGTCACTAAAACCTATTTTTTATAAAATAGAGAGACTAATTTTAATGATATTTCAAGAGGAAAATTTATACCTTTATACATAGTACTATGTTTAAACACTGCAATAACTCTGGAATCAACTTACTCACTGCCTGTGAATGGAATATTATAAATTTTCCACCTAGAAATGTCACTAAAGTGTTGAAATTTGTGTTAGTTATTCTGTCAACTGAAACGCTCATATGTTCCTAATTATAAAGACTGATTAGCTACATCAGCTGTTAATTGCAAAGTGAGATAAGGTATAACCTGAAAGTACAGCTAAGTTATGTGAAGTAATTATAAGTGATTACTATTAGATGTTAAAACACTAAAAGGGAATCATGTCTTATGTTTCATGATTTCGTTAAAATTGTCAGACTTATTTGACTGAGTACTCTTAAGTTATTGTTGATTAATCTTCAAAAATATATATATATATATATATATTTATTTTTTTCATAATTTATATTCCAGATAGATCTAGTGGCAACTAACCCCGGCTTGTTAACAACTAGTCCCAAGTTGGGGGGGAGGGAGGGAGAGAGAGGGGAAAGGGAGGTAAGTTGTTACTTTTTTTTCTGTATACTATTGAGATTTGTAATTGGTGCCCCGAGATACTACCATGTCTCTCACCACTACACTGAGTTAGAGTGGCTCTTTCCCTCCATTCGAAGACAATATTTCCTAGGTACATTCCTCTATCATATCATCAACAATCATCGTCCTTCCTACGCCTACAACCTTCTCCAATTCAAGTCCTCAGTTCACTCCCTCTCCACAAGATCTCGACCTTCCGACCTTTACATTCCTTCTCACAGATCTGCCTCGTTCCAAAACTCCTTTATTGCTCGTTCTGTTAGTTTCTGGAATTCCCTTCCTATCAAAATGCGACATTCTTCATCCTTATCTACATTCAAAACCCTCCTATTCCAATTCCTGTCCCAAAAACAGTCAGACACCAGCTAACCGTTTATGTAAAATTACATATTATCTATAAGAACATATTCACATATAGCTCATAACCTAAATACTTATTATAGATTCGACTTTCTTTTTTTCTTTTTCTTTTTTTCAACAGAAACAGATTTTACTGTTAAGAAGAATTTACATTTATTTTTTCTGTATTTTTTATTTTTTCTAAAAGGGTTTATTTATATTTTAACATTTTACATAGTTTTAAGTATCTTAGTATGGTTTCAAGAGTTTTTTATATAGATTTTTTTATTTTATTTTGTATATAGTATGTGTAACCAATATTTTTTTTTCTTTTTTTTTTAATGGTCTATCTTTATCTTAACTTTTTATGTTTGTTTTTATCTGGCCAGATATAAAATTTTAATTTCTGTACTTTTTTTGTTATTCTGAAGGGACTTCGTCCCAGAATAAAATTATTTTTCTATTCTATTCTATACTAAATTTCAAATAAAAACGGTACAGCCTAAAGTCTTTCAGATTTATAAAGATGAATATTTGCACAAATTATAAGCGAGCATAAATTTAGTAAATAAGATATATTATAAATAAGGCTTAAGGTCGTATAAGAATAGGAACTTTTAGCTTCTGTTCTGCTATCCGCTATACTAGTCTTGTTATTATAACAAGACTTACGTGTTAGTGCACTTTTGTGTATCTTATACCTTGCAAAATCCAAGATGAGATTTCATTGTAAGTACCCTACGACCAAACCGCTTGTATATATACAAGAAGTGACTTCCCTCATTTAATTGAACATGATGAGCATTAAGCTTCTGTATTTAATCAAGGCAATAAAAATTGAATATAATTGAGTAATTAATAGAGAAGGACATTTGAGGCGGTAATAAAAGCCTAATAGAGACGAAGCCTGAGGCTGAGTCTGGGGTAAAGAGCAGCCGTAGATCTCTCCTAATCTAGAGTTTATTCAAATTCAGTTAATGAATGTTCCACTGAATATTGATACACAAAGCCCTTTATGCTAAGCAGACACCTCTTGTATTTTCCTTAAATTTCCCTTTGATACTAATAAACCGCTTTCCTTGTATGAATAATGAAATGTGGTTTGAAAGAAATTGGGTACTTGATCGTGATCCACGTGGCATAACTGTACTTCGAAAAAAAAAAAATTAAAGTTTCAATACACAGAATAAGTGAAGGGCGATATTAAAAAGGCTGATAGTATACATCAAGATCTATAAAAAAAATTATATAAACAACAGGCTAATTCTCAGCAGAAAAGTAGGAAATTCAAGATTTGTAATTTTCAAGTATCGCGCTTTTTGTTGAATAAAAAGCGATTACAACAAAACTATTTAATTTAACTAATTAACGATTGCTCTACAGTAAACTAGATAAAATTTGCTACAAAAGAAAGTAAATTTTGTCACTGTTGAAACAATTTAAAGACAACCATTGAAGGTCTGAACTCAGCTAAGTTTCGTTAAAAAAAAATCATAAATTATTTGCGAATTTTTTTATCACTCTATACTAACTACAGGGTACTTAATGGTCTCAAATGAATTACGAATATGCATATTATACTTCTTAATCCGTAGGATCATAACCAATCCAAAGTATAATGCTATGAATATTCATACAGGATTCTTTACTTCGTTTTCTAAGTGGCAAGATGTAACAAAATAATAAAGTATAATATCAGCCTCAACTGATAAATAACTATAAAACCAAAATGATGTTAAACGCCAAATGTGATGAAATTCTCTATGAATGAATACCCTCTGAAGTCAATAAATTAAAAAAGAGATTGTAAATATCTATTTTGTGTGATTTTTTTTTTTTTACTTAATATTTTGACCGAACACCCCAACCAACTTTTCTTCTATTATTTACTGCATACAGTTATCAATCCACAATTTTTTTAAAACTTATTTATTGAAAAATATTACAATCTGTCTCAAATGGCATTTATAATAGTGTTCAGAGATCACATTCACACTCTATGTACAATAAATAAAATAAATTATACAGAAAAATAATATATGAATAAAATAACTAAATAATAAATAAATAAAAAGAAGACATACATACCTATATACACTAAATTCACATTTCTTTTTTAAACTTATTTATCGGAAAATATAACAATCTGTCTCAAAGGACATTTATAATAGTGTTAAGAGATCACATTCACACTCTATATACAATAAATAAGAATAAAATAATCTAAAAATAAATAAATAAAAAGACATACATACTAGCTACACATACATACCTATATACAGTATATACAATCTGGGAAGAGAACTCCGAGGCACACTTGTCCCTCCAACTGTGGAGGGAAAAGCATGATTCCAGGAGATCCCTGTACTTCTCTCTCAACCGCGTCACTGGGGCTAAACCCAGTGGAGATTGAGCAATAGTGAAAAGTCACAAAAAAAAAAAAAAAAAACCTCAAGAATAGGATAAACAAAATTAAAACCTCTTATAAACTCAAAGTACCTAAAATAAAGTTCTATTTCATTTTGTCGGCTTCTATAATACTTCTTATAGGTTTGCCCTTATACAAGACAGGTAATATGCTTTGGAGAGTGGACCATATATGATTACATTTTTCCTCCTATCAGCCGTAACCGTGCGTAGTAAAAGAAAACAAACCTCACAGAGGAGGCAGTTTTCACGGGGATTGAAGACGTGAAAAGTAACCAAAAGCGAAGGCATTGAGCCTTGGGAGGGTTTCCCGCTGGGTTTTACTCCAATTAACTTTCCTCGGAAACACCCCCTCTGCCTCCAATACCATCTCATTCCATGCCCTCTCCAACTCTTTCCTTCACTTCAAATTCATTTCTTTCTTTATAAATTTTCGCTTGGTTTCTGAGACTTCGTGTCAATTTCGTGTGTACAGTGGTGCAAAACACCTAATTTTTGGAAAAAATTAAAAACACTTCGCCCATCTCAGACATGCGACTATAAAGCTCAAATAGGAGTCATTTTATATGTATTCTTCTTATTCTGAATCAATTGAAACAACAAGTAAATCGATAGCTGTACGTGTTTTTGTGACGGTATTATTATTTAAAAAATCTTTAAAAAATTAGTTTCATAATTCAAGTTAACGTTATTAGGCGAAAATATTGAAGATTAAAAAGATTTAAACAAAATTTGGCTTCATAAATGTATGAATATATAGATTTATAATATTAAAAAAATATGAATCCAAACCTTTAAGTATAAATATTATTTTGTTTTTAAAAATAGGCATTCTCCGTTGAAGAAATATCATTATTTTAAAATTACTAATATTGTTGTGTTTTATGAAGTTTTTACCAGATTATTCCCTGAAAATTATTATTTAAAATAAATTCCAAGTATGAATTATGCTTATCTTATTTTTTAAATTATTTTATTTAATTATTTATTTATTCTTCCAAATTGATTACATTTCCAAGCAAGTTGGATTGAGAACAAAGGCGATTGGAGAAAGGATAGTGAAAGGTTTTACGTTAATTAAAATTTTTTTTCATTTATTTTTTTTAAATTTATTTATTGAGTATTACAACACATGTACGCTAGTTATAGTGAGGTAGGATAACTACTTGCACAAACAATATAAAATAAATAGAAGCAAAATAACAATAAATAATAATCAAAAAGTATATACAATAAATAAAATAAAATGACTTAAAAATAAGAAAATACAAAAGGTACAAAAAATAATAACCAACAAAATGTCGCGAGGCCACTGCCGTTTCAACTTTCTTGGAGGATTATAGGGATTGTTCATTTTAAAACTCAAACAGTTTAATTTTTACAGATTTGAGAAACGATTTCAAACTGTAAAAATTAAGACAAACCATTAACTTAAAAAATTAGTAAAACTTAGAAGAAATAAAAAATTACCTTTTAGGCTAAGAAAATAAAATTTCACTAAACACATTTTATTTAATTCGGTACACATTAGACCAATGCGACAAAATTATTGATAAATTTAAGTATATGACTAGAGTTATGAAAAGGAACGGAAAAAAGTGATATGATTCTATAATGATGGAATAATGTATTGTCTAAATGGATTGTTCAGTATGCTGTGTATAAAGCAACTAATTCTGCCCAAAACCGGTCTTGGTCTTCCATTTTTTTTTTTTCTTTTTCCTCCTCTACCTCGCCTTTTAGGTTATACATGGGTTTCTGCGAGCCAGGGAGTGAGGGTAAGGGATTAATGCCAGATTAAGAGACTCCTCCTCCTCCTCCCCCCCCAGGCAGCGGTATGCGAATTCATAATTATTTTATTGTCTCCAACTTCGGTTATCAGGTTGCCGGGAAATGGGTCCGCTCGGCGCCCCTGCCCATAAAAAGAAATCATTTGCCATGACCGCAGGAAGATGAGAAAATAAAACAAAAAACGCGTTTTCATAAATAAAAATTAAGACTAAATGGTTAAGACTAATATTAGCCCATTTTAGTTACTATAATGAAATTTCTCTTCACAAGAAGCGGACACTCATGGAGGTTCAAAAATTGCCGCTATATAGAGATGTCCAGTTTAGAAAAGCTGGAAGAAAAACATTTAGATAAACATTAAAAACATTTTTCTTTTTAAATTTACAAATTAAAAATGTTTTTATGATAAATTTAATAATATATTTTTCATAGTAAAATTGCACATAAGAATGGTAAACTTGTTTGTACATATATAAAAAAAAGAATAGTAATTTGTAATTTTTGTTTGGCCTAGCATAATTATTTTGTTTTCCAAATTGTTATGGATAAACATATGGATAATGAATATAATATAAATAAATGGATGATCGTTACAATTATTCCATTATCCTCCTTCAAAATGAACATTGTTTCTCAGCCAACTAATTTGTGAGAGAACTTCTTTAATATTCACTCAGAGATCAAGAAAATGTATTGTCATCTCAAAGGTCCAGCGCTAGTATAATGGTTCGAAATAATTGTGCAAGCGCAGGAGGGTTAAGATACAAGCCTGCCGAAACCATTTATATGTTACTGCAACAACGGCATAAATCGACTGAAATTATTTTTTGGCATTAACATTTCCGTGTTTGACCCACTGTTTAAAGTATTCGTCATTTCTTTAAAATGTCTAGACACCAAGTTTTGATCGAGTGTCTAAATTGCGAATATTGTTCTTCTGGTACACTAATTAATAGCATAATCTTTTATTTGAAATTTAACCGGAACCATGTTAACATATTACAATCAAATCAGTGGAAATGGCAACAAAAGGTTACGACTCAAAATTCTATTTCAAAACCGGATTCCCTGTATACATAATGGAACCAAGCGACAATAAAGTGGATTTATCTTCTCAGGATATGAGCTTCACAATTTCCTTGTGTACAGTGATTCCTAACGGGATTTTTTTGGTCTTAATTCTATAACTACATTATTTTTCATCATATTTCCTAGTTTCGTAGTTTTATAGCAACACTACAAAATATACCCTTATATTATAGCTACAAAATATTATGTGAGCAATGAACATATTGTCAGAAATAATATATGAACATAAAAATAGATGATTTGACATCTTATTATAAAATTCAATTTTTTTTCGAGTATTTGATATTCTTGTTTTATTCAGCTTCTAAATACGTTATATATATATAAATATATATATATATATATATATATATATATATATATATATATATATAAATATATATATATAATAAGATATTATACTTTTCTTTTTTTTTTTTATTATCGTTACAATTAAAACAGTTTTATGCAGCAGTCTAAACAATACGTTGTAAGTTAACATCATTTATTTGAACAAGAAAATGATATTTCTGAAAAATTAAAAAAGGCAATGTTTTGGATATTACTTGCTAAATTTGGAAAAAGTGCATTTTTCCTGAACATGTTTTAATTGAATACAAATAAATTACTGTATGTATTGATCGATGATATGTTATTACTTTATTTAAGCGATGTCAAGCGCAATAATCATACTTCTTACCTACTTCGCGTCGTATCTTATTGCCTCTAAAGTTACGGTATATTCCCTATCAAGTTTCCTGTGATTGGCTATTGCCTCATTTACAAGTTGGAAACCCAATCCGGATCGGGTTGGGAATGAACGCCTGCTAGGACAAGGGAATCTCGCGGACCCATACATAACGAAGCAGCCTAACAGAGCCAGGAGTAGGAATACCTAATGAATTCAATTAGTCGATGAGAACTTAACCTCAAAGCTCCACTAATGTTAAATTAATTACAACTTCCTCAGAGGATTTAAGGAATTAACTGTCATAACTTTGCTTTTGTTTTGTTAACTTTATTTATTTAATTATACCGTAAAAACAGTTTAAAAAAATCTTATTTAAAATTTATATTAAATATTTACCTATTTAATCGAAAAAGTTTTCAAAGCTGCTGAAATTCGAGAACCACATCAGTCAAATTCTTTCAAATATTTTTTTACTTTAACATCTAACTTTTTGGATGATGTCAGGATGTTTTGCTTTAGATATTTTATAAAAATAGTTTTATCTGATTAGAAATGCGGAATTATTTTATTCAGCCACAAGTTTATTGATAGTAGATTACATAATAATTATGATAATGTCATCAACAAACAACAGAAAACGAATGATAAAACTTATCAACTTCTAGGGCAGGGTAGGGGTTTTAGAGTGATAAATTGCGAGATTACAACGCCCGTATCAACTTCTATTTTTAGTTAAATAAATATCATTTATTAGCACAAACAAGGTCATTTATGATTAGTTACAGATTAATAACCTATTTTAGAAAACAAAGATTTATTCATGCTATTTTTATTTATGCCAACATAAGATATGAAAAAAAAATAATATATATATATATATATATATATATATATATATATATATATATATATATATATATATATATATATATTATATATATATATATATATATATATATATATATATATATATAAACGGATCCGATATTACCTACACCACATTTAACTGAGGATACAGAGGACATATATTATTAAATTGAACAAACTTAACTTCCAAACATATTATAGGTTTTATTTGTTTGTTTTTTTCTAGATTACCCAACACCTTCCCATTTCTGCCTTACGGGTCAGGAATAAATTATTCTCGAGATAAAACCAAATCAGTTCTAAGACATCTTCTTTTCTGTTCTTACAAATCTTCTAACGAGAGTGGGAAGATCGAAATTCATTCAGCCGGATAGCCACGAAATAAATTTAAATCCGTCCAGACCGGATTCGAACTAGCTTTTAATTAATTTAATTTTACTTTTAGTTTTTTTTTTTTAATATTAAATGAAATATGATAAAATTTATAGGATACCATTTTAATCGAATTGCCTGTCATTTTAAGACACTGTGGATTTTTTTTTTAACTTAGGCTTGTCGAGTATGTTTTGTTTGTGTAACGTAATATATTTTTTGAGAAAAAAAAAATATTTAAATGAAAAAAAAAAAGAACCCGACTACAGAAATTGGGAAATTCTATGGATTTCTATATCTACTTAAACATCATGGTAGATAGATAGATAAATTAAAATCTACGAAAATTTACACTTAGTGTAATGGTCGGGTGCCTATAATTACGCATTACTGCTCCAGGTAAACAGATTTCGTCTCATGTATCGGTGAATCTGTATCGTGCATCTGTTTCGTCTCATGTATCGGAAGAGTCGATTTTGATCAGGGTTTCATAGGAACCCGACTACTATACTTATTTTATTATTATTATTACTTATTATTTTCTCAAAAAATATATTGTGTTTCGTAAACGAAATATACTCGACAAGACTAAGTTAAAAAAAAAAATTCCACAGTGGCTTACAGTGACAGGAAATTCGATTAAAATCTCTAATAATTAATGTAGTTATGGAAGTACGTTCCCTTAGGGTTTATAAAATTTCCCAATTTTTTTATTCTTTTTTTTTTGTTTTTTTAATTCAACTATTTTTACAATTTTAGTTTTTAAAATTCATTTTCATTACATGTGATCATAAGATATCATTTTAAATCAATTTATAATGGAGATGCTTAAACTATAATATTTTTTTTTTTTTTTTAGTATTTTGAGCTCAATCTGTTTCAAAACATTCACGGAATTTAACTCATTAATTACAGTCGTAATCGTTAAAAATAGATCATGCCATTCACTCAAAAAATAGTCACGTACCTCTTAGCGGATTGATTAAACACACTTACACAGTAATTCACCGGCATTGTGCGCTAAAATTATGTCAAAACACTCACGGGATCTCACCGAATAATATAATAAATCAAACTTAAAAATCTAAAAAATCGTTACATATTCTTAGCACATCGAGAAAACACATTTTATTTAATAAAGTGACAGTATTTTTCGCTCAAATTGTTACAAAACGTACAGGTGATCAAACCAAATAATTTGAGCTATTAACTCAAACAAACGTTCCATAATTTTAAACCGATGACAGGAACACATAACCCTCGTTTCTCTTCGGATGGTCGGGTAAATAGTGGATAGAAATTTATGAAATTCATATCTACACGATACCATTTTCACCGCTCCCTTTCATACCACCAAATTTGGGCCAAATCCAAGGTAAAGAAGCCAGGAACACATCTATTAGTCATTTCAAATTACGACGAATCTAAAATAAAATTGGTAATCAATTTTCGTAAATTTTTGCATAAAATATAAATTTTTATATATACACTATTTTATTAGTTTTTTTTATTTGTTAATGTCTACGAGTTTCTTATCATCAGAGAAAAACACGTACCAAACAATGACCTTGATGACTCACAAACAAAAAACTTTTAAAAAAGTAATAATTATGATTATTTCATCATTTTTCGTTGGTAGCTGTATTTATAATTTATTGTATCATAAACCGATTTAAAAATATGATTTAAAAAAATTTTCACATGCAAGACGGTTTTATAGAATTAAGTGTCAGATATATCTAGCTATAAATATATAGCTAGATATATTTATCATTGTCATAATAGAATTGGGTATGTATCATGGACCCTATATTTATATAATCAGTAACACAAGGGTACCATTCGACAACTTAATAATTCTTATGTTATCGTGATCAATTATGTAAGTTTAAAATTCAAATTTATACAATATGTCCGTTCGCGTGATTGGAGTTAGATTACAATTTGATTCCATAGCGCGGCTAACAACTTAATGCACGAATGAGCGAACCTACTAAAAGCCTAGATTTTAAAGGAAATTCCTTGATTATGATGATTTAATAAAGAAAGAAAAAAAATCGCGTAACCGTAACTGTAACTCAAAAAAAGTATTATTTAATTATCAACACCACATCGTCTAACTAATGTGTTAATTGTAGAATATGTTTGTTGCTTTGAAAACAAAATTTTAAAATCTGCCAAAAACAAAAAGCCCTCAGAATCGTTTTATATATTATAGTTTTTGTCCTTCATGGCATATTTTTGCAAAATTAAGAAGCCTTTGTATACTGTACAGACATCGATTTCCTACAGCTATACGGGCTTTTGATATATTTTTCAACTTGGTGCTTGCAGATGATCTTGCTATCGACGTACTTGAATACGTCACAGCTCTTAAATGTCTAGTTCCCTATTCTCATTTCCTCTCCTGTCAACTGGTATCTTCTTGAGGTCCTCATATACATACTTTTGTCTGTATTAATTTCTAGACCTAGTTATCCAGCTTTCCTCTGGAATTCTTCAAGAGCGGGTGAAAGCGCTGGTACAGTTCGTGCAGTTATGGAATATATGCTAAATCTAAATGCTGTGCCATGCGATTATAAATTGTACCTTTGGCATAAGTTTTTATTTTTCTTATGGCTGCTTACAATACCAGCTTAAAAAGCACTGTAGATAATGGATCTCTCTGTCTAAGACCTGTTCCAAATTTTAATTTTCGTGAGCGTCATCCATTGAAAAGCACTCTACTGGATTTATCTGCCAGTGTGAGCAATATTATACAATATATTAATTTACCAAACCAAGAGTTATGTCATACTAATTATAATTTAAACATAAATTATTTAATTAAAAATTTAAATATTTATGAATAACAGCTCACTTAATGTATTTATCCTTTGTTACTGAGCAGTTTTGCTTTGTGATGTGAAAATATAGAATGATTACAAAGGCTTTTAGTCTTTAATGGGGATTTTATAAAAGATCTATGTTGTGACAGTGTTTACAGTTTAATAATTAACTTTGTTTTTAGAAGCCATCTGACTCAAAATATTCCATAACTAATAATCCATAATTCAATAACCATAATTTTATATATAGAGTATTCCGTAATCAAAGTAAAACAATTAATGCAATGATATCAGGTCCGATTTTTGATTGATCCGATTTTCCTCAGAAAAGGGTCACGTTAATTAAGTTGAGGATTGTTCCAAAATAAGTTGAAATCTATTCCCAGTTACGGAAAATTACTAGATTTGATACTATTTTGAAATAACAGTGTACCTGTGTACAAAGTGCCTATGTTTTTAGCAACAATGATTAAGATAATGTATAGTATTAAAAATATTTAATTTTCTTTTTCTCTGATCTGAGATAGACTTTGATAAATTATAACAAAAACCTGTTTTTATTTATTTAAAAAAAATATTAAATAATATTGTTTTGGAAAAAAAATATAATGACGTAATACAAAAGTGTTTTTACACAAATTTTAATAGTGAAAATTGATTAAGTGCCCAACTAAATGTTCATGTTTACATTTTCGTTAAAATATTGCAAGGAGTTGCTAGGTTTGATTTATTTTATATAAAAAAATGGTAATCATTAATTAAATATAGATTCATATGTGTGTAGAAATACATATTCAAGTACACAATTTTATTACCACTTCACTAAACTGAGAGTTAAAGTGATACATCTTTCCTGGGACTAGAAGCTAGGTCTTATTATCAACCAGAGGGGTTTCCTCAAAGTTTTTCCGTCGTAAGCAGCGGAAGGAAACGACGAGTTTATGCAAACGGGCAGTGAGGGTTTTAAAAGTTCAGAAGTAGAAATAAAAGAAACAACAAATAAAGAATAAATAAGCAGCGAGGGCTGTGCATGCCAACGGTCCAAGGGTTGGAGTCGTAAGTCCCCTCACGTAGCCCGAATTTCATTCAAAATCCGTCCAGTCGTTTCTGACCCTAAACGCCCGGGTCTCCATCATTCAATTGCCTCTTTTAGATATAGCAATTCACTTTTATATTCGCTCACAGTAGGATATTGCGTTTTTATTATAGTTAAAAGCGAGTATTAGATGGCTTTTTAATTTTAAATTTTCTTTGATCATCGTGCATTGGATTCAGGATGTTAAGCGGTGTTCTTACCTCAAATAATCTAAGATAGCAGACTGACAACAATTGCTAAACATCACTCCGGCAATGCTAAAGAAAGATGCGAGAGTCTCAGGATAAAGATAACGTTATAGCATAGGTACCCAAACATTGTGTTTTATCCAGAAATGAAGCTGCAAACCTCGCCAGAAGGGAAACAAACCTGACTGCAATGATTGATCTTTCAATTATGAACAATGACAAATAAATCGGAATCAGTCAACAAACAAGCAACGAGAAATCGAACAAGGCATGCTACTATGGACAATCTCTCAAGAAGTGAATATCATAAGAAATAATCTTGAGCAGACTATTCGGACATGCAGCCTTCACCCATGTGTACTTAATGAGAGACCAGGAACCACCACTCTGTCAAACACACAACACACCATTTATACTGAAACGCTTTGTATAAAATTTAGACTTTACTCTGACACCAGAAAAACATACAACTTATCTTTTACTATGACTGAAGCACATGTAGATGATGAAGAGTATTTCAGTAACTTAAATAATTAACGAGTTATCATTTCGGTAATTTTGGCATCATTGGGGCCGCCGAATACGTTTATATGTCTTTGTAAGTTTAAGTATATGTTACCCTCTGAGCCGTTTGAAAAGGAGATGGCCTCGATATCTCCTTTTGTAAATAAATTTTTAGAGTGCTACCAGCGGTTAGTTTCTCAACAAGTGGTTTCATGTTATTTTATTCTTTTGTTCACATTTACTGAATGTATTTTTATTCGTAATACAGTTGTAAATATCATCAATAATAAAAAATAAAAAATAAAAATAAAATATATTTTGACATATCTTTAAGTACAACCGTAGGCTTGGTGAGTCTTTTGAAGCTCATGGTATGAGATTTGATTTATCTTATATGCATTTATACAATCTACGTTTTTTTATATTATGTTGTCTCAATTAATTAGCAAACTATAACTGCTACTGAAAAATTAAATATAAGATTTTATTTATTAATTTATTTTACCCTTAAGTCATTAATAAAATTACTTTGAATAATGTTGTATTGTGAAATTTATTTATTATTTTTTTCATTTCTCGGCTTTATGCCGGATAAATTCAATGATCCAGACCGAGGTATAGGCGTACAGTACCGCTTTCTGGATTTTCTGAAATTTTTAGCTTAATCCAAGTACCTTCAATGATTTCAGAGTCTCTCAGAGACTGAGGAACTCCAACTTCGATGATGATGGCTTTCTTTGTTTCTTTGTCAACGAGCAGTATATCTTGTACTTTGTGGGGAATACTATGATCAGTTATCATAGTTTGATCCCGGAATAGTTTGACATCCCCTTTTTCTAATATTGCCAGCGGCTGATATCTATAAAAAGGCTGATGACCACTTAGTAATTTATATTTTTGTGACTGAGCCTGATGCACGATTTTTGTAGCATTTTTGTTCCTAACGAGATATTATTAGCTCACTAATGCCTGGCAGCCAGAAGTTACATGCTGTATTGATTCATTTGAGACTTTACACAGACAGCATTTATCATCAACTGCTTTATGTAAAATACTCTTCCTGTAGGAGCATGTTGCCATGATCTTGTATTGCCAAAAGGAATCCTTCAGTCTCTGAGAACATTTTTTTCTCTAGTTAACCAACAGACCAATGCTTCTAAATTGATACCAAATGTTTTGAAGGCATTGTAAAATCTTCCATTCAGAGGTTTACACTTCCAAGATTCAGTGAGGTTCTCCATTAACATTATCGTTGGTATTTGACGAAGCATATTCAGGGCTGTACAGTCGAGGTAAAGGGCAGTGATGGTCGACAGCAGCGGTGATCTACTGTTCATGAAATATTTTCTCAGCTTTCTTTCTTGTTCACGGCAGCTCTTCAACAGGCTAATAAGTCCCCTACCGCCATGTTTTCTGGCCAATTATAGTCTCGACAGTGAAGAATTTGGGTGATGTTGGCGCGATTTTATCATCTGAGTTCTTAAGAAGCGGTAATTAATAATCATTAATCATTGGAAGTTGAGTTAGAGGTTCTTTTTTTATTAGCAATAATTATGGAATGTTATTTGTTTATCCAATAAGCTTTAATAGCTAATAACTGGAAAACGGAGGGACGAGGAAAATGAAAATACGTAAAAATGATGTTTAAAACTCACAAGTAATAAATGAAAATTAATATTCAGTAAAGAAATGAAATAAATTCAAATTGAATTACCAGTAACATTCTAAAAATATATCCTTTCCTCGAATCATATTCCCTTTGTTTTTTTCAATTTACTTGTTCCTCTCCACACGATTGTTTTTACATTTCTCCGCAGAATCCAGTTTGTAGAATTTAATTTAGAACAATTTTCTTTCTTTGTATTTCAATTTCCACCTCCGTTAAAATTTAACAGTCATTCAAGAAATGTTTTGATATCACGAAAACGATTTCATATTACGCGAGACGTACCCGTTCTTGGCAGCTCCTGGTAAGTGAGGAAAATGAAATAAAAACAAATTTTAAAGATGTTATTTTTATTCAAACTAGCTACAGTTACCTTCAACATGTTACTCCAAACGCCCAACAAGTTTTATTAAGCCGTGTTTGAAGAACATTTTTGGATTTGGTATTCTCGAGATTTTTCCTTAAAGATCATAAAAATGAAAAAATCTCTCTTGTTTTCATTTCTTGATAGATTTTTTTTCTAATATTCCATGAAAATTGTCTGTTAGAGAAACATTTAATAACCTTCGTATTTAAAAAAAAATGTAATTAATTGCTGGTAACCCAAAACTTGTATTGGGACCATGGAGGTTTTCTTAAAAATCCAGACTGGTCATAATCTGGAATCTTACAGACACGAGCACTGGTTGGCAGTAGATATGTAGATGTGAACACCTACAGACAAATGCCGCTTACGGGAGCATAGATAGCCTGTAAAGTGTCTCCCAACTTCAGTTTGCTAAGGACTATCGTCCCCAAGGTGCAGCGACAATCCTGTAGTGCTCTTTCTACCGAAAGATGAGGTTCAAGGACAATAAAAAATCTGTCCAGATCCATGGATTACGGCTACCCAGATGTAGCAGGAGCACAAGGACCCATATATCTTTCCCTGAGCGAACCGTCTCTAGACCAAATTTAAATAAATTATTTATTTTATTTTGTTATTATACTTACTTTATTTTTTCATAAATAATAACTGATTAATTGTTTCTCTTTCCATACAGAAACTACATTGATACTCTTCAAATATAATTTCTGCAAACTCGTTCAGCCTTTTTACTTATATGTTGGAAAATATTTTATACGCAGCTCCTAACATTGTTATTCCTCTGTATGTCTGCTTGACATACAAGTTTTTCTTTTTAATGTATGAATATATCAAACTTGGTTTCCAATCAGCCGGCATGCATTCTTCTCTCCAAATAGCTCTCATTAATAAGTACATTCGGTTAATCAATTCCTCTTCGCTCTGTTTGTAGAATTCTCTGGGCAGCTCCTGAAAAAATGGAAAACCACATCGCGATGTTTTATAAATGAATCATTTTACTATTGACATTTTTCATATTCACGATTTTTCGTTTAATTTTACAACTTCTAATAACTTTTTTCTTAATGAGAATCCACAAAAAGGGTTTAGTTATATTTATATTTTAATATAATTTTACTGCAAAAACATTACTTATATACGTTTTTAAAATTTTACTTTGTCTTTTTTTTTCAAAGGTCGTCTCTAAACTTACCAAGCGGTTAACCTCAAAATTTAAACTTTTTTTTTATAAAGGTACTTTGTGCTTAAAAACTCAAGGAAGTTTAAAAAAAAAGAAGAGGTATCGACCGAAAAGGCGAAGCGTTAAGCGAAGGTGTTATTAACAGGGCGGTTAGCTCAGTGAAGTGGCTATTCACGCTGATAGCGTTAACTAGCGAAAGGAGGAACGTTGGAAATCATCTAGCCATGAGATAATCCATTAAATCTCTCTAATAAAATTAGCGGTCTCTCACTATTTGCGATTCACACCTCATTTGGATAATTACACGATTTACGATTCGATTATCGACTTGGAATTTTACGCTGTCTTTTAAGTTTTAACAATTAACCGAAAAGGTACAAGATTGGATAAAACTCATTGATATAGAACTACAGCGAATTAACAGCGTTGATTGTTATCGAGATCCTAAATCCTACTTGAACAAGCCATATTTAACCACATAATGTAAGTAACTTCAGACACATATCAAGTCATCCCCTTAAGGAATTCTCCTCAATTTTCTGTTCATACCCATCATTAGGTGGGAAGACGTGACAAGTGACAAGAAGCAAATGTGCAGACACTCAATGAGAAGGAAAGATAGGGAAGGATGGTACCCAGCAGTCCAGGTTTTGAGTCACTTGTTTCAAGAAAAGATGTGTCTCATCCTGCTCATCACATTATAGTGGTCATTGACTGTTATTTATCAGTCTACTGTAATATTCGTAATATTTATCATGGAAACGCGAATAAAAAGTTCGTTTTTGTTGTAGATGTTTGTTGTAAGTCGGTATGAGCAGTTTAATTCTGTATCCTTGAGGTAAAGAACACCATGTTCACTTTTTTATTTGATCAGGGAAACCAATTTTCCAGAAATTTGAGCTATTGAAATTTGTTTCTTAGTTACTAAATCTGTGCCTTATAGATAAAGGATAGTACGTCACATTTTTGTATTTGTTAGCGGAGCAAATTTTCCATGACTTTGAGAAATTAAAATTTGTTTCTTATTTACTAAACCTGTACCCAATAGATAAAGGATACCATTTCACATCTTTTTTTTATTTGTTTGGGGGGCATCTTTTCCATGACTTTGAGAAATCAAAATTTGTTTCTTAGTTACTAAATCTGTACCCAATAGATAAAGGATACCACGTCACATTTTTTTATTTGTTTGGGGAGCAAATTTTCCTTAACTTTGAGCTATTAAAATTTGTTTCCTAGTTAGTAAATCTGAACATAATAGATACCAGATACCATGTCACATTTTTGTATTTGTTTGGGGAGCCAACTTTTCTTAACTTTGAGCTATTAAAATTTGTTTCTTAGTAACTAAATAACTTAATAAAAAAATGGAAATTGTGCCCTTACCTCCGGGGCATAGAGGTAGTTAGTTATTTACGTACTAGCGAGCTCGTCTGATATGATATTATTCATGCAATTTTGGATTGAATATATTGTAGTTTTCTTAATGTGCATCTTTTTTGCAGAAGTATAAATTTGAGAGGCCATGTCATACGGGTTTGCGTAGATGTTTAATTTAAACAGTTGAAGTGAGTTAAGCCTTAATTTTAGAGAATATAAAAAATAAGCCTGGTATCCATGATGCAATTAAAAATATAAATTAACACATTTTTAAGGATTTAGAGTTATTTCAACGTAATGAATATAAATAACTTCGGACAGTATCCAATTTTTAACAGTATAATGATCTTTAGAAAATACCGGTATTTGGACGAAAAACATATTCTTTGTATAATTAAATTCCCTTAGAAAATTATCTAGATTTAAAAAAAAACAATTAACTGACTCAAGCGACTAGTAATTAAACATTAGTGTAGAAAGTAAACGTACTTGCTGAAACTAATTTATTTATGCCAACGGAGCAAAATGTTTTAGTTTTGAAATGGCTATTCATACTAATAAAATCCAAACGATGGAAGGTGTGACATTTACCATTCTTTCAGTAAAATATAAACATCAAATACAGGGATTTACATACCCTATCCTTGGAATCTCATTCAATCTAATAGGTTTGTTTTTTTATTAACAACGCACAATTAACAAATCATCTGAAAGTGTAATTAACATTCATATTATTAAATAAATAAACAGGGCACACTAAACGTTTCTGCCCTTATAAATTTTTAACCGTAACTGACTAATGAAAAACTCTATTAGTAATTACCTCTCATGGATTCAATGTTAGATGTTCAATGATTCAATACTCCCGCATGCTCATAAGTTCCAATCAATTACGTCTCGATATAACTAATAGGTAATTTATGAAATATAAGAAGCTATAAAGAATATTTATAAAGCCTTCTTTCGTAATTTTGTGCGATTAAAAAATATTGAGGATCTAGATCATTGATATTAAAATTTAGTTTATTATTTATAGAAGTCTATTCACTTACACCCTTACCTTTGAAATTTGTGGGGCCAGAAAACGTGAAGGCAAGTAGCGCCCTTACCTGGGAAAAATAAAAATAATTAACGCAATGAAAATACACGCATGCTAATTATAAGTATAATGTTAGATCAGATAAAATAATATAAGTAATATATTAATATAACTAATATAAAATAATATAAATGATATATATATATATATATATATATATATATATATATATATATATATATATATATATATATATATATATATATATATATATATATATATTATATATATATATATATATATATATATTATATAATATTATATAGTAAATTGAAAATTGAAAGTTATATGAATACTTGAATAATATTCTCGTTTGATAAAAAAGGTATTTTTTTTTTTGGAATGGATTTAAAAAAAAAATATCACGTAGCCCACGGAGGGCCACCACTTTCACTCTTTCAAAACTTCACTGGTGATTATACGCAGATAGTCAAAAACTTAAAACATGTTATTTATGTTGTGTTTTTTAATTGGAGTTATAGACCTTCTAGACATTGCTCACCTATGACTTTGGAGTCAACCTGGCAGTGCCCTTCCCACCGACTCAAGGTCAGGAGAAACTGGTCTGGGTCCATGGATTATGGCTGCTAAGAGTCAGCAGATAATTAATGAACACGATTTAATCACACAGTACTGGTAAAACGTTTTCTAATTAGTTCTGGTTTTGTTCTGTCTGGTTGACAGTGGTCCTGCTATCATTTTAAAATATGTATTAATTGAAATTAATATTATGAATAGATATTTATTAATACAACTCAAGTCATGTGAATCTGTGCTGTAGGGCCCTGGCTCAATCTCCACTGGATTTTAGCACCAGTGAAACGCGCTGGGATCTCCTGCAGCCTTGCCTTTTCCTCCACAGAAGATGGAGCTTCTCTTATTTATTTTGAACAGTATATCTAAGTATACACGTGGGAATGATGTTTATTTTATTTTTGTTTATATTTCTATTTAATATATCGCTATAATTTAACTGATTCATTTATATTATTTGTAAATACGGTGAGATTTTTATTTTTAATCACATCATAACTGTCCTTAATTTAGGCCTTATATAATAAAGGATTATTGAAAATAAAAATTACGTTGTACCTACGATTATCGATTTCAAATAGTTAGATAATAGATTTATTACAATCATTATCCTGCTAATTATTTAGTTTTGCTGATAGTTGCTATCCCGAAAAATACCTCTAGACTAGTTACTGGATCAAGCTTCTATGAAAAGAGCATGATAGTTGTTCCAAACTTACAATATACCTTTAGGAGGTTCTAAAAATTCTTTGGATAATTTGAGCCATTTGACAAGTTATACAAACCTAATAAAAGAATACCACGAATGATCAAAGCAATCTTGAAAAATAAAATAATTTCATAAAATTTATTATTTTATATAATTTTGTTTTGTTTTTAATTTTATTTATTGTAGCGTTAAAATTTAAGTTTAATAAAAAATGTGTCTTAAAATGAAAAATATGAATTTTCAAAAAACATTATGATGCAAAATGCTGCACGGCTATATATTTTTCCAGTATTCTAATGATCATGTCTTTGTTTTGGAATTTTCCAATCGCAAGTAATTAAATAGGTTATATTCTATTATTTGAACTGAAATATTAGATTTTAAATCTGATGATGATGAAATTTTAAAAAGAAAAAAAGTTACAATTACATTATAATGTGTAACTTTCGTTACATTATAACGTCCTTGTGACTTTATTGATAGTGTTACTCCTAATAAATAACCCGAAAACTATTTTTAAAATTAACTATAAAGCATTAACGTTTCGAACCATTGCAGAAGTGGCTCTTACTTATACTTACGTCATTGTTTTTAATACAAGATGAAGTGACAAAATTTGAATACATTTAACAAAACAATAAGATATTCAATATTTTGAAATAGTTTAATAAAGTTGGTAAAAGATATAATGAGTCTAAATGAAAAAGAAAAATGAATTAAAGCTCTTTTATTCGGAAGAAAACTTCGATTAATGTACTACCTCAACCAGCCATCCATGAATATCCAATGGTGCAACATCACATTCGAGTATGCATCAAAATTTGCACGGGTAATTTAGGATTTAATTACTAAAGAGAATTGCGATTGATGTACAACGTGTGAATCATTTAATTCTAAACCTGCAATACACCCATGGAACGTCATTAGTCCACCACTTAATAACTAATTATTTCACTTAGACCGATGTGTATAGTCACTAACTTTTCTGCATTTTACTAATTTCTTAACAAGCTTACAAAATCGAAGGGATTTAAGTCTCCATTCCTTAATAAATGTAAACGGATCCCACCTTCAAACACCGAAAGATATGAAAGCTTTACCTATATAATATATTAGGTTTCTGAATAATAAATGAATGATGCTATAAATAAAAATCTAGTGCGGTGCGCGCATCTCAAAACTTTCACTGTCCACCCTTTTTCTTAACAGAGATAGGTGTCTTGAAGCAAAGGGAAGTGAAAGTAAAAAATTTCAGACGGTAAACAAAAATTATTTAAAACAATTAATTGCAATATTTTTTCACAACCGTCTAATGTAGGGGTATCCAAACTACATCAACATCGTTTGAGGTGTTTTTGAGCAAATTGTAAAAATGTGTATAATGGCACCTGTTGTTGTAACATTACAGGTATATACAAACCCCATATACGCAATTTCGATGTCCAAACGACTTTTCGTTTTTGATTCAAGACTGTTCACACACACACAAATCATTTGCAGGACTTGGTTACTTGGAAAATTTAAACGAAAATAATAAGTGAATAGAATTAAAAATATTTTTTTTCCTTGCTTTATTTAACGTTCATTTCTCAAAGATAAATTGCACTTTATCCTTTAATGTAATATAATTATTCGGTGGATATATTTGTTGCTAGCGTTTTGAAACGATTTGCCTCTTTAAAACGTCTTTATCCGTCTTAACTCTACCTAAAATTAACTATAGTATCTAAAATAATTTTTAATAATAATCTTATTCAGTTTCATATAACTTGCGTGCATTTATATATTTTTTCAAAACTTATTTTATTAATCTATAATTTTATTAATGCCTGATGCCGATACCGCAATTTTACGTCAAGTTAGAACAAGAATAATATTTAGCAGCAAAAATAAAATGATAATAATATATATTCATGTGTATAATTATAAACAGCAGTGGGTCTCACATTCATGTATTTTCAGAATCATTTTAATCTGTCAACTATGATTTTCTAAATATGAATATGAATAGTCCAGAGTGGCATAAAATTTATTTTTATTAATTTTGTTAAAGGAGCATTTATTAAAAAAAAAAAATATTTTATATATTTATAAAGCTTTTTTTTTTACAGCACATGGTTTACTTTTGTTTCCAAATGTTAACACTATTAAATTTGTAATATAATTTATAATTAAATTTAATAAAACTCTTAATGCTTTTCTTTAAAGCTATCATATCAACATCTATTGCTTCAAATTATCTTTAATTTGTATGTACAATTATATTATTTTATTTCTTGAAAACTTACCTAAATTAAAAAAATTCTTTTATTTCAATTTTAATTTTTATGTTTTTTGTAAATTAAAATAGTTTATACCACTGAAATTGTTGTTAATTTCTATTTGGTCTAAAATAACACGTAAGTGGTTGATAGTCTCCATTGTTACAAATAAATAAATTAATAATATTTACTTATAAGTCGAATACCGTATTATATTTTTATTAATTGCTTTAGTTTGCTAATTTTATATTATGTTTACTTTTAAAATTTTTTATTAGATATTCAGAAGATGCGTCTGATTAATTCATCTCATATGCAGCGAGTAAATATAAGAAAAGAAATTAGAATATGTTGTAAATAAAAACTAATCATTTACTTTTTTTTTTTTTTTTTGCATTTACGCTATATTAACTGGTAGTTCATTCATCCTAAAACGTAACTCGGGATCCGGCGCTTTTGCACTTTTGTTGTGGAGAGTGATTTAGATTGAGCCGTCAGATCTTCAATGTGTAACATCCGGATAAAGATGGGTGTAGTCGACTAAATGAAGTGTGTTTTCGGATCAGTATATTGTTGGCAAGTGAAATATTTACCATTTCATCCTCTTTGTAATGAGCTATTATTCAAAATTGAATCTTAACGCGAAGCCGTGTCAGAGAGGAAAAAAGGAAGTAAATAGTGCCGAAAACCAAATGATAACGAGTTTTATTGATGAAGTGGATTAAAATATCTCAGTAACTAAAAATCGGACATGCATTCTATAAGCGAGGGAAGTGTTCAGCATTATAACCTCTCTATAATGGGCTATTATTAAAAATTGTATATTAAGGACGCCGTGTTAGAGAGCAAAGAAGAAAAAAACAGTGTCGAGAACTAAACGAAAACGAGGAAGATATAGATATATTATATGTAAGGTATAGATTAAAATATCTCAGAAACTAAAAATCTGATCTGCATACTGTAAGCAAGGGAAATATTCAGCATTCCATCCTACTTATAATAAGCGATTATTTTTTTTTATTGAGAAAGAAATACATTTTATCTCAATCAAGGACATTGAGTATTTGAGATACAAGAAACTCATTCATACAATATATACAATTACAAAAATAATAGAAATTATGACAAAAATAAGAAAAAGAAATTTTAGTAAAACAGATGAAATAAAATATGATACAACAAAAATTAAAAAAAAACTGAATAAATAAGAAAAAAAAACATTCATGCTTATATACAAAGTCATTATTAAAAATTTATGTTTTGTATTAATAACCTCGCCTTTTTGATGTCTTCACTTCTATTGTGTGGTCTAAAGCACACACCTTAGTTGGTTTTTTTTTAACAATTATTTTATATAATTCAAAATAAAAGTGTTCAAATTTTATTTAAATAAAAAATATATCTTAATATAATAAAATATGATTTTCTCAAAAACATGAGATGTTCTTAGAACACTTGACCAACAGTGTACATATATGATGTTGTTCTTTCCTAAACTAATGATGGAGAAAGGTGTAGAGTGGTCATATATTTATTAGTGAAAAACCGCTTTTGGAACATCCAATAACATTTTAAATAATTTACTTGGTTATATTTTGTTATTTCAACTAAAGCATTAGACTTGTAATTCATGTTGTACAAAGTTTGGGTTAGTTATGATTAATCAATGATAAAATACATATTATTGAATAAATCGCAATTTCTTTATAAACAAGATAACATTAGAGCATCGAGAAGGAAAGGACGGGAAGCAGTAGAAGCTAAGATGAGCTGGGGGAGGAGATGAGAGAGGAATCGGATCCTGCTACTATCTAAATGAGCCAAGATTTGAGGGCAGTCATCCTAACGACCTAATCGAGACAGAGCGGCTGAAATATGATCAAGAGCCCGAAGGACCGACATCTCTAATCCGGCAGTAGCCCCGGACTCAGGGCCGCCAAACTCAATAACTGACAAAGGCTTAGCACTCCGAGATGATTTATCGCCTCCGAGATAAGGAACGGCAATGAGTTATTATAAATCACAATTAGCCAGAGGCAACAAATTGCAGCAGTTACAGTTGCAGAACTTGGACCATGTCAGGGGAGGGGTGTCCTCAAGGCAATCTTCCGAGTGCTTGCAAGCCACTTGGGATTTTTAAGTAATTAATAATTGTAGAAGATATAATGTTGAAACAAATTTTCCATGTTACATTAACAAGAAACTATTTGAATTATATAGACAAAAGTTGTTGATAGATAGAACTAATATATGATATGTAGTTTTGAACGAATGCGAGACCGAGACGAGTCTTGGCCATGCAAACTCAGTCTTTATCATGGTCTTGGTCATGCGCAAGAGCCTCGCAACAGTCTTGCACTTACTTATTAGCTTATTACTATAGAGATATTACTGTAATTTTTTAGAAAGGAGAAACCTAACTAAGCCCTTATGAAATTTTTTTTTTTTTTTATTTTTTTATTTAGACATACAATATTCTGTCACAGGGACAATAATTATATTGATAAATGAACACATTCACACCGTATATACAAAAAAAAAAAAAAAAAAAAAAAAAAATAACAAAGTAAAACAATGACTAAATAATAATAAATAAAAACTATATACAATAAAAAACCCTAAATATAAGTTAATTAAAAACATAAAAATACAATCATACCTATATACAATCAGGCGGGGAACCCAAATCCCTGCGCTAGTCTCTCAACCTCCTCACCGGTGCTAAAGCCGGTGGAGTTTGAGCGAGAGCGCTTTAGCCACATACACTCATGTCTTGAGTGGAGAATCTGGCCATTGCCAGAACTCCAAAATAAATACTATAAAAGATCTCTGGGTCACTGCCGCTTCAATCTTCGAGGAGGGTTGTAGGGATGAGTGGAACTAGATAGAGATTGGGCTAGGGGATTTGGATGATTGATAAGGTTCTGATGGAATTTTGAAAATTTTTCAGGGATAAGGTCAAGGACAAATGGGATATTAAGGTCATGATGTAGGGTTTTGTTGGTTACATAGAACGGAGCAGTGACTATTGTTCGGAGGACTTTGGATTGAAAGGATTGGATGCGTTTGATGTTAGAGAACTTTGCTGTCCCCCAAAGTTTAAGTCCGTAGGTCCAAATGGGTTTCAGGATTGTCTTGTAGATCAGTAATTTGTTGTCAATTGAAAGTTGAGATTTTCTGGTCAGTAGTCTGTATAATTGGCCGTATCGTCGGTTAAGTTCTTGTCTTCGGCGGTACATATACTAAAATTGGAACGAATGAAATATTAGAGAAATTAAATGCGAAAGTACATTGGTTATACCAATTATTAATATATAGTGACTAATATTGTCGAGTATAAGCAACTATTTCTCATTAATTTTTATTTAGAAAATCATGTTTTTTGTTTTACTAGTCCTCGTCTTCTTCTCGCAACAGTCAGGCGACGTTAGTCTTACGATTTTGGACAATACCAATGATATGAGTATATTTTCTCTAACGTGTAACGAAAGACAAAAAAGACCTGCTTCCAGAAACTGGTCGATCAATATCTCAACAAATGAAGGTAAGTGAGGTTAAGATGGGCGAGGCATGTAGCTCAGAGCAATCCATCACTAAGACTCTAATCAAGAATGCTTTAACAGTAGGTAAAGCACCAGATGTGGAAGACTCAAACTCAGATGGATAGATAGGGACAACAAAGATGTAGTAGAGCTGAATGCATATAATTTGAAAGAAAGAGCCCAATAGTGGCATAGATGGAGAAAAATAAAATAAAATCTAATAATCATTGACATATTTTCTGGAAAAGTTAAACATTATATTTTATATTTAAACTGTTAAATATAAAAAAAATGAAAAAACTTAAGAAATTCTTTTTTGTAGCACATATTTCCGAAAATAATTGATTGTTGCAATAAGTAATAATAATAGGGCTTAGTGAACGCAAAGGTTCGATATCAATTTATCTATTCACCGGGAACTGTCCAAACCCAACCCTTCAAGATCAGCCTTAACGCAATCCTCCCACCTTCGCTTCAGCCTATCCATCGAATGCTTGCCAGTCAGCACAGCGCATATTAACGTTTTAGGAATTCTTTCGTTACTTAGCTTATGTTAGTAATTTTATACGTCCACTTTATTCAACTTATAGTAATCAGATCAATTATATCGACCTGATACAGCTTAATTCATCACAATTCGTTGTTGCCTAACAGTCAAAATTCTTCGGTTGACTCATCCTTCTTCGTTGAAATTAATTATTGTAATAATAATTAAAATACATTGAAACTTAAACAGGGCGTTTTGGAAAGAATTGAATTTCAAGGCCTGTTTTAGAATTAAAAAGGATTGGTTATGGTGCGGTTAGAAGAGAAACAAAAATCTTGTGATTCGGAAGAAGGGAGGAGTTCATCAAAATAAATAAAAGAAAAAATTAACTTTTCCTTTACAATAATGGTACAAAAAAAAAAAATGTTTTCAATTTTCATTCCAATAAAAGTTTTTGGAAGTTAAAAGAGATATAGGTCCCGTTACATTCTTTGAAAAAAAGATTTATTTTGAAAATAAAGTTATTTTCACACAACTATTTTTGATATGCAGATATATTTTTATTTGGTTGTTTTATACAGGAATCGATCCTCATCTCGATTTCCCAAAAAAGTGATTAGGGTAGAGTTTGGAAATAGAGATTCAATTGGAATTTTGTTTTCAACAGTAAAAATGTTCTTATAATTATTATTTCATTAACTAGCCATTCTGCTCAAAAATTTAAATGAATATTAATTAAGTCAATTTTTAATGATGTCAACTCTATTTGTATGGGGGCTTTCTCAGAAACAAGAATAAATAAATAATTTTATTAAAGTACGGTCAATTATGCCATTTCTGTGAAGCACACAGTTGGTAATGAATTATACTGTTAAATAATGTAATAAAATTTCAGAAACGAACTTAAATTAATAGAGATGAACGATAGAATAATTTATTCATTGAGGAGAAAATTTATTTCGATAACTTATTTATTAGATCAATCAATAATAATCATTTTCATGATAAATATTTCATGAAATAAAAGAGTTATGGGGGAATTTTTCTACTCGGGCCAAGAGGGCTACAATTTTGATAAGAAATTGGGTTAGTTCTAGCGGCAGAGCCTCGAGACAATGATTTAAGTTCGAAACCACTCTAATCTCCTGTATATCACTACCCTTTCTTGGCCAACAACTCGCAACTTAGTAAACTTAATAACTGACAAAAGCTAAGTCCTGATTTATTATCCATTATGTAGATAAAGTAACTTCTGCTTTACTATAAATCTTAATTACTGCCTCTATAACAGCGAGCAGAGGTGAAATGTCAAAATGGTACAATAATTAATGTTTGCTATTGAAAATAAAAAAAAAGGATAATATCAAAGAAAATGTTTATATCATTATGATTTAGAACACTTCACAAAACTTCTTTCGAATAATTTATTTACCCTCTTAAAATTTCGTTATTGAGAAATATAAAAATAGTATCAAAAGTAAATGTATATAAACTAAACTAAACCGAAAGAAACTAATTAAATACACACATGCTTTAATACAATATTTAAAAAATTCATTCACTCAAGATCTCCCAGCCAAGCCTTTTCTCCCAATCGTGGAAGGAAAAGAAAGATTCTAGGAGATCCCAGCGCCTCTCACTCAGCCACATCACTGGTATTTAATCTCTAAAAGAGTAAAATGTTTTGCAGTTACAGTAATTGAAGCTGATGTATGAATACTTTTACTGTAATATTTCAAGAAATAACATCGCACTATTGATTTTTATCACGTAAATCCTAACACATAACAAAAAAAAAGTTCTTGGATTTTTCACTTTTACTTACATATATATTTTTATCAGTTTTTAATATTATGTAGGTCTTATTCTCATTGATGTTTTCTAAGAGCTTAAATGTCTAAATTAAAAAAAAAAACATCCTCTGAATTATCTTTAATTTTGCTCCCTCACTACAGAATGTAGGTAAGCATTGTATTTTAATTTGGATTAATTAACTATCTCACATGGTAGCTTTCTTGATTTATTTAGCTTGATAATTAACTTATAGATTATAGACTTTTATAGACTCTTCCTATTAATATATATATATATATATATATATATATATATATATATATATATATATATATATATATTGGCATATATATTAAGCGATTGCTGAAATCGTTGTGGCCAATATGCTTTTATTCTCCCGTTGATGTTTTCTTTTCACTTCCTTCGTCTACATTATAAAATTATAGTTTGATTCAGTGACTTGAGAGGAGCTATATTTAATGCTTGATTCTGCTTTAAATATTCACTTCAGAAATAGCAACAACAGCACAGATTTTTATTTGATAGAATGATTTGAAGGGTAGAATTCTAAAATCAGCCGAATCCATTTGTGTAAATTTTTCATAGCTGCACGCTGAAGTTCAAGGTTCAATATTTTGAATACACAACTGACGCCATCTTATTTTTTGTTACTGCCACTCCTAATTATTACAATGCCAAAATAAAGATTAAAAAAAAAATTACATGTGTCTGACCATCAGAATCATCTTGACTTTGTCTTTTTTTTGCAAGATCGTCAAAGATATATTTATGTTACATCATGTGATGGAAACAAGAATATTAAGATCATTAAAATATTTATTTTATTAACCCATCATTGGTGAAGTTTCTTACTTTGCCACAACTGTTAAAGTAACAATTTACCTAATAAAAGTGAAAACCTTTTCCAACTGGATAATATCCGTCCAATTTAATAGTTATTCAAAAAATCACATCTATTCCTGAACTAATTCATTATTGCACCAGCTCAAGACCTATTGGTTCGGTAAAGAACCGCATTGGTTTGTAGCTCTCTCTTATTAATAATGTAGATGACACTATGTGTATCACTGAGAGTATAAAGGAAGTCTTGATAATTTTTATGTATTTTTCTATATGAGGTTTCAGAGAATCCATCTCACTATATCAAGCATTTAAATAAAAACATGTGATATTTTCAATTGCTTAGTTAACATGTTTTCAAATATGCTCGTGCGTAAAAAGAAAACAAAGGTATAAGTTTATTTTATATTGCAATTGTACAATATGTATCGTTTGATTTACAACAATTATTTTGATAATGTTAATTATCCGAGGACTTTTTGGGGGGTGGCCATCGCCCTTCCCCAACCAGAATAGAAAGTCTATAACTATGATTGTAGTCGTAGTAAAATTTTCTGTTTTAAAATTGGCACTCGTTGCTTTTCCATGAAATTCGTTCTCCACTGAAACCCCATTCATCAAAACCCATCGCTCCAGAGAGCTGGAAAAATGGAGTTATATAATCTACAGTAGGTATTGATTATTGAAACGGCCATATAAGGCCCAACTCCCGAAATCAATAACAAAAAAATGCCTTTAAAATAAATAATTAAAGTTGGCTGTTTGGCCTTCCATGGAGTGGGATAATTCCCTTTATACTGAAAGAACAGGGACTGAGGGAGAGGAAAGGGGGGGAGAGGAGAGCCGATGACAGACTTGGCACCCGCAGCTGATAAATTACCAAGACTCGTCCGGCCTGCATAAATCAATGTACTTTATCAAAGGCCCTCGATGACCGAAGGCTCCGCAAAGTTGATAACTAGCAAAAGCTCCTCCCGATTTATCATCCATTAGCGAGATAAGAAGAGCTCCGGTTATTATAAATCATAATTATAAGTGAGAGCTACTCCTAAGATGTGGTCCCTCTTCGTTAGTACTAAACCTTAATTACACAGGGTTTCCTAGCAAACTTGAGCCTCTAAAGTTTAACTGGGTATTAGCCTCAACTTGGCGCAAAGGCCGAACCAAAAATAGCCGCCTTAGTTTAAACCGGGCTCATCCAAGTCGACATAAACCCTAACAAATGATGGAAGATCTTATCTCAATGCGTGTCTCGGAAAGTGAACCTTGTCGAATAATTTTATAACATTATTAAATTTTATTTGACTTTCTTAGTAGAAAAGGTTCACTAAAATTAAAAAAAAAAAAAAAATTATGAATTACTTTCTTTCTAAGTTTTACATTATTTTACAAGAAACGTAAATTAATGAAATATATTGTTCACTAAATTTACTAAATTCAACCTAAATTATAGACCTTAACCAGCGGTAAGAAAAATTAGATACGAGAATTATAAACATAAAAAGAAAAAAAAAAAAACAGTACAAATACCATGTGAAAATGAAAATATATTTAAAAGTTACATACACATAAAAATACAAATATAATAGTATAACAATTACTTAAGGTAAAGGCATATGAAATACTAAATAATAGTTTATGTAACAAAATACACCTACCAGGATTAAGAAAACGGGAGGGAGTTAGAGAGAACCAAACAGAAACATTGAATACAAAGAAAATTTGAAACATAAAAATTTAGATAGAAAAAAACTATATACACGAAACATGAAAAAAAAAACAAAAAAAAAAAATCTTAAGCATTCTCAGTTAAAAATAAAATTGTTTTTCGTGGGATGATATCTAAAGCAAACCTATGAAATGTAACTTCATTGTTTCTATATTTCTTTGAATAATATTTCGTACAAACACAGAAACACAAAGCTTATTTCAATAAAGAATTTAATATATTTTTAATTTTTTAATTCTTAGTTGTTAGCTTAAAAGTGTATTCGTTTGTTTTGAATATAGAATGTTTACCTTATATTTTCTTCACATTATTTTTTTTTTCGGTTGATTTTATTGTGGCCAGATGTTATCTTTTAATATTGTTCTATTTTGTTATTCTCGAGGGTCTGTGTCTCAGAATAAAGTTATTTTCAATCTATCTATCTGTTTTGTTTCAAATAAATGAACAAACATACTTTCAGATCTTCCCATGTAATCTTCAATGTGATTTTTATTATTCTACATCTTAGTCAAAATGAAATCCTTCATCTTAACTTTACCCCAAACCATTACATCTTTGAAAGTAGCACTCATTCATCTTAGTATTAAATCTCTTCAAATAAATGACTCATTTTGACGATGTTAAGTAATTTTTTTTTTTTTTTTAAGCTTATTTATTGAAAAATATTACAATCTGTCTCAAGGACATTTATAATAGTGTTCACAGATCACATTCACACTCTATGTACAGTAAATAAAATAAATTATACAAAAAAAATAATATATATACAATATTAAGTAAATTAAATTAAAAAAAAATCATTAGGTCATTAATTATTTTTCCAAATCAAACAGTTTAAATCTGACTGTAGATTATAAAGCTGTAATGACAAGAGACATCTTTTTTTATTTAATATAAACTACAAATATTTAAAATATTTAGTGTATAATTGATCAAATAATAAACATTCAAATAAAATTTCACTGTTGTAATTAAGTGTGAGTGTGCTCTCTGAACACTATTATAAATGTCCTTAATTGTGAAAGAATGTAATATTTCTGAATAAATAAATTTTAAAAACTGTTGTAATTGTAAAGAAGAAAATAGCTCCTGAAGTTTTTGCGACGTTTCTTTGTTGGATGTTCGATACATAATAATAATTATATATTTAAAATATAGTATAATACAATATTATATATGGCAAGGTACTGAACCATCTTTAAACCACTTTTAGCAGGAGTGCCTCAGGGGTTTAAAGATGGTTTCGTGGTGGATTCGTTCCACTGTTATATGTGTGTATATATATACGAACTCACTGGTCCAAGGCATGACCACGAAAACATGCCCGATAAAACCAGTACGAGGTTGAAAAGAAACTGGATGAGGGATTTAACTATACATATTAAATTTATGATAAAAAGTAGCGTCGCTGGGCACTCCTCTACCTCACTTCTATCAGTGGTCTATTCTATATTTCATTTCCTCGCAGCAAACTCAATGGTTGTCAGTATTTCTGACAAGTGTGAACAAAAGAAATTAGCTTTAAAAAATTATAATATCAGATATATAGTTGTTTGATATTCGAATTTCATATAAAAAGGAACTGCTACATAAAGAATTAATTATTTAATCATCCAACTTCTACCAATTGACCACCATATAACGACTATTTACCAACGATTTTATACTAAATTAAACGGGCATAACAACAAATTAATAAGAGACATGGCCACAGCTGACATACTCCGGAACATGAGGAGGAGACTAAAACGGCGTTGGATGAGAGATCTCCTTCCTCAAACAACTTAAGTAATTGAAACAAATCAGGGAAGAGGTGCTGCTGAGTACATTCCTTCTCCTTCCTGACACGTCATTGATAACTTATATTTTTAGCACATTTGCTGATTGCTAACAAAAAGTTGGCAGGTGCAAATAATTTTTTTTTATAGCCAAATAAGAAATCTTGAATTGCGAAATGACATTTCCGTCAACGACTTTCTTGCCTTTGTTGTTGACATCTCCCAGTCCACAATTTCGAGTACAACTGTGGTAGATAATTATTTGTTCTGTTTCATCTGCCACGACTCCAAGGTGGACCTTTCTGCTGCACAACCAGCCACTAACCTTAAAGTGTTAGTTAATTAAAATGGATAACATAGTGGTTGTGCGTAATCTCAGTCAAATTGCTAATCAGCACTACCTTTAACTTAGAAGCAGTACTTCTTTACAATACACCACCCTTCTTCAGTTGTAATCGTAGAGGTTATTTATTTTATTTTTTATTCCCTACTCCACTGAGACCCGTAGAACTCAATTACAATGGTATGAAGCTCCCGTTCAAACATATAAATGAATATACGCTCATATGACACTCGGCTAGCGAGAAGCTCACCAGGGAAAATAATTCTGAGGAGAAAAGACAAGGAAAAAAGAAGAAGGGGTAGGATAAACTCTAATCTAGAAGAGACTAGCGAGGAATATAAATACAAATATAAATGTAAGAGAGGAGGTAAGCCGGGCTTAGGGGGACTTTATGGACAGTCCGGTCCAATAGCCGGGCTTAGTTCTCTTTCTCTGTCTCTATTCTTCCTTTAGCCTTTAATTTTCTAACTCCTATCATATATGAGGTCTTTGTTTACATCTCCGTCGTCTTCTTGGCCATATCGCTGCCTTTTCTCTGCTAGATCTTCGCAATAGTACATGGTTGTAGTTTAGAAGGGTAGTATCGTTGTATAAAAGGCTCGTCCACAGAACGCGATAAGTCCCAGCGATACGATATCGCTGTACGTGGCAAATTAGCGATGAACTTGTATTCATATCTATTCCGCTATCACGGTCGCCCATAGCGCGATCATCCACAGAGATATCAGATCGGTCTCAATGCGCAACAACTGTTTAATCCCTATTTTTCAGAATACTCATAAAAGCGTTGAATAATTAAATTTTGATCATATTCAGTTATATCATGATTGCAACAGACATACTTATTGAATAGAAAAAATGACAATTAATTGTGTTAATGAGCTATGGGGCTCCACTAAACCATCGAATTCCTCTCGTATCCAATCTTTACAATCCAAAATCCTTCGTAAAATTCCTAATGCTCCTTACTTTGTAACAAATAAAATAATCCATAATGACCTCAATGCTCCATATGTTTCCTATTTGGCCCAATCCGTATTATTTTTTATTTTTGGCTCCTCCCCTTCCTCGCCGTTAAGGCTATACGGGATTTTCTCGGGTCAGGGAGTGTGGGCGGGGATTTAAAGCACTCCCTCGGGACGCGAACTCGTGACTATTTTTATATCATTAGATTCATATGTCAGGTGGCCGGGCAACGGCGGTGCTGTGCACACGCTTCAGCCCATTCGGCCACCCCGCCCAATCCATATATCTATCATTCCATAATACTCTTCAAAACCATCCTAAACCTCTCGTTTCTAATCTTGCTTCCTCCTCGATCCCTGATAACCCTCCTTAGCGTCTGAAAAGAAAATGGCCTCGTGATCTCCTAATTTAGATACTTTATTAGAGTGCTACCAATGGGTAGATTCTCTACAAGCCTTGTCATGTTATATATTCATTTGTATCACATCTGCTGAATGTATATTAATTTGTACATTTGTAAATTTCATAAATAATAATAATAAAAAATTGCATTAAAGACAGATACTAAAACAAAATTAATAAAAATCATCGTTATTGCTGTAATAGTCACAGAAACTAGTATATCTTTTGATATTTTTTTTTTCTCAAGGCAGAAACATAGAATTATAATATGTCGATTTGAATTATTTGTATATCAAAGTACATCTTTTATGTACATTAACAATGTATGTTATGTATCAAAGTACATTAACTTTCAATTATTGTTTTGTGAATATCGACCTTATTTATCAATACTAAAATGCTTGGAAATGAAACTTTTTTGTAAAATTAATATATTTACCGCAAGCGCACAATTTTCTCATTTCATAAAGAGAAAATTCTTCAGAGTTCTTAACTAGTTAAGGTTATAAAACGTCACTAAATGAATTTTTCTAATTAACTAAAAGTCTCGCTTTGTCCTTCACACGTGGGGAAAAAGGACTGGACTCGGATATCTCTTGCCTGATTGTAAATACTGTAATTAAGTATGAATATTTTTCTTGTTAATCTTGTTTTTCTTTTTTATCTATTTATTCCTTTCACTTATAATTTATTTAATTTTGCTACGAATTTCTATATTTTATTTAATTTTAACTGTAAGTTACATTTCCTTGGATTATTTTGGTTTTTGCCTTTGTTATATAGATGTATATATATATTTTTTTTTTTTTGTATTGTATATATGATATCAAAGTGCCTCACTCAGCTTTATTACTCAGTGACCTTAAGTGTGACAAAATTTATTATTTCTCAATTAAAAGATATAAAAAAAAAATTAACTAAAGATTTATCGTTTGGATTAATTTCCATGCTTTTACAGTATTTTTGTATCTATAAATAAAATCGAAATTCATAAAAACAATTTTGAAAGTTAATCTAAATCAAAAATTCAGTTAGTGACTTTTTACAATAGCGGACGATATAACAATTACTGTACCCGATACAAAAACTAGGAGGCTCAAAAGAAGCTAGTAGAGGAATCTCCTCTCTTAAATATATATATATATATATATATATATATATATATATATATATATTAAAATCATCTTAGTAGGGTTTCCGCTGGACACTCCAATCTCTCAGGCCTATCGATGCTATTACTGATATATTTGTAGATATATAAATTTTTTTTTTTTTTTTTTTTTTTTATTTCAATGGAATTTACAACTGTATTACACAGAGAATACAATAAGTAAATGAGAAATTTGTAACATGGCATGTACAACATGAAGAGAAACTACCCATTGGTAGAACTCAAATTAAAGTTCTATATTAGAAGATCCCGAGGCCATCTTCTTTTCAGACGCCTCGGAGGGTTATCAGGGATCGAGGAGGAAGCAAGGTTTGAAACGAGAGGATTCGGATGATTCTGCAGTTTGTTATGGAAGGAAAGGTATCTGGATTGGGCCAGATCGGAAACATATGGAACATTAAGGTCTTTATGGATGATTTTATTTGTGACAAAGTAAGGAGCGTTGAGGATTTTACGAAGGATTTTGGATTGTAAGGATTGGATACGAGAGGAATTCGATGGTTTAGTGGAGCCCCAAAGCTCAATTCCGTAAGTCCAAATAGGTCTTATTATTGTCATATATACGAGTCGTTTATAATTGATTGAAAGCTTAGATCGTTTGTCTAGTAAGTGCTGCAGTAGTCGAAAACGTCGGGCGGTTTCTAGTCGTTTCAGTCTGGTATGGGGGTTCCAAGTGAGTCGTTTGTCAAGGTGGAGTCCTAAGTAGCGGATTTGCTCAACAGGAATAAGTGGAGTATTATTGAAGGATACTGTAGGACAAGAGGTCATAGGTTTACGACGGAGGGTAAAAGTGATTTGATGGGATTTGTTGGAATTTATTTTTATTCTCCAATTTTTACACCATTCTTCAAGGCTTGTGATATGTGATTGAAGAGTTTGGGATGCAATTAAAGGATCGTTATTAACTGATAGGATACACGTGTCATCGGCATAGGTGGTGATGACAGTGTTGGATTGGGTTGGGATGTCAGCTGTATAAACTGTGTAAAGGATAGGACCTAGGATACTACCTTGAGGAACACCGGCAGACTGAGTAAAAAGAGATGAATAAGCATTGTTATGATTGACTTTGAAGTATCTGTCAGTAAGGTAGGAACGTATAATGAGGAAGTATGTAGGTGGTAGGAATTCACGGAGTTTGTACATCAGTCCCGGATGCCAGACTCTATCAAACGCCTGTTCAACGTCGAGAAAGACTCCCGTGCAGTACATTCCGCGCTCCAATGCAGAGGAGACTACATCTACCACACGATGGCATTGCTGAATAGTGGAGTGGGATGTGCGGAATCCAAATTGGTGATCTGGGATAATGTGTTTAGAGTCTAGGATGGGATACAGGCGTTTTAAAATGAGTTTTTCCAGGATTTTGCCCATAATGGGTAAAAGGGAGATAGGACGGTAAGAGGATGGGTGTTCTGGCGGCTTTGTGGGTTTAGGTATCATTTTGACAATGGATAGTTTCCAAGAGTCAGGAAAATATGTGGTGCGGAGTACAGCATTAAATATATAGGTTAGGAACAGTATGGCTTTTTTAGGAAGACATTTTAGGATCTGGGAGGTGATTAGGTCATGGCCAGGAGCTTTGCGAGAAGGTAATCTATTAATGATATTGGATATTTCTGAAGGATGAAATGCTTTAGGTGGAGGAGTCAATTGGAGTGGGGTATCCAATTCTGCTTCAATAAACTCAAGGTGGGTTGGATTAAGGATGTCTGGGTGTGGATTAAATGTTTTTGAGAGGTGTTGAGCAAATATTTGAGATTTTTCATCATCAGATCTGGACCAGGTTTGGGTTTCAGTAATAAGTGGGTGGTTAAAATCTTTGAATTTAAGGAGTTTTTTAGTAGTCAACCATAGTGATTTGTCACAAGTAGTAAGTTTTTCTGTCATGTTATGTAAATTTTGAACTTTGTATTTTCTAATTTCAGCTTTTAGTTGGTTAGTTAATTTGTTGTAATATGTCTTATCTGATGGATATCTAGTCCTGTGCCACTTCGATCTTGCTCTGCGTTTTTCCCTTAATAAGATACGAATATGCTGCGGCAAATTTGTCTGTTGGGAGTTGTCAGTTTTATTGGTAGATGTATTATTCTTTATTTTGTCACTTATAGATGTAGTAAGTTCTTTTATGGCTGTGTCAATATCACGTTTCGTCTTAAGTGGAATATTTAGGTCCAATTTATTTTCCAGGTCTTTACGAAAATTGTCCCAGTTTACTCGTCCTGTAATCAGTGTAGGAGAGGACGAGGGCTTAGGAGCGAAGGTTGTGTGTAATGAAAGCAGAACTGGAGAATGATCTGAGGAGAGGTCATCCAGGGATTTTATTGTGACATGGGAAGAGGAAATTTGGGAGGTGACAAATATGTCGAGGATATCAGGGCGTTTTTTGAGGGATGTTGGCCAATAGGTAGGATTCATAGGAGAGAGGACAGAGTAACTATTGGAAGTTGAGACAGAAGATAGTATGTTACCACGGGAGTTGGATGATCGACAACCCCATCGTTGGTGTTTAGCATTGTAGTCTCCTCCAGCAATAAAGCGCGATCCGAAGGATTGAAATAAGGATTCAAGTAAGTTATAGGTAAGAGTATGACCGGGAGGACAGTATACAGCTGAGAATGTTAAATGGAAAGGACGAGTTGAAATGATAACCGAGGTTGCTTGAATAGCCTCCGTTGGAGTAGAAGGAATGAGAGAATGGGATAAGGATTTATGGATAAGGATGCAAGAACCGGCATGGGAAGTGTTGTCGGGGTGGTCTGATCTATAAGTGATATAGTCACGTATGTAGAAATATGAACGTCGAGTGAAGTGAGTTTCTGTCAGTAGAGCAATATCAATGTGATAGTCATGAAGAAAAATGTCGAGTTCGTCTCGGTGGTTTTGTAGTCCGTTAGCATTCCATAAAAGAACAGCTAGGGGCTTAGTGCTCATCGTGAGAGATTGAAGGGAATTTCGGTAAGGATTCTTGTGAGGAGGGTAATTAGTGGCTTGATAGTCTCTTGGAGATCTTTCAGGAAGGAAGCAAGGGTGGAGTTTATTAAATCGATCGGGTTTTGTTGGTCAGGTTGGTTTTGATTAGGAGTTCGTGAGGGAAAGATCTTATGATAAGGAGTGTCTGATGAAGGATGTACCCTTGGAACTTGGGAAGGAGAGTAAATATGAGCAGTAGGGTGGGAATAAACAGGAGTTGGATGTTCGGGCGGTAATTTTACACGTATAGGTATCTGGTGAGGAGGCATTTGCTGACGTGGAGATTTTGAATGAATGTGGGAGATTTGAGTCTTGGATTGGGAGGTCTGGATCTTAGGTTTGGAAGCCTGAGTCTTAGTTTTGGAAATCTGAGGCGTCTGACGTCGCGGCTGTTGATTCTTCACCGTAGTGTCTGAATATAGATGCCTAGAGTCTTGATGGGGATGATCTGTTGATGTAGAAGGGTTGTGCGTCAATTGTGGTATTATTTCGTTCGGCAGTTGAGGAAACGCTGCCAAATTTAGGAGTTCAGGTGCCTGTACCTGTGCCTGGGTAGAATTCTTCTGTTCTTCTTTTAATGATAAATTATAAGTTCTTTGCTTATATAGCTTCTTATAGATAATGCAGCCCCGATAGGTTGCAGGGTGGTCCTCACCACAAAGGGCACATTTTGGTGGTTCATTTAACGGTTTCGGGCAGGTGTTAGAGGCGTGAGGCCCGGCGCATTTAACGCAACGCACCGAGTGATGGCAGTAAGCCTTTGTATGCCCTAAGTTTTGGCACTTGGTGCATTGAACGACTATTGGTTTCTGCCTCGGCTCTTCAAATTTTACAACAGAATACAGCAGTCTTTTAACTTCGAAGATTTCTGCATTATTCCGGGCTGGTTCTAGATCGATGAAAAATAATGGCAGTGGATATTTATCAATAGGATGTAAGATAGAAGATATATGTCTTACCGAATGGCCGATATCTTCCAGATCTTTTTTTATAGCGGTAGTGGGTGTGGTAGAGTGAAGACCTCTCAAAACCACTCTATATGTTTTGTCTTCTTTTAGTTGATAGCAGTGGAAGTCGTGATTGAGTGCTGTCAAATGATTTATAAGTTTTTTATAATCATCTTTAGTATTGGTGTTAATCTTTATATCGTTGACTCGAGAAAAACACCGGAAGTTGGTCGGTCCGATCAGATTAGCTATTTCTTGACCGAACTGAATGAAATTGTCAATCTTGCTTACATAAATCGGAGGTGGCACTGGTTCAGTGAAAGTTCTAGGTTCAGTGATTTCGTTAATTTTATTATTGGCTGTAACAGAATTGTTACTGGATGTGTTAGTTGATGGTTTAGTGTCAGGTTTCATAGCTGAATTATTACTAGTTTTTGATTCTTTATTTACTTTGAGAGCTTGCTTTGTTTTAGCGGATTTGTTTTTTTTTTTATTAGGTGAGTTGCCCGCCGAACCGGGGGCAGAGTTTCTATGGCGCTTTTGGAGAGTTCGCCTTGTTAAATATTGAGAATCAGTCTCACTGATTTCGGAGAAAGGAGTCTCTTCATCTGATTCGTCAAAAGAAATGTTCTTATCAGAATCCATACCTCTAAATAATAATATATACAAAAAGAAGAGAGAAAAAAAAAAAGTATCACTAATAAGAAAATTTACAAAACAAATACTTAATAACTAATCTATTTACAAATATATATACAAATATTAAAAAAAAACATTTTTATAAATAAATAAAATAGAGTCTCAGTAGAAAAAAAATATTAAAATAAAATAATCAATTAAGAAATAAAAACAGAGAAAAAAATATATATATACTGTCTTAGGTACGAACTCAAGATATTCTGAACGTAAAATAAAGCGCCGTGACCTTGAATTTGAAAGATAAGACCCGCTGAGGGGAATTATCTGCCACGTAAACTGTCTCTAGCAATCGAGTACCAATTTAATGTTGCTAATTGTTAATAAAAGTCACTCACCTCACTGATTGTGATATATAAATTATTTTTAGATTGTGTTGATAATATGCTGTAGAAAACACTTTACTTAGATGTTTTGAGAATGTTTATTAAATTTAAATTAAATAAATGATAAAATATATACCACGACGGTATTGCGGAGAGGTGGAAATGAAAATGTACTTGGCGAGTATCTCCTTCTTATCAAATTATTAACATCTGCCTGAAATTTCGTAAATAACTTCATCTCACCTAAAACTTATATTTACGAAAACTCTTTTCAATAAAATCGAAAGGAAGCTCGGCAAGCTTTGTCTATTTAATTGGGTACTAAAAACTCGTATATACCCTATTTGCTTCCCTCTTAGATCGTAACATAATTTGATCACAAAATTGGAAAAAAAAACATGGCCTACAAAAATATTGGGTACTTTAGCCTATAAAATCTCGTTATTTTGACATTTTGGGGGTGTAGGTCACGCCAAACTACTCAATATTTTTGAAGGCCACCTTTTTTCTCTAGTTCTAGTCAAAGTATCATACGATCCAAGTGGAAAGAAAATGGGTATTTACGAGTTTTTAGAAAATAATTAATTTTTTTTTTTATTGCACTCTGCCACACTGAAGGGCATTGGTACTAGAGCTATAGCTCATTCACAATACGTACATAAGAAAGGTAAAAAAAGTATATATATATATATAAATAAAAAGATAAAGTAATATACAAGATAAGTAAAATAACAGATTAGCCGAATAGTAACAAAATAAATAAAACACATTCACACCTATGTACAATATTTACATTGGCTCAAAGCAGGACTCCAGGAGATCCCAGTGCTTCTCTCCCAGCCGCGTCACTGGTTAACCTAATTAAATAGACAAAGTTTGACGATTTTCAGATTGAAAACGCTTAAATTCCCAGAATTTTCGTAAATAAAATAGTTGTAGGTTATGATAAGATGAAGCTATTTACGAACTTATAGACGTATATTAATAATTTGATGAAAAGAGGTCTGTACCATGGACTATTAATACTAATTGCTTCGAATGTATTAATGAAACCTTTCTGATAGTTGATTTTATGGTTTTATCTTTCTACGGAAAGTGAGGACAATATCCTAAATTAAATTGTTGACGCCCCAATATGCACTTCGGTTCTCAACAGCCCTAGAAAAATGTTTTAACTCGGATTTAAAAACATGAATATTTTCACAAGACGCTTAACGAACCCCTGGAGATGGTGAAAGAAGGATTCCTCAAAAGTCACCCCCCTGGAAGTTCTTCTCGATCCCTCTAGATTTGATTTGATGATATATTCCCATCGATGATCTTTCAGCCACCCTCTCTTCAACACCTCCCCTCCGGGGTATCTACAATCGTTTAAAGTTATCCTCTAGTTTATTGAATTGTCACGGCTTTTCCTCCCTTCATAACATCTATATTTTCGGATTGCTACAAGAAAGCAAAACATTAGAAGTGCAGCCGTGTTCAAGCTGCATCTCTATTCAACGTGAACGCTAATTTGTTGATTTGCATTTTGTACAACTTATATCACATTTTAATTTCACAACGATTTAAGCAAAGTAAAATATTTGGAAATGAATTCACTATAAATAGACTAATTGCATATATAATTTGCATTTTTCCAAATTATAGTAACCCTGCAATGAAAATACATAGTGACATTTAAAGAAAATACTACATATATTTTAAAGGAAGAAGATGGTAAGTTGGGTCATAAATAGGCTAAATAGTGGTAAAACTATTTAGCCTATATATTACCGCAACCCCGGACCATCTTCTTCCTTTATAATGCAACGGTCAAATATTAAATATGCAATACATATATTTTAAATGTTTATAATATTAAATTAAATACACAAGAAAAAATATATTTTTTTATTAAGGACTTTCCACTACTCCACTACTAGATCCTTCACCTAAATATCTTTTGAGATATTTTTCCACCATTCTCTATCTAAGGTTCTTCTCAGATGCCATGGCCCGCTAGATTTTCTTAAACCGTGTCTTTCCATTTTACCCTTGGTCTTTCCTCTTTCCTTTTCACTTCTACTTCCAGCTCCAGACATATCTTTGGCAATCATTTAGGCGTCATTGTTTTCACATGCTCAAGCCAGCATAACCTTTTCTTTTCAATATTTGCTATAATGTTTGTTTCCTCCTCCATCATTTCTATAATTATTTCATTTTTGATTCCTTCCCTTCTGAATTTTCTTGCTGCCCTTCTCGAAAAGTTCGTCTCTACTGTTAACAGTCTTTTTCAGTGGCTTGTATTGATGACCAATGTCTCCGAGGCATATGCCGTTATTGGCACGAATATATTATAATAACCTTTTTGTACTGGGCTGTATATTCGAGCTCCAAAGGATATGGTTGAGTATTGCTGTGATCTTTCTACCTTCACCAAATCTTCTGTCGATATCATTGATGGATGTGAGTTCTCTATTAAATATTGATACTAGATATTTAAATTTCTTTACAGTTTTTGAAACTCTTTCAATTGGCGTGCCATCAGATGAAGTGCCAAGGTTCTCTGTTTTCATGAAGTTAATAATCAAACACCACTTTTAATAACTCTCGACAACCTTTCTGAACATATAAATGATGTTCTCTCTATACTGGGCTATGATTATTTGGTCATCAACAAACATTAGGTTAATGATGCATAAATTTTTCCCAATCCTTATTCAAATTTTTCCACATTTTATTTTCCACTCTCTCAGAGCAACATTAACATAAATTTTAAAAAGGGTAGCCGAAAGGTAGCATCCCTGCAAAAAAGAATAAACTGATAAATTAATGTGAATAAATAGAAAGGCTAATATTTACCACTCCTCAACATTTCTGACAACCTTATTCAAATCTAACAACTCTATGCTCTGATGTGTATTTCAATGAAAACTAGTCAGACGAGGTAATAACGAAAGATAATTTTTTTAACTTTTTTGTTTATGACCTTATGATTTTATGCAAATTCCTATTTTGCCAGTAATTTATCTTTTTCCAATTATAAAGACATCGTTCAATTTTTCTAATGAATTTTGAAGTTTTTGGTGTCCTACTCAATTTTGCTCATTTATTATTTTAGTAATATTGAGTGCTGATTCCTCGATATATTTCCTCCTCTCGTTGCTAAACCGCTTGCAGTATATCCCTAGATGTAGTGGGACCTTGACTTAATTACATAGCTCACAATTTGGTATCGCCAGTATTTTTATTTAATTTAAGAATTTATTTATATTCCCTTCATTAGTAGTGACCCACATAGTTTTTCTAAACATATTCCGATTGAGGTAACCCAGGGTTTTAAAGAAATCTTTGGGTGGATTGAATAGCGGTCTTTCCATTTGTTTCGAGACTCCCAGTCATATAAATTCTGCCGTTCATTAACAATTGTTTTGAGGAAAATTATATTAATGAACGGAAAATTTCCGTTTTTTGAATTTTAAAAGTTGATTATAATTGCTTTTGTGGTATGGAAAGCAATTTTATCGGCCTTTTCCGTGTAGACCCACATACGCTCTGGTTGCACATTAGTGCAACCAGGGGAGGAAGTCATCTAGGGGAGGACCATCTAGATGCCAGTATTGCAATAGTGTCCTGTCAATAATTCACATTTTTCAAGATTGCCTGTTTTATAATCGTAAATTAAATAATTTAAATATATCACTAGCCTTAGGGAACGACAGCAATAGATTTGACATAATAATAGCTTTTTATTAACAATAAATTTAATAAATGAGTTATAATAATAGTTTCTATTTATCTTTTTCTTTTATTTAATTAATAATTCTTTTATTTTATTTAATTAAAATTTATTAATTAATCTTCCTTTATACATTTTTTATTTACACACACACACACACACACACACACACACACACACACACACACATATATATATATATATATATATATATATATATATATATATATATATTCTTCATATTATTTTTTCTCCACTAAACCTACCAGCTAAATATTTTAATAATAATACCTTTATGGGTAAGGTGCTGATAACCTATATTTTATATGCCTAATACATCAAAACAAACAACCAACCAACACTTTTTTTAGTTGAGGTGAGTGTGTTCTGCAGCCTTAAACACTGCAAGAAATTCTGCATGGAATATGCTGCAGTTGTTTGAGATAGAATAAGACCGATTTAACTTTCTTTGTGGGTCATAAACGGCTATTGAGCATGTTTTGAGAGTCTTAGAAGCATCAGTATAAATTTAGCATGATTACAGTATCTATCAGCTAATTCACACAGGGGTATCTATTTTACAGAATCTATCAGCTATTTAACCATACATGATTAAACGTTATATTAAAATGATGTTTAATCATGTATGGTGATAAAGAATTTTTACTTTCACTTACCTATATATGAAATATAAAGGAAGTATATATAAAGGAAACTATTGCGATAGTGAAAATTTTCGAATCTTAGTTTTCAACTTAAATACGCATTTTGAGGTCATCTGAGTCCAAATAAACAAGTCCGCAAAATGGTCCCTGTGTGTGTTAACAGTCTAGCTCAAAAACGAAAAGACGTAAGAAAGTGAAATTGCATATTTAACCTTTTTGTATGCTTGAGATCTTACAGCAACTTTTTCGTCAAAATCGGCTAACCGAAAATGGGACATTAAATCTTGGACATTTTTATTTGAAACAATTTTACAGTGATCTCTAATATAAAAGCTAATTAAATGTAAAACGAATCAAATGAAAGAATTTGATAAATAAATAAAGGAGAAACAACCACAGGAATACGAGCGCGCCCGAGCTTAACCGATCTTAACCGAAAGATTAGAACAGGCTTCCATACGTAATGCATGCTTAATATAATATAACACCGACTCCGACAATATTATGTAAATATACATAAGCGGTTTTCATAAATGCTATTGTTGGTATTATAATATTTAATTGTATAGATTACAGCAAAATAAATATTAAAAATTGTATTTAAAAGTGTACTTATACAAATAAAAATACCCAAAATGAAATATAAATATATCGTCTTTAATTTTTACTTTCACTTTGTCCTTTTGTCTAAAAATACTTATTTCTTCTAAGAAGAGAAAACTGCACTTAGGGTGATATGTGAAAGTTGTGTGATGAGCAAAACCGGGCCAGATTTTTATTACTTATAATTGGCAATGTATATTTTTTCAAAATTTAAGATTATAAAAAAATTACTCGAGAATTAATAGAAATGTTTTCAGAAAAAAAAATACAAAATAAAAGTGACCGCATAACATTTTTATGTTACGTTCCGGAGAAGAGATATTCAAAAAGGCTTTGCAAAGCTAGTGAAAGTCCTATAAGGAATACTCTCAAATGCTTATGATAAAATCCTTACTGAATACACAGCAAGGCATATACCAAGGTATACAACTTGGGCCACTTCTAATAATCCTATCCTCCTCTGCGGGGATGGATCCTCAATCATTGAGACCCTCATTGAACATTTACGTTCCTAAAAGTGCCGAAAAGTAGTCATCAGGCACTGTATCATCCCTTTCATATTTTTAATGGGATCCGCTGATCTGGTATTAGGACCTTTGAAAGAGGATTTCGAGTTGTTATCAGTTTATTTTATATTACATATGTATACCATTGGGTTTATAAAAATGTATGAAAATCAGCTATATGAAAAAAAAAATATATATATATATATATATATTTGACAACTCTATATTCAACTTATAACATATAATTGTACTTAGCTGTTCTTTTCAAATATTTTTCATGGTAACACATAAACGAAATGTTTACGATATACAATTCTATTACTATGAAAATTAAACACTCTTATAAAAAAGGTTTTCAAAAATACTAACAGGAAATGTATAAATATAACTTCTCAGACATTTTAAAATTAAAGTGTATTACTAATCGTTTATTGCTAATTCCCATGAGAAAACCAAACAGAAAAATATAACGTTAAACAATTTTCAAATATGTTATTTTTATACTATTATAAACCAATCTTCTAATAATATATATTTATAAAAAAAAATTAAACTTATCATAATATGTTGTTATCATGTATTAATTTATCTCAAAAATTAATTTAATGTTCCTTTCCTATTTTATTTATTTACTAATTTTTATTTTATATTCCTTTAGCAACGAAATTGCAATATAGTGATATTATTGCTCACCTGCTTTCAATTGATATATATTTAAGCTATGTATATACCAGTTTTATTACTTATGTTTCCGTTATTCTGTTATGTATTAGATCTTTTGGCCAGATTTAATGCTAATTTTTACTAAAAAAATACTGTTATTCTTAAAGGACATTGACCCAGAATAAAGTTGATTTCTATTCTATGTAACATTACCCTATGTGGAACGGTTAATTAAATACATTTAGTAACTTTTCCAATTGCCGCGATTTCAAATTAAAACAATGATTATCCATCTTAACTAGTTTGGGCAAGTGGTTTCCTAGAAACTCTATCTAGAAACCTGCTATCTAGAAATTGAGTCTGAACGTAAAAGGTAATACCACTTGAAAAATTAAACATAGTGATGAAACTGTTAACCAATTGCTAAATATAGACGTATAGAAAACGAATTATTAATTATTATATTGGAATAGAGACGAATTATGTGCCACCTTAATTGGATATTCAAGTTACGAATATAAATAAACAAATCGATACAAATATATAAATCGTAGGTAATTTGAAGCGTATATAAACATGTTCTGTATTTATGTCACAGTAGCGCTTAGCAGCAATTTGAAAAATAAAAGGATATTAAGGCGTTGTAAATTTGGAATTTTTAACCATATCATAATACTCTTTCAAATTTAGCAGATTTTATGTTTGTTTGGTCATTGAATTGTTAAAAGTTACTTACTATATGAGAAAACATTGAACAACTCTTCATTTAGTTAAGATTTTTTTATTATGAAATATTAAATACGACATTAATCACAAATATAATATTATATATCTCTGCATACTTTTAGTTTATCGAATTACCTTATAAGAATTTTACTTAGATCTCCAGGATGAAAATGACCGCTATCTATCCAGTAGAATTTTAATAAAAGTTCGTTAAAGAACAACTTTATGCAGAATTTATTAATATTTGAAGTGAAGACTTATTCAGGTGCGTTTAAAACTTTTTTTTTTGCGGACAGTGAATTGGATTGAACCGTCCGATCTCCGATGTGTAACAGTCGGGTAAAATCGGCTAGAGTGGACTAATTGAAGTGTTTTTGCATATGGATTAAAATATTTCAAAAAATAAAAATCGGACTGGATATTGTAAAATGTTCATCATATCCATCCTCTTTGTAATGAGCTATTATTCAAAATTGTATGTTAACTCGGCGCCGTATTGGAGAGGCGAAAGCTTATTAAAATGAAATTGCGAGATTTTCTTTGCCTGCCATGGTTAGGTCAAAAGTTGTAACACTGTAATTATAAGGGGATAATGTTAGTATTTTATAAAGGGAAAATTCATCAGATTATTCACTAATTTTTTATTTTTTTTATTTCTTTATGACATTTACAACTGTATTACATAAATACATCAAGTAAATTTGGACATAATTGATATAATGACATGAATACACTTGCTGAGTAACTACCCAATGGTAGCACTCTAATGATATGACTACATTAGGAGATCACGGGACCATCTTCTTTTCAGACGCCTCGGAGGGTTATCAGGAATTGAAGAGGAAGCAAGGTTAGAAACGAGAGTGAAGTTTATTATGGAAGGATAAGTATCTGGATTGGGCCAGATCTGAAACATAAGGAACATTAAGATCTTTATGGATAATTTTATTAGTGACAAAGTAAGGAGCATTGAGGATTTTGGATTGTAAGGATTGGATGCGAGAGGAATTCGATGGTTTAGTGGAGCCCCATAGCTCCACTCCGTAAGTCCAAATCGGTCTTATTATAGTCAAGTATATGAGTCTTTTGTAATTAATGGGAAGTTTAGAACGTTTGTCTAGTAAGTGCTGAAGTAATCGGAAACGTCGAGCGGTTTCTTGTCGTTTCAGTCTAGTATGAGGATTCCAAGTTAGTCGTTTGTCCAAGTGGAGTCCTAGGTATCGGATTTGCTCAACAGGGATAAGTGGAGTTTTGTTAAAGGAAACTGTAGGACAGGAAGTCGTTGGTTTACGACATTCACTAATTTAATTTTCTAAAAGGTCACATGATGATTTTTCAGAATAAACGGTCTTTAGATACCTAATTAATTAAATATAATATCAGATCTAGAGTTAGTAAACTACAGTAAATATATTTAAGGTTATAAACGTATCTATGGAATATTTTTATATTTCACTTCTTCTTTCACACAAGTACAATGAAATAGTAGTGGGTACTGTTGGAATATCACAAAGGGCAGATTCCTCAAATTATTCAATAATTTAATTTTCTAAAAAGTGACAATATATCGGAATAAACGGAAAGTGATACCTAATTATTTAAATATAATATCAGATCTAGAATTATTAAGATACAGTAAATGTATTTAAGGTTATAAACATATACTAAATACATCCATGAAATGATTTTATATTTTACTTCTTCTTTCACACAAGTACAATGAAATAGTTTTTTTTATCAATACCACTGCCTTGATTAGGTGGATTTCAAATATTTTTTACAAACTTAAAAATATTTTAAAAGGTTACATTTAGTTAGTAAATTTCATCTAATTTCCTTGAAAACATCTGATTTATGTTAAATATTATTAGTTTTCAAAAATTATTATTTATAATTTTTTTGTCACTCTTAGTCACCTTCTACAACTTTCTATATTAGATACTATTTTTTTCCTAAAATTCTCCGCTTTCCAACGATATATTATACGCATATCTGCTGACTAGTATTTCCGGAGATTCATTTTCGACCTGATAAGAATTTTTATTTTTTTCTCATTTATCAAATTATCAAATTCTTTCAAAAGGTATATTTAGCATTCTTTTCGTAAATCTTAATAATGAGAGATAGTTAGTTATTTAAAATAGATCATATCAAAGATACTTTAGAGGAAGACGCATATGAACATTGGACATTTAAGCCCTGTAAAGTGACATCAACGGGGATAAGACCTGAATGATATTAAATACAACTTAATTATACAATGATACACCGAGTTTAATTAAAATCGTTAGAGCCGTTTTTGAGAAAATTGTAAAAATGTGTTTCAGTGTTGATATAAAGTGGCACTTCCAGAAAGCCGATTTTAAGAAGAAAGTTGCTAGGACATCTAAGGCATATACCTATCTTAAATATCAGTTTCATACGACTTTTCCTTTTCGAGCTAGAGTGTTCACATACACAAAGACCATTTTTCGGGACCTGGTTATTTGGACTCAGGGCACTCCAAAACTTGTATTTACCCGATCGCAATGCTTACCTTTACTATATATTACATATATACGTAAGTGAAAGCAAAAATGGGAATAAAATGTAGCAATACATTTATATTGCAAAATTTCTATAGATTAGGTATATTTTTCAGTTTTAGAACATTAAAAATAAAAGTATAAGATATTTTCATACCGAAACTATGAAAATGGCGACAGTTGAATGATTATTATGATTTTCAATAAAAAAAAACCAAATTTCTCGATAGCCTGAACTTAATATTAAAGTTGAAGACAGCGCTCATGAATGAGGAATAAGTTCAGAAATCTTATGAATATCTAATCTCTTTGTAACGCTGCCAGGGCCATTTCAAAACGCAATGAAATACAAGGGCGTGCACTGTTTATTAATAAGGCTTTTAAGACTCATTAATCAATAAATCAGCATTATAAGTTGGGAGAAGGTATTTCTCGAAAGAAAGAAGTGTTTTATGTCGAAGAAAACTTCGGTTAAGGAATGAATTATGAACATCCTTAAGAGGTTTTCTCCAGAGTTTGGGTGGAAACTCATACCACACCTTAATCACATAAGATTAGAAAGTTAAATCCGAATAAAAACAAACAGAAGTAAAAAAGGTTTTATTCCGTGTACTAAAACCTGAGTTATCATACCATAAAAACCTCGGGTCTGTCCTCAGATCTCTATATGTCTGTCCAGTATCGATTACTTACCATAAGTGATTTTGTTTTTTAATATACCAACCCTATAGCGAGGTTTAAAGGAATAATTAATGCGAGTGGAATATATATCATAAGTTATAGATTGTTAAAATTTCTTTTTATAAGGTTTATTAAACAGGGACATGTTTACACCTCTCGATTCCAAGAAATCACAATAAATGTTAATAAGTAATAATAATAACAATAATAAAACAAGTAATTTCTGATTACTTTTTATTACTTTATATCGTAAGAGGCTTGATTTAAAATATATTTAAATCATTTTATAGAAATGTATTTAATAAGATAAACACCTATTATTTCAGGGTAGGTAAAGTTCTTGGGGGCCGCGAGCTGGTAGCGCACTGCTGGCTAATGGATGCCATAAAGGTAAAGACCATCGGTACAAAGGTCGGCACAAAACCCTTGGAGAGTGGGTCAGAGAAGACAGCCAGAGGGAGTCTGGGACAAAACAACCAGTTTTGGAGAGAGGAGAAGCTAGGAACGGTAGTGGAGAAGATGGCCTGGTGAGTTGAAGCAAGACGCTGGCAAGAAGTGCCCGAGTGAAGCAGACTTAAAGGCTTACTTGGAGATAATGGTCCAGGGAAAGAAGATATCAGTGAAGCACACCAAACAGCTGGTAGTAACCACGGATAGATTATACCCATTAAGATAGTAACTGTATAAACTTATGTTGGCAGTCAATAACAATAATTATAATAGAATCAATAACTTATCAGTAACTTCAATCAGTCATATTCTCACTAGCATTCTACAAATATGATTCTCCAATAATTATTGTACATATATATTTTTGTTTTGTTTAAATTCATAAATAGAATCATTATTATTCAATCTCGATATTTTAACAATCTCCTTTGCACGCCACCATTTAGACATAGATAAAAATAGCAATTTTTTTAACATGACAGCTTTGAAAAGATATTCTATTAAAATTATGGAATTCAATCTAGGATACTACATTAGGGAATCTTATATTTATACTTATAATATTTATTACTTAAATACACCATTCATATATTCACAATATTTGTCCAATTCTTCTTCGGTGCATACTATTTATTTTCATTTACTAATACTATTTAATTTCATAAACATTCATATATTTTTAAGTAGATCGGTTATCTTTTGGAGCCGATAGAAATACGAATATAAATATTAAATACATTCAATAGAAATAAATGCGGTTCCCCGGAAAATAAAATTCTCCTTCACGGCGTAGAAACACAAGGTGCAGAAACATAGCTTTCAAGAGCATATATATAAATGAAATAAAAATTTTCAAATAATAAAATAAAAAAAAAGTTCATATCTAACTAAAACTTGAAATAACGTTGATGTTCGTCGTTGATGTGTGGTGGTGGTTGGCGTTGTGGCTAGAGCCCACTACAGATTGACGTATATGGGTGCACCTATAAACTCTTAATAAAATTCTTCATGTTCAAATTTATAAAAAAATATTAATATAGTTAGTTGGTCATATTTAGGTATGATGTGTAACTAGATGCGTTAGATGAACCTTATTTAAATTTCATTACATGTTTGTAAAGAGTGTGTTGTTTCAGGTGTATTTATGATGCTGAGATATATCTATAAAGATTGTGTAAGTTTTTTTTTAGTTTTTTTTATTTTATGCAATTTGCACCTGCGCAGTTGCGCATCTAGCAAATTTGTTGTATTTTTAATGTCTTGGTGTAATTGCTTGATTTTTTTTATTGATGTAGTAGGTCTCTTGGCCATTTTCTTCTTAATTTTCGTTGCTCAGGTAACAGGGAGCAGGAGATAGAAAGAACCAGAGGATTGGAGTGATGTTGGGTTGAAGAATGATATGTAGTGTGTTTGTCGTGGATGTAGGATTTTACTGTTGGGGTGTTTAAGTCGTTATGTATAGTTGTGTTTGAAATGTACCAAGGTGCGTTAACAATTTTTCGTAAAAATTTTTATTGTGCTGTTTGTATTTTGTTTATGTGTGTTTGTTTTACTGAACCCCAAAGTTCTGCTCCATATGTCCATATTGGTCTCAGTAAGGTGTTGTAGATAAGTCGCTTGTTTCGTAAGTTAAGTGAAGATCTGTAGTCCAGAAGATGTGAAAGTTGGCTATATCGTCTGGTAAGTTCTTGTCTTTTTAATTTCGTATGTATGTTGAAAGTATGTCTTTTGTCTAAGTAGAGTCCAAGGTACCGTACATAGTTCTTTGAAGTCACTGGATTATTGGCGATCGTTATGGGTGGACATGAGGCTTTCTTAAGAGAGAAACTAATGTGGGTGGATTTTGTACTATTACTTTTGATTCTCCAGTTTTCAAACCACTTTTCGAGATCATGAAGATGGTTTTGTAGGGCAAGTGATGCGATAGTAGGATTTTTGTGTGAAGATAGAATAGCAGTGTCGTCAGCGAAGCAATAAATGGTGGTATTAGGGTGCTCAGGGATATCAGAAGTATATATAGAATAGAGGATTGGGCTTAAGACACTACCTTGTAGTACGTCTTTGTGTTGGGGAAAGAAGGAAGATACAGAAGAGTCTACGGAAGTACAGAAAAATCTATTAAGAAAGTAGGATTGAAGAATTAAAAAATAAGTGAAAGGTAAGTGCGGTTTTAGTTTCCATAATAGGCCCTTGTGCCAGACACTATCAAATGCTTTCTCTATGTCGAGAAAGACGGCAGAGCAATGTGTAAGTTAATTCTGATTTACTTGTAAGTATGTTTATAAAGCTTGTATTGTTTAAATCTGTGTAGCATTTGAGTTGTTTCATAAATTGGAACAAATCCTTAGAGTTTTCTGCAAATTGGGCTTGTCGATACTCCTAATAAAATACATTACAAACTAATACTTTGGTAAGTGACAATGTCCAAAGAAATTTCATTTTATGCTTTTACATCAGAAAAAAGTTTTTATTTTTATAATCTGAATTAGATGAAACGATAAAAATTTTAAATTCATACAAGTGCCCAATCATACTTGCCTGTTGGAATTCAGGCAGGTTATACTTGCGGAGCTGTGTAATATTATTTTGAATTTCTTAAGAGATATTAAATGTCAACATCTATATAAAATGGATTCCATGATACCACGAAGTATAAACACAATGTTTTCCTTTACACTGAATGGACCAAGCGCAGTGCTGTGTGGGGTCCAATGTGTAAGGCACAGAACACTTTTTTCTCCCCCTCCCCCTCCCTCCATTGAAGTAATATTTTCCTTAGAGGAGCGAGAGGCCGTCAGGCTCGTTAAACACCGTATATTTACTTATGCCTGATATAAAAAAAAACAACCTAAAAAAGGGAGACGGTCGATTTTAGATTGGTTAGGGAGGTGGAGAAAAAGTTTATTGTGGACATGAGACGAGTGCAAATATGGAGTGAAATGTGATCCAGAGCAGACATGATGGGGGCAAACAGGGAGGGGGATATAGTGCTCCGCCCGCTCCTCAAATATTTAGGCCCCTACACTTGGCGGTCAGAACGATCCCAACACAATCATACCCCGCTCTGTCTGGCTCCGGGCCACCTCGAGGGCCCCTGTCTCGTTTAGGCAAACTGTTCCTTCCTAGCTACTGATTAAAACACGAATCATTTATGTAGTCACGGCCGCCTTTCTGGAAAATTCAAAAGCCTAGGTACACTAGAGGCAATTCAGGAGTTGGCCAAACAAGGTTAGTCAAGCACTGCCGTCATACCTTATCCATAACTTGATTTTCTCGAAAGATATTAAGCTCATGAATCATATGCAGCAGAAAATTCGACATAGAAGCGATTCACCAAATCGAATAAAGGCTAAAATTCTCCAATTAAACAGACACTCATTCATAAATCTTTTTTTTCTATCTTATAACTGACAATATCTCGCCCTTTAGGAAATCGAATCCATTCCATTTGGAAGTAAGGCTGGACAGCAGCGAATCTAGGGTTTAATTTTGGAGGGCTTTTGTACATATATATGTATGTATAATTGTAGATTATAATACTCTGAAAGAAAAAAAAATGTATAAAGTAAGTGAAGTGGTCCTTGGAGAAAAGTTAATAAAAACGGTAATTACAAGAACCATACCATTAGGGATATTTTTTTTATATTTCTTTCTTGCGTGCATTCAGTAGCTATATAGATAGATAGATAGATAGAAAAAAAAACTTTATTCTGGGACTAAGTCCCTTCAGAATAACAATAATGTACAAAATAATAGAATATTACTGGCCTGAACGTTGAAACAATAAATAAAATTGATAAAATAAAATAAAAAGTAAAGAAAACCTTAGGTGCACAAGCTATATACAATACAGATAAAACTATGTACAGAGCATTTAAAATTATGAACAAAACAATTAAAACTATGAACGAATCACTTGACCTATGAACAAAATTATATTTAAGGGTTGAACAACATAAACATACACTTTGAGAAATGAAGAACGAAAAAGAAATACAATGAGTTCATTCCATAAAAAAAAAAAAAAAAAAAAAAAAAAAAAAAAAAAACTTTACTTGAATATATATATATATAAAAATAAACAGTTACTTATAATTGAATAAAAAAAAAATACAAAAAAATGTATGTATTGAAATTTCTACGTCGATAGTAGGAAATGCATGTACTATCTCTTACCAAGTGTTATGATTATATGATTGCTACACAATACATGTATAATATTAATAGTTAGTTGGTATCTGACTGTTTTTGGAACAGGAATAGGAATAGGAGGTTTTTGAATGTGTACAGGGAAGGGGTTTGTCGAATTTTGATCGGGAGGGAATTCCAAAAGTTGACAGAGCGGGCTATAAAGGAATTTTGGAATGAGGCAGATCTATGAAAAGGGATGTATAGGTCAGAGTGTCGGGATCTTGTAGTGAGTGAATGGATTGAGGACTTAAATTGGAGAAGGTGTTAGGCATAAGAAGGACGATGATCGGTAATGATTTGATAAAGGAAAGTGCCAAGGAAATATTGTCTTCTTAAGGAGGGGAAGAGCCACCCTAACTCAGTGTAGTGGTGGGAGACACGGGAGCGTCTCGGGGTTCCAATTACAAATCTTACGAAGCAATTCATAAGTCTTTTGAGTCTATCGCGCAGTTCCACCGAGAGGCCATCGTACACCACACAGCTGTAGTCAAAGTGGGGAAAGATGAGAGAGGAAACTAGGAGTCTACGGGTATTTTGGGGTAGAAGATGGCGGAAGTGATGGAATAGTTTGAGGGTAGAAATTGCACGGCGGGATATATGAGAGATATGGTGATTCCAGGAAAGGGTTTGATCTATGAGAAAGCCTAAATTTTTAACAAAGGGATAGAAGGTGATGGGGTGGTTGTTTAGATAGAGTGAGGGAAACATATTGTCATTGTAAAGTAATCTTAGATCATTGCCCTAACATGCTTGGCCAATATCTTCAGAAGTGAAGATATTGGTACATCAGTATACCTTCAGAAGTGAAGCGTTCGACACACCAGCATTGCTATATTTTATTATACTAGTAATATTAGGTTTTAAAAGTCTAAAATAAAGTACTAAAAGTTATATTTTCACAACGATAGTTTTTTTCCCTTACGCCAGTTGACTTTATTTTTAAATCAAGAGTCTTCTTCAGTAGCTTGGGATTGTTATACGACTTTAGTGATCGTTTGGTTTCCTCTCCTCTTCGAGATATCCATGTAGCACACGGTTTAAAAAACGGCCGCGATCGTATTTCACTACCTCTTTATCAGGAACTTTCCTGAAGGTTGGTTGGATATCTTTTCCAGCAATCTTCCACCCAGTTTTTTATGAGATAAAAGATTATTAGCTCTATGCCTAATTCCCAGCCTGGAGTACCAAGAGCTATGACGTAAGACGCATGCGTCGCTCATCTCACCATGTATCTCCGCGGGAATGAAAATGAATTACTAATGTTCTAAAAACAAAAATGTAAAAATAAAACAATATTTTAACTATCGTTGTCAAAATATAACTTGTAGTATATTGGCAATGATAGAAAAAATATTCACTTAACATTAATTTTTCTTTACGGTTGATATTTTAGACAACCTTGAAAGTTCGACCGGAAGGCCGTTCTTCAATTGTTCACTTCTTGCGCCACATATATTCGCTTGCAAGCGTTTTAAATTTCGACCCTTTTGTTTGCGGCGAGAAAGGAATATGGGGATTGCGGATGGAGTAGGACCACTCTAATAGAGGCGAAGAAACCGCCGGATCCTCTGGGGTTTTAGGCGCGATAAGCCGGCGTTTGCGTTGCGTAGGAGGTTTTAATGGAAGGAAAGAGGCAAACAATAGCGACCGCTCCACATTTAGCACCGCCGATCCCGGGGCCTAATCTAGAGCCATTCTGCGGTTCGTCGCAATGGATTTAAACTGCTTTTAAAAGCCACCAGCCTCGACCCAGGGAGTTGATTACTCTCAAGAATCTCTAATTAAAATAACATTCTTCTGCCCACCTTAGTCACCGCCCATAAATGTAATGGTTTGAAAAACCGCCCCTGGAATCCTCCCAGTACCACTCCGGCCGTTAAAAGGTTTTTCGAGACCTCTCTACTGTCCCATTAAATTTTATTTTCTGTTCTTTATAATAATGACATATTGCATATATGGGAAATTTAAGATTTTTACGCTTGTTTTAAGCAGCAAACATAAATTTCTAACGGTAGTATTTAGACACCTTTATATTTTCTTTTAATTTTTATTCGTCGGGGAATATTTTTTTTTGTTTACTAATAATATTTTATTGAGAAAAAAATACATTTTGCTTCAATTGAGTATTTAAGATGAATGAAACAGAAACATACCATATATACAATAAAAGAAAAACAAGATTATAATAAAGAGTTAAAAGAAAACTTGGTATAACAGAATAAATCAAATATGAGACAAAACTAAATAAATAAATAAAAACACATTCATACTTATGGCGAATATTAGGTATAACAATAAAAACACAAAAAGTCACAAATAGTTCTGATTAATATTTTTAAAGATAATTAGCGTTAAAGTCTAAAGTCATTTTCCATTTATAAAAAGCATCCATTATCTGCTTCACATTTTTTATATTTTAAAATACATTGCTAACGTTTCGAGAAATAAGCCCCTTCTAAAAAAAACACTTCAGTAATCATGAACAACACACTCTATAGCATTATCACATAGGATTATTTTTTACGATAGTTTATTTTTTTTATTTATTTTTTTTTTTGGTCAAACCTATATTTATTTATTAATATAATTTATTACGATTAAGAAAAAAAAAACATCTCATAAATCAAGCGTTTCCATGGTCATGTTTGATGGCATACTAAAAAATGTTCAATTAATTGATATGATAGTAAATATTATAAAAAACGAATGGATCAATAAACAACAAAATACCACTAAACCAACATTGAATATCTCACATAATAAAAATGGACATTTCATACGAAATGGTCCAATATGAATTCACCAAAAATAAAACGAAAAATACTAACTTTTGTACATGCGTGTAACGCCAAAATTATTTTTATCCTTACTTCAAGGAATATTCCATATAAATCTTGCCAAAGAATCAAACTAAATAGAGAATCCTGGGGGAATATCTTGGTTGCGGATATGGGAGAAGATAACAAGATAACCTCGCTGGCTTATGTATGCACAGATGTAGCTAAGCTTGAGTCCCCCCACAGGTGTTGAATACTGAAGACCATCCCCGGACTGTAGGCGGTGCGACAATACGATCCAAATGAGGAGCCTCGGTGTTATATTGTATTTGATAGGAAAATAGGGGGGGGGGAGAGTTGCTCCTGTCCATAATAACTGATGGGTTGTGGAGCAACTTTCCTGAAAGAAGCACGGTCCGATTGACGTAAATGGAAGGATGATTGCAACATAGCCAACATTGATAGAAACATCGTCGAATTAACTTGGTAAAGATGCATCAATAGTTAAAATTATTATTTTAAAAAGTCTATTTTAAAGTGAGCGAATAAAGAATTATATAAAAATAAACCACGTTTCTCCGATCTATATTCATTCACTGAGGACCGGTGGGGGAATTTTTTTTAAGAGTGGGGATAGCTTGCAGTAACTGGCCAAGGTAGACTTCATGATTGGAATTAAATGAAAAATGAAGGAATTAATTTCGGTACAAACAATAAACCAAATCATGAGTAAAATTTACAATTGGCTGGTTCTATTCTAATAATGGTCAACGATTATAATGATTTTTTAAAAATTTCATAGGGGATTTGAAAGGCTTCATAATTATGGTGAATAAAATCAGACATAACTTTTTATACTTTCTGAGTTGGCGCAAATAAAGTTTCATTTTCTCCATAAATTTTTTTTTCCTGAAGGATAAGATAATCTCCAAATGATGGCTCAATCAATGGAGTTGATGTTTATTTAACGAATATATAAAGCGACGATAAAAAATCACCTTCGAAAATAATATTAAAATATTGCTGACTTTGAATTAAAACGAAGAGAATATGTGCAGTAAAAATAGATTGGATTTAATCCACAGTTTTATTTATTTTTTTATTACCCATTTAAAGATAATGCTATTTAATAAAAGTTATATTGTACATGAAATTGAAATATATATATATATATATAGCAAATTTTAGTGCAAAACGTCATATGTAAAAATTGAATTTTTTTTAAGATAACTACACAAACTGATTAATTAGAACGATTTTCTTTTTTATTTTCCTCTGCTATTTTCTATAAAATCACCTAGAGCACAAATAGAATAAACATGGAAAATTGTTATGTACGTCCTTTTGCACTAATAGTGGCGATATGTGTGACACTAATGTTTAGATTTCACATGACTAAGTAACTATTAAAAAGGTCATCACACCTTAATTTCAGAGAATATCCTAAATTTTTTGGTAACCAAATTTACTGAAATCAATAAAAAAAAAAAAAAGAAGGTATAACTGAAAGCTCAGAAAAAAAGATATTTTTAATATCAGGATTTATAACGAAAAAAAGGACTACGTAAAAATTTAAAATTATCATTATTGAATTTATTATTTGACATAATCTATGATTTGATTTTTTTTTAAATAAGCATTTTTTAGAAGTTAATGATAAAGCATGTTTCACGTTTTAAATATTTCAAAAATTGATGCGAAATTTAGGACTTTCCTGGAAGTCTTAGACGTTGCAACAAAGCTAATAGAAGGGCAGAAGAGAGTCTGGGAATAAATAATAAATAAAGAGAGTACACCAACTCTTATCTAGTAAACTTGAATCATTATGTTTAAAATATATTCATCGAATGCTCAAAGGTATGGACAAATAATAGATTTTAAAACATCTTTCAACAAATACATAGGATAAATGTGAAAAATTCAAATGTCGAGATAGATAGATAAAGAGAAGGAAAAAGAAAGATAATCCTTAATACCAGTCATAATAATAAGGCTTTTTTTGTTTTCTGATTTATTCTTCATTTTTTTTTTAAACTTATTTATTGAAAAATATTACAATCTGTCTCAAAGAACATTTATTGGAGGGTTCAGAGATCACATTCACACTCTTTGTACAATAAATAACATAAATTATACAGATAAATAATATATGTACTATGAATAAGAATAAAATAACCTAAAAATAAATAAATAAAAAGAACTCTTCAATTTAAGTGTCATGTTTAAGGCTAGTGATTAATTATTTAATGAATACACACAATATCTATTTTTCGATACCCATAACCATTTCCTAAATGAACAATTCCTTTAAATAATATATTAAACATAAGTGGAAATGTTTTGCCTATGGGGGGACATTTGCAGACAGTTACACAACCTCTAGAAGTAAGGAAATTCTATAAGTTGGAGCGGTGTGCGAACCAATTCTCAGGTCCCTCCTGGAGAGTTGAATATGTGTGAAGTTACATCGAGGCAATAACAGAGGTCGAATCGGATAATTGCCACTCCCAAACTTCCTTTAGGGGCCAACTCCAAACTTCTTCAAAACTTTCTTGGCTACCAACAAATTATTGTACACTTCTTTCTCCACTATTAACTGGGTTTCCGAACCTCTCGCCCCCCCCCCTCAATCTCCTCAACTCCATTCCGTATCGTTCTCACCTGTCCATTCTATGATCCCTTACCTCGGATCAAAGAGAGGAAATTGAGAAGCGTTGCTCCAATTCGTGAGAATTAAACCGAAGTTGTCAACATGGATTGCTAAAATAGCATTCTTTTTATTTATTTTAGTAATAATTAAACATTTGTTTATCAACCCCTGAATGTCCAAAAATCAGTTTCTTTCACATTAATTAAATATATCTCTCAATTGGTAATTCTATAGAGTGCTCAAATTTTAGTATTACTATGTACTTTCAGTGGTGCAACAAATAAAAAATAACAAGCACGTAACCTATCTTGTGATATTTTTGAAAATGTTTTTTCTGTATTATTGTATTTTTTTGATTTGTCTATAATTTTTTTTTATTCATTGATATTTACAACTGTATTATAAAAAAATACAACTAGTAAATGTGCAATCAGGAATAACATGAAATCCCTTGTTGAGAAACTACCCACTGATAGCATTCAAATAGTATTATTCTCTAAAACACAAATCAGTGTGTATTTTATTCATATTTCCTTTATATTATTTTTCACATTTTATTCATATAAGCCTCAATTCATATTTTAATTATTTTTACTGAAATAATTTAAAACTAGAAAAAAAAAATGCCGTACAAATTAACTTCACGAATTAAAAAAAAAAAATGATTCAAATCATTTTATTCACTATATCTATCGATTTCAGTATTTAAAATTATATTGAGTTCACATCTATCTCTAACTTTTTTCACATTTTAAATGTTGCACGTTACTTTTTTAAGTTAAATCAATAATAAATATTTAATATATATATGTATATGTATATATATATATATATATATATATATATATATATATATATAGTCTGACTTTGGCAGTATTGAACGTCAGTTCGGGTCTGTGTTCATTTTTAATCCTATTAAGTTATACACTCCCTATAAAAGTGATTTTTTGTATACTCGTGTAATTCCTATTTAGGAATACTTTTACAAATTTCGGTGGTGTTCTGAAGAGTGTAAGAGCAGCTGTGAAGGAATACATGAAGAGGTATTTCGTTGGAAGTTTGCAGCCGTTATCGCTAAAATCTGCAAGAAATTTCCTGTCAGCCCCCTCTTCTGTCTCAGTCTCATCACAAGCAGGTCTCCAGCAAAATGGCCGGTGAAGTATTGGATTTAAATTACGCTATCAAGACTTTAAAGGAGGTTTTGGATTACAATCTCTTGAGAAAAGACCTGCGACCGAAGGTAGGAAAAGCTATCGAAGTGATGGAAAAATATGTAGGTAATCTTTGTGACCAATCATTTAGTTTGGAAATCGGGGAGGTTATTAAAAAAGACAACCTCTCTTTAAATAACAAAATTAGTTACTCAGCAGTTGCCCAAAGGGTTGTAATGAAAGCACAAAATCGAACAGCCCATAAGGCAATTATTAAACCTAAAATATCATTAGAACCGAATGAACTTTGTAACGAATTTAAGTCTTTAGTAAATCCAAAAGATTTACACATAAGTTTTCAAAAGGTTGTAGAAACAAAAAACGGATCATTAATAATACAGACCGACAGGGAGAAAGATCTCAACGAAATTGCTCAAACTATAAAAGGCTCAAGAAATATATCATACCATAAAATAAATAAAATGAACCCTCGTGTTGTTGTGAGAAACATTGAGGAAGAAATAAATTTACAGAATATAACCGACTACATAACTGCTCAAAATGATGATATTCATTTACAAAAGGATAAAATAAGACCTGTGATTATCCTCACTACAAGAAAGAATAGTAGTCGGCATGCTGTTTTGGAGGTTGACGCAGGGACTCGAGAATTGCTATTATATAATAAAATCAGCCTCGGACATCAAAAGGTGAGAATTCAGGATTATTTCCAAATAAGAAGGTGCACCAAGTGCCTTAAATTTCACCATAGAAGCAAGGATTGCAGAGGGACGATAGCATGCTCGAACTGCGGAGGTCAACACGCGGTTAGTGACTGCACTTCTCAAGAAATGAAATGTATCATTTGTCAAAACTACAACAAGTTCACTAAAAGCCAAAAGAAGCGCCCCACAGAACATTCTGTATTTGACCGAAACTGCCCGTCGTACTTGACAGAAATACAGAAATTGGCATCTAATACCAACTACAACATCCCTCTACAGTGAGTAATTAATAACCGTAATATATACATATTTCAAAATATTATTGGGGACTGTAAACAATTAATTTTTAAGGATGGTACATAGACAATTAAACATGTTACAACTCAACACACATCATTCAAAATGCACATTGAACATGCTACAACAGTATATAAAAATGAAACAAATAGACGTTTTATTAATCCAAGAACCTTATACAAGATTAAATAAAATTGTAGGTTATAATCAGTCAAGGGTTTTTCAAACAATAGGAAGCAATCCCAGGGCTGGAGTCGTTGTGACCAATAAAAACATTGATGCCTGCATGATATTGCAACATTCTGATTGTGATTTTGTTTGCATAGAAATATCATACAGTGAATTAAAATGTATAATAATATGTGCTTATTTTGATATCACCCGAAACATAAATTTGGATTTACAAAAAATAGAACGCGTTTTGGATTATTTCAAAGATTCTAATATCATTATTGGATTGGACTCCAATGCAAGATCTAAATATTGGTTCGACAAACAAACTAACGAAAGGGGTAAAAATATGGAAACTTTTATTATTGAGAAAGATTTGTTCTTAATGAATATAAATTCCGAACTAATGACTTTCCAAGGGCCGCGAGGCAGTAGTAATATTGATTTAACATTATCTAATACAAAACTGATTAGACATAATATTGTAAAAAATTGGACAATTTCTAGAGAAACAAATTTTTCGGACCACAACATTTTGACTTATGAGTTACATTTACAGGGAAATGATAAAACTGGAGTGCTAGCAAAAAACTATATATATTTGACAGAGAATGGTGACTGGAATAAATTCTTGGCTAACTTAATACATCAGTTAGAAAAACAGTTTTTATCTCAACATTGTACTGATAAGAAGAAATTGACAGTTTATGATACCGAAAAGCTGATTCTTAATGAGTTTTCTCTTATGCCTACTGATATTATCATAAATAAAATGATAAAATCTATCGTAAAATCTTGCAATATAGCATTCAAAAGATCCGGCCATTTCAAAGGTCGAACTAGAAAAAGATCAGTACCTTGGTGGAACCCTGAACTAACTGGCTTGCGTAAAGAGACAAATCATCTAAGAAGAAATTACCAGCGGACAAAAGACGATGGACTAAGGGAATCAAGGAGAGTGATCTATCTCAAAAGTAGGCAAGCATATCAAAAGCTAATTAAAAGTTCCAAATTAAAGTCCTGGAAGACATTTGCTACTGCATCAAAGGCGTGGCAATGGCCATATAAGTTTGTATCCAATAAAATAAAACCTCAAACCTTACTCACTACCACTTTGAATGAACTAGGAACATACACAACAGACACTAAGAATACATTATCTCATATATTAAATAAGATAATCAAAGATGACAATACAAGTGATGACACTAACGAACACAGACAAATGAGAACAGAAATACTTATCCCGCCTAATAATGACGATGACACTAATATCCGGGATTTTGAAATATTACAAGTTATTAATAAATTGGATGACAAGAAAGCACCAGGAATAGACAAAATTGACCCAAGAATGATAAAAAAGATAGCTGACTCCTTTCCAAAATTGATAACTGGACTTTATAAAACCTTATTCAAAAGAAATGAATTTCCTAAAAGCTGGAAGGTGGGTAAATTAACATTGATTCCTAAGGCTAATTCATTTTCACTGAGACCACTAAGTATGCTTCCTGTAATGAGTAGAATTTTTGAAAAAATAATAAAAAATAGATTAATGCATCATCTACTTAGTAACAATATACTCCACCGACACCAATTTGGATTCAGACCCCAATCAGGAACTGACGATGCACTCAGTGAATTGAACGACCATATCACCAGTACACTCCGGCAAAATAGTAATTTATTGGTTGTTTCTTTGGATATCGCGGGTGCCTTTGACAACGCCTGGTGGCCTGCGATTTTAAATAATCTAAAGAAATATAAATGTCCAAAAAACATATACAAAATCATTCAAAATTATTTTTCTGACAGAAAACTTGCAATCCAAACAAACTTTCATTATATTGACAAGAAATTGACGCTAGGAACTCCTCAAGGATCAGCACTATCACCTATACTATGGAACATCTTAATCAATACTGTTTTCGAAATAGACCTACAGGAAAATTCAACATTATTAGCATACGCAGACGATTTATTATTACTTATAAAACGAAGAGATTTCGATGAATTACAGACAATAGCAAACATAACATTATCAAGGCTGAGACGATGGACTAGACGCAACAAACTTAAATTTAATCTAGACAAGACAAAATATATAATCTTCACAAAAAAGAGAATTGTACCAGAATTGGATATTCGACTCAATACAGTACGAATAACGCAATGTGATACATTATCATATTTGGGGCTTCTCTTTGACAGAAAACTGAATTGGAACAGACATATAGATAATCTATATGACAACACTTTAAGGATTATAAATGGACTATCAGTGGCTGCAAGAGCGACATGGGGACTCAGATCGGAAGTGTTAAAGGAAATTTATGAAGCTGCTGTACTTCCTAAGATGCTCTACGCTGTGCATGTCTGGCATCCGGCCGTTGAACGTAAGAAAAATTTGGTGAAGTTGGAAAGGCTTCAGAGGTTAATTGCGATTAAGATATGTAAGGGCTATCGTACACTATCATTCGAGGCCACAATATTATTGGCAGGGCTGTTGCCAATCCAAATGAAGATTGAAGAACGAACGACCTTATATAACATTAGAAAAGGAAAGAGAGGATACAAAGACCTGACCCTAGACAAAATAGAAAGAATCACTGACTGTAAATCTTGGTTACACCCTGCAACAAGTTTATGGACTGGACCGGGAATTACTTCTGAAAATACTGATGTTTTCACTGATGGTAGTAAGGACGGCGAGAATGTTGGATGTGCATGGTTGTTCAGAGCTCAAGATGGTAGGAATATAGAACATCAATATAAATTAGAATCATATTGCTCAAATAATCAGGCAGAAAAATTCGCTGTTTTAAAGGTTACTGAATACATATATGAATACCCTCTACAAACGAATACTCACGTTACTATAAATACAGACAACAAAGTTCTGCTAGACTCTGTTAATAATTGGGACATTCATGATTACTTGACTGACCAAATTAGAAACAAATTGTTAATGATGAGAACTGTAGGGAAAGTAGTGACTCTAAAATGGGTAAAAGCACATTGTGGGATTGAGGGCAATGAACGAGCCGATTGCCTTGCAAAAGAAGCAGCTAAAAGCGATTTGCCGCCATCGTATCATCAAGCTCCTTTATCGTATATTAATATGAATTTAAAGTTGGATTTCATCAAAAGATGGGATCACATATGGGTGACCTCAGCTAAGTCACCAAGCTTACACAGATTTATACCACACATTTCAATTCACAATTACAGACACATTCACAGTAATGACTACAAACTTACGCAAGTACTTACGGAACATGGGAATACAAAACAATATCTTAAAAGATTCAACATTATACAAACAGACTTATGTGATGAAGACGGACAGGTTCAAAATTTTAAACATATAATATATGAATGTAAACGATTTGACAGACAGCGATTTGAGTTAATAAAAAGCATAATTATCAAAAGAGGAAATTGGCCTGAGACGGAACAAAAGTTATTTACTGAATTCAAGACAGACTTTCTTAGATTTATTAGATCGATCGACTTCGACTTACTAACCAGGGATGGGCAGCGTGGGTGATTTCTTTTTGGCTTTGTTGGATTGACTTTGTGTGTTTAATATTTAATTTTCCGATTTAATTTTTGTGTGTTTATTCTTTGTGTTTTTTTTTTGTTGATGTATATAAATTTGAACTAAAAATGTAAATCATGTGAAACTAGAAAAAAAAAACAATTGTAAACAAATGTAATTCATGTAGTATGTCTTTAAGGCATGGAGCATGAAGGATTAAAAAAAAAAAAAAAAAAAAAAAATATATATATATATATATATATATATATATATATATATATATATTATATATATATATATATATATATATATATATTATATATATATATATATATATATATATATATATATATATATATATAATCAATTACGACTTGTTGAAAAAAATAGCTAAAAATATTACTGTAATTTATGAACTTTTGAAACACTGTTATTAATTTTGGACCATTTAGTCAATAATTCAATTAGAAGTAAATAAAAATGTTTTTAATAAGAGCCAGATTTAATACGGCATTAGCTATTTGGTTAGCTCAATACTTAGCTCATGTATATTATTTTACATTATATACCAGAGAAACCAGAGAAAATATAAGAAACCAGAGAAACCTAACCAGAGAAAATATAATTCCGGACAAAATTTAAAATTTAATTAAAGTTTCAAATTTTGTAATGAATATAAAGGGAAATACGCACGACACTGGTCGTTTGAGATATAGGTGAACAAAAAAAAAAATTATAAAAAGAACGAACAAATAAAAAAAGCTAAGGTTGGAATTCATTATTAAAAGATAAAAGGGTCAAAGGATATTATATTACAACTACCAGGTAATTTTGAAGAAAATTAATTAATCCAGATTCCCATCGCGAGTAGAATATGGCAGAACGTGGGTTTTCATATTTTATTTTAAGGCAAAAAAGAAAGTTTTTATTCTCATACGCATAGGAGTTTTTCCTGACGGGACAAGCGATAAATTAAGCGGCAGAAACACATTCAAGGTTTTAGATGACAAACCAGCGGGGGACAGTATTGAGATTTATGAATGTATTTGGTAATGGAGGCACTAGGATGGAATCATTTCGCCCTCTTTCCTTTTCCCATTTTCTTCTTTCCATTTCTTTTTCATCTGTTGTGATATTTCAAGTTGAAAAAAGACTGAAAAAATTAGATAACAACAAATTTTATATAGTTTGTACCCATCATATAGTTTGTACTCTTTAGAGAGGATTCTTTAGGATCTTGGTGTTTTATTACTACTGCTGTATTTTCAGAAACCGTAGTAATCGATGTTTAATTGTAAACAGGTATGTCGTTAGTGTATAAATATAAAATACATGAATAGTATTGAACCTTGGGAAATTCCCGCCAAAACTGGGTGAACTGAAGATATTTTCTAGCCTTGTCAAACTGAGAAACATCAGTCGTAAAAGTGAGCTTGAAGAATGAGAACGTGTACAGTTGAATAGTATAAAGTCTATACGTAAGACCCTGTTCTCAAACTTTAACAAACGCCTAGTGACATCTAAAAATACATTACACGTATCCATTTTCACTTCTAGTGCTTCTCCTTCCAGTCCAAAGTACTTCGAACAATAGTTGACGCTCCATATTATGTCACAAACAAGACCCTACACCATGCATGACCTTAACATCCCATATGTCTTTGACATCAATCCATCCCGATTTACAAAATTTCACCAGAAACTTATTCACCATCCTAATCCTCTAGCTCAATCTATATCTGGGGCTCCAACCGTTCCTAAAATCCTCCCTGGAAGTTGAAACGGCAGTGGCTTCGAGGCCTTTTGTAAATATGTTAATCGAGTCCTGGCAATGGCCAGCTTCTCCACTCAATTCCTGGATGTTTGTGGCTCAAGTGCCTCTCTCAGTCTCCACTGGCCTCTAGAGTCCAGTTATGCCGCTGGAAGAGAAGCGCTGGGACCTTCTGGAGCAAAGCTTTGCCTTCCATACTTGGAGCACTAACACAAGTTCTAGTGCCTCAGCATTGTAGTCAGTAATCCTGTTTGATTATTGGTTCCGTTGGACGGAATGTGAGTACGTGACATTTTAACTGATTGTCTATGTTTCAAAAGGTCCGTTTTTGACAATTAATTTTTATCATACCGCTGATTTAGCTCGAGCCAGACGCTCCAGCTATAGTTGTAAATTTCACTAAATAAATTAAAAAAAATTGTATTGAGTATTTTTATTGCAATGAGCATTATGAAGCCCTTAGCATACCATTTCAAATTGTTCTAAGAAATACTATAAGAAATAAGTTTTTCTAGGAATTTTTTCGAGGGCTCCGCCTGTAATTAACTTATACCTAGATGTTCTTCAGTTAGGCAATTGCTTGATTTTTAGTCCGATTTGAGTTAAACATCAATAAATGGTTTAAATACAGAAAAAAGGCAAGTAGCGACAATTTCACATTTTTTATTTATCTCGCACGTTCCATGAATTACCTTGCATTCGACGTTGTGTTGTCACCTCTCAATGTAACAGCACTTTTTTGGCTTCTGCTAACTTTCATCGTTAATCAAAAGGCTATTTATATGTGCATATCCTATAAAAATTGTCTGATTACCTTTTGCGATTTGCATTTTGTGTTCTTTGCTTAGTCGGATAAATATCTTCTTATTTAATGGGAATTTCTATTTGTTAGTCTTATATATACAACGTCCTATTCTTTTCGCCAATATATGATAATATTTCGACTAAGTGCTCAATTATTGAGGACCCTTCTTCTGTGTTAAGATCCCTGCTGCTTAACTACATCTGCTGCAGTTGCAAGAAACTGGAAGTTTAAGGAAAGAACTTCGTGGAGGGAAGTTTAATGTTTTAATGTTTCATATTCTTCAGAACTTGGCGTCTACAGTAGTTGGCCTAAACAATTTGGACTGGTGTGTCTTTTTTTTAAGCCCAAGATGCACTTTCGTGGCATAGGGCACATCTAACACAACGTGGGGAAAACATTTATACATATTAATTAATACAGTTAGTCAATTTTTTTTTATCAGATCCTTAGTTAACAGGTTAACTAAGAATAAGAAGCATAAATAAGACATAATTAAGCTTTTACGTCAAATAATTATTTTATATCTTAAATTTTCACTCGAGTGCTAAGATATTTCGACCTATTAGCTGCCATACCGTGCTGAAAGTTATCGTGTCTCTTTGGAATCCAACTGCCAGCTATATTTCACCACATTATAAAACGAAAACAACTAACATCTCAATTACCTAGGTCCACGGTGTGGCGTGTTGGTAATCACCTAAGCTTTTTAGCAGGTACTTAAACTTGGGTGTCAATTAAAGAAAAATAATATTTTATTGACAAGAATGTTAAATTTGGATAACTTATTTAAGGGATTTTAAATACGAGCAGTAAGAAAATATAACGTTAATATGAAGATGATAACAATTTAAAAATAATAACTAATACAAATAACTTATTTCCTTTTATATTAAAAAAAAAACTATCAAATTTAGAAAATCACCCCAACGAGAATTCAAAAGCCATATTTGAGGATCTTAAAGTTAAAATATTAATTCTTCATCAAATGCAGAAAAAAATAATGATTTCTTATAACGACATATTTAATTGTTTAGGGAAGAGCCAATATTCTTATCTAAATAGCCCTTCAGAAATATCTTACAAAATCATTTCATATCTCTACAAAGCTACTTATTTACTTATCAAAATCCTTTAAGAATTGGAAAATGCTTGAACGATTTCCAACGAAAGCAATATTATTTCTGTCCATAATGATCTAATAATCTCTTCCTAAAAACATATCTCAATAAATACATCAACAAACCTCTTATTTTCTATTTTTTTTCCTTCTTATATATATAATATATATATATAAGAAATATATATAATATATATATAAGAAATATATATAATATATATATATATATATATATATATATATATATAAAGAAGATTAGTACGATACTATATTTAAATTTTATTACTGGCTTCAGGTCCACGAATAAAATGGTATGTGTGTCTCAAATATATTAAAATTTGAGATGTGATTTTTCTGATTTCTGAACTAAAATACATTGAGAACATACCGTCGGTTTATTCCAAAAAGTCTTTAGGTAATATTTTAATGAATTTGAGATAATCGAATTTGAAGTTTCTGATACATTAAAAAAATACTAAAATAGCAACATGATTATTTATTTTTTGTTATTTTAAAATTCTAAATATGTATTCTATTCTTGACAATTTAAAAAACACGAAACATATTGACTTTTTGCACACTATTATTGTGAAACAAAACACTAACTTACGTTTATAAACTTACAAATACAAATAATTTAGGTTAAACTTACCTCACTTAAGGACAGTTATACAATTGAAATTCAAGTCAAGTTCAAGCTAGTACTACAGTCAACCATAAAAATCATGAATGATTGACTGTAGGTTTATGGTGGCCCTTAGTTTTATTAATCGTCTGATGAAATAATCCAGTGAAATAAGTCATTAAGTAACAGATAATGGTGACTTTTTACTCTGTGAAGTCAGAAAATCGTGCACTTTTTGAAACTAATTTTTAAGCATAAAAGGATTATTATTATATGAATGCAATTAATAAGTTATTCCATCGATAAATATGATCGATTTTTTTTTTATTACAGTAAATAGAAAAATGTGACACATTGAAGGGCAATAAGTAACAAGGCTAAATGTGTCATTCATACCATACGATCGAAATTAACTACTGAGTAGCTTCAGGCAAAAATCATACATACGTTTAGTGACTTTTTGCAATAAACCAACGATATGTTCCTATGAACGTATTTTAATAAACGAAATACTCGATCTGTCAAATCATTGTAATTTCTAATCATAATATATTATTAAAACTTCATTCATTCGGAAATATCGACGTTAATTTAAATGAATTATATAATTGATATAAATAAATTGGTTAATAGTTATGTTATAATTAAGATGGAAACATAAATTCAAAAAGTAAGGCAAATTAGGCTAAGTAATTGACAAACAAAACTAGTTAAGAGACAGCAATTATTGAATTAATTATATCTTTGTTATTATCCTCCTTTAAATACTAAACATAATTGTAACTCAAAGAAATAAAAAAATGATAATTGAGTAGCAACTGATATATCACAGAAGCAACATCAATTCTCATTAGATCTTATCTGAGAAACGAGATATTTAAGAGTATTTCTTTTTTTCAGTATATTAAACAATTTAAAATTAAAATGAGAGATGGGCGAGATAAAAATTGCAAATCAACTTATGCTGATGGGAGCTTAATTTAATATTAACAATAGATTAAGCGCGTTACCTTAGCAACAGACATTATACGGATCTAGATTTAAAAGTCTAATAACCCCGCTGTAATTTTCTTCCCTTTTTTAGCTCGAAAAAAATTGTTTTTTCTTTAAATAATTTGCTTACGGACAAATATTTCTTGTTCCCTTAATTTACATATCACTACCGTTAGTGCAAAAGGTCGTATGTCAAAATTTAGCATGTTTTACATGACAGTATAAAAATTTATTATTTCTTCACGATGTATTAGTATAATGAAGAAGAGCTGGTTGGGGTGAGCAGTCAAAAGTACAAATAAATAAATTATATTTATTTTTATTTTTGCCAACGTTTCGGCCCAAGGTTCAGGTGGAAGAGTCCTTCGTGACACAGCCCTGATGAAGGTGTGAACCTTTGGCCGAAACGTCGGGAAAAATAAATATAATTTATTTATTTTTACTTTTGACTGCTCACCCCAACCAGCTCTCCTTCATTATGTTCAAGACAGTTAACTTTTAATCCACTAATTATTAGAATAATTAGACTTTATTCTCCTCTGCCATTTTGCATAATATCAGACTACCTAAAGCAGTTGCATATAACAAAATGTCACCTACAGCAGAAATAAGATAAAAACGGATATTTTTTACAAAAGACCTTCTGCACTAACAATAGCGATATATTAAAATATTAATTCAGATCAATTTATAATTTGAAATAATTTTTTTATAAACTGGGTTTTACAAGAAGAATAAGATGGAAAACTGAAGACTACGATTCGTCCAATAATTCCAACTTTCCACTCAGTGGCCCCATTATAGAAACGGTAATCGATGAATTCGGTTCCATCCTTCTTTTTTTTTTTATTAAATGATATTCTTTTATTGATATTAGCTTAGTCCTGAATTTTTTTCATTCATATTGAGGTTGGATATTTCTGACTAAAATATAATAGTTCATTATAGCGAACTACTGCTTATTCGATAGGAAATATATAATTATAAAAATTTTTTAAAAAATAATATAATCTTTGTTTCAACATAGAATAACAAATATAAACAGTTTCGATTTTGAAAACAGAAACAAATTTAATATTTTTAAACATCAAACAATAGAAGAGGCTTCCTAATTATCATTCTCACTCTCTCTCTCTCTCTCTCTCTATATATATATATATATATATATATATACACACATATATATTGCTTTTAGTTAGACTATTGCAAGAACTCTTATACTAAGATACCAAATCAGTTTTAAGAACTATATTTTTTTTTTTTATAAAATACAAAAATCTGTTTGTTTGTTTCGATGTCTAAGCGCAAAACATCCAGGTCATCAGCGCCCGATCAACTAAATAACACTATTTTTATATTGTTTGGATGGTTGGTACAAAAAATAAATGATTAAAAAAAGGATTAAAAAATAAATAAAAGGATTAATAGAATAAAATAAATAAATAAAGATAGACAATATAGATAATAAGATAGACTAGATAAATAAACTTTTAAAAAATAGCAATAAATGAATTGAAATTAATAAACAAATGAACTTTTAAAATTAAAAAAAATTAATAAAAAAATAAAGTAAAATAAAATAATAATAATAATTAACCATTTATATTAAAATATGTTACGTTAGTAAAAATAGAAATATTTTAAATTAAAAACTAAAATGATTGCATGACTACCAATAACAGAATTAATGAATTATTTATCTACCCAATTTTTTTTTATACTTGAATAATTACGATAATATACTTAGGCCGCCTCGTTAAAATTTATATTTACGATATGATTATGTTAATTCAATATTAATTATGCAATTACTTTTTTTTTCTGTCAAATGTTAGATATGATAAACAGAAAATTTAAACAAAAAATATTAGAAACGCAGAAATTATGCCAAAAAACCGAGAAGAAATCGTAAATTAATCAGAAAAGGTATCCAAGACCTGGGAAAAACAAGAGAATATTTACGGTAAGGCAAAAGAAATGAAGGCATGCTACATTCTTACATCATCAGTTATTTAGCCTGTTGAAGGCAATCTCACAACCCTCTCGAGGTCTTATTTTTTCTGATAATTTTGTCTTTCAAAAAATTTCACAGGCCAGCTGTAAATTTGTATCACTCGTCATGTTTTTTAGTCGACCACAACAATTTATTTTTTTCCGAACTATTTGTGAGCAGTGTTTACACACACGGGTAGGCAGGTTTCATGTTTAACTTATAAAATATAGGCGGGCTTTCGGAGTGACAGGCAGATCTGTACATTCAGATATGCCATATTAATGTTCCATTTGCCTAACTCATAGAATATGTATGTATGCTAAATTACACGAGAGCATATGTATATTTCATGGTTGATTTGATTATATCAACTCGAACACTATTTACTCGGCTATGTCATTGTTATGATACAAAACGAATCATTATTTCTAACTTTCAATCACAAAATAAATAAGTTTAAAGTAACATAGATATAAAAAATGTTTATATATATATACTATATAATAATTCCATTATTTATTTTAACATTAAAAAAAAGAAAAGTATTTTGAAAAATCTAAGATGGTAATGTTAACAAAAATAACTGGTAATAACATCACAAAAAACTAATAACGTTCAAATAGAAATCCGCCTCATACGAAAAACACATAAAAAATGAGATTACTTCAGATTTGCAATACTTGAGAAATATTAAATTAATAATGTCTTGCTTAACGTTAATTAAAGTAAAATTATTTTTATAATTTTTAATTATTATTATTCAATTTTAATTCTCTTTATTTGGTCTTGTGAAGCATTTCAATTAATTTTCTCTGTCTAGTACTCTGTAATAAGTATTTTTTAATAATCAGTTAATACATAATTATTTGAATGGTGTTATTAAATGTATTATAATCCAGCAAAGTTAAAATATATATCTATATTTTTACAATATTTACATCCTTAGATTCTAGGATATAAGCTATTTAAATAACCATAAATGAGATATTAATGTTTTCTAATTTACTGCTTTTCTAATGAATAATTTGAATTTATTATTGTATTATTTCATGTTTATAGATTTATCTTTGTTTATTCATATCATTATTATTCCACTATATTTACTATTTGTGTTTACTAAAATTTATTAGGAAATTAGGTATGATTATGCACATATTGTATAAAAGCATGTGTGTATTTAAGTAATTATTTAAATTAGTTTACTTTTTCTATTTTTGACATTGTGTAGTCTGCATTTGATATAAGTAATCTACTACTATGAAAAATAGCAGAGAGCAAGAAAATATAAAATTATACTAGTAAATCATAAAGAAATAATTATTTTTTTTGCTCTCCTGTAAAACACTCAATTTTTATATACGTCATTTGCACCAACTGTAGCGAGTACATATTTAGTATGCACTGGATTTTTTTTTTTGAAATTATGAATTATCAAATATGCAATCTGCATGTGCGAAACTTTTTCGCATTTGAGTATTTGCTGATAAACAAAATTCGTGGATATCAAGTCTGTATATGTTGAGGGGTTATTGAATTTCCGAAAATGGCTTCTTCCAGAGATTTTATTATCATATGAACATTTTTAAACCTTTTAATATAGATATTTTTTAGCAAATGAAAACGGTGGGGAAGCTATACTGATCTTACTTGGCAATCGTTTTTGTTTAGTTTATTTTCTTTTATTTTATATAGTTTTCCATTTAGAATTATTATTTTGCTGTTTATTTATTTTTATTTATTGTGGATAGTGTGAATGGGCTACTTTTTATCACAATTACTATTGTCCTTAAATGTGGCAGATTGTAATATGTCTCAATAAAGAATTTTTGAATTATGTACACAACTTTACAAGATTATTTTTGTCTAAATATCATGTGATTTAGAAATAAAACATAAATCACTATTATTTCGAATGATGACACATACAATTTGATAATCAAGTGAAATAAAGTCATTATATAATCGTAATTTGTTACAGAAATTCTAATATTTACTAGAACTCTGTAGAGTTGGAACTAACTACGAAATCAACCCAAACTCTGGGGGGTTTACTACACTATCAAGTTGAGAGCTGACCTTTCGCAATGGTGTTGGGACCGTGACGGTATATACTCTAGATCCAAACTACCAAATAATTATCTCAGAAAGTAATTACCGAATTAAGTATTGAAGTAATGGATATTATGTTGATTTCTTTCTCAACCTTCCATTAATAAGTCCCATTTTCAATATAGATCATACGTGAAAATGGCACGTTTAGCCGAAAAGTAATATGAACTAATGAGATATCTGGTCATCCCATGCATGTTTTCTCTCATAGAACCGTTTCCTTTATAAAATCCTTTGTCGTGCGTGCTACTTCTTTTTGGGACTCTTTATCTACCTCTATATGCAAATGCCCTTCCTTAACTTATAGTGTTATAGCCAAAATGCGAGACCGAGAAGAGTTTTGGTTTTGCAAACTCAGTCTTGTTCTTGGTCTTAGTCTTGCACAAGAGTCCCGCAGCAGTCTTGCAGTTAGTTACCTATTATCTTATTACTATAGTGATATCACTGTAATTTTTTAGATAGGAGAAACCTAACTAAGGCCGAATAAAAAATTATAACAGTTAAATGCAAAAGTATATTGGTTACACCAATCAAATAAAATTATCATGTATAAGTACATATTTTGGCTTGATTTTTATTTAAATAATCGATTTTTTTTTACCAGTCTCGACCTTACAACAGTTTGTCGGTCTTAGTCTTGATCTTGCAATGTGCAAGACCAAGACCGATTTTGGGCAACACTATTAACCTCATTTGAACAACATTTATTCTTCCAGCTCCTCAGCAATCAATCTACCGCATACATATAAGAATACAATTTTCGTATTTAAGCGATGTCACCTTCATTTGGCTGTTATCTTACTGTTACTAACATATTATCAATAATATTAATCAGTAAAAATACGTGAACAGACCCATGTGCTTTGTTTATTTCAATTTCAGGTTAGATTATTATATTTGATAATTATTTTTGTTTTTGTATTATGCCAGACTAATGTCACATTTTGTTCATTATAATTATTCTTAGGTGACTTAATGCACCACAATAAAATTTAATTTTCTCTCTTTCTTTCCCATAATTTTTAGTCGGATTTAAAGAAACCTGACTGTTTATGTTTATATTACTAATCCCTCCTTTAGATTTGAATTTTGTTTCTTACAATATTACATACTCTTATATTTATTATTTTCTCATTGGAGAATGTTTCTGTAATGAAATTTCAATCAAAATTGATTTACATAAAAACCACTTACGCCATGTTATGTTTTAAGGATTAGATAAAGGAGAAAATGTTGCTTCAACTTACAAGAAAATTTCTGAAATATATGGGAAAAAAACACCTCATTAGTAAAAGACAGGGGTTAAGTCCAAGAGAAACACCGAGAGCAGAAGCGAGAGAAGGACATAATCCGAAAAAAGTGATAATGTATGTTTGGAGAGATATAGAAGAAATCCTTCATCATGACTTCCTTGATCTTAACCAAACTATCACTAAAGATCTCAACTTATTAGATGAATCGATTAAAGCGAATAATTGAAAAAAAAAAAAAGTCCCTCAGTTGTCAATGGAAGAGTTATTTTATTTCATTCTATCAAGACAATGCGGGATTCGGGATATGATACCTTTGAAAATTGTCAATTGCCTTTTATTTACATTTTATTGTATCGCCTGTTAAGCCAAAACCGCCAACGGTAACATGCAAACACCATATACCGGTTCAAAGTAACCGGTACCTGAATAGTGGATGTATCGCCGGCAAAGCTAACGTTTGACTACCATAGACTTTAATCAAAGTTGAGTCCCGAAATTCAATTAATGATTCAAACGGATTATTAGATGAGCCATTAATTCAATATTTGCTAGTAAAGGATTTCTAATAATAAAAAAAATACCTGTTTTAATTTTCGAATTAAAACAGTTTTATTAATGCAAGTGATATTCCCAAGCTTAACTTCAATCAACATGCCACTAGTTAACACTGATGTTTAAAAAAATAAAAATAAAGTATTTTAGAAAAAAATATATATTTAAAAACTTACAGTTAAGAGTATATATTTATGGGATATGCTATGTCATTACTGAGTATTAATTGGCAGTGAAGAAACCACCTCATTTTAAAAGAATTGAAATATATTCAATTTCATGAGTTTGGAAAATTAATAATAATAATGATTGTTTTAAAGTCAATATAATAGATTCATACTACATAAAAAAAAGTTATCGAGCAATAGATAAATGTGGGTTAATACTCTTACATTTTACAGAAAAAGTTTACTATCACACAGCTAAACTGTTGAGTTACCATTCTATGTAAAAATTCAAAATATAAATTGGAAAGTTTTAATTAGTAGCTAGGCGTATTCTTTATAAGTTGAACATAATGTATGCCCCAATAAAAGTAAATTATGCATTTCTTTATTATTAATTCCACCTTTGACTCATAACATCATTAATTTCTGTCAAAGTAGTTTTATTCAAATTTTAATTAATAACTTGATAAAATTTAGTTAATAACGTAAAAAACATTAAAATAAGTTCTATAAATATTCAGTCAAGCCGATTATTGTATAAAAAATATACATTTTAGACGGTCCCTTAGAATTAAGTTTGAAGTCAGATTTTTGTAATTTTTGTTTATTTGCAAGTTTCCAAAGGTTGCTATTCACAACTGTCAAATTGAAAGGCAACAAGTATTAGAACAAGTCAGAAATAGGTACAGAAAAACGTACCAAAGGTAGGAATGCAAGAAAGTAATGTTTTATGATATAATACACAACTAATACTTGCTTTGATACAAAATAAATTAAATATATATGTATACAACGTGGTTTCTATATATATATTATATAAATAATGAAACGCTGCAAATTATCCCCTCTCTCCCTATGAAATATTCATAAATGCCTGATATATGGGTTTATTAAACCTTAAATCCATCACTGATCGGATGGTAATGTAAAGTTCCTAGGAACAACATCTGATGGAATTATATTCAAGTTAAAACTTCTTTAGGCACGTTTTACACTTTTTTTTTTTTTTTTTGGTGAAAAGTGAATTAGATTGAGCCGTCAGATTTCTGATGTGTAACTCTCGTGTAAAGTCGCCTAGAGTCGACTGATTGCAGTGTGTTCGCATATGGATTAAAATATCTCAGAAACTAAAAATCGAACCTGCATACTGTAAGCGAGGGAATTGTTCAGCATTTCAACCTCTCTGTAATAGGTTGCTATTTAAAATTGTATCTTAACGCGACGCCGTGTTAGAGGGGTGAAACTTGAATAATAGTGTCGAGAACTAAACGATAACGAGTTTTATTGAAGATATGGATCAAAATAGCTCAGAAACTAAAAAATCAAATCTGCAGTAAACGAGGGAAATGTCCAGAATTTCATCCTCTATATAATGAGTTAATATTTATGATTTATATTTCAAATTATTATCTCGCCTTGTTAGATTTCATTTCTATTGTGTGGTCGAAATCACACACTTTAGTTGTTTTTTTTTTTCATTTTTATTACGCTTAGCAGGCATGCCTTACTACATATCATTCTATAAAAATAGAGTGATTCGTACTTCTATAACAAGGCGATTTATAGTGGCCTTTATTATAGCGCTAGAACGTTGTATATATTTTTAAAAAAAGAACTCACTGTTTTACGTTTCCAGTAGTAATTTCATACTGAGCCTAATCATGCAGGAAGGCTGTGACGGGGCATACCTAAATATCAAAATAAAAGTTAGTAAAATCAAATAATTAATTCTTGAAATATTTTAATTAACTTATTCAACATAAAATAATTATTAAAGGAAATTTATCAACTGTTCTACATATCATAGGTGATAGATATTCAGGAGGCAGTCATTATAAAGTTTTTATTGGTGCCGACGTTTCAACCCAAACATGTGGTTCATCATCAGGGCGTGTTTCGAGATCTGAATATATTCAGGTATACTTATAAGGTATTCATTACTTGAATACCTTCAGTGCTCGTAACACGCCCTGATCATGTTTGGGTTGAAACGTCGGCACCAATAAAAAATTTATAATGACTGCCTCCTGAATATTTATCACACATAATAACATAATTAAGTATGTGCCTGCATTTTTTTTCTGTACCTCACTTATGCTTATAGCTTTGCACAAATACATCTGTAATATAATTCATCAAATAGGATAACAATGAGACCCTAAAAATGAATAGCAATCTAACTATTATCAATGAGGAGGGAAATTGCCTATCCAACATGCTAAGCTAGGCCTAATTCCAGTAAGTGCAATATTGTTAATAAAGCAGTTCGTATTTGGTTGCAATTTGCTGATTGTAGTAGCCTCCAATAAACACGATTTCACCGTAATTGGTAAAATCCGGCATAAAGCTCCAACTTGGTTCTCTTCCCCGTTATCCCTAAATTTACTTCAATAATTACCATTTTGAGAGGTTTAATGCAACTAAAGAACCATATTCGTATTCTCCATTGGACTGTTTTTTAAGCTTGAGACAATATACCCCGTAGTATAGGACCAGTTTTATCAATGGGTGCGTCTTCTCATTAAATTGGTTGATTTAATCGGGTACTAAAAAGTCAATACTCATTTTCATTCCACTTGAATCGTAAGAGAATTTGATCATAAAATCGGAAAAAAAAAAACGGATTACAAAAATATCGGATCGTTTGTCTTATATAACCTTGTTATTTTGACTTGTTGGGAGTGGTGGTAACGCCAAACGGCCCAGTATTTTTGCAGGCTACCTTTATTCTCGATTTCTTGCTCAAATCATCTTAAGTTTCATGAGGAAAGCAAATTGGTGCTCATGAGTTTTCATTGCCTCATTAAATTAATATAGTTTACCCATCTCTATGTTGAAGATGTCCCAATTCCGAGAATTTTCGTAAACCGAAAAATTGTAGGTTACGGTGAGATGAATCTATTCACCAAGTTTTAGACTGATGTCAATAATTTGATTTTTTATTGCACATAGGTGTGAATGTGTTTTATTTATTTTATTATCATTTGGTTTTACTCTGTTATTTTACTTATCTTGTATATTACTTTATTTTTTACTTACATATATATAATTTGTTTTCTTACTTAGTTATTTTTATGTAATGAATGAATACTATAACCCTAGTACCAATGCCCTTCAATGTGGCAGACTGTATTAATACTCAATAAAACAAAAAATTAAAAAAAGAAATTTGATAAAAAGGGGTCTGTACCGTGGACTAATACGGAAGCGACTAATGAATCTGCTGTTCACTATCACGTACAATAAGTAATTAAGTACTCTGTATATTTTAAAAATGACTAGTTGATAAGAGTAATTTTTAGTTGAGAAGCTTTATCTAAAGATCTGACTTTAGTAAAAACTGAATAGAACGAATTTGAATTTGCATGGTTCGAAACATGAAAATATGTTATATTTATAAAAGGAAGTTAGACGACTATTTTACATATCATGGGGGATAAATATTCAGGACGCAGTATTTTTTTATTATTTTTTTTTATTTGTGCCAACATTTCAACCTAAACATGTGGGTAATCTTCAGGGCGTGGTTTGAGCACTGAGGGTGTTCAAGTACTCTGTATACTGAAGGTGCTCAATGCCCAGTACTTGAACACTCTCAGTGCTCAAACCACACCCTGAAGATGACCCACATGATTGGGTTGAAATGATAAATAAAAAATTTATTTAAAAAAAAAAACTGCGTCCAGAATATTTATCACTCATGTTATATTTATAGGTACCTTGTTATATTGATTCAAGTTATTTTGATTATTTTGGTACTGAATGTCAGTTTTGTTTGGAAGAATCACATAGAATAGTCCATTTATTATAGTATATGGAATATTTACGTATTTATATCATTCGACTGTTTTAAAAATAAGATTATAAACAAACTGTTTGTTTTTGAAATTCACATACAATTTCACACTCCATCTAATTTAGAATAAATGGGTACTACTGAACTGTTTTCAATCAAAGATTCCTCCATGTCCGCTCGAAGGCAATTTGGGTTAGACATTTAGACGGAAAGCATTGACCCTGGGATGGGAAAAATTCCAAAGAGGCTGACAGCTCCCCTCAGGCCGCAGGAACCGAAAAGATAAAACACAGATAAAAAAGAATGAAACAAAGAAGTAAGCGAAAGGAGAAAAGGAGAGGAGGTGGGTTCTCTAATAGACTACGTGCTCTGAAACGAAACTTGAGCTTAATGAGACAACTTGCCCTTCAATCACCCGACATTTTCTATTTCTTCTCTTCTCCCGTGTCCGTAAAGTTTGCTTTAGCAGCCCTGTCTTAGGCCTCTTTCGATCGATGTGCGGTGGACTAGTTATGGTGTCAAGGTTTAAGATATATGAGATGTATTATGAAATGGTTCCGTAATTGCGCTTAATAAAGTTTTATTAGTAATAGCCTGATGATATTATGATGATGATATATCGAGTTTCGCGGCTAAAAGGGATACGCTTATATCTATCTCCTGTGGTCTTGCTTGGCCTTTCACATGTGGAAGATAAATCCTGGTTTGGATTCTTTTGGGCGAAGGTAAATACTGTGAACAAATATGAATGAATTTCAGAAGAGTTTTATTTATATATTTATTTTTATTTTTTCATACCAGACTGAAACGACAAGAAACCGCTCGACGTTTCCGATTACTTACTAGTACAGCACTTACTAGACAAACGCTCTAAACCTCCAATTAATTACAAAAGACTCATATACATGAATATAATAAGCTTACGGAATTGAGGTATGGGGCTCCACCAAACCATCGAATTCCTCTCGTATCCAATCCTTACAATCCAAAATCCTTCGTAAAACCCTCAATGCTCCCTACTCTGTTACAAATAAAACCATCCATAATGACCTTAATGTTTTAGATCTGGCCCAATCTAATTACCCTATCCTTCCATGATAAACTTCAGAATCATACCAACCCTCTCGTTTCTAATCTTGCTTCCTCTTTAATTCCTGATAACCCTCCGAGGCGTCTGAAAAGAAGATGGTCCCATAATATCCTAATGTAGACATATGTAGAGTGCTATCTATTGGGTATTTTCTCAACAAGTGTTTTCACATTTTATATCCATATGTTCAAATTTACTAAATGTATTTCTTTAATACAGTTGTAAATATCACTAAGAAATAAACAAAAAAAAAAATTGATTTTTGTATCCACCTTTAATTCACTTTTAGTTATCTACTGATTTTGTTACCGTTATCTATATATCTTTTTACTTTTGAAGTTAATATATTATTTTACTTTCATCATTATACGTTCTTTATTACTAATTATTATTGTTTTATGTATCAATCAACCTACTTCCGTACGCAAATTCTCATCCTTAATCTAATTTAATCATAATATATTTTTCCATCTCCTTAGCAATCAATGTTCCGAATATTTGTATGTGTAATACTTTTAATGTTTTGTAGAGCTGCCACTTAATGTTATCTCACAGATACCTATATGTTACACAGTGTTATAAGTAAATATACTCTTATACATCTACTAATAATTCGAATGTTAACTAGTGCCTTTTTTTATTTTAATTTCAAGACTCAATGTTTGTTTGTTTCGATGTCTAGACACAAAACATCCAGGTCATTAGCGCTCGATCATCTAAATAACACTACTTTTATACTGTTTTGATGGTTGGTACAAAAAATAAAAATAAATAAAAGGATTGATAGAATAAAATAAATAAATAAAAGTAATAATAGACACTTATAGATAATAAGATAGAATAGATAAATAAATAAACTTAAAAAAAAATAGTAATTTTTTTTTTTTATTATTTTAATTTACAACTGTATTACATAGAGAATACAATAAGTAAATGAGAAATTTGTAACATGGCATGTACAACATGAAGAGAAACTACCCATTGGTAGAACTCCAATTAAAGTTCTATATTAGAAGATCCCGAGGCCATCTTCTTTTCAGACGCCTCGGAGGGTTATCAGGGATCGAGGAGGAAGCAAGGTTTGAAACGAGAGGATTCGGATGGTTCTGCAGTTTGTTATGGAAGGAAAGGTATCTGGATTTGGCCAGATCGGAAACATATGGAACATTAAGGTCTTTATGGATGATTTTATTTGTGACAAAGTAAGGAGCGTTGAGGATTTTACGAAGGATTTTGGATTGTAAAGATTAGATACGAGAGGAATTCGATGGTTTAGTGGAGCCCCAAAGCTCAATTCCGTAAGTCCAAATAGGTCTTATTATTGTCATATATACGAGTCGTTTATAATTGATTGAAAGCTTAGATCGTTTGTCTAGTAAGTGCTGCAGTAGTCGAAAACGTCGGGCGGTTTCTAGTCGTTTCAGTCTGGTATGGGGGTTCCAAGTGAGTCTTTTGTCAAGGTGGAGTCCTAAGTAGCGGATTTGCTCAACAGGAATAAGTGGAGTATTATTGAAGGATACTGTAGGGCAAGAGGTCATAGGTTTACGAAGGAGGGTAAAGGTGATTTGATGAGATTTGTTGGAATTTATTTTTATTCTCCAATTTTTACACCATTCTTCAAGGCTTGTGATATGTGATTGAAGAGTTTGGGATGCAATTAAAGGATCGTTATTAACTGATAGGATACACGTGTCATCGGCATAGGTGGTGATGACAGTGTTGGATTGGGTTGGGATGTCAGCTGTATAAACTGTGTAAAGGATAGGACCTAGTATACTACCTTGAGGAACACCGGCAGACTGAGTAAAAAGAGATGAATAAGCATTGTTATGATTGACTTGGAAGTATCTGTCAGTAAGGTAGGAACGGATAATGAGGAAGTATGTAGGTGGTAGGAATTCACGGAGTTTGTACATCAGTCCCGGATGCCAGACTCTATCAAACGCCTGTTCAACGTCGAGAAAGACTCCCGTGCAGTACATTCCGCGCTCCAATGCAGAGGAGACTACATCTACCACACGATGGCATTGCTGAATAGTGCAGTGGGATGTGCGGAATCCAAATTGGTGATCTGGGATAATGTGTTTAGAGTCTAGGATGGGATACAGGCGTTAAAAAAAAAAAAATAGTAATAAAATTATTAAATGAATTGAAATTAATAAACACATGAACTTTAAAAAAAAAAAAAACTCAATGGCAATGTAATTAAATCAACAGCAAGACGAATATTAACTTGTACGCCGGACAAATGTTCCTCAATTGTTCATTGTAATTATTCTTTGGGGGCTGAATGCCTCAGCATAAAATTTACTTTCCTTCTTCGTCAATTGTTCATTTTCCTTTATTTTATTTTTTTAATATTTATTATTTACTTATATTTATTATTTTTAAATGTATTTATTAAATGAGTAAATACCTTTAGCACTTAAACTGTCGATATATTGTATACATTTATTAGATGCATTTTCATATAAACACAGTTGTAAATACCCTGAATAAAATTAAAATATATATATCAAATTTCGTGTAATACAATAAATAAATAGCCCTTGGGTTTTACAGATTATTATTCAATAAAAAAAATATACCCAAGAATATTAAGGTATATTAGGTATATGAGAGGGAGACAAAACATTCCTGTATGTTTAAATGTTAATAAAAACGCTTTAAACTTTTTTTTCTCCAGAGATTGTCTCAACTAGGAAATTCTTAAAATGAAACCAAAAAGTTAAACATAAACAATTATATGATAAAAAATAAGTTCTATTATTTTTAAATTATCTGTAGATTATTATCAAGGAAATGATAAAAAAAATATAATGTTAAAATGATCAACCTGCAAACAAATAATCTACACTGGTGACTTCTACAACATGATACTAATGATAACCGAACCCTCATAAGCAACTATTCCATACTTATTCGTACCCGAAGAGGAGTCTTGTAATCCTTCGGAAGATTCATAGGAAGAATGCCGGATGGACAGCAGAGCCGGCAGCAAACCACGAAGGTAGCACAATGGTACGTACATGTTTAACGTGCTCGGGCACAATGCATATTAGTTATGGCGTCACTCAATATCCTCTCATAATTCATAATGGCATAGCTGACAAAACATGGCCTTGTCATTTCCATAGTGGACAGAAAATTGTCCCGGTGACATGAGGAACAACACGAGTCAACAAAGGATATGCGAAAGCATCAGAAGAATAAAAACTACTAAAAGAAAATTATTGAATCAACAAGTACAATGAATTCATTAATTCGCCATAATAATATTAATAGCACGGTAGTCCATATAAACTATATATTGTTAATTTGCAATATTATTTTTATTTATTTAAATGATATTTACAACTGTATACAAAAAATACATCTGGTAAATTCGCACATGGATATAATGACATGGAACACATGTTGAGAAACTACCCGTTGGTAGCACTCTAATAATATGTCTATATTAGAAGATCACGTGGCCATCTTCTTTTCAGAGGCCTCGGAGGGTTATCAGGAATTGAATAGGAAGCAAGGTTAGAGACAAGAGGGTTGGGATGGTTATGAAGTTTATTAAGGAAGGGCATAACCAACATTAAGATCATTATGGATAATTTTATTTGTAACAAAGTAAGGAGCATTGAGGATTTTACGAAGGATTTTGCATTGTATGGGTTGGATGCGAGAGGAATTTGAAGGTTTATTGGAGCCCCATTATTTGCAATATTAAAAATGAACTTGAGCCTATAGATCAACTGAGTGTTAAAAGAAATTTTAATTGAATTTCAATTATTACATAATATAAAACAGCTTAAGAAATAAATTTGTTTAGGGAAGGGGTATACGCCATTGCCCTGGGGCCCCGAATTTCTAAGGCTGGCACTGTTGAAGATAATAATGTAATTGAACATTAAATTAGATACCTATAGATTGTTACTTGAATAATTGTAATAACTACACCATACGTGACATCTTAATAAAAGGTTTTCAAAATAAAAGTTTCAGTTACACTGAAACCGTTTAAACACAAAAGTTATTTTTTCGTTTCAAGCTCTGTTATTTTTTATTTCATTCATCTACCTTTTTTTTTTTTATTCTTTTTACTGTAGCCAAAAAATATCGGTAGGCGTGGAATATCCATTGAATCTGAATAATCAATATAACGATAGAAATAATTCAAAACCCTAATAGTAGGGCCATGTCCAATAAATACATGGGGGCTTTCTGCGAACAGTGGGTGCACTCTCCTGAGACTATTTTGTGCGGGGGGAGGGGGCGAGGAGGGGGGGGGGAGGGAGGAGGGGCTTCGAAATCCAGGAGTGAGCTACCGTTGCGAGGGTCCCTTCAATGCTTTATTCATATAATGGTAAAAATAGGGGACATATTTTACAGCACTTTGCAATCTAATGGTTAGGGAGGAATTTAAAACAATTTCATAACTATCGTCCATCCCACCTAAAATGTCAAAAAAATATGAATACAAATTATATATATTACAATTTAAATGTATTTGAATCCCTGCAAAACTTAAAAACGCTAATAATCAATACATAATGGTTTCTTATTTAAACAGTTAGCCCGCAAATTTCTACAAATAGTTTTGCTTAGAATAAATTGGACATTTATGTTATCTTCATCATTATCTTTATAGTTAAATAAAGATTTTAGAATTTTTCTGAGGCATGCTCATTACTGGTAATTCACTTTTAATGAAGATTATATCCGCATAACCGAATATTTTTTTAATTTTAAAAAAGGAGGCCCTAGAGATTCTAAATGCTCAACGGAGAAATTTATAACTATAATGACGGCGGCATAAGTCAAAAAAGAGAAAAATTACCTTAGCAATATCCATCACTGGTGTGATTACCCTAATTTAATGAGGTACTAAAAACTCATAATTCTAGTTAAACATATAATAAAATAATCGAGAATCATGGTTTTAAAAAAAAGTTGAGACGTTTGGCTAATATATATATTTTTTTAAAATCTATTTATTAAATAATAATACAATCAGCCACTGCTGGAGGGCTATAAGCATTAGGGCTAAAAGTTCTCATTCATGCAATATATACAAATAATAAAGAAATAAATATAAATATAAGAAGTAAATAAATAATACTGATGAAGAAGGTAAATAAAAAGAAAAGAAAAAGTAATAATAATAAACAAATAAAATAAAATAAAAACTTCTAAACACAATCATAAATATATACAATATATACATTCGCCCAAGAATCTCCGAACCAGGCTTTTTCCCCCACACGTGGAAGGCAAAGCAAGACTCCGGAAGATCCCAGTGCCACTTTTCCAGCCGCATCACTAGTATTAGAAGCCAGTGGAGACTGAAAGTTTTGCTAATATAACCTTGTTCTTTTGACATGTTTGGGGTTGAGGTCAATCAGCCCAATATTTATGAAGGCTCTATTTTTTTCTGTTTTTGTGAACAAATTATCTTACGTTTCAAGCTGAAAGCAAATGGGTGTTTATGAGTTGGCCTGTATAACTCCGGATCTCTAAGTGGAACTCCGTGATAGACTCAAAATACTTATGAATAGGTTCGTAAGATTTGTAATTGGGACCCCGAGACGCTCCCGTATCTCCCGCCACTACACTGAGTTAGGGTGGCTCTTCCCCTCCTTAAGAAGACAATATTTCCTAGGCACTTTCCTTTATCAAATCATTACCGATCATCGTCCTTCTTATGCCTACAACCTTCTCCAATTTAAGTCCTCAATCCATTCCCTCACTACAAGATCTCGACCCTCTGACCTATACATCCATTCTCAGAGACCTGCCTCATTCCAAAATTCCTTTATAGCCCGCTCTGTCAACTTTTGGAATTCCCTCCCGATCAAAATTCGACATGCCCCTTCCCTATACACATTCAAAAACGTCCTATTCCAATTCCTGTTCCAAAAACAGTCAGATACCAGCTAACTACTAATACTATATATGTATTGTGTAGCAATCATATAATCATAATACTTGGTAAGAGATAGTACATAAATTTCCTACTATCGACGTAGGAATTTCAATACATACATTTTTTTTTATTCAATTATAATTAACTGTTTATTTATATATATATATATATATATATATATATATATATTATATATATATATATATATATATATATATATATTCGAGTAATTTTTTTTTTTTTTATGAAATGAACTCATTCTATCTCTTTTTCGTTCTTCATTTCTCAAAGTGTTTGTTTATGTTGTTCAACAGTTATATATAGATTTGTTGATAGTTCAAGTGATTCGTTCATAGTTTTAATTGTTTTGTTCATAATTTTAAATGCTCTGTACATAGTTTTATCTGTATTGTATATAGCTTGTGCGCTTAAGGTTTTCTTTACTTTTAATTTTATTTTATCAATTTTATTTATTGTTTCAAACGTTTAGACCAGTAATATTCTATTACTTTGTACATTATTGTTATTCTAAAGGGACTTAGTCCCAGAATAAAGTTTTTTTTTCTATCATCTATCTATCTATAACCTGGTTATTTTGAAATGTTGGGAATGGAGGTCATGCCGACCGGCACAATATTTTTGTAGGTTACTATTTTTCTAGATTGAGTGATCAAATTATCTTGCGATTCGAATGATTTTGAGTGGTTCAATTTTAATTATTTAAAGATAAAAATATTGTAGGTTACAATAATACGAAGGCAGACGTTCACGAAGTTTTTATGATGGACGTTAACAATATGATAAAAAGGGGTATGTACCACGGTCTATAAATATTTGTCATTGAAAACAATAAACCAAAATGAAAGCAGAATAATGGACATCGTCAGCATTTATTTAAAAAAAACAAAAAAACTATAAATATCTTAGTGCCAATATCGAAAACAGGGCTGAGAGTAGTGTGAAATTTTGGAAACAATAGACTAATGATTAATTCGAGGGGTGGATTGATGACCAATGGAGTGTTGGCCCATGTTTGTCGCTCCGCTGATCGCTGCCCCCGGTCGCGGTGACGCACAATGCACCGGTCCTGGTCTCCTGGCACTAATTGCTGTTAATTGAGACATGAATGTAATTGGCTGGAGTTAATGGAAGTTAGACCTTTGGGATGAGCGGATGTGCATTTCCTAGATAATATAGTCATTGCTATAATCCAGGTTTCATATCCTCGCCATATGCAGATTGCAAATTTATACTCTAAGCCTGGTAAGGATTATAAATTATATAATGCTCCAACACCAGTAAATCCATTACACTTAATACGGAATTCCTAATCAGTTAATTAATTCCATGGTCCTATTGAGAATGTTTTGTTGTCAAAAAAAAAAAAAAAATGCTATAAGTATAAACTTATTATTGATTTTGGTCCGCTAAGTCCATACTTGGAATAATGAGAACCGCCTACCTCCGATTAGGGAAAATAGTTTTTATTTTACTGATCCTTTTTATAGTTCGCAGTACAGATTCCTTTTTACCAAATTATTGACACCCTTCGAAAAATTTCGTGATAGGCATGCTTCATCTTATCATAAACGACGTTTTAATTTACGAAAATTCTCGGAAATTGGTCGTTTTCAATCTGGAGATTGATAAAGTTGACCTATATAATGAGGTACTAAAAACTCATAAATACCCATTTGCTTTCGACTTGAATCTTAAGATAATTTGTTCACAAAAACAGAAAAAATAGAGCCTACAAAAATGTTAGACTGTTTGACCTCAACCCCCAACATGTTAAAATAACAAGGTTATATTCGACAAACGGCTCAACATTTTTTTAGACCACGATCCTCGATTAATTCATTATATGATTTGAGCAGAATTATGACTTTTTAGTACCTCACTAAAAGGATCTGTAGTCCAGAATATATATATTTTTATTTTCCGTATTTTCTTTTTCTAACGACGATCCTACCGATTTTAGACAAATATATTGAATTTTAAATGTTCATTGAAATAAAGAATTGAACTAGCTTGAATCTGAATAAATTATCATGGAAACCGATGAAATAAAAATGATAGGAGTACGATTTATTTGATCAACTAAAGCAATGTAAACGGGCACGCTAACTATCGATACCTTTAATTTTTGGAAATTTGATCATCTTCTGAAAGATTTTAGTTAGTATTAATTTTAGTTTTTAAATAAATTTTACCATTCAATGTATACTTGTGGAAATTAGGCCACAAATATAACTTCTTTTCCCTACGAACTCAGTTTATGTTCGAAAATAAAAAATGACTTTAAGTAGAAGATTATAGCAAAGCTTTTTCAAAACCGTCAGAGCCGTTTTTGGGCTAGTCTATGGAAACACTATAGATACAAAGTTTTTTTATCTTATTGAGCAAGTAAGGCCCAATTTATTTTACATATATTGCTAGTCAAGACACTACAAAAAAAAAAAAAAAAAAAGGACGCAAAACTGTTAGTAGGAAGGTATGAAAAACACTGATCTCAAGTGCACTATAGAGACAACAATGATAGGCATTTTAAATTTTCTTTTGAGAACTTTAATCAAACAGTTGTCAATTGAGGGCATTTTATGTGCAATGTAGAAAAAAAAAAAAAAAAAAAAAAACGAGAACCTTTAAATCAAGAAGGAAGTTTATTATTTATTATTAAGTTTATTATTTACATTTAAGTCTAACTTGCCCATTGTCAACTGATGAGTCCATCCTATATGATTTTGTGGAAAAAAATTTTATGGCATATTTCTTGAGATTTCACTTCATAAAATCCGACCCCTGGTGTTAAGTTTAACACGTGAAACATCATGTTCCTTTTTATTTGATGTTCGCAAATCCCTCACAAGGCCACCATATGATTAGCAGACCTGTATGGAAGAGAGAACAATAAGGTCTTGAAGGCAGGTTGTAGAGACTACCCTTTGTGAAGATAGGAGGGTAGGAGATATGGAAGGTGGCAGTAACAGAGGCATTAAGATGTTATCGGTAACGCTGGGAAGAAGCCGCCAAACCACAGAGGCTCGCGTCTTTGTGTATCCGCTCCGAGTCCCTGCTCCTATCTGTCTCGATCCTCGTCTCTGATTGCCCATCTTTCTTTTGAGCTTAGTCCGCTTTTGACGACCCCATTTTGCCTTATCTCACTTAGCAGTCACCGCTTCCCATTTATGCACCTGAACGCTCTTCTTATGTTTCCATGTATCATTTACAACAAATAGAGATGAACTACGGAACTTCTTAATTTACTTACAGGGTGTCCCGTAAGTAGAGGGACATTTTTAAATTGATAGTAGATATCCAGTGCTACATAAAAGGTCATGTAAACAATTGCCTAATTTCCAGCAGAAAAGTAGGAAATTTAAGTTTTGTGTTATTTTGGACTAGTCACCTTTTTTGTGACTTTTTTGAATAGCAAGCAAGCGTTAACTAAAAAATTTTCTCGATCGCAATACTTACATTTACTATATACTACATATATACGTAAGTGAAAGTAAAAATATTTAAAAATTGCGATATCTCTACTAATAGTGCTTCGATTTCGATGAAACTTCTTTTGTTTTTTAGGCAATTTAAATACCTTTGAAACATCTTATCACAACATTCCCAAAAAAGTGTATACTTTTTGAGTTATTCGGAATTTAATTTTACCATCCCTCGTAACCTTTTTTTCCAGCTTCTTTTCGCTGATGAATGTTATATAGATAAATTTGAAGGGTGTCGAGAAAATGTCTTTAGCGAAGTTTCAATGAAATCGGTATATTCGTTTAGGCGCTACAGTCTATAGCTACGTTTTTCTGCATTTTAATTTTTTTTCTCCTTTATTAACTTATAAAATTCTTTCAAAAGTTATATTTAGCATTTTTTTGTAACTCTAAATAATGCGAAATAATTAACTTTTTAAATTAAACCATATTAAAGGTACTTTTAAGGAAGACGTATATGAACATTGGGCATTTAAGCCCTTTAAAGTGACATCAATGGGGATAAGACCTGATTGATATTAAAGACCACTTAATTATACAATGATACACCGAGTTTAATCAAAATCGTTAAAGCCGTTTTTGAGAAAACTGTGAAAATGTGTTTTAGCGTTGATATAAAATGGCACTTCCGGTTAGCCGACTTTAAGGAAAAAGTTGCCGTCACAACTAAGGCATATACCTATCTTAAATACGTGATATCAGTTTCATAGGACTTTTCGTTTTTGAGCTAGACTGCTAACATACAAACAAAAAGACACACAGACCATTTTTCGAGACTTGGTCATTTCGACTCAGAGTACCTCAAAACGTATAAATCCGTCGAAAACTCAGATTAAAAAATTTTCTCGATCGCAATACTTACACTTACTATATATTACATATATACGTAAGTGAAAGTAAAAAAGTACTTATTTAAGCGATTACCAATTACTTTACAATAAACTAGACAAAATTCGTTTTAAATGAAAATAGAGTTTGTCATCTTTAAAACTATTTAAAATGGACTTTTGAACGCCTAAACTTTGTATTTTACAAAAAAAAAAAAATCATAAATTATTATTAGTGAATTTGTGTAAATCATTCTCCAGCTCTTACAAAAACTTCCTCGTTTAATAAGCTTCAAATCCACATAAAATTAAGTTGAGGTTTATACAGGAAAAACTTGAGATTCACCTCAAGTTGTTTAAGAGAACAATGTGATTTTATAACTTGTCACCTAACACTATCCGTGTTTTCATCAAAAATCACTAGAATAAATTAATTTAATTTCTTGTTATCGATAACAACCTGGGGTGTATAATAATAAATATTATTGCATAAACACAGTTGTTATTTCTAAAAAAAAAAATTTCCTAAGATCTCTTATCGCTTCCTATTTAACAAAAAATGTGGCAAGTCCAAAATAAAACAATTTAAATTTACGTTTCTGCTGGAAATTTGGACAATTGTTTACTGGAACTCTTTTGTAGCTCTTGATATCTAGTGTCACTCTCTTAAAAAAATTCTTCTACTTACGGGACACCCTTTATAATATTTCCACTGCTTTCGTTAAAAATAATTAAATATAATATCTATTGCTTGTGTTTCATAGAATGTTTGTTTTTTTTCCATTACGCCATACGGTCATGAATATTCCGCCATCATACCTCACGCAGCCCAATAAAGTTTTACCAATTTTGACCAATCAGCATGATCAGAAGAGAATTTCTGTCTTATTTATTCTAGAAGGAGACATTCATATAAATGACTTGATTTCATAGATACATAATGAGCAGCGCGGGTCATCTCTCACTCCAATCCTGTGTTGTTGGGCATTTAATTTTAAGGGGCATTTAATTATTAATTAGGGCATTATTCAAAGGGCATTCAACATATAATTTATTTAAATTAAAGTTCATAGGAAGGCAATTTCCTCAAGTCATAAAAAATGAATTATAGTATTTGATGCGTGCTTCAAAACATGATCATCATTCCCATTTCGAAATGTGGTTACACATATGGGAAATTAAAATAAATACCAGAAAATTACACAAGATCAGTTATAAAAATTTTCAGAAATTTCTCATTAAAATAATTAGGGTGAACGCACCAGTTATGGGCAGGATGTCCATTGATGGGCTGGTTGGAATTTAAATTTAAATAATAAAATTTCTAGTATACCAGTGTAAAAGTGGTATACCAGTGATGGACATAGCTGATGTAAATTTTGTATTTTTTGGCTTATGCCGACGTCGTTATTTCTACTTCTACGTTGGACATTAAGAATCTCAAAGGCCCCCCTTTTCTAATTGGCACTTTAAAATTGAAAAAACATTCAGTTATGAAGGTGTAATCTTCATTTGAAAAAAAACAAAACATCTTTTTGCACCAGTGGTTGACACCCTGAACTTCAATGTCAAAAAGCATAATATGAAATATGTAAAATAATCTTATAAAATTATTTCACTAAAAGTAAGGAAAAATCCATTAAATTTACAAAATGCCCTTATATTTTATTAGCCAATATTCATTAATTCAGTTTTAGTTAATAATATTTTTTTGTCATTAATGCATTCTGCTTCGAAATATTCGGTTGGACGGTTTGTTGTTTTACTAGTTCACTGGTAACAACAAAGGTATGTGAGATTCCCTATTTATGAGAACCATTCAATATATATTCAAATTTAATTTGATGAGACACAACAGATTATAAAAAAGTTCGAAAGGTGTGATTTTTTTGCACTACATTTTTATTTAACAGAGTTCTTGTAATAGTAATATTTGTCACGAAAACATAACCATGGGCCGGTATGACCTATTCTTTATAACGGGAAATATTAAGGTCATAAAAGGAAATATTACTATAGTGATGGGAACGGTCGCCATAATTCGGGCAGTGATATTGTAGATCACATATATTTCTCAATAGTTTAAGCACCCTGGCAATAAAGTGACTGTACAAACACTAAATCTTAGGCAGTATCATCCGGCTATATGGGTTAAGGTGGGAATATCTGATAAAGTATGTCACATTTTATTGCTTTTTCTACCCTACTATATATTTTCCGAAGAAGGGCCACAATTTTCATTTATGTATTTTCATATTATTTATAGATCGTTTAGTTTTTATGTTGTAGTAAGGAGATTTCGATTATTATTATATTATTTAACAGCTAGATTAACAAAGAAAATTAATTCGCTGTTTGAGGTTTGATCAAGATATCAAAAGAGAACATTGTTGGTATTTCATTCTCACCGTTCATAAAAAAATAAAACATTGAAAGACGGGACAAAGATTTATCTATAACAACATTGACACTTCTCCACGTTGGCAAAAGATCAAAAATCCTCAAGTAGACTTTCTTATTTATTATCATTTATTTTATTTATTATATTTAATAATATGAACACAAAGCTTTAAAATAATGAAGTTTTGTCTAATCGAGGAATGAAAAAAAAAATTCGAATAATGAATAACGTAAAACAGAATTTTAAAAAGTTGGCAGTTTAAAAGTCCCTTTGAATGGTTTAGCTAAAGATTTTTTTTTTCACTACTTGCATTTGAAAAATTTTGTTTTTGTTTAAAATGAAGCAATTGTTAATTATTTAACTTAAATACTATTTAAGTTATATTGCCTGGTATAAAGAGTGGACAAGACATTATAACTGACCCTGACGAAATCGTTAACGAAAGTGATAAAACTCTGCAACAGAGTGTAATTTAAAGGCGTTGCCAATGACCCTACAGGGTAGAGGCAACAAAATACCAAATGAATAAATAAATATTTAAGTTATTGCTTTCTATTCAACAAAAAACGTGACTTACTTATAAAAACACCAACGTTAAATTGTTTAACTTTTTGCAGAAACTGAAAGTACAGTTTATAGCAATTTTCTTGTAACTCTTAATTAATCACCTCTCTCTCTCTCTCTCTCTCTCTCTCTATATATATATATATATATATATATATATATATATATATATACATCTCCTATTTATGATTTTATAATTAATTAACTTATGTCTTTTGCTTTTTCTACTTTTCTACGAGTTTATTGATTTTTTAAAACATTTATTTCTTGATTTTTAGAATTTCCTTATTTTTAAGTTATTTTAATATATTTATTGTACATACTATTTCATTACTATTTATTTGTTATTTTGCTTCTGTTTTATTTTATATATTTTTTGAACATATAGTGTGAATGTGATCTTATCTCACTATAACCGATGTCCAAGTGACAGAATGTTGTAATATTCAGTAAATAAATGAAAAAAAGAAGATTACTACGATTGGTAAAAAATAATAAGTAAAAACATTCGAAATATTTACCTTGAAAATTTAAATTCAAAAGACCGTCAATAATCGTTAAAGTTATTGAGTTAAATTTGAAATATTACTTACAAAAGTTAGGAGAACTTTTAAAAAACTTAATTACCTCCTTCCTTTAATGCTATCACCTCGTTTAGCTAACTTTTGCCAGCAAAATCCATTAAATGTTTTTAAAAGAACTGAAAAAGTAAAAAGCACTTTGAGATAAAATTGATTCGATCGGTACATAACATCAGGGATCCATTTTGTCTCGAAATGAGAGAAATATGAATTATTAGTCAGAGGATGAATTTATAAATTAACAGCAATGATGTTATAGTCTATTCTATTAAAATTAAAATAAGGTGAATAAATCCGTATCTAGTGATGGCGAAATATTTAATAAATAAATTATACCGATACATCTGATGAAAAAACATTGATGCCAAAATGGATATACGAGTCGAAATGATACTAATAAAAGTATAGTGCGTGCTACAGACCAATTTTTATCAAATTATTAACATCCAATTAAAACTTCGTAAATATCTTCATCTCGTCATAAACTAAAACTAGGGCGTTTTCAATCTGGAGATTAGCTTTGTCGCTTTAATTGAGTACTAAAAACTAATGCACACTCAATTGCTTATTAAATATTACGCGTCACCTACACTCTCAATATGACAAAATAACGAGGTTATACATGCCAAACGGCCCAATATTTTTATAGGTCACCTTTTTTTCGATTTTGAAATCAAATTATCTTTAGGTGCAAATGGATGTTCATGAGTTTATAGTAACTAATTAGATAAACAAAGTTTGCCGATCTCCAAATTGATAACGCATCGAAAAATTTTCGTTGATAAAAAATTTGTAGGTTACGATAAAATGAAGTTATTCACGAAGTTTCAGGCGGATGTCAATAATTTAATAAAAATAAGGCTGTACCACGGACTAGTAGACTACAAGACGAAAAACACCGTCTTCCAACTCTCTATCAAAATCGACCGAAAACGATGGAAATAATAACAGATTTCTACTGGTATCGGATGTGCAGCGCCATACTAACTGTCAAGAATGTAACTAAGTACTATGAGGGGACCATATTATTTGTCTGGCCGTAAGTTGGATATGCCGAATCATGTAAACAAGTCAATGTATTAGGCAACATATTTACATATCGATTCCCTAACTACATATCTGTGGGAAGTGGCTTCATCCAAGAGATATTTTTATCACCACAATCGTAACCAATTTTGTTTGTTCCATTTTTTTTTTTTTTTTACGATTCGTCTATTTTTCTAAGTAAATAAGTAGGAAGTATTGATATCTTTTAAACTTTATTATTATCATAAACATGATAACTTGGTGTTCAATATCACTTTTGAAAAGGGATACAGGGACAAATATGTAATTTAAATAAAAATATGACTTAAGAGATTTTGCAGGCATATTGTAAGTACATCAATTCCTTATTAGTTTTGATTATTAAAAGCACACAGCTACTTTACTTGTAGAATAGAAAATGCTAATAGAATGTTTGATACTGAAAAATAGAGAAAAAGAATAACAACTAAACCTCTTTTTCATTTAAAGAAATGTACCAAGAGTATTGGCTGAAAATTTGGAATTCTATGCCTCGTATATTTCGTTTTAAACACAAACTGTTATTATATTTAATTATTATAGTACTCAACATTCAATTTCCAACAAACTATTAATCTACAAGACAATCCTGAAAACTATCTGGACCTACGGACTCGAACTGTGGGGAACATCAAAACTTTCTAACATCAAACGCATTCAATCCTTCCAGTCTAAATTTCTTCGAACAATAGCCGATGCTCCATTTTATGTAACCAATAAAACCCTACACAATGACCTTAATATTCCATTTGTACTTGACCTAATCCCAGACAAATTTTCCAAATTGCACCAGAATCTCACTCACCATCCTAATCCTGTAGCACAGTTTCTATCTACCTCCAGTCATCCCTACAATCCTCCTCGTAGGTTAAAACGGCAGTGGCCCCGCGACCTTTAGTAAAAATGTATATATTGGAGTACTGGCCAGATTCTTCACTCAAGTACTGAGCGTCTGTTGCTCTAATGCGCTCCATCATTCTCCAATGGCTTACTGTAGGAGTGATGCGGCTGGAAGAGAAGCACTGGGATCTCCTGGAGTTCTGTTTTGGCTTCCACAATTGGGGGACAAAGCTTGATTCGGATTCCCCTGGGCAAATGTAAATATTGTACATAGGTGTGAATGTGTTTTATTTATTTTGTTATTATTCGGCTAATCTGTTATTTTACTTATCTTGTATATTACTTTATCTTTTTATTTATATATATATTTTTTCCTTTCTTATGTACATATTGTGTGAATGAATACTATAGCCCTAGTAACAATGCCCTTCAGTGTGGCAGACTATTAATACTCAATAAATAAAAAAAATAAATAAAAAATATTATAGTTATTAATATTGTTAATGATTGTCAATAGATTTGAATAAAACCAATAATTTCCTGTGTCTGTTATTTCTATAAGTTAATATTTAGATTATCAGCAATTGTGAACAGTTGGCTGACAAGTCTAACCGGGCGCCAAAATTGTCTAAAAGACAAGGACGTTTACGAGAAACCGCAAAGGAAATTTGTGATTATTGAAAATATACGGTAGTGACTAGACGGAGACAGAGAGATGGAAGAAAAGACATAAAGACAGTTTACGGGAGACTATATACCGACATCAGAATAAATCCGGCTACCTGGGGCCACCTTCTATATCCTACGGCTTTATTTCTATCACTTCTATACCTCCGCCTCTCCTTCTTCTTTTCTTTTTCTTTCCTTCCTAGCCAGATCATAACCGTTCCGAGGCCCTCTTCGGGGGCGCCCTTATTTTATAGGATAGGGGAAGAAAATGTACCACGGCAAGAATGTTAACGTAAATCAGAAATTGCTTAGCAGCGGTATAGAGATCTCCGTGTAGTATAGAAATGTCTATGTAGAATAAAATGAAAAATCTGCTTCTTCATCATGCAAAAGATAATAATATAAACATGAAAATATGTTTATTCGAAAAAGTCACTAAGTACAAGTTTGATGGAGCTAAACTTTGAAGTCGGTTCTTTTCAGTATATATCCTATTTATCTACATATAAATACACAGCAAGTTTTTCTCACGGTTACTTTCTGTAAGTAATGGAACTCCCAACATGCACCTATTGCCAAGTTATAGGCCAGTCAATGAATGCTCAAATAAGGGGTATAGAAGGAAATAGCAGGGACAATTTTTTACTTTGGGTCATTGTTTGGACAAGGAAGGAGATAAATATAATAAAAGTACACACTCCTAGGTGGTGAGCCAGATGTGCGGGAGGGAGGCCTAGGTCACATTTTTCACACTTAATCAAGAAATCTTATCCATATATATATATATATATACGTATATATATAATATATCCATATATATTATATAATATATCCATATATATTATATAATATATCCATATATATCCATTGCATCAACAAAGACGTTCCCTTCAAAATTAAAGCTTATAAAATTTCTAATATGATTGATTATATACCTTTTTATTGATTATTTGGTATATATATACCTTATATAGCTACATCGCTTAGTTTTCAAGATATCCGTCCTCAACTATTGCTAACTTTGAAACAAAAATTTTGTATCATGTTTATTGTTGTATTTCGGATTTTCGGTTGTCATATAAATTTGTAATATGATTGAAAACATATATTTTTTCGCTATCTCACTTCCGTTCTCAACTATCGCCAACATGGGAAAAACAAATTTTTACCTCATGCTTTTTACTGTATTTGATTAGATAATTCTTGATTACTTCGTTTTACGATTAAGTTATCATGAAAAAAGTTTTTAATAACTAAATTTTATTACAGAATATATACTGTTGTATTAGTTTATCTCTAACGGTTCAAAAGTTATATCAATTCAAACTTATGTCAATTCCAAGAACATTGCAGAAAAGAACTTGAGTTATTTCCAGAAACTTGAGATGTGATACGGAATATCTACAAGGAATTTATATCCTTTTATAATAAAAGCTTCTGTAAAGAATACACTAAAAGAAAGTTTAATAATTTTGTTTTAGCTTCTGATATTTCAAAACACGAAGAGGCCACCATTCAGTTGACAATATAACAACTTTTCAATCGTAGAAAAAAAATTAAATTCATATTTCCATGAATAATTCATCGCTGAATGATTCTTTTCTATATTCCAACAATTGTGGTCCTTCTGAATCTATTCATAGCCATTTCCTGCTATTATGAATGTAATTTTTTAACAAGCAATCAGTACTTTTGATGGCGCAGTTATACATTTGCTTTTTCGCGCAAAAATCCTACAGCTTGCCCTACTAATATGATTTAGGTAAATGATAATTTATCATCAATTTTCAAGAATCTGTTATCGGCAATAGAATATATATTTAAATATAATCAAGATAACAATTTGACAATAAGGAAAAATTCAAGATAATTATTTATCAAACATTATTCAACAAGTAATAAGGTATTGCGGAGCTATCGAGCAGCACATAATTTAAATGTAATATACATATTTGTTATACCTGCTATATGTATCCGAGAAACGGGACAATAGATTACAACAATGTTATTAGAGGTAACTAGGAACAGTTAGTTGCGCTATTTTACGGTTCGAACAGGGCAGGCGCAACATAATTTATTATAATGCACGAACAGCATGTGTAGTAATAATTAACAGACCCTAATAGCCTCTGTTACTGCGTATAGAGCCGCTATAACTCCTGCTTTATATGCACCTGCCAGCTATATTCTAACAAATTGTCTTCTCTCTTCCATCTTATATGTTTGAAATAACCGGCGCATCCGTTGTTCACAGGACTGAACATTCTCAAAATACACAAATCCGAAAGAGCACTATACAAAGACTTAATATAAAATATCTTTTTGGACTGCCGCCATAAGTCTCTTAGCAGCTACGGAACGACAGTTGTGATCGTTATTATATTTGTGTTAACTGATGTAAATTATCATAAAGTAGGTCATTATGAAATAAATTAAAATAGTACTTAAACAAATGAATCGACAACACACAAATTAATACTAAACAAATCAATTATCATTCTCAATTCACATAAAATTGGCAATTTTTTTTTTTAATTTTAATTCATGAGATACAAATTCCGTGAATTCCTACCACCTACATATTTCCTCATTATCCGCTCCTACCTTACTGATAGATAATTTAAAGTAAATCACAACAACCCTTATTCATCTCTTTTTTTCCTAGTCTGTTGGTGTTCCTCAAGGTAGTATCCTTGGCTCTGTCCTTTACAAAGTTTATACAGCTGACATCCCAACCCATCCTGACACTGTCATCACCACGTATGCTGATGAAACATGTATCCTATCTGTTAATAATGATCCATCAACTGTATCCCAAACTCTCCAATCACACATCACAAACCTTAATGTTTGAACACTAATCTTGTAAAAACTGGGGGATTAAAATAAATTTCAACAAATCCCATCCTATACCTCTACCTTGCTTCGCTATCCTTATATACCCTATCCTTTAACAATTTCCCACTTATCCTTCTTCTTGATCTTGTGTAAATTTATTATTTGAGTGCTACCAGTGGGTAGTTTCTCAACAAGCGATTTCATGTTATTATATTCCTGAGAGCACATTTACTAGATTTTTTTTTTTTTTTTTTATGATACAGTTGTAAATATCAATGAACAAAAATAAATATAAATAAAAAAAATCACGCAATGAATAAAATTTACCAATAGTATTCAAAAGAATTATTTTATTTTGGCTTTACATTACAGACCTCGTTGATATTTCGCCACCTTATTCTGCCTTTTTTTAATAATTATACATCGCTGTCTATTTTGGGATATATTTTTACCTGCAAGCATCACTGCAAGTATCTCTCTGTTGTTTCTACATATTCATCTGGTTGTTGGCCTTCAACATGATCCCTTCAAATCATGAGATATTGATTGAATAGTTTCTGTAAGCTATTCTTTATTGATCTTTCTCCTGCATGTATTAGTACTCTGACCCCAGATAGCTCTAGTTATCATGCGGAAGATTTTTTTCTCAAAACTTTCAATACTCCATTCCAGGTTGCTGGTTAGGGTCTAGGTTTCAAAGACATATATTATAACTTCAAAAATAATATTTATTATTTTTTAAAATTTTCATAATTGTGAAGATATTTTTTTTATTTGTATTCATTTGTTGTTTAAACCATTGGTATACCAAGTAATTGGCATAATTTTTTTTTAATTTCAGTGATTATAAAAATTCTATTTTTTTACCATTTTACTCTTTTGCTATCATATAAATTTTCCCTCAAAAAATGTTTTTTACAGTATGTATCGTTATTTACAAATAGTAATAGTACAACACTACCTGCCGTTATTTATATACTAGCAAGAAATATTATATCGAGTAAAGAGAAATGAAATTAATGTTTTTACATAAATTACCGAAATAAAGGAAATGGTAAAAAAATAAAACTATTTCAAACCGTTTTTGTTTTACACTTACACTTCAAATTATTAGAAAATAATTAAAATAACAAACATCTGTTGAAGAAAAAAATATATGATAAATAATAGGATAGTGAATCCGAAGGTACAATGCCGGTAGTACCAATCCACCGTATACACACTTCCATCCAACTAGTGTTGCCCAAAATGGATCAAGACGAAGACCCCATAGCTATTGTAAGACCAAGACCAGGACCGGTAAAAAAATCAATTTTAAAAATAAAAACTAAGGCAAAATAGTTACTAATACATGACAATCTTAGTTACTATCAATAATTGGTATAACCTATAAAGTTTAGCATTTAACTCCTCTAATTTTTCATTCGGGCTTAGTTAGTTTTCTTCTATCTAAAAAATTACAGTAATATCTCTATAGTAATAAGCTAATAAGTAACTGCAAGACTATTGCACAAGAGCAAGACCATGACCAAGACTGAGTTTGCAAGACCAAGACTTGTCCCGGTATCGTATTTGGGCAACACTACATCCACCGATACCCTTCCAAAGCCAATCTCGCAAGATCAGTCTTACGAATTTCCTTCTATATCTGTATCACCGAAATTGTTTTTACGATTTAGTTAATATAATCTCTGATTGGTTTTACATATTATAAAATTTAACTGCATTACATTGCACTATAGATAAAAAATGGTTTGTATCAAAAGTGCAAAAACAAAGAAGAAATATTTTATAAATATAAACAAGGAACTAAATTCATAATATGAAATTTTAGTAAATGAGAAAAACATCTCCCGAAAATTTAACGTAAATATAACAAATCTGGTAAATAAAAGAAATCGGAAGAAGCCATACTGCCAAATTGACCTCATTCCTCATTAAGTGTTCGCATTAAGCATTTCTCAATAGATTATTCTAAATGTTAATAAAAAATCATACAAAGTTATAAAATACCACAAGTATTTATATGTTATGAATCGTATAGTATTTTTTTTTTTCATTATATCACAAAAGCAATCTTTTATCACAGCGAATCTAAACTAAATACACAGCTGTCATGTTTAGCGATATCTTTTGAACAGTAAAGGAAAAGCGAAATATTTTCACGTTAATGAAAAAAATGGAATCATATTTATGCTTACGTGTTCGGAAGCCATTCTGACTCTAATTTCCGGCGGAGGTTATTTAATATCAAATTTTACTGTTATCAGCGCAATATTTCAGGCGTTTTATTCTCTTAGCAACCATACAATTTACATGTATAATTAAACGCTTTAAGACTTTACGGCTTTGAAAAGCGTACCAAAGTCAATAATACATGTTAACATGCGTTTAATATGGCCTTTTGTAAAGCTTGAATGGAGAAATATCTGAATGTGAAATCGAGACCTAAAATGAGATATTTAAATCAACAGTATGAATAATTAGCTTTCATTCACTTTAAAGAAATTTATTAATGTTGGAAAATGTCCCTCCCAACCAACAAAAATAATAAAGCTGTTATAATCAATTATAATACGTGACCACTCCATAATATGATACGTGAGATACAAATGACATACAGGATACGTTTAGCTTTCTGGCGAATGTTAAATCAATACCCGTACTGGCCAGGGTCGTCGGAGGAGTTTTAATACAAGTTTGATTGAACTCGCTGAGCATGAAGTCTGCTAATGAGCGGTCTTCCGAAACATTAACATTAAAGTTTTCATCGATTACTGGAGGTGTAGCGCGATATTACTAGCTGGGTCTAAGTATCATATCTCTTATACCTATCAAGAAGTCTTAACAATGAATATAAAAGTTGAGTCTCGAGAATTCACCTTATGTAACACATAGCACAGTTTATATTTGACATTAAATCATAAGGATGTATTTTGTATTCCTCATACCTGGATGGTAATTCTGGTCACTAGGGAAGACATTGAGGTAGATCATGGATTTCATTACCCAAAATACGTGGATGCGGAAAAATAAATACGAAATATTCGGTTATACATAAAATATATATGGTCAAACAGGATAAAAGTATAATTTTTTATTACTGAATATTTAATAGTTGACCGTTGCATTATAAAGGAAGGAGATCGTCCGGGGTTGCGGTCATAACTAGGCTAAATAGTGGTAAAACTATTTTATTGAAATCCAATAAACCCGACTTTGCAGGTCTTCATCAGGGAGGTGTGTTCATCTAGGAGTTTCACTTAGAACCTATGTGAACCTATAGAACCTCACACCTCCCTGATGAAGACCTGCAAAGTCGGGTCGAAACGTTGGCTTTCAATAAAATAGTTTTACCACTTTTTAGCCTAGTTATGACCGCAACCCCGGACCATCTCTTTCCTTTTTAATTTTTTATTGCATATGTAACTAATGCAAATAAACCGTTCATCCAGAAAATTTGATATTACTGATTATTTTCTAGAGAGTGGGGTAGGGGCAATCAATAATAAAACTTTATTTGCACATCAGGGTATTACATATCGGCTTCCTTTGGAGGAACGCAAATATCTTGAGTAGGCTAATCATCTTCATATATATATATATATATATATATATATATATATATATATATATATATATATATATATATATATATATATATAGGTAAGAGAACAGAAAATATTCTATAGCTACACGGATTATAAATTATTTACAGACTGAAATTAATTATTAGGTTCGGGTTGACAAAGGAAGCACTTCCATGTCCCACCAAATTCTGATATTTAATTGATAATTTTTTAATCTAAAATTTATCAATGCATATAGACTTTGAATGAACTCCAAAGAGTTTCGTTAGTTATCTTATGGTGGTTCCAAATTTATTTTACTTTACTTTAAATCTTCATTCAAACTGAAAAATAAATATCCAACAACAAATATGTTTAAAAAAATATATTTAAAATAAAATATGATCACAGGAAAATATTGCTTGTAAATGTTTTAACAAGTAATATTTTCAACGCGGTTGTGAATGAATGTGTCAATTCATTCACATACAGTCAGAAATTTCAGTTAATAAACCATGGATGTTATTTATTTTTCCATGATACGGATTTTTTTTGTTCAAGATTAAATGAATAATGGAATAGATTGATCATTCTTTTTCTGAATAAATGAATAGGTGTGATGAATATGTGATACAGCCAGCACTGCAGGATGGAGTTATACAGATTAATTTTCAGGTTCTCAGATTTATTTTTTTTTTTTTTTAATGGCTTCATTCATGAATACCAAAATGCTTTTTATACCCTTGGTTTATAAATATTTATAACTTAGGTGCTATTTTAACTTTTCATGGTATTCCAAAAAAAACCTGTACATTGGTACAGACACCATTTTATCAAATTATTAATATTCGCCTGAAATTTCGTAAATAGCTTTATCTCATCGTAACCTACAAATATTTTTCTTGCAAAAATTCTTCGGAATAGGGGCGTTTTCAACCTAGAGTTCGGTAAACTTTGTCTACTTAATTATTTAATAAAAATCATAAATACCCATCTGCTTTCTACTTGAATCATAAGATAATATCATGAGGCTATTTACATAGTTTTAGGCGGATGTTAATAATTTGATAAAAATGTGTCTGTACCAAAGACTGTGCGTATAACCTCTGAAGTAAAACGTATATTTCTGACTTTTTTTTTCTCAATATTTCAATTTTTGCTGATTGACAATTAAAAAAAAATACAAAAATCTATTGTTTCTTAATATATGAAATTTTATTTTAGTTCAAATCATATTCTTTATTTAAAAGTAATCCACCTCAACACCGCCGTATACTTAGCTGTAATAAAAATGTTTGTATCCTATTTCAAATATTTATGTATTTATAAAAAGTTTCGTAGGTTGATATTTTTCACTATGTCATATTTTATATGTCATAGATGATTACTATAGACCGAAGAGCTGTAGCCGATACCGATCACATGATGTCCTCCTGCTTCTCAAGAAGTGGTCATTTTGATTTATCGGTTGGCGGGCTGTCTGATATTGGATCCCCTCCGCTTGCTTAACTTGTCTTCTTCAATAACAGCCTCTCAGAAGACTAACGTGTTTTCATTCCTATTAGCAAACCAATTTTTCATCTTTAAAAATAACAAAATATCATGGATGGCCGATAGAAAGAGTCAGCTAATAATTCTGTTTTAAAATGTCTCTTTGTTATTATTCTTGCTGATAAGTCCTAATGGAAATAAAATGTGTATTGAAACGAACTGAATATAATACAAGTATGAATAAATGAATACCCGATTTCAAGAAGAAAGTCAATACTCGTGTCTCTCACAACAGACTTAATGTTCTTCTTGTTTTTTTATCAGTTACGTTAATGTGGCTTTCCATGACAAAAACAAAAACGATCAGTTAATAGAAAAGTGGGAAAATTCAAAAAGAGGCGTAAATTAAGTGTTAGATTATAGTTGGAAGATTCCAAATATAAATCCATACGCGTCTAAAATGCAGGTAAAAGAACTTCTCAACGTTTCGCCAATTCAGAAATCACCAGTACAGAAATAACTTAAATCACATGTATGTAGAAAAAACACAACGTATCTTTTATCAACAGTTCAAGGCACATTAACTTTAAAGGATATGTTTTGGAATCTTAAAGTAGGGATAGGATATCGAATGATCAATATCGATATTATCAAAATATCATTTTTATCGATATAGACATTTTAGAAATATGAATATCAATACAGATATTTATTTTCTAGAAGACAGGTGCATCAAAATGGATGTTATTTTTCTCTTTAAATTAATCAATGGAAATATCAATTATTCTATCCCCCTTAGTAAAATTAATTTGCTAAACTGTCCATCTTCGTCATTTTCAGCTTTTTCTCAGAAATTTTTTATCGGAAACAAATTCTGACTTCCATCCACCTATAGATCGGATTCAGAGGAATGCTAATTTATTTGCATCCTACATAGATTTCTTTCACAATTCGTGGCTTTGGTTTGAGAAGGTTTTAACTAACAAATATGGGCAAAATGATTTACTGAGTGAGAAGAATCCCATTCGTGTTTTTCAACTCTACTTAGAGTCAATATTATCGAAATATCGGTATTTTCCTCTACTACGCACTGCATCCTATATATAATATATAAGCATAATTTTCTTTTTATAACGATCACATTCATATATAATTACTAGCGCTTTCCAGAAACTGTTTTGATTTTGAAATTAAAATATTAAAATATCGGAAGGACGATATCGGTAGTCAATAATTTATAAGTAGATACTATCGATGATAAAAATATGAGAAGGAAAAAAATCTAATGATAATATCAATTATCGATGGCCATCCCTATCCTAAATTGGTATACTGCGTCCAGGTAATGTTTCTATTCCAGATTTTTATTGAAAAATGTATTTTATTTACATATGTTTACTGTATTGTATTTACGATTTAAGTTGTTTATGTCCTAATGATGCCTAAATCGGCATAACTTAAGGTAGATTGTTTTTATCATTTTGTTATTTTAAATAGGAAGGAGATGGTCCGGGGTGGCGGTCATTAATAGGCTAAATAATGGTAAAAACTATTTTATTAAAAGCAAACGTTTCGACCCGACTTTCTCTTCAGGTCTTCTTCAGGGCTAGAACGGACAAGTACAAACAGATAAAGAATTGTGGAAGTTACATAATATTTAGACAAAAAATTATAAACAATGTGAATAAGCTTATTAAAATTATAAACAGTAAGTAAATTAAAATGTAAACAGAGTAAGCTCAGTAACAAGATCCTAAACTGAAGTAAATAGATGGTGACAATTGTTGTAGTGTGGTATTTAATATATGCAAATGTGAATATACTTCTACAGGAGAGATTGAACGAAAAGAAAAAATGATATAATATGAAATAATAGACATAAAGGAATGTAGAGAAAGAAAAGAAAAAATAAAACCAAAAAAATAAATAAATAAGTAAATAAAATTAGAGATTTACAGGTGTGTTCAGCTAGGAATTTAACTTAGAACTGGTAAAGCAGGATAAGGGCAGGGATTGGGGAATTTGCTGACTTGTTTGGATAATGGGGAAAAACCTAGAAAATTATAGTATCTAAAATTTTAAGATATGGATGTATACAAGGGAAAAATACTATATTCAGTTCTAAGTGAAACTACTAGCTGAACACACCTCCCTGAAGAAAACCTGCAAAGTCGGGTCGAAACGTTCGCTTTTAATAAAATATTTTTTACCAATATTTAGCCTATTTATTATCGCCACCCTGGACCATCTCCTTCCTTTATAATGCAACGGTCAACTATTAAATATTCAATTATTATTTTAAATACTCGTGTTTTGTTTATCAAATTTTCAAATTACAGTATTATAAAACACAATTAGTTTTTTCGAATTATTAGTTGTTTCTGAAAATGAATTCCGTTACTAAAACATAATGGTTCGTATACAGTTCAAAACTGAAGTCTTTCGAGATTTATACGAACTGTGTTGATTTTAGAATTATTTTACCTTCGTTCTTGATGTTTGTTATTATTACCACCACACAATTAAGTTTTTTTCTGTACGGCGGGAAACAGATTTTTTCGGCATTAGTAGAAACGTGAATTTGATTTGTGTACAGTGAGTATTGTAATGGTTTGTCTATAAATATTTTACTGATTCCAATTGCTAGTAATTGATTCAGATCTCTTATTGTGTTGGGCTTATCTGTGTAAATAATCTATCAATAAATTTTGTATTTTGTTGTAACATCTCCTTAGTTTTACAGAGATTTAATCGATCTGTCTGACTAAAATAAAAATAAAGTATATGAAAAAATATAATGATAATTATTTTATAGTCACATACTTTGTTCTCAAAGAAGTTTCATTTACTATGAATTTAATCATCACAGAATACCACGCTTTTCCACAAATATATACCTAAATTTCAAATTATTTGAGAACTCTATTTCAATTAAATTCGAACGGAATAGTCTATATTTCTATTTAATTAAGAGTCCGAATCGATAACTTTGTAATTAATAAAGTTAGATCAGTATTTAAGGTCATAGAAAATTGTTGCCAGTATCTGTTGGCTTTCTCACAAAGCTGAAGAGATTGTTTGATGGTTTCTGGAAATCTAATTTTAGGTGTGATATCGAATTGTCGGCTTGATCCTAGCGCAAATGCTGTTACTGATATTTTTTTTACAACAATCAAATAATGGTATAAGTAAGATATTTTGTTATATCGAAATAATGTTGTTAAAGTATACCATTAAACTTGTTGATGAATTGAACAATTGTCGATAATATTAAATGATACTATACTATATACAACGTTAACCCTCTTAAGTTTTTATTTTCGAAACCCATTTATCAATGTTTGTTTTAAATCTTGGTCCATTTTCTCCTTTTTCTCCAGTGGTAAATGAAATGAAAAATAATTATATTTTGGGACTGAAGTCCCTTCAGGATAATAGAGTTCAAAAAATATATACTTCATTCTGGCATATAGGACAGATATATAAAAAAAACTAAGGAAAATAAAAATATTTGCGAAAATAATAAGGAAAATATAAATATATACAAAAAATATTGAGAGAGAAATAATAAAATAAAAATAAAATAGCTGTAATCAATCAGATGCTGGTCAAAATCTGTAGTTACATAACCTAAAATTTCTTACAAGCTTGCGGAAGATTGAATATGTAGTTCGTGGTGGTCTCGCAACAGTCTTGAAGTTACTTATTAGCTTATTAATATAGAGATATTAATGTAATTTTTTAGCTAGGGGAAACCTAACTAAGACCGAATGAAAAATCAGAGGAGTTAAATGCAAAAGTATATTGCTTATACCACTTATTAAGTAACTATGATTGTCAAGTATTAGTAACTATTTGTCCTTAATTTTTATTTAAAATATCAATTTTTTTACCATTCTTGGTCTTGCAACAGTTAGCCGGTGGTCTGGGTCTTGCAAAGTGTAAGACCAAGACCGATTTTCGGCAACACTACTGTTTATTGAAAGTACTATTTCTTGATGAACGGTTGTGGTAGGAGGGCATTGCCAACTGCCAGGTATTCTCCCTTAATTAATTATTATATTAAGGGCACCCATTTTATAGAGGCTGGAAGTGCCCTAGGAGGGTTCTCCGATCCCAGTGACGATCCACGTCCGATGAAACAGAATAAATAATCTATCTACCGTAAGCCGGGATTCGAACCTGAGACCGTGAGCATTTGAAGCTCAGTTGTTTTTTTTTGGAGAGGGGGGTCCTCCTCTCCCTCGGCTTTAAGACTATACGGGGTTTTCCCGGGCCAGGAAGTGTGAGCGGGGATTTAAAAAACTCCTCGGCACCGGGACGCGAACTCGTGACTAGTTTTATCCGGTTATCTATGTATCAGGCCTCCACGCCCCCAAATGCATTTTTATGTAAACATATCAATAAATTTTGAAGAGGAATAAACTCTCGAAAACCTATTCGGTGGAATCGAGATAGCGTTGAGAGGGACGCCATCCCGAAGGAGAGGAGAAACTCCAAGTTGACTCTCTCGACATAACCCTGCGGTGGGATCTCATTCCGAAGGCCAAGCTCCCCCGGGATCTTGGGGCTGAGGGAAGCTCTATAGGATCTTATGTCGTTCTGGAGGTGGTAGAGGGTGCCGAAATGTTTATTTCCACAGTATGTCTTCCTAGATTACTTCAAATATTCCATGCAATCGTATCATATTGTGACAGTAAATATATTTGGTTTGGTAGAATGAGCTAAGTGTTAAATACCAAAATTATTGACTAAATTATAAAAACATTCAAAGAATGATAATTAGTGTTGCCCGAAATCGGTCTTGGTCTTGCAAAGTGCCAAGGCCGCCTAACTGTTGCAAGACCAAGACCATGACTGATAAAAAATCAATTTTAATAAAAATTAGGGTAAAATAGTTACTAATACTTGACAATCTTAGTTACTATATGTTAATAATTGGTATAACCAATATACTTTTACATTTAACTCCTCTAATTTTTTATTCGGGCTTAGTTCGGTTTCTCCTATCGAAAAAAATAGAGTAATATCTCTATAGTAATAAGCTAATAAGTAACTTCAAGTCTGTTGCGAGACTCTTGCGCAAAAACAAGACTATGACCAAAACTGAGTTTGCAAGACCAAGACTCGTCTCAGTCTCGCATTTGGGTAACACTAATAATAATTAAATAATCTGCTGATAAGTAATAAGTCATTAAGTAATATTTCATAGTACAACAACTGAGTACTTTGATATTTTTTCTTTCTGTGAAATCAGAATATTATGCACTTGGTATAAGTATTTTTGATAAAAAAAAAGCTTTGCGTCATTTTAATGCACTTTCTGTGTTTTTGCACCAACATTTAAATTCGAAACACACACAAACTTTGGATCCATTAAAAATGCGCTTAGTGGCTTCTTGTAATAAACCTTCAATGTCAACTATTACATTATTATTAATTTCACACATTAATGGTATATATTATCACATTTCAGAAAAACAAATTCTGGATCCGTGGGTATAAGTGTTTTTTTCTAAGGCTAAATTATTTAATAAATTACTTTAATCGCAAATGGTCCTAAAAAGAATGGCTCAGAGATCTAGATAGCTCCACTACATATGAATGAACATGTTCAAGAACACTTATTTATTTCATCTATATTATTTCAGAAGTGCATATTTTTATTTTTTTTTATCTTATTCTTATTTATTATCATTTTTTTCTAATAATTATTATTATTTTATTACTCTTTTATATTTATGCAGTGTATGAATGAATACTTGTAGCTTTAATAATTGTTGTCCGTCCTTTAATGTCGCAGATTGTGTCATTACTGAATAAACTTATATTAAAATAAATAAAAATAATTTCCACTATTTCATATTATGTTAAAGATATCACCTTAGTCATTACACAAAAAAAAAACAGTTTGCATAGAAGACATTGCCATCATAATTTTTAAAAGATTTTATTAAAAATAACCATATGACTGGCAAAACTGGGGGTCTACTGCTGATTACACCAGTAAACCTTTCCTAAATACATTTACTATCAAAGTGATCCCAATTACAACTCATCGACAACGTTTAGCAGGGACATAGACGCCGGGATCCGGGCAAGACTCCCCTCTATATATTTTATGAAGGAGTTTAAGAATACCAGGTTAGAATACTTATATTAAGGCATAAAACAGTAACTATATCTGCAAATCAATATATCAAGCTAAGAAGACAAGGAGTTTCAGATACAAGCTCCAAGCAATCCAGCAGGAAGTCCTTAGAAAGCAGCGAATGTTTTATTAGTTGGCTACAAAAATTACTATTGAGAGAACTAAATGTCATGATGGAATTATTCCTTCTTTTAATAGATGATGAATTATTGTATTAAAAAAGAACGGAGCACAATAATATAATTTATTCCTTATATTCAAATTTGAGTACCTAATTAGCTTTTTACAATAGCATAATTTATACACTGTTTTCAAATTTGAGTACCTAATTAGCTAAGAATAATAATAAGATTTATGACATGTATTCAAATTTGAGTATCTTATTAGCTCAGCACAATAATATAATTTAGGATTTTAAATCGATAATTATTATTTTTTTTTTAAATCATGTAATAATTATTATATTTGAAATTTAATTTTAAAATAGTGTCTGATTTATAAATAAAAATTTAAATCGATCATTATATATTCGGTTAAAAATAATCGCTCACTGAATGATACGGTTTTACATAAATAATAATAATTAAATTGTGATAAAAAAAAATTGATCAGAAAATAGAAACCTTTTGCAAACAAATACAATTAAATATTAGTATGTATGTATACGTTATTTATTATTATATTTCGGAGAAAAAAGATATTCTGTTGCTAATAGTTGACAAAAATATTCTCCACTAAATACACTAGACTCAAAAGATACCACAGAGATCAGAAAAAAAGAATATATTTACATATAGAGATTATATTAAGAATCATTATGAATCTATTCGAAACCCTATAAAAGCAAGCAACCATGTTCAAAATCCATAGTTTTGTAGTTTAATTTTCTTAATGGTATTAACATTTTTACTTCTATGTTGTAATGACTGGGGTTAAAACTTCCTTAAATTCTACCGAAAAAAATCATTGTGAAACATGTTAATCACATCAAGAACAATTAGAACATTGTTCGTTCTTCAGTTTTTATTAATGACTTTTTTTAAAAGCTACTTAATGATATTACCTAATGCCATATTGATCGGATCGATTCGGGTTCATTTTGTTTGGAAGACTACGGAGAAATTATGAGACAGCATGATGTGGTTATAAATACTGTCAGTAATTACCATATATACGAATGTGGAAATTATCATTTTTTTGGGGTTTGTAACATGTGAAATTAAGAACGTTTTCTATTTCAAAATTAATCAGTTGGCCCATTTTTTTCCTGTGGATTTCATATTTGTTGACACTTTTTCAATAAACATTAAACAAGGAAACAGCATTAATATAATCGAAAACTAACACACATTGTTTTTATTTTATTTTATTTTATTTTTTTCTAACATTTCCTGTCAAATGGAATACTCGGACCTGTTTCCGACTTAAAAAAAAACAACAACATGAACAGTAGAATATTGCCGAACAATTAAAAACTGCCTTTTCTGTTCCTAACTTCTTGTTTGGTCGAAAAATAACTGGTGGTTAAAAAGTTAGATAGCGTTTTTATAAATATAGTAAAAAGGTGACCATCCGATTGTCGGTATAGAAAAGTTTTCTGCTGCTAAAATCGATCATGAGTTTCTCATGATTAAATAAAATATTATGCTCAATGATTTTTTTTTTTTTTACAATAGAAAACAACACGAACTCAAGTTACGATTATATAAAAATTAGCGTACTCAAGAGATTTTGACGATTTATTGTCAAAGAGATGATATTTTAAATATGGTTCACATTTTTTGTGGGTAGTGAATGAGAATCATGCTCGCCTAATTTTTGTGAAGCCAGCTAATTTTTGCATTTGGATTAAAATATATCAGAAATTAAAAATCTGACATGCATGTAATCTTTAAGCGAAGGAAATGTTCAATATTTCAACCTCTTTGTAACTAGCTATAATTCAAAATCGTATCTTGACGATACGGCGAGCAAGAATCGAAAAAGAAGAAATAAAGCGAAAAAACACATCGGAGTTTAGTTACTTTTTTTAAATCTACATCAGATTCTTCTTATGGATAGCTCGAATGATCCAAATAAAAGTAAAACAAAACATGGAATAACAATTGACGAAGTTTTTATCAACAGTTTTTTTATTAATATTATTAACCCCTGTAGATATACCCCTGTTTTCACGTATGTCGTGAGGTCTCAAGCACACTCCTTAGTTTTTGAAATGAAAACTTCTTTAGGCGCGTTTCGCAATTTTTTGGGGGGAGAGTGAAGTACATTGAGCCGTCAGATTTCCGATGTGTAACGCCCGGTTATACGGCTGGAGTCGACTAATTCAAGTGTTTTTGCGTATGGATTAAAATATTTCAAAAACTAAAAATCGGACCTGCATATTGTTAGCGAGGGAAATTTTTCATCATTTCATCCTCTTTTTAACGAGCCATTATTCAAAATTGTAGGAATTCAAAAAGGAAAAAATAGCGTTGATAACCAAATCATAAAGAGTTTATGGGAGATATGGATTAAAATATCTCAGAAACTAAATATCGAACCTGTATACTGTAAGCGAAGGAAATTTTCAGCATTTCATCCACTTAGTAATAAAAGTGTATGTTATCGTGTTAGATAGGCGATAAGGGAAAAAATATTTTGCCTATTTCGAATAGCGTTGCCCAAAATCGGTCTTGGTTTTGTAAAGTGGTAAGACCGCCTCACTGATGCAAGACCAAGACCAAGACTGGTAAAAAAAAATTGATTTCTTTTTACTATTTATTTTTTTTCTATTTAATGAAAATTAAGGCAAAATAGTTACGAATGCCTGACAATTTTAGATACTATAGGTAAAGAATTGGTATAACCAATATAATTTTGCATTTAACTCTTGGGTTTCCCCTATCTAAAAAAATACAGTAATATCTCTATAATACTAAGCTAATAAGTAACTGCAAGACCATTGCGAGACTTTTGCGCAAGACCAAGACCTAGACGAAGACAGAGTTTGCAGGACCAAGACTCGTCTTTGTCTCGTATTTGGGCAACACTAATTACGCTGATTACATCATTTTTAAAGTATGATACAAATGACGATCAATCAGAGCAACGTTGGGGGCGGGGTGGCCGAATAGGCTAAAGCGTGTGTAACAGCACCGCTAGTTGCCTGGCAACCGGATAACAGAGATTTGAGATGATATAAAAAGTACGAGTTCACGTCCCGGTGCCGGAGGGGATTTTAAATTTCCCCGCCCTCACCCCCCGGCCCGGGAAAATCCCGTATAGCCTAAAAGGCGAGGTAGGGAACAAAAAAAAAAAAAAAAAAAAAATCAGAGCAACGTTTACTAGAGTAATTTACACACAATTATAACGGTATATATTGTAAATGTAATTACTTTGTTAATAGAGAATAAATATAAACCATAATTCATATTATTAATCCTACCTGGTTGATGTTTAGATATATATCCACATACAGACATATATCGTGTCTTCATAACACCGTATTTTTTTTTTTTTTTAATAATTCAATTTCTTTTTTTATATCATTATAATACTCGGATGAAACATCGCCTTAAGGAATTACTTCCCTCTACTCTTCTCCTGAATGCGGTAGATTAGATTTCTATAAGGAATAAAGGGCGTCAAGATGACCCTCAGATAGTGGCGAGGGGACCAGAGGGGTGACGGCATAGCACCACGCACCCCAGCACAAATAATGTTCTGGAAAAAAAAATCACCCTAAGCCGGCGGGCGAGGAATGCGCAAATGAATTTTGTCAAAGTGCGCCGTTGGTGTTGATGGGGGCGCAAGAGCTTCCATTATTAGCGAAGGCAGAGCGGGCCAGCTATGCGGGCTCAGTGCCCCTTCTCACAACTTCCAGGCATTTATTTTTACTTTAATTAAATGACTCAATTAACAAGTGTCAGTTTCCCTCTCCATCTTTTCGCTGTTTTAAGGATTTAAAAACTTTTAAAGTATTTTTTTTCATTTTAGAGTAATGTTCCAGTAGTAGTACAGCAACGAGGGATATATGATTGAAACAATTCAATAAGTTTTAATTGCAATACAGATTTTTTTTTTAAATAGGTATTACAAGTATATTAAACTTTGCAGAAACGATGCTCATAAAGCTTTTAAGTATATATAATTACTATTAGTGCAAAAGGTCGTATGTAAACATTTTCATCTTTTATTCTATTTGTGCTAAAGGTGACATTTTGTAGTCGACAACTGATATAAATAATCTACTACTATGGCAGGAAACAATAAAATATGAAATTATACTAATAAAGCATAAAGGAATAATTAATTTTTATGCCCTCTTGTAAAACAATCAATTTTCAAATACCTTTTGCACTAACAGTTGTGATATGCATGTGCAGTATGTATTAGTATTTTTTTTTTTTATTAAGAATTATCAAATATGGAATCTTCAATTACGGCACTATTTCGCATTTTAATATTACCTGATTCGTGGATATCAAACCCGCGAATGTTGAAGGGTAACTGTATTTCCAATTCGGCTTCCCCAGAGATTTTATTCTCATACGAAAAATTGTATACCTTGTAATATAAATATATTTTAGCTGATGAAAACGGTGAGGAAGCTATACTGACCTTACTTGGCAGACGTTTCTGTCTTCATATATATTTTTGGACAAAAAAACATTCCGAAAGGACTATACAATTAATAAACTGATTACGAATTCAGTGTAATGGATTTATCGCGGTAGGCGTATTATATAATTTATAATCCTTACCGAGGGCTGAATATAAATTTGCAATTTGCATATGGCGAGCATATGAAACTTGGATGATAGCGATGGCTAGATTATCCTGGAAATGCACATTCATTCATCCCGAAGGTCTAACTTCCATTAACTCCAGCCAATTACATTCATGTCTCAATTAACAGCAATTAGTACCAGGAGACCAGGACCGGTGCATTGTACGTCACCGCGACCGGTGGCAGCGATCAGCGGAGCGACAAACATGGGCTAACACTCCATTGGTCATCAATCCATTCCTAGAATCAATCATTAGCCTATTGTTTCCGAAATTTCATAATACTCTCAGACATATTTTAATTATTATGCTTAAGGAAATGTTTTTGAACTTTTAGTTATAAAAACATAAATGATCATGTTATTATAGCCATCTTATACATGTATATTTCACCTTGGTGATTAAAAATCCATAAAACATCCACCTAAATTTAAAAAAAAAAAAATTAGGCCTATTGATATGACTGTACTTCTCATTTCACTGAAAAATTTTAAATTTTATAATACTGAAGTCATTACATTTAGGTTTGTTATTTTTAATATAATAAATAAGCTTTCAAAGCATTTTTTATAATCTTTTTTATTTTATTTTTTTAAATAAAAATTAAAAAAAAAGTGATATGTTTCTATAAAGATGGAATAATATAATGTAGGAGCTATGCCCATATGGATTGATCAGTATGCTATATATAAAGCAATCCTATGTACTAGGGCAGCATTACTTTCAATAAAGTATTTCTCTCTCTTGTATTGTAGTAAGAGCTATAATATTCTCTCACTCAGCTATAATATTCAGTGTCCTTAAGTGTGTCAAAATGTATCATTTCCTAATAAAAATATTTCAGATAAAAATATACGTTGAAATCAAATTATATTCTGACTTATTTGAAAAAATTCTCCCCACAGAAAAAAAGAAGAAAAAATAATCTTAATCGTAATATGAAGTTATAATAGTCTACCAGCACTCAACCTCTACAGTTTGAAAATTTTCTTAATTTCATTTTAATAAAAATAAAACAATGAATTTTGTCACCGAAATAAAAGAAATCAAGTAATTTTTTCTATCCTCTAATTATTAGAAATAGTAATAATCAAGTAAATTTCCTAGACTCATTAGCTTATTATCCACTAATATATATAAGTATTTTGGAATATATATTTTTTTATAATTATTTAAAAATTAAAATCAGTTAAACTGCACAATTTTTCGATTTTTTTTTTTTTAAATGCCATTGCAAAAAATATTTTTGAGTATTTCTCATGATGCAGTACCATTAAAAGCAACAATAAAACAATAAGTAATAACATAAGTACTATCAAAATTCAATGAAGGTCTAAGACTAATTGTTTTAATTTAAAAAAAAAAAAGGAAGAAAATAAAATAAATTGAGAGAAATGTAAAGTGAAAAATGGTCCTCACCACTTGGTCCCATTGTAGCCCGTTTCCGTTATTTTTCTTTTCCCGCTCAGTCCCATACTGGCAAGAAAAATGAGCGGGAAGGAGTACAGATTAAAAGGGACGATATAGTTGAAAAGGAGTGGCACCACTTGATGAGGGATTCGGCCCTTTGATAGATTGTCTGCTAATCGCCTGATTGAAATGTAACGAAAACAAACGGTCCCTTGATGACTTATTTCCTCTTCCATCTTTGAGTAATTCAGGATTGGAAGGGTCCCCCTATCGGAAGATGGAATAGTACTTGCTTTCAAAGACGATTTGCATCCTTAGATTAAGTGAAAACGACAAAAACGGGCATGTTAAAAAAAAAAAAAAAAAAAAAAAAAAGCTACAAATCTATAAATAAAAATACAAGATATTTACAAAAAAATAGATATATCATAGATTTAAAAATAACCAATAAAAAATCATCTAATAATACCAATAATAAATTAAATAAAAATAAACAGGCAAATAAATAAAAATGCCTAACAAGTAAGTCGGCAATGGTCTCTTTTCATTTCTATTAAATAAATTTATTTATTTTTTTAAACATATAGCATTCTGTCACTTGGACAATGATTACAGACAGATAAGATCACATTCACACTATATCTACAAAAATATATAAAATAAATAGAAGAAAAATTTGAATTAAATAATAATGAAAAATTGATGAAGAAAGTTAGTCGACTGTTCTACATATCATGGGTGATAAATATTCAGAACGCAATCTTTTAATAAAAAAAAAAAATTAATCAAAAGACTGCGTCCTAAATATTTATCACCAGTAATGAAAAATTATTAAATAAATAAGAAAAAATAAATTAACTGCTTTATATTTTATATAATTTCATATTTTGACGTGTATCAGAAAGTTTATTCCTCTATTCAAACGCGTCACTGTCTTTTAATATAAATATTATTATATTGTTATGAAGGAGGTACATTTTCATTCCTTATTTATCTGCGCCTAATATATAAGAGAACAAATCAATGAAAAGAGTTTAAAACTTATTTAACATTCGATTTCATACGTTCGCAGCCTACCACATTTCAAGTCGATTATATTCATGACAGTTACATTAATTTGAATTGTTCAATAGAATTTAATGAATTTGATGCCTATGTTATTTGGGCATTATTCCCTAAATCGTTTTCAACTTTAGAAGCCGTTTTTTGAAATCGAATCATATTGTACATCATTTTTTTCACCACATTTTTTTTTTAAATACACTTAATGATTAAGATATCATAAAACTTTATGAAGTAAGAGTTTTGCCATTACTCAATAAAATTTCTTTTTGTTTCATCAAAATCCATCTCTCCTGCGAGTGTTGCCCAAAATCGGACAAAATACCAAGACCAAGACTGGTAAAAAAAAAATATTTTCTGTGAATAAAAATTAAGCTGGAATAGTTATTAGCATTTAGCTCTTCCAATTTTTCATTCGAGCTTACTTAGGTTTCCTATATCTGAAAAATTACAGTAATATCTCAATAGAAATAAGCTAATAGGAAACTGCTAGACTCTTGCGCAAGACCAACACTCGTCTTGGTCAACACTAATCTTTACTACTAGTGTAGAGTCTAAAAGTTTAATAATTATTATTTTTATTTATTAAAATTTAGTATATACATATATTAAGACAATCAAGGTTAATTTATTTGTTCTATAAATCTAAACTTATATAAATGACTTTATATATTTATGCTGTCTTAGAGTTTAAAGTTTTATTAACCAATAATTACAATTTGGTCCGACCAGATGGCAACATCTATCGGTCGGTGTCATTAATAATAAGTAAATAATTTTTACATGTTTACATTTTTAATAGTTTCAATATAACACAATTCTAAAATAGTGTAATTATACATTATAGTTTCATGATATAACAATTTATAGCAGAAATAATAATGTAATATAATATATAATAATCCTAAGTGACAATATTTGAGATCTATAAGATTATATAATATAATATAAAATATAAATGATAATAATATAAAATAAATAATAATATAATACTAATGTTAAATATAAATGATAATTACGATTTTGCGTCGATATGAATATATATCTTAATAATTTATAATAAATAATAAATATTAAAGAAGCATATGAATAACAATAAGAATGATAGCTTGACTAGAAGGAATAGAAGTTTATAACAGTTTATAATCAGAGGATTATATGTCGCACATCAAGAATTGAAATGGCTAGTAGAAGAAAAGAAATACAATAAGGAAAAGAAAAAGAAAAATCACAAGATTTGGTCCATATGATTAGAGGTGACTAAAAATTAGAAATGATAAAGTATTCAATTAAAGATTTCTATTTTAGTTGGGGTAGTGTTAGATCCGTTTAACAGATCTTCTGGCATTCTGTTGAACAGATAGAGAACCATGTAGCTCAATGTCCGTTTCCCGATACTATTGTTATATCTAGGTTCGAAGTACATAGTTTTGTTTCTGACGTTATCGTAGCTGATTTTATTTTTAAATGAGTCTAAATTTTAGTATGAGAGTAAATTTTACATTAAATGTATTTAATCGTCCTAACATACTCGTAATGTGGGATTCCCAGTAAAAGTTATTGTCTACAGTAAAACCTAAATATTTATATCTATCAACAACGTTTAAATTTATACAAGAGCATGAGTTTTTATCAGGATTACTTTTAAGACTAATTCAGTCGTGGTTTTTTATTACAGGATCGTCTAATAACGCCATATGTCTTTGATGGAATATACACAGCTGTGAAAAGAAAAAAAAATAATAAAAACGGTTTTAATATGAAATGAAATGTCAATAACAGAAATTTGATTCTGAATTAAAATAATAAGCATCGAAACGAAAATTCATTTTCATAAACGTTACTCGCTAACCACTACAATACTCACTCCTACCAAAGATGAAGACAGAGCCACAATGACCTTAAGTAAAAGTAAAGGCTCCCATTATACCAAATGCAATTAATTTGTCATTTCGAAGCTCACTCATTGTGTTGAGGACTGTTCAAGTCGTTTGTCTTCATCGCCGACAGGGGGGGCAGGAGGGGGTATCTATCTTCCCTGCCTTATGGTCTTAGTGTCAACCATCCCCCCCCCAACCCAAAACTTTATTATTAAATACCACCTTATCTCTCAACCTAACTCGATTATCTTTAGCAATGTTTATTCCTTACTCAATCGGCTAATTTATTCCAAAAAAACAAAACAAATAATCCACTACAGATGAATAAATCAAAATTTTAAACACCCTATCTGCACACTCCTTCCCTGCAGTGAGCAAGTCCTAAAACCACTCTCCGATTAAGACTATGTTAATGCTAAGATAAAAACTCAATGAATCCCTGATTAAATACATATAGCTCTGCTTCGTTCTCCATAATTCTCTATTAATAACAAATAGTTCAACTTATATTACTTCAAAAACAATAATTTATTGTAATCTTATATTACATTAAAAACAATAATTTATTTTTCTTAGCCCTGATGGTGGCCTGAACTTCAGGTCGAAACGTCGGCATATGTAAAAATAAATATTATCATTTATTTTTGCCTTCTTTTTTGACTGAACGCCCCAACTATTCTTCTCTTCATTATCCACGACAGTCAACTATTTAACCACTATTATGAATCTATCTACACGGGGCCAACGACCAGATAACAACCGTCTTTCTACTCATCGCACTACTTATGTTTCTCATACCTTGTTATCTGGTTCTTTCCTTAGCCCTGATGATGGCCTGAATTTCAGGTCGAAACGTCGGCATATGTAAAAATAAATATTATCATTTATTTTTGCCTTCTTTTTTGACTGAACACCCCAACTATTCTTCTCTTCATTATCCACGACAGTCAACTATTTAACCACTATTATGAATCTATCTACACGGGGCCAACGACCAGATAACAACCGTCTTTCTACTCATCGCACTACTTATGTTTCTCATACCTTGTTATCTGGTTCTTTTCTTAGCCCTGATGGTGGCCTGAACTTCAGGTCGAAACGTCGGCATATGTAAAAATAAATAGCACCATTTATTTTTTCCTTCTTATTTGACTGATCTCCCCAACTATTCTTTTCTCCATTATTTACGACAGTCAACTATTTAACCACTATTTATTGTAATCAATAAAAATCCTAGTAAATTGTTCTTTTCATACGTTATTTTTCTTGGTGAGGAAATTCAGGATGTATGGCGGCTTCTGGTGTAGGAATTTTTCACTTTACAGTGGAAATATTCAGGTGATATAGTGAATAAACATGTTTGCATAGACTAGTGTTGCCCCAATCTTGCAAACTCAGTCTTGGTCTAGGTCTTATTCTTGCGCAAGAGACTCGCAACAATCTTGCATTTATCTATTATCTTATTACGATAGAGATATTACTGTAATTTTTTAATTACTGTAAAGACAGGAGAAACATAACTAAGCTAATGAAAAATTAGAACAGTTAAATGCTAAAATATGTTGGTTACACCCATTCTTTACACATAGTAACTAAAATTGTCAAGTATTAGTAACTATTTTGCCTTAATTGTTTTCCATAAAATCATTTTTTTCTTTACCAGTCTTGGTTATGGTCTTGCAACAGTTAGGTGGTCTTGGTCTTGATCTTTTGGGCAACATTAAAATAGGTATTTTAGAAGAAACTTGAAAGAAATTCTGGAAAAGTTAGGCTAAAAATATTTTTTGTTAAATCAGAATAATAACCCTAAACATTCTGCCATGTTAGTTAAGGAATAGTTATTTAATAACTGCCCCAAAGTTATAGAAACACCACAGCAGCCACCAGATCTTAGTGTGATAGAACACCTGTGGACGAAACTCAAAATTTCTAGAAAAGAAGACTTTAAAAAATAATTTTTCCAAGAATGCCAAATTCTCCAAGCCCAGAAGCACCAAAAAATTGGACGGCTCGATTACAAACAGACTGGAGGGAGTGGCAGAAAATAATAATTTGCCTACAATGTGCTTAATTAAATTAATAGTATTTAAAAGTTAATAAGAAGTGAGATGTATAATTTTCACTGGGGTAAAAATATCTATTTTTTTAATTATTTTTTTAAAATAATCACAAGTGAATATTTTAATTTTATTGAATTTGTACAAATTAAAAATGAGATAATGAATAAATATGTTGTTATTTATTTATTGTTGATACGGGGTATCAATTTCATTGTGAGACACTGTATTTAATTAAAATAAAATTTATTATAATTTTATAATTATAATTCATTTATTATTTTATTTAACAATAACACTTCTAAAATAATTAATAAAAATGTATTTTATCTGCTTTACATATAGTTCGGTTGTTCAATTTATTTATTTTTATAAATGGTCATGTACTTAATATAGTTATTTTTAGCTAAATTATTTTTGATATTATCATCTTTGTATAGTTGTATATTTTTGCAAATTCCTCCTTAATAACATAAAAAATATATAGCGGACATATTTAAGATTATAACTTTTTTTTTCGAAATAGGAACCAAAGGATTCAATGAAATTATTCTAAATCTCATAAAAGATATTTAAATGTCTTTGTAAATACCTCAAAATCTGAAGTACGGAACAACCAGAATAAATTATATTTTCATTCCTTTAATTAAATACTGTATCGTTGTTTTATTTATTATTATCTTTTTGTTTATATATATTTATTTTTAGTGTTATTATTTTGCTATTGTTCTGTTTAATTAGTTTTTTTATTGTATATACGGTGTGAACGAACCTGTATCACTATTACTAGTGTCCTTAATAGTCACGGGCTATGATCTTATTCAATAAAAATATATTGTATCGAAGCAGCTACTCAAGATTTATTGTTCACCTAAGATCAAAATCCTGAAGCTTGTTGGCGTATTTTATAAATATGGTTGCAAATGTTTCCAATTACATCTTAAAACCCCTATCCTAGGTCTCAGCAACAGGCATACTGTTATTCCACAGATATTTATTAGTCATTTTTATTTATACCCAATACAGTTTTTCGCAATGCAATAATTTCGAAATTATTCTTATTCACTTTAATGAATTTTTTTCAGTAGGGAGGAATTCGAATGAAACCCTTTTATCAGTAACCACCCTGGGTAATCCCCTTCAGGCTATCTGAGTTCCCTTAAGCAATAAATATTTGTAACAAGACCGAATGGGGCGCCAACAACTACACAAACACACACACACGCACATACACACACACATACATACATACATTGAAGTCCCAGATTACTTCCTTGAAATAGTAGGTGAAGAAGCAGAACTTTGAATTTTTTTTTTTTATATAGTTTTGGTTTATAAATGAATAAATACATATCGCTAAAATTTCAAATATTAAATATGAGTAAACGACTATAAATAAGCCTCGAGTTTAATAACTATAGTTACAAATTTTCGAGTGCGCAAGTGCACCAAACGTTACATATCATAATGCATTTTACAATCGAAAAATTATATAATTATACACATATTTACACAACTTACGAAAGAAGATTCCGAAGATGAAAAAAACTTTGTCTCATCTTACCTGTGAACAAATAAAAACAGATAAATACCATATAAGAAAAGATAAATAAAAGTTGAATAAAATACCATGAACATAATGAATGCATATATATATATATATATATATATATATATATTAAAAAAAAAATCAAGGTGTGTGATTAAGACCACACGATAGACGTGAAAATATCAACAAGGTATGATTAATAATATGAAATATAAATTATAAATAATAGCTCATTATAAAGAGGATGAAATGCTGAAGAATCCCCTTGCTTACAGTATGCAGGTCTGACTATTAGTTACTGAGATATTTTTATCCATATCTTCAATTTTCGCTTCAATTTCGGTTAATTTCTTCCCTACTTAAACACGCAACATTAATTGTTTTTATCATCTCATCAGAAATCACATACAAAACGATTTTTTTAATTATGCAATCATCCCTCCCACCTGTTGATTACAGTTATCAACAATCAGTATATGATCTGGCATTATAATGAGATGTGCAAATAAAATAATATAGAAAACTAAGTTAAATTTTTCGAGTGTTTGTTTATGGTTATAATTTTATTGAACTTTATGATAAATACAAACATAATATTTCCGATGTGGCTTTACGACATCCATCCTTCTTGCTATGAGATTACGACATTTATTTTGTTTACCTAAAGTAATATAAACAAGATAACAGAATTTTGCCAAATCTTCTCGTTTTAGGCATTCGACGATTTTTTTTTTTTTTTTTTTTTATGGAGCTCGACCAATCATGAAACGTAATCATCCTCAATAACAGGGCCGCTGGCGGGGTGTTGCAGAGAACTGCTATCGGCGGTAACATGGAAATAGGTCAATCTAGAAGTTAGCATTGATTAGGTAGTTGCCAACACGAAGGTTCTGTCACATCTGCCACACTTTAGGAGCACACCAATGAATTTCTGTTCCTTCATTTCATACTTATTTATTAAACATGACAGTTCGGCGTTTCGTAGAAGTGGCAGAGAAGTTCCAGTGGGTTGGAAAACTGTAATGAAAATCAGAAGAAAAAAAAATCTTCGTTCTATTAACGAAAATAATATTAACTCGAAAACTGCCATTTCCCTATCTTAATCTATTAAGTCATTTCATATTAAATGTCCGTTTTTATTATTTCATAAATTGGATTTATGTTTTTTACTACTTTTATGTTAACAGATTACTATCATTCCAATCGCTTGCACATCGTTTAATATACCATCAAGTATGAAAACATGCGATTTTCAAATATTTTTTTAATGAATTTAAACTTGCTCAATCGGCAACCCAAGCTGCAAGAAACATAACCATGGCGTTAGGGGAAGGGTCTTGTAACGAACGGATCATTCTTCCTATATTGACATCGAAAGAAACCTATACTGTTACTCGACTTTATGTTTCACGACCGATAGTGAAGAATTTTTTTTTTTTATTGAGAAAAAAAAACATTTTGCCTCAATTAAGGGCATTGAGTATTTAGGATGACTGAAGTACAATCATACCATATATACAATAAAAGAAAAACAAGATTATAACAAAATAAAATTAAATTAAATAAAACTTGGAGAAACAGAATAAATCAAACATTAAATAAAAACTGAAATAAATAATAAATAAAAACACATTCAAACTTATTTACAATATTTACAGTCAGCCGAGGGAGCTCCGAGTCGGGCCTTTTCCCCCACATGTGGAGGACAAGGGAAGACTCCAAGAGATCCCAGCGCTTCTCTCTCAGCCACATCACTAGGATGGGAATCCAGTGGAGACTGAGAGAGGGCAACGACACATACGCTCATGACTTGAGTGGAGAAGCTGGCCATTGCCAGGACTCCAATGACGTCTTTACAAAAGATATCGAGGCCACTGCCGCTAGTGAAGAAATTAAACGAGCAGTGTTACGATGTTCTTCCACGCCTGCCTTATTCACTAGATTTATCTCCAAGTGATCTATGCCATCTGTTCAGAAATCAGAAAAACTTCCTTAAAGGTGAAATGTTTTAAAACGATCCTCAGGTCAAAAACGCAATTCTTCAGTAAATTGTTCGAAAAGTTCATAACACGTATGGAAAAATGTAGGTAAATATTTTGAATAAAAATGTTTTGATTTCATAAAATTCTTTCACTAAATAACCTTTCATGTGATAAATGAAATTTCATTTGAAACGGTCTAATAGTTAGCGGCATTTCGACCAAAGTATGTGGGATGTGTTTCCACTTTGGTGAAAAAGTCCCGTTTATAGAGAAATTTCAAGACTGAGAGGGGAAAAAAGGGAAAACAATTTTTATCAATCAAAGTATAATTTGAGTATATTTTAAACTATTTTTGTATATATTTATTTTAACTATATTTTTGTTCAGTTCTTTATCCTACGAGAAACAGAAAGCATTGCCCTGATGATGATCAACATGCTTAGGGTCGTAAAGTCGGCAACCAGACTAAAAATATAATTCATTAATTTAAAATAAAAGATCCTTGCATAACACTATAACGATGAGATAAGTACAATGGCAATTAGTGTTGCACAAAATCGGTCTTGGTCTTGCATATTGCAAGACTAAGACCAGGACTGGAAAAAAAATCGATTTTTCAAATAAAAATTAAGGCAAAATAGTTACTAAAACTCGAAAATCTTAGTTACTATATGTTAATAATCGGTATGACCAATATACTTTTGCATTTAAATCCTCTTATTGTTTATTCGGGCTTAGTTAGATTTCTTCTATGTATAAAAGTACAGTAATATCTCTATAACAATAATCTAATAAGTAACTGCAAGACTGTTGCGAGACTCTTGCGCAAGACCATGACCAAGATTGAATTTGCAGGACCAAGACCCGTCTCGGACTCGTATTTGGGCAAGACTGATGGCATGTAAGGCTGCTCAACTGCGTTGAGTTACTAAATGACACAGCATACTGCCCAGTCTAAACGATAATATTTATGAAAACAATAACAAAAAGGATATATTTTTATGGAACTATGATAATCATATAATTCTTACGTTATAATATTCTTCTTCTAGTCATTTTCTTTTATTTTGTATCGATTTTACGTAACGCAATGAATAGTAATAACATAGGTGGTGATGCAGGATTCCTATCCGAGGGCAAAATAATAGTTTCCGCCACATTTTGTAGCAGGAAAAAACAAAATTGACCAAGACATCGATTTGGTTACTGGAATGCGTTCGTTTTACATCGATTATTTTCAACTAGCATTTCATTGAAAACATCGCTTCTGTCCACCAAAAATGTATAAATCCATTACAATTAAGAGATTCACGGAATATATTTATAAAAACTAAGAAAAACTTTCACTAATTACAGGGCGTTCAAGTCAATATATAGCAAAACAAACATAACTATTTGAAGGAAATGGACAAAAAAAAAAAAAACTTCTAAAGCACATTGGTATGAGAAATATATAGGCACTACTCTCAATATTGTTTCATATATATTACTCGTGGGGAAAAAAAAGCACAATTGCTTGTTATCCTTCTTTGAAACATGAAAAATTTAAATACAGAACGGCAAAAAAAAAAAAAAATGCTATTTTCATAGATATAGAGCGTAACCAAGTTGTTAGGTTATGAAAAAATATCCATCAACAATAAAAAATCTTAAATATAGATGAAACATCTAATTAAAACGAATATCTCACATAAAAAAATATATATTTTCAATTAGAAAAATGAATAATGAAATCAGTTTTAAATAACAGAAAATCATAAGGAAATTAAAGCATTATATAAAATCAAAATGAAACAAAAAAATTTAACGTTCCATAAATTGTTTGATATTCTCTTACAAACGTAACTCCCAACCAACAGTTAATTATGATTCCAATGCACATGATTAATTTCGTTCAAACACACTCGAAAAAACAAAACAATCCTGCCATCAGTCCATTTTACCTAATCAAAAGCTCCCTTTTGTCTCGTTTTTAATGAGGTATGTATCGGTCGATTGAATAGGAATTGAAATAAAAAAAAAATCGATTTCACATTAAAAATTACATCGCAATAATTAATCAGCACCACGAGAAATGTAATTATTTCGGGTTATAATACAATTTCGTCAGAATACTTAATGAATAAATGAGTGAAAAATACAAAACGAAAAAAAAACAACCTATCCATTAGTTCATTCGTATTGTCTTTGGAAAGAAACGATATAAGCATTATCGATTTAAATTAATATAATCAAACTTATGTCCCTTATATAATTTTATGGTAGGGTACTAAGCTTCCAATTCTAAAGGTCCCAGGTTCGAACCCCGGGTCATGGCAGAAAATTTATTTATCTTGTTTTATTGGCCATGGGGCGACCCAAGGTCGGGAGACCATCCTGGGGCACCCCAGCCACTATAAAGTGGGTACTCTTAATTAAATAATTAATTAAGGGGGGAAACCTGGTGGTTAAGCGTGATCTCGGTCAAATCACCTCCTTGCACAATCGTTCACATAGAAACAGTGATTTCCCTAAATAGTACTGATCCCAAGACACTTCATGGGTTAAAGTGGTACAGGTTTTTTTTTTATATATATACATACAAATTTTATTGTTGGCGGAACAACGAATAACTTAAATCACAAAGAATTCCGATTGATATAAAATAAATTTTAGGAACAGACAATTTCTATTTTTTGTCCTAATATTTAACCACTTACGTTATCATTTAATTAAAATTCATTAATGATAATGAAAAAAAAATGTAAAGTAGTTCATGGTACATCGAGAGAAAGGGTGGCCATAAAAAATATTGAGCTGTTTGGCGTGACTTACACCCACAAATTTCAAAATAACGAGGTTATATAGTACAAACGACCCAATATCATTGTAGGCCACCTTTTTTATAAATTTTCTGATCAAATTATCTTACGGTCAAAGTAGTAAGCAAATATTTCCGAGTTTTTAGTATCTAATTAAATAGATAAAGTGAGGCCCCCTCCAGATTGAAAACGACCCAATTCCAAGAGTTTTCGTAAATAAAATAGTTGTAGGCAACGATGAGATAAAACTATTTACGAAGTTTCAGACGGATGTTAATAATTCGATAAAAAGGTGTCTCTACCACGGATTATAGAAGCTCGGTGTGTAGAAAATCAAATACGAAACAGTTAATTAGAGAAAATTTACAAAAACAATTATTTTTAAAAATCTGACTTATTATTCTTTTAGAATTTGAGTTATAGCACGTACCTAATAAACGTATTCATTATTATTATTTTATAATAATTATTTAATTGCCGCATATTTTCTTACTTAAATAATTTGAGTTAATGTACAGGGCGCCCAGTGAAGGTTGGACTTTAAATGTAAATAATAAGCTTTCATGTTGATTGAAAGGTTTCAGTTTTTTTCCATATTGAAGAACGATGCCCTCTATTTAAAACTGTATAAACAAAGTTTCCAAAAGAAAATTATAAAATGCCTATCTTTGTTGTTTCTATAGTGCTCTTATGATCAGTGTGTTTCATACTTTCCTACTAACAGTTTTTCTAGAGTAAGTTGAACATTTATCTTATCTTATCTTTATAGTTAAATAAAGATTTTATTTTCTGAGGTATTTCAATTACTGGTACCAAACACCATTACTAGAACAATTGAATTTCAGGGTGTCCAACACTAGTGCAAAAAGGTATTTTTTTAAATGGCGTTTATGCCTGCATAACTGAATATTTTCTCAATTTTAATGTATTAAATAGAAAAAGGAGAGCCTATAGATTCTAAATATCTAACGTAGAAGTTTATAACTATAATAATTACTGCAGCGTAAGCCAAAAAAGACTATGTATATATATGTATCTTCCAAAACACATTGGCTATGGAAAATCGCTTTTAAAATTGAATGCTGCCGGCGACACGGTTGAGAGAGAAGTGTCTCTTAGAGTCTCGTTTTGTCCTTCACACGTGGGGGAAAGGGCTGGACTAAGTATGAAGGTTTTTCTATTCATTTCTATTTACTTATAATTTATTTACGAATTTCTGTATTTTATTTAATTTTAACTCTAAGTTACATTTCCTTGGTTATTGTAGTTTTTGCCTTTGTTATATAGATTTTTATATTTTTTATTTATTTATTATTTTTTATTTATTTATTTATAATTATTTTTTTTTTCATGTATTGTATATATGGTATGAATGTGCCTCACTAAAAAAAAAAAGAAAAAAAATTGAATGCAGGTAAAATATTCAATTTTAAACATTTTATCCTACTATATCAATTATTTAAATAAGCCTTATTTAAAAATAAGCATTAATAAATTATAATAAATTAATTAATATATTATTCAATAAGTGAGAAATTCAAAATCGATCAGAAATTGATTAATTGAATATTTTGAAATACATAATTATTTTAGGCATCCCATTTAGCATAGTTAATTAAACTAAATAATTCTACTGGATCTGGGTTATTTTCCACCGGGCAACTATAATTACATAGCTGGCAATTATCAATGCAATTATCAGTACTGCCATGCGTCCATGGCCATACACTTAAGTTGATAGCAATTCCTTCATACATCGGAAAATCGATCGAATGGATACATCAAAATAATCAAATAGAAGGGATGTAACAGTATCACCAGCACAAATAATAATCCTTATAGATTGGAAAACCAGACTGAAAACAAAATTAAGATCCGTGCTTGAGACCACAGGTTAGAAGCTTAAACATCAACAAGGCGGAATTAATAATATGAAGAGCATCTGCAGTGGAGAACTCTATTCTTACTTTTAGCAGACGCACATTGGTTCAGAGACAAAAAAAAAAAAACTAAAAATGAGAGTACTCCAATCATACTTGTTTGTGATATATTATCTTTCGTTTACGTACCTGTGACGTGTAGCAATAACTATCTTCTCCAGTTTTTCCTCGTATAACCCTTAAAAATGCGAATTAAAGAGTAATTTTCACCGTTTTCACTAAAAAAAATACGGTGTTTACTGACATTTTAGTGGTGTTATCATCCGAGGAGAGTGGAAAAGAAGGAAAAACCAGGAGCTGTAGACCATGTTTAAGGAGTCCGATATAGTTCGACTGATGAAAATCGCAAGACTGAGATGGGCAAGACAAGTCGTTAGTAGTGTTGCCCAAATACGAGCCCGAGAAGAGTCTTGGTCTTGCAAACTCAGTCTTGATCATGGTCTTGGTCTTGTGCAAGAGTCTCGCAGTTACTTATTAGCTTATTACTATAGATATATTACTATTTTTTTTTAGATAGGGGAAACATAACTAAGCCCGAATGAGAAATTAGAGGAGTTAAATGCTAAAATATATTTGTTATACCAATTATTATCATACAGTAACTAAGATTGTCAAGTATTAGTAACTATGTTACCTTAATTTTTATTAAAACAATCGATTTTGTTTACCAGTCCTTGTCTTGGTCTTGCAACAATTAAGCGGCGTTGGTCTTGGTCTTGCAAAGTGCAAGACCAAGACCGATTTTGGGCAACACTAGTCGTTAGGAAGGACTCCTCCAAGATAATTACTGATGGAGCCACTCCATGGTAACAGGAGAAGAGGAAGACCAAAGCTGCGATGGGCTGATGGTTTTGCTGCTGATGCAACAAATATGCTGGAGATTCGGAATTGGATGGCAGCTGCAGCGGACCGAGACAATTGGCGGAAGCTGTTGGAGGAGGCCAAGATTCGACACCGGATTGTAGAGCCACGCTAACTAAAAAACTAACTGACATTTTGAGTAAATATTTTAGATTCTTAGTAAGGGAAGAATTACTGATTTTACTTTTAACTTATAAGTAAATAAGTATAATATAGTATACTTAAGTATTGAAGAAAGACAAAAAAACTGCAACGAGTCATAAAATATTAAACCCGTCATAAACTATGAGGAAGATTGCACTATGACATTAGGAAAGCTCTGTAGTTGTGACAAGATACATTGGCCGCTGACATCCAGTACATGAACCCTAACACATCCGGCATAAAATATTCATCCATTCCCTTCGCCCTCCTCCCTAGATTCGGTTAAGATAATCGATAATGTTAATTAGTCGACATTATTCGACAGCCTCAAACTCGATTCGGAGGCACTCAAAGCAACAATTGCTTATTTCTTCGAGGGCACTCGACGACCCGGGACCGTCTGCGCGCCCCACCCCTTTTCACCCCCTCCTGTCATTTACATTTTAACGACCTAGTTTAGTCTTTAATTAAACATTCGACAAATTTAAACATTAGCCGGCTAAGGGGGCCCCTCGGGGGTTGGGCGGGGCAAGGAACGAGTGCAACAATAAAAGAAAATACTAATTTACATTGCTCATTGGGATTCGGCACGTTTTGGCATTTAACCCAGTTTCATTTGACTCTAGATATTAGCCGCCAGTAGTCTAAAAGGAATTAATGATACTGTCAATGGATTTAACGAAAAGACGATTACGTCCTTGGAGCAGGATTATTCTTCAACCAATGTCCATCACGCTAATTATGCATAAAGGGTTATCAACGCAGAACTAGACAACTATAAATTAATTATCTCTTTATAAAGATTCAAGAATTAACATGCGTTGGCTATATCAATTAGTTAATAAACTAAATAATTATGGATAAGTAAAAGGAATGGTTAGTGGGAGAAACAACGAAGACTTCGTCAGAGATACCACAGAATACATTTGAATATGTTGACACGTATATGTATTTCTGTCCCTTGCGGTTGAGAAATGGATCCACATACATTAACAAATTGATCAACATCCAACATTGAAAACAATATTTAGAAAGATAAAGAATTTCGCGTGGCACGCATCAGATAAACATGAAGCGATACTAGAGTATGTGTAATACATAACATTGTCGTGTTTCATGTGACTGCGTACTTAGTTTTATCTTGTTTATACACTTTAATAACAGTATATAGTTTTCATATTATTTATTCCTTTTAATAACTTATGTAGGTTTTATTGGAGTTTTTCTAATATACGAAATATATTTCATCATACAAAATAGCAATCATAACACTTTATTATAACACGGATAAGATAATATTGCCATACGCTTGTAACTAACCATTACTATGACTTATTGTGTCGCATATATATGTAAATAAAATAATTTTTTTATTTGATTTTTTGTCTTGTTTCGATGGGCATTTCAACACACTCTTAGACCAATTGGTGTTGCTCGAAATCGCTCTTAGTCCAAGACCAAGACAAAGACTGCCTTATTGTTGCAAGACCAAGACTGGTAAAAAATAATTTTTTTTTCTGAATAAAAATTAAGACAAAATAGTTACTAATACTTGAAAAATTTAGTTAGTATACGTAAAGATTTGGTGTAACCAGTATACTTTTGCATTTAACTCTTCCAATTTTTCATTCGGGCTTAGTTATGTTTCTCCTATCTGAAAAATTACTCTATAAAAAAATGATGTCTCTATAAAAAAAAGCTAATAGATAATTGCAAGACTCTTGAGCAAGACTAAGAACAAGACTGAGTGCGCAGGACCAAAACTCGTCTTGGTTTCGCATTTGGACCAATCGAGACCAAATTTATAATGACAGTTGTTTATTTGATGTAAAACTTAATCTAAATCTTTAATTACAAATATTTTCGCAGTCGATCATCGTCTCCGATTTATAAGTAAATAATTAGGAAAAAAAATGTAAAAACTCCATTTTGTACATCGGAGGATTGATGTCGGTAAACACCGATTTTCTAGTTCTTGTTAAAATGCATAATTGTTTGCAATAGGTAATAAACTGTGTCATACATGCGAAAAAATATATAATTTTTTAATTAAATCAGATACATTTATTTAGAATTATACCAATCAATTAAAAACTCAGTAATAAACGGGATATTCCTTCAGGTAAATATCAAACAGATAAGAAGTAGGAAACGTTTGAGCTGTTAGAAGAAAATGATCTAATTCAATCGATCCATATGGAACGAAACTTTTTTTAAATACTGTATATGTTTAAAATAAAACAAACATTTTGATGATATTTTAATATAAAATGGTTGTTCAAATAGCTTTAAGAGGGGATATTCCGATAAATTTCCAATAAAAAAAAGAAAAATTTCTAATTAAATTAGATCAGAAAATGTACATAGTGAAAAAGAGAATTGGAAATAGCAAGTTAAAAGTAATAAAGTAAAATATGTCAAAGTAACAGCAATAAAGTAATGAAATAAGCAGCCCTTAACTAACTTCTCACCCATATTATTTATTTTCCACTTTTCCACTATTACTCAAAATTAAGTTACTTCTAAATTTATCGATACATCGAAGGTGTTTTCATGGCTTCTTTCATTATTGTACCATCTTCGACGACGATTTCGGATGTTGAAATCGCATCATATTCAACTATAGCTCTACTCTCCCATTCGAAGACTTTTCACCAATCAAACCCCTTGAATGTTTAATTGAGTTCCGCGGCGGCCATTACTGAACGCATAGAGGGAATTGAATATAAGACAAACGGGTCGAGTTAGGGAGCAGAGACGTGCTCTGAGAGAAAGGAGACTAATCGTAATAATCTCCATTGATCCGTGTGATGAAGACAGCCTCGGTCGAGGTGGGGGGGGAGAGGAGGGGGAGCCAGATGGAAATTAATGTTGAATGGGGCAAAGGATGGTTTGACGCGGGGCTCATACGCTATCGTGTAGGGGCCCCATGCTTTTCCCTTTGCTAATCCCCACAGGGATTAATTAACACCAGCCTGGTGTTAAGAACTCTATCAAAGTCCCGTATCGCTACTCTGAAATTCGGCAGAAAATTAGTCTTAAATCAAGAAACAGCATTTATAAAATTTGACCGATGAACTGAAAAAAAAAAAAAAAATTTAAAAAACAGTAGAAATGAAAGAAAATAACATTCAATTTCAACCTCTTCTTCGAGGAAAAACAACTGCCGACCAGGAGATAAAGTCGATTCTAGGTAAAGAAAGTTTTAATAAAAACAAATATTGAACGATCCTTGAAAAACACTCTAATAATTATAAGAAAGTCATATAGAGAGTTATTCGGGGGCTGCGAACAATAGCCACATACATAATATGTAGAATTTATATTTATTGAATAGCTCATGTTTCGACCTACGATGTAGATCTTCGACGGGGCTATAAAGAACAAGACACAACAAACAAAATATTGTTAATTCCACAAGGTACCAAAAATAAAATACAAATTAATATTAAATTACCAAAAATTACTAAACACAAGGTAAATTAGTATAAATAGATTTAATCATAGCATATAATTATTTTAAATACAAATAATAATGAATGACACAGAAGTGAATAGTGGTGAATTTTAAAACTGACATAATAGCAATATATTATATATACTGGTAAAGTATTATATAATATACTTTTATTATCGTACTATTTGCATTAATATAATAATAATATGCATTGTAATATGTGTAATATTACAATGCCCTATATACCCGGGACGGATAGTCCTCGCCAGAATTAAGCGCAGGTCTACAAGTTGCAAATATATATGTATAGACTATTAAAACAATATGTATAGGGTAAACGCACCAGTAATGGACACAGCTATGAACATTTTTGGCTTATACCACCGTGATTATTGTCGATATAAACTTCTCTGTTAGATTTTTAGAAGAGAGTCTCCTTATATGCTTATTATATGTATATATAGTCTTTTTTGGCTTACACTGCCGTAATTATTACATTTAGAATCTCTAGGATCTCCTTTTTCTATTTAAAACTTTGAAATTGAAAAAAATGTTCAGTTATACAGGTAAAATCTCCATTAAAAAAAAACACCTTTTTGCATTGTGATGGACAGGGGTGCTCATCCCCCCAAGGTTGACGGCGCAAGAACCTACCCACATCCCTACTCCAAGATATTTTATTGCATTCCTTTTCTTAAAAACAGAGAAGAATTAGAAAAATCGTAGATTATACACAATAATACTTGCTGCGATATGTTCCATGTTTTTTTCCGTCGAAGTTCCGTACATCCCTAATAATTCTTGATGCCGCAACTTTGAAACTCCCATCTGTCCACCACCGGTGAATACCCCGAAATTCAATTGTTCTACAAATGGACCAAGGGTCGGCACCAGTAATGGATTCACCTCAGAAAAATTATAAAATCTTTGTTTAACTATAAAGATGAGATAAGATACATGCCCAACTTACTCTTGGCAAAACTGTTATTAGTAAAGTATGAAATACACTGATCTTAAGAGCACTATGGAAACAACGCTAAATAGGATGCCTCAAATAATTATGTATTTCAAAATATTCAATTAATCAGTTTCTGAGAGATTTTATATTGCTCACTTATTGGATTATATAATTAATTAATGCTTATTTTTAAATAACGTTTATTTAAAGAGTTGATAAAGTAGGATAATTCAATTTTAAAAGCAATTTTCCTTTGCCTATGTGTTTTGAAATATATATATAATCTTAGCTTACCTTTGTATATATATATATATATATATATATATATATATATATATATATATATATATATATATATATAAACATACCATCAGCAGTGTGTTATTGTTTATTTTTGTCGTTCCCTCCTATATTTTAACCTTTAACGTTGCAGAAAAAAAAAAGGCCAATTTCATAGATTTTACAAGGATAAGCGCACCAGTGATGGACAGAGCTAATTAAGGAAATTTTTTTATTTTTTTTTTTTTTTTGGCTTACGCTGCCGTGATTATTGTAGTTATAAACTTCTCCGTTGGACATTTAAAATCCCTAGGGTCCCCTTTTTCTATTTGACACTTTTAAATTGAGAAAATATTCAGTAATACAGGCATAACCTCCATTTAAAAAAACACATTTTTGCACAAGTGATGGACACTCGGAAATTAAATTGTTCTAGTAATGGACATGGGTTCGGTATCAGTAATAGAAATTCTTCAGAATAGTTCTAAAATCTGTATTTAACTATTAAGATAAGATAAATGCTCAATTTACTCTTAGCAAAACTGTTAGTAGGAAAGTATGAAACACAATGATCTCAAGAGCATTCATTATAGGATCAACAATGATAGGCATTATAAATTCTTTTCTGGAAACTTTGTTTATACAGTTGTCAATAGACAGCATTGTTCTTCAATCTAGAAAAGAAAAGAACATTTCGATCGACATCAAAGCTTATTTTTTACATTTAAAGTCCAACCTTCACTAGGCCCCCTGTACATAACTGGTACCCTACCTCAAATTATTTAAGTAAGAAAATGTACCGTAATTAAATAATTATTATAAAATAATAATAATGAATAAGTCTATTAGGTACGTCTTATAACTCAAATTCTAAAAAAATAATAAGTCAGATTTTTTAAAATAATTGTAACTAATTTTCTCTAATTAACTGTTTCGTATTTGATTTTATTCACACAACTTTATTCATACAGTTTTCAACAGAGGGCATTGTTCATCGATCTAGACAAAACTGTAATCTTTAAATATAATTATAATTTTTATAATTTACTTTAGCTTATAATTTACTTTCAAATTCCTACCTGTTCATCACTTGACCTTCTGTCCATAACTGGTGCGTTCACCCAATATAGGTAGTATAATATAACAAAATACGAAATAAATGGAGATTAATACATGTTGTATAATATAATCCATCTTTATCAGTATAATAAATTACACTAAGAAAGGTATAATATATCATTAATATTACTCCCACATATTATGTATGTGACTGTCAACTGCTCTTTTATTCTTCTCTTCTTTTTTTCTGTGAAATTCAGTCGTTAACATCAGTCGATTATTTCATTTGTGGGTCTGCGTATGTTATTATGAAATTATAATTACAGATCCCATGTTTGTTGATTATTTAAATGGTATCAACCCACAACATCTTTTTTGTTGAAATTTGATAGTTTCATTGCTGCCTCTGGTTCCACTTCTGAGAATTTGAAAAACGTTTTTTTATCATTATGCAGTCAGTGAGTTATAAAGAAGCCTATGTATAAAAGCATAGCGAATATGCAGATAATGTGGTATTATATATTTCTGTAGACATTCCACGAACCGACTTTCTTCCAAGAATAACGAAAATAATTCTGTCGTTGAGGAAATGTCAATGTTGGCAGTGAATGCTAACAAGGATAGCCCTACAAGATCGGACGAGGATTTACAAGGACCGAGAGAGGATAAATATTTGACTGTTAACCCAAGGAGGACACAGCGGGAGCAGAAAGGAGATAGATTAATGTTTCATGCGGTGACGCTAGGATGGCGATTTATAGGAGCGGGGGATGTTCTGATTTCCCAACCCCTTCGGGAATATGTAAGTCGGCAGATCTATAGCCTCGGTCCTTCTTCATATTTACTTAGTTTGATTTAGTGTAGTGCGCCACCTGAGCTTCCCTTGGAATAACTTATACTTTTCTTATCGCTACTTGTTTAGAGCTTGCCTTATACTCTACACCGCACCGGCAAAGTCTGCTACCTCAGGCCTTCTATTTCAGCTGATCGAAAGGACTTTTTTTTTAAGTAGATGTGGAGCAGTGCAGAATCAACCTAGAACCAATAACTAGCTAAAGAAGTCATGAAAGATAGGTTGAAATGATGGTGAAGTAGTAGACCTTCGAAAAAAAAATTAAGAAAATATGGTCGATGAAGGTTCCGTCAGAAATAAAACGCCCATTATAAAAGAAACGTTAAAACTCATAGTAATAAACAGAAAACAAGACACAAGAATAATAACAAAAAGAAAAATAAATCCTGTAGGATCATATCAGAAAATATGGAGAAATAAAATATTATGTATAAATATATAATTGATATTAAAAAACAAGTATATTTAAATGTAATTGTATTACATCGAATAAATATGAAATAGCTGAAAATAGAAACATAAATAGATTTTCATTTTGTAAAAGGAAAAGGGAAGAAGGCGTGTTGAAAGTAATTTGAGATTTGTTCCTAACTAATATGATACATCTTAAGAAAATAAAGGAATTATTTGAATATGTTAACAGCAATTTTTTTCTCTCACTTCATACTTCTATCCCCACCTTGAAAATAAGTAGATGTGATCTCATTGTAAAAGAAATTGACATTTTCGGCATGATTAGTAGCCAGCAGCACCTCTTCCTGGTATTGGTCTATTCATAATTTAGGAAAGGAGATCTCTCATCCAGCTCCTCTTTACTGGTCTCCTGATGGGCATGTCAGCTCTGGCTATGTCGTGGATGTCAGCTATGACGTTGATAAGTCCATTGTGATTACCTTGTAGTTTAAGATGAAATCAGGAGTAGAGTACGTTTTTGTTGGTCGATAGTCGGTTGTTGTAAGTCGGTATGTAAAGTTTTGTTGTTTACATACCAGTGAGCTGCTATTAGTCTAAAAATTTTGTAGCGAAATTATTGTAGTTTTTGTAAGTGCGTCTTTTTTGCAGAACCATAAATTTTTGAGGCGTATGTCCATATGGGTTTGGTAAGTATTTAGTTTTTGTCTGATTGTCAATTTTGATTTGGAAAAAAGGGAGTATAGTATTTTCAGTCGTTTGTTTAAAGTATTTCGTTTCATTTTGGCATGTGGGCCTCAGGTCATCCTTCTGTCGAATAATAGCCCGAGATAACGTACAGTGTCCATCTGAAGAATTTGGTTGTCGCCGATATAAACAGGTGGGCATGTATTTCATCGAAGTGTAAATGTTATATGTTGTGATTTACCATGATTTAATCTAATTTTACAAAGTGAATACCGATTTTGTTAATTTAGTAAGTGATTTTGTAAATTTAGTGAGGCTAGTCTGGGGTCATGGTGTTTTGTTAAAATTGTTGTATCGTCAATGTAAGTAGCAGTCAATGTTTCAGAGGTGGTAGGCATGTCATGCGTATAGATAATGTAAAGTAAAGAAGCCAATATTGATCCTTGAGGTACCCCTGCTGACACTGGTCGAATTCAGGAAATTTCTAAACCCTGTCTGACAGAGAAAAATCTTTCGAAAAGGAAAGACTGGAGTTAGATAGTATGTATGAGGTAGTATAGTTTTGAGTTTAAAGTGAAGTCCCTGGTACCAGACTTTATCAAATGCCTCACATATGCCAAACATCCAAATATTAAATAAAACTAATGGTAATTATAAGGTAAGCATTAATTGAATTCATGTCTGTTTCGGTCTATCTAACACACTTCTTATCCAATCTAATATTTTTTATTGATTTAATTAAAAAATATTATAGAAAAAATAATTTATTGGTTTTATCAGGACTGGTGGTGACCGAAAATGGTCCAACCTTGCCTGTTAAATTAATCTCGAATTTATCTGCACCGTTTCGCATCAGGCCAGGGAGTAGAAATTTATTTTGAAAACTATTGGACCTGCCCACACTGGTTAGAATTAGTTTAGTTCAAAACAAGACAGCAGATCTCAAGCTTTTAACTATTGGATATTAAGCTTAAAATTAAAAGGCTAATAAATTTGAAAATTATTAGTTTGGTTTTAAAAAGCTAAATTTAATAATTTGCTTCCAATGATTCAGTTATTAATACATAGTAGACAGATAGCAACCGTTAAAACAAAATAGTTTTATATTTTTTAGGATACAAATGGAAGATCTACCCAGTTATATTGTTATTTTTACATTTCAAATTTAATCAATTCAGGTCTTACACCATCAATATCAAATATTCTAAAAAATTACGAGGACACGATAAAGTTAGTGTTACATTCCTGAAATCAAACAATTTGTTAAATAAATTTAAAAGCTTTAGAGATTTAGGTAAGAAATGAACGAAAGTAACCTACAGGAGTTAATGATCTTGAAGTTTTACGCCTCAAACAAAAACCAACAATATCTACCCAATAAACGGTTCTCCTGTTCAGGCATCATCCGGACATACAATGAAAAATAGCTATAAATAAGTATAAATAACATATCTTAACAAATCCTACTGATATATCTGTCTTGATGACGCCTCAAAGGGCAATACGTTACTCTTTTATCTTATCGATTTTATTAACAGTTTATTAAATAATTAGCGGATTGCCAATTAATTAGCACAACTCTGTTCAAAATAGCAATAAGTATTAGATGTTTTAAAGCAACTAATTAAACCCTTTTTGTTAAATATAATACTTGTAGCGCCCAGACATGGATTTCTAAAGTCTCTGAAACTCCTTAAACCCGTACGGTTCTTGAATTCTTTGAATAGGCACTCTGGAAAAGCAATTTTCTAAAGATGACCGCCCTAAATACCGTTGGAAATCATTGCGATTTTCATTAGCAGAGGGGAAAGCTACTCGTCAAAAGGAGCCGCAACAGAACAAGGACTGCTTTTAACGTCGCTTCATTTGGGCTGTAAATTAAAAGTTTCTTGTTGCATAATATCAGCGCTAATTATTCCTCCAAGTTTTCAGATTAATCTTTAATTAGGAAACAAGGCCGCCAGAGGGCAGTCATAAATCTTTGCTAATTCTGAGCTCTCATCTCCTCAGGACCCGGGGCCTTATAAACAGCAGCCCATCCACCCAACAACAACTTTACAGATCTTCTCTACTTCTGCCAACCCCTTCGATATTATTCTAATTGCCGAAACTTAATTAGAATGATAAATCTCTTGAGCCATTGATAAACGGCTACACAAAGGATAAAATTTTAAATGTATTAAGGATCCGGAGAGGATTGGATTTAGAATCGAGATTATTTTTAATAAAACTCTCTTCCCGCTCTTTCTTCCCCTCTACTCTCACTCCCTCACTCTATCTCTCTCTCTCTCTCTCTATATATATATAGATAGATAGATAGATAGAAAAATAATTTTATTCCGGGACACAGTTCCTTGAGAATAACAAAATAGAACAAAATTAAAAGATCACATCTGGCCAAAATAAAATCAATCGAAAAAAAGAAATAATGTAAAAAAAATATAAGGTAAACATTCTATATACAAAAAACGAAACTATATACAAAACAATTAATATTATGACAAGGCACTTAAAGCTATTTGCACTGATAGACTCGTATACACTTTTGAGAAAATAATAAAGAATTAAAATTAAAAATGTATCAATGAATCAATCAATGAATTTGTATGTATCAAATTCTCTATTAAAATCAGCTCGTATGGTTAGCAACTATCTGACTGTTCTTGGGATAGGAACTGGAATAGGAGGGTTTTGGATTTGGATATGGATGGGGAATGACGAATTTTGATAGGGAGGGAATTCCAGAAATTGACAGAGCGAACAATAAAGGAATTTTGGAATGAGGCAGATCTGTGAGAAGGCATGTAAAGGTTAGAAGGTCGAGATCTTGTGGACAGGGAATGGGCTGAGGATTTGAACTGGAGAAGGTTGTAGGCGTAAGAAGGACGATGGCTATTGATGATTTGGTAGAGGAACGTACCTAAATCTCTCTCTCTCTCTCTCTCTATATATATATATAGAACATATTACATATATATATATATATATATATATATATATATATATGTATATATATATATACATACATACATACATATAATAAGAACATCATAAGGTTTTTAACATCTAATTATATCTAAAAAAAATATTTCATATAAAATGCAAAGATATACAAATTTATATATCATATAAAAAAATACAATATTTTATTTTTAATGCTAATAAAAAAAAACCTAACCTATTTTTTTTTATCAATTAATTGATATTTTTAGGGATCAATCACTAATTTAAAGCAAAAAGATAAATAAATTTATACATAGCAATATACTTGTTTATTTTAGATTTAATCTTTCAATTTTAAATAGATGCTTTATAATCATAATCTAATAACTTTAATTGAATTTACAAAATTAAATTATGCTTAAATTACCGACGCAAGTGTTAGCAGCTGGAATCTGTTCTAATATACATTTTAAGATTCTAGTCTTAATAAACAAATAGACGTTGGACGTACGGTCGGCTGCGATAAACATGCCTGGACAACATATTTTTTTAAATTTATTTGAGTACTTTTTCAAAATAATATTGTTGAAATAAGTAAAATTGATTTATTTTTTCACGTGGTGTATCGATTGGAATAGCTGTGTATGATTACTGTTACACATTATTCCATAATCGAATTTGAAAGGCTCGTACAACGTTTAAATCAATATTTTGCCGATTCAATTAGTTAAATACCTAATGCTACTAATCTAATAATCATTAACGAAAAGATTTTTTTCGTACCTTCACATTTTTCCAATACCTTCAAAAAATTGTTTGTTTTTTTCGCCTTTCAATTACTGTCTTAATGAATTAGTATTCTTTCATAGATCAGGGATATCTGTGTCTTATTGCAAAATTATTAAAATGGAGGAATATTTTCCAAAGAGACAAGCTAATCAATGTAAATTGTTACTTTAAATTTTGTGTGTTGAATAGACTATCTAGATAATATGTAAATGATATATAGGAATAAATATGTTTCACTGATGTCGAGAGGGCGAGATACCTATCCAATGTGAGAGTTTTTACTTGGGTACACTATTTGCAAATATTTTGAAAAAAACCATAATCTTATTTCAAATAGGAGCAAATATCAACAACACATGTTTGGATTTTTGGTTGAATAGAACAACTGGACCGAGCTAACAGGCGCTTGACCCAAACCCTTGTAGAGGCCGAGCAGCAATTATAGCCACAAAAAAGTTTACACTTTTTCCTTGTCAGGCACAATTTAAAAATAACCAGAAGAAAATAACAAAGATGCAAATTATTATAAATAGTAAACGTGGATAGTTTTGGATTGTTCCTTAAATAATATTAATTTTTCGACAAAAAAATTAAAAAACAATAAAATAACCATATAAAAGAAAATCATTTTTGTAAGTGTATTTATCAAATTCGCAGACAACTTTAAAAAAATATTCTTTTTGTATAAAAAAAATTGTATATAAAAAAAGTTGTAAAATATATTTTTCTGTAAGCTAAAATTTCTGATGAATTTCGGAAATAAAAATTTTCTATTGCTAATTGCTGACAACAATATTCTAAAACCTACTAGACTCTAAATATATCATATGGATTACAAATATATAATATTTCTGATTTTTTAAGAATGTTACTCAAGAATTATTGTTATTGTTATTTGTAAAAATTGTATTCTAAAATAATAATCAAGATCTGATTTTTATCATTTATGATTAAAAAAAAAATCATAAATCATAAAATGTCTGATGAATTTTGGAAATAAAGATAAAAAAAAAACTCAAAAATAAAAAAAACCTCAAAGATAAAAAAAAACTCAATAAAGTTAGAATCGGCAATAATCTGTCCGAAAAATTTGAGGTTCGTTCGGGTTTAAAACAGGGGGATTCCCTTTCGCCTGTCCTGTTCAATTTGGCATTAGAACATGCCATTAAGGAGGTAATGCGTACCTAGAAAGGGTTGGATCTGGGTGGGACAACATCCGTGCTGGGCTATGGCTACGACGTTGAAACTATAAAACTAAATACGACAACGTTAATGAAAGCCGGTAAAGAACTAGGACTCGAAATAAACATGGATAAAACAAAATATATGGCTAGCTGCAAAAATGGCGATACTCCTGGTGATATCGATATAGATGGTAATATGTTTGAACAGGTAGATAAATTTAGGTATCTAGGTTCTTCGATAACTAGAAAAAACGAAATTGAAGAAGAGATTAAGGTTAGACTGAAGGCGGAAAATACTTGTTATTTTTCTGTGACAAAACTACTTAGTTCGCGCCTCATGTCCCGGAACTTAACAATTAGAATCTATAAAACAATTATTCTGCCTACAGTTCTTTATGGATGCGAAACTTGGCCTCTTACATTAAGGGATGAGCAACGTCTTAAGGTTTTTGAAAATAAAGTATTGCGTATAATATTCGGACCGAAGAAGGATGAGTTAACCGGAGAGTTCAGACGGTTACACAATGCCGAATTGCGTAAACTGTATCCGGGTAATATAATTAAGGTAATTTCATCGCGGCGAATCAAATGGGCTCGTAAAGTTGTTGGGCTTAGTAACGAGAGAATTCCTAAAAGGTTAATATTTGCTGTGCCGAATGGTAAGCGTCCGAGGGGTAGACCGAAGCGAAGGTGGGAAGATTGCATTAAAACCGATCTGAAGGGATTAGGTTTGGACAGCGAACGGTGGAGGGAGGTGTGTAATAAGCGATTGGTGGTGTCGGCATCGAACCTTCGGGTTCGCTAAGCCTTTTATTATTTATATTATTTATTATTATTATTATTATTATAAAAAAAAGAAAGAGCTGATTAATGAAATGATTTTTAAAAATTTTGATTAGATTTGGTTTTTATTTTTATTTTTGTTATTAAATATTTCGAACTCTTGTTTTTATGTATATAATATGCATTTTTTTATTTTATTGAGAAATTTTTTTAGCTAAATAAAATTATAATAAAATGTCTGAAATATATAAACATATGGATGTAACGTGAACTTTACAAATATATACATATACATAGAAGTATTGCAATTAAATTATATCATTCTAACATTGGCAAATCAATTATGAACATCCAAATTTCGCCATTTTCTTCATTAAACAAAAATTAAATTAACACACATCTCCACTAATAAAAACATAGTTAATTTCAGGTAGATTAATTTAAAAGAAAAACTCCGAGTTAATTCGATTTTTTTTTTTTTTAAAGATATCTAGTGGAAGGATCGAATAAACACTATTTTACGAGGTAATAAAAAAGAAAAGATTTTTTAAAAATAAATCATCAACTATAATGGAGGAAAAATAATAATCAATAATTCATGAAATTAAATTATGAAATTACATTATATCAGTTCTATGTTTTTTTCAACTACCTTTAAATAGCATAGGTTCTCGATCCGACCAATCAGTGCACTCTGCATACAGCATGGGATTACGGAATTCCCTTTATTAAGATCATCTTCAGCCTACAGTGTTTCCCTTTTACAGGAAAGGGGATTACGTGGATGAAAAAAAGGGGGGAAAAAAGAGAAAAATGGCGGGGCAAGGTGAGAGCATACTTGAGCTCAATACGGCTTATACCGTTCCGCTCAATAAGATTTTACCATAACGCACTTTGCATGGAGCAGAGTCGGGAATATATATTGGCCTGCGCCAGGGCTGTCAGGGGACTGGCAGTTCTAATTTTGTGTGTCCCCTACTTGGACCCCTATATTATCCTTGTCCCTACTTCGACTTCCAGTCACATTTAACAGCTCTGTCCAACAAAATGCAGCTTTTATCTACATTAAACAACATTTTCTCATGTAAAATGTCAATGGAGCTATACTGGAAGAATATAGCTAACACTTAAGGCTGATTTTAGGTGAAACTTTAGGTTTCCTGGCTCTTTTCTATTCAGAATCCTTCAATTTAATTATAATCAACCAAATTTTCTCTCAAATGTTGCATATCGTACTCCGCAATAAAAAGAATTTATTTCTATCAGCAAAACTATAACCAACCTATCAACCAACAAATCACCAATTAAGGTACCATCAGGCAGAAAAAGGCAAAATCAAATTTATGCAGAGCACATCTCACAACAGACAGATTGTCTTGAGTTTCATCGTGCCTGACCGTGTGATAAATCTTCACATTATTCAGATGTTATGAGAACTACAGTTACATTATTCACAACTAAGAGGAATAAAAAGAAAATGTGAGTAATGTCCCCAAAGTCATAAATGCTTCTAAATAATTCTTGACTTTTTTTTTTTTTGTCCTTCTTTTCCTCGTCTTCTACGCTATACGTGGGTTTTCCTGGACAATGAGAGAGGGCCTAGTATTTAAAAGCCTTCCTGATATGCGGAACTCAAACTTCTGTTTATACCAGGCCCGCTCAGCTACCCCGCCCTCATACAACTCTTGGCTTGATATAAAATTCGGATGATATATCCATACTCAATACTTGGTATCGAAAAATAAATTTACTTCTAATAATATTTCCTCCAAAGCATAATATTAGTATTTCAGATTGCATTATATCCACCTTTTGTACACTCCTATTTTTAATATGTATTAGAGTTTTTATGATGGGGATGTTTTATCATATTCGTTAATTTTTATTCCATGTAACAAGTTCTAGAGTTATTTTATTCGCAAAAAATCCACTAAGAAATGAAAAAATCTGCATAATGTTCTCAAACTGGTACATAATTCTTTATAATTCCTAAACACTGTATCTGATACCAAATCCAGATAACTTTTTATAGATTTCGAAGAATAAATTTACTTCAAATTATTAAAACAATCGAATTTTAAAATGGATTATATCCATACAATGAATATTCGTATTTTCAATATATATTAAAGTATTTTTAAAAGCGTTCTGAGAAATTTTCTTAAATATGGAAATATGGGCTCTTATGTATTAGGATATATTTTTCTTTATATATTTCATTTACTTTTAAATATTTTTTTATAAAATATGAGTACGTTGTCAAAACAAAATAACCTATTTATTACAACTCAAACTCTTAAATCGAATATGAATAGCCTAATTATACTAATAATATTAGTAACATTACAGAATAGAGATCGAAAATTATTTAATCTCCATCAGGTTTATTCTGATCATACGCCTATTATATTACAATATGTGTATATACAGTTCACCCGGTTGGTTTATAGGGAAAATACATTAATATTTCATAAAATTCAAGTAATTTAATCGATTTTGCCTTCAGTGAAATCAGAATATAATACCAATCCTATAAATATTTTACATAAATAGAAGGATTGTATTATTTTGTTGATATTGCATTGATAATTATGTTGGAAACTAACAAATACGTACTTAAAAGATTAACCCTATCTAAAGGGTGCTTTGCGATTTGTTGCAAAACAGCAAGGATTAATAGGTTAATTGACCGAGGATATTGGAAGGCGTTTTCAATATAATTTCCATGTACTAACTAGGAAATAACCCCATTTATAATGCGAGGCAACATTGATTTGAAATATTTCGTCAAATTCAAACGTACTCATAAAACGAAGCTTTCAAGTTGGATTTTTGTTCTAATTTATTTGGATTTAAATGCTCCGACACGCTTTGAAATTTAATAAATGGACACAATTCAATTAAACAATGTGAATTCCTGGGTCCAAACCCGCCCCCACCGGAAAGCAAACATGCCGATGATTAGCACAATCTGCCCAATCCACCGATGTAACCGTCAGTACACAGTGACCTGTTTTTCTTACCCTGACAATGTTTGCGTATCAGGAATGAAAAGACCACCAGGGCCCGGAGTCTCATGAATATATGTATACTGCGGCATGAATATACATACAGATGTGTTGTCTTGAGGGTGGGGGCTCCAATTAGACATCAGAGGGCTGATTGGGATGACCACACGGACTCGCATCAACCCTCTGTGACAGAAATCTAGCTAGTTACGGGCTACCTTCTTCAAAGGGAGAGGACAATGCAATTAGTAATAATTCATAATAATTGTAGAGCTCAAAATGGAATCATAATAGATGAAACCACATCAAAAGGACTATAATGCTGGTTAGTTGTGGGTTTAGCAAAATCAATCTCGAATCAACCCTTAGAGAATACTACGATAATAATTATTGAGGGTTGTTTCGATTATAACAATACTCAATGATATAAAGTTCAATTACAGAATAAAGTAAAATTGGAATTCGTTATTCTTTTATTTTAGTTTAATACTTTTTTGTTACCAAATCCTTATTAATTGTATAATATAAATATGTAAATTATTTTTATAGGACTATTTATATTATGTCTATTGCTGTCAAAGTAGCCATTTCTGGATTGTAAGACCATTGCAACCATTCTAAATGAATCGGTGGCTGTAGAATTTATGTAAAACACTTTTTTTTAAACTAAATTAATTTTATTCATTTATTGAACTGTATAACAATCTGTCACAATAAAGTTTATTTTACGTTTTTAAATTTCTATTATTTTAAGTTTCGATCGCGAAATGCACATAAAAGAGCTCTATATTTTATTTTATTATTCTCTGTTTGATATATGTATTCGTGTACGTTTTGTTTTATCTTTAGCGTCTGTATTTTTATTTTTAATTACTTATTATTTTGTAAACATTTAATTTATGATAACACTCACATGTTTTATTTATTCTGTATTAACATTTTTTTCTAAAGAAACATTAGTATCAGTATAACAAAATTGTTTTCATTTCATTTCATTTTTATTATTATTTAGTTGTTACTTTGGTTCAATTATATTTTATTTATTCCTATTTTCTGTCTATATGACGTGAATGTATTCTTTCTCATTCTTATTAGTGAAAAAAATCGTCATCTTTATTCGATTGTATGTTAGTATGTAAAGAAGAATTTTGCTGTTCTAAAGGAATACTTTTATAATACGGAGTACACCATCATCAAAGTATTATTTACTTAATACTTTTTTGTAACATCTAGCAAATGTGTACACAGCAATATAATCACATGAAAAACTTTAAGAAACTAGCCACTAGTAGTACGATAATAGTATATTTACATAAGATCTTCTATTCTTGGGGGGTTATCAAGGATTGAGTAAGAAACAAGGTTTAAAACGAAAGGGTTTGGACTTAGTAAAACCAAAACCATCAACAGTCTATATGTTGCAATACCGAGACCAACACTGGTAAAAAAAAAATCTTTTTGTGAATAAAAATTAAGGCAAAATAGCTACTAATACTTTGACAATTTTAATTACTATATATAAATAATTGTTTGATAATCTATATACTTTTGCATTTAACTGTTAAAATTTTTTATTCGGATTTAGTTAGGTTTCCCCTGTCTAAAAAATCACAGTAATATCTCTAAAATAATAGGCCAGTAGGTAACTGCAAGACTTGGTGTTGCGAGACTCTTGCGCAAGACCAAGACCTAGACCAAGACTGAGTTTGCAAGAATCGTCCCGGTCTCGCATTTAAGCAACACTAAAAGATAGATTCCTGGATTGGGCTAAATCGGAATAATATCGTATTTTAAGGTCTTTATGGATGATTTTGTTTGTAACAAAGTAAGGAGCATTGAGGATTTTACGCATTATTTTGGATTAAAATTATTGTATAAAAGAGGAATTCGATGATTAAATGGAGCATTTCCTTAATTCAAAATCTAATTTTAATCGATTGATTGGTCTGATTGCGAAAGCTGTGTTTTTAATGGCGGTTTCGGTGGATAACATTCCATGCAAAGATAAATTCCAGTCCTCTGATAAAATGCACCACAGAAACTTATCTTCTGATAGACAAGCCAAATCGTATTCATCTTCACCCATTTTTTTTTACCTTCGTTAATTATTGATATGGATTTAATTATATAGTTCGAGACAGAAAGTTTAAAAATGTAATTAAAAAAAAAACTTCGTTTTGAAATACGCTAATGGTTCAATTGAAACTCATTGCTCAAAAGTTACGTAAATTAAAATATGAAAAAACTTTCATAGAATCAATACATGCAAATTAGAAAATTATAAACAAATTTAAAATTTACCATTAGCTTCTATCTTTGAAAGCAATACAAAAGCCCATGATTATATATTGAATGGGCGAATGAATATTATGATTACTGTGCGCGTGGATGTTATTCAACACCTCTCCTGAAATGGAGTGGTGAAGCAGAGGCAGTGACAACTTCTAATGACCCCATACATCTTAATGTAATGTAATTAAACACACGTGCCATTCAAATAGTCGAGCTTAATCAACTCACATTGAATAATTATTAAAATATCCAGATTTCTTCGATATACCAAGCTTTCAATACATAAAAGAAAACAGGAGGGAATAAAATCCTTAAATAGTTTATTATAAATTTTATTTGTAAAAATAACTAATAAAGAAACATTTATTTAGCACTAGCTTTACTCGGCCACGCGCTGCTGTGGCTTAGACTGAAAAAATGGAAAAGAAAGAAAATAGAAAGCATATATGAGTGGATTAATACCAAAGGACATCTGTAATTTAAAAGTTGGGAAACGAATTTTTCTGTAAAATCGCTTCAATTTAAATTAATCCTAATGTTTTTTTTTCATGATTCAAATTGAACGTTTGTAATCATTTAAGCAAATACGCCTTTATTCTTAATCATCAGAGACAGTCTGAGTTGAACTTATAAAACTAAAATTGACTTTATCTTTATCTAAAAATGACAGAGATCCGTCCTTTGATATCAAGCTACTCATATATTTTCATATTTAATTTTATATATTTTTTTAATATTTAATGTATTTTTTAATGTTTAACTATGTGTTGATCATTTTATGGCATATAAAAATGTAAATGTTTGGTTGTTTAAACTCTTAAATCTCAGAAAGTTCTTCACCCATTACCTTGAAATTTTGGCTTAACATTGAATTTAAATACGTGCGTGGTTTAATGTATCTACTATCATAAAATATAAGGTGAAACTATACATATTATTTATTTAACACGCACCATCAGTTGGATGATAAAGCAACACATGCGGTTCAAAATATTTTACGATACTGTTTCAATGTTAAAGATTTTCAAATATCAATCGTGGCAATGCATTGAAATGGCGCTATACCATTTATCATAGCGTTCATCTCGTGTGCATTAGATCTGCCTTCAACCTTCCTCAAAAGATTTCGCATACTCCTTCTAAGATAGTTGATTGCTTCTTATTAATAACAACTTGATTAAATATAGAGCTGTAAAAATTGTAGTGGAAAAATAAACCATACTCACGGAAGAAAACCTACGGTAAACGGCACAACCTTATTACAACATAATGTTAGAGAAATGAATTTATAAAAAATAAAATAAACTGAAATCAATAAAAACTGATTTCTATAAGAAACATAAACGGTGATAAGTATTACTCAAGAGTTTATCTTTTTAAATAATAGCAAATACAATATTTGAAATGTATCATACTACTTCCAGAATACATTGGGAGTAAAATAAAAAATGAATATAAGAGCATACAATAGTATTGACCTACATAAGGAGAATCATATCAATTCTTCAAATGATAATTTCAATTACTGTAGTAATTATAACATTTTCGGTAAATAAATAAGAAAAAAAAAGCAGAAAATGGCGTTTTCTGAAGCGAAAGCAGTAAATGTTTAAAACTCAATAACCCTGCAACGAATCAACCGTTTCAATGGGATTTTTTTTTTATTTTGTCAGCAAATCAGGAATCTTTCAAATAAATATGGGTATTATCAATAATAAATTGTGTACTTTTAGTTATCGGCAAATAGAATATTGAATTGATCGTAACATATTTCAGCTTGTTTTCGGGAAAGTATGTTATACACATAAATTAAAAGGGTTTGAAGGGGAATACTTTAGCCAAGTTTCATTAAAATCGTTAAAGCCGTTTTGGCGCTACAGTTTATAGCGACACATTTTTTTGCGGCTTTGAACACAAAAACATTTACATTTTTATTTTTTTTACATATATAAAATTATCGTAAGACAGAAGGGCTATGCCAGAAACCTTCTCAGGAGTGTACGGAACAACTTACCAAAGTTTCATGGCGATCAGATGGAATGGTTTAGTAATACATAAAGGACAAACAGACAGACAGACATTCATTTTTATATATATAGATTAATTATTTCATAAAAATCATCACAGAGAACAACCAAAAATCTTTATTTTTATTTTGGCTATGTGATTTGTCTGATGTTAGGGGAGCGCCTAACAAAATCTCGCACCGGGGGCTATGCTTGCAAGTGAGTGTACGAGTATTCATTCATTATAGAAAAGTCTTAGCGTATCAAGAAGGCATTCCTATTGGCCTTGCTTTTGATAACTATCTGGCTTTTCGGCCTTCTCTTATCATACAAACATGGCCAAATCATCAACCAACAAACGGTGGACTTTGATGACAGACCTCACTTCCAGTGTGGCAATTTGGCTGTATGTTTCATAAGGATCATCCAATGTTCCGAGTGATTAAGAAGAACTTGCAGGAATACAGGCTTAAATAATCCTTGTTTCATTAATTGCTGCTCGTTTGCCGATTAGTATAAAAGATATTAGAGAACCTACTTATGATAATAGAACGTAGTTAATCAAAATTGTCCACTTCAACATGTCCTAAATTTGTTTAGTAAAATGATCAATTTCATGGAGCATACAATCAAAGAAACTCAATTAAAATAAAAACAAACTGCAATTCGATCCCTAATATTATAAAGAGAGTGAGCATAAACTTCAAAAATCAGAAGCGCTTTATATTTTGATAAAAAAAAAATATTAACTTGGTTTCGGGTATAATGACCATTATAGATAACAAATTTTAGCAACAACAAAAAAGTATCACACCACAGGTTTTCACCATAGAGGAAGAATTTTTTATATTTATTTTCAAATTCACAATACATGATTTCACACATGATTGGGGATTTCTCATCCTCTTAAATAGACAAATTTATATGCATATATGTTTTTTTTTTCTGTTGGCATAACAGACCATGTAGATCTTTTTCCAACAACAAGCCCGATCCATCTCTGCCTGTCTTAGGATATTTCTATCAATCTATCTGCACGCAGCTCTATTGCATCTTTGTTGATTCTATCTATTCATCTGCTTTTTGGCCTTCCTTGTGGTCTTTTGCCTTCTATTGAGGCATTCATCGTTACGTAGAGGCTTCCAGATGGATTGCTACGAGCCCATATTGCTACAAGCTACATGCCCAGCCCATCTTAACCTCCGTTGCTCCACATCATGGGATATTGATTGACCAGTTTCTGAAAGCAGTTCTATTATGATCTCTTTTCTCCATGGGTCAGTGCTCAGATCCCAGATCGCTTCGAGTATCGTGCGCAGGATTTTCTCTCAAATCTTTCAAATACATACATACATATATATATATATATATATATATATATATATATATATATATATATATATATATATATATATATATATATATATATATGTATTTGAACTTATTGCATATATATATATATATATATGCAATAAAAAATATTTTAAATTCAGACAGTAAGAAAAAAAATCAATTCATATCATAGACTGAGATGATGGAGTTTGGTAGAAAAAGGTTTTATAGATTCCAGGAGAAACCCACCTTAAACGAGTGTCTTCAATGCCATGAATTAATAATTGACTTACGTGATTTGCAATGGTGAAAAAGTTACAATCAGCCTTACCTAAAAATAAAAAAAATAAATAAGGGTTAGCTCATGTGGCCATTCAATACATTATTATGATTATGATTGATAAATTGTCTTTTGTAATATAGATATATTAATTTTCTATATTACAATTCTGTAATTTTCGGTGCCATATTTCTTATTATTATTTAAATAAATATGTAACCAATGTTCATTAAAAATTATCGTAATTCAACTTTCTTTATTATTCTCAATATTTTCGAGTAAAAATAAATGTGTGTCGATATATTTAGCATGTTATCATATAATGATGTATGTAGTGAAATTAAAATATTATATGTATATAATGATGTACATATATTTTAGTTTTGCATTGAAAATGGCTCTAAAATGCTATAATACCATCGTGAATAATAAAAGTTGGGTAAATTTAAGATATTAATATAAATGCATAATGTAGCGAAGAAATATTTAGAGAGAAGTAAGTTGGTAGAAGGATGGTTGCTAGTCCCAGATATAGTTCAAGATAAGCTGTCAGATGCCTTCGCGTGTTAGACTGAGCTTCTTCAGTTTGTGGTACATTAATACCGACATTGGAGTGGTGTTCCATCTTAGCTCTATCTCAATATGTAAATGAAAACGATAATGATAGAATAAACATTTATAGATGATGAAGTAGAATGCAGAAAATATAAATAAGGGCAGATATTGGGGGAGGGGGAGGAAGAAAATATGAAATATAAATATAAGTTTGGGATCTTGTTTAGATTAGGCCCGCCAGTTATTTTATCTAGTAACAGTTACTTATTGATGAATTAAAAAATATGGGTTAAAGAAACATATGATTTATTTAATAGGAACTTTTTATACATAACTAAAAACATTAACATTATTTCAATGGGTACCTCAGGTACCTCTGGAGGCCAAAATTCTACAATGTCCTTAAGAAATTCCTGAGGTACAATTCCTCTTTCATTAAAGAAAATCCTGGCTCGTTCCTCTTCTTTGCATAAATAGTAAACTTCAAAAATATTCATCGTGTTATCACTTTATAACCGCAATTACACTAACTATATTAAATTAAATAACGTTTAAACATGTGATTTTATTTCTATATCAACGATATCAAGTTTCATAACAACTGTTACTAAATGTCATTAAAAAATCACTGGCGGGCCTAATCTGAACAAGACCCTAAGTATGACATTTTTTTTCTCTTTATATTCTATTCTTGATTTTATGCTCCTTATTTGTTATTCAGTTCTTGCCATACAATTTCTTAATTTAGTTACGGAAAATACATTTGTACAATGCAATACCATAACTACAAATTCAAACTGTACATCTCATACATATGTAGTGCTATTTGCATGGATTATTTACTTTGTAAATAAACTCAGCTGGAATAGCTTTGACATTTTGACAGTTTGACATTTATTACAGAATGATTATTTATAGAAACGAAATCTTTACAAAAAAAAAGAAAGACTTGAAAAATATGATCCCTATTTTCTTTTAACAATTTTTATATTTTAAAAAATAAACTATTAATGAAACTAAATAGTGGAATTAATCAAATATGAACTGTACGATCGTAGTTATTTGACTGGCACTACATGAGAAACTATTTTTTTGTTCTTTTTTTTTCTTTTAATCTAATTCAGAACATAAGGAGTACGGAACACAAAACACCATTGACAGAAATAAATAAATAAAATTAATTTAAAATAATAATTGATTAATAAACATTATTTCTTATGGATTGATTTAACTTCTTTTATGTCAATGTTCTGGTATATTTTCTAGTCAACAGAATATATATTTTTCGAATTATTTTACGTGGTTACATACAATAATTTATAATATTTACTCGATCCCAAATGAATATCCACTTTTTAAGTTGTAATTTCACATCATATATAACAACTAAAATATTATACCTATGCAGTTTTATAGTAGCTAATGAACATTTTTAAAGATATTTTTTATTACTAAAAAAAATTATTCGATAACAACTCTATGCCGATCAAGTATTGTCTTACTTAAGAATAAAAAAAAACCTAGCAAAAGTAGATAACAAGCAATTTATCAACAAACGAACAAAAAGAAAAAACAAACTTTTAATAAGGAATTTGTTTTTTATAAATTATCTTTAAATTTCAACACTGTCATCAATTCCTATGCCGATGACACGTGTATCCTATCTGTTAACAACGATCCATCAATTGCATCCCAGATTCTTTAATCACATATTATAGGTCTTGAAGAATGGTGTCAAAAGTGGAGGAGTAAAATAAATTCCAATAAATCCCATCAAATTACCTTTACCCTTCGTCGTAAACCTATGATTTTCTGTCCTACCGCATCCTTTAACAATACCCCACTTATCACTGTTGAACGAATTCGTCATCTAGGATTTCGTCACCTGGACAAACGACTCACTTGGAATCCTAATACCAGACTGAAACGACTAGAAACTGCTCGACGTTTCCGTCTACTACAGCACTTACTAGAAAAACGCTCTAAACTTCCAATTATTTACAAAAGATTCATATATATTACTATAATAAGACCTATCTGGACTTACGATATCGAGCTTTGCGGCTAAACTAAACAATCAAATTCCGCTCGTATCCAATCCTAACAATCCAAAATCCTTCTTAAAATCCTCAATGTACCATACTTTTTCACAAATGAAATCATCCATAACGACCTTAATGTACCATATGTTTCGGATTTAGCTCATTCCAGATACATGTATTTCCATAATAAACTTCTGAACCATCCGAACTCTTTTGTTTCTAACCTTGCTTCCTCTTCTATTTCTGATAACCCTCCGAGGCGTCTGAAAAGCAGATGGCCTCAGAACCTTCTAATATAGAACTATAATTGGAGTGCTACCAATGGGTAGTTTCTCTTAATGTTGTAGATGTCAAGTAATACGGTTGTAAATTACCAAAAAATAAATTAAAAAAAAATGATTTTTTTTTTTAAATTAACTAAAAATTATAAAAACTCAAATATCTCTCTCGCGAATGAAGCATAAGAGTTAAAAACTCTATTTAAGTTAAATGGGGGGGAGGAGGGACGGAGGGAAGGGATAAGATAAGATTCTGGATGAGTGATCTGTTAGCCAGCTGGTGTTACAGCGATAAACCGCTCAGATAATCCTTCAACGAAACCATATTTATGGTACGACCGTGTTTTAGCATGATAAGGCTTAAGGGAGAATTGCTAACAGTCTGATATCGGCTGCACGAAATACTGCTACGGGCTCTTGTTCATCTCGTATTGTAACCTTTCTACTTCTGCTAAGTCGGTAGCAATTACTTTTTTTTTTAATCTAATTTATTTAATAATAATCTTTTTATATTATTATTTTGCAAATAAACGATAAAAATAAAATATTTGTATTTAATAAATAAATAAATATAATTCAATTTTAGCTTCACTTAAATTGATCAGCAGGGGAGCAAGAAAATTAAATGTGCAGAAAGCACATGGTCACGTAAAAATTAATAATCGTACAAAAACTATATGTAACTAATAAAATTTTAATATTGGCAAACAAACAAACAAAAACTGAAAATTATTACACAATGGTTTATATTATTTGCAAATAGTTATTTATAATTTTTATTTTAATTAGCACTTAGATGAAAATAGATAAAAGATGTTAGCTAATACTAACGTAAAACCCTACATCATGACCTTTACATCCCTTATATCCTTGACGTTATTCCATCCCGATTCTCAAATTTTCACATGAACCTAATCCACCATCCTAACCCTTTAGCCCAATCCTTATCTAGCTCCAGTCATCCCTACAACCCTCCTCGAAGGTTGAAACGGCAGTGGCCTCGAGATCTCTTGTAAAGACGTCACTGGAGTTCTGGCAATGGCCAGCTTCTCCACTTAAGTCATGAGTGTTTGTGGTTTTAGTGCCCTCTCTCAGTCTCCACCGGACTGGTAATGCCGGCGACGCGGTTGAGAGAGAAGCGCTGGGATCTCTTAGAGTCTCGCTTTGTCCTTCACAGGTGGGAGAAAGGGCTGGACTCGGAGATCTCTTACCTAATTGTAAATATTGTATTTAAGTATGAATGTTTTTCTATTTATTTCTATTACTTATAATTTATTTAATTTCTTTACGAATTTCTGTATTTCATTTAATTTTAACTCTTAGTTACATTTCCTAGTTTATTATAGTTTTTGCCTTTGTTATATAGATTTTTATATTTTTTTATTTATTTAGTTATTTATTATTATTATTATTATTATTTTATGTATTGTATATATGGTATGAATATGTATATATGGTATATATGGTATGGTTATTTGATACTTATAATTTATCTAATTTCTTTACGAATTTCTGTATTTCATTTAATTTTAACTCTTAGTTACATTTCCTAGTTTATTATAGTTTTTGCCTTTGTTATATAGATTTTTATATTTTTTTATTTATTTATTATTATTATTATTATTTTATGTATTGTATATATGGTATGAATGTGCCTGTCTCAGCCTTAATACTCAGTGCCCTTAAGTGTGGCAAAATGTATAATTACTCAATAAAAAAAAAAAAAAAAAAAAAAAAAAAAAAAAAAAAAAAAAAAAAAAAAAAAAAAAAAATACTAGCGCGCATAAGATTTTTTTTTTTACTTATTTATTAAGAGGTAAAGACAACAATCTCGATTGATGCAGTTGAGGACCAAACCAAAGTAGATCGGCTTTGTAAAAGAACGTATGGTAAATCTCTACTAAATAAAATTTTTGTACGAGATCGTCCAGTTTCAATAATTATTTTTTTCGATTTTAGGTAATTTTGTAAACCAACATACAAGCACATAAATTGTAGATTACCAAAAACTATACTTTTTGACTTATTCGGAAATCATCGACTGTTTTTTGGGCCGCCATTTTGAAAAGAAAAGGCGAATGGTAATGTCAAGGTAGAAGGATCATCCTAGAGTGACCTCGGACCCCAAATCTCAAAAAAAATCGGCCCCGTGGTTTTGGATAAAAGCCGCTGACAGCGTACGACGGCTGACAATTTTTTTTTATTGAATTTTCATGTTCTTCGTATGGTAAAACGAAAAACCTAAAATTTTGAGAGAGGTGATTTAAAATTTTGTATTTTTGGCCAATTGTATTCATTATTGTTTAACAAAAAACAAAAATTCGAAAAAAAAAAAACGACTATATTCGGAGACGATAACAACACAAAAACATGAGGCTCTCAAACATTATTGGCCAATATAAATATCATCAAAATAGCTGAATATGTGGTGAACTAACCTTCTGATCAAATTTAACTCATCATCACAATTCTTAAGCAAAAATCTTATTCAATAAAACTAATGAAATCTTCCCGCGTTTATACTTCATGTTGTGATTAGGAAACAATCAATGATTGTTTGGACAGGTAACTGTTGTCCCTAATCACATTTGAAACGTAATTTGTGAAGTAACCAACTTCTCTTTCGGTCGATGTCTCATCAACTCAGTTTTACTAAACATGTTTGAAATTAAGTGTTTTTAATTCCAAACTGCCGACAGTAGGGAATATTTATGTTCGTGCATGAGGTCGAAAAAAAAAATCCAGTTAAAACGAAATTCTGTTACCTTGTTTGACGGGCATTTTAGCTTTCACTTACTATAATTAAACCAATTTTCATGAATTTTTTATAGATTGAGGAGTTTGGTGTATAGATGGTCTCATAAATATTTTATCAAACTGCACCCACTACTTTTGCATAGTCTCACGTAAATATAATTTAATAGACACTAATATATTTCAAAAACGGCTGGCATGGTTCGACTAAAAGGCAGATAAAATTTGGGAATTAGTTATGCTTAAAAAATTATGCAACGTACATTTCATCGAATTCCGTCCACTTCAGTTATCTGCCTGAATTTGGAAGGAAATTAGGAATTGGTGAAAAATTGAAAGAGTTCAAAAATTCTATTTGGTTTTACCATATGATATTATTATGATCGTTGAGATTCATATAGCGACGTAGGTTTCTAAATATTCAATATTTTGGAATTTAGTTCCTATATTCAGAACTTTTTTCAGAATATCTAAAATACGTAGAATACCAAAAAAGGTTAATTTTTTAAAAAATATATTCTTTCAAAATTCTTGACTAACTGTCGAGACCTAATGCCACTATAATGTTGGTATTAGGGGAATATTAAATCTTTCTGCAGTCCAAGATCCCCCAAAAAAATACAGGCTTTGAAACAAACATTCTGAAATCGGAAGCCCCGGGTAACAATAACATCAAGGCATATTCGGGACGAGGTGAAAGTTATTTGATTCGATTTATTTTATTTTTCCAAAATAATGAAAAGCATTGAATTTTCCTTTAAAACTAATTATTCATTTTAACCAGTCTACTTAAATATTTGGAATCCCATGCAATTCCTACGGAAATTCTTGACTAACTTCGAATAAATTATCATTCATTAGTAATAGAAACATTTTTAAATTAACACCTTATGAGAAATCGATCATTGCAGTTGCATCAATGAAATGGAATAATTACCTAAATGCCTACGACAATGGATTTTAACTATTACGTGATATTCAATAGTTAGATGATCGTGTTATCAAAGTTCCTCCCATTGAATGATAGGGTACGGATTTTAGGGCGATAAATTGCGAGATTATTACGCCTGTTCAATATTATAATATACAATCTCTCTCTCTCTCTCTCTCTCTCTCTCTCTCTCTCTCTCTATATATATATATATATATATATATATATATATATATATATATATATGTATGTATGTATATTTATTTAAATATTTGTTAAAAAATTTGTTTTTTTAAATATATATATATATATATATATATATATATATATATATATATATATATATATATATACAAATGTATATTGTATATAGGTCTTAATGATTTGTTAGCTGGAAGTTTAAAGCTGTAGCTCCATTAAAAATGCACTTGTATATTATAAATCCCATTATATATTATAATATATACAATTCCAAATATATTTTCCTGATTCAATGATTATAGTTATCCTCCTACTTCTGGATCTTTCTGAATATAGTAAGTAACAAAGTATAAAATTGAATAAAAACTTCATCATAAATATTTCTTTAAAACTGAATAAAGGCAAAGAATAATAAACACTTGCAATGCCTAACGTGCAAAAATATTTTTGCATTCATTGTCTTTTCTAAATGGAATCAATCATGTATGAAAGATCATGGATATTCTTTCATAGAGCATGAATCAGCTGTTACTTATCTCAATAAAAAAAATTCAATAATGATTAGATGATGTTTAGGCACTTGTTAATCATTAAAAAAAAGGGGGAGGGGGGATTTTCAGGTTCTTTGACAGTATGTAAATGTATAAAAGAAAAAGTAAATAAACCGTATCCCACGGATACATACGGATTTAGATAAGATTCATTCGACCGACAAAAAATAAATAAAGCGGTGACAAATTTTAATTTAAAAAAAAACGTCATATTCCGAGAGATATACGGAATTCAAAAACAAACAATTCTTTCAACGGGATCCCTAAACAAGCAAGCCCGCTTGTTTTCAAACCCCACTCTAACCTTTTTCCTTTCAGATTTTTGTAACATCAGCTATATCCAATAACAAACAAAATGGTTTTTAAATGCTTTTTCATGTCGGGTCCCAGCCGGGATGAAATCGTAGCGGAGTGGTGGCGGCATCTCGTTAATGGAGCCTCCGTTGATTGGGGACAGTGGCCGCAGTTTGATTATTTCAGGGATTCGTCATTGATATCCCGTAGGGAAATTTAAGTAAGAAAACCAAGAAAAATTCACATTTAATTTTCTGAATAGCCAAACTAACACAAGAATTACAATAGTCTGTAAAATCGAACTTCTAATATTCTAATGACTATATCATTAAAATAAATAAAAATTTATGACAGAAGAAAAACGCCCTGATTCAGTAGTCTCACAAAAAGGGGATCCATTGGAGGAATTACTATTTGCTATAATCGTCTTGTGTGCACTTTTTTTTTACACATTTTTTTTTTTACATCTACTAATTTAGAATATAAAACCTAATTTACAATTCATGAATAAATTCCGCTATACTATACTCTACCTCGGACTAATATTTGACATAAGGATGACCTGGAGTCCACACGTCAAAATGAAAAGAAAGACATTGAACAAGCGACTGAAAATACGATACCCACTGTTTTCTAAATCTATTTTTTATTAATACATAACATAAAATTTGACATACAAAAATTAAATTTGCGATCTGCAAATTTCTTTGCAATTAGCAAATTTTTTGGCAGCTTCACAGCGTTCCATTACAATCCAGGAAATAGTTCAGTTCAGCAGGTCTCTTGGCCACCGCCTACGTAATCGTCGAGGTGGGGTACGGATTTCTAGTACTTTTAAGGTTTTCTGTCAGAGGATTTGTGTTGTAAGTTAGTCTTTGGTGAAAGTTGTTGTAGTTTATTTTTGCAGTTTCTGAAATTGTTGAGATGTTTAAGTCCGTATGTAATCTATCGTTTGTGACATAAAATGGTGCGTCAACTATTCTTCGTAAAATTTCGTAAATCAAAATTGAAAATTAGACAAAAACTAAATACATACACATACCTGCTCAAACCCATTTAGACATACGCCTCACAGATTTACCGTTCAGCAAAAAAGACTCACTTACAAAAACTACAATCCTTTCAATCTAAAATTTTAAGACTAATAACTGCAGCTCCCTGGTATGTCAACAAGACTTTACATACCGACCTAAGACAACCAACCATTGACCAGCACATACATACTCTGTACTCCCGATTTCATCTTAAACTACACGGACACCACAATGAAGTTATCAACAACATGGCTACGGCTGAAATGCTTTGTCAGGAGGCGACTGAAAAGGAGCTGGATGAGAGATCTTCTTTCCTGATTATAGGATGTAAGCAGACCAGGGAAGAGGTGCTGCTGGCCTCCATTCTTCGTCATGCCTATCATGCCATTTTCAACTTAACAACAAATCTGCTAATTGTCACTGCCATGACAACAGGTGCGGATGAAGAATTGAAGAAAAAAAAATGTATAAATTCCTTATGCTAACAGTAACATTACATTACACTTGTTTTCTATAAAATAACTAATTGTAGAACTTTAATAATGAAATACATCAATTCCACATTACTAATCCTATTAAATTAAGTAGAATTATAACTCTTAATGAATTTAATAAGTGATTTTACCGATTGTTAATTGGTTGATATATGGACTCCCTGTAATAAGCCTTCATGGGTTGTTAGTGGTACAGGTTAATTCGGTATACACATTTCATACATGTACATCAATTGTTATGGATTTTGATTTGATTTTTGTTATTCGAAAATTGGTGGGGTGAGGGAGAGGAAAGGATATTCTCGATCTCCCTTTATTTTTATTAAGAAGAGGCGATCGTCCTTTTAGCCCCCACCATTCCGAAGTCTGGGCCCATGCGCGAGGCTCAACTTTGAATCTGACCCTGAGAAAAAATTCGAGATGGGACTTAAAATAAAATAAAATAAAAATATTGCACAAAAGACAGAAATATTTATTTTTTTATTAATTCCACCTCTTCCATCAGAATAAATATATATATATATATATATATATATATATATATATATATATATATATATATATATATATATAACTACATAAAATACCTGCGTATACTCCCACAAGAAAGTGAAACGGGATATTCCCAGAATGTTGAAAATAAAAAGCCATACAAGGCTTACACCGTAGGTTCACTATGATATTCAAAAGGGAAGCGGAGAGAGGGGGGGAGGGAAAGGAGATAGGGTTTTCTTTTTGTTTTTTCCTCGGAGCCGCCTCAGTCACTCGCTATCTAAGAAAATGGTAATTCATGGCAAGTTGTTTGCGGGGCTGAGCGAGATTCTGTTGATTCTCTGTGATGGGGATCTCTGGTATCGGGTCTCTGTCTGCTCTAGTACGTGGCCGGAATGTGAGACCTCCGCTGGGACTTACTTTCGGCTGTAAGTAGGGGCCCGCTGTTTCACAAGTATTGCCTAATACATTTCGTTTTCTCCATCTCCTCCATACGTGACGCTCCGGTTTCAACTTATTTACCATTCACCTCTAACGGGTTCCCACCAGGGAAGGGTGAGATACAAATAATCAATAATTTAAGTTCATATATATGTATGAAGATTTTGTTTAAAAACTTACATTAAGAACAGTCTCAAGTCCAACACTTAGAAGTGGCCGCTGTTTAGTGACTCACTATAAATAGATGTATAGTTAATTATAAATACAAAAATATGTTTTGTATATAGGTTCGTGCAGATTAGAATAAAATCTATTATAAAGACTCCTCATGTGTTTGTTCAACTTTAGGCAGTTGGAAGTCAGTATACAGAGTTTTGTTAGTCACGTACCAAGGTACTTTAGATAGAGTCGAAATAATTTTGATTGGAAATCTTTGAAGTTTGAAGTTATATCTGGGTCTTTTTAATCAAACCGTGTTTCGTTGAGGAGTATGTCTATATAGGTTTAAGTAAGTACCTAGGAAATCACAAGAAGGTTTCAACAGAAAAAATATTTGTTTCAAAAACTTTATTAGAAAATAAAATGTATATCGATAGAGAGAAAAGAAAAGAAGAAATTAGTCAAAATGTCCCCCTTTTGCCGTGGCTTAGACACAGGCCTTTAGTCTCCGTGGCCAGTCATCAACAGCAGAACGCAGCACTTCTTGCGGACCAGAGATTGATCTCCAGTTCGGAAAACCCAATGACTTTCAGCAAAGTATCATTTAGAGGCTTGACACCAGGTTCCAAAATATTGTCCTGATAGTTTTTAGCAGCGGTTTTAACTCCTTTTTCACAAAAATGGTGCTTTGTGGTACCATCAAAGCAAACTCCCCACCAAACCATCATTGAGGAAGGGTGATGGCCTTTTCCACTTCTCCAATAACTTCCTGAGCTTCTTTAGAGCTGTTGTGCATGCACACGATCATATTCAATTGTAAAATTTTTTTTATCGCTAAAAAAAATCTTTCGATGAAGGCAACGGTGCAACGGCCAATCTACAATATTTCTTTTCAAGAAAGTAGTTACCCTTTGTCCTGTCATTTTTCGAACTGCACCCATCCTAAGGCCACTTTTTACTATGTTAGGCAATAATCTGACAGAGATTACCATTTCTCGAGACATGATTTATTATTTTCGAATGGGATTTCCTCTGATTCGAGCAGCCACTGCTCTCACTGCATTTGCCGACCTCACAGTTCAGGGATGGCCCGGTCGAGGTCTGTCGCATATAGATAGGGTCCCATTATATCTATTTATATTGCGGTACATACGGCTGATACCCAAAGGTTTCAAAAGTGTGCAAGGCGATCTTAACTATTCGGTTTTCTTTATCACCCCACTCCATGTTAACTGAGCGAAAGAAAAATACAAACGAATTGGGATTATTATTTTGATATGTAATGAAAATAATCTGATTGAGGTAAGGTTTATCTAAATATTACCCAAGGATGTAAACGAAGTTCAACTTTTGTAGCAGTATGTATGGCAGAACTAGGTATATGTATTAATTTAGTTACTGCTTCAGTTCTAGTTTTGAAAATTTAGGAGGAAAAAATAGTAAAGTTTATACAGAATACTGAATTGTTATTTCAATACAAAATTTGCACCGATAAATATATGTAATTTTTCTCTTGTTTTAGTTAGTGCCTCAATTGCATTAAATAAATTCAAATTCAAACTTCACAAATCAAATCTATAAAATAGAAACAATTCTGCTTACTTTATTTACATTTTAATTCATCTGACCAACATTTGCCTAGCCTTCAAATTTTCGGAATGTTTGAGGACGAGTATCTTCAATACACCCAATCGCAAGAACAACCCATGGTTTTAACTGAGTGATGCAAATAAAATAAACTTAAATTTCTCTCTAACGGCCGAGGGATACTTTATATTTCCCCAAGTTGTAATTTACGGACTGACTGAATTGTTTTAAAGTGAAGCTGCATCCTGAATTCTTTATGACTGCTCTCACCCCAAACTTCATTAATATTCCGAGCCGTTTGAGCTGCACTGCGGTATAAAAGTATATTCGATAAAAGTTGCGTTTGACATGTTTTTCGTGGACAAAATATCCATTTTAAAGACTAATATGCGTTAAAAAATAAAATAAAGTATATTTCACATATGCATTAAAAAAACGACACATTGCTAACTTGGATTGGAACTATAAATTGTCTCTAGACGGAATTATTGAGCTTGGTTGGAGTTGAGATTATTTGGACTGCAGATTACAGATTAAACATGAAACTAAATAAACCTACTTATAAATATAATACATAACTATGTATAACGTTCAAACCAATTTATGTACTATATAATTATAAAGAATAAAAAACAGTAACAAATATCGAAATATTAAGCACAGCAGCAATTTGCAATAGAAATTTAATACACTTCTAAAAACTCTATCAAGTATCTTTCTTAATTCAGATTTTTTTTTTTTTTTTGTCTATAAGAGATGTATTTGAGGCTGTCGGCTTATTGTTGATAATCAGCAAGTGTGATGGCGATACATGAAATAATGACATGACGGGCATAGGGAAGGAAAGTACTCAGCAGTACCTCTTCCCTAACTTGTTCTTACTTAGGTTGTTTAAGGAAGGAGATCTCTCATCCAACGTCTTTTTAGTCTCCTCCGCATGTTCTGTGGGTTGTCAGCTGTGGCTATGTCTCTTATTAGTCTGTTATTATGTTCATTTAAATTTGTGTAAAATCGTTGCTAAAGGGTCGTTATATGTTGGTCGTCAACTGTTGGAAAGTGGAGGTCAGTATGTAGAGTTTTGTTAGCCACGTACCAAGTTGCTTTTGTTATGGGTCGCAATAATTTTGATTGGAACGTTTAAAGTTTTTGTAGGTGGGTCTTTTCAGCAATACCATATATTTGTGATGAGTGCGTCCATATGGACTTAAGTAAGTATGTATATGTATTCATTTTCTGTTTTAGTTTTAGTTTTGATGATTTAGACAAAAGAGAGCAAAGTAGTCAGAGTCGTTTGTTAAGTGTTTAACATTTCATTTTAACATGTGGACCCCATGTCATCCTTCTGTCGAAGGTGAGTCCAAGGAAGTAACGTGCCCGTTTGAGGAATTCTATTCTTGTCAATATAAACTGGAGGGCAGGAATTTTTTTGAAGAGTAATTGTTGTATTTTTGGATTTGTCATAATTAAGTCGAATTTTCCATAGGGTTAACCAATCTTGTAATTTAATTCAGAATTAATATTAGGTCTTCAGAACAATTTTAATGTATTTAAAGTATGAATGTATTTAAAGTTATTCCTAAGTTATGAAATGCCATAATAGGCCAGGAGATTAGATCACTGGACTGGAGGTGCAAGGCACTTTCTGTCCCGGCAGTATTTTTTAAAATAACTCACAAAAGTTCAATAAACAGTATGAGTAATAATTATTTTACAAATATTACAAGTTATAACTGAATAGAGTGCTACTACTTCATGTATGGCATTCTACCCTCCTGGGCATTGAACAACGTTATTCTGCTACACTAATCTTCAGTGACAGCATTACAGCAGTACAACCGGGGCATGTGCCCGAGGGTGCCAACCACTCATTCGAAATTAAACGGAAATAAAAAGCGTTCGATAATAATTAATTTTAGTAAACTGAATTCGAGACATATTGAAAGAAGTACATGTTGAATATATTGAAAGTCATAATCCTGTATACCCCTCAATATTTTCCAAGTGCAAGCACCTTTAAATACCATTACCGAAAAATTGAAACAAAAACAGTCAATCTTATACAAATCTTGTAAAAGAACTGAATAGGAGTAAAAAACTAACCGTTTACCAATTGAAAAACAGGGAAAGATAAGTTCATAAAAATGTGGACCACACATCTCATATCAACAATTCGAGAAAATATCCATCAACCAGAGATATTTTCTAAATTTTTTTTTTTTTTAATGGTAAATTGTGACTCTCGTCGTTTATCCGCTGTTGTTTTTATAAGTTAATTAAATTCAAAACTTTTGTCTTTGTTTCTTCTCAACTTATTAATGGATTTTTTTATTCTTGTTCTTGTTATTATTATATTATTATTACATATTTTTCTTCTCCATTTATATAATATATTGCCTGTGCAAGAAACCACTAAGTACATTTTTGTACTAATATGCTATACGGGGCATTCCCGGACCAGGGGGTGTGGGCGGGGATTAAAAAGACTCCCCCGGCACTCGTGACTATTTTAAATCCATTGTCTCGTAGGTCAGATTGTTGGGCAACGGCGGTGCTGAGCACACACGTTAGCCCGTTCGGCCACCCCGCCCACATGTATTTCGACCATGTTTATCGATTTAAAAAAGTGTACTGTACAAACCATTCTGTACATCAAAAATAGTTACAAAATAAATTATGTTTTCCTACAGCTCAAACCCGTAGTCCTCTCCCAGAAAACAAGATCCCACGTATCTGACATTTATACCTCTTCACATAGAACTATTATTTTATTTTATTTTATTTTATTTTATTTACACCCTACCCTGCCGATAAGGCAATACGGGTGTTATGCAGCAGTGAGTAGCAACGCATGCGTTACAATTCACTGCTGCATTCAGACCAATTACATTTTTTTTTTTTTTACAGCTGTGCACACAGCCTGCTCTTTTTATCCAGCATCCTGTTCCTCCCTCTCTGGCGGTCTTCCGTATACAGGTTCATTTCTTCTTCCCAATGAAAAGTGGTTTGACCCAACCAGTTCCTTCCACCCGTATACGAATGCCTTGTAATACGGGTATTTTTCCTTTCTCATAAGTTGAGGGAGATCGCTCTCCGTCAGAGCGTAGAGTCCCGTCTCCCTCAACAACTTAGCCCTCAGTGCCTCAAAGGCGGTACAGGCTAGGATGATATGCTCGGCGGTCTCCGGCACTCTGCAACTTGGGCATAGGGGATCGATGTTCTTGCCATATTCAACGAGCTTTGCTCGGAAACCCCCATGCCCTGTGAGGAACTGTGAGACCCAGTAGTCCGGGAGAACCCATGTCTGTTCCATTCTTGATCCAACGGTGGGGAAATATTTTCTTAGCGTAGCCCCTTTTGGCGTCGTCACCCACCGCTGGTTCCATTCCTTTAATGTGTTCTCCCGAAGAATCCTCTTCCATCCATTAGGGTCTTCACTGATCCTCACACGAAGATTCGCCGGTAGATCCACCAAGCCTTCCCTCTTCATCTTATGCCGAAGGTATTCTTCTCGTAGGAGAAGATCAATAGGAGTAGTTCCGGCTAAGACTTGTACCGCCTCATGAGACACTGAACGGTACGCTCTAGTGACCCGTAGCAGAGCCATCCGCTGGATTGTTGCCAACCTTTTCTTTTGTTGGTGCGAGAGATGATGACTCCACGCAGGGGACGCATATCTCAGGATGCCCAGAATAACTCCTTTATAAATAGTCAACGTGGCTGGGTACCTGAGACCCCAAAAGGCGCCCCCGATGCGACTAAGTCCATTGAGAGCCAGGGCCACCCTACTTTTCATGTAGTCCAAGTGAGGCGTAACGTTGAAATTTCTCCCAATTCTTAAGCCAAGGTATGTAACAGCCTCACTTGGACGTATCCTTTCTCCTTCTATTCTGAGAGTAATAGGGTGGGCCCTGTCAGTCTTACCTCTTAAAAGAATGGACTGGGTCTTAGCAGCCGCCATCTTCATCTTTTTCCTCTCGCACCATCCTCCTACGAGGTTGGCACATCGTTCAGCTTCTTCTTTTAACCTGGCTCTGCTGTTTGAGGCCACTACAACTGCCAGATCATCAACATAGGCCGTGGCAGGGAACCGCTCCTGTTCTAGTACCCCCAGCAACTCATCGAAGACTAATTTCCACAGGGCTGGACCAAGAACCGAACCCTGCGGACAACCTCTTTCCATCGACTCTTGTACTTCAAAGAAACTACCTTTTATCTTCAATATTCGGTCCTGGAGGTAGCTCCTTAAAAGATCATATAAGTTGCTGGGAGCCTCATACTTCTGCAACTGCTGGAGTACGCTCGGCCACCAGACGCTATCAAAGGCGGAAGATATGTCGAACAGGATAAGCATGACATACTTCTCCGCCTTCTCTTCAACGTCACGGCGCACTCTCAGCAGGGCATCTGCGGTTCCTCTGCCTTTAGTGGATCCGTACTGCCGTGGATGGCTAGCCCTAGAGAAGACTGGTCGTAGACTCATCATCAACAGGGTCTCCAATAATTTACTCATGATAGGGAGGAGGCATATAGGCCTATAAGATTTGGCTAATTGCTTGTCCTTGCCTCCTCCCTTGTAGAGGAGTCTAACATCAGCAATTTTCCAACTCTTAGGAAAGTATCCCCTGTCCAGACAATCATTGAACAATGTCAACAGTCTCTGTTCAATATAGGGGATACTGTTCCTGAGGATTGCTGCGTCTATGGAGTCTAACCCAGGTGCACGTCCAGTCTTTTGCCTATCCACAGCAGCACGTAGATCCCATATATCCCACGGTGGGCACAAGTCCGTACCAGGTGGGCATACCGTAGTGCGTGTTATAAATATTTCCTCTTCATTATCCTGGGACGAATCATCTCTGGGGTAGGTCTCAGCTAGGAACATCTTTGCAGTCTCTTCCAGAGTGGTTGCCTGGGAACATCCGCGCTTCAAAGCTGCAATCACTTGCTGTGGAGCAAACTTACCAAGGGCCACTCTGTAAGGTACACCCCAGGGATTCTTAGATGACTCCTGAACAATGAATTCGTCCCAAGACTTCCGCTTTCTTAACCGCACCTCGTTTCGGTATGCCCTGGCTTTAGACTTGTACTCATCATGAAGTGTAATGCGCCTCTCTTCGCAAGTACACTTCTGGTATGAACGCCGTGCCTTGTAGAGTTCTCTCTTCATTGTGGTTAAGGCAGGCGTCCACCATGGGACAGGTCGAGCTCTCGCCTTCCGGTGCTGAAGGGATTCTTCAGCGGTATCGCGGATGACATCAGTGATCCTGGACACTCGGTAATCCAGATCATCTGTTTGCTCCGTTTCCGCCTCATCCCAGTCTTCGTCGACCAGTTTTCCCTCCAGCAATGACCGGAAGGCACTCCAATTTCCTTTTCGAGTAAGGTAACCTTTTTCGATCCCGAGAGAAACTTCTGTATTTTCCGTCAGTCTAAAGGCTATCGCTTGGTGGTCGGAACTCGTCTCAGATCGGAGGACCCAATCGATAATGCGGTTTGCCAGCACCGGTGATACCAATGTAACATCAATCCAGCTCTGCCCCCTAGCGCTAGAGAACGTCGGGGTAGCAGAGGGATCGTTCATAACCACTAGATGGTTTCGGGCAATAAATTCACCGAGCTTAGCGCCCCTTCTATTAGTTCGATTAGATCCCCAGACCGTGTTCCAGGAGTTGGTATCTGAGCATATGATCACGTTCCTCGTGCAAGCCGTGATCATCTCCATGGCGGATATGTCTTCGTCAATATCGCCCCCGTCCGGTAAATATGATGAGACCAGCGTAAAGGCAACATGGTTCCATCTGATATGACAAGCAACACAATCCGCCATGGTAAACTGCCTCAGATCCATCACATCGAGGTTGGGGTTGTTAACCACAATAGCAGCCCTGGGCCTCCTCTCTCCACTGCTCAAGGCTATAACCCTCGATGTGAGACCAAACCCCGCGACCTTGTTTCCCCAGCAACTCGGTTCCTGGACTGCCATGATGTCGTAGCTTTGTGAGAGGGCGCGTAGCTCTTCCGCAACTAGACTCCGGCGGCCCATATTGAGCTGAAGGATGGAGATCTTACTCATAAGATGTCCTCATCGCCATTTTTTTTGACCAATTTAAATGCACAGGACAATCACGACTGCCCGCCTTATGCTTAGTGTGCCTGGGATGGGCCTTTGCCCTCACACAGTTGATGCATGTCGGTCCTGCCTGAGCTAGTTTTTTGGGGCACTCCTTGAGACAATGACCAGTACCTGCACACCAGATGCAGACCAGTGCATCTGATGGACATGTGGCCTTAGAGTGCCCGTAGTCCTGACACTTTGTACAACGGGGGGCGTCGAGGTTATCTTCAAAGGTCATAGACCACCATCCTCCATTCAAGCATGCCATGTCTAATAGATGGAATCGTAGGGTTGGGTGCACTTCCAGAACCCAGTTTTTAGTTATTCCATTCCTTGCTGTAGAAGAGAAAACAGGTCGAAGTCCATCGTTCACGAGCGAAGCTGGGATCGATTTGTCAATTAGCTTTGCCCGTAAAAGTGTAATTAATGCCTCCGCAGTCCACGAATTGGGCACACCTTTAATTTCAAGCCTAGGTCGTTTCTTAAGTGCAAGCTTGGCCTCTAGTCCTACTTCTCGTAGACCCTGCCACCCAATAACTTTCGCCGCTTGGGAGCTATCTTCCATCCGTACTAAGACCGAGCCTCCCTTAGTAGCACGTACTATGGAGGCATTAACTCCTATTTCAGTAGGAGATGGCAGCCCACTGATGATTTCCACAGGACTTTTACCGGGCCCACTAATTGTGACGTAGGTAGGTTTAGAGTTAGAAATCTCTGCCGGCTTCAATGGCAGGGATTTTACGATATCTGCCATTGTCCTTGGCTTACTTCGTAATTGGGCTGAATCTTCAGGAGAGGCATGACTGGTCGGCTCAATCGGGTTATTTAGATCACTGGCTACCTTGTTAGCTGCTTTGGTCCTCCTGCGGCTTCTTTTACTGACTACGATTTTGTAGGGTTCAGTAGCCGCTGTCTTCACATAGAACTAGAACCTACGTGCTTCTTGCCCACTCCATTGCCTTCTACAATTCCCTACCATCTGATATTCACCATGTTCACATCCCATAAGGACTCCCTACAATCATTACATAAATTTTAATTTTAAGAATCAACTCATAATATTTATAACTTTATTTTTTTTCATTACACGCTTATTCTTAAAATGATTTTACTTTCTGTTGTTTACATATTGTCACTGAAGAAATTGTATACACCATGTTTAACTTTTCTTTTAGTGGTATAGTATTTGGCTAAATATGGTTTTTGTCTTTTGTTTATAATAATTATTACTAAGCAAACTTGTCCCAGAAGTTTAGCAATAAAACGATAAGTTTATTAACTGCCTAATATTCGAGAGCGTTATAGACCAAAAAGAAATGGCCCTTTTACTCAACAGAATTATTTTAAGCCCTAATTAACATTTTTTAAAATATTAAGTTCAAAATGCCGGAATGATCCCAACCAAAATCGATTTGAAGGCATTATCACCCCTTATAATACAGATTACATCAAGGTTTTAGAAGGAATAGGAAACCGGCTCATGCGTAAAATTAAAATTAAAGACTTTAATTAAAACGGCTGAGAGGTTTGTATTTAAACAGGATGGGACGGCTCGGAGGATGGTGGGAGGGGTTAATTTATGTACAGGGCGAGGATGAAAAGGGTTTTACCTGATGATGTGAAGAAGGTAAACCGGAATTAATCCCAGGGGGGATTAGGAGGAGTATTGTAGAGTATAGCCGAGTATTGGAGTAGAGGCGTGCGGGGTAAATGGGGTGCCAAACGGAGCTTTTCCTCTATCGGCTAATTAGATCACGGGAGGCATAGAAATTGGCTGAGATCGGATTTACATATTTATTGGCAGGGCTCGCTGTACAAAGGGCATCTCGGAGCAAAGGGCCCGCGTGTGTACCCGCCTAGATTCAGCCCTGTCGCGTCTTCCTCCCTGTCAAGGTTTGTGCATTTTAATCGAATCCTTTATGGTATCATCAGAATAATTTTTAAATCTGTTTCGAAACAACGAAATACGCCTTTATTAAAATATCGATAGCTTATGTTAGCAAGAAAAACCAAACATCACTGACCAATAACTCATGTACCATAAAAGACAATAATTTTAAACTTCATAATTGAGAGGAGCGTAAAGTTTATACATTTTAAACACTATGTTGGAGTGTTCTACCAAAACAATATAAACGTTCATTAATTTCGTAATAAAATAGCCAATGAGGGTCTACTAGAAAATCAGAAGATAGCAATGCTTTCAAAATTGCCCAAGTGTAGTTCTAGATTTCAAAATGGAACGTTACCAAGTAAGGTGGTACGATATGACTACTTATGGATTACTGTTGAGATTATGCTAAAGTTAGATTAGAAAATGGATACTTCATTACGTTTATTATTACGCTCTATAGGGCGCGTAAGCTTAATCTAGGTATATACAGACTGAATTACAACAATGTGCACTTGGCAGAGGTAGTAGCTAATAAAACAATCCTCAGGAGGGTACTCTGTTGAAGAGCTAACACGAAACTGCCCCCATGAATCCCATCCCTAACGCTGGAAAGAGGAGCTACCCCACCCGCACCGTATTAGGATAACGAGGTTTTCTATGACTTTAGACTTCTTATGTTTCAGAGGTACTAGCTCCTGATCAAAGGGCTCCCCCTTTCCCATGGCATTTCCCCATTAGGCCTCCGCCCCTATCCCCCCTTTGATAACCGATATCCAGTGATCTTTTTGATCTCGGCGAGAGTTAACAATGGTCAATGAGGGTACAATTACGATGTCCAGGAGGAAAAGGCCGGAACAAATATCGCATTGCTGGTGTACTGTATCACTGGAATGTTTAAACAAATAAACCTAAAAACAAACAGATTCTAGGAAGCAGGAGAATATGTAACATTAAAATTAATACGTTTCAATTACCTTTTCCAAGTAATGCATCCATTTCCTGAATAAATTAGTTATAATGCATATGATGACATTTAAAATTTGTATAAAGATGAAGGGAGGCTTTTTTTTTTTAATTCTATATTTTTAAATATAATTATTAGACGTAAATAAAGTTATTTTGATCAAATAGTCAAGAATCTCCAGAATAAAAAATAATATATATATATATATATATATATATATATATATATATATATATATATATATATATATATATATATATATATATATATATATATACATATAAGTAAGTGAGGTAATCTTCGGATGACATTAAGAACTAAGTTGTAAACACTCTAGTAAAAAAAGTATCTTAATGCCACATTTACGATCCGTACTCAAAAAAGCTTTAAAGATCCCGACTTCCTTGGATGCCTCGGTGCACTAACTCAAGAGGAAACCTACCCTATGCCATTTCCACATTTTTTAAGGCTCCCTACTGCGCAAGACCGGAACCACATCCGCCGTTGACTTTGAAAGCGGCCATAAACGAAGAGGGTAGATAAATAAAATGGCCTAGGTATATTAATCTGGATGCGTGTTCGGGACCCGTATGTCACCCTACTCCATCGATCCTTCCCGACACAGTTTTTCCCTTATTCACTTAGCTCAAAGTAAACATAGCTTGGTATAAAGGGGCTTATTGCGAAGAACCAAATAAATCAGGTTGTTTGATGAAAGCGTCTTTTCTGTCGGAGGGATAATTTTTCATGAGGAATAAAAAAAAAAATATGGCTTTAACAGTGTGCTCGGCTATTCCAAATACTATCAAAATATGAAATCAAAGAGTATTGGAGTCAGACAAAAACACTGGATATAAAATTCATTGGTGTGCTAGTCGATAAAAGTTCGTCTGAGCAGAGAGCTCTTAAATCAAGGACCACCAAAGTCATAATAAAATGGATATATCAAAATCTTCTGGATTTTCGCTCAATTTCACCAACGGTTCTTTCTTTTAATTTCGTTGACCTTTAGCGAGCTGTATAAAATAAACTGTTAATATTTTAAAATTTACCTTGAAAATAAAATAAGATATTAGTCAATTACAGAATAATTTTTTTTAACAGTAACTAAATACTTATTAAATTACAGGATATTTTCTTTTAATTGAAAAATTGTGACGCTATTCTTGTAAGAGCAACTTTATTTTTAAAGGAATAATTATGAAATTGGGTGATAGTAAAGTTGATTGAAATATTAATTTGTACATATATTGGTAAGGTTTCTACTTGAAATTTGCATGACCGAGCGTGCTGAAATCGTTTCCCGATAAAATAGTTTGGTGGAATCCCTAGAATCCTCCCACTGCTCTCCCCAAAGCCAGAAATTACCTGGTATAGGGTAATAGAAATTATAAAAAAAAAATGTTAAATTTATTCTCTGTTGCCATTCTGGTCAATTTTATAGACAGTATTATAGGTGGATTAACAGTAACAAAAAAAATGTATCAATATTATCGGATTGGTAAATAAGCCCTTTCGGTTTTTCAGTTTATTTTTATGTTACTATGATACACTTCTTATCTGATAAATTAATCCCGAAGGTGGATTGCTTATCCTGTTTGTAATATGTCAACAGTTATATCTGTTAACTCTTTTTGAAACAAGCTTAGGATTGTGTTTGCTATTGCACTGTGAATATGGATGAAAATATTCATTATCGACATATTTTGTTGTATTATTTTAAAAAAGGTAAGCGTGGTGCAGAAGGTAATAGAAAAATTTGCAGTGTTTATGGGGATGATGTCTTATGCTAATGCATCTTTCAACATTAGTTTCCCGAATTTCATTCTCGATATTTTGACATCAATGATGCTCAACGGTTTGGTCACGCACATGAAATTGAAACAAGCAATGTTAAAGCCATTGTTGATAAAAATCCCACCCAAGCGTATAAACAATTTTAACAAGCTCGGCTATGTTTTCAGGCTTAATGTTTGGGTTCCTGGCCTGATTTATTTTTCTCGAAAATCACAGAAAATGTTTTAACTTCAATATGACTTTAGCTATCTATGGTAAAAAATGGCTATAGAAGCTATGGGTACTTTTAGGTGACTGGATAAAAAAATCACATCATTTCTTTTACAAAACTTGAGGTGAATCTCAATTTTATTCCTGGTAAACCTCAACTTAATTATTATGGGCTTAAATCTTATTAGACGGGGAAGTTTTTCTAAAAGTGGGGTGATTATAACACTGTTGAAAAGTGATAAAAAAAAATTACATTTGTGATTTTATTTTGAACAGAACTTGGCTGTGTTAGTCCGCACAATATTCCTCTTTAAATAGTTTTAACAATGACAAACTCTAATTTCTTTTGAAGAAAATTTTATTTTGTTTATTGCGGAGCAATTGTTAATTACTCAAATTAAGTATTTTTGTAATTTTGTTTTCCGTTCGACAAAAAACGTGACTATCTTAAAAATAACTTAAATTTCCAACGTAGTTCTGTTAGTCATGTTGAGGTTTATAAGGAGAAATATTGAGATTCACCTAAAGTTGTGTAAAGAAATTATTTTCCATCCAGTCACCTAAAAGTACCTAACAAAAATTATTACAATTAACTGTTTCAAAGCTTTTATCTTTTGTTTTTCTCTCATATGGGTTGTATTGTAATAAACAAAATTAACTAAAAACACATTTTATTTATAAATATAAAACATTTAAAAGTAATTATTTTTCAAATAATTTTCTTGAAAGGTGTTTATGAAATTACTTTTACGTTGGAAATTGAACAATTTTTTATAGACACTTTTTTATAGATCTTGATGTCTACTACCAACCTTTAAAATATTTCCACCTATTTACGGGACACACTGTATATAAGTGATTTCTAATAATGCTATTAATTTTTCGGTCTAGTCTGAGTAAATTTGAAGCCACTTAAGCACTATAAATATTATGAGATTTCAATAAGAGACAGAACGGAAGAGAAAGAAAGAGAGAAATAAAAATGAAGAAGGACAGAAAGCAAACTAGATTAAGGACGTTGATGGCTTTGTCTTTCTTACGGTAACTTCGGTGGCAGTAAAAGAAATTTGGGGGTGGGATAAAGTTTCCAGGTAGGCCAGGCTCAAAGAGTACACTAACTCAGCCTCTCTGTGAAATGTGAGTCCTGTCGTCTTTCTTTAGAGGACGACCCCGCTGCGGTGTCCGCTTGCCCAATCGACTTATCTTCCGACATTTTATTATATATTTTTGTCCTTAAATATATTTTTTTCTTCTTTTATACACTCTTATATAATATTAATAATAATAAATGTCTAAATAGATCATAAAAACAATATTATTTAATTTAACCTGTTTTATTTTACAAAAAGAAAATATGAGTTAATTTATTTTAAAAAAAAACAACATAATGGCATAAAATTTATTAATTTAATAAGAATAAAAAAAATTAAATAAAATTTCGAAACAAAATTATAATTCATACTAAAAGTTGAGAGAATAAAATCTTATATAATTGGTTGATTTTTTTTTTATCATACGTTGAAATTCTGAGGTTACGTATTATAAAAATTAAGTGATGAGAATCTTGAAAATATTATTATTATCACTACAATAAAAAAAAAAGAATAGTACATTAAAGTAGATCCACATACTAAAAAATATGTTAACTGCCTATCTACAAAAGTCTAATATACATTTTTAAACATCAATACCTGATTATGTAAAATAAAATAAAAAAAGGATATAGCTCACAGAAACTTATTTTTAATAAAAATATAGATTTTTATCAATAATAGATACAGTATATATACATATATATATATATATATATATATATATATATATATATATATATATTTTTTTTTTTTTTTTTTTTTTTTTTTTTTTCTCTAGAGGAGTATATTTTTTAGAAGTGTGCATACACCATACAAAAGCATATTATACGCATTACATTGTTATTTAATATATAACTATAAACATAACTTATTACAATATGTGTAAGCTAAAGATATTTAAAAAGAATGTACTTAATATGTATTACAAGGAGAATATTATAGATATTTAAACAAAATAAATAACATTAAACGATTAAATAAAGTAGATAACAGTATAAGATGAATGAACAGTACCAAAATATACTAAAACAAAATACTCTAAAACAGAGGCAAAATCAAATACAAAAATTATGCGGAGAATAAACAAATGTTACAAATTTACAATTGAGTATCAACAAAATAAAGAATAAAATACATAAGTCTAACTTTAAAAGTATATTAAATAAAAGAGCTATGCTGGAATGTCTTATAAGTTTATGCTATTAATGAATTCCTTCAACTCCTTCTTGTATTTTTTGTATAGTATGGGTTCGGGAAGAGGCGATGTGTCGGTTTGACGAGAGGAGATGTGTCTCCTTGCGTCAAAGAGGATTATAGGAAGGTGGCTCTTTTATATATATATATATATATATATATATATATATATATATATATATATATATATATATATATATATATATATATATATATATATACATATATTATAAATTTCATTTTAATTTTCTGTAAAATCTTAAATCAGCGTTTAGTAATCATAGTAAAAAAAAAACAATTATCCGAAAATTCAAATATATTTCAACTACGCTGAAGCCGTCATAAATAAAAAATGCTCAAACTCATACAAACCTATGCCTAGAAATCTATAAAAACTACTCATCACTTTATCTTAATGTAAATATAAAATGTACTATTTGTCCTGTAATGCGTACCCATTTCAACGTATCATCAAAGAAAGGAAAGGTCATAGTTTTTATTATGTATGCCGTTAAATTATTACGCCGTTCCAAGTAGTCGTGACAAATTTACCTGTTTCGACAGTAAGGTTGTTTTATTATACTGTATCAGTAATGTCGCTGATAATAACGGTTATAGCTGCCATCCGCTTGGGTACTAAGGTTCCTATTTGGTAGGATATAGTTGGCCTCGAGGTCGGAGCTAGCTATTGCCTGTTTACAACGGGGTTACGGCTCTACGGTCTTTAGTTGTTTTTAACGAGCCATTATGTCCTGCTCGTACGAGGACAGCACTGCAAGCTAAGGGCCTGTCGTAAAAGTTTTGTGTTTCCACTATAAGGGATGATAATGGAGAAGATATAGGACGCTAAGCTGCTCCGGGGATGCTAGAATCATCATTCTAATGTCTTCCGATAATGGCAAGGATTCGAGAACGTTACTAACTTTCGATGCTGACTTTTATAGCGCAATTTTTATATTCGCTACAATAAGGAACCATTACTTCTAAATAACGCCTAGGGTCATTGTAAGTAAACATGCTAGCGAGAAGAATTTAAACAATAAAAATTTATTATTTTCACAAAAATATTATTTCTGCAGCTTATATAGCACTATGTATTTCTTCCATGTTCCTTAATATGGGATTTAAATGTTCTCAGCGCATGTTACACCAAGCCGAAGGCCACCAAACTTTTGCAAGACCAAGACTAGGACTGGTGAAAGTAATCGAATTTTTGGAATAAAAATTAAGGCAAAATAGTTACTGATACTTGATAATCTTAGTTACTATATGTTAATAATTAGTATAACCAATATACTTTTGCATTTAACTCTTCTAATAGTTCATTCAGACTTATTCACGTTTCTCCTATCAAAAAAATTACAGTAACATCTCCCAAGTAATAAGCTAATAAATAACTGCAAGACTGTTACGAGATTTTGCGTAAGACCAAGACCTAGACCAAGACTGAGATTGCAAGACCAAAACTCATCTCGGTCTCGCATTTGGACAACACCAATCACGACACTGAGGTACCAGGAACTTGTGAAAATAAAAGGGTTTTGCAATTTCAATAATGTGTTAATTTTGGAACATGGAACAAACAAATTTTAATATACACATGGCAAGATAAAATGAGAACTATTTTTTTTTTTTTTTTGCAACAGGAATACACTGGAAGATAACTTTAATTTTATATAGACGTGCCCAAAATTAAAGGAATTGATAATAGTATTTTTGGAGGGGAGGAGAACTAATTTTTTTAAAAAATATTAAATGGTCCAAATTAGATACATTTTTTTTGTATATAAAAACATCTACTAACTACAAGTATAAAATAGTGAATTAGTTTAATTTAGAATAAAACTAATTTATGCATATTCATGCATTTTATGTATGCATTTGCTTGTATATTTAGAAAAACTTTTTACTTAGAGTATAAGTTCGATTTTATGTTAATTATGTAGATATTATTGAAGAGATGACTTTATTATATTGAAACTATAAATTATTAAAACATAAGATATTTTATGTCTATTTAGAAATTAGGCGTACAAATAACAGATGAACAGTAGTTCATTGTGTGAAATTAGTTTATTGGTAAAAAAAATATTAGGATGAGAAATTATGAGGATACACAGTCATTTATGTTTTCTATAAAGTTTGCCAATATGTCATTATATATATATATATATATATATATATATATATATATATATATATATATATATAGTTCTATACATATTTATATATATACTATGCTTAGATACTTATTTTTAGTTTTAGTTTTCCTCTTGCATAGTAAACCTATGCACGAAGAGTTTATTCTTTAAGTTTTACATAAACCAAGTGAAATCGCATATTATTTGTATAAATGATAAGTTTGCATTTTAGTTAAGCTATTGCTTTTTTTGTACATGCAAAAAACTAAAAATAAGAAATAAAAAAACTTACTAAACAGAAAGTACAAACTAATAGCTATATATTAAATAGCAATTCAAAAGCTTTAAGATAATTTGTACAAACAAACAGTTATCTAGATTAGAATAAATGAGTTTACAATATCAAAGAGATTTGTGTGAATAAGCACATTAAAATAAAATATAGTACAACGAGGATAAATTTAAGTAAAAAAATAAATAAGTACAGTACAGAATCATTTAAAATTTTGAAGGAACTATGTACAGATGTGAATTTAGCTAAACAAAATTCTTTGTGAGTGCGTTTAAATGTAACCAGGCTTAGATACTTATGTTTGATATCTCTCTCTCTCCCTCTCTCTCTCTCGCTCTCTCTCTCTCTCTCTCTCTCTCTCTCTATATATATATATATATATATATATATATATATATATATATATATATATATATATATATATATATATATATATAGTTTTACCTATATAAACCTAATTTGATAAAAGTAAACACAAGCAGAGGCATAAAAGTGTAAACATTTCAAATTAAAGTTCTACAATTAAAGAATTAATATTTTATTCGATGTCATAAACATAATGTTATAAACTGAATTAATATTTATTCGATCTCATTTCCATTAATATTCATTCCCAATAATGATAAGGTATAATATAACTGTAAAAAATAATAAAGTAAAAACCAAATAACATTTTTATGAAAGGAGAATAATCAGAAATGATGACTCCACAAATCTCTAAAGTGACAAGTCATGTGAAATGGTAATAAGCATGATGAATCAGTCGAGAAATATCAAATGTCATAATTCTGGAATCATCTGTTCCATTAACGGCACATTCACGATGAGTGGGGCAAAAGGTAATGGCGGACTGTCATTTGAGCTCATTATGAAAATTTCTATTAGCATTAAAAAAACCTAGAATAATGATATGTTTATTCATTACGGTATTCCGTTATGGGTAGTTTGGCATTGTGTTGACGGGCAAGCTTTTAGGGCACAACGGGCAAAAGTTAGGCAACTACTGACCACATAATGGCCGTCGTTAAGTAAAGCTATGCCAAACACATCGTATTATAGGAAAAGTAAATGTAGCTTACTTATTGATTATTATATGTGTTTACAATATAATAAAGGTAAGAAAAATTACACAATCATGCACAGACCTTTATATTATATTATATTATATTATATATATATATCTGTAACCCAGGTCGATCCATGGATGACGTTACAGATAAAATAAATCCTAAGATAATAATCAATATCTAATTATCATTGATTTTAATTTATACTGTTTAAATTTAATTTCAGTTATAAGAATTTAAATTTACTGAATTTTAATCAGATGATTGTTCTAAATAACTACCATTACAATACTTTTCGCTATTACTGTTTTCTCGAAAATCGTTTAAATAATATTCCATGCCATATTTTCATATTTAAGATTCAAGTTCTGTAGAACAAGTAATATTCTGAAGTTATTTATACTTTTTGTTTTTAATTTACATATATATAAATAAATAGAAGTTTGTATTGGTATTTGTAAAAGATACACTACTTTTTTTCGTGTTTATATTTTTTATTTTATGATTGTGATGTTCATTGAAATCATTTCAAGTACTTAAGGTTGGATTTAATTTTTCAGTTATGGAAAAGAACAAACCGGTTTTAAAAGACAAAAATGAAAAATAGTCAGGACTTGCAGTAATTTATGTTGTTAATTGATTTTGCCTTTGTTTCGACCTAAGCATATGGATCAACATCAAGGAAAAAAATAAATAAATAAATAAAAAAAATACATCAGAAAAATGAGATATAGATAAAAGAATATAAATAAAAGACGGTGGATGATGAAACGCACACAAGATATGAAGGTAATGTATACACAACACAGTAATACAAAAATGATAAGTCAAACAAATGTTTCTGAAAAATTCAAAAAGTATACATGTCTTGCTAAATTCATTTACTAAATTAATATTACAAAATTCCTTACAACACACACACAAAAAAAAAAAAATCATCGAATTCGGACCATTATTAGCTGAAATCACAGACGAGTCTACAGCGGGCTTTCAAGCTTAAGTCTCCCCATCCCCGCCCCCAAAAATGGTGAAATATAAACATTTCTTATGAAATAAATATTAACACATTATTCCAAAAAGTATAATTGTTCGTGTATTTACATTTAATAGGACTTCAAGAATCATTCTAACACCATTACATATAGGTAATTAGATAGTTTCATTATTTTTTTCCCAAAGTAATAATTATTTTATATACAAAAATGCTTTCGGGATGAAGCCTCCGCAAAAAAAAAAAAATTGAATCCTGGATAGGAGAGTGGCTGAGATAAATGATATTGTAATTCGTAAAAATTTTGGTTTAAAATTAAAGTTTTATAATAATTTTATTTTCCTTGGTCGATTATAATTACCGAGGAAACAGAAAATGTTCCTTCATGTTATTATCAGTTGGATTATTTAATTTTCTTGTTATTTTGTTCATTCTTTTGTTCAGAGACCAAAATTTTTGCGAATTGTACACATCGTAGTTTATCAATGCAGTTAATTAAGTATATATATATATATATATATATATATATATATATATATATATATATATATAGAGAGAGAGAGAGAGAGAGAGAGAGAGAGATTTTAAAAATCTTAATAAAAAAAGAAAAATGTTAATAATAATAAAAAGAGCGATGAGGTTTCAGATATTTAAATAATCCATTTTTTTATCTTTAAATTTTAATTTGTACCTGTTGACACATGTTGACAATCAGCAGATGGTCTGATAGAAGTAATGAAACTGACATGTCAGGCATGGGGAAGGATAGCACCCAACACTACCTCTTCCCTGGCTTGATCAATTTTTGTGGTTTGTCAAGGAAGGAGGTCTCTCATCCAACGCCTTTTTAGTCTCCTCCTCATATTGATTGCTATGTCAGCTGAAGCCATTTAAATTAACTATTTAGATATTTAAAATATTCACACGGGCCAACTAGTATACATACGAATGACAACTATACCTTCATATCTAAGTCGTTTAAAGATTATATCCGCCTTGAAACAGTAATCGTCATAAAAATCAAAAAATATGTTCAGAAAAAAAATTCATTTCATAAAATGTATCATTGTACATCTAGAATAAAATCCTTTGAAAAATCCAAGAGCAATGAGTGCGGTACCCTTTGAGGATTGGAATCCCTTTGTTGGCCTCACCCCTACAGCCAGTCCGGGGATTAGGTACAATTTAGTCCTATCACTATACAAAACCCGTTTCGGAAATTCAATATCGGTGAATTTCTGTGGAGAAGAGATAGGGAGAAAAAGGAGGAGTTTCTCGGTGCTTTGTAATTTGTCGGTGATTAATTAGTGATTTCTTTAATAAGTTTAACATTTCAAAAGTTTAGAGTTGCTCACATATGAAACAAAAGTTTTCCTCTCAACAACACAAAGCTTCATTTGAGTTTTGATATGGGCAACGAACAATCCTGTTATTAAATTAATAATTATAATTTTCCATTCCATAATTGAACATTAATTATAACTGTGATGATGTAAATTTATATGAGCCTTTCAGTTGACATAATAACTAACTCCAATTTCAACATTTTGAGTAAAGACAGTTTTGTGATATTTCCAGTTGGAAAATTTATAATATCTGTACGGATAGTAAGGAAGTTGATTCCGGAGTAGATGACAGAGCAATGTTTAATTATCGGACTGCGAATGAAGGTATACTTTTTTCCACTAGAAATTTAAATAAAATTAATTATCAAAAATGTGGAAACAGGAGTTAGTCATTATGTCAACTGAAAAGATCATATATGAAATGGAATACTAGACCAACCATACCGACCTATTTTTATATAAAATTAAATGACAGCTTCAGGAGTGGTGAGTTATGACTTTAATTAATTAATTAATTATTATTTAAAAAATCATTATTGTTTTATATTTAGAATTTGAATATCAGACTGAATAAACCATTATTTCAAGAAGGAGGTTGATTTTAATTAACCTGAAAACATTATTTTACATTTATGGAGAACTCTCATTTTGTTACTGAGGGTAATGGATGAATATTTTAATTTAAATGTTTCCGTAAGTTAATTTTTATTTTTAATAGTTAAAAAGATTAATGATTTCTGATATGAAAAAAACGTTTAAACATGGAAAATATGATTATTCAATCATTTCTGCTACGTTAGTAAAAAACATTGCTAACAGCCATAAATGTGAGAAGATACCTCCTGTGTGTCAAGATTCCATAATAGTATTATAGTGTTTTAGGGAGTATTAATTTTTGTTTTTAAACCATATCAGTATCTTAGCTGCTTTCGTTTCTAGGATAGTTCAAAATCCTACTTCATAAGGAGATGCAATAAATTTCTTCCATAAGGAATAACTTTCATAATTGTAGAGAAGTGCATAGGTATCCATATTGAGGGAGAAGTTGTATGTTCGAAGTTGCATCGACTGGCGGGATCTAAAATACAAATTATTGGATTTATATACAAATAAAATGAGGAGGAATTGGGCGGAGGTAGCGGATAAAATAAATAATAAATTTTTAAAAAATTGTATTTTTAATTGTTTCGCCGACTTTTTGACCCACCTTGCAGGTCTTCATCAGGGCTACAAAAGATACAAAATATAAAAGGTACATGGTGAAAATAAAATAAAGTAGATATTAAACAAGAAACAGTTGTCTAATAAAGAAATAATAAAATGACAGAGATGTGGTGGAGGACAGTGTAGTTAAAATATCAAGTATTATTATCAGACAAATGTTTCTTATTTAATATCTACTTATAATTAATTTATTTTATTTGCTCTATGTACCTTTTATATTTTCTTTCTTTTGTAGCAATGATGAAGACCTGCATGGTGGGTCGAAACGTTGGCGAAACAATTAAAAATACTATTTTTTAAAAATTTAGTATTTATTTGACCGCACCCCCCGATCAACTCCTTCTCATATTATATAACGGTCAACCATCTCTACATCATAAAAATAAAATAATTTCATTATCCAAATTTTAATTTATAAGGTATATAATTTAAATGCGTAAATTAACAATCAATTAATTTAACTGGTAGTATCTATTCACCTAAAAATCATATCAGTACCTAATATTAAATTCTCAGATATTATGATTATCCAACAGTCATAATCCTAATCATTTAGGAGATATCGACAACCACAATACAAAAGCACGAAAACGGAGAATTGAAAAGAACCCTATCAAAAAACAGTTTTAGATAATATATAATTGGCAATTGGTTGACTGTCGTGGATAATGAAGAGAAGAATAGTTGGGGTGCTCAGTCAAAAAGGAAGGCAAAAAATAAATTATAATATTTATTTTTTACATATGCCGACGTTTCGATCTGAAGTTCAGGCCTTCATCAGGGCTTTCTCCTTAAGTGTCAAGGGGAGAACTCCTCTTAAGGAAGGGAGAACTCCACTTAAGGAGAAAGCCCTGATGAAGGCCTGAACTTCAGGTCGAAACGTCGGCATATGTAAAAAATAAATATTATAATTTATTTTTTGCCTTCCTTTTTGACTGAGCACCCCAACTATTCTTCTCTTCATAGTTTTAGATAATGTTTATAAACTTTCATTTATCATCAGAAAAATTTCTAATCTCGTGGTAGATATATGCGGATCCCAGAAAGTGAATGGTGTCTTGTTTTTCCCCGAAGGATAAAAATATTTACCCATTTAATACCATTACTCGATTAATAAGTAATATTGTATTTTCTCAATTTTTTTCTTCGGGACCTACAAATTGTAAACATATTGTCAAATTGTATATCTATGGCGGACAAAAACGTTTACTAATTGAAACTGATATTTGTTCAACTAGGTTCAGATTAATTCACTTATGGACCGTTAGATTGTATAGACAGACAATTGTGGGACGTCTTTTTCATCTTCGAAAATTGTCTTTCTTTTTATCACCTTCTCACCTTTTTAGGATCTGAGTCAATTTCCTATCCAAACGGGGTTATAACCACAATCAACAGTTTCTTCTGAGAAATTTTCTGGCTGATTTAGCTCCTGGAAATCGGCTGAGGCTGAAAGGAAGGATGGTTTTCTTCAAAGAAGCTGCTTAGGGTGTGAGGAATCAATTGGCTTACCTTCCACAGCTCACTGACTGTTAACCAGCCTTTCCAACCCCGTCACTAGCTACCATCATCCCATCTTCTCCTAGCGTAGTCATTGTCCCGCCTTCATATCCTTTCGTTATTTTTTTTTTTGCCCTCCCATCAAATCGAAATAACAGCAATATGCAAATCATACTAGCGGTATTTGCTGTTCTACTTTCCAGACGCGTAAGCGTTACTAGCCACTTTTTAGACATGCATAAACATGTTGAATAAAATATTCCGTATGGCTCATTGTCAACAGATTTTCTACCATTATCTCTTGACCAATAATTCGAAATTATGTGGAACACATCATGTAAATAACAACCTTACATTTTTTAAAATTATGTATCAAACCCTTAAGGAACAGAATATTTGTCTGTGGGACTTAGTGTTTAGATAAATATACTAAAAGTCTCTACTCCTAGGATGTGAGCGAATATTGAGTTGAGGGACATCCAGGCCAATTTTTTCAGGGTTTCGCTAATATATCGCTAATTGGGAAAAGATGCGTCCTAGCACATCTTACTTTCTCCAAAAAATTAAAAAATCTGTACCACTACAACCCATGAATGGCCTTGGGTTCGTTATTATGCACGGAAGATAATGTTTTTTTGTTCAAAGGTTGAGGTTTGGCCAAGGTCAACCGAAAGGTTTTCCCTCATAATTAATTATTCAATTAAGGGTAGACATAGAGGCTATAGATTTTATAGAGGCTGGGTGTGCTCCAGGAGGGTCCACCGACCCCAATCCCAGGGTCGCTACACAGCCGATGATTCAGAATAAATAATATATCTGCTATAAGCAGGAATCGGACCTGATATCTTGAACATTGGAGGCTTAGCGCCTAAAAAATTAAAGCTAATACAATTTGGAACAAGGTTCATGATATCAATGTCTCTCTATAATTATTCATAGACTGGACTATATCATTATAGGCACCTGCAATATAAGTAAATTCAAGAAAGTCCCTAAATTCACTTTATATGGCGGGGAAGAGAATAAATTAAATAAATTGTATTTATTTATTTTTATTTAGTATTTTGACTGAACACTTCAACCAACATCTCTTCCATGATAATGATGTTGTCATGTTATTTTAGAAAAGATCGGGTAAAAGAAGGTTCTTTGAAAAATTCAGAAAAAATAAATGAGGAGGATGGCGAGGAGTGTATAAGATAATTAGAAATAATGCTGCAAATGGAAACGTGTGACAACTCCTTATTTTATTTTGTGGAGGTGAAATAGCTCTGGAGCCAGGGCCCAAAAATCGACCTGATCGCAGGCGAAGGTTTGATTGCAAAGTGCAAAGTTATTCTGAGTAAAACAAAACCTTGTCTGCCGTTCCAGAGCCGCTGCTTTCAAAAATGGCGGCTGATTTAAAATATATTAGGCCAATAATTTGAGAATCGAAACGGGAAATCCATTGCAAAAAATGTGAGAAAAGTTTTTATTTTTTTAACTTGTATATATCGGTTTAGACATGTAAAAAACAAAATTGCTACCGCGGGCCACCAATGGAAATCTTTTTACAGCCAAAAAAGTCAGATTTTTTCGATTTTTTGGGGGGGTTTTCACCTATAACAATGCATCCAAACGAAAAATGTACTCTTTAACAAATTAAAGAACGTTAAATTTTGCGTCAAACGATTACATAAACATTAAAATTTGGTTACGCCGTAAGGTATAAAACCACGGTCAACCAAAGCTGAGTTTTACCAAATTTGTCAAAAACTGAGAAAAATGAGTTCGCAATGGACGCAAAATTTGATGTTCTACAACTTTGATTCTATGGGTTTTTCCTCTTAGGGAGCTCATTTCCAAGTTACAAGGCCATTTATAGTCATTTGTCTCAGTTTTTGACAAATTTGGTAAAGTTCAGCGTTGGTTGACCGTGGTTTTATGCCTTACCGCGTAACCAAATTATAAAGTTTATTGGCCTAATATATTTTAAATCAGCCGCCATTTTTGAAAGGAGCGGCTCTGGAACGGCAGACAAGGTTTTTTTTACTCAGAATAACGTACACTTTCGAAATTTACAATCAAACCTTCGCCTGCGATCAGGTCGATTTTTGGTCTCTGGCTCCAGAGCTATTTCACCTCTACAAAATAAAATAAGCAGTTGTCACACGTTTCCATTTGCAGCATTATTTCTAATTATCTTATACACTCCTCGCCAACCTCCTCATTTATTTCTTCTGAATTTTTCAAAGAACTTTCTTTTACCCGATCTTTCCTAAAATCACATGACAACATCATTATCATGGAAGAGATGTTGGTTGAAGTGTTCAGTCAAAATACTAAGTAAAAATAAATAAATACAATTTATTTAATTTATTCTCTTCTCCGCCATATAAAGTAAATTTAGGGACTTTCTTTAATTTACGTATATTGCAGGTGCCTATAATGATATAGTCCTGTCTATGAATAATTATAGAGAGACATTACCTACGAAGGGGCGGGGTGGCCGAACAGGCTAACGCGTATGCACAGCACCGCCGTTGACCGACAACCTGATATATAAGACAATAGATAAAAAATAGTTATGGATCTTTTAAATCCCCGCCCTCACCCCATGGCTAGGAGAAACCCCGTATAGCCTTAAAGGCCAGGAAGGGGAGTACCCCTCCAAAAAAAAAATCAGTAAATATATTCAAGGCCTGTGATAAGTTGTGGGACAATTTTGACAAAGGTGAGATGTTTAATTTATTTTTATACATTCGACTGAATCACATAATTGGATCTGACATGGAATTAATTCGATTCAGGCAGTATGACCAGACAATATATTCCTCAGTAACTCCTCCTCCGGTAAACATCAAAGGCTGTTAACTTCGACGGAGAAAGGGAAGAAGGGGCACACTAACAAGCCGGGTACAATAAGGGCACTGTTTGACAGCGGATGGAGTAAACAGAGAAGTAAATGTAGAAAATTACAATTGCTATCAACGGATGTTAGGGAGACTGTGCAAAGACCATGGGAGCGGATATGAGACCTGGGCCAAATATTGGTGGTATATGTCTTCGCAAATCATTTAAGGCTTCTAATCTCCTTCTAAGATACGATGAACTGGCTTTGTACAAAGCCATTCCAGGGACGATAAATAAAAAAAATATATAAATTAATTAAAATTAAAAATCTTTTAATTAAATCTTCGTAGTTTGTCTTCACAAATCATCAAGGTCTTCTAAGCTGCTTCTACAGTACAAGAGAGAGAAACACTTTATTTTCATATAAAATATAAAAGGTTGCCCAATTATATTGGGTTGCTATATACACAGCATACTCGTTAATCCGTAGGACAATAAATAAACATATATATAAATATACATAAGTGGTTAGTTTATATGAGTATACTAAATAAATATATTTGTTTTTCCTAATATTAAGATGCTTAAAATTATAATAGAACAAAAAACAAAAGTGTATACATCTAGAATTAAATAAAATGTAATATGAAACAAATATAATAGACATTTTTTATTAAATAAATAAATATAAACTAACTTTATACAAATCCACTACTCAATTAATATAAGAAAATTGATGACCAGAACCAAAAAATGTTCCAGTTCAAGTACGAACTAACCCTAATGCTGACCCAACTGGTGAAATGTATTGAAGCACAGGTGGATCTACGAGGGGAGGGGAGGCTTTCGGGCTGAAGCCCCCCAAAATGGTAAAATATAACTACGTTTTATCGAAAAAAATATTTAAAAAGTATCTCTTAAAATATTATTGTTCATGTAATTACATTTAAAAGGGCTTTAGGAATCACTTAAACACCATTTTATATAAGTAGTTAGCGTCTTTCTTTCGTCGGAATGCATTTCACACATGTTTTACAAACTGAAGAACAAACATTTTCTATTTAGGCATTAACTACTGATTTTACAAAAATGTTTCGAGGTTAAAAGGTTAGAGATATTTCAAAAGAACCTTGAATTCAATTTACAGACAACAATTTTATTTTTAAATTTCTATGAAAGTTCGTATTTGAGGGTTTTCAGATATGCGAAATACAAATCTCAACTCTCTTTCTAGTTAAAAAAGTATTTGAACCCAAATTACTCCTTCACTCGGTACAAATTTACAAATTTGTAATCGATTTCGATGATTTTTTTTGTCTTGTAGGGAATTTAGTAATCTTTCTAATAATCATGGGTACAATAAAAACGAATATTTATTTTTATTTATTCGCGATAAAATTCTTTTCCTGCATAACTTTTTTCCATGTATTTTTCTGGGAGGGGGAGGGGATATAACTATTTTTCGCAAGTGAAGGAAAAGTTTCTCAAAATGAGAGATCAATCAGTGTATTTGATGAAGATGTGGTGTACCGGAAAAAAAATATATTTTAGAAATAATATATAAAGAACCTGTAACAATAACAATTGGTTAGTTTTTCTAAAAGGGAAAGGAGCGTACAGAAAAAACACCTTGCCTTGGGATGCAGTCCTTATAATTACGCCTCTTGCAGCATTTAACAACCCATAAGTTGGCTTGGCTGCTATTAGATATATTTATTTATCTATTAACAGTTGTTTAAAATATAAAAAGTTTACTATGGGTCTATTCCAACAAGCATTCCAGGACTGCTTGCTGGAACAGATCATTATGAGTTATATAGTATGCTAGATCATGGAGTCGTAACTATATTGAGTAAAACAGAATGAGCTATTTACTTTTACGGGTATCTTTTAATATAAAGAGGACCTGCTTAATAGTTTTCTCTACTCCAAGGATTGAATATTAAGTACCTCAAGGATATTCGATCATTCTTCACTAAGAACATAACACATTAGTGTTTAAAAATGAATTAAATTAAACATTAGAAATAACTAAAACTAATATTAAGAAACAAGTTCGAAAATTGGATGAGTAGGCGGAAAACACTGCAACGCTACAAACATCACATAATTAGAGCAGTACACTGAGTTAGAAAAGAAAACATTAGTTGATGTGAGATCTGAAGTCACACTAACCCTCACCCCCTCCCTTGTAGAAGAGACAAGGAACGGGAATGAGACGGGTTTGTTATTCGGGAGAGCCTTCTGATCCCTGACAACACAAACTCGGAGCTAAATTAAATAAAGAAAACTCTTAACTGAATTGCAGTCCTCTGCTCTCCCTTCTTCAGGAGAAGAATCTACCGGAGACTTGGCAGAGACACCGTCAATCTAGGTCGCATTAGTCCAACGGAATTCATTTAAGATCATGATGAGCAGCACTTGGGTGGTGAGAAAGTTGGAAGACTCAAAACAGAATTGACAACGAAACGGAACCGGAATATGTAACTCATCACATAGAACTATAAATAATAACTATAAATAATGTGCGTATAAATAGAAGGTTATATACAATTAATTTATAGAAAATTAATCCCTCTCAGAATATTTGAACAAACATAATACATGCCTGATATTGAAGACTACTCCATTTTACATTGATGTAACAAGTTTAGTCAAAATTTCCATAGCCGTTTTTAGAAAACTGTGAAGATGTGTGAATTCGATTATATAAAGTGTCACATCCGGTTAGTTGAATTAGTATGGATTTTTATTATTGTAGTTTGTTCTCAACATCGGCCTTGCTCGGTAAAATTGAATTTTGGTATTTTTTATAAGTTAATTCAATTTTTTTTTAAACAGCATTTCACGTTTTTTTTTATTTTATTTTGTATGAGTTATTAAAATGCTGGTTTCCATTGAAGAGCCAAGATGATACGATTAAAAACAAGGAAGTAATATTGAATAAGCACGAGCTGTCCTGACGACTGCACGCTAAGTCTATCGCAAGCTCTGGATTATGTCTCAACGTCTGCCGGCAAATCCTCCCTTTGTTTTGTCAAGTCCTCAATCTCTGGATACACGTCCTGAATAATCCGATTAATTTTTTCATACGTTGCATCGTTAAATGGTTGCTACTGTCGAGAATTAAGATTCTATTGCAAACACATTATTCGAAATAATATTCAAATAACTATAAGAATTTAAGAAATACCTTTGTTGTTAGTTTTGAACATCAGTAGAAGAAGAAATGTAAATTTTATTCAGTATTGTTCATAATAAGGTGATCACACATCATAGTACTATCGATAAATAATAATAATTTTAGAAATATTCTAAACCGATTTTACATGAAATCGGATCGAAATCTTTGACTTGTTTTTCATAAACATTTTATTCTATTTATTTTAATCATTTTATAAATTTAATTATTATTTTATAATTTTTAATTTTCTGACCTATAAATCTAGAATGAGCAGTATTAATATTTATACAGGCAAAAATCGTGAGGCCTCTAAACTTGTTATCTTATTTTTGTATCTTGTAAGAGTGTATAAAAAATATTTGGTTGACAAAATATATGTATCGTTATTTACTGATGACATATACATTGGTGCATATATAAAAAAAATGGGCATTAGAAGAAAACAACTATTATAGATAAGTGAACATAAGACAATATCTTTAGTAACTCCATCAGAAAAAAAATTAAAATACAAATAAATCAAGAGAATCGAATAATTTGCAGTTAAGCTATAGCGCCGATAACATCCTCCCTTATAACAGTTAATCAAGTCGGCAAGGAACAGGCATGTAAAACTTCGATGATTTAGCGATGAGCTCAACAATAGAATCTATCTGTGTCTAAACCGGACAGAGTGCACAGGAGCCCGTTGACCGGCAACCTGATGGAAGATAATTTGATAAAATAATTATGAGTTCGCGTTCCGCTGGTGGGAGGGAGGCGGGCTTTTATTAACTCAGGTATTAATCCTCCACCCTCACCTTCTAGCCTGGGTATAGCCAAAAAAGCGAGGATGGAAGAGGACAATAAAACAAAAAAAAAGATATATATCTTTATATATATATATATATATATATATATATATATATATATATATATATATATATGTATGTATGTAAATATATATATGTATGTATGTATATATATAAAGCTCAGCGCTGAGTTAAGGAACATACCCCAGCACTTCCTTAACATGTACACGGAACTAGACATCATTTTCTAGTTAAAGAAGCATACAATTTTTCAGGAATGAAAAATTGGATTCTGGAGCTGGAGAAACGACCGGAGATAATAGATATTTCTCCAACTGAAGAGAGATTCGGTCTCAGATATTTCGAGTGGTTACTTCTATCTTGAAATGGCGGCTAATTAAAAAGTTTCAAGTTTAAACCCGACGGAAATAAGCTTTCTCGAACCACTCATTTGCTAAATCTTTTCATCTGCTAGGGAATTTTTTTCTTCCCAATTTTTTTTTTTTCTCAATCTACACAAATTTTTATTCAATTTCTTTCTTTGGAGTAATACAAAAGTGCTCAATTCCCTAATTACTCGATTCTCGGATTGTTAAGAAAATATCGAATAGAATAATGAATACCTACTTCATAATTGCACATGAGTCAATCGAAGTTAAAAAAAAAACATGTTTTTCTTAACCAGGATACCGAAACCTTTTTTAGGCACAAAGCAAACACTTATGCAGAATATAATGTTTAGATACAAATTTATATAAAACTAATAACCTAGAATAATAATTCGAACTTTCGCATTCATAAAATTAATTTATCTCACCTGGGTCGAGAAACCTAACCGTGTAAAATGTTTTGTTATGTCAAGAGGTAAAATTGAGGTAAAATGATTGATGTTAAAGTTTTTGATCAAATTATAGCAGCACCCAGTTAAGTTAAGGAAACATAGTATTCTTTAAAATATGCTACATATTTTACCATTTTTTTATTGTGTTATTGACAGTGATACTATGAGTTTCGATATATTCATTCTTTTTATAATAAACATTTCAGAATAGACTTGTTGTCAAGTTTCAAAATTTATTGAAGTGATACTCTTTTATTATTATTTTTTTTTAATACTCTTAAGATTTACTATCACAGCTTTAAACATTTTCCATTGTTCCATATGGCGTTAAATTAATATAAGTGGCAATTCATTCTGCATTTTTTTTAAAACAAATAATAAATAACAGTGAATACAACACTTGAAGTAAAGGTAAAAGGTAAAGATACTTTCCTGGCATACATTTTTTTTTTTTCGATTTCCTTCTACTTCGTCGTTTCTATTGGAGATTTGTAATATTGATACAACCAAACCTACTCTAACCAGATTGGTAAGACCGAGATCAATTGAGTGGATACACCACAAATTACTCCAGGCACACCTGAAAAAGTCTATGGGGTTCCATGGTGGATGAAAACCTAAGTACTCAACAACATTCCCTGGGATAAAGCCTTGTTCAAGAAACTAGACGACCGCGTAAAAGTGCCAAGTAAACCTAAAAAAATAAATGACCGATGGTCAAGATGTATTCGATACCGATATTTTCTGATTGTGCTTCGATATGTTTATGTAATGAATAAATTTTCTTAATTTATAATATTTTTTATTTTTTTATTGATGATATTTACAACTGTATTACAAGTAAAAATACATTCAGTAAATGTGAACAAAGGAATAAAATGGCATGAAATCACATGTTGAGAAACTACCCATTGGTAGCACTCTAAAAATGTATTTACAAAAGGAGATCTCGATTCCATCTTCTTTTCAGACACATCTGAGGGTTTTCAGGGATCGAAGAGGAAGCAAGGTTAGAAACGAGAGGGTTTGGATGGTTCTGAAGTTTGTTATGGCAGGATAGGTATCTGGATTGGGCCAGGTCAGAAACATAAGGAACATTAAGGTCGTTATGGATGATTTTATTAATATATTAAATAATAATATATTTGAATCAACTAATATTGACATCGTTACAGCTACAGTAATGGTCATAGAAATTGCATCGCATAGTAAAAAAATGTTTTTAAATTTAATTTTATTTACCAGACTACTATCTGTAAGATCTCCGAATATTTCTTTACCAGTTCTGAAACAATATTCTAAAAAAAAACAACATATTAAACGGTCAAATTGTTCGTTTGTTTTTTTCTTTCGCTCCAGGAGTTTTTTTGTTGTTTTTTTCTTAAAACTATGACTACCGTTGATGGGTGGTATTCTATCCTCGTTACTATTTCTCATGAAAATTCCTTTACTTCATGTAACGTCACACTATTAATATTTTTTGACGAGGACATTTTTTGATACAACGGTCAAAATTACTGATTTTATCCAGACATTAGTTAAAACTGAACAGAGAAATACTGTTGAAGTTTTATTGTAACCCCATAAATAAAAAGTTGCTGTCACATCCGGCCCATGTACAAACCTTAAATACTTAATATCAGTTTCGTACTACTTTTCGTTTATGAGCTAGACTGTTAAAACACGCACACACAGACACACAGACCATTTTTCGGGACTTGGTTATTTGGACTTTTGGAGTTTTAACGCTCGCAATACTTACCCTTGCTATATATTACATATATACGTAAGTGAAAGTAAACATAAACACTCAATGGAATTAGTGTTATCAATATAAAAACCAAAAGAAATAGGTGATACAATTCCTATGACTGCGACTGTAGAACACAAACCAAAACGTATTGCTCAATATTTGTCAAAATTAATATAAAAATATATTATTTTCAAATATTATAAAAACAAGATGGCGTAACTTGAAACATGAACGCATAGTATTTTTTTTAAATAAATTTTTGTAAACAAAATTTTCGCACTTTATGCTTATATTTTAATTTTATTTTTATTTGAAAATTAATGCATTCTGCCGCAATATATTTTAATTAATGCATGACTTGAAACTATATAATGCGAGCTAATGTATTGAAACTAAAAATTATAATTATTATAGAAGTGCAGAGGTATTAATAATGAAGTAAAATGGTGAACATATATGTATTAGAAACAATTTTAGAAATTCAAAAAATATCTGATTTTCACTACACCGAAAATTTTATTATTGTTAATGTAAGACATCTTGTGTTTATTAAAATAAAAGAACATAGTAGAGAAAATACTAAAGGGTTGATGCTCCTTTTAAGGAATATATGTTATAACTGTTGTTATATAAGAAGGGAAAAAGTTAGTTGTTCTGGAAGGATATGAGACCGGCTCATAACGTGTTAGACATGTCAAGCGAAGTCGTACCAGCTTTGAGAAAACCATTGCCTCTCCTTCCATAGGTCTTCAACATCTGGGTCAATTGCCTACTCCTTTTTTTCCAGCTCTATCAATTCCCATTATGTCTTTGTAAGTTTCCTTTCAAGTCTATTCAATTGCTGATTAGTCTTCTTCATAATGACTAAGTCCTCCATGTTGTAGGTAATGTTATTACTGTTATGTTATAAATAGAAAAATTATTAAAAAAAAAAAAGACACGAGTCTCCAACATACAAGTGAACAGTTAAGTTGCCAACGTTTCTCCAATTCAGGCATGATCAGGGTATAAAACCGATATCACTTACTTTCAGAAAGAAAAAACAAAAAAGAAAAATAAGAAAACAAACTTATTGCAGTTATCTCACGAAGCCATCCAAACACATGCTGAAGGAAAGAGAAGGTTCTATTAACACAGCTAAGGAAGGTTATATTTAACAGCTGATTAGCAGCAAAACTATAATAATAATAATAATAAGGCTTAGCGAACCCGAAGGTTCGATGCCGACACCACCAATCGCTTGTTACACACCTCCCTCCACCGTTCGCCGTCCAAACCCAGTCCCTTCAGATCAGCTTTAATGCAATCTTCCCACCTTCGCTTCGGTCTACCCCTCCGACGCTTACCATTCGGCACAGCAAATATTAACCTTTTAGGAATTCTCTCGTTACTAAGCCCAACAACTTTACAAGCCCATTTGATTCGCCGCGATGAAATTACCTCAATTATATTACCCGGATATAGCTCACGCAATTCGGCGTTGTGTAACCGTCTGAACTCTCCGGTTAACTCATCCTTCTTCGGTCCGAATATTCTACGCAATACTTTATTTTCAAAAACCTTAAGACGCTGCTCATCCCTTAATGTAAGCGGCCAAGTTTCGCATCCATAAAGAACTGTAGGCAAGATAATTGTTTTATAGATTCTAATTTTTAAGTTTCGGGACAAGAGGCGCGAACTGAGTAGTTTTGTCACAGAAAAATAACAAGCATTCCCCGCCTTCAGTCTAACTTTAATCTCTTCTTCAATTTCGTTTTTTCTAGTTATCGTAGAACCTAGATACCTAAATTTATCTACCTGTTCAAACATATTACCATCTATATCGATATCACCAGTAGTATCGCCATTTTTGCAGCTAACCATATATTCTGTTTTATCCACGTTTATTTCGAGTCCTAGTTCTTTACCGGCTTTCATTAACGTTGTCGTATTTAGTTTTATAGTTTCAACGTCTTCGCTTAACAGTACTAGATCATCAGCATAGCCCAGCACGGATGTTGTCCCGCCCAGATCCAACCCTTTCTCGGTACGCATTACCTCCCTAATGGCATGTTCTAATGCCAAATTGAACAGGACAGGCGAAAGAGAATCCCCCTGTTTTAAGCCCGAACGAACCTCAAATTTTTCGGACAAATTATTACCGATTCTGACTTTATTGAGTGTCTCCGTCAAGCACATCCTGACTAGATTTACTAGTTTTTTTGGAATTCCCTGCTCGATTAGAATATTATACAGTTTCTGGCGGTCAATAGAATCGTAAGCCTTTTTAAAATCTATATACAGCTGGTGAACAATACCGTTATACTCCAATTTTTTCTCTAATATTTGCCGTAAAGAAAATATTTACTTGCGTCTAAATTAATATTAATGCGTCTAAATCCGCATTGGTAGTCTCCGATAATTTCCTCGGCGTATTCCGTGATTCGACTGGTTAAGATTGAAGTGAATATTTTATAACATACCGGAAGGAGTGAAATTCCTCGATAGTTATTACAATCCGTCCTCGGACCCTTTTTGTGAATCGGAATAAGAATAGATTCTTTCCATTCTTCAGGTAATTTCTCGTTCACCCAGATCTTTTTAACCAACCGATGTATTTTAGAAAATCCAGCTTCTCCGCATGCCTTAATTAGTTCAGTAGGAATATTATCGATTCCCGCTGCTTTATATGATTTTAATTTTCCGATAGCTATTTCAACTTCCTCTTTACTTGGTCCTTCTATTAACGGTTCAGCACTCTGGTACTCAGAAGGAGGACACAGATCATAATTTCCCGTATTTAAAATATTGTCAAAGTGGTCCTTAAACTTATTCAATATGTCAACCGGATCGGTCAGAATATTGTTATTATCATCCCTAATTCCAGACGTTACGGGCCCTACATATTTACGTGATCTGTTTATACCTTTGTACATGTCTCTTACGTTATTTTGGATTCTATTAGTTTCTATTTCAATTATTTTATTTTTAAGATACTCCTTTTTTTTTATTTTTGAGCAATTTTGTCGTTTCGTTCTTTGAGATTCGGAAGTATTCCAGATTTTCTTCGCTAAGATTATTTAGAGCTTTTAATTTAGCGGCTTTCCTTTTTTCGCACATGTTTAAGCAATCTTCATCAAACCACGGTTTGTTATTCTTATTTTCCTTTTTTCCTAGACACGAGTTACCGACCGCTTTAATATTATCCCTGATCTCTACCCATAACTTGTCAATATCCTCGTGGTCCTCGTCAGGAAGCTCTAAAGCTTCAAACCTATTCTTAACATCTAGCTCGAATTGGTTTCTAATTGATGGATTTTTTAATTTTTCCAAATTAAAATTCTCAAAATCGAAACGGTTTTCTTTTCTATTTTTTATATTAAGTTTTTGTCGAAGTTTCGCGATAACTAATTCATGATCCGACCCACATTCTGCTCCGCGATAAGACCGTACATTGATTATACTGCTTTGCCAGCTGTGTTGTATCAAGACATGATCGATTTGATTTCGTGTTTGCGAATCCGGCGATGTCCAAGTATATTTATGAATATCCTTACGTTTAAACGTCGTACTTTTAATTACCAGGTTTTTCGAGATGGCAAAGTTTATCAGACGGATCCCATTATCATTACTATATTCGTGCAAACTTTCTTTACCAATCGTCTGAATATAAACTTCTTCCCTTCCTACCTTTGCGTTCGCGTCACCTACCATTATTTTCATGTAGTTTCGCGGTAGTTTATCATAAACCCATTCGAGTTTATCGTAAAATTCACTTTTGACTTCATCGTCACTGTCTTCGGTCGGACAATGTATGTTTATTAATGCGATTTTAAACCAACGTCCCTGAAATGTAGCTACCGAAATTCTATCACTAAAGAATTGTACGTCCCTCAAAGCGGATAGTAATCTACTCCTAATTAGAAACCCGGTACCTAAACAATGATTCCCGCTTCCTCCGTACCAAATAGTGTACTTTCCTTCCCTCATCGAGCCCTCCCCTGGCCAGCGAACCTCTTGCAGAGCCACGACATCCAAATTGTACCCATTTACCTCATTCGCGACCGATTTTAGCCCCCCTGCTGTGTTTAAACTCCTTACGTTCCACGTACCAATATTTAAATCCCTATATTTCAACTTGCGGCATGAATCCCCTAAAGCAGTCCCCACCCGGAGACCCGAACGGGGGACTAGTTTACCTCCGGATAATGAGCGTTTTACCTTAGGGAGATCCATGACTTTTTGTGGTGTTTGGTGAACTAAAGATATGTGAGTAGGGCGTTCAATCCTACGTCACACCCTCCAGCAAGTCTGGTGGGCCCCTACCTCCAGCAAGTCTGGAGGTCCCCTCCCTCCAGCAAGTCTGGTGGGCCCCTACCTCCAGCAAGTCTGGAGGTCCCCTACCTCCAGCAAGTCTGGAGGGCCCCTCTCATTGTTGGTCAGCGAGTCCATCGGACTTAGCCGGGAGGAACTTCCAAGGAATTTCCACCGACCATCCCCACATCCGCCACCCGTGGGACGCTCCCCATACGCGGTAATGAGCCCGCGCGAGGAGCAGCAAAACTATGCATAAGTAAATTATAATAAACAAAACGTGTGTTAAATAAAATAAAATAACAAATTACTAAATTCAAAAGAAAGATCTGGAAGGTATATATAAAATCCATTTCTAACAAAACTCAGTGGATACACGACCATTCCACAAGTAATGTTACTAAAATAAACAAACAGCTAGAAAAGAGACAAGAGAAAAGAGAAAAGGTAATTATGTTATAAATGGAAAATTCCAAACTACAAGGGAAAAAATAGAAGAAAAAAAATATGGATGGCTTTGTGAGATGTCTACAATTTTTTAATTATAAAATCTTATTGATAATTGATTCAGGTGTGGGAAGAGGTATTGCTGGGTGCTATCCTTCCCCATGCCTGACATATAACTTCGTTACTTTAATCAGACCATCTGCTGATTGTCAACAGTTGTCAACAGGTGCAGATTGGCATTAAAAGATAAAAGAAGATATCTGAATAAAGAATAAAATATATAACAGTGCAAATGAAAATAGAATTTTTAAAAATGTAGATTATTTACAATTACACATCCCCTAGCCTGTTCCATGCTTCGCCTTGTCTTCTGGTCACAAACGTTTCATTCCGAAAATCCGTAACCCCATCGATATGTGCCCTAATTCAAAATTCAAAACCCCATCAAAATATGGCCTCCAAAAAACTTACTGTACTCATATGTCCATATTACTATCATCTGATGGATAATGTTTTATTTTATTTTTCGATTAAAAACTCAGCCACTACAATAAGACAAACATAGACTGAACTTCTGACTGTTTATCAGGCTGGATAATTTTGAAAAAAAAGTAAAAAAAAAAAAAAAAAAAACCCGTCTCTAAAATAAAGTTTGTATATACTATTTAATTTACTCTTTTGAATAGATAGAATAAAGTCACGATTCTCAGCAGCAGGACAAACTTAATTGGACTTTCTAGAAACTGACGCTGTTTGAAGACTACGAAAAGGAATTAAGGGCTGAACTTCAATTAACGTGGACCCCGGGCTTGGAGAGGTCTTTGGTGTGGAAATCTATTGGGTACACTTTGTGCAAAAGAGATCATTAAACAAAGGCGGAGGGATCAAAGATCTGGCCAGTGCCGCTCGAGTGGCCTCTTCAGCTCTTCGTGTTTCCATTGTAGGCCTCAACCGGGGGCCCGCCTTTGCTAAGATAACAGCCCAGTGCAAATAAAACACTTCTTCACAATGCTAAAACACAAGACCGGAATAAATACAATAGTTTATATGTGTGTTGTGCTTATAGCAAAAAAAAGGAGTATAACAATTTTTTTTGTCTCAAATCAATTTAAATATAATAATACCACATTCGTAATTGAGGTTCGTCCGTAATTGTTAATATTATAATAACAAATCTTTATACCTGACAATTTTAATAAGAAAGTAAATATTTTTTTTTTTTGGTTTATTTATTTTTTATTCACACCTGTCAAAATGGTAATGACAACCAGTGAATTTGAGGTTGATTGAAAAAAAAATAATGTCATGAAATTCATTACGAGGATCAGTGCCCAGCGGCACCTCACTCGGCGTGATATCTACGTTAGGCGAGGAGGTCCCTCATCCAGCTCCTCTTCAGTCTCCTGCAGACGTTACCTGGCATATTCGTAGTGGCCATGTCATTTATAAATGTATTGGGATGTCCTTGTAAGTTGTCATGGAATAGTTTGTAATGAGTTCGTATGTGTTCGTTAACAGTCGGCATATGCAGGTCAGTATGTAAGGTTATGTTGCTAACGTACCAAGGTGCTTTTGTGATTGTCCTGAATGTTTTTACTTGAAAGGTTTGAAGTTTACTTTAAATAAAATATTAAATTATCTTTATTACATAGTTAAATTATTATGAAATCATCTGAGATAGTGGTTGATTTTTATATCGAGACAGATTGATCAGCACAATCAACTTGGAATTTTAGCATTTTGAATATGGTTCATATTTTTTGGATATAAATTATTAAATTAATTGTAGTCACTTGTTATATAAATAGCGTAAAATGCCAAGATGTGGCATAGGGCTGATAAAAAGATAAAATCTGGTATAGTGCGCACATCACATAACCTGCACTTACTACCTTAGCTTGAATCGAAATATTTTATATATCAGAAGATTTTATTAACTGGCAAGTGGAAGTAGAAATTATAGACGGGATAACATATTAATATATGAGGCTTTTTGTTCCAAAACAGGTTACATCCATCCTTTCCAAAAAAAAAAAAAATGTTTCTTATTTTTCATACGTTTATAATGCAAGAAATGATGTATTAGATGTGTTGTTTCAAAACCGTCTAGTTGCTCCAAAAATCAATACCATACGATTCGGTTTCCTATAAAAGACTTGTTGTTGATAGTTAACCTTGCCATTCTTTATCAAAATAGTCTTAAAAGTTTAGAAGGTTTGAGCTAGAAATGTTTAAATTAAATATATTTAAAAAATTAAATATTTGTCCCATTTTTAAAACTTTCAAAATAGAAAAAATCCTGAAATTCAATAACTTCTGAAAAAATTTTCTGTTTGTTTTCAAACAACTAATAAATTTTACGATCGAATTCAGGTACATCCAACATTTCTACTATTTTAAATGGAATATAAAAAAGGGGAAGATCATGAAAAGTTGTCATTAAATTTTGTTTAAAGTGATTTGTTACCAAAATAACGAGAAATAAGAAATAAAAAGATATTAAGTTAATTTGATTTTTGAAAAATTAAATCTGTTTTAATCATTCCTGAAAAATTGTTAGTAATAGATGTAACAGGTTTTGAAAGCAAACGCTTCATATATCAATTAGTTAACATACAAATAATGATGATCGAGTTCAAAGTTTTACAAATGTTAGAATATAATAACTTGTTAACAAAACAAATTCAAAGAAATGTTTAAAGCTTTATCCAAAACATCTAGTACGAAATAAACATTGATAAAAGAGTATATTAGTATATGGATAATATATTATTCATATATTTAACACTTCGGGAGAAATAGATTATTACTTGCAGTCGCTTTCGCTGATTCTCCACTGGGTTTAGCACCATATAGTGATGCGGTTGAGAGAGCAACGCAGTGGTCTCTTGGAGTCGTGTTTTTTCCTCTATTCTGCAATAGTCTGTGGTACAGACTATTTTTTATCAAATTATTAACATCCGCCTTCTGAAACTTCGAAAACTCTCAGGATTGGGGCGTTTTCAACCTGTAGTTCGACAAACCTTTTTTACTTGATTAGGCACTAAAAACTCGTAAAAACCAATTTGCTTTCCACTTGGATAGCAATATTATTTGATCACAAAATCTATAAAAAAGGTGGCCTGCAAAAATTTGGGGGGGAGGGAGGGTGGGGTTTGGCGTGACCTACAACTCCAACATTTCAGAATAGCTAGGTTATATAGGCCAAACGATCCAATATTTTTGTAGGCCACCTTTGATTAAGTGATTTTGTGATCAAATAATCTTACGATCGAAGTGGACAGCAAATTGATATTTACATGTTTTTAGTACCTAATTAAATAGACAAAGTTTGCCAATCTCCAGATTGGAAACGCTCCAATTCCAAGAGTTTTCGTAAATAAAATATTTGTAGGTTACGATGAGATGAAGCTATTCAGGTAGTTTCAGGCGAATGTTAATAATTTGACAAAAAGGGGTATGTACCACGGACTATAATTATTGTTATTAAAAAAAATATGTTTCCTTAGTCTTCACAAAACTGAACCCTGGATCAGTAGTGATGATTGGATGGCTATCATTATCAGTATTTTGTATAATGATTTTGAAAATATTGTAGTATTAAATAAAAAAAGGATTTTTTTCAAGCAGTACAGGGGTCATAGTATAGACCTCCCAAAAATTACTAAGTAGCTTAAGTAAGTACAACATTAATTAACTGGCTTACATTTTAAATCCTTTTTATCCTTACCTTTCCAGATCTCAGGAAATAAATAACAATTTTAAACTTTATTTTTATATTTTTAGATAATCATAGCCGACTCCATCACGATGTATACTAAAGATGAGTAGAAAAAAAAAATACCACGGCATAAAAGCGTCGGTATATACTGAACTGAAAAATGAAGGGGGATTGTTCTATCTGTTGTGGGAACAATGCGGGGCTGTTCGATTCATTTGACAAGGCGGCCCTTTCCCTAAATAGGTCTTTGTTTTCGGCAATAAAGGGCTATGTTAACTATTTCCAGTAATTTAGGCCAGTCGAAGGCTCTATAGTATTGGGCGTTTAGAATCTGCTGACCAGGCACTAGGATTCAATAGTGCAATCAGGGAGAAACTATTTAATCCGAAAGGGATTTATTAGAATCCAATACATCAGTGGAAGTTTAAACTATTAAATAATTCTAGGAAAAAATCATAAAACTGTTTTAAATGAAATCAACATTTAATTAACCGATTGATGGTTAATATATTGAAATATCAATATCAAAACCGCTATATCCAATGTATATTGACAAATCCGACGGAGACATTCATCCCTAAATAGTTCCTAACCACCCCTAATCATCATAGAAAGTGACAAATCAAATTAAATCCAAATTAATAATCTAAAACATAAATAATAGTGGTACGGTGGTTGACTGTTGTGAATAATTGAAGAGAAGTTGATTGGAGTGTGTTCAGTCAAAAATAAAAATTAATAAATGATTTTTATTTTTATATTTGTCGACGTTTTGGCCCAAAGTTCTGGGCTTCTTCAGAGCTAAGAAAAGTCCAGGTAACAATAAAGAAACTATTAACTTATGAAAAAAAAATAACGCTAATAATACTAACGTAAGGGACATATTAAAAAGGATAATAACAGTAAAAGAGAGGAACTTATCAAATAACTAATAACAATATTAAAGAGGAACATATGAAATAAATAATAAATGCAACGAAATTGGGGACTAATGAAATAAACTTCTTTAAAAAATTTTTAAAATAAACTTTTATTAAACCTAATAACAAAATAAGGCGCAAATATATTTTTATTAATTGTCTTAGACATCATTAAAACAATGCATAAAGTATCCCTCCCTCACCCCGAAAAATGTTCTGTTGTAATATTTTTTTATTGATCAAGATATCTAATTCAAATGATATAAGTATACGTACTGCGCAATACTTTTTTTTTTTCGGAATCTCAATAGATACGCATATAACACAGCATTACACTAAGTTGAAGTGCCTCTACCATCCAACCGCCGTCTGTACTTCCTTGCTACCTTTCTATACCAAGTCATCAGAACTCAGCGGCCTTCCTATATTTTTCACAGCCTATAATTCAAATATTCCATTCAATCTCGTCTCACTAGATCTCGTACCTCCGACCTCTATCCACCTCCCCACCGAACTGCAGCGTTTGACAAATCCTTCATTATTCAAGCCGTCTCTTTCTGGAATACCATCCCTCCCGATATCCGACATGAAAAATCAGTTTCCTCATTTAAATCTCTCCTTTTTAACCACCTACTCCTTTCCCAACCCGATTGATCATGAAATGTAGATAACAGAACTTTTAAAGTTCCTCCAGAAATGATTTTCATTACCTATGCTATTTTATTTTCCCACGTTTGTATTATACATATCAGTATGTTTTTAGTGTAATAGTTCTATTTTTTGTTTTATTCTTTTTTCAAAATCTTAATCTTAATAATAATTGTAAATAATTAATTTTATGTATGGCCACACAGGCATTTATTCTGTATCTGTAATTTGTCCTAAAGGGACAACAGTCCCAAGATAATAAAAAAATACTTTCATTTCATTTCATTACTTACATATACATATACGTATATACAAATTATATATATATATATATATATATATATATATATATATATATATATATATATATATATATATATTTATACATAAATCAAAGAGAAAAATCTTAAAAAGCAATACATCTTAATGACCATAAGAGCAAAACTGTATATTTTTTAAAAGAGTTTGGCCCTTAGCTCCCCCTTTCGGGGAGTGGGGGGCTTCTCCCTCCTTCTAAGAACAATGTAAAAGTTTTTTAATCTCACTTGACAACTTTTAAAATAAAAAGGAAGACAAAAGACCTCGGTTCGCATTTTTAAAATGATTTATTTCAAAGGATGTTTCGGCCTTTGATGCAACACAAAGAAGTTAACATAATGAATAATAAATTGCGTGCACAATCAGAATAAATGCATGCACTATGAATGTTCATAAAAAAAATGTTCGAATCAATATAGTAACATATTTATTGAGATTTATTCTGAGATAAAAATATTACAAAATTCAAGGGGCAAGAATATATTTGATGGAGTTATATAAGGGGAATCTAAAAATGTTTAAAAAAAAAATCCACAACTCCTTCAACAAATTACGGAATCCTAGAGAATTGTAGAAAAAATTTGAACGTTTAATGTTTAGTATTTGGAGTACTGAATAGGTAAGAGGACAGCAGATTTTCAAATATTTTATTTTTTATATTATTATTACAAAAAATATTTTTCTGCTTTCAATGGGTACTTTAGACTAGTTTTTATTTATTTCAAGATATCAATCATTTGCTTATATTATAGTAAGATTTCGATTCGATTAAACAGGACTTTCTGACAAAATTTTGCATTTGAGTATTTGTTTCATCGGATGAACGATTTGACCCTTCACATTCACAGCTTCTTAAAAAAAAACCTTATATATAACATATTTTTCATTCAAATTTCTTACTTGGGCTGGCATAATTTTATTGTATGTTTTTTCAAATATATCACGAAATCCTTTACCCTCTTATATTATATTTTTAAAAATGTACTATTTTTTAATATATATTAATTATTTTTCATATCTTACCATTACATACAATACCTATATATTTTCACTTTTTTTTTTTATTTCTTAGAATTTATTCATTAGCAGAAACATTATATTTTACTTCTTTTCATCTTATTTTAGGAAATTGTTGAATTTATTCAGAGGTTGGCAATAAAAACTTCCATGAATGCAAATAAATTTTGTATTTGTTACAGTTCACTTATATCTGACGTTTGAAAACACATTAGATGGAAAGTAATAAAAAAATAATAATAAAATAACGAAAAAGCACACGTGGAAATTTATATAAACGAATCGCAAGGTTATTTGATGATGGGAAAATGGATCCTAAAACGTCAAATATAAGTTAAATGTGACAAATACAAAATTTGTTTGGATTCGTGGAAGTTTTTATTGTTAACATTTGAATAAGAACATACATTTTGTTATCACAAATTTTTACAATAGTTGTTTAAGAATTTTGTTGGTTGTTACCCTCAGCCCTGACGAAATCCAAAAACTTTGGCCGAAACTTCTACATACAACTGTTTTTTCGCCATACATTTTTTTTTTAAATTAGTATAATTTGGTGGTAAATGACGTTGGGCATGCCAAGCCGCCACTAGGCATCTTAATGCCCTCAGATTTTTTTTGATTTTTTTTTATCGTAAGGAAGTTTTAAGAATCCCGAACTTGAAGCATACTTCACCTCCAGATCCTCTAGATAAATACCAGAGCTAAGTTAAATGTCTCATGAAATGAATGCAGCAAGCGATGTGAACCCCTTCTAATGACGTCACGGTAAAACATCGTATCATTCGCTACATTTAATTTGAACATGTAAATTGTTCTCGGGGGAACTTAAAATGATTAGAGAAGGGAAATAAATATCAGTCAAAAATTCAGCGAAGCTTGCATGGAGCTTATGAATTTTACGAAGAGTTATAAATGTTTCTAAATAATTTGAAAGTTGACTAGAGGTCAGCATGTAGTTGAACTGGGCATTTCCGAGAGAATAAACTTTTTTTTTTTTTTAATCCTTCAAGCTTAGATTCGGGTGAAACCCAAGATGGACGGAGAGAATCTCTTCAATAATTCAGAAATAGGGACTTGGCGAAAAAGGGTTTACTCCTAGAATTGTAAAGCGTTCTAGGCATTGTGCAAGCTTGCTTGCTTTTTTCCCTTTTTTTGCTTACTTTTATTTATGCATATGGTAAATAGTCGGTATTTTCCTTCATCATTCATCCGGTATTTATTTTAAATCATAAGTTCATTCGTAATTTTTTGCCCTTTTTTACAAGACTGGGCATACGCTGTAATTTTAAAATAGATCTATGTAGTTAATAAGGTTTTTGTAAAAAAATGCTAGATATATATAAGAAACTAAATATACAAATACTGGTTCAAATTATATATTTCCATAGGATTTTAGGATGATCGTAAGCATACTGTTTAATGCTGGAAATTCCGGAGAGGTACATGGACATCCGGTAGGTTTTAAAAATTTGTTTTCTTAAGTTGATAATTAAAGTTATTTTCTGCATTTAAAGGGTATTTTAGGCTTGTCAATTATAACTCACCCGGTAAAACTATAAGGTAACTACAAATCATTCAGGTTTAAGGGAGAGGTGAAATGATTAGTACAATTATTATATAATTAACATAATTATTAAAACTGATAGTACCGGTGAAAAGTTCTATCTATTCAATTTTGCTTATATTACACTATGACGCCAACAAAGTTAAACAAGTCTTTCTAGCAACTTATATAAAACATTTTTATATTTTATACAATAATCATCAAACTGCTATGAGGGAGAAGAAGAGGCGATCAATTAAATAAATAAACATTTTATAGGAGAGGAAAAATAGTTGGAATGGTTATTATATAAGCAACTTGGAAATTACAACAACCAGCGAGTGTGCTGTCTAGAAGAAGAGTATATATTAAGACGTTAGTAAGCTAAAAGTTTAAAGCTAGAAGAAAGGCGAGAATTGTGAAGTGTGAAACCAATGAAAATGGTGAGGAAGCTACACAGGCCTAACTTGGTAGACTTTTTTTTTTCTGAAAATCTGAATTCTCTATCGTAATTGATGCCTTTTTTTTTTTCATAAGATTGGCAATAATAGGATATTAACTTAAAATAAATCTATGCTGTTACTAATGTCTCATAGAAAAGATTTCAAAGACTGCTAGTTTTATTATTAATTTTAAAAAATTCCTGGCAACTTTCGTTGATGACACTGGTATCTTATCTTCTAACTAAGATCCTGAAACAGCGTCCATAAACCTGCAACGGCACCTATACCTGATTGAACACTGGTGTAAGAAATGACGCATCAAAGTCAATGAATCCAAATGTAAACATATAACCTTCACCCTTCCTGTCAACCAGTTTACTTTAATTCCATCCAGGTTCCCTTCTCCGACACAATCCCGTATCTTGGTTTTCACCTAGACAGACGACTAACGTGGAATCCACATACTAGACTGAAAAGACAGGAACTTCACCGACATTATGGCCATCTATATAGACTACTTAATAGAAAATCTAAGCTTTTCATTGAAAACAAACTAATCATCTACAGGACAACACTAAAACCCATCTGGATCTACGGATTAGAACTATGGGGGACAACCAAATTTTCTGACATCAAACGCATTCAATCCTTCCAGTCTAAAGTCCTCCGTACAATAGTCGATGCTCCCTTCTATGTCACCAATAAAAGCCTGCATAATGACCTTAATATTCCATTTATTCTTGATCTTATCCCAAACAAATTCTCCAAATTTCATCAGAACCTTACCCATCAACCTAATCTCGTAGCACAGTCCCTATCTAGCACCACCCATCCCTACTATCCTCCTCGCAGGTTAAAACGGCAGTGAGCCCGTGATCTTTTGTAACGTGTATATATTAGAGTTCTGCAATGGCCAGATTCTCCACCTAAGTCATATGTGTCTGTGGTTGTAGCGCCCTTACTCAGCCTCCGCTGGCTTTTAATACCAGTGAAGTGGTTGAGGGATCTCCTGAAGGCTCGCCTTTTCCTCCACAAATGGGTGAACAAGTCTGGTTCAGAGTTCCCATGACCGATTGTAAATAGTGTAACTAGGTATGCCTGCGTCTAAGATGTTATTTTTATTATTACTACTATTTATTTACTTATTTCATTTTTCTATATTTCTTTTTCTTTATTATTTATATTATTCTTTATTATTCTTAGTTATTATTTGTATGTACATATTGTGTGAATGATTCATGTAGCCTTAATATTAATGCCCTTTAATGTGGCAGAATGTATTAATATTCAATAAAAACAAATTTTAAATTAGATAATAGATTACCAATATTATAAAGATTATTTATGTTAAAAATAATAATTTAAGAATAAAAATTCTGAAACTGGTCTAAATTTTCAGTAAATCAATATTAGGCGACATTAATATAATTAAAGTTTTTTTCTCAGCACTTTCTCTCATATGTTTTAAAACTCTGATATGTTTATTACATAATGTTGTTATCTATTATTGCTGATATGTTTATTATATTATGTTTATGATATAATTCTCTGATATGTTTTAGAACTCCCATTTTCGTTTACCCGATTGGTATCGGACTATATTTTGATGATTCAGAAAACTATTGAATCAATACTAAAATCTCCTACAACCCATTCATCACTTCATCTTCGAAACATTCCTATATTTATTATTTTTTACTTATTTTTTTTTTATTTCTTAAAGACATTTACAACTATATTAAATAAATACATCTAGTAAATTAGAACATAATGTATATAATGACATGAAAAACACTTGCTGAGTAACTACCCAATGGTAGCATTCTAATGATATGTTTACATTAGGAGATCACGGGGCTATCTTCTTTTCAGACGCCTCGGAGGGTTATCAGGAATTGAAGAGGAAGCAAGGTTAGAAACGAGAGGGTTGGGATGATTCTGAAGTTTATTATGGAAGGATAGGTATCAGGATTGGGCCAGATCTGAAACAAAAGGAACATTAAGGTCATTATGGATGGTTTTATTTGTAACAAAGTAGGGAGCATTGAGGATTTTACGAAGGATTTTGGATTGTAAGGATTGGATACGAGTGGAATTCGATGGTTTAGTGGAGCCCCATAGCTCAACTCCGTAAGTCCAAATAGGCCTTATTATAGTCAAGTATATGAGTCTTTTGTAATTAATTGGAAGATTAGAACGTTTGTCTAGTAAGTGCTGAAGTAATCGGAAACGTCGAGCGGTTTCTTGTCGTTTCATTCTACTATGAGGATTCCAAGTTAGTCGTTTGTCCAGGTGGAGTCCTAGGTATCGGATTCGCTCAACAGGGATAAGTGGAGTATTGTTAAAGGAAACTGTAGGACAGGAAGTTGTTGGTTTACGACGAAGGGTAAAGGTAATTTGGTGGGATTTATTGGAGTTTATTTTAATTCTCCAGTTTTGACACTATTCTTCTAGATTTATGATGTGTGATTGAAGCATTTGGGATGCAATTGCTGGGTCATTATTTACTGATAGGATACATATGTCATCGGCATATGTGGTGATGACAGTGTTGGGATAGGTAGGGATGTCAGCTGTATAAACTGTATAGAGGATAGGACCTAGGATACTGCCTTGAGGAACACCAGCGGACTGGGAAATATTCCTATGCAACGTCCTTAATGGTTACTGCAATACACCTCCCATGTAACATTTAGCAGGTCAGTTTGCACAATTCGACATAGAGACGGGCTATTTCGTCCCCATTTCTGAGGGAAAGTATATTAGTTGCTTGAAAGGAATATTGTGATTTCCAGTAATTTGTTGTACTGTTTTAATGAATTAGGCAAAGTCGACAACCTACTTAAAGAGAGCAGTGTTATGATTTCAGCTCAGCTACTGTGCATACTAATGCTCCTGCTTTTTACACAAACAAGCTTTGAATTTACTCGAAACACACACAGATGAAAAAGTGGGAGGAAAAGCCGGGGAGCAATTTATATTCCAATGATACAACGCATTAAAAACCTGAAAGCATACCCGTTATTATATATTTTTTTTACCTCTGATGTCATAAATAATAAATGTAGTGATTACCATAAAATATTAGGAAATTACTCCAACGAATTTGTAATGGCAAAGCTAATAAACTTATTTTATATTAGAAGAGCGTTGAATGATGTCTAAAATGAAAATGCCTGCAGAAAATAATTACTTTTATTAAACACAAAAGCAATAATAATAATTTATATTTTTGACAAATGTATCTACCCATATCCGGTTATTAGCACACTACATAGCTTAAGGTCTTAAAATTTGAATTATAAATTTTTCAACATGGAGTGTTACATAGTTAATGGTATCTTAATATGGTTACATAGTTTATGAGGATAATAATAATAATAATTTGTTTTAAGAAATAGTTTGGGCATCTTTCCCATAATAACGAAGTTAAATACCGACTTTATGGTATAATCCAACACACACCTCTCAAAACTGCCAAAATCTAATCAAAATAATTCTAACGATTTTCTGAAAAAGTCCAAGTTCTTGAAGCCGTTGCTGTGAAACTTTATTATTAAAATTTGTTTATTAAAGATTTCTAACGGAATGTTTTAATAATATAGTATTAAAAAAAATATTAACAAATTTTGATAAAGATGAAATTGAGAGATGGATGAGTAATGTGAAATAGTGAACAGTAAACAGTAAAAGTGAGCAACGCACCGACTTCCAATGTTCAAGGTGTCAAGTTCGATTCCGTCTTTCGCCGGTTATTGTTTAATCATCCATGGAGTTACCATAAGTTCTACAAGACCTACCACGGTTTTTTTTTAAGTATACTTATAATTTTTAAATTATATTTAAATTAATTTTAGATTATAATCTGAAAAGTTTCAACCACAGTCTTATGTCTCCAAAGTGAGGGCAAAGAATAAAAGACCCACACAACTTTTCACCAATCTGAATTGGTATCATTGATATACTGAGTTTCATCAGGACAGAAGAGAAAAACAAATCGAAGATAACACCACTCTCCGTGATAACCTATCGCAAACTGGAAGGAAGGCAAGGTAACAGCTGAGGAAGTAATTTCCACCAACTTCTAGGCCTATACCTAGAACCGAACATGTGGCAATACTATTGTAATTGTCCAAAACATATTTCAGTGTAAAAAATATAGTAAACAACGAACAGAACTCAAAATTAAAGACCAAGCTTTACATAAAGAAAACAGTTGAGTTGGAAAAAAAAAAAACGCTGTACACCAAGTACACCATACAAACGAAACACCAGTGACGCGGTTGAGAGAGTAGCGCAGAGATTTCTTGGAGTCCTGCATTTACCTTCTATAGTTTGGGGTTCCCTGCCTGATTGTATATAGGTATGATTGTTTTTTTGTGTTTTTAATTTACTCATCTTTAGGTTATTTTATTTTTTATTGTACACAGTTTTTGATTATTATTTAGTTATCATTATACTTTTGTTAATTTTATATTTTCTGTATATGTGGTATGAATGTGTTCATATATCACTATAATTAATGTCCACCTAACAGATTATTATTTTTCTAAATAAATAAAAAAAAAGACTGATCGTGGCTAATGGCCTTGGTAATCGAGGCAACATCAAATAAAAGTAATCCACAAACGTGCATTATAAGGTATCAGCTTAATAGGAAGTTGGCCTTTTGAATAATATAAAGTTGAAGAATGAGTGTCAACAAAACTTTAAATAAAAAAACCTATTATGTACTTTCTGTATTTGACTTTAGATGTGTACTTTTAGAAATATTTTATCACCTTAAAGAAAGATTACATATTCTGTCTGTAGAGTTTGTGTACTGACGTACTTTTTCCAGAAGCCCTTTCAAAAAAGCTTTCCGAGACCCCGAAATTAGCCCGAGAACAATGCAAAGCTTTCGAGGCCCACTTAGCTCGGCCCAGAAAACCAATGACACTAGGAAATAATTATCGCCGGAGATCAAAGGGACCCCGAAACAGAAAGGACTCGGAGAATAAAAGATGGCGCGCCTTTGATGAAAGAATGTGTGGACAAGGTGTCGGCGGCAATTAGTAAAATGCGCGGGAGTGCAGAGAGAGGCGCTAGGCAAGTGGCCCTGCGAGACCCCTCAAGTAGTTAACCGGCCCTGTTGTGTAGTCCTCGAGTAGCTCTCCCTTTGATCCTCGGCTTCCCTTTGTTCGCCCTTCTGGATGGGCCCATATTCCTTATACACTCCTCCTCTATCTCACACCACTCTACATAAAACACCTCTTCACCTTGTCCTTTCATCTTTCTCCAAACACTTTTTACTTTTCTTACCTCCCGACTTTTTCCTCTTTTTTCCTCCATTTTTTCTTTTTTCCTACCTCCTTCCGTTTCCGGCCCTAAACTCAGCAGGTACCTTTTTAAACTTCTCCTCATAAACAAGGAATTCGCTCTTTTGTCAGAGTCGGACGGCTTGTTTTGCTCACTTCAAAGAGCTATCGTCCTAAAAGGGTTCTTGTAACAGGAATTGCCCGATTTTTAATTTTGTTTTATACACCCTACATGACTTTCCAACCAATTCATCTCATATTGGCTTTCATAAAGTATCTAAAAAAAACTTTTATAAATCTAATGTAACAGAGGTCTTGATTTTTATACAATTACATATTTTGTTTGCATGCAGGTTTTAAATAGCTGATCGAATATCATCGAATATCAGTGTACTCAGTTCCAAATAATAAAATTTTATATTGCATATTTGGTGATAAATATATATGATTGCATATTTGAAGATTTCAATCGAGTAAAAAATAAATCAATACAATACAAAATTCATAAGGAAATTTGAGCATACAGTCATAGGTTCATTTTCAAACCGTAACACTATCTTCAGAGGCTGAATTTATAAAAATTTTCCGATTATTCATCTCCCTTTTGTTTATCCTTTCTGAACATTAAATTTGGTTTGTCTCGTTTTCTTTACTAGGGATAATATTTACTACTACATTTAATAACTTCTTAGCCTTCTGGCTTCATCATCTAAAGTATTTTAAAAAATCTGTTTCGCTACAATGTAGGATATAGCACGATAACAAAGTCCTCATTAAACCACTTTGGACATATGGAACAGTTATGAGGAACTGCAAAGACTTCAAATATAAAAAGAATACAATCGTTCCAGTCCAAATTTCTCCGGAAAATTGTAGGATCCCCCTTTTATGTTTCTAATTTTACGTTACACATTGACCTTAACATTTCTTTTAAATATTGTCAATTAGGGTGAACTCACCAATCATGGACAGGAGGCCCAGTTATGGACAGGTTGGACTTTACATGTAAATAATAAGCTTCCTTTTAGATTTAAAGGTTTCAGTTTTATCTAGATTGAAGAATATACCCTCTATTGACCACTGATTGAATAAAGTTCCCAAAAGAAAATCTCAAAATGCCTATCATTGTTGATTCTATAATGCTCTTGAGATCATCGTGCTTCATACCTTTGTACTAACGGTTTTGGTAAGAGTAAGTTGAATAATTATCTTATCTTATCTTTATAGCTAAACAAAGATTTTAGAATTTTTCTGAGGTATGTATATTACTGGTACCAGATTCGCTGTCCATTACTAGAACAATCGAATTTTGGAGTGTCCACCACTAGTGCATTTTTTTTTTTTTAAATGGAGATTAATTTGCATAACTGAATATTTTTTTCAAGTTTAACGTGTTAAATAGAAAAACTAGACCCTAGAGATTCTAAAGGTCAAACGGAGAAGTTTATAACAACACTAATTACGGCGGAATAAGCCAAAAAAAGGCAGGAAATATTTCCTTAGCTATGTCCAACACTAAGCTATGTGATGTATGCTACTACTGTGCTATGTGTTGCACTGTTACACTGTTGCTATGTATGTTGTGCAACAACAGCTATGTTTTTCGTTCATCAGATTATGTTTTGGTTTATGAAAGAACAAAATTAAATAACCTTTTTTTAATTTGTAATCCTTCATGAAATAACTTCTTCTTCTTACATTCCTACATATACTAAAGTAAGGAAAGTATTCCGATCGGGTCAAATTTCCGATATGCGGTTTTCGAAGGATTTATACGTTTCAGAGCCCACTGAAAAAACACCGTTTAGCCTGTTTTTTTTTTAGTTAATGAAATTCCCTACAAATTATATAAAAATCGTTCATTTTGGACAACTATTGCAGAAGTTATAGCTATTCAATTTCCACTGTAAGATTACGGGTTCATATCCTGGTGTCAGAAAGGGCTGAATGAGAGAAAAAAGATAAGAAGTGAAAGTAAGAAAATATGGTGTCCGCATCGCACAAGCTTCACCATTTCCTTTACTTTTAACATAAATTATTATTTGAAAAAATTAAGCTATGGCAAAAAGTTTATGACCAGCAATATTATAATATTGAAATTTTTACACTGATCTATCTTAAGCCGGTTTATGTTGCTTTACTTTATCAAATAAATCGTACTCGAATCTTTTCTTTGATCAATTTTCAGAAAAATGAATCTAATTCAATTTTTTTTTTTTTTGTTTCTTGATGGACATACGTAAAGATATAAAAACTTTTCTGAAATAGATAGGTAGGAATGTCGTGTGAGTGGACACACACGATTTTTTTTTTTTTTTTTTTGTAGGCACCAAAGATATTTCATTGTTTTAGCTGCGTTGTTTCATATTTGAAGAATTTCGCTGCATATTTTATGTATCTTCATCTTTGAACTTTTCAATTGCGTAGCATATTCTGTTTTTTTTTTTTTTTTTTTTAATCCAGGTTATGGTAACAATGTTCGTAAAAAAAACAAAAAAACATTTTAAAAATTAACGATGTTTCGTTTAAAATTTTAGAACCGAGGGAGGTATCGTTCTGAAACTTACGGACATAGTGATCAACTTATAAAGAATCTAAAGACAAACTATTTTTACAACTTATCCTTATTTATAATCCTTTTGGCTGAACATACTCTGTATCAAATCATTGTTAAATTAAACTAATAACAGACTCGTTTATAGTTGTAACAATGTATTTGAAATTCAAGATGGATGTAACAACACAGAAATCAATACAAATCCTTATCCCACAGATAAAATTGACCCTAGAATGATTCTCGGAAAAAAATTTTCCTACTTGTTAACAACTTCGTGACACGTTAATAATTGATTTCAATTTGCGGTATCCTATAAAAAGTGACACGAGTGACTATCTCTCCCCCCTCCCCCCCCCCATGCCGTAATAAAAAAAAACACCCATGACTCGGTCATCTCAAGGACGGACTGTACAAGTAAAAAAAAAAAAACTTTGTATACTAAATTCATATCAGGACTTTATTACGGTTTCATACGCAGGCGGACAGCGATGAGCCATAAGGAATATTTAACGGGACGATGGTCACGAGACTACACGGGGTCATTCATAATTCATGACTGTATTACGGTCAGGTGTCAGAAGTCACCATGGAGACCCTCGCATAAACACCCACGGCTCAAATTAGTGTCCTGCCCGTACAGTCGATATATATTACATAGGCTCAGGACCTCTCGCCAGGTATATATGTGTATGGATAAGTTAGATTAAGTCTTCAGCGTCCCTGGGCGTGGTCAGTCAACGAACCGGACTATACTGCGGTAGCAGATCTTGATTTTTTTTTTCTTTTCTTTTCATGGTAAAGTGACCCTTGAAGGCAAAAAAAAAACGATAATAACTATGCTTTTAGAGATACATTTCTTAAAATTTTTCTTGAGACTTACTTAAATTTAGCAGCTGTATGTGCGTAAAATGTGCATAAAATTTAAAGATAAAATATATCTTAATATATATATAATATATAGTTAGGTATTCAGTTTACATCAATCACATAAACCAATGAAAAATATATATATATTTTTTTTCTTTTTGTAGGGGTTTCAGTCCGAAATCCGTGAATTTTTTAAATACTAAATTCGTTTACATATATTTTTTTTCTTGAGTAGAATAGGAAACACCTAAACCTAAATCTTATTGAAAACATGTCTCTGCACATCATTATAAAATTGTCTATGTTATATATGGACACCATCGTTTTTTTATTAATCTGCAGTAAGATAAAATAATGAAACATAAGTGAAATATTTCTTCTTTCTAATTAGATTCTTAACAAATGAAAATGAAAAGATATTACTAATAAAGATAGAATAAATATACAACACTAAGAATGTAAATGTGCATTTATATTCATTTTAGGGCAATCATATTTTTAAGTAGTCTCACCAAAAGCTTAGACGTAGACTTTTTATTTTGAATGGGAGGGAAGAGCGAGGGAGGTAAAAAAAATAGTCTAAAATGCTTTTATATATATATATATATATATATATATATATATATATATATATATATATATATATATATATATTATCCTTATAGGAAAGTATGAAACAATAAGATTAACTTTCAATTCCCACTAGCTTCAAATTGGGAAATGTGATCAAATCTTCATATAAAAATGGAAGGGTGCGCATGGATGAATCAAAAAGTCCTACGATAAGCTTCTACATTAATTTCGTTTGTAACAGTTACATTATTTTTAAAATGATTCCCTCCAATATATTTCAAACTTAATAATGCTCATGAATTATTATTTATCGAATCAATGTCATGCTTCGTATAACTTTAGGGACGGAAATAACAATGTCACATGCTTTTAGGCTAAGTCATAATGCATCATCTAATCAAGATGGAACAGGTTAATTAAGCATATGAATCACTTAATTTGAACACAATTGACGTCAGCAACAGTTTTCCCAGTTGATATGTGAGTACCATCTGCTCCTAAGTTTGACATGTGAGGGCTGGTGAGAAGATTAAAGTAGTGAGGGCTATATAGATTATTAAATTGTTATTGGTAAAGAAAAACGATATGTATATAACAATCATATAATTTTAAAATTTTTTTTAAATTGTATTTTTCTTTAAGTTATAATCAATATAAAAAAAATATGATTTTCTTAATAGTTCTTCTGCTTGGATGACTAGGTTTTAATATTTTTTTTTAATGAGAAAGTAATATTGGAGATGACTTTTAAAAAAATTAAATACATACGAATTATAAAAAAAAAAAATAAAATTCAGATTCAGTTTTAGCGTTCTTTAAGCCTCTTAAATACATTTTACATTAAAAATGTAATAACCTGGATGATACTGATCCATGATTGGTATATTAAAACCTGGTATATTAGATACATTTATATAATAGTTTAGGTACAGAGCAAATATAGAAAACTATACAATATTTTTTTTTTAATTATATTTAACTAAAGAGGTATTTATTCCCTGCCCTCTTGACGGTGGGCAACCCTATTTTACAAAATATACAATTGTTCATTTAATTGTACTATTCGTTGCTCAAATTGTATAACTGTAATTTACATTTATTGTTTAGTTCTGATTGTACTATTTTTTATCAATAAAAACGGAACGAAACCACGGTTGAGGCAAATTTATAATTTATTTATCGTAAGCATTATAAGTAACACTGTAAAAAAAAAATATAAACAGATGAAAAATAACAACTATATAAATAGGAATCAAAATAAATAAATATATATATATATATATATATATATATATATATATATATATATATATATATATATATATATATATATATATAATAAATAAAATAACTTAAAAATAAGTAATTTTAAAAACCCACATAAATATGTATATATATACTATTTATATTTTTTTTAATATGTAAAATAAAATATTACACGGGCACTAAAACCTTTTTTAAATAAGAGAGCGAGATTTTTTTGTTTTCAGAGCTCATTGGTAAGAACTCTCAGATGCGGTTCTAATGTTTTCGACTTAGTACCACCAAAAAACGTTTCAATGAAATATGGTGATTACAAATCCTTAACCTACCCTCTTTGATTTTCTTTATATTACAACCCGGTACTAGAATCGTAAAAAAAAAAAAAAATTAAATTGGATAGAAATTAAAACAAGTTTATGATCCCAAAATAATTAAATATTCTCGTCTTAGTCGGGTTTTAAAGTAAATTAATTTAATTATAATCGAGATCCTTTCTCTCTTATTGCCTCAAGTTGTTTTTGAAAAAATATATACTTTTTTTTATATTTACATTTATTAAAAATAATAACTTCATATAACTGGAGTAGATATGAATGAATTCTAACGTACAAACATTGAAAAATTCAAAATCATTGTTTTTATTCCTACAGTCCAATGACCATCTGTCCATGCTCGGAAGGAGGAGGAAGTTATACTGCCCCCCGAGCACAGATGTTATTTCGCTGCCATAAATCCAATAGAAGATCCAATAATTGCTAGCCGTTACCTCTGGCAACTGTCTTTACTAGAAAAACAGCCCTTTAAAGGTTTATTAGATGTTTTCCTGACCTCGTTAGGTGAAGGAATTTTTTATTCTGATAGTTTTATAGGCTATTATTTCAATTACAAGCCTTACTTAGTAAATAAGTATATATTGAGATGTAAGAACTTCTCAACATCTTTAGTATAATAGATTAATATTCCGTTAAAAATTTGATGAACAAGTAGATGGGCTTGAGTAAGAGCAACCTTATAAACTCATCGCTGAACTCATTGATGATCGGAATCCATCAGGTCGCTCCAAAACTCATTGGCCAATTCCCTTATTAATAGATTAAATAGCCGATAGCTCAGTGGTACCATTGAATTTTGGTGTTGTTATTTTTCAATTTACTTTACATAATTATATTTATGAGAAGGAGTTAGTCGGGGGTGCGGTCAAATAAATAATAAATTAAAGTATATTAATTATTTTAATTTTTGCCGACGTTTCGACCCACTTTGCAGGTCGTCTTCAGGGCTACAAAAGATACAAAACATGTTGAAAATAAAAAATAAATATAAGTAGATATAAAATAAGAAGAGGTTGTGAGATACAGAAATAAAAAATGGTATCAGAGATATAGTGGGTGACAATGTAGTTAAATATTAAGAATTATATATGTAGAAGATACAAATAAATGGAAAATAAGTAATTTGTATCTTCTATTTATTTGTATCTTCTACATATATAATTCTTAATATTTAACTACATTGTCACCCACTATATCTCTGATACCATTTTTTATTTCTGTATCTGACAACCTCTTCTTATTTTATATCTACTTATATTTATTTTTTATTTTCAACATGTTTTGTATCTTTTGTAGCCTTGAAGACGACCTGCAAAGTGGGTCGAAACGTCGGCAAAAATTAAAATAATTAATATACTTTAATTTATTATTTATTTGACCGCACCCCCGACTAACTCCTTCTCATATTATATCAACGGTCAACCATCTCTACATCATAATTATATTTAGTTTACTTTCTATCTACATTCATTTCTGCTTTGAAACTCACTAGCAAAAGCAGTGATTGAATACATCATAGCAGTGTAAAATTAAGCAGCTTAAAATAAAATGTAGGTATTATTCTGATTGATGTTCTCTAGTAGAGCTTAAATGGCTAATTTTCAATATTAGCTTCCCCTAAAGTACCTTTAATTTTTTTATTTGACTATTGCACATTAATCCATAATATAAAAAATAGTTAAATATAAAATATGAAAGAATTTGATAATTAACTAAAAGAGAAATAAGGGATCGTAACGGAGAACGGTTGTAATTGAGGAACTAAAGGAATACGATCGCACCCGAATTCACTCGATATTTCCTATAATATTTCCAAAAATAGCATTTATGAAAACCAAATATGTATATTATCCGCAGTCCGTATTATATTAAGCTCGTGTATGGAAGCGTGTTCTAATTTTATATATATATATATATATATATATATATATATATATATATATATATATATATATATATATATAATGGCATTTAATAAAAACATTGGGTAGACTAAAAAAAATACCCAAAACGAAATATAAATCAATATAGCATTTATAATTCTTACTTTCACTTCTCCTTTGTCTGAAAATACTTATCCCTGTCAAGAAGCAGGTGGTAAGTGAAAATTGTATGATGCGCGCACCGCACTAGATTTTTTCTTCATGGGATTATTTTCATAGATCTGGAGATTTTCACTGTGCTCCATTTTAAAATTTGTTCATTAATCTTAAGAGAGATGTTTTTAATGAGATCAATGAAAAACTGTTTAGATTATTATATACTTTATTAAAAACATCTCCCTTAGGACTTATGAACAAATTACTTAATACCTTTTTGCACTAGATCGACGAAATAAGAAATATATGTGTTTTAAATAATTATAATTAAAACAATACAATGATGGTCTTAATCCTTTTAAGATATAATTCAAACTAGATATCGGTCTTGCCTGTGCCCTCATTAATATCCCTCTTGAAGAATATTGGTCCAAAAAGGTTGAAAGTTGAGGAAGTTTAAACCATAGAAGCAGGTGGAGAATACGACGGACACACGGAGTAGCAATAAAAAAAATCGAACATTGGGTACCAATATACAATATTTACAGTTAGTTTAGGGACCACTAACTCTAATAACTATAGGGAAACTTTTGCGTAAAGTTGAGACCTACTCACTTTCAATAGAATGTATTATTTCTACAGAAGAATATTATAAATGATAAGTCGAATTTTAATTGTAAATACATTAGAAATAAACTATTTCATATTGAATAATACAAATATACCTGATTAGCTCACTGCCGATAAGTGAATCGTTTGAACAACAGAAAGCTTACCTAAAACAAAACAGAAAATTTTATTTAAAACATATAATAAAAACGTTTAACTAATATTGTTGGTGGATTACGTAATTTGAATATAACATAATTTTTCTCTGATATTCTACATAATTCATTGAAAATAATTATTAACAAGTGCAAAAAAAAAATTAAAGTTAAAAACAAAAACAATTTAAATGTTCTAAAAAATTTAAATAAAAACAAAAACATTCCAAATTCTACGTACTACATATTTGTCAATTTTCTTATAACATGTATGCATATAAGAACTCCTTAAATAACAACTTATAGACATGAAGAAATATGCAAATTAGACAAGAATATATTTGAAGAAAATTAGATAACAATAACAAAACAATAAAGAATAAGTAAAAAAAACATTTTAGAAAACTTATAAAGTATAGATACTTTATATATATATAAGAATCTCTTTGAAAGTCTGCATTTGAAAGTTCAAAAGCAATATTCAGTAAATATATATCTTCTTTTTTTTTTTGTCTTCATATTTCCATCCACACCTGTCATGAGCTTGATAATAAGCAGATGTGCTGTAACTCATAAGAAAAAAAATTGACATTTTAGGCATGCAGAAAAAATAGTACCCTGCAGAACTTCTTCCTGGTCTTGATTTATTTCCTTAATTCAGGAAAGGAGGTCTCTCATCCAGTCCCTCTTTAGTCGTCATCTGATGTCAGCTGTGGCCATGTCGTTAATAAGTCCGTTGTGATGTCCGTGTAGTTTAAGATGAAATCTGGAGTAGATAGTACGTATGTGTTGGTCGATATGTGGTTGTCAGAAGTCGTTATCTAATGTTTTATTGTTACCAAGTAACTCCTGTTATAAGTCGTAAAATATTTGATTGAAATGTCTGTAGTTTATAAAAGTGCGTCTTTTTTGCAGAACCGTAAATTTGTGAGGTGTATGTCCATATGGGTTTGAGTAGGTAAGTGTTTAAGTTTTTGTCTGATTTTCAATTTGGATTTAGAAAAAAGTGAGTACAGTATTTTCAGTCGCTTGTTCAAAGTTATATTTTATTTTTTTGCGTTGCATCTACATAGGACCGACCCTAGGTTCGGTAGACCCTTGTGAGGCACACCCAGCCTCTTATAAAGTGTGTTTATATAATTATAAAATTAATGAAGAGAAAGAACTGGAGGTAAAGCGTTATCTCGACCAAATCACATCCTCGCCCAACCGTTGACCATGAAACATCACTTTCTTTCAAAGAGCTAACCCTTCACGATTTCAGCCACAAAGTCATAAAAGTAACAATAATAAATAATGATTACAATTTAAATTTAGGAAATTAACTGATAACGATCAATCTGACAAGAACATTTTTAAATATTTAAAATAATTGCTTTGGAGAGAACGAAAGAAAACTAATTAATTTCCTACCTAACAGCCATAATGATGAGAACTCAGTAACAATAAAAATAAAAGAGCTATTTGAAAGTTGATTAGATTGGGGGTGTTGGGAACTCTCTGGGGAGTGGGGGGTGGGGATGGGGGCGAAGATGACGAAGTGCCATCTCGTTAAGTCGGCCCCTGTCGCACTTATAAAATGTTTGCCTCATAACAATTATTTCCACCCTTCAGCAAACGGTTAAAATTCGCCAGGGACCAGAGCAACCACAAAATGTCAAGGCAATTTAGAACTATTTGAATAGCGGGGGAAAAAATTAACTGTTTCAGTAGCAATATTAAATAAGCCGGTCCCCTTAAAAAATATAAATCGGCTGTTTAAATTTTCAGAAAAGTTCAATTCGACATTGATTTGGAATGTAATCTGATAGTTCGTAGATGAAAAGAAATTATTAAGATGACGAAAATCTTATTTTAAATTAATTTAAAACAAAGAAATCTGAAGTATGTAAAAATTCGTGGGCGAATTTCTATTGAATGAAGTAAAAAAAAACGCATAGATGAAACAGAAAAATTACATTTTTCCTATTCCGACGATATTATACATAGGTGTGAATATGTTTTATTTATTTTGTTATCATTCGGCTAATCTGTTATTTCACTTATCTTGTATATTACATTATCTTTTTATTTATATATATCTTTTATTTTATTTTTTTTTTCCTTTCTCTTCTTACTTGGTTATTTTTATTTGTTTTCCTTTCTTATGTACAAATTGTGTTAATGAATACTATAGCCCTCGTACCAATGCCCTTCAGTGTGGCAGACTGTATTTATACTCAATAAAACAATTTACCTATTAAACTTATTACGACGAACTCGCATGAAAAATTAGCAAAAACAAGGAACGTTCTCATCCTTTTTGAGACAGATAGGAATTATTTTTTTGAGGAAGTAAGCATTGTTTCTTTCCATGTTTCGAGAAACAAAAAATAAATCTTCGTTACCTTCACGCTCTAATAAAAATGAATTCTCAGGAATAAGATTATATAATAAACAAAAAAACTTATTATTTAATATAATATCTTACAATATTATTGAAATATCTCATCAGAATTTATACATAATATTAATTAACAGACATTCCTTATTAAAAACATAAAATTGTTTTCATAAGCTGTAATAAATAGAATCAAAATTCATCAAACTATATATTACCTTTTTTTTTTTTTTTTTAAACACTTTTCACTCTTCAACTCCTAAAAATCCAAATTTCCAATCAAGTGGACGGTCTGTTTCGGTTATCCGCACAGCCTGAACGAAGACAAGAAAGATAGTGGTCCAGAGATCTGATGAACACAGACAGCCCAATATTAAGAACTTTATTAACATTGCTTGATGCGTTGCAACGCAGCCGGAAAAGGCACCAAACAAAGAAAATCCTGAGAAACTTTTAATTTCGGGAAGATAGCTTAAAAAAGCGGAATGTTCAATATCATGCCAAAATATTCTCCATTAGACTGAAACCATTTTGGTAAGACAATCCATTATTATCAATTTACCGATAATTAGAATAGAATATATTAATCTGCAATAAGTTGTAAAAATGAAAATGTATTGAGTAGGGTTGGTCACCGAATCAATTATAGATATCAATTACATTACTATCATCATCATCAATTACATCAACAGACTTGACAAAGAAAAGCTGTTATAAGAGAAGCACATGAAATCAGCCTACATGTAAATTAAGATAAAACAAAATACATGGTAGTGAGCTGAAAGAAAATCTCAGAACTGATTTTGAATCACAATTTTGTTTTTTAAATTCTCTTTGATCCCATTTTCATTCAGTTTATTTGTTTCCATACTTATTCTCCAGTTTTCTATTGCGGAAATTCTAAGGAATAAATTATATTGGCTATAAATTGATTAATAGATAAATTAAATAAAGATAAATTAATAGATAGGATTTTTATCTTTTCCGTTTTTTATTCAGCTTTCTTGACTAAACTTCCCAAATAATTACGAAAATCGCAAGTTATCGCAGTTGATTTTTGTACTATTATTAGGAAAGGATTTAAAGAAAATATTGATTACGATAAGACCTTGGGGTCGTTGGCGAACTTAATATACTCATGTCAACAAATACCTATTTTCAGAACTCAACAAACATATTTTTAATGGTATATAACAAATTGCAAAATTAGTTTAGTCTAAAAAAAAGCAGTATTTTTATTCGTACCTAAATTTGTTGGAATGTATGAGTTAACTATGTCCCTCGTTAAAAACATTAAACATTAGTAATTCAAATTATTAGAACAGTTTTTGCCGCTCTCAGACTACTGATCGCAGTTCCAAATATATTATAAGTATAATGTATAAAATAAAAATGTGTCTGTGCATGTGCTTCAATCTTTGTTCCTTGATCCTTCAGTAAAAATCCACAAAATAACTTAAGGGAAAATAAATATTGATTCTCCGTTAACACTATAGAGCTCTCTCCCTCCACCCATTCAAAGGAATCCTTGCCAGGAGTTGGACGGCTGTAAAAAGGCCATAAAAGGGGAACTCGGTCGGAAGCAAAATGAATGCAAATATAAGAAGATCTTGAGGAAGCAAAGAGTTTCGAGAGACTGGCGATCGCTCAGTGCTTTATCGCAACTCCTCCGAGTCAACACGATCAGCCGCCGGTAATTACTAAAGCCGCTCACGGCAAATATTTGGCTCATCATACTTTTTCAGTAAATATTGCCCGCTTTTCTTTTTCCTCTCTCTCTCTCTCTGGCTTTACTCGGACTTAATTATTAGGGCCATCGTTCACTCCAAAAAGGGGAGTGGAAAAAGGATTCGAGGAAACTCAGTTAAATACGGGCTTAGGCGGAATTTCGTCAAAGCAAAAAAAAAAAATCAAACATAGTTTGGAGAATAATTTAATTATAAATGAATACACTTATCATTACATCGAATTTTCGCCTCATGGATTCAAGAATAATTTTAAGCACTATACTGATATTTAAAGAAATATAGAAAATACACAATATAAGCAATGGAAATTTAAGATTGATCTAAAGAAATTTTGGAAAGATAAATTGAGTATAGAGAGTTGGAGAATGACAAAATATTTCAACTATAATCTATTGTTATCTTATTGACAAGAATTCGTATCATCTTATTTTCTAATATTTTGTGTATGATATATATTTTTTCTTCCTGCCGAAGCTCACAACATTCAACAATTATACCAGCATCAAGAGGAACTCCCCAAGGATTAGTATTCGCTTCAATATTATGGATTATAAAGACACATGATATTGCATAAAGTTTTTTTAACTCTGACCGCTAGTTATGCAGACTAAATAGCAATTTTAACAAGACATCAAAATTCATTAAACGGCTCAGAAATTCACAATATTCCAGTATGAAAAAAAAAAAATCAAAAATAGCTTGAACGAATATTTTAGTTATAAATTTGAATATACAACGATTAAAAGAAATCATCTTCCTATTGCATAAAAACATTTTTAACGATCACACTCTAATTAACAGAATATAGAGAAGTAGAGAATTCAAAATATTATCAGTTTGAATTCGGCGGGATGAATTCAGTAAATATTTGAATAGATAACATGAGTACAGAGAGTGGAATGAAGACAACATGTATCAACAATAATCTGTTATTGTCTTCTTGATATAACGACATACTAACAAGATTACCTGCCCATCAATTCGGATTCCGAACACAGCAACTATTCATCAATTACACCGAGTGGCGGAGTAAATAGCGATGGAACTAGAGCATGGTTTGCAACAGTATTTCTATATATTGATCATGTGTTTGCGAATATTATTACTGCCATTAGGGTCTTACCTTAGACCTTACATATGTAGGACGATAATCTCTCCTTCCTGTCATCTTATTTTTTTAATCTTTTGTTTCTGACAGTTATTTTTTTTTCTGTTTGCCGAGGCTCGGGTACTTTCTACCGTTAGACCAGCATTAGAAGGAATGCCTCAAGGCTTAGTATTCATTCCACTGGTATGTGCTATAAACACCCATGGTATTGCATACAGTTATGAAACTCTAACCGTGACTTATGCTAACGACCCAAAAACAATAACGTGACATCAAAAGCCTCACAAACTCTACATAACCTTCATGACAAGTGGGAATCTTAGAAAATTTGACTAAACCAAGACAAATCACAACAATTTCACTTTGTCGACGTGAAACTTACCCGCATATTTGCCTCTACTATATATATATATTTTTTTTTCTTAATGATATTTACAACTGTATTAAAGAAATATATTTAGTAAATTTGAACATATGGACATAATGAGGTGAAAACACTTGTTGAGCAACTACCCAATGATAGCACTCTAATATGTCTAACATTAGGAGATCACGGGGCTTTCTTTTCAGACGCCTCGTAGGGTTATTACGAATTGAAGAGGAAACAAGGTTAGAAACGAGAGGATTGAGATAATTTTGTAGTTTATTATGGAAGGATAGGTATCTGGATTGGGCCAGATCTGAAACATAAGAAACATTACGGGTGGTTTTATTGTAACAGAGTAGGGAACATTGAGGATTTTACGAAGGATTTTGAATTGTAAGGATTGGTTACGAGAGGAATTCGATGGTTTAATGGATCCCCATAGCTCAACTCCGTAAGTCCAAATAGGCCTTATTATAGTCATCTATAATTAGTCATTTGTAATTAATAGGAAGTTTAGAGCGTTTGTCTGGTAAGTGCTGAAGTAATCGGAAACGTCGAGCGGTTTCTTGTCGTTTCAGTCTGGTATGATACCTTGAAAGTATAAAAAGATATTAGTCAATAAGAGAATACATTTTTTTATCAGTAACTATCTACTTGTTAAATTTTAAGAGACAACTTTAAATTACAGGATATCTTCTTTTAATTGAAAAATTGTGACGCTATTCTTGTATGAGCAACTTTATTTTTAAAGTAATTATGTAATTGAGTGATAGTAAAGTTGATAGAAGTATTAATCCGTACATATTTTGGCAAGGTTTCCACTTGAAATCGGGATGACCGAGCGTGCTGAAATAGTTTCCCGATAAAATATAATCTAGTCTAGCGATTCGAATCCAGCATAGGCGGGATGAAATATATTTATTTGTAGGCCTATGAAATAAATCTCGTCCATCTCACTCTGGTTTAAATAGTTTGGTTAAAATGTTTTTAAATCGACAGCATGATGAAGAATATAAGGTTTGTTTAATTAGCTCAATTTATTTTTAATGATAAGCAAACTGTCTCAAAGTTGAATTTAAATATATAAACATATTTAAATATATATTATTAATTAATTTCTTAAGCCCATGAATAATTAATTTATTTGGAAATTTAAATATTATGAAACAAGAACTTTACAAAGCGGTTTAATATCTAATTCTGTAAAGGGCAAAGGCTACTTTGTAACATAACCAAGTCTTTCAACAGCCTTAATGAAAGGATTTACAGTTAAATTTGCAAAGACTTGCTGTAATTAGATTCTTTTCTAAATAATAGATGCTTATAAACAGCATTGTTATTTATATTTGTTCCCAAAGGCACTCTATACCTATTGCATTTCATTTGCGAAAGACGTGCCATTGTATGGAACAAAGAATAGGACAACGGTCACAACAAAGCAACTCTCGAATAGAGCCAATATAAAAAGTCTATAGAGAATGGTAAAGATGAAAAGTATTTATAAATGATACCAAGCATTGGCGTATTAAGTGAGGAGAGAGCCTTGAAGTTGTAAAATGAGAATATATATATATATATTTATAAAGGGGTAAAAAAAAAAAGGAAATATATATATAGTGGGGGGAAGGGCTAGCTTATTTTTATTTATTTTTTAAATTTAATATAACGGTAATTACCCTGGATGAAAAATAAATAAAGAATAAATTATGTTGAAGCGGTCCTTGAAAACGTCACAAAAAAAAAAAAAAAAAAATAGAAAGAGGATATATATATATCTTTTTTTTATTATTTTTTTTTTTTTTTTGACGTTTTCAAGGACCACTTCAACATAATTTATTGTTTCTTTATTTTTCATCCTAGAGTAATTACCGTTTAAATTAAAAAAATAAAATAAAATAAAAAGCAAGCCTTTCTCTTCCACCCCCAAATTATATCTTAGATCCGTTACTTTATGTATGTGACAGATAATTCATAAATCGATAATTATGAATAAACCGTACAAACCAAAAACTTACCATTCCCATTGTAAATAAATTCAACAGCGTAAAAGGTTTAATATGTGTGTATGCCAATTTTAATGATTTTATTGATGTAAGGGAGAGGCTAAATAAAGGATATTTATGCCGGAGCAGAATCCCTTGTTGAACCTGCTCACCGCTGCTTACTTCTCCCTGGTTTACGCCCGATTTATGTCGACTAATTTCCATAACTTACAATAAATTATCTGCGTAAATTTAACGAGCCTCAGTTCCTTCATTCAAATGATAGCCCCCGTTCCACCATATTATGTATGCGGTCGTAAATAAAGACATAATGTAAACATAAAATAGCATACAAATAAGGCTATATTTCATCCTTTGCCAGTGTACTCAAGTCAACAAACAATCTTGAGATTATGGATTCTATGTAGCGAATCTTTCATCACCCGCTTTCCATTTAGAATATTTAATATTAGGTAGTTAAAATAATGGTTTTAAAATAAAACATAAAGAATTAATGATATAAAACTATTTCTATTAATCAAAATACGCTCCATTACTCTTTATACATTTCTGGCAACGTGTTTGTTGAATCGTCATTATCAATAAATTCTGAAAATACACGTTAGAGTTCTGTTTACATTACAAGATCAGTCAATTTGCTAAGGGTTTACGGGCAAATTCTCGAACAGTAGTTGCTCTGGTTAAAATGGATTGTCAAACTGTTAAAATGAAACTTTTTTTTAGAAAATTCCAACATCTTCTTAAAAGAATCAATATAGAATTTCTTCATTAAACGAACCCAAAAATATTAATTAAAAATAATTTTTAAGATCTAAATCCGTCATCTTGTAGCGAACTATCGAAAAATTTGATTTTCTTTAGACTCAAGCGGTGAAATACCCAAACTATTAATATTACTATAATTAACCCAAAATATTGCTACTATTATATTACTAATAGTTTTAATGAAATTTGACTAATAAAGCCTTCATCGTTTAATCCTCAACATTTTCAAATATGTAACACATTCACCGAGAAAAGAAAGGCATAAACGCTAAGAAAAAATATTGTTTTTAAATAACTTTAAAAATATTTTCTTCAAATTACTTAAATTTACAACAAATCCAGAGAAAAATCATTCCATTATTACCAATTATGACCAATATTAGAATAGTTACAGCGTATTGAACTTAGTAACAACAATTTCAAATGTATTTATTGTGTTCTGGGCAGGTAACGATAATCCCTATCAGTTATGTATAGTTTCTATACTAACTCGTATTAAAAACATTTCGTATTTGGTACATTTAAAGACAAACTTTACGGAAAAAAATAAGGCACTAAAAAAATTATAATTAATAAAAATGTTCTTCGGAATAAAATTAGGTAAGGTAATTTTCAAGGTAGTAAATCGTATAATAGGTGTTTTATCTATAATACAGTTTTACCACCAAAAAAAAATTACTTATTCACATTAAATTCACCATTGGAACTAAATCAATTCTTAATAGTGGATTAATCGCTGACTAATGAGAAATTGGTTGGGATGAGCAATCACAAAAAAGTAAATAAATTATAACTATTTTTATTTTTGTCGACTTTTCAGTCCAAGGTTCATGCCTTCATCAATGCTAAGGAGAGACAAGATAAAAATACATATGAGAAACTAGTAAACTGTATAAAAATAATGTAACGAAGGATAAAAGGTTAGCCAGTTACGAAATATATAATAAATGTAACAAAGTAAGGAACTATAAAATACATAATAATGGTTACCATCATTATTATTATTATTTTATTTGTCAACACTTTTACAAAAGGTTTTTTTTTTGTTTACCTGAGAGGGGGAGAATCAACTCCAACCATCTGAGGTATGTTCAATTTTAATTACTATTGAATGTTGAGAAAGCTTCTTACAATTCTGGCAGTATTCAGCAGCACCGCTTTCTGAGCTTCCTTTATTACATGAGTTGGGAGGCCCAGCCTGTTAGTAGCTTCCACAGTAGACACCGGTATCAGGCCATTGCTGGAGATCACAATGCCCCTAACGGTCACTTTATTAAGTTTATACAAACTTTTTAACTCAGCTGCTAGACCTTGATATTTCCGAATTTTTTCTGCACAGACTGAGTTAATGTTTCCGTCATTTGGCACAGCGATATCTATAATTTCAGCCACCTTAATATTACCGTCAATTAATACAATATCAGGTCTGTTGTGGATCACGAGATGGTCTGTTATGAACGATTGGTTCCAATATAATTTTAAGTCATCTTTCTGGCAAATACCTTTAGGGCAATATTTATAGTAGGGCATCGAGTCGTTTAATAATTTAATTTTTAGACCAATCGCCTGGTGATAGACTTTGGCAACGTCGTCATGTCTTTTTAGGTATTCTGTACCTGCGAGAGCTCCGCATTCTCCAGCTATGTGTTGGATGGATTCATATGTGCTTGCACAGAGCCTACATTTGTCCGATACATTCTGTTGCTTCAAGACGTGTCGCCAGTAGGATCTGGTAGCTATAACCTGGTCCTGGATTGCAGTTAAAAAACCTTCAGTCTCGGGGAACAGACTTCCTCCTACCAGCCAGCTAACAGACAAAGATTTATCTATTTCAGTCTGCTGAAGCTGGTGAAAAAACCTTCCATGTAATGCTTTTGACTTCCATTCTTCCAGGCGGTCTTTGTCGGTAATAAACATTGGCGCAGTTTCATAAGAGGCTAATTGTAGAGCAGTGTGCCCGCGATTGAGATTGCAGATTATCTTATGGCACGGTACTGCGCTTTGTTTAAAGTACTCCCTTAGGTTTACTTATTATTATTATTATTATTATTATTGATAAGTTCCTAATTTTTTTTACTGCTATGTTTAACTTAACTTTGTCATACATATTATTATTTTTCAACCGTTTAGTAGTTTGACATATTTATTGATATCATGTCTTTTCTTAGCCCTGATGAAGGTCTCAATATTAGACCGAAACGTCGACACAAAAAAAAAATACATAGTTTTTTTATTTTTAATTTTGACTTGTGACTCCTCACCCCAACCTATTTCTCATCACTAAAACATTTTTTTTTAACGGTCCAATGTAAAAACAATTAACAACTGTAGCGTTGATAAATATTTTTATAAGATTCTAGTTACTTCGATAACTATGTTTTGAATAATATAATAATATGCATCTCCGAACGTAATGAGACATCAGTTGAAATATTAAATGGAATCCGTAAAATGAATGAAACGTGGACACTCAAAAGTTTAATAAATAGTGGAATTTAATTTAAAATATTACATTTGTAATCATACTGACCAACCTTCATTTGCAGAATACTCCAATTAATTATTTTTTGATTATCAATCTAACATCTAAATGATGTCCATAATTAATTTCGAAATTATAATTGATCACTTCTCTATCAGGAGAGGTCTGAAATGATAATAACTCATACTAGAACATATTACTCAATCTAATCAATAGTCAATGTTAATTGTGGAAATATTACTAACTACAATGTATAAATTGTCACATCGATTGACACATTTCAATTGTTATAATTAATTTTTGATTTGTATGTATGTTTTTGATTTTGATTTGTTCATAATCTAAATACTTTTATTAAATTTTCACATAATTATGAATTAACTATAATTAATTTTCATTTAATTTTGAAACTAAAATATATTAAATTTTAGTATTTAGTAAGGTTTTTTTTTTTAAATAGCACTGTATTGAGAAAAAATACGTTTTCCCTCAATCAAGAGCATTGAGTATTTCAGATGTGAGAGACTCAGTAAAACTTAGAAGCCTAATTTTAAAATCACCAAATATAATATGAAAAGTGTGTCAACATTTAAAAACGTTGTTCGGCATTGCGTACGTTTTCAAAATAGAAACCCTGAACCAATAAAATTTATTTATTAGCGTACCAACATTTTTAAAATGTAATTAATTTCAAATTGTATCATACATGGTTTAAAAAATGAGGAATGTAAATATTAGAGCATTTACCTCATTAATTAATTATTAATTTTTACCTCATTGCATGAGTTTTATAAATACATGATAATTCCTGAAGTATTATAGCGAATTATTTAAAATGAGATGAAACCATTTTTTCGGTCAGCAAATATATTATGGAAATGGCTAGTTACATACTTTACCTAACTTTATTTAAGATATAATCGTTTTAAGCTAACAAATAAATTTAAAACAAACTGAGATTAATTTCATACAAAAATATATTCTAATTTTTAAAAAATTGACATTTAAAATATCTTGAAACATTAAAGTTAAACAAAGGTCAAGCTTGGAGAATAGTTTCATAGAAAAATAACAATTTATTGTAAACATAGTAACAATAGACTGACAGGTTGAGATGTTCCACACTTTACTGGGAAATTCAAAACCGTAATACCTCCAACGTGACTTCAACTATTAAGTTACCATCTTGGAAAACGTTCAACTTATGTCAAAACATATATGGGGCAGTTAAAATAAATATTGAGCAACAAAATAATGTTTGATCCAAGACATATGTTAGCGATTTTTTTGTCAATCTGAGTCGTATACTCCCTAATTATAAACATTGAAAATTATTTCAGTACATTTATTAATACTCGGAAATTGCAGAAAATATGTGAATTATTTAAAGCAGAAAAATAAAAAGGTTTAGAATAATGAAAATATTTAAACTACATCACAGCAAAAAAACTCCTCCTGCATAGAGTTACTATGCAAGAGGGAAAACAAAGTATCATAACACAATTAACGAATCTAGTTTTTATTTATTATCATACTCAAAATCCTAATCATTGACGCACAGAAGTTTTGATTTCAAACCCTACGGTTTTTTTTTTTCTTCTAAATATGGAAAATGTACACAAGTAACATTGTCTGAAAAGACTTTCTATAGTTATGCAGAAAATTCCTCAAACATTTAAGAAGTTGATTACACTTGCACACTATTAATATTGTTCATAATATTCTTGAATTATCTGTACTTGACAACAACAAGTACTTAAGTATTATGAAGTTATGGGTGGAAGAATATGCCAATTACTTTCTTAAGCCAATAGAGAAATAAGTATCGAAACAGAGAAGCAAAATTTAATGATGTATTTCTTTAATTATTTGTTTTTCTTTTCCTAGTGTCCTACTAAAATTTGTTAAGTTATTGGAACTTTATTTAGAAGGAACCATAAGCGCATACTATATTTTGTACTATTTGACAACTTTGTTTCAACTCTCGTGTGATAAAATAAAAACTGGGTTCCCCAAAACATGATTATTTCCTGGTTATAACCAACCGATGTTATATGGAAGAAGCGAAAAATTTCCATGACCAAAAGAATTTCATATTTCCAATAGGCTGGAGAAGATATGATCCCTTCCTCCACATTCCTTTTCTTTTTTTTTTTATTCTGATTCAACGACGCTGCGGTATGTGTCCGACCTTTCTCCATATACAACGGAATTTATGGTCCAATAAATGTTATAGGACGGACATTGAACCATAGTAAGGGGTTATTTCTAAGAAACATTGTAGACCTATTACAATATCTAAAAAAGAAACATATTTTATACTTCTATGATTAAAATTTTTTAAGAATTTTGTTCACATGACTCAATTATAATTTTAATTATAAAACGGTAATCCTCAGCGCTCCTTACTTTGTCACAAATAAAATCATCCATAACGACCTTAATGTCCCCATATGTTTCCGATTTGGACCAATCTAAATGGCCTAAATTAACAAACTTCAGAACCATCCAAACACCCTCGTTTCAAACCTTGCTTCCTCCTCTATCCCTGATAACCCTCCGAGGCTCTTGAAAAGAAGATAGTCTCGTGATCTTCTTGTGTAAATTTATTATTTGAATGTTAACAGTGGGTAGTTTCTCAACAAGCGTTTTCATGTTATTATATTCCTGGGAGCACATTTATTAGATGTATTGTTTTTTTTAATACCGTTAAATTTTTAATACTTAAAAAGTTTTCATAGTTTTATTTTAATACTTATCATGAATAAATAAAAAAAAACAAAAAAAAAAATGAAAATCAATACATCTATTTTTTTAAGTAAAATTACACTTATGTTAAGACACTTAAGAAAGAACATGTTTTGAACGTTTTTGGTATCATATTTTAAAAATCATTGCTCCGATTTTATATATGTTAGAATATAATTTATAGAATAGGAATCTGATTTTTTTTTTATTTAGACACATGGTGGAAGTTAATCGAGATTATAAGGTGTGAATGGGTAACATTGGTGTGGCCTATTCTCAGCCTGGTTAAGACAACCTCTTCTCTGCGGATATAACGATTTGATGTTGATCATGGCTTTTTTTTTTTTTTTTTTGTAATATCTATTAATTTGCTTGACGGACTCTCATTCCACATAGATAGACAGTAATGGATTATTTCATTTTTAAGGGAAAGACAAATCTTTCAGCGTAAGAATGCCAGCACTTCGGCCTGGAAGGGTGGTTAGGGGTGGTTAAGTGTTTAGCTGGGATTAAAATATGGTATTGTTGAATCAAGAGAATGACATTTGGTGATCTCTATAATATTACTCTACTTTTAAGTACAGAAGCATATGTTAAAATATAGTAAAAATACTCGAACTGATCACGAAATGGCATTTCAATAATGCACAAAATATTAACTTATTATTTTAACAAATAATCGGATATGTCTAAAAATGCCAGCTTTAAAGAGAGAAAGAAAAAACAGAACAGAGGAAATGGACTTGTTTTGAGAATGAAAAGGTAACGATTGGACAATCGGAGCTCGAATGCAACAGAATATCACGCAACCTGTGATTGGCTGCAGGAAACCTTATTAACTGAGCTCAATCGGACAAAAATTCCAATCTTGTTTATTTTTGATAAGTTGTCAGGTGAAACATTTGTTATTATGAAAACGCCAGAAATAGCACTATGGCTATATCAAACGTTTTCCAAAGCATCATTGTTATTGTTGAGTTTATAACTTTATTGTAATTCTAATCATATTTATGACTGTATTGAATCGCAAAAAGGTTTTCCTGCTTTATTGTTTGTTATTGTTGAGTATCGGATATTTTATTTTTGGTTTTAATACTATGATGTTATTTTTCTTGAACTGTTGATTTTAAATTTCTGACTACTAATTTAACTATATTTTTTATTTATTTATCAATCTAAATTTAATATAGTGAGGACTATTTTAAACCCTATTTGTTCAAATTAATTTATTGCATTTTAACATAGAGAAACGCTTAAGACTATACTCGCACAATTTAAAGTATACAAATATCATATATGTCATAAATGGCTTCATATAAAAAACGAAGAGATGTCCCTTCGAAGATCATCACGAACCCAGTGGAACCTACTGAGGGAACTCACATAGTCACTGTAGACGTGCGATTTAAACATCGGTACAGGTTCACCTGTGTCTATAGGAGACCGAGGGCGGTTCTCACGTCAGTGAAATTACTACTACAACACGCCCAGGCAAGAAGTCGGTATGTTGTCCTTGGGGACTTCAATGCTCGACACACCTCCTGGCTGTGTGGTAGTAACAACCCATTGGGCACGTACATCACAAAGACCAGGCTCGCCGTCTTCCACCCGGGTGCTCACACCTGCAGGCATGCAGCCCGACCTGAGTGGACCTCTACGCTAGATCTTCTACTCACCAGGGATCTGCACACCATCACGGATTGCCACGCACTACCGTATGGACCCTCAGATCACCGGCCGGTGCTATACACATTTGAGGGCACACCCGCCACTCCACCCGCGAGCAAACATCTGCTTCATAAAGCCGATTGGAAGAGATACAGATCTTGCGTTGAGGAAACACTACCAGCAGTTACACCATGCAGAACCCGAGATGAGGTGGATAATGCTGTAAATGTCATCACCACCACCATCCAAGCCTCAGCCAAACGGAACATTCCCAAGTTTGCTCCACAGCCCAACGCCATCAGAAGACCTCCACGGCACATCCTAGTTCTGATCAGACAGCGAAACAACCTAAGGAACGTTTTCCAGCGCACTCGTAACTACAGCTTAAAACCGGCCATCAATGCGATGACCCGGCAGATAGCAAGACTCATGAGCGACTGGAAGACATCACTCTGGCACGAGCAGTTACGAAGGACTCATGACGATTACCGTCAGTTCTGGCGACTTGTCAGAACCTTCGTTAGTAAGAAAAGAAGCGTGCATCTGACATCAGGAGACGCGCTACTAACAACTGGGGAACAGGCTGAACACCTGGCGAAAAGTTATGCAGCAAGGGATGCTGAGCGAACTAGAAGCTCCCCACCGGTGCAGCAGAGATCATCACCTGGCTCACTGAGAAGCCCATATTCTGCAATTTTAACCAGCTTGAGTCTGTACTACGACGTATCAAAGGAAACAAGGCGTCGGGACATGATGATATCCCGTATGTTCTACTGAAGATGCTCCCAAGGAAAGGTAAAGCCTTCCTTCTGAACATCTTTAATTCATGCTTGCGGATATCTTACTTCCCTACAGTCTGGAAACATGCCATCGTAGTGCCACTACTCAAGCCGGGGAAGAAAGGAGACATGACTGACCACTATCGCCCGATCAGCCTCCTCCCGCACGTCAGCAAAGTCTTTGCGCGATTGATTCATTATCATCTCCTGAGTCACTGCAAGGAAGAGCACGTTATACCACCAGAGCAAACCGGTTTCCAACGCGGAGTCGCCTGTGAACATCATCTGGCTAAACTTCAGGCACACACCATAGAGCAGATGAATCACAACAAAGCTACGACACTCATTTCGTTGGACTGCAGCCAGGCCTTTGACTGCGTGTCTCACGCGCTGTTACTTCGAAGACTGGAAGAGTACAAATTCCCAGCCCCGCTATGTCGTCTGGTCAGAAGCTACCTCAGTGGAAGAACTTTCGTCGTAAGAGTTGGTAATGACTATTCGAACCCAGTCGATACAACGTGTGGAGTACCTCAAGGGTCTGTGTTGGGGCCATTACTGTTCGTCGTTTTCACGGCGCCAGTAGTGGCACTTAAACATCCAGAAGCGGTGGTAGCAGCCTATGCTGACGATATCGCAGTCTATGCATCCAGCCTTAACGCAGAGAGAGCTCTCATGAAAGCACAGAATGCCACAGATACCATCGTCAAGGAGCTTGAGAAGAACGGCATACAGGTAAATCCTAATAAGACCGATGCCATAGTGATGTCATTTCAGCAAGGAAAGAAGCCCCTGCCCACTCACTTCACCATTGGTGGAGTGGACCAGCGGATCTCCAACTCACTCCTCTACCTAGGCGTGACTCTGGATAGGCACCTCACCTTTACTAGTCACGTCAACCAGAGGCTCAAGCTGGCTCGGAAAAAGGAGTATAGGCTCTACCATCTGCTAAAGTCGCCGCAGCTCTCGTTGAGACTAAAACTGCAAATCTACAAGGCGGTCATCAGGCCTACGCTGCTCTATGGTGCACCGTTGCTCCGCCACCTGTATAAGTCCACGCTCAAGAAACTCCAGAGTTATCAAAACTCCATCCTTCGGCGAATAGTCAGAGGTACCACCCTGCAAAGGGCAAAGAATGTAAAGATCCGAGAGGAGCTCCAGCTCCCATCGGTGCCTGAGTTCATAGGCCGAAGACACGTCAAATTTTTCGATGGGCTGAAGGTCTGTGCTAACCCGCTTTTCCAGGAAATAGTACCGCCGCCCAGGCCTGGGAGGTGGCAAGGTAAAGTCCCCTTGGTTGATGTTCTCGCCGAGGGAAGGGGTTTGGACTCTGTAGTTCACACCCACTAACAATAATATAAATAATAAATTAATGCAGGGCGGTCCCTCCACGCCCAGTGGTATAATAAAAGGCCTCTGGCCACAGATGCAAAGAACGCATACAGCGTGCAGAGCCCTCTTAACTTAAAATGCCCTTGGGCAATAAAAGGAAAGTTGAAAATTTATGTATATATACATTTATATACACACTGAATTTATTCAAGAAATTCCTGGGGGGTAGGAAAAAAAAAAAAAAAAAAAAAAAAAAAAAAAAAAAAAAAACGGTCATTTTAAAAAAATATGAGAAAAAGCCTATTCTATAATCGTAGCCTCAAATTAAATCAACCCAAATGATTTACATTCGTGATTAAACTTGAAAATTCTTGAATAAAGCCATCACAAATTTCGAGTTGAACCAATAAAACAAAATTGACTTTTTTTTCTCATTTTCTGAAAATGACAGAGGTAAATTTTTGATATGAGGCCACTCATAAGATAAAGACCGGAGACCGGCGATATCAGCCTTAATACCGTCCTGAATGTAAATAAACATATGAAATGTATATAAGGAGGATTACTAAAGGAATAAAGCAGTATCTTTTCTGAAACCGTGAGTGTTGCATTTCAAGCCCTTTCCTTTCTTTTTTTTTATTGTTAGAGTCCGCCGACGCTTAACTGGTGCCGAAACCCGGGACTACGACAGGAGAACAGAGAAGTAATTTTTTTTTTAAAGTCATTTTTTTCTCTTGGTTTTTTTTTCTTCTCCTAGTCATAAGGAAAGAGTGAAATGCCAACAGAGGGCTTAATCAGGCCGGGAGTGTTGAGCGCCCCGGAAATCGCTCAACCTCAAGAAATTCCGCAGATACCTCAGATCGCGCAGGCCCCTCAGGTTCCTCAGATACCTCAAATACCTCAGGTACCGCAGATTCCGCAGATCCAGGAGATCCCTCCCTTACCGAGGGACACATTGGCAGAAGCGCACGCTAACGCGCTGGAATGGATGAAAATAAGAGCGGCGACCACGCAGGACCTACGAAGAGCCATTGCGGACCTGGAACGCTTCGGTGGCGAGGTAGGTGAGCTCAACCATTTCCTGAAAGGCGGAGACCGCCTCATGTCTAGAATAGAGGTAAAGGTGGCGGAGGACCTGTTAAACCTAGGGGACGCGGAAGCGTTGAAAGCGGCTCTGGTGTGCCGAGTAAGGAGGAGCATCCTGAACCAAATTCAGGCGGACGAGGAGACACCATGGCCGGTGATTAAGGAGCGACTGAAGAAGGCCTTCGGAGGAGGCAGATGGACGCCGGAGGAAGACATCTTCCAAATGTTTAGGGAGCGCCGGTCCCAACGTCAGACGAGGGGCCAGTATGCGGGGGTACTAGTGGCAAAGTACAACCGCATAACGGAGAAAATGCGCGAAACAATGAGTGTGGGAGAGGTGGAAGCCAGGATGGAGTTCCTCTCGACGATACTCAAGGTCCAGTTGGCGAAGGAAACGGGAAGGAGAGACGGATTGCCCAGGGAGAGATCATTCCTCGAGTGTGCCCAGGAAATGATCGACCTAAGCGCAAGGGAAGAAGAGACTCGGATGGACGTGGAAGAACCAGGGTGGATCCGGGTGAATGACAGACGACCCCGGACAGCCCCGATGGGTTGGAAGAGGAGAGAAACGGTACAGCCGAGCGGAGAAAAGGTCAGGATGGGTGAAAAAAGATCCGGACAGGCGAGGCCGAGGAATGGACCCCGCAGGGAAGACAGGAAATGTCATGGGTGCGGAAAGCCAGGACATTTAGTTGCACAATGTCCGCGCACTAGATGTTTCGAGTGCGGTACCGAAGGGCATATTGCTAGGCAGTGCCCGTACATATTCCGGAGGAGAGAAAGAACTCAAGACGAGCCCATGGAAGTAAACACGCAGAAGCTGACAAGACGGGCTAGGATGCAGCGGAAGGACGGATCTTCGGGAGAGGCAACCGAGGAGTCGGGAACTTCGGGGACAGAGACGGACGAACCAGGTAGCAGTGGAGGCGAAGGAGGCAGGAGCAGCCAACGGACCGAGCAGCGACGAACGGCGGCGGGGAGGAGGAAGCTGGGCGGCATCTGAGGAGTGTGGCAGCAGAGAGGCGACCGCACAGCAACATGCAACAACATCCGAGGTAAGCCATGCTGGTTGCCAATTATCGAGGTAGACGGGGGAGTAAAGTGCCTCGTGGATACCGGGAGCTCGAGCACTATTATGACCAGAGGGGCGTTAGGGAAAGTGTGCGGGAGTGAGAGGGCACTCCGGATCCAAAAATGTGATTGCCAGCTAATCACTCTGGGTGGCCCCTGTAGCGTAGAGGGAGAAGCGACAATAAGACTTGATCGGTGGGCAGGAAAAGAGGGCGAACTGAAGGTACACGTAGTAAAAAACATGACTCGGGAATACCAGGTCATAGTAGGGTGCGATTTGTTAGGGCAGGTAGGGGCGAGCATTAGGAATCGTAGAGGAGCCTGGAGTGTTAGGTTGGGAAAGAGGAAGTTCGGATGTATAGGGGTCGCGAGAGAAAGAAGGGTGCGGATAGGGGCGGTGAACAGAGTGGAGGACTGGAGGAAGTTGCTACAGGAGGAGTTTAGGGACATTTTCTTCAGGGAAGGTGAGGTATTAGGGGTAACAGGGAGGACGGTGCATGAAATCCCACTGAAGCAGGATAGGGTAACTTACGTGAAAGAGAGAAGATACCCGCAGGCGTTGAGGCAGCATATTCGAGAGGAGCTAGATAGTCTAAAAGAACAAGGGATCATAGTTGATAGCACCTCACCATTCAATAGTCCCCTGTGGGCGGTGAAGAAGAAGGCAGCACCGGGGGATAATAAGGAAAAATACAGGGTGGTAGTAGACTATCGTAAATTGAACGATAACACGGTAGACGAGAAGTACCCGATCCCAAGATTCGAAGATATACTCGATAGGTTGAGTGGGGCCGTGGTCTTTAGCACGTTGGACCTTAAGGCGGGATATCACCAAATACGGATGCACCCGGAAGACCAACACAAAACAGCGTTTACATTCGAAAGGGGGCATTATGAATTCACCAGAATGCCGTTTGGTCTGAAGAATGCGCCCATAACATTTCAGCGTCTGATGGACGAATTTTTGAGGGGTATCGATGACTCGGTATGTCAGGTATATATGGATGACCTGCTGATTTTTAGCAGAACGGAAACCGAACACGTGGGACATCTGAGGTCAGTATTCGAGAGGCTCCGGCAATTCGGGCTGAAATTGTCAAGCGAGAAGTCTCTGCTGGGACAAACGCGGATCAATTTTTTAGGCCACACTATCTCTAGCGAGGGGGTCAGACCGGATGCGGCAAAGGTGGAGGCAATCACAAGGATGGCGGTACCACGGGACGTGAAGGGGATCCGTAGGCTTCTTGGGACGCTGAACTACTACCGGAGATTCGTACCTGAGATGGCAGAGTATTTGGTACCCATTAACAATTTGCTGAAGAAAGGCGCGAAGATTGTGGTGACACCAGAGATGGAGAATAATATCCGAAAATGTATGAATAGGTTGCTGACAGAGCCGGTGTTAGCGTTCCCGGATTTTGAGAAGCTCTTTAATATAACCACCGATGCGAGCGAATACGCGTTAGGGGCCGTTTTGTCCCAGGGGGGGAGTGAGGGTGAACGACCGATAGCATACGCGAGCCGTCGGCTTACGGGTGCGGAATCGCGATACAGCGCTTTGGAGAGGGAGCTACTCGCGATAGTGTGGGCTATCGACCATTTCAGGCCATACGTATTTGGGAGGAAATTTCGAGTCCACACCGACCACAAACCCCTGCAGTGGGTAGGGAAACTTAAAGAAACCTCAGCTAGGGTCACGCGATGGAAGGAAGTCCTTAGTCAATACAATATAGAGGTGGTGTATAAGCCGGGAAAGGAGAACGTGGTGGCGGACTGGCTCTCTAGGGCCATCATGATCAACGCGGTAGAAGAGGACGGGGGAGGACCATCGCGAGACGTGCGCCAATTCTTGAGTGAATGGACTCCCGATGGCGAAGGAGCGGATGATATCGTCGGTATAGATGACAGGGGAGAGTCCCCGGAAGAGGAGAGCTCAGCGGAGGAAAGAGCAGTGGAAATGGAGGAGATAGACGACATCATCAATGACAAGCATCGTCAGGTAATCTGGAAAACGAGAGTAGCAGGGATGATGAAAATAGATTATCGAAGATATGGGAAAAGCAAGATTCGCGTCATCTGGTCGCAACCCGGGGTGAGTGAAGAGCAAATTTGTACGGCACTGAAGGACGCCACGGAACCTGGAAAGACGCACCATCTTTATGTTGGGAATAACACGGTATGGGATAAAATAAAGCGGATGTGGAGATCCGAGCGAATTGGTGTGGACAGAACACTCATCCGTTGCAAGTACGCAGTGGAAACTATACAGGATGAGGAACAGCAACAGGCAGTCACATTAGCTTATCACCAGGGGAAAACCAACCACCGAGGCGTGAACGAGACACTGCAGGCATTACGTCGAAAGTATTTCTGGTGGGGCATGAAAAAATCCATCCAAGAGGTCATAGGGAAATGCGAGGTGTGTATGCGCACGAAATATGATCGACACTCCCCCAGAGGGATTCAGGAAGAGACACCGACGGGGAATATGCCACTACAGGACCTCCAGATTGATACATTTACCTGGAGAGGGTTCAAGTGGGTCACGGTCATCGACGTCTTTAGCAAGGTAGCTATGGCACACCAGGTCATGGACAAGTCTGCCAACGCAGTTGCGGAAGCCCTACAAACCTGGGTGCAGTTCTACGGGGTCCCCGAGAGGATCACATCGGACGGTGGTAGGGAGTTTGACAATGCCGCGATTAGGGAGGAGGTGAAACGACTAGGGATTCGTTGGCATTATAACACCCCGGAACATCCTAAGGGTAGAGGCGGCATTGAGCGGTTGCACAGCACGCTGAGTGATCACATCCGGGTGTATCAGGGGGAAAAAGGGTTGGAGCCGGATGTTGCAATGAAGAACGCGGTAACAGCCTACAACCACTCGATTCACTCCGTCACGGGATTTTCGCCCGTGGAAGTACTATTCGGGATGCGCAGGCCAAGGCGAGATTGCGGGGAAACAACGGTTAATGAACCATTAGTCGAGCAAATCCAGAGCAATAGGGTGGAGGTGGAAAAGACGTGGGGAAGAGTAACGGCGAAAATTAAGCGGGAAAAGGAGAAGCGGGTAGAGAGGCAGAATGTTCGCGTACGTGACCAAATGGGTGATCTAAAGATCGGGACAATAGTGTACCGTAGAGTAGGGACAAACAGAGGGAAACAATTGTTACGATACGAGGGTCCATTCAGAGTGATTGCTATTAGGGAGCATAATCTACTAACGATCGAAAGCGTTAATGAACCTAGAAAGAGGAGAACGGTTCACATTGAACAATTGAAGCTCCCAATGATAGAACCAGAACATAAACTAATGGATTCGTAGTACCCTCACCACGGTTTATAACAAATATGTTTTTTTTGGTTGTCTAAGCAAAAGTATGGTGTATTTTTTTTTTATGTGTAAATAGAATCATAGCAATACAGTAGAGGAAAGTGTATTATTTTTTTTTTTTCTTCTCTGTTTTTTTTCAAGGGTATTAAGAGTTCTGTTTTTGGAAGCAAGTGTTGTGTTTAGTTCTGTTTTTTTTATTTCTTTGTATTATTGTATGTCTCGAGTGAGTTTTACTTTCTTTCAACTTTATACTTGTAAAAACAATTGTAAGGTGTTAAGACTGATAATCGTTAGCTCCGATCTAGGAATATCTAAGTTTCCGAAAAATCCTATTCGTAAACTGGTGGGGGGGAGATAAAGACCGGAGACCGGCGATATCAGCCTTAATACCGTCCTGAATGTAAATAAACATATGAAATGTATATAAGGAGGATTACTAAAGGAATAAAGCAGTATCTTTTCTGAAACCGTGAGTGTTGCATTTCAAGCCCTTTCCTTTCTTTTTTTTTATTGTTAGAGTCCGCCGACGCTTAACTCATATAAAATCATATATGTAACATTTATAGCAATATTGTAAATAAATAAAAAAAAATATCAACTCAATTACAAATGTATCCTTAACAAAACTGTGTGACTATCCAAACCAAAGTTGTTTTATTATTTATTTGTTTGCAAAACATCAAAAAATATGTTTTAAATAATAATTGGCAAAAAAATAATATTGAGTATAATTATTTTATTTATTACTTTATAGACGTCTGAAAATCTAAAAGTAATTAAAACGTTATACATTTTCGTTTTATTTTATTTTTTAGTTCTGAAATTAATCCATATATTTACTTCTTTTTTTATTAATGAATTCTGTTTCCGTAAATTTAATAATTAATTTATTTTTAATGGATTTAAATCTTAAACTAATTTGTTAAATTTAAAATTAAAAAAAAAACTTATAAAAATTGTTCCTCAGTCTTTTCATGGCAAATGAAAACTAAGGACACTTGTGAGTTCACATGATACTGGTTTTTTTTTTTAATTTTTTAATACTGTATTGTATGGAATGATTTCTAGCTTTCATAATAATAATGATAATCATGCTAATAGTAATTATTATTATTTTTTATTCAAAAATCTAATTAATTGATAATATAATTTTTTGAGAAAATTATTTATTTATTTTTAAAGTTATATTTAAAGTATTAGCGAATATAATACAATAAAAACCATATAATTATAATTAATCAATATAACTATTGAAGAAGAGAAGGATGGTTGGGTTGATCACTCATAATAAAAATCGGAAAAAATATCCAATAATATCTATTTTAACATTTGCGACATTTCGACCATATGTTCATGCCTTCATCAGGTCTCAACTTCGGATCGAAACGTCGGCAAATGTTAAAATAATTTTTTTTTTTTTGCCACTTTTATTATGACTGATCACCCCAAACATCATTCTCTTCATTATTCACTAGTGTCAACCATCGACCCACAATAATTATTGAAATTTGGTTTATTTTTATTTTTGGAAGAATAGCGATTTTGCAGAACTTTTCGGTACTAAAATACCTTTTGATAAATAAACAAGATGAAAATATAATACTCTTAAATCTTTCTAACGTAATAAAATAAGGCAGTCGCTTTCCCATCTGCAGCCCATTTTACAAAGGATACCCAAGAGTTTTCAAGAAGAAAGTTGTTGTTCCAGAAGACCAATGTTTGTTCCCCGAGAAACATAACAAGCCGGAACAAAGTTCTTAATAGCAATATAGCCTTAAGGGGATTCACAAAACTTGCTCAAGTACGGCGGAAACAGGGTGAATATGAAAAATTTGGTAGGGGAAAACCACAAGGGGGTTGCGATAATAATATTGGCTTAGAAAACACTTCCTTTTTATGTTAAGATAAATCAATAGATTTAATCTTCACATAAAATTAATTAATTAAATTAAACAACACAATAAACTAAAATAAATTATAATATATTTAATAAATTAAATTAATTAATTAGCATGCTGCTAACCTTTCATAAATTATTAAACGTCGGTGAGCCATTCATCTAATTAACACAGGCTAATTCATTATAAATAATCATTATGAAATTAAAAAAAAAATTGAATAAAGCAATGATCATTTATAATATATAAGGACAGCCCGTTTTATATCTTTAACCGTTAATGGCGAAAACTACGGGACGGGTTCATAAGAATTTTTTTTTTGTAAAATTATCATTCTTAAATGTTTGTTTTAAAAACCTTGTATATTATCGTGCTGCACATCGATCGATATTGGAATTACATTGGGCTGTTGTTAAAAGTGCCACCGAATCCTCATATTATTGATCAACGCACAAATGTAGCCAAGAGAAAACGAAAAGAAATATATGATAATGTTGAATCAGAAACAGCTCAACGAAAATTAAGTCATTTATGTCCATATATATGGAAAATCAGTTTCTCTTTTGATGCCGCTAACCACGGAAACTTTGGGACCAGTCATCACCCAAATTTATAGTCTATGGTCTCCGAAAGGTATTGCAATAATAAAATGAACATTTTTTTATTAATTTCAATAATAATTCATTTATTCAATATCTTTATTATTTGGTAGTTAACTAATTAATACTTAATAATAGTATAAATTTTCCCCCCAAAAAATATTTAACAGTAATACACAGTTAGTGATGCAGAGATGGTTGGAAAATATGTAGTGCTAGGAAAATGTGTCTCAGAAAACGTTTAAGTGGTTATATATGTAAATTATTTTATGCGTATGGATACATAAATATTTTTTAAAAAATTATAAATACTGCCAATAAATGCCCTATAAAAAAAAGGATTTGTATTAAAGTAAAAAACTGAAGAAGATAGAACATTAAATTTTAAACTTAGGTGGTGATACGTACAAAGTGGCCGAAATAAGCCCAATACTTTTTATTTTACAGATAATGTTTGAGACAGAATTAATGATTAAAACAATTTCTCGCCATAGTATGACTCATGGAGTTGACAAAAAAAGAAAAACCTTATAGATGACATACATCCTCATCTATCCATTTACCAAATTCCTAATATACTGCAGAGATGATTTATTTAAAAAAATATTAATTTAATTTTTAAATACTTTCCACTGGTTAAATTAAAGTTTACGATTGAATTTCCGGACTAACCATCATTTTCATAAACCATTACAATTAAGCCTAATAAAGTAATTTAATACTCAAATTATTTTATATTCGTGTGTCTGTGTTTTTTTTAATAATTTATTTATTTTTAAGTAATTTTATTTTATTTATTGTGTATACTTTTTTTTTTATTATTTAGTTGTGATTTTGCTTCTGTCTATTTTATATTTTCTGTATATATGATGTGAATGTGTTCTTACCTCGCAATTATTATTGCCTCTGTGACAAAATGTTATATAAGTGAATAAATAAATAAAAACGAATAGTTTCGATTTTCCGTTGTTTTTATTTATTAATGTTTTTTTTAGATCAATCGTTAACTTTAAATAATATTGTACATGATCCCAGTAAATGCCACTTTAGGATCAGTCCACTTAAGTTCTTTAGATAAGAGCTACAATATGGAACGGAATAGCCCGAGTATGAAAATACAGACTTCATTTATTTTTATTCTCCCAAGTGAACGTGAGGTACGCCTTAACTAAAATCCTTGGACGTTTTCTGAATAGTCTCTGCCAAGGGGAAAATGGCAAGATCGTCTGCATAAGTGGATGGCGATGAGTTCAGGGACTGGCAGGAAACGAAAAAAAAAAACTTTCTCGTTAAGGATTCTTTGAGGCTCTAGCTGTAATAGAGTGCAGGAGAGGCTTCGAGAATCTTAAACTTTTAGTAGTAGCATGGTGCAGGAATGAAAATTAAAAAAAAAAAAATTACAAATATAATATTTTGAATACAATACAAATAACAATGTGAAAAGCCTACAAATAAAATAAAAAACGCAATAAATCCCTTTTTTTATGTGATCTATAAGCAAGGTTGTAAAGAAATATAATAAATAAAACTTAGATTTAATAAGTTAATATATCAGATAAAATGAACTTACAGGTTTGATAAAGGTAACACGAATAGTTTTTGCTTACCAACCTTACTATAAGCTTTTACACTAATTCAAGAAATCACGGCATCGTTGTCAATTATATCTCAAATGAAATATCATCATGTTTATATTTTATTTTTTCATATAATCCTATTACATATAATTATATTACACAAATATATATATAGAAATAGAATTTTTTTTTACAGGATTATTTGTTTATTGATAAATATTACAATATGTCACAATAAAGGACATTTATAATAGAGTTCTGTGAGCACATTCACACCATATTTACAAATTAAAAAAAAAAAAAAGAAGGTAATTTCAAAATAATATACAGCTAAATAAAAACAAAATAAAATATCATTGTGAAGGAAGAAAATATAAATAATAGAATAAAAATAAATGAGTAAAATTACCATTAAAAAAAAAAAGTAATGAAAATAAACATCTTAGAGGCAGGCATACCTAGAAATAGAAATAGAAAATAAACTTTATTCTGGGACGATGTCCCCCTAGAATAACAATAATGAACAGTTACAAAAGAAAAAAATACATAAAAACTAACTTAATAAAGATTCAAACAATATATGCAACAACAAAATAATAGTATGTAAATTACTAAAAAATAAAATAAAATATTCTCAACTATACTTATAATTTCACTGCGGAAAATGACAAAAATAAAAAAAGAATTGCATGTATAGAAAGAAAAAGCAAAACCTCCAGAAAAGAAAAAATATCGAAATTACGAAAATAAAAATGATTAACTTATATTAAAACCCAAACAGCTAAAGCAGACAAAATATATACGTACATTAAAGATATATTCATGACAGAAGATGAGGGAAATTATACTACTTATATATATATATATATATATATATATATATATATATATATATATATATATATATATATATATATATATTATATATATATATATATATATATATATATATATATAAAATTTACAATTTTAAATTTGATGTTATTATTGTATTTTACTTGTTTTTAAATTTGCCATTTAAGTAAAATCCATAATGTTCTTTATTGTTTGTCTTTTAAGGTACATCGTTAAGGTCGTTACACTGTTATACTAACTGTATCAAGGGCTAATTTTAATCCTTTTCATAAGTATTCATGTTTATCTTGATCAGTCTTTCTTCTCATTTTCAATCTATTACTTGGTTATAGGTATTTGTTTAATTTTTCATTTGATGATATATTATTGGGAATGGAAATTTTTGTCTTATTATAATTTATGTTGATTGCCAGTATGGTTTATATATATATATATATATATATATATATATATATATATATATATTTAGGTAGCAGATTCGACAGCCATCTTCAACCCTCCAGAAATGAGCTTTCCTCTCATAAATGAAATATCGGATATCTGGCAGTCCATGTAGAACGAGAGCCCACCAGTCACATTAAGAGTTATCAAAAAATCAGTATGGCCCTACTTCACATCAAACCGTCCTAATCACAGAGAGGTCACCTTTACTAGATTATGAATAGGACAAACAAATTTTACTTATTCATACCTTATCAATAAACAATCACCACAATTGTCCTCTCACTGTCACCCATATTTTCATGGAATGCCCTAATTACACCTCAAACTTGAATAGATTATCTCTTCGACTGGGTACATCAATAATATTGAACAGGAATGAATTAAACATAAAATTAATAATAAACTTTCTTAAAATCCACACCTTATTGAACAATATATAGAAACACATATAAATTTAATATTTACTTTATCTATTTATATTATATATTTTTTATTTTTCCTCTTTTAATGAGTTTCATTATCCAGAGTACAAAAAAAAAATTATCTACAAGCGTTGCACGCCTTAAAACCCAAAGAAACAAACAAACAATTTCATTTTTTAAATTATATCTGTATAATGATAATTGAGTTTTTTTTTTGTGTCTATTTTGAAATCAATCGTCGGTTCCACATTCTTGTATAGGGCGAGCCTCCATTGTTTTTCTATTCTTGTTATTTTTTTCATTATTTAAAATTCCTGGACTGTTTAAATCAAGATTTTGGTTTAGTTTTATGCTGTGTTGTGTTAGGACAGTAGTATGTTTTTAATGCTATCGTTATATAATTATCTCCATTTTTTTTTTAAATTATACAAAATTATATAAAAAAACAAAACAAAAAAAAAAAAACAGAGATAGAAGAAAAATTTAGTTCGATAGATCTCCGGATAAGAAAAAAAATATATATACCAAAAGACGATCTTGGCATAAAAGGGGGGATGGAGTGGGACGCGGTATTCTTTTTTATGGTTTCCAAGGCGCGGGTCTATCCCGGCCCTGGAGTGAGATTGGGGCATAAGAGCTCCCACCGTCGGGTTCCAAATATTAAGGGTTATTGAATTGTGAACCTTTCCCCATCTCCGTATTGAATTGGACACCCCTCGAGAAAGAAGGAAGTAATCGCAAGTAGGAACCGGCACAATCTCATTACGCCATCATCTCATTATAAGGAGACTTTGCCATAATACGACAGGGTACTTACTCCTCCTTGGAGATCTCCTGTATTGCCTTTATTATAATGAGGAAAAGGGAGCCTTTATGACGTTTAGTAATTCGTTTCTGATCATTTGGAAAGTATTTTCCCTTCCTTAGGCCCTTGAATAAGGATATTCATACCGTAACAATACGATAAATGTTAAATCCCTACACTTGAGTATAACATTCATAAATGGCCAATTACCCGTGCGGATTGAGAAGCATTCATATGTAATGGGGTCAATAGTTATTTTTTAAAGGAAAACAATCTGTAAAACTAACATTGAACATTAATAATAACTAATTGGCCAATAAAATCAAACCAAATCAAATGGTGATATAATATAATATGGAAATAAATAAAAACACTAAATTATAGGAACGAGAAATTTATTTTTACTTTCTTTTACTTATACAGGGTGCCTCGTAAGTTTGAGAAAAATATTTATATGAGCGATAACAGTATAGCAAACAAAGATTTTTCAACTATAAAATTTACGTCAAAAATAAAGAAACCTATTATTTGCTTCAATTATTTTTTAAAATTATATTAATATACAGATTAGGAACATTAAGTTTGTCACTTATAAATACGGATCAATTCTTACAATAGAGATTTGGGTGAAAAACACATTTTCATAATCACTTTATATGAAAAATCATTATTTTTAATTTATTTTATGAAGAAATGTATTTGGGCACTTATGTTTATTATAATACATCCTAGATCATGGAAAAACAAGAAAACGAAATTTGCGTGAAATGATATGTGGGTGAAACAGACAATTCATAACGACTTTAAATGAAAAATCATTATTTGTAATTTTTTTTTAATATATAATAAGAATATTTGGGTAATTATTATAATTTATTTTAGATAACGAAAAAATATATTAAAAACACTGAAACAGTTAATTAGTTAGTAATTTAGGCTGAAATCACAGATAGTTAAAGGTAACAGAATAAAAAAATCATCTTTTTTACACTATTTGACCTTAATTTAAAGTTTTTGCCAAATAAACCTTAATTTAATTAATATTACTTAAAGCTTTAATTAATAAGACTTAAAACTTACTAAACAAGGAAGTGTTTATAAAAATGGGGTATCTGTAGCATAGTTGGATAATGATAAAAAAAAAAGTCGGGAATAATTAATCATTTTTTCAAAAACAAAACTCAGCTTAACCACTCGAAAGTCCTCTTTAGGTGGTTTTAACAATGATAAACTATATTTTCATTTGAATCAAAGTTTGTATCTCTTACAAAGAAACAATTATTAATTACAACAGAAACAATTCTTCAGTTATCGCTTTCTATTAACAAAAGAATAATTTACTTTAAAAAACACAAAACTGGGATTTCAAACTTTTCTACCGAACATTAGCCCATTTCTTATGGAAATTTTTCTGTAGCTCCTGTGATCTGCTATCACTCCTATAGGAATTTCCATCTGCTTACTGGACACTCGTATATGGAATATTTAGGTAATTATCAAAATTTCTTTCTTTAAAGTAACTTATTTTTTTAATTTTAAATAATTAAACATATTCCATTGTCAGTAGTTATACAAAATTGATAAATAACCAAAGCAAAAATAAGGGCAAGTAAGGTGGTACGAAAACCAATGACTGACGAAGACACCCGAACGCGCTCGAGCTTGGGACTTCGGATTGCTCCCAAATGTAACACCTGCCTAATTTATTAATTTAACACGAGCTATTTGCATGTTTATTAATATTATTTGAGAGATTATGAGCTCCTATTTCAAAACCGAGAAAAATTATCTTTTATTTGTTGGAGAAATATGTTACCTTTTATAAATTTTTTTTGGCTATAAAAAAAAAACTAAATCTTCAGAAAAAATTAACCCGACTAAATGTAATTATATTGAATATTTTTATGGTTGTTATACAAAAACATTAACTTCTGTATTTTAGTTTTTCAGAAACATAAGATTAAAGGGATATCTAAAATTAAAAAATGAATGAGAAAATTCAAACGAACAGAAAATCCAGAAAAAAAAATTGAAATTTAAAAATATATCACAGCCACTAATACTGAAGAAGGGTGAATACAAAGGAGGGAGTTAGAAGTTCATCGAGTCGTCAACAGCTTTATTGACAGGGCGGATGAAAGGAAATGAGAGCGCGGATCATCAAAGACGGAGAAAAGGCCCTCAAAGGAAGATCCTAATTTCGAGGCTGGAGGATGCAGCCCTAATGGATAAGCCACACCTTTGATCGGGTGAGACCTTGATAACGAGCCTGAGGAGGGGTGCTTGATTGCGTGCAGGAACAAGGCGGGGTACAGAGTGTCCTTAAGTAGCTGTCGCTGGAGGATCTGCTTCTTCAGGGCTAATGGGGCGGAGTGGAAGAGTAGCCGGGGTACCATCATTTGCATGGAAAAAATCTTTAGCAGGAGGGCGTTTATTAACTACGTAGGAGCTTGGGAGAAGCTTTCGCGAAAGAGAGAGGACATTGGATGAAAAGAAAGGAAAATACCTGATATAATGATAAAGATAAGATAAATAAATCCTATCCTTTCATATCTCTTGAAATAATTGCTTATTTGCTACGAAGTACAAAATCGCATTTGATTGTCTCTGATTTTTTTTTTTTTCCTTTACTACCTACCATGCCTTTTCTGGCGTACAGAGGGAGGCAGTAGTTTAGAGATACCGACAGCCTAATCTCTTCAAACTAGAGAGGAAAAGTACCGGGGGTCCGCCACGAAATGATATTTAATCCACCCAGACCTAACAAAATAATCGTAACAATGATTTATAATTTTCAAACAGTTATAAATCAGACACTTATGACTAGACCGGATTTCCATGTTACTGCACTGTTTATTCGCTCGGGTGTAAAAATTCCGTACCCGGATATCTAACCGTTTCAGGACCTGTAGAATTACATATTTAAATTTTATATTGCACGTTTTGCCGTTTTTGGCTTAAGTTGCACGATTTTGCAAGTCTGTGATTAGACGATTAGACGATTTATAAACATAAATGTATAAGTGTATAAATGTATAAGTGTTTATAATACATAAATGTATTAAAAATAAATTCATTACTTAAAATAGAAAAATATGAGGAAAGCCAATAATTTTATTCATTCCAAAAGGAGGAGGTAAACACAAGTGAGATCTATTCTTTGAATAGAACTTGCCTAAAGTATTGGATAATGAAAAACTGCTTTCCTAGAATTAGCTGCTTTGTTAGTAAGACATTTATACTTGTTTTGGCTTTAATTCTCACTCACCCTTCAAACCTTCAGCATTTCTTCTGACTTTGAATTGATTGAAGAAATTTCATTTAAAAAAAAAATTGTTAATGCTGAAAGTAAAATATAGTCTCCAGTCAAAAATTAAAATCTGGATAAAAAATACTCCGATTTGAAATCTGAGGCCAAAAAATTTTGTTGAGTTCTACACAACTTATGAAAAATTAAACAGCTGATGGAAAATCACTAATAGAGCTCATTGGAGAAACTGTAAGAAAAAAATATTCTTATCAAGGAATTTAATATTTTTTTTTTTTTGGTTTTTTAGAAACAACGATTTACCCAAGAAATATAAAAACTGCTTCAACACTAATATTTGAACACTTGGAAATCTCAAAAATTATAGTCTATTTCAATTTCTTTTAAAAATTCTTTAAATTTTAACAAAAACGTTTTGTATTGGAATTGGAATATTGGAAATTTCAATTCTATTAAAAAATAAATTTTTCATTATTATTTTTAATAAAAGTTAAATATCTAAAATTGGCCTGGTATATATAATATATGGCTACTTATAATTCCTTCAAACCTTTAATATACTGCATTATTTTATAATAATCGTTACTATAATCTGGAATATCATTTTCAATGCTACATTTCAATTTATTTTTTTTTTTTTATCTCTCAGTTAAATCGAGATCTGATAAGATTTCGATGTATTAATATTATAAATTAAACAATATTGATGATTTTACACACTTTAAAGTGTTAATTACAAATTTTACGTACTTTGGATTTTTACTGCACGTATTGAGTTTTTTAGTGCACGTTTTCTGGATTTTTAATGCACAAAAATCCGGTCTCTACTTGTGACGTATTCCAAACGACTTTCATTACAACATAGAGGAAAATTTGTTAGCTAAAATTGTGTCTTTTTAAAAATATTTATTTCTCTCTATTATATAAAAAATGTTTTTAGTGACCATCATATTTTAGTGTTAGGAGAGTAGAAGATGTACAGAAGCACAACTTTTCAGCTTGTCCCTCTAGATACGACAGTGCTACTCTCATATGGGTATTATTTTACATATTATACAACTGTTCGTTTAAGTACATACGTGTTGAGCTCCTGCATCCTGCATCCTATTCTCCTAATACAAAACAGATATTTACACTCTGGTGTCTTCGTTATAGTACAACGTATGTGTTGAACTCCTCTAACGTGTAACCTCCTATAGTGCAAATATCTCCGAAGGAAAGTAGACAAAAATTACAACTAGGTAAGTAATAGTAATTAAAGTAATTTGTTTAGTTGTTTAGTTGATGGGGTTGCAATGGTATATCTTGGTAGAACAGACACATCTCGCAAACCTGAGAAAATTAGTAACTGGCCGATTTGGAAGAGTGAGGGCAGCACCTTATAAAATTTCTTCTTGGCCACCTATAATTCACGCACAAGCCTAAAAAGGCCATGTAGTTTCGGAAGCATAATTCATAACTCTTAAAATAAAAGAATAGATCAAACTAATAACTATTACTTTTTGTTTTAAATATATATATATATATATATAATATTTAGTAGATACATACAGTGAATGCAGTCACAGAAGCATCTCGGTACTTAGTTCTCACTACTAATATATAATAGAAACATAACTGGGGATAAAACTGCTCCTTGATGTACCCCACAAATTTATTTATCATTTATTTCAAGAAAATCGTTAAATGAGATTGAATAGGCGTATCAGTAATAAGTAACGGGAGTATCAGTTTGATTCAGAATTAAAAGGATAGAAATATCTCTAAATATCCTTTGATAAAGTAGAGGAAGGTCTTGAGGACGATCATGAGAACAGAGTACGTGAACGCGGACAGGCCCGACAGTTGGGAGCAGAGGCAGAAAGCGATTCTCAACTCCTTTCACCACTCTTCATGCTGAGTGCTCCTTTTCAATGGCCATCTTATGCACCACTTGTTTTCTTAGTCTTCTTCTTGGTTAGTTACACCCCCATTGTACTAGCGATTGATGATCAAGGATTATTCACGGAGATTATTGTCATGATAAAGGCGAGGCTTCTAGAATTAAATCATTATAGGGTATTGTATTTCTCGTGGAGAATCGGCAGGTTGAAGTACTTAAAAAATAAGATATTAAAAAATATGTTAAGCAACATTTTCATTCCATATGACATTATCAACACAAAAAAAAGTTGGAGAAAATAAAAATATTGTTATTATTTCAGTAACAATTTTTTTTATAAGCATAAAAAATGTTCAACTTATACATAAGGGTTTCGGTTTCATTAAAACCAATACAGAAATAATTGAATCTGTCGGGTGTGGATATAGAATCTCGTGTGTCAAATAAGAGACTAAATTAAATAATTATAACTTAATTAAATATAATAAATAAATAAAAAACGACAGACAAGTGCAACAAATAAAAATGAAATAAAATATGACCCGAAAAGAGCGAAAAGCGTGTCATCAAATCGAACTAATACTCCCGTAAATTATTCTAACCTATTCAATCTCATTAGAAGATTTTCTTAAATTAAATGATAACTAAACTTGTGGGGTACATCAAGGTGCAGTTTTATCTCCAGTTACTTTTCTTTTATATATTGCGGAAGTAGTGGGAATAAAGCACCGAGATGCTTCTGTGACTGCATTCGCTGATTACATATTAGTTTACACAGCAGTACGAAACCTTCATAAATATGTCAATCCCCAAAAGAAAACATTATATTATCATAAATATTGTAAAAAAAGTGTTGTAGAGGCTTATTAAATTATAAAAAAAAAACTTGACATATCTTTGCATACCCTTTGAAACATTTAAAGCTTACTAGAAGAAATTTTGACAAAATAAATTGATGCAGTTGAGATGCACTAACTCCAAAACATAACTACGATAACCTATCTATTTCTATACCGAAGCTCCTAATCTATGCAAACATAATTTTTACTGCTCTGTTCAAGTATTAACTGGGAAGATATTGCAATATTTATAGAATGTATAATCAGCAGAACACCGAGAGGAACTTCAATGCAAGAAAGGAAAACATTGAATATTCAGTCACCCATAATTTTACCAATAGAGAATCTCTCGCTAAGCGAAAGAAATAACTTGTTCTTACCTCTTAACAGTTGGCTAACCCTGTTTTTAACAGTCAACTTTGGCAAGAATTAACACAGGATTGATTTTTAAATTTACTTATAAGAGTAACACTGTCAAGTCAATTGAATACAGAGGCGAGTCACATCATTGAGGATACATCAGACTAACACTGTCAAGTCAATTGAATACAGAGGCGAGTCACATCATTGAGGATACATCAGACTAACATAAAATTTACAAAAATGAGATAACTAAAATTGACTATAAAATACCTAAAATAAATGGTTATTTAGCGTGCAGAAAATTATTCCAGAACTCAAGAAAATGTATAAAACTGGGATAACGAAAAAAAAAATGAGAGAGATTCGCCAATTATCATTTTATTGTTGATAAAGACTTTAAAAATGAATTAATGGACAGTAAAGTGAACTATTGACGATCGAAAAAGCTCTCTTTTGTTTTTGGATTTTTTAAATTTATTGACAACTGATATTATCACTTGTCATCATTTATGTATCATTCATGTATATGTATCATCATTTATGTATAACCTTAAAAATCAGGATAAAATACTTTTATTCCAGTGTCATTGTATAAAGTGAAAAAAATATAAATGTAGAGTTATTTGACTTTTTACTACAGTGCTAGTTTAATAATTCAATTGATCCTATAATATGTTACTTATTATTATTTTAAATAAATGGAAAATTTCCACCTCAACTAACAATTTATTTGAGTGAAAATCTATTATTCCTATTGCTAATTAATATAATAAATTTAAGATAAAAAAATATTGAAATTATCATTAGACGACATCCTCACTTAATATTTTTTATGCTTAAAAAGTTTAAAATAAAAAAAACATAAATCTATATTTTTTAAATAAATAACAATATATTTAAAAGTATATATTTTTAATATATAATAAAATAAAACTTCTTGATAAGTACAATGTCCTTTGTTAGATAAGCAATATTATGTAATCACTATTCATCGGAATAAAGCGCCCATGGGTGGAATGACAGCGAATGGTTTAAGTAGGCAATGTATAAGCCACAACATTCTTTCTAACACTGATTAATTAACTGATTATGCACACTCCATGCCCTGCCCCAGTAATTCCTCGAGGGCGGGCTGCATTCAACGAACACATGGGAACTTACGCGGGATGGGCGGGTGTGGATGTTCCGCTATGAGTTACAGGCGGGTGTATTGTGAGTTCACCAAAGGGTCCAGGATTCCAGATGAATCGGCCCCATTCAGAGGGAGTACTTCGTTTGTCTCGTGGATGATTTATCAGTCAGCTACTTATCAGGCGGTCCTGTTCATCGTGGGATGCTTCCATGCGATTGTAAAAATGATGAATGAAAACGGAAAAAAAGAAATTGCAAAACTATCCATAATTGTAAATCGAGGACTGATTGTAGATTCGTATACGAGAAGTTGGTTGGGCAGTCACTACAAGTACAGACAGAAAAAAAAGAAATTATTTTCTTTGGACCAAAGTTTCGGCCTAAGTTTTAGATCTTCATCAGGGCTGCTCGTTCAAAAAGATTTCAAAAGAACAACTAAATACACATACTATTATTTCAAAAGATAACCCGTTTTCGTTTGAAACTGCTAAAAGCGAAAATCACTAACCAAACTAAAACTTTTTTTTTCCAAAATGTGTTGTACTAAAAAGGTTCTAAGCTAATTCAAATTTTACACCTGACCAGTAAAAACAAAATTCTAAAACTTGTTTATTGAATTTGGCTTGTAAACTTTATCATATTTGATTATAATTTTAAATTAATATTGTCACCTTGCTGTTGGAAATGTACGTTGTCAAAAATCTCACCAGGACGGCAAAATATTAATAGGTGCACAAATACCGACATGAACCGAAAAGACCAAATATAAATGAAAAAGAAATAATTACTGAAACAACCGTTATCATTTTTTGACTAATTTCATTTAAATAATAGACTTCTTTTAACCATTATATTTAGTATTAATGCAATCTGCCACATTGAAGGGCTTGGAGTATTAGAGCTAAGTATGCATTCATACAATACGTACTTACAAAATGGAAATAAATATAAGTAATTAAAATAAAAAAATAATTAAGCTATCTTATAAAACAACTATAAATTCAAAAATTGATTTTTTAAAATACTTTCTTGTGTCTTTTTTTATTTTACAAACTGGTCAGTTTCGGGCGGTCAATATTTTAAAATATTGATATGCCCGAGTTTGCCGACAGAGAGAATGTTGAATATATTTTCAAACTTGCTTACAGATTCCTGTAAGTTTACTAAATCATGCCTAACCCTAATTTTAAATTGTTGTAACGTTGTGTTTGAAAATGCAATTTGTTAATATTGTCCTTATAACAAAAAATATATTATCGTTGCACAAATGTATCCAAGAGGAAAAGAGAATACAAACTGAAACACAAGAAACATCATAACTAAACAGATATTACATACATATTTAAGGCAAACTAGTGAAACAATGTTTACCATATTTTAATGAGTTTGTAGCAGCACTAATCGATATGGCATAAAACCTCTTAGGCTTGAGTACACAGTCAGTTAGTCTTACCCATTGCTGCTCACGTTGCATACATATAGCTCTAAAACCGTATTTTTATCCGACATAAAAATACAAGTATAGTGACGGTGAAAGAGACAGGTGAAACAGAATTCATAGAGGCGGTATGATAAAGCAAATATAATTATCACAGACCTTTTAACTTCTTATTCACATAGCTTTTTTTATTTGTGTCACAAGAATTCTGTTTGCTTTTATTTTTGTCAATCAGAAGACTTATAATTTATTTATATTATGAACTATATAATTTTTATTTTAGTGCAGTTTGTTTATGTTTATTCTCTGATATTCTTTGAAATATATAACCTTACACTAAAGTGGTGACCCCGACGTGATTTAGTGGCAGTTTTATTTGATTAAAATTTTATCTGGTAGTTTCACCAACAAGAAAATCTATTGAGTTTATATTCATTTAAATAATACTAAATTAAATATTTGTTTTCTTACTGCAAATGTATTAGTCGCCCTTATCTAATTTATACTAAAGGGTAGTTTCTTCTCAAGCTCAACCTCAGGTTTTAAAGAAGATTGACTCGTTTATTTTATTTTTTTATGTTTTTATTTAAATATATAATAATCTGTCACGTGGACAATAATTATAGTGGTATATGAACACCTTCACACCATATATACAGAAAATATAAAATTAACAAAAGTAAAATAATAATCAAAAACTATGTACAATAAAAAATAAAATAACCTAAAGATAAGTAAATTAAAAACACAGTAATTCCTATAAACAATATATAAAATCAAGCGGGGAACCCCAAGCCAGGCTTCTCCCTCCAACTATAGAAGGAAAAGCAGGACTCCATAGATCCCTGCGCTACTCTCCCAACCGTGTCGCTGGTGCTAAAGCCAGTAGTACTTTATTTATATAGTAATTTTTATAAATGATTATTACTATCAGTCTGCTTCTAAAAAAATGTTTTCAAAAAACTACGAATTTTGAGGGCGCAACTTGAAATAGTAATATTTATTTATAGTTATAATGAGAATCCCTATGAAAATATATTTTCTCTTACACTAAATTTTTTAATAGATCATAAAAAACAAAACATAAATTATGAGCTAAAATTTGTTTATTAAAAATCTGGAAAAGCCTGGAATAAACACATTTTTACAAGCAAGTAATAGTTATTTCCATACTATATACCAGTCCCTGAAACTGTTTCATCATTTTTTTTTTTATCTGAGTGTAAGTCCTATTCTATAAAGGATTAAGGTCAAAGCAAGAATCGCTACAATCTAATAACATATAAAATTACCATTTAAACATTTTTTATAATTAATTAATGAATGTAAAATTTAAAAACAGAAAAATATTGAATATACCATATGAAATATAATACGGTACCCCATTTGTCATCCTAATGACTGAACTGAACCGTATCATGAGAACCTGTAAGCCAGCCGTTAAAGGAAATGACCATTAAAGATATTTATTAGCCATAACAATCAATGAAGTTCATAACCATTCATCATGTCATTGGGTTTGTATTAATCAATGAAGTCTATCAGTTATAAACAATAGATACAGTTAATGTAGGGAAAGTGTAATCATTCCGTGAAAACTAATATTAATAATTAAATATTATTTAACAATATTAAGAAATTTTATTTTTCTTCATATTCTACATAACGAAGAACATTAGGTATATCCCAGATAAGAAATTTATTTCTATGTGTAAATCTATAGTAATTGAATTCATAATTAAAACATCAGCAACAAAAATCAATTTATATTACATTTTTAAACTAAAAAAAATAAATAATAATAAATAACAATAAAACAAAATCGACAAATATTTTCAGCATCAAATATTTTAATAATTAAAATATTATTGAGCAATAGTTAAAATAATAAATAATAAAATTATGATCAAAAAAGTACGTACACAACTTAATCTACATACGTGATGGATTGATTACGAAAAAAATGAGTACTAATTAATTTAATATAGAAAACAATTATTTTTCATTATATTTTAAGATATCAAATTTGATAAGTAACTATAAATACCTAATGAGAATAATAACAAAATAATATACTAAAGAGCAGATTGCTATAATGCCAGAAATTAGATTGGTTAGCAGTAAACTTAAAACTTTATGGTTCATTATATCTTAATAGGCCTAAAAGAGGTAAGGCCCGCATCATTACGTGTTTAATCCGATGAAGAACAATTTACCGTTATTATGTTAATGGATGAAACATATAAAATTCCCAAATTACAGCTCACCATACGGTTACTATAATGTGATTAAAGATCAAAACTGCTTTCTAGCACGTTCACTATCAACCTTAGTAATATTTCGATTAAATAGATCGCGAATCGTTATTTTTGCCAAATCCAACATAAACAAGTTTTTATAATATTGATATTTACATTAAAAATAAATAGAGAGAGAGAGAGAGGTGAGGGAATGAGTGTGTGAGTGAGAGAGAGAGTGGGAGAGAAATATAAAGTAGAAATATGAAATGAATGAATATAAAACATGGAAGAATTTCATAATTAAATAAAGGAGGTAAAAAAAATTAAAATAATTGCTATAGGTAAGAATAGTGATATAGATGTGCCTCTCATCGGCAAGCTAAACATTTTAGGAAAATTAATTTTTTTTTTTTTAACTTTTATTGAGTATTAATACAGTCTGCCACACTGAAGGGCATTGGTACTAGTGCTATAGTATTCATTCACACAATATGTACATAAGAAAGGGGGGAAAAAAAGTATATATATATATATATATATATATATATATATATATATATATATATATATATAAAGATAAAGTAATATACAAGATAATTAAAACAACAGACCAGCCGAGTAATAACAAAACAAATAAAAAACATTCACACCTATTTACAATATGGAAAATTAATATTAAAAACATTAAGTAGTGGATGGAAATGAAGAGTGCTGAAAAGAAACGTTAAAGCAATTAATTGGTGCATTTTATTATGTCTACTTATATATTGTTGAATAAAAAATAAATATTTTTCCGAAAATTATGTTGAATGTCAAACAAAATTAAATAAGAACTTTCTAAATTTACTTTGCAACTTGAAAAACCAAAAATAAACATTGCACAGATTTGCCACGTTATGTATAAATTATCGTAGATTTATTTTTATAAATTAAAAAATATTCCTTAAATTTAATATCGATTCTCACAGAAAGGAAAGTGGATAAGAGAAAGTTTTGTAATTTTCGTAAGTTGTATCAGATCATGGTTTTTTTTTTTTGGTTTTTTTAATTATTTTCAATCTCTAGAGAACTTCCAGTAACCGTACAGATGAATGTTAGTTGTAACACGTTTGAGAGAAAACCACAAGCGTTTATATGCCACGAAAGTATTGTCCTCTAAATTAATTAAGAGTTTTCACATAACAACAAAATAACACAGCAAAATAAAATAAACAGTCACGTTTATATATATTTTTTGTTTTAAATCTTGGAAACTAATTATTAAACAAGGCTTGTTCCTCCTTTATGTTACGAAGGCAGGAACTCAATAAAAGTTTAAGAAGCTTTGTAGAAAGGCCGACGGAGTCTTTGCTAAAGCCACTGAAAACTTCGAAATACTCTTAATCCGCTGGCGGCTTCTTCAACTTTATCATGTAATAAAATTAAATCTAACATTATTGAAGTTGATTTTTTTTTCCTATTATTACCAGTTGATCCACACTGAAACTATTAATTAAAATTTGCCATTTTGATGGTGCATCGCTGTTTTATAAATTTGGCAAGTGAATATAATATCGTGACACCGTCAAACTTTCTAAAACGACTAGTATTCAAACACTCATTGGTTGAAATAAATTCATAATTAAGAAATAATATAATTACTTAATTTCGTATTTAATTTCTTTAATATGATAAAAAATACATTTAATATAAAATAATGTAAATATTATATAAATGGCAAAAATGACTTGTAAGTAATGAACGAAATTGTTGCTCATCACTCAAGTGATAACCATTTCAAAATTTATTTTCTTTATAGTAGGGTGTTTGTTGCAAGACTAGGATTCAAAAATACGACTTCTCAAAAAATGTTTTATATTTGTTTGTTACATTTTACAACCGAAATTTCGGGACAGAGAAGTGAACTTTATCATGGAATAAGGTCACCTAAATATAAAATGATATAGCCTTTAATTAAAAGAATATTTTGTTATATATATTTTTTTACATATTTTATTACATAAAATATGTATATAAAATTTACAAAAGTAAGAAGAAATTGGTGTGAAAAATACAATTTAAAGTAAAATACTTAAGTTGCATTAAGAATTTTTGATCATAGAAGAATTTATATAATATATGTTGCAGGGACTAAGAATTAATAATATAAAAAAAACTTACTGTGCGTGCTTTAGACCACACCATATAAGTGAAAACACAAATAAGACGAGATTAATAATATGAAATATAAGTTCTAAATAATAGCTCATTATAAAAATGATGAAATGATGAACATTTCCCTCACTAACAATATGCAGGTCCGATTTTTAGTTCCTGAGATATTTCAATCCATATCTTCCATAAAACTCGTTATCATTTGGTTTTCAACACAATTTTTTTCCTTTCCTATTCCCTAATACGGCGTTAAGGTACAATTTTGAATAGTAGCTCATTACAAAAAGGACGAATTGATGAATATTTTTCTCGATCACAATATGCAGGTCCAATTTTTAGTTTTTGAGATATTTTAATCCATATGCGAAAACACTTCAATTAATCGACTCCAGCCGACTTTAACCGAGCGTTACGCATCGGAAATCTGAAGGCTCAATGTAATTCTTCCTATACAAAAAAAAATAATATATATATACATATATATATATATATATATATATATATATATATATATATATATATATATATATATATATATATATATATATGCAAAACTCCACTATAGAAGTTTTACTTAAATAATATCATGTGAAATTGAATTTTCATGCTTATTTTCGTTTCAATAAATAAAACATTATGATTTTTATCAGAATTGCACAGTTTTATTATTATTATTATTTATTTTTTATAGATATCTCTTCGAAACAGACTAAATATTCATATAAATAAAATAAACAATCATAAAAAAGAAATTATTAATAGTATCATTATAAAAACAACTTGGAATACGAGAAATACATTTATGTTTGTATGCTTAAAATATAATAACTCTTATCGACAGGACTATTTTCATTATGAACGCAAATAATTTCAATATAATAGCCCTAAATTGACATTTTCATATTTCACGAGTTGATAAATTATGTCTGTTACAAGTTAAAAAAAAAAAAAACGGAATTTGTTATTTATACATGCATGAACCAGCCAATAACTGTATAAAAGCCCTAAGGTAAAGGAAAAAATGTATTTCCAATATTAAGCTTTAAAAATATATTAATTATTTTTATAAAACCAGAAAAGGAATAAAAGCAAACCTAACAATAAAAATGGATTTATATTGAGAAATGAAAGCGATTCGGTGAATTTATAATCTCGAATACACTGCGAGGAAATATACGTATGGAAATTCGAGAATGAAATGTGGTTTTAATAAACCTAGAATAAACCTTCCTTAGATTAAACCGACATTAATCCAAAATCAAAATATGACTTTTCGTTAAATGAATTTCTGAAAAAGATTTAATGGAAACTAGATAAAATCAGAAGCGTAGGAAAAAAAAAAATCTATTATAAATTTATATAGCAAGTCGAATGTTCAAAAACTTTTATCAGAAGTAATTTAACTATCTTCCTTATCAGAATAGATTAATTTTAGGATATCAAATTGATGGAACAAGGCTCGTAAAAGAAAAACAACTAACCTAGAAATAGCTTTAATCAAGGGGAAAAAAAGTTGGGAGAAGCTCCCTCCAACCAAGAACCATGAGATTACATAGCTTTTTTCCGAGATGAGAAAGAATTTAGCATAAATAATGCATAAGAAACAATTGTTTTCAAGAGGTAAATAAATTGTTTAAAAAGATAAAGATAAAGATAATAGATTAAATTAGAAAGAAATTATTTGCAAGAATGGAAAACGAAATTATGCCTACTTGTATTGATTGATTGTATTGAAAATACATGCCAAAATGTACTTGAAAAATAACATAAGCGTTTCTGTCATGAATTTATAGGATACAAATAAAAATAAAAAATACTATAAGCAAACAAAGATATCTAAAGTCTTCAATACTTCAAGGATATTACAACTGGTTTGCTGCCCTTCTTCTGAGATATTTCAATCCATGTCTTCCATAAAACTCGTTATAATTTGGTTTTCGACCCAATTTTTTTCCTTTCCTACTCCCTAATACGGCGTTAAGATACAATTTTGAATAGTAGCTCATTACAAGAAGGATGAATTGATGAATATTTTTCTCGATCACAATATGTAGGTCCAATTTTTAGTTTTTGAGATATTTGAATCCATATGCGAAAACACTTCAATTAGTCAACACCAGCCGACTTTAACCGAGCGTTACGCATCGGAAATCTGAAGGCTCAATGTAATTCTTCCTATACAAAAAACGGAATGCCTACTTGTATTGATTGATTGTATTGAAAATACATGCCAAAATGTACTTGAAAAATAACATAAGCGTTTCTGTCATGAATTTATAGGATACAAATAAAAATAAAAAATACTATAAGCAAACAAAAATATCTAAAGTCTTCAATACTTCAAGGATATTACAACTGGTTTGCTGCCCTCTCCAGGTCTCAACTGGCTTCTGACACTAGTCACGCAACTAGGAGGGAAGTGTTGGGATCTCCTGGAATATTGCTTTGCCTTACATAAGTGGACAAAAAAGCCTGATTCCGAGTTCATTGAGCGAATGTAAATACTGTGTGTAGGTATCAATGTATTATACAAGACTTTTTTATTTGTATTATTGTCTACTATTTTTATTTAAATTTATATATATATATATATATATATATATATATATATATATATATATATATATATATATATATATATATATATATATATAATCTGAATATATTTATATATCGATTATGTTATATATATATATATATATATATATATATATATATGTAAAATATTATATATTTTATTATATAGGTTTGACCCTTATTTTTTTCTTACTATTCACATTTTTTCTGACCATCAAGCAAATTAATCAGTATAAAAAAATATATATTATTATTATTTTATTTTATTTCTATGTTCATACTTATTTATATAGATTTTCTTTATATGTATACACTCAAAGAATGGATCACTTTTGTACTTATAGTTATTTTCTTTGGGTGTGGCAGATAGTAAATACATTAAAAAAAAAAATAGTCATAAACAAGTACAATGTAACATGCGTAAAAAATACGAAACATCGATCAGAAACCTTCGGTTCAGTTGCAGAGATATGAAAATTTTATTGAAATAAAAAAGGCTTATGATGTTTGTATATTTGTTAGGGCGTGAAGGCATAAAATCCAGATGTCATCTGTGAGTGTTTTATTACAGTATAGGTGTTTTGGTGGTTGTTGGCTAATGGTATATGAGCAAATAGGACTTAAAAGGTTTTTCGGATATAATATATTATTGGACCATGTAAAAACGGACTTAACACCATCGATTACGAATATTTTATTGTAATACTAATCACTTCTTGATTATATAGAATATTTGAATACTGTGGAATATTATTTATTAGTAATGTATTTAATACTATAAATATAATAATAACTATTTGTTTTGGAAGGCAGGAGTAGAGGGAGGGTACCGCGTTTAAAGAGGAGCTTCTAGGATCAATTTAAACCTAAAACATGTACTCCTTAATAATCTGTGAACAATTTTATTGCAACATGATCGAGAATAAAGAGTTTCTCCTGGTGCCTGCTACCATTATTTTATCATATTATCCTATCAATAATTTTATTTTAAATACGTATAGTAAAAATGACTTTATTATAAACACATAATATTAATATTACCTACGAATTATTTAAAAATAATAAGATGATCTACCTTTATCTTATTTCAAATCCTTTGATGGAATTAGTTTCATTGTTGAAACAATTATATTAATTTGTTTTTATAATATTATGTGATATGCTGCAAATAAACAATCATAAATTAGACCTATAAAAGAGTTAAAAAGAATAACTCTATTATAACGAAGAAAATATTGTATATACAAACTTACTAAAAATAAAAAAATATACCATTGAATATTCCAAATTCATCTATTTTTTATGAAACAGGCTATAATAAAATATATGATTTAATTAACCAAATAAGATTCCATCAAAATAATAATTCTTCAATAAAAATTCTTAAATGTTTAGATATTTTAATAATAATATAAACTTTAATTTTTTATTAAACAATAACTTGTATGTTATACAAGTAGGGGGGGGGGGAGGTTATTAAAAAGAAATGAAGTAATAAGGAGGCTTCGTACCCAATTCTCCTTACAACTCTTCTACTCCCGAACTTTGGACTTTAAACAGCATCTAACTAGAATAACTAAAGTTTTCTTTACAGGGTTCTTCCATGGATAAAACCGATTAAGATATTAAGGAAAATATTTAACAAGGAAAGAAGCATCTTTATCTGGGTGGCTTAAAATAACCTGAATTAGGTCTAAATAATAATTAAAAATAGTATAATGAGGATAAGAGCACAAATCTACTATTTTAATTAGTAATATATATATATATATATATATATATATTGGTCAATCAATATCCAAGGATATGAAGGCACGAAGGTTAAGATGGGCCGGGCATCTAGCTTGTAGCAGTCCATCTGGATGCCACGTAATGAATGCCTCAAGAGAAGGCAAAAGACCAAGTGGAAGGCCAAAAATCAGATGGATAGATAGAATCAACAAAGATGCAATAGAGCTGAGTGCAGATAAATGAACCGAGATGAAGCAGTCTTGTTAAGGTGGTGAAAGATCTACATGGTCCGTAACGCAAACAGAAAAAAATATACATATATTTATCTCCTTACATCCCAAACAGACGATTCGCAACCATAAATTTCATTTTATGAACTAAATTTGTGAGAAGCAAATGGTGGTGCCTACTGTTTAAGTTTTAATATAAAACATCAATGATCTTTGTCACCTAGTTTGACTATTATTTTTACTATTTATTTCTTTTTATCTCCGCCTCAGGTCGTGCTTTCTCTTTCGGATATAATATATGATTATATTTTATACTTTTTGTCTCTCAGTGTACCAATATGAGTAAGTATGTATACATAGTTCTTTTTTTTTCCATTACACTACAAGTAATCCTGAGATTTTATTTTATCTTAGTGTTTGCATATTATTATATAAATCACTGTGGATATTATTACATTTTATATTAAGTTATTTTTCTATTAGATAGCCTATCGTTTATAAATTGTGTAGTTATGTATATATGGATATGTAATTTCTTTCCTTTTTTTTTCATTACAATAATAAGTAATTTTGAGAAAATTTTATGTTTATTTATATGTATATATATTTGTTTTATTTTTTAGTGGTTACATAATATTTTTTAAATAATATATATAATGTTAGGATTTTTATAAGTTAGTTTTTGGCCAGATTTGTATTTTATTTTGCATTAATTCATCATTGTTATTCTAAAGGGATTTGGTCCCAGAATAAAGTTACATTTTCTATTCTATTCTATATATTATATTTTTAAATTAGATATATTATAATAGGACTCGCAATTAGAGCAAGGTACTGAAGGTGATTGAACAGAAACAAGTTTGAACCCATACATGCAGAACTGGTTTTCCAGAGCAATGATTCCTTAAAAGGAAGGCAAATCTCTCTAGGGAAACTAGTCTTCAATACCCGCGCTTCGGTTCCCACCAAAGGATCAGGTTTTACTTATTTAATGGTTGTCATCAAAGTTATTAACTAAAAGAAATGGCTACGGCCAATTTAAATAAATTTAATTTTTATTTAGTCTGGTCAGTTCAATGTTTTAGTCATATAAATTTATTTTTCTCTCTAAGTATTTAAGCAATTGTCATGATTTGGTAAAATCTGGATAACCGGTGTTGTTTAATCAAATAACTGATTAAAAAAACGGAACTTTAACTCCCAAATCTAGTATCCCAACTACGTCTCGATTAAATACCACTCCAAATGAAAAACTCTAGTAAAAACAAATTTTACTAATACAAAAAATTAATCTTTAACTGTTGGGTATGATATTTGTTAGTTTTTTTTTTTCATTCCAGCATATTCATTATTTAAGCAATATTTCCCCTTTAATTGTTTTGATAGTTATGTCAAAACGATTTTAGGACCTTAGAAAGTATGTGGTATGGTTCAAATTTTCTTTTGATGTCAAATGCTCTAAAGAGTAACGACCAATCAATATATTCTTTATCAAACACTCCAATAGTAAAAAATGCGCCATATCCATTCTACCTAGTGTTTCAACAGAGCTAAAATTATGTCTGCCTGAAACGCATATAGGCAATCATAATTGAAACATTTTTATCCTCCTAAAGACTGCCATTTCTGACTGACCGCGTAGTCAGAACCCGTGTAAGCGTTCTTATATTGAGACATCCCACGAGTTAATATACTATTTTATATTTCAAAATGTTTTATTTTTTCCTGTTATGCCAAAGTCGTTGGTCATTTGGCCATCCGACATCTTGCAGCCCAAAATAATTTAAATTGTTTTTTCTCTTATGTCCGTCAAGGCAGGACATGTGTCTAGATGGTCTGCATCCATTGTTCCTTGATGACACAATTTACAACAAGGATCCTCAGCCACACCTATCTAGTAGAGATGACTGCAGATAGTCGTGACCAGTGGCCAGGCGGAAGCAGGCAACTGCATCTCTTCTCGGCAGCTCAGCTGGAATCGGATTATCTTTCACACACTCATAACGTTTCTCTTCCACTTCGCCCAAATGTGCTTTTCTAATTTCTTCCTTCACTACCATAATTACCATCCACCGTATTGAATCGTAAGGTTTTGAATGTATCGGCTGAGACAAATCTGTTCGTCGCTTGGCAAGACTATCAGCCTCAACGTTTCCCGGAATCCCACAATGGCTGGGAATCCACTGTAGGACCACATTGGTGCCTCGGAGGGTCAGGTTAGAGAGGAGGGATTTGCATTCCAACATAGCACTCGATAGAAATTCATTCGTGTTTGTAACAGCGAGGATGGCTGCTTGAGAGTCGATGAAGAGTACAGCGCTCTGGTCCCTTCTTCTAGAAAATTTTCTTAAAGCTATGAGGATCGCCGCTAGTACACAGTCGAAATTTGTTCCATCTGTATCCACCGCAGCGCACAACAATTACAACTTTTGATGTAATTCAACTTTTTGAGAATATAGCTTGGTTACAACAATTAGTAATTATTATTCATACAGTAAAATATATGAATTGTATGGACGTAGGCTGTAAAGAACAATGGTGACTGATATATTTCGAGTTTCTGTGAAGGAGGTACGAAATAAGTAATATTTTGGAAAACACGCACAATTCTAACAAGGATTTATTCTGTAATCTTGATTATATTTTCTCTTATTATATCAAATAGTTTATCCCCTATTATTCAAGAGTATAAACATCGCAAGGTTTTCATATTTTTCTTATACTTACTATTTAGTTATTCTTATAGGTATTTATTTCTAGACTTAGATTCTTTATGTTTTCATCAACATAGTGATAATGAAGTTAATAGATTTCGTCATTTTACCCAGAAACATCAAATAATCAACTTAGCCTGTGCAAGATTCTTTTACTGAACAGATTAAAACATGTACTTTTTTTTTTGGAAGCATTACTAATGACGTCAAAATGTTCCATTTGAGAGTTTTTTTATATTTTATTTTTGTTTCAAAGAACTGATCAATTACGTTGTTTGTTCAGTTCCAATTTCGCGAGGCAGCTGTCAATCGCTCGACGCAAGCTCGCCCTTTTATCTTATGAAGTAGCGAGCAGATCATACGCAGCGGTGAGGGCTAAAAGCAATCGTATAATTGGCCGAAACACAAAGCGGGCGATCCCTCTCTCTCTCATAACAAGTGATCCTTTTAACAAATTAACAACCGTGACAGGTATAAAGTACTAACTCGAAAGCAGATCTCCGACGTTTGCGAACAGCGAGTCCATTTCGCCTGTTGCAGAGAAACAGTAAGAGGGCGGATATGCGGTTCCACTAATTTGCATTTCCATTCTGACAGCAAGGGTACAAATATAAGTGGACATTGAAGGGCAGTTTAGCAGAAAGTTCGAAATTTACTCCGGATACAGCACTAGCAGATAAATTCTGACACTTGGTACTATTGTGAATACCAGTCAACAATTCATATTCATTAAAAACAGAACTAATTGAATTTTTAAGGTTCGAGTTTAAAACAAGATGATTCCATATTACCTATTTCATTTAACATTAGAACATGTCATTAGGAGAAGGGGAGGTATGATGCACATAAAAAAAGGGTGAATGTGGATAGAAAAATATCCATTCTTGGTTATGCTGATGATTAGGTACTATTAAGTGAAGACACGAAAACTATAAAACTAAATACAACAATGCTGATGAAAGTTGAAATAAATTCGGACAAGATAAAATATATGGTTAGTTGTAAAAACAATTTCGACTTCTAAAGGCAACAACTTGGGCAGTATAGATATAAAAGAGAATAAGTTTGAACACGTAGAGAAGTTTTCAGGGACTACGATAACTAAAACAACGAAATTAAAGAGTAAATGAAGGCTAGGTTGGAGATGAGAAACGCTTGTTATTTTTCTGATGAAGCAGAGTTTAATAAAACAATATCCTCCCGCCGGTTCATTATTAATGTGAAACATAGTCGCTTAAATTGAAGGATGAACAGCATCTTAAGGTTTTTGGAAATAAAGCCTTGAGTGGAATATTCGACCATAAGAAGGACAAGTCACCGGATAATGTAAACGGTTACACAACGCTTAATTGAACTTTGTCCGGTCAATATAATTGAGGTGAATGCTTTGTGATGAATAAAATGAGCGTTTGAAATAACTGGGTTTAACGAAATGATCTTTAAAAGATTACTTTTTCTAGTGCCGAGTGGTAAGCGTCTGCTGGGTAGACCGAAACGAAGGTGGATTGCGTTAAGGCTGATCTGAGGGATTGGGTTTGAACAGCGGTGAATGGATGAAAGTATGTAGACAGCGATTGGCCGTGTCGGCTTCGGGAACCTTCGGGTTCATATATATATGTGCAAATATTATTATGGCAAGGTATTACCTTAAAATACCCTTGGGTAAGCAAAGGTCAAGGAATAATGTATATATACATTCATAGATGTATGTTGTAAGTAGTGTTAAATAAAGTTTCTGGGGGGTCAGGAAAAAAAAAAAAAAAAATAGGGTAAGGTATGGTTACAGAAATTTATATATAGTTAATAAATGGAAACTATAATATAATAAAAATATTATCTAAATTTATTAGTGTTATGAGGTGAAAAGGAGATGAACAGAAGTGAAAAATTCAAAAAGAAGATTTCTCAGAAGTGTAAAGTTTGAAAGTTTGGCGACGAAAAAGACACTTTACTTCGAATAGTTTACTGTCAAGACATATATTTCTCCAGAACTACAACATTCCCAGAACTTTATTTTTTGAACCTCATTCACTATTCATCTAAAACTAGCAACAACGTCATTTAAGGAGGGACTGACTTATATCGTCCTGGTGGGGATGGTTGAAATGAGAGGGGTTTTTCTTCTATTGTTTTGCAACGGTTTATTATTTTATCTAAATTATCGTTTGTTAAATTGTCGTCTTTTCAATTAATTATTATATTATAAATAAAAGTATTTATATTGTACCCATCTGTATGGTTGCTAACGGAACTCTTCAAATTTTTAGTAATATATATTTACTCAATAATTTTTCTTTTATTGTTAATATTTTTTTATATATTATTTTAGTATTTTAAAATCAAATTGGTGTTATTGTATGTTGCGTATATATATATATATATATATATATATATATATATATATATATATATATATATATATATATATATATATATATATATATATATAAATATATATATATATATATATATATGTGTATTTATAAATATATATATATATATATTTACTGATATATTTATAAAATTTAAATTAGCTTCTAATTTTACAACTAATACATAGTTGTTCAGACATTATGGATTTAAAGTTATTTGCACACATAACACATTTCTCTTGAATTACAGATACAAGTTGGTGTCGATAAAGAGATATCTTGCATTTAGTTTATTGTCGTTTTTATCGATGTACATGAATCCGTACAACTGTAGGCGGTTTAATATTCGATAGGCATAACATAATGGTGCTACAATTGTAATCTAGTAAACTAAAACTAAATTTAAGTCTTTCTTTTTTTTTTGGAATGGCGATAAGCTTGATGTAATGGTTTTATTACTTTTAATCTGACTATTAGATAGCTAGAAAAATAGTCAATACATTTCATGTATTTTTTAGAATAAACCAAATCTGGTCATTTCAGAATATTAAAACATAAACCTTTGCGATAACTATTAAGATACATAAATAGTATATTTATAGATAACTTGTAGTTTTTAGAAAACAATTTTTATCAGTGGAAAGTATTTAAATTAGAGCCCCTTTGATAAGTAGCACAATCTAAACTACAGACTAATTTGGAAAATGACTTTTGCTCGTTATTCACAAATGAAGAATAATCAATTTGTTAATAATTATAGTATATTTGTTACATCCTCCCTAAGGTAGTTGGCGCAAGAACCTACCTGCCCATCTTCTCAAGATATTTTATTGCTCACAATTTCTTAAAAACAGGAGAAGCTAATATAGAATTAGAAAAACCGTAGATAATACGTTCCCCGTATATAAAACATATATACAATAAAACGTATATAAAATATGTTCCACTCAAAAATTTTGATCCTCCTTCTGGGCACCACTGATTTGTGGCTAAAAATAAATAAATAAGTGACTTTAATTCGAATAATGGCCAAGTACCATATTAATAAAATACAGGTGTCCCAGGAGTTCATTAATGTATTACAATGCTATTGTTGAATTTAGAATGAACAGAAAGCGCTCTCATTAGCTTACAATAATACAACACTGTACAGGTATATATATAGTCCATCAGTGGTAATAAAAGCTATTTCCTCGAAATTGAGGTAACAAGGTACAGCGAAATCCTTTCTGGGGCGAGTTGTAGGATAGATTTATTTATTCAATGACGGGGAGCCCAGTGGCGATGAAAACGAACTTTTGGAACTAAAGTTCGTTGAAACAGCGTTCCGTGACATAATCGAGAATATTTGTCACAATTAAAATTTTCTTCCTCTGTCGGTCGTCCCTGTTACGGAATCATGGAATTATAAATCGCTAAGATTTCCGTAAGCCGTTCTCAGTGCTGGAGCGGTTCTCGCCCTAACCCTAAACGAATTAAGCGAAGAGTTAAGGCATTATAATTGGGAGCTAGGGATGCAATAACTCAAGAAAACTAACTGGAGCCTCCTTATTAGAAGCAGAGGGAGAGGGGGGGGGGGAGAGAGCACTGTTTGTTTTCTAGATGTCTTGGAAACAATTTGCTCCTGGGCCAGTCCATTACACCAGCGGATCCAACTTGTGCCTAAACGCTCTGATCATTAGCGCATCTACTTCGACTTATCTCTTATCTCTTGGTTAATGGGTCCACTTTTGTCATTCTGTCGGGCGGACATGACTGCTTATGTTATGATAATGTACATCGGTTATGACAATATAACTATTTTTGTCATTATTATTTTTAAATCGATTTTTATTTATTTTTTCAACTTATTCCTTATTCTGATTATATGAATGAATCCATGAAAATAATTTTATAATTCTGGGAATAGTGTCCCTTTAGAACAAATTATAAATAAAGAATATAAATTAACATGTTGATGTATCCATAAAATAAAATTAAATATTTACAAGATGATTGGTAATAAAATAAAAGTACAGATAATAAGAAGAGAACTCCAGAGGGAGATGGCTTGAGTTAAAAAGGGTTCGTCAAACGCAGGAGTTCGGTGAGGAGCAGGATAGAGATCGGACGTACAGGATCAGGTGAGACGGGATTGAATGGAGGATTTGAATAGTAGAATCTTTAGAATATAGGAGGATCGCCGAGTTCAAATAGTCTGGTATAGGAAGGTAGCAAGGAAATATTGACGGCGGTATGATGCATAAAGCCACTTCAACCAGCTGTAACATTAGGTAATATGCGCATCCCTCGAAATAAGGTAAAGCGTATTGAACAATTCATTAGACTTTTAAGTTTTGCTTCGAGTTCTCCCGAGAGTCCACTAAAAAAAAAAAAAAACTATAAGGAGTTTTTTTTTTAATTTATTCCTTATGTTGAAATTAAATCGAAAAACCATTCATTCAGCTTTGAAGAGCAATAGTCCGGCTTTCTAACGGATATCCAATTTGGAGAACATCCTGAATAGTTAAGGATGATCGGAAAGGTGTTGTGTTCCACCAAGACAACGCTATGCCCCATACCTCAATGGTCACTAGCAATAAATTATTGAGCCTTGGATGGGACCTTTTGCCTCACCCTCCCTATTCACCAGAACTAGCTCAAAGTGACTACCATTTATTCCGGTCTCTGCAGAACTCCATTAATAGGAAGGGATTTCAAAAGTAAAAGTACATCAAAAACCACTTGGATCATTTCTTTGAGCAATAAACTTCAGGCATTCTATGAACTTGGCATTATGCAGTTTGCGGAAAGATGGGAAAAATTCATATGAAATAACGGTCAATATATTGTAGATTAAAATAAATTTTATGTCTATAGTACATTGAGTTTTATTTCACCCTGAAAAACCGATAGAACTTATTTGCCAACCCAAAACCTATAAAGTAAATATAATTTTTTTTTTAATACATCTTTCTTCCAGCAACCGCATAAATCTACATTCTGTGTGGATATTGAAAAGCATGCCTAATCACACCAATGCTTAAAGCGACGATTTATCACAGCTGTGTCAGTGATATAAACCGAAAACGGTTTTATAAAGAAGGAACAACAAATTTGAGCCGTAGGCGGGCCAGGAGTGATCTATTTTTATTCGCCAAAAAGAGTTTTTGCCTGATTTAAAAGGGAAATGCTGACCATTAACCCTCTCCTCAGTTACTCAAGCGCCTCCCCCGCTCCCTTGCCACGCCCTCATGTTTGCATTCTATTTCCCTAGTCATTCGTTCCATAGTTCTCTTTTCCATACCGTTCTCACTGTCTGTTTAATTGTCTATGAATTTAGCTCTGTTGTCTCTTTTACTTTGCAAGGGCTATAATTTTAGATGTATTAATCATCAGACATTTAAACGGAATCAACTTAAATGACCTTATTTATATATATGTACTATTGATTAAGATTAAACAAGGAGATATCCAAAAGTACAAAAGGCATGAAAACAGCGATAAGCAAAAGACTGAGATTCAACGAAGACATGGCCATAATTCAGCAAGCATAAGTAAAAAACGTCTGCCAACTGAGGTCAGTGTAGCTTCCTCACCATTTTCATTGGTTCCACACTTACATATATCTCAAGGTCTACTGCTGTTACTACTACTACTTTTACTAATTCTCGCCTTTTTTCTAGTTTAGAGTCAAATCTGTTTCTGTAATATGAGTATATCTTAGAAAGAGGAATCTTACGCAAGGGCGCTTGCGCAAGGGGAAGTACTGTACAGGATTTAATGAAATCGACAGAGCATCATTATTTTACCAAACCACAAATTTCTTTTATTTTTTTAGCTACATTGAACGAGCTGTTTCTGAAATATGGTCTTATCTATGAAAATAAATTTGTGCCTGTTCAACCGAAAGTACAGTACAAAATTTAATAAAATCGATACAGCATCATTATTTTATCAATTTCCAATTTTCTTTCAACTTTGAGCCATATTGATCGAGCTGTTTCTGAAATATTGGCATATATAAGAAAATAAATTTGCACGTGCGCAACCGAAAGTACTAACATTTTTGGCCGATCTACAAGAAAAATATAATATGTTTAGAAGTAGATGGATTTGAAAACTAGTACATTGGAACACATAAATAAGTTTCAGTGTCTGGGTATACTATTACCAAAGGAAACGAAATTCAGGTTTTAACACGAGATGTTATTTCATTATTTCGCATTCGCGAAGTAAAGAACTAAAGTTATTTTTTTTTTTTTAAGCTACGAGAAATTCTAAGTAAAATCAAAAATTTTAAGATACGATTTTAAATCCCATTCGCAGGAATTAAAAGAATAAAATTAAAATAAATAAGAGGAGTTCCTACTAGATTGCTTAGACCACTATGGCGCGGTCCCATCCCATCCCTGAGATTCACAGGAAGGTGAGCGATTCCTGTGTGTTCCAACAACATAGATCCTGGTCCTACAGATTAGAGGCTGGACCATTAACTCTATTCCATAAAAAACAACAGGATGGAGAAGTCTGCAAAAGGTTACCAACCATCCTGATTAAGAGGGAGTGATTAGTGATCGCGACCGGTTATTATAAACTACCTGGATATCTACACGAGTATGAACACAACTGTCGCTTAGAACAGCCACGAAGCTTTTAGAGCACTAATGACGTAAGTCAATAAGTCAAGAGGCGTTAAAAAAAAAAAAAAAAGTTTTATAGTAAAGGAAATATATATTCTTTTTTTCTATATATTATTTATTGTGCCAAATTTTCTACTTTTGCTTCTATGCTATGTTATGTTTTTCGACAGTGAATTTATCTTCCCCATCCAGAGAAAAGCTTATTTTAATCTACAATGTCTTTCGTAAACGTCAGGTAAAACTGATAGGTAGAAGATAATTGACTATGCACGTCAATGCCCTGTTTTACCGAGACCCTGCACCTGTCCATTTAATGTTACTGGCCCTCAGGGTTACGGAATGGGAAGCTGTCATGTTCAGAGAACAGGTTGCTAGAACAGGAAACAGGTGTATGATAGTGGTCATAGATACATTCCCTCTTTAATAACGGTTTCTATAACGGCTTGCCATTTATTTTAATTTGGTGTGGTAGTATAGTTCCACCTCTGACTGATAATTGAAACAATGATGACATGAGCAGATACCTTAGACGAAATCTACTTCCTAGGAGATAAAATGTGTAATGGAAAGCACAGGACGCACAGTGGGACGAGTAAGGCAAAACTCGCAGCATGGACCAAAATTCGAAATTTTCATAATGTCTTTAAAATATGTTGAAATATATGTACATATACATCTTCATTAGGCTTGAAACAATATTATACTATGTTTTTAATCGATTTCCAGAAGTTTTTACGGTAAAATTTTAATAAACATGTTCAGAAGTTGGCCACTTAAATTTATATGGGGCAAAATTGGATGTTTTTAAAATCTGTCGCTATTGTCAGTTATAATGCTATTTATCTTATATTTTAAATATTATATAATAAATTCATTTTATCAAGAACTTTTCATAAAAAAAAATAATGAATGAAATCCGGATAATAACTCTTACTAGGTAATTCATTTTCGGATTTAAATTTTTCTTTTTTAAAATTTTTCATAAAATCAACGTTTTAAAAAAAATATTGAATTTTCTTGAATAATGGTTTCGTAAGGTTGTAGTTAGTTATTATTTGAATAATATCACATGTTTGTAAAGAATATAATATTCGTTTTTGCCGTTAGTTGAATTTATATATTGTTTTAGTGTAAAAATGAATCAATAATATTGAAATATGTATATTTAGGAATCACTTCCACTTTTTTTTTTTTTGTTTTTTATAATAATGATATATCGCCTTGGAATGACATTATTTTTTTAATAAAAAATAATATTTTACTAATGAGGTATATCGTTTAGTAAAAACATTATTTTTTATTTAAGTGGAATATTGTTTAAATAAATATAATTAATAAAACTAAAAAAATAATGAAACAAAGGTTTGATGTAGGTAGCTAAGGAGTAGCTTGATCTCCTTGAGGCGGTACTGTTGGGTCTGTCAGCGCACTGCCCGGCTTGGAGTAGCGATGCTCATTTAAAAAACTGAAGACGATAATATTATTTATGTTAAAAAACAGGGATCGAAACGTTTTTGAATAAATGGAATAAACAGAAGTTGTTTTAAGTCATCTAAGTGTATTTCATGGTCTCTTATCCGACTATAACTCATATCTTAAGTTATAATATATAAAGGTCAAATTATTAAAAAAATTGTGATAATACATAATTTAAACTATATTCAAACCGATGTACAATTCCTTACATACTGATAAGTAAATAACTTATTTAATCAAAAAAATCTTTATTTAATCAGAAAACTTTAGTTCATAACGCGTCCATTAAGCTGAAACACAGATTTTGATATTTTTTTAATTTTTTTTAGGATTTAACAAGATCCAAAGAGAGTAAACTGTTCTTTAAAACTTTCCAAACAGGACATTTGATTGAACCTCCAGCAGAAGAAAAACATCGAAATCAAATGATGAAAGAAACAGCTGATTTACCCTCAATGTTTGCCCACGTTTGACCGTGTGTCCTGCCATTTCCTGACCTTGTTTGTACAAGCGGTGGCCCAGACTGAAGACATCAAGACAAACAGTCTGATGAAGCTGTACAGTCTGGGACCACTCCACACCTTAAGAAATATACTTATTTATTTTTGATAATATTATCCACTTTATCGAGTTTAAAGATAATAAATATTAATAGATAATATATTATTAATCATAAAAATAAGACTTTTTTCTTGGTAGCCACATTTCGAAGATTTGAAATTTAAAAATAAAATTATAATAACTTTTAAATAAAACAAGAAACTCTGATTAAAGAAACAAAACAATAAATAATTTATTTAAGAATTTGAAAAAAGTATGATTTCAAAAACATGTTTGGTGCCTACGTTTGAAACCTCAGAGCATGTTCTGAAGAACATTAATATTTTAATAAATATATTAGTATATTAATTTTTTGTGTTTACCAAGTATCTTTATCATTAAAGGAAATAAACTAATATATTTTAGTAATTAGGCACGAAAAACATGATTAAATATGCTGTTTGAACCTAGGGTGGAATAGAAAATATAACCCCTTTAAGTAGTCAACTTTATAATAAAACTCTCCTTGCTTATATCTCATGATATTTCACGTTTTTGGAGCGATACATAATACAGAATGTATGATAGAAAAATCGTATTATTAATGAAAAAAACGGTTTAACCTCTACATAGTTATTTAGTATATCAGTTAACTAAGGATTGGAGAAGTGCCAATAAATAACTGCTTACAGAAACTAGTCTATAAATAAATATTGCTTGAAATGAAGATTAAGATGGACATGTAGCTCAGGGTAAGGGTGGAATGATCGAGCGGGCTGATGCGACTGCAATAAACGTGTTGCCTATAGACTTGATAGCCGGAAGGTTACGAGTTCGAGTCCTGTTGCTAAGGTCATTTAATTCTAGACATTGAGGAAATAAAACCCCCATACTTTCAGAAAAAGAAAAAAAATGTAGCTCAGGCAATATTTTAGAAAATATTGATCATATTTGTAGAATATCCATACGATATGTATATGAAAAAATATGTTAAGAACAATTAAAAATATATTAAGAACAACGTGCGCATCGGTAAGAAATGAAGATGGAACAAAATACATGATAGTGTGCCGAAAATCTACCCCGACACCAGAATCCTCCGTAAGATAACCGGAGAGGTCTGGGATCAGAAAATGAACGTGTGGAGGAAAAGAGACACCAAAGAAATGCTTAAAGAAACCACTAATTAATATTTCGTGATATGGAGGCAAGGAGGTTAAGATGGTCGAGACATGTACTTCTGACTAGTCATTCAGAAAGTCTCGACAAAAGATGCTTCGATAGTTGGCTCGTGACCATGTGGGTGGCCAAAACCGAAAAAGATAAATCGAATCAAAAAAGCTGTAATACAGCTTTCCATGCAGATAACTGTAAAGAAATATCTGAAGATAGGCAGAAATGGAGAACACTGGATGTATCACTGACTAGAATAAAGATCTACAACTTCTTGAAATCTAACAGAAAAATAATAATAAAATAAATATATAGGTACATTTATAAACTAGTTCAGATCTCGAAACTTTTTATCGTAATATTACTGCCATATTTATTCCTGAACTGGTTGAGGAAACGAACAGTGCTGATACGAAAAGTAATAAAAATTTACTCAGCTTGTTCAAATAAATGATCCATTATATATCTGAACCTCTGTCAGACCAACTCAAACTAACGACACTTGTTAAACCCGGAGCCACTTGAACTTTTCAATTAAAACTGTTCCAATTAAGAACCTTATCATCTCCAATTCGGCCCATCGGGTTGATGATGTCGGTCATCAACCGCAGATAACGATAATCACCGACGACAACTAGCAGAAGGCGTGCAGTTGGTGATGTTGAGATGCGCAGAGGACAGATACTTATCGAGCGCTCCCCTCAATTGGCATTAAATGGACTCAGCCGTGTGAGTAATTTATAGTAACGCGACTGCCGCATCCTGCCGCTTCGCCCTAGCCTCTTCCCTAGGACCATCTTCCGCGGACTATCCGATATGGAAAGGGAGTGTCTTTCCCTTTTTATCAGCAAATTCATAGCCTTAATCAATATCCACTCAAGAGTAAATTAGTTTTAAATAACCAAGTATCTGATAAACTTGACAAATACTAATCCATTATATACTGAATAGACCCATTGGAACTAATAAGGTGATTTAAAATAAAATCATAGTACGCGTCATCGGTAATTATACAGGGCATCCGGTAAGCAAAGATAAATATTTGAAGAGGTGATAGGCTTTAAAGAGCTACAAAAATGTGGGATAAACCGTGGCTTCTTTGCCACAGAAAATTAGAAAATTTAATTCATGTATTTTATCACAGTCAATCATATTTTGTAGGAATGCCCTAATTAAACAAGTTTAATTAAGGCCGAAGAGGGAAGGCGGGGAATTCAAAATCCCCTCTGGCACCGGAACGCGAACTCGTACCGTTTTTAATCACATAACTTCGATTATTTGCTTGCTAAGCAACTCGCGGTGCTGTGCACACGCGTAAGCCCATTCGGCCACCTACCAAGCAGTAGAAAAAGATGAAAAAACCTAAAGTGATATTGAGATTCAGTCTAACTGATTAGAAGTTGTCCATTAGTTATTAATAAATCTTATCACCATTATGTAATGCTGTTTATAATCACAAGATCCAACATGTGAAAAAAAAAATATTTTGAGAGACATGGCCAAACGAAATTTAAATAGGTATGCTCGCACTTCCTGCAAAACAAAAAGATCAAACAAATAAAGATATTTAAAACTGTACACTCTAAAATTTATCATATTACCAACATTGAAACATATTAACAACATTGAAACAGTTGAACAGACGTGCGAGGTTGTTGAGGTATGTAACAAAAAAATTCCTACAAAGCGTCAAACGACCTCATGAGTAAATGACCGATGTCTAAACCGAGAAGTAAGTAGGAGGATTATATTAACAGGATTAATTGGAGAATGGATAAAGAACGTACGGTTACGTTTGCCTTATGGTTATTATTAATCAATATCTTAATCAGCAGATGAGTTAAAAATTCTAAAAAGTTTACGGTAGCAATACATATATAAACACCTATATAACAAAAACCGTGTCGAGGTTTCGTTAAAGCAGAACAAGCGGTTGGCAACTCCATTTAAGCTCTGAAGGTCAATTTTTATTTCTGTGTGAGCCTAGAATATGCGGCTGACATTTCGTTAGAATAGGTTTTAATATGTGGCCTAACCCGTACCTTCATGTTCTATTTCAAATACATGGGCGTTTCAATTATAATTAACAAGAAAATGTATCTATGAATAACATGCGCTATAATAATTACGACACTAAGGCACACAACACGACTAATATCGATAAATATGAAACCATGATATATAATTTAACACCACAAAATAAACAATTAACTTGAAATTATTCCATGTTGCTTTCAGCGACAGTAAACTTATTAGTTTAATTGAATAATAAATGAAAATAGTTGCGCAATATGAAGTTCCATGATAGATGTAATTACACCCCTTTTAGCCGGATTGCTCCAACTCCCAGTGGTAGCCTGATCGAATCTCCCGACAGTTTCTTCAGCACCGAAGCTCCAGCAATCACCGATCTCTTCTACGTGATTCTCTTCCGGTTCCTCGGGCCCCCAGGAGGTTTCCGCTGACGTTTGGAACCATCAGAGTACAATCCTCAATGCGAGTATTGGAATTTTATTTCTATGCTTTGAAATACAGAAGTTAATTCATGTTAATTTTATTTATATAACTGTAAAAATTATAAATTCGTATAGTTGAAAATACTAAGTCACAAATGAGAGAGATATTTCAGAAATAAATTATTAAAAACAGAATAGTTTTATGAAAGAAATGAAATACCAAAGTCTAAATTAATTGATTATTAAAATCGAAAAGTAATACATCGATGGCTACTTACAAATATATTACTAACACATTAACTAAAACTAAGTCAACAATTTTTATTAATTTATTTATGTAATTAACTAATCGTTCGTAATAAGACTTATCGTTAGTAATTAATTGGAAAATAGATTTTAAGAACAGTAAATTTCTCATCCAATAGAAAAAAAATACTAATTGTAAGTGATGTAGCTTTTTTCTCCACCATATATCGACATAGGTAAATATAATATTGATATTTTTTATGAAGACATTTTGATGTGGTCTTTGGAGTGTGATGAAAAGACTAAAGATGATTGATAAAATGTTTTCCCTGTTTCTTTTTTCCATAAAACTTCAATATAATACAATTCTATTAAATTATAATAATACATTATAGTTAAATGATATAATAATTTATTACATAATGATAATTTAATATAATATAATATAAAAATATAATGATAATAATAATATAAAATAAATAATAATATAAAATATAAATGATAACTAAGATTACGTATAGATATTAATATAAAGCGGTACTAATTTATAAGATAATAATAAAATAATTAATAAATACGAAAAGAATCATATGAACAACAATAAGAATAATTAATAGCTTCACTAGAAGGAATAGAAGTTTATAATCAGAGGATTATAAGTCGCACATCAATAATTGGAGTGACTAATAGAAGAAAAGAAATAATACAATAAGATAAAGAAAAAGAAAAATCACAGAATCTGGTCCATAGGATTAGAGGTGACTGAAACTTAGATATGAGAAAGTATTCAATTAAAGATTTCTATTTTAGCTCCCGTAGTGTTAGGTCGGTTTAACAGATCTTCTGGCATTCTGTTGAACATATAGGGAACCATGTAGCTCAATGTCCGTTTCCCAAATCTATGTTGTACATGATATCATTAATTTCTTTCCTTTTTTTTAATATAAGAGGAAAGTTCTGATTTTCAATAATTAGTTATCTTTTTTAATTTAATAATTAATAATTTTCAAATTAATTTAAAATTATAACTTATTATGTGGTCTTTTCCTCGGTATGCTTTTCCCATTTTCAATACTTTCATTCTACCAAGAAGAAATATGTCCACATGACTATTAATTATATTTTCATTATACATTATAGGCTCTCATACAATTTATTTTTAAATTGGTTAAATTAAAATATACTATAAATTATTTGCATTAAAATATATCTCGCAAGTCCTTAGCGTCTGTTGCTCTAGTGCCCTCCATCAGTCTCCACTGGCTTACAATACCAGTGACGCGACTGTGAGAGATGCACTGGGATCTCCTGGAGTCCTGCTCTGGCTTCCACATTTGGTGGACAAAGCTTGATTCAGAGTCCCCTGGGCCAATGTAAATATTATACATAGGTGTGAATGTGTTTTATATATTTTATTATTATTCGGCTTTAATCTGTTATTTTACTCATCGTGTATATTACTTTATCTTTTTATTTATATATATATATATATATATATATATATATATATATATATATATATATATATATATATATATATATTTTTCTCCCTACTTTGGTTATTTTTATTTATTTTCCTTTGTTATGTACATATTATGTGATTGAATACTGTAGCCCTAGTATCAATGCCCTTCAGTGTGGCAGACTGTATTATTTTTCAATAAAAAAATAAATTAAAAAAAATATATACGACACTATATATATTTTCTCTTATCATAATATATTTTATGAATGGCTACTCAGCTTTAGCACTAATACATGTTGCCCTTGGATGTGGTAGAATGTATAACTATTAACCTGAAGATATATTTTCCTGTCGTATATTATAAAGTTACTTGCTACTCCAACAGATAAATTAAGAATTTTCACCAATTGTTTGTGTTGAATATCCAATATGAACTTTATAATATTATCTTGATAACATTATATTATGCCTATATATATACATACATATATATATTATATATATATTTATATATATATATATATATATATATATATATATATATTATATATATATATATATATATATATATATATATATATATATATATATACATAAATATATATATATTATATATATATATATATATATATATATATATATATATAATATATATATATATATATATATATATATATATATATATATATATATATATATATGCCTATATATATTTCCCTTATTTGTATATATTGTATGAATGGCTACTTACCTTTAGCATTAATACCTATTACCCTTGGGTGTGGTAGAATGTATTAACTATTAAAGTGAAGGTATATTTTCCAGGAGGACTTATAAAGTTACTTGTTACTCCAACAGATAAATTAAAAATTTTCACCAATTGTTTGTGTTGAATATCCAATATAAACTTGATAACATTACATTATATCTGTAAATATATATATATATATATATATATATATATATATATTGCTGATGTTGATTATGGTCGAATACATTAAAGGGAAAGATAGTTGTTCAAAATTCATTAGAAATCTTCTGATAACTTACACCTATTGATCAGGCAATGGGTTTTTTTAAGTCCTAATTCGGAAAAGAAGAAAAATAGCTTCATAAATTTGTAAAATAATTCACTACACCTTTTCCCGAATCTGCGAAGGGAGAAAGGTTGCTGTAGCGGTGGGAGTGAATTTCCTATTCCTAAGTTGAGTACAGTGTAGAGTGTGTCCAGCGGAGAACCCACTACACAGTGGACTGAGTGAAAAGCTATGTCGGTCTCCAAGGGTAGCCGACTGACTGTCAAACCTTCCAACCTCTCCAGTTCGCCAACCATTCCCCGGAACCACTGTTCCTTTCCCTTTTTATTCTATCGATCAGTCTGGAAGGCGAAGATAACTCCCTCACCCCCCTTCAAAAAAAGGTTTAGATGTAAGTATACATGTATATAAAAACAATATTAGCTTAAGATAATTGTATTTCCTAGACACCTCAAGAGATATTTCAACATTGATGTGAACGAGTTTTAATTCTGTTGGTGAATCTTAGGTTCACTTTCCAGCAAGTTTAGTCTTCTTATAGTTGTTGTTTTGTTTTTTTCAATAAGATAAATTAGTAAATTATTCAAGAAAAAGGAAAGATATTTTGACAGTATATTGCTTCAGTAATAAGACAACTAGGTTTTGCGTTCAATTAGTTTTTTATATAATTAAAAAATAATTTTTTTTTACTAGTTTCAAACTTAGAAATATTGAATTTTAGATTAATGAATCAAAATTACTCTAAAATTTTAATCTCAAATTCAAAGAAATGTGATAAGGAAGCAAACATCCAGCATTATTAGATATAGAGGTACACTATTATGGTTGGTTGGTTGGTTGTGGAGTAAAGGCGTAGAACCTGTTGGTCATCAACGCCGTTAATTAAAATTATATATTATTATATCTTTTGGTTATAAATATTAAGAATTGAATAAAATTTAAAAAAAATGTAAAATGCACGTTAAGGTTACAAATTGTTTATTGTTATTATAAAGTTTAGTTATTTAAAGTTCGCACGTTAGGTTAAAAAAGAAAAAGGAAAAGGGGAGGAAAAAAATGGTAAAAGGAAAAAAAAGAAGTGGGGAGTGCTGCGTGAGAGGTTCAGATATTTTTAAGATTCCTTCTTCATAGAGAAAACATATTATTTTGTCTAGGATTTTTTCATCATTTCCCAAAGAAGGTGTATTTGCTGGTATTCCCCGTATATTAAGTTGTCTAATGTAAAAGGCACAACTCTCGAAGATATGGACCACTGTCATACTCTCTCCACACTTCGTACACTATTATGTTTTCGGAGAAAAAAAAAAAACAACGACTAGTTTATTTTAAAAAACTAACGGCTTTAATTTAAACCGATTATACCTGTGACATTTTATATGAAAATATTACCAGATTTAGGATTAGAACCGAAAACCTATTATTAGACCTCATAGACTAATAATATGCTTAGAAATAATAGAGAAAGATTTTCTGATTTTTTAGTAACTAAATTAATTTTTTTTTCCCCTCTACTTATTGCTTCTATTCTTTTCAGGAACACAGTCAGGATAAAAACGCAATATTTAGAATGTTCCTAAATCGAATAAAAGTAATAACTTAAAAGTTACAAAACAAAAATATTATGCATATTTAATTTTTATACAGATATTGCTATTTTTTTTTATAGTGCATATTTTATTTTATAAAATACACTTAAGAATATTGTTATTGATACCATTTCAAAGTAACTTGCACAAGAAGTTTTAGAATGCATAAATTTTCTGATTCATATATAAAATATGACTAAAACTAACTAAGTACAAAATTTTAAAGGGAAAAAAATCACTGCATTCAGACCATACGAAAATTGGTGGAGTAACAGAGTAAAAAAAAAAAAGGAACAAAAATATAACCGTAGACCAAACAAACAAAACATTAGAATTAAATTTTGAATAACATTGCTCCACTGTGCCTGTCTACAGCCGGATCCAACCTATTATTTATTCAACTTCTGCTGAATAATGACTACCCTCCTACTGGGTTCGCCTGCCTGTTGATACTGGTTTCCCAAAGTACTGAAAGATATATTCCAATTTAAATCTAGAATAATACATAAATATATCAGACCGTAATTTATTCAACATAATCCAGATTTTGCAATGTTCCTTTTAATAAAGCTTTATATGTTAAAATACAAAGCTTTCCTGATTTATAAATAATTATATATTTATATAGAGAGTGGAATAGTTCGGTGAGTAAGGACCTCTGCTCTTAAGTTCCGGGTTCAAGTCCGGCTGTGGTAGGTAATTATTTATTCTGATAAACCAATCACGGATCGACCCTGAGTTTAGGAGACCATCTTGGAGCATACCCAGTAGTGTTGCCCCCAAACGGTGCAAAGTGCAAAACCAAGACCAAGCCCGCCTAATTGTTGCAATACCAATACTGATAAAACAATAGAATAGAAATTAGGACTAAATAGTTACTAATACTAGACGATTTTAGTTACTATATCTAAAGAATTGGTAGAACCAATGTACTCTTGTATTTAACTTTTTCAATTTTTCATTCGGGCTTTAATTAGATTTCCCCTAATGTTATTTTTAATAAATTATTGAAGGAAGCTAGTCGACTGTTCTGCATATCATGGGTGATAAATATTCAGGACGCAGTATTTTTAAAAAAAAAATTTAATTTTTTATTTGTGCCAACGTTTCAACCCAAACATGTGGGTCATGTTCAGGGCTGAAAATTTTAAAATACAATCAGAGATATAATATTATACGACCGATAATGGTAAATAGTAAACTACAGTGATTGATGGTACATGAATCTTAACTAATATTACAATACACATATTAAAAATGATATTTGTAAATGGTTATACAAACTAAAAATAATGTATATAATCCATTTATACAAATTTGTAATATTTTCTCTTACTAGCCGTGGTTTGAGCACTGGGGTGTTCAAGTACTGACACATTTGGTAGGTAAATGAAAAGGTCAGGGGGAGGATTTCTCAGTTGTCCTTTTTCAGATAGCAAAAGGAAGGTAAACATAGTCAGAGGGAGAGAGGGGGGTAACATTTCTGTTTGTAGAATGTAAATAATTTGCTGACTAAATATTTCAGATGTGTACAATATTTGCGTTGTTTCTTATGGTTACAGAATTGTGACTATTGGCTAGTAATGACATGCACGTAAGCAAGAGGTGCCAATCAATATAGATATAACATAGTTTGATTAAAAGTATACTATGGTTAGCCAAATAATACCTATAATAAAGACACTTGTAATGGGTTGAAATGATACGTAGGACAATATATTATACTATATTTTAAACGTTGGCACAAATAAAAATTTTTAAAAAAGACTAAGTCCTGAATATTTATCACCCATGTTATTTTTAATAGAAATATTTAAAATTGAAAAAAAAAAAATATAATCGGAAGGAAAGTCATATGAGTGGACACTTCAGATTTTTTATTTAAATAATTGTTGAAATTGAATAGATTGTCTTTCGTCTACAACTCTTTCATTCCAAGATGGGGGCATGTCACTAAATTTCTTGACAATGCCTTTAATGTATTGTCAGATTAATTTTATTAATATGTTTGGAATTTACTATGTTTATGTCAATAAAACATCTAAATGTACTTATATTCTGTTGTGTTTTCAAAGATCTAAAGTAACACGTTTTATAAATAGCAATAAACTAATAGGTAACTGCAAGACTCTTACAAAAGTCTTGCGCAAGACCAGGACCAAGATTAAGACTGAGTGCGCAAGACCAAAACTAGCCTTGATCTTGTATTTGGGTGAAACTTATACACGGGCTCAGGTACTCTAAATTAAATAAATAATTAAGGGAAAATCCTGGCAGTTGAACGTGATCTTGGTCAAATTCCCTTCTTGCAGAACTGTTGGCTGAAAAACGAAACTTTCTTTCAAAATATTAAATTTATATAAACGATATATCGACAGACATACTGCAAAACACGCAAGTGTGAAAACCATAATCATAAGACGAAATAAATCGCATAATTGTTATATTTTATGGACGGAATGTTTCAAATAATATTTTCTATTTTCTATTTGTATTTTTTGAATATGTACGAAGCGAAGATTGGCAAGAAAACCACAAAACTTTTTTCTATTAAATCTGTACACACTGGTTTATTCACGTGGCTGCCAATCTACAAAACATTTTTACGCATAGTATTTTTATATTGATTTAATGATCGATTTTGATTTACTCAAAATATCAGTGCATGTTGGACTATGCATATGATGCAATTATTTAATGGTTTTTATCTTTTCAACCTGAACTATTTCGTACGAATAGATCTAATACATTAGAACTTCTTCTAAAAGTTAAATAAAAAATAAAAGAGAGAGACTGCCAAATAAGGTCAGTATAGCTTCCTCACAGTTTACGTTGGCTAAAAAAATCTATATTACAAAATCTAACATTTTTCGTATGAGAATAAAATCTTTGGGAGAAGCCGTTTTCGAAAATTCAATAATCCCTCATCATATGCAGGTTTCATATTCTCGAGTTTTTACATTGAATACTAAAATGTGAAAGAATTCTGCATTTAAAGATTGCATATTTGATGAAATGAAATTGCACAAATAGAATGAAAGTTGAAAATATTTACATACTTTCGCACTAACAGTAGTGCTATATACTTAATAGGAAAATCCAACTTTTTGTTTGTTCGGAATTGACTCTGATATAAAAATATGTGTGAAGTTCACACAACTTTGATATTCAAACATATCATAAACATAAATTAAAATATATTCCAAGTTATTGAATTTCGTACTTAAGAGTGGAGAAATTATAGCAACCAATATTTTAAAATAAAAGGCCGTTTCTTTTCAAGTATTTGCATAATTAAAGTGATTGTAAATACTAGGCATCATTACTTAAAAATAAATTAAGTATTCTTTCCAGAGACGTGGGAAAAAAAAAATGGAGGTTGTTTAACAATAACATTTTTTTATATTTATTTCATTTTTATACAAATGAGAGAGGCCGGCGGTGGAAGTATTACTAACTAATGAAAAAAATAATAGCAGATGGAAATATGAATAAATAAATGAAAGGTGGAAAACCGGGGAGAGTTTCAACGAAACCGTTTATTATACTCCCCAACCCCACTCCCGCTAACCAGGGTTTTTCTATTTGCCCTCTACGGGCCATATTCATTTGTCCGTAATTTTTTCCCATTTGGACCCTCCCTCGGGTAATGTAGATTTAAACACACCGCTATTTAATTAAAAGCCATCAGCCGGAGCATTAACTAAATTAAAACGCCCCAAAGGAGAGGAAATAAATATAGAAACACCCGGAATTAGTCCGTTAACAGCAATTCGATCGCGCGTCGTTTATAATTTACCCTCTGCCATTATTAATTTGTTAACGAAAACAGATCATCAATATCTTTTAATAAAGCAAAACGTAATGTGTATATAGGGTCCAGCTTGTTCAACCGAATACAAGAATTGATTTTATTAAGGTATTAACTTACTGATACCTTTGAAAAAGAATCTGGTCTATATTTCTGACTCCTGATCGTTTATTGAGGTTATTGTGGTGCTGAAGAATTTAAATCTGTCTACAGAGAGGAAATATTCTCCCTTTACGCAGATGCTGTTGTTAAGGAAGGAATTTTCGGATTACTATAATTCGTTTTGTTTTATTATCATTTCATTACGGGCCTATGTGCTAAGTACAGAATTTTTTTTTATCGACGATAACATTACTAACAGACGATAGTATTGTAGATATCCTCGAAATATGTTCGAATGTGTATAATCAAATACTGCATGTTACCCTTTAAATTATATGAAATGGAAATAAACTTTCGAAGAATAGTTTAAGAAGCTAGGAAAAATATGTAAATACATATAAATATTATTCTTATTTTAGTAATAAATAAATAAAAACACACAAATGTTCATAGGTTACAAATGTTAAAAAACTTTTGCGCTCAACTAAGCTTTTAACTGCAATTCCTTTTTTTTTTTTTTTTTTTTGGAATGAATTTATATTAATTAAATACAAAACAAAAACCAATAAAGAAAATAAATTACGAATGTCCATCCTATGATTGACAATGTAGAATGCAATTATAGTAGGAAATATTACACAGCTGACAAGCATAGCAGTCAGATTTACTTAATCTGTATATTTGAATTGCATCCACTATTACATAACCGAAGGGAGTGGGGTAGCTCAGTGGTGAGGTATTCAGCATCCAATGCTAAAGGTCCCAGGTTCGAATCCCGGCACATGTCAGAAAAATTATTTATTCTGTTTCATTGTCCGTGAGGCGACACTGGGTGGGTAGATCCTCCTGGGGCACACCCAGCCTCTATGAAGTGGGAACCCTTAATTAAAATAATTAATTAAGGGGAAAAAATTGAGCGCGATCTTAGTCAAATCACCTCCTTGCACAACCGTAGACCAAGAAACAGTGTTTTCCCTAAATAGTACTGAACTCAAGAGTCTTCATGGGTTGTAGTGGTACAATTTTTTTTTTTTATTAAATCACCATTTTAACTCTTTAATAGTTATGATGCAATAATTTATAACATGTGCAATGATTGCCACTGGTGATACCTCGTATCTGCAAAACGACTACTTTACAGTAGTGATAATTATAATAAATAGTGAAAAGGTATTTTTATTTTAATAATTTCAAATACTACAAGTATTCACTAGCAATTACTCACAACTCATCAAATACTAGATAAAATATTTTTTGATCTTTGATACATCCTGGCCTAAACTGCAAATAGTAGGGCATTCTGAGAAGTGTAGTTTCATGTTAATTTATAAATTCAAAAGAAATACTTTTTTTTTAATTACCAAGAATCACTTAGGCAATCCTGAAAATTATTTTTAAAACCGCTCGAATGTTAGTATTACTGTTTGTATTTTACATTTTTTTCTTTTATTTATTTATCTTGTAAATGACATGGCACAGATCGATAAGGATCACTTCTCGGAAATATTTTTTTAAAAATAGAATACCGAGGGAAAACAAAACTCCAGCCAACGGGAAAGAAAAACGTAAAAACAATTCAATAATTCATAAACTCTTCCTGTAAAGTTGTAAATCGTTTTGAAAACAAGTGGCATGCAATACTCATTGTGTAATATTCAGAAGAAAATTGCCTGCCAAGGGTGTCATAGAGTGAATAATGAATGAGGGTTGTGTCGTTTGAGTTTCCATTAATAAAAAAATAAAATGTAAAATCTCTTTCACTACCTCGTCCGCAACCATCAATTTTCTCTATTAAAACATTCAAGTTAGAAGCTAAATGACTCGAAAGTATTTTCGACCACTTTGTCGAAATAAATGCTCTCAATTCCGCCTTATCGCTGTCAGGTCAATTAAACGGCTTTCGTAGCTCATTAACATATTTAGAATGATTGTAGGCTATCGTATTACAAGTCCTTGCAATTAATAAAGTAAAACACCTAAACTCAAAATGACTGTAATCATTTAAACACTAGGGTCTTATTAATTGTGCTAAAAATGTATACAGTTATTCAAATCACGCATCAAAACACCAAAATCTAGAAACACCATAATAAAAAAACTCGAAATCAATCTTGGGTTATTTATCGTAAGCCTCATCAAATATGAAAAACTATAGTGAAATATACATTTTATTCTTTTCTTTTTTTTTAAATTAAAAAGAAATCTGTTGCGGTGAAGAAGTACTTTCCTTTACTATATATTTCATATATAAATAAGTTAAATTTAAAAAAAGTATAGGTTCTTATCTAGGAAAGTAGAACGACGTTTGTAAACCCTGATTAATTTTTATTTTTAAAACTGGATAAAAAAGATTAAAATAATATATTTATAGTAACGAATATCATCAGCTCAAAGGGATTATTACACTACGATTTTAAGGTGCTTCATATCTCATTCCACCAGATTCCACATTAGATCCAAAATGATGCAATAAAAAAAAATGGTTTAAAAGCATTTTGATAAGACTTTTTTGAAATATTTAATTTTTTTAAAACCAGAACTAAAATAAATTTGATCATAATATACGATAAATTAATTAGGTATGCATAAAACAACAGAGCGAAAAATGAAAGAGATAATTTTTTCAAATTATAAAAAATAATTTGTTATACAATAGGCAACATTAAACAGTAAGATTTAAATAGGATACGAACAAGTATGTGGAGAAACAGATAAGAGAAAAAGTATTAAAACAAAAATTATATATGTTATTTTTGTTTAAACTTTTATTTGATTCGATTACAATTGTTTTTACAATTCAAAAAGTTATATAAATAAAAAGAAGAATTTTAGGCATACTTCTTATTTATTTAAACTGATATCTTTATTAATTTATTGGTCCTTTTTATACACTATTTTATTTTATTTTTTTCTTGGCCTACTTTTTTTGTTTATAATACCTAATCGCTTAAGTACTTTCCATCTCCTTATTTCGCCTATTTTATATACTTCCTTCTGTATTTTATTGTATAATAATTGGTTTTTAGCCCTGCCGATGTTTGAGTCGAAACGACGACACTTCAAGTTAACCGTATATAGAGTGAAGTTAGCAACTTCAATTTCCCTATGACTCGTATACTTTTTTTTATTGATTATTATTCTTTAAAACGTTTCAAGGAATGTTTTATTGTGAACTTCCAATGTATAGCAAAAACCTTTCCAACAAGATGAAATCATACGGAGACCGTAAATCTGAATTATTTGTCATCTTCATAATGTTTTAATAAGATTTGTATTTAGTACCGTGAGTTAAAACCCCAAGCACTACCCAAAAGGATACTTACACTAACATCTAATAAAGTCCTCATGCAGCAAAACTCAATAACTGTCCTGAACCAAATCTAATTTTTGTCTCCATTAACGGCACGAGACTCAATCAACGCCCAACTCAGAACCCCCGCAGACACAAATGCGTAATGAAGTTCAGAAGATAAGCAGAAGAAGACAAACAAGCTGATAAGCAGGGAGTAGAAGTGCACTGCAGAGCAATCAGTGGTCTATTGTCCACCGACCGGGGGTTCGTCATCTGATAGAGGGTTATCGCCAACAGATGTGCTCCAGAGGAAGGGGTAGTTAGTGGGAGCATTAACTACTTCATAAGTGTTTACTTACCGAAGAGGGTGTAAGAGAAGTAGTAAAAGCAATGGTGGCAGAAATTTCTAGAGAGAAAAGTTATAATGAAATCTTTTTTCTTTTTTTTTAAATGGTTCACGAAGTTATTATGACTATATCGAGGAGAAGCTATAAAAATAAAATTCTGAACTATGGGACGATTCACAGAGGGCTGTCCAAGACAATCTAGTGGGTCAGAAATCAGAATATCGGAAAAGAATATTTTAAAGTAAAATAACAAAAAACTGTCTAATTAATTAATAACTGAGGAGGGGAGCGGGGTAGCTCAGTGGGTGAGCACTGACTTCCAGAGCTCTAAGTCCTAGGTTCGAATCCGGCTGATGACTAGTAATCTTTTATTAGCCGTGGATCGACCTTGGGATTGGGAGACCCTCCTGGGGCACACTCAGCCTCTATAAAAGTGGATACCCTTAATTTAAAAAATAATTAAATTTTAAAAACCCCTAGCGGTTGAGCGTGATATTGGCTACATGGGTTGTAGTGGTGTAGGTTTTTTTTTAATAATTGAGGGTTGATGGTTGATTGTCGTGAATAATGAAGAGAAAGATGGTTGGGGTGATCAGTCAGAAATAAAATGACAAAAATTAATCATAATATTTATTTTAATATTTGCCGACGTTTTGAAATTGTCTTGAAATCTCTTCGAACATCTCTGATGAAGGCCTGAACTTTTTTAAGGGTTTTTTGTTTTGGGGAGGGTCTCCCAATCTCAAGGTCGATCCACAGCTAATAAAAGATTACTAGTCATTATTATGTGTTTTTGCCATTTTATTTCTTACTGATCACCCCAACCATCTTTCTCTTGGTTATAAGTGGTTAAGGTAGTTGAAAACAAAAATGATATGACTAAACCAAATAACAAACATTGAAAGTTGATAACCAATATTTGATAATAATGTGTATTGGTTTGATTTATGGAGTGAACTAAAATAAATTACACATCTTTCAGTTATTTTTTTTTTTTTTTTTTTTTTTTAAACATGTATTCAACCCATGGAGAGAAGTATTTTTAATATGTTCTGGCCGATTTATAAATAATATTTTCGCAAATGCATAGACATTTGAGAATTGATATATATATATATATATATATATATATATATATATATATATATTTAAATATATCCTATTTGGACATCTTAATTATTAATTATTTATGTATTTATATACTTAATATATTTTCTTAATTAAATTATCCATATCAGTGGGAGTACTGTACACATATATACTCGAACAAGCATACAGTCCTTATAATAGGAAACATGGAAAATGGAATATAAACAGCTAATGTAGTCGGTTTTAATGTTTATAAAATGGCAATAGAGGAACAAACTGCATCAGATTAATGTCAGAGGAGCAGTGAGCGTTGGGAATACGTTGGCCCAGTGGGTCTCCTGTCATAACCAAGACTGATATGACCCTGCAGGCTCATCTTTTCGCGTCGTTTATCGCAATTTATCACAGTTTTGTTGGGTTTAGCAGTTATACATAATATTAGCTTTCGGTCAAAGGTGTATCTAGACTTGGGTAGAAATAAAATAAATTTCCAGAAAATACTTCTTATTCAATTTAAAATCTCTAATGTAATTTAAATTATATCTATTAAATATGACAAAAAATTAATCTAATATAGTCTGACTACTCATGCAATAAAATATATACAAAAAAAGTGTGTTAATTTGAACTGCAATAGCATTTAAGAGATAGACAACGCATATAATATTGAGATATCAGTTTTTAAATCATAAAAAAAGGGAACAAAGTTCAAAACTTGAGATAACTTTGCGTCTTGGAGGTCTCGTGGGGACTGCAAGTTGTGGCCTATGTCTACTTTAGTGTGACGTATACGATTGTCAAAAGTTTTTTATTTATCATTTATTAACATGTGTTTATAAAAGCTAATCTGATACATTTTAAATTATAAATTAAATTTTTTTTCATTTGTAAATTGCAATCAAAGACTCGTTTGTTTAAATATTCGGGTGGAATTTATAGAGCTCGAAACAAGAAAAGTTAAAAAGTACAATATATTCAACGCTACGACGTTTCGTCCCCTTCACTATCTTGACGTGACTATGTCCCCACCACTTTCTTCAAAGCTAATTATTTTTGACAGTATGCCTAAGAAAAAATCGTAAGTGTTTGCGTTTTTATTGATATAGCTTAATATCTCCAACCACGAATACAAATTTAAAATTGATGAAAGTACTCATTTAAAATTAACATAAGAATACAATATAAGTTTAGTTCTTATTTAAAAAGCAACAAAGTTATTAAAATTGTCTTAGCTAATATTCAACATCATTTCTTTCCTAATTATTAATTTTATGTTATACGTATTATTCTATTTCATAGATTGCTTATGCATTCAAGTGATAAATAATAGTAATAATTGATAAGTTGTGGGGTGCCCCAAGGAGCTGTTTTATCTCCCGTTCTTTTCCTGTTATATACTGCTATTATAAATAGTGGGAACTAAACACCAAACTGCTTCTGTGACAGCTTTTGTTGATGACATAGCTGCCTCAAGTAGTAGTATGAATGCCAAAAAAGCTATGCAGCATGCGGAGACAGCTGGTGGAAAATTTGCAGAACAGCTAGAAATCCTAAACACAGATGTTAATTCTGAAAAGACGAAAGGAATTATATTTACATATCAAAAAGGAAAAAATAAAGTGCCAAATGAATTCAAAATTAACAACAACAGTATTAAATTATCGACTTACTTAACATATCTCGGTATTCACTTCGACAGACATTTAAAATTTACTAAACATTTTGACAAACAAATTAAAACAGTAAGATCTAAGACGTACAGACTCCAACATTTAATTAGGACAACAAACCTATCTTTACGCCTAAAGCTCCTCATCTATACAAGTATAATATGGCCGGCTCTGTTGTATGGTGGAACTTTGTTTGATCATGTCAGCAAAACAACTGAGAATAGATTACAATATTTCCAAAATGGAATAATCCGAAAAATAGTAAGAGGAATCTCGACGCAGAGAATGAAGACATTGGATATACAAGCAGCACTAAATTTAGCAACAGTAAAAGAATTTCTCGCAAAACAGAAAAAATCATTTTTCGAAAAGTCTGAACAATTGGCAAACCCTCTTTTCATCAATGTTTGAGAATGAAAATAATATACATAAGGATAGCTCTACAAAAATAATGAAAAAAGAAAACTACTCAAGGAAATATTGGGATCATTCTATCCCCTCAGGAGAACATTTTATACAAAATCTTTAAATGAATTCAAACATACTCTACTATATTTCATTATTTATTAACAGTTTAAAAGAACAGTAGAGTTTTCTATGATACGAACTTAAAATGGTTTCTCCGTCAGATCGTGGCCTGGTGCCAAGACTCTTTGTGAACCGATCGAGCATAAAGATAGCGCAGTTTCACATATAGTCTGGAGCCATAAAAATGAAAACGAAGCACTGAAATAAATATATACATACTATATAAGAAAATCAGCACTTTTCTTAAATCTTTAGAGTCTAGAGAATGAAGGCTTATGTGACTGAATAAATATTACCCATATTATATTCCGTGGTACAATTCACTTTTTATCAAATTATTAACATCCACCTAAAACGTCGTAAATAGATTCATCTTCTGGTAACCTATTAACAGTTAAAATACGAAAATTCTCAAAATTGGTCCACATTTAAGTAAAATTATTTAAGGATTGTAGAGGAATACAGTTTTAATTCTTCAAGTAGTTCTCAGCCTTTTTCTATTGGTACAACAGAACTGTCCATAGTCTACTCAACAAGCATTTCACACAGTGCTCGATCTCTCGATCCATGGTGATATTTATTCCCAGCTTTCGGTGGTCACTGCATTAACATTATCCCGCCATCTTGTTTTGCGTTTACTTGGGCGTACCCCGTCTGGATTAAATATATGTAATATTTTGGCAACCCCTACACCATTCGACCTTCGGACATGTCCAAGCAAATTAAGCCGCCGAACATATACTAGCATGAATGCTGTCAGTGCCTGATAAATCTAGTGTATTTCCTTGTTAGTCCCAATTCTCCATCTTCCTGACTCTTGTACTGCCAGGTCCTCATGTGAATTGTTTTAACAATAATTCGCACCTATATTTGAAAACATTTTTTCTTTTTTAATAAAATATTTAATTCACTAATAGTAGTGTACAACCATCATTTATAATTAATATGAGATATACCTTCATACAATACTTTCGTTTAATTTTATTTTCTTATCCTTAATTCTTAACCTCTTTTTCCTGCTACCTCGCTTTTTCGGGTATATGGTTTTTTTTTTCCGAGCCAGGGGAGAGAATGGGGGATTAAATCCCCCGGTACTGGGATTCTTAGTTGTAATCTTCAATATCAAGTTGCCGAGTAATGAGAATTTCTCACACACGTTAGGCCGCTCGGCCAGCCCGCTCCCTCTTCACTCACGCCTGTCAGAAATAAAGACAACTAGTGAGTGTGCTTTCGGGAAATAGAACAGCCGTGGAGGAAAGGAGTGTCGAATGGCATCTCTTCCTATAATGAATTTTAATATTTATCGCAAGCGAGGAGATCCCTCCAGCTTCTTTTGACTTTTTCATGGGAGTTATCTGGCATGTTAATTACGGTAACACCATGTATGAGTGCATTAGTATCCTCATGTAGATTATCGTGAAATCTTTTGGAGCGTGTCCATACGTGGCCGTTAACTGTTGTCATTTGAAGGACTCCAACTAAATAGCCCTGGAGCCAGGGCCCAAAAATCGACCTGATCGCAGGCGAAGGTTTGATTGTAAATTACGAAAGTGTATGTTGTTCTGGGTAAAAAAAACCTTGTCTGCCGTTCCAGAGCCGCTACTTTCAAAAATGGCGGCTGATTTAAAGAATATTAGGCCAACAATTTGAGGATCGAAGCGGGAAATCCATTGCAAAAAAAGTGAGAAAAGTTTTTATTTTTTTAACTTTTATATATGGGTTTAGACACGTAAAAAACAAAATTGCTAACGTGGGCCGCCAAGGGAAAACTTTTTACAGACAAAAAAGTCAGATTTTTTCGATAGTTTTTGGGTTTTTTATCTATAACTCCTAAACGATGCATCAAAGCGAGAAATGTAATCTTTAATAAATTAAAGGACGTTAAATTTTGCTTCAAATGAGTACATAAACTTTAAAATTTAGTTACGCGCTAAGGTATAAAACCACGGTCAAGCCAACGCTGAGTTTTACCAAATCTGTCTAAAACTGAGACAAATTACTATAAATGGCTCTGTAACTTGCAAATGAGTTCCCTAAGAGGAAAAACCCATAGAATCAAAGTTGTAGAACATCAAATTTTGCGTCCATTGAGTACATGACATTTTTATTGTAGGCCAGTTATATATCTCAAATCGGGATTCGTTATTCATTTATAAAATTCGGTATCTTTCGGCATATCGTTTACCAAAATCTTTTGCTGTTAAGAGGGAGAAAAGAAGCTTATACTGCATGTAACATACTTTCAACAAAACTAACTCAGTATAAAAGACACGCATACTGTGAAATATTGAAAATCACGTTTACCTTCATTACCAATTTCTAACCATCGGGAGATTACCGATTTTGTTCGCAGCAAGTGACCTAAATTAAATTAGTTGGTACTCAGTATAAGCAAAATTTGATGCTCTACAACTTTGATTCAATGGGTTTTTCATCTTATGGAAATCATTTCCAAGTTACAGGGCCATTTATAGTAATTTGTCTGAGTTTTTGACAAATTTGGTAAAACTCAGCGTTGGTTGACCGTGGTTTTATAAATGACCGCATAACCAAATTTTAAAGTTTATGTACTCGTTTGACGCAAAATTTAACTTTCTTTAATTTATTAAGGAATACATTTTTCGCTTTGATGCATTGTTTAGGAGTTAGTAAAAACCCAAAAATATCGAAAAAATCTGACTTTTTTGGCTGTAAAAAGTTTTGCCTTGGTGGCCTGCGTTAGAAATTTTGTTTTTTACATGTCTAAATCCATATATACAAGTTGAAAAAATAAAAACTTTTCTCACATTTTTCGCAATGGATTACCCGTTTCGATCCTCAAATTACTGGCCTAATATTCTTTAAATCATCCGCCATTTTTGAAAGCAGCGGCTCTGGAACAGCAGACAAAGTTTTTTTTACTCAGAATAACATACATTCGTAATTTATAATCAAACCTTCGCCTGCGATCAGGTCGATTTTTGGGCCCTGGCTCCAGGGCTAAAAGTAATGTGTTGTGAATTACCATGGAGCTTTAGTTTTTTCCTTTAAACTACTTATTATACATAAAATTTATTTTAGTAATTGGTAAAATTAAACCGAAAAAAAAATAATCCAACAGTGTTTTACCAATAAAATATAGGCTACGTAAAACTCACTTAATTGTTTTATACCATCTTTAAAGCTGGTAAAATTCTTTAAAGATCATCGATAAATTAATTCCGTAGATTATAGTTATTTTTTGTAACTTATCGATTCCTTGAATGGAGCAGGACGGTGCCGCAACTGACGAGTCATAGTCCTTTGTCAACAGGCCCGTGAGAGTCGTTAAAAGGCACAATTTAACGAAGTTGCCTATTAACAAGGCTGTTAATGATGATGATACCTCGTTTGCGGATCGATACATCGACCCGATTCTCCTCCCGTTAAATAATTACCAGCCGACCGAGACTCGAACCCCTTATTATACCGACCGTCTCAAGCAAAAGACACTTCGCCAATGTTTATACCGTCTTTCTATATGAATCATTTATTATCGCTGCTGAATTATTGTAGCAAATCATTCTAAGGGGCGATTGGACTCCTGCTTTCTAGGCTTGGGCAGTCCGCTGTCAATAATTCATAGACCTGGGCCGTGTTTAAAAATTCATTGTTTTACAAGGAAACTAAGATGGAGACACAAAAGCGCGACAACACTAAATTGAATGATTAGTGTTTATCGGTCTAGAAGTATAATTAATATCTAGAGAGAAAACTTCGGAAACGTCTCAATATTTTATAATTGTTCGGATCGATCTAAAATACTTTATCATTACGAACTACTTTCTGTGAATGCTTAAATTTAAAAATGAGTCATCACATGCTGATTTCTATTGGCATATGAGTATTGCATGACCATTGGCATTTCGGTACTATGAATATTAAGTATTGAGTCTTTTTTTCCAAGTTTGTATTTGGTTTTATTTATTTTATATTATTTGACATTTATATAACTAATTTTAGTTTTACAATGTTGGTTACGTTAGTTATAATATTAATATAGTAGTATAATTATTAATTAACTGGTCACAGCGAATTTCCGTTCGGTTATCAACTCCACGATCGATAACGATCTACCTGCGTCAGATGTGGTTTCCCTAGAACAGTGAACCACATACTCGTGGACTGTATTCATAATGCGGTCTTGCGGAAGATCCTTGACGTACAAGAGACTTACAGGACTTACGTACACGACCGATAGGTGTTACAGGAAGCGAAGAGAAATTAGGAGATCCTGATGGATTCCTTGAAAATATGTGGATTGTAGAAGATAATATAAAAATTACAAGCAAATAAAGAAATTATTAATTATTACTTATCGTAGTATTATAACTATTTATTATTTTATTAAATCGCTTATGTTTGTATTTATTACTCGTTGCTTCCTCACTAAAAAAGCTACTCAGTTTTTATATTTTAGCTGGAAGTGGAACAAATTTATCTTCTCAGAATCACTGGCATAACTATGGAACTCTTCAGCGTTTGTATTAAAGTTTTAAAACGTCAAAATAAACAAATGAAAATTAATTTTATACAGAAATTTTAAATTGGTTTGGTGAGTTTATACTATATAGTTTACCGGTTTTAATTTAGTTATTTAAATGTAATTTTACATTAGTTTATAATAAAAACATAAATATATGTTAGCAAATTTTCTAGTGTCTTGGCTATTGTTAGGATTGCTACTTATAAGCCTGAACGTAAAGTATATATCCTGTGCAGCATGCAAGTTCGAAACTTTAGTCTTCTGAAGGTAAATAGTTTTTAATGGGTTTCATAAAACGATAATAGAATCTGTATATTTTATTTTAGCGTGTCATAAAATAGTTAGTGATCTTATGTAAAAAATACAGTTTAACTTAATTGCGGATTAGGGAACTAAGAGTAAAGGATAGTAGTTGATCAGATCCAATCTCTAACAGGACAAACTTCTCCTGAAAACGAAGCTTAAACTCCTCACACCGCGGGAAACTACTGTAGTCTAATCTTATCCCTCCTCGAACTTAAGATGTTGGTTATATCAACAAGAAATGTGAGGGAGCAAACAAAAATATAAATAAAAAAGCAAAGAGATAGGTGGATGCTCTGTAAAGAGGCTGGCAGGGACTTCGCCCCCTCCCTTGGGGGCAGTTAGCTTAGCATACAAGGAAAGTGGTCCAGATAATCCACCATGTTAAGCCCTCTCTGGCCATATCATTATACCGCCTTTAAATCTGGCACCGTCGGGCTCCTTTCAGGCCACCGTATCTTTTATGTCGCAAAAAAGAAAAAAAAAATTAGTTTACGACTTTGTGGGATATTTCTCTGAGCTCTTTCCTTGACCTTTTTCTGGTCACATTATGGACTGACCCTTTTAGGCATAAAAAAAGATGGACATGACTCTTGATGAACTGGTCATATTTTTAGAGCACATATTTATTTTAAATAGCTACGGATATATATATATATATATATATATATATATATATATATATATATATATATAGAGAGAGAGAGAGAGAGAGAGAGAAAATAAGACGATATATTTCAAAAGATTACAAATATTTGCACTTACTGAGTGAGGTATCAATCTCAAGATATGAAGTAACGAAATTTTCTTACCTAAAACAAAAAAAAAAAAAATAGTGTTTAACAACATAGATAATTTTATGATTCTTAATTCAACACCATAATTATTTTCAACAAATCAAACGTAAGGAAATGTACATAAAAAAAATAGTATTCAAGAGGAAATTTAAAGTAAATAGTTTAATAAATTTGAAAATAAATAGATGATACAAATTATTGCTTGTTTATAATATTTTTATCAAGTTTAAAAAAATAACTAGTTCTACTTACAGTATTTTCATTCTGGGTTACTCCGGAACAAGGTTGTTCTCAATTGTGCAGAGCAAATTGGAACTGCTGGAAATCAAAGCCCTTTCTCTATCGTGTATCTGGTATTGAAAGCCAGTGGAAGCCTGATTAAGTTCGCTATATCCGAAGACGTTCAGGACTTGAGTGGATAAGTTATTCGTAGTTTATACGCATTTAGAAAATGTCGGAACCACTGCCGTTTCAAACTACAATATAAATAGGAAGGAGATGGTCCGGGGTGGCGGTCATAAATAGGCTAAATAGTGGCAGAACTATATTATTAAAAGCCCCTATTCTACTATTCAGCAAATTCCCCAATATCTGCCCTTACGCTGGTTTTCCAGTTCTAAACGAAATTCCTAGCTGAACAAACCTGTAAGTTTACAATTTTATTCTTCTAATTTTGTTTACTTATTGATTTAATTTTTTGGTTTTCTTTTTTTTTTCTTTCTCCACATTACTTTATGTCGATTATTTCATTTTATACACTTTTTCCTTTTCTCTCAATCTCTTCTGTAGATCTGTAGACGTATATTCACATTTGCATTTATTATATATTACACTAGAACAATTGTAAGCATCTATGTACTTTAGTTAAGGATCTTGTTACTTAGCTTACTCTGTTTATATTTTAATGTAATTACTGTTTATAATTTTAATAAGCTTAAATATTATGTAACTTCCACAATTCTCTATCTTTTTATATGTTGTCCGTTCTAGCCCTGAAGAAGACCTACAAAGTCGGGTCGAAACGATGGCTTTTAATAAAATAGTTTTGCCACTATTTAGCCTATTTATGATCGCCACCCCGGACCATCTCTCCTTCCTTTATAATGCAACGGCCGACTATTAAATTTTCTCCAAGATAAATTCTATGTATAAAAGAAGCTATATGGATTATTCTAAAAAATATAAATGCTAGTATGGTTATGATGGAATTACAGTAGAATAGCATGGGAATTGTCTTTACAAATGGTATGGTTTTGGTAAATAATGATAATACTAAATTATGTATCTATTACTGGACATTGTCCACTGGACAAATCCATTTAGAATTGAATTACAGAGAAATGCTCCAAGATGGAAATACTTTTTTCTTCCACATTTCAGTGTAGTCTTCTAATGAAAAAACCTTGATCCACAGATCTTGGCACTGCTATTTAATGTGATTTTTTTCATTCCAGTTTCCATGAAGACCCCCAGTTTAGAATACGACTATGGCAGGTTATTGCAATCTATTATATCAGCCGCAGAACCACCTTAGGATCAAGAGATCTTCCTGATGCACACCTAACCCCTGTAAGGATACTCATAATTAAGTAGGAAAACCTGGGGGTGCAGCATGATCTTGGCCCAATCACCACCTTTTATAATCGTTAGCCTTGAAACAGCACTTCCTTGCAAAGAATGGAATCCAAGAGCATATATAGGTTGTAGTGGTAAAGGTTTTTTTTTTCTTTTTGATGACTAGAAACATACAAAAAATATTTCCCAATAATTATAACTTTGTAAAATGTATTCATAAAAAGGTCCACTGATGATCGTTACACTATTAGTCCGCGGTAGAGACCTATTTCTACCAAAATATCGATACTCGCCTAAAACTTCGTGAATGGCTTCGTTTTATCGTAAACTCCAACTTTTCTATTTACGGAAATTCTCAGAAATGGGGCGTTTTCAGTCTGAAGATTGTTAAACTCTGTGAATTTAGTGAGGTGCTGAAATCTCATTAACTCTGATCTGCTTTCCACTTAAATCGCAAGATGATTCGATCAAAACGACAAAGAAAATGTTTTGTGTGACCCCCACCATAATATAAAGAGGTTTTATAGGCCAAACGGTCCAATATTCTTGTGTGCCACGTTTGATCTTAAGATTCGAGAAAAAAGGATATTGACGAGTTTTGGATACCTCATTAAAAAAAAAAAATTAATTTTATTAGAAACTCCTCCCTTTCTAAGAACGTTTGTAGATAAAACAAACTATGGTTTGTGCTTCAGACCTCAAGATAGAAATGAAAACATCAAGGCAAGATTAATAATGTGAAATATAAATTATAAATAATAGCTGATTATAAATGAAACGCTTACAGTATGCAGGTAATCCTTATTTCGTGATATTATTCATGAATATTGCAGGTGTAACAATAATGTTATAGAATAATTTATAAATATAATATTGCAAAATTTTTTATAATTTGACCTTTATATATTTTATATAAACAGAGATCGAAACGTTTGAATAAAATCAATGAACAAAAAATGTTTTAACTTATTTAAGTGTATTTCATGATCAATTATCCGACTATAATTGATACTTTAAGTTATACATACATATATTTTAATATACTTACTGTTTGTAATTTTAATAAACTGATTAACATTGTTTATATATTTTTTTGTCTTAATATTATGTAACTTCCACAGTTCTCTGTATCTTTTAGTATATTGTCCGTTCTAGCCCTGAAGAAGACCTGCCAAGTCGGGTCGAAATGTTGGTTTTTAATAAAATACTTTTGCCACTATTTAGCCTATTTATGATCACCACCCCGGACCATCTCCTTCCTTTATAATGCAACGGCCAACTATTAAATATTCTACAAGATAAATTCTATGGATGAAAGAAGCTATATGGATTATTCTAAAAAATATAAATGCTAGTATGGTTATGATGGAATTACGGTAGAATAGCAGGGGAATTGTCTTTACAAATGGTATGGTTTTTAGTATATATATATATATATATATATATATATATATATATACAAGATTCTTGTACCATATATATATAAGATTCTTGTTATATCTCATACATCTTCAAAAATGGGTGTTAGTAAATGCTCAATACGGATCAGAGAACACTAAACAACTCTTATCGCAGTTTTAATAGAAAATAGAGAAAAAGGACAACAACCGTTTAAATAGTTACATACTTGAATAATTATTCCTTATTGTTGTGTTTTCATTCGTGCAAATTTTCATATTGCAATGTTGTATTAATCGTAAATGCAAGTTATGTACCCACCTCCTAGGGGCCGCTAAACAATTTTCAAATAACTCATTCAATAAAAACTATATAGGGACTTTTTAGTTTATATGATTAGTTTATTAGTTTTTAGTTTTAGTTTCTGAGATATTTTAATCCATGTCTTCGTTTAAATTCGATAACATTTGGTTTTCTACACTTTTTTTTTTCCTTTTTTCCTCTCTAACATGTCGTAGTGTTAAGATACAATTTTGAATAATAGAACATTATACATAAGTTGAAATTCTAAATATTTTTCTCGCATACAGCATGCAGGTTCGATTTTTAGTTTATGAGATGCATTATTTATTTATTTATACATGTTTTGGGCTCTTCAACCACTTGGGTCATTTTCGCCCTATATTACAGTTTGATAAATTACTACACACATAAATAACTATAGCTAAGAAATATAATTTAAAGTTTGAAAAGTTAAGAATAATTATAGATGATTATGATAGTACAATTGAACTAAAATTATAAAAATTGAAACTTAAAGATTTAATAGAAGATAAGATAACAGATACAATAAAAATAAAGAATAATGATATTAAGAATAAAAGCTAAAAATCCATTTTTAAATAATAAAAATAAATACTAATAGAGGCGAAGTTAAAGAATACAGTTTAAACATTAGAAAGTACAAGAACCATAAAAATTAAACATCAAAGATTAGAGAAAGATAAGTTAATAGTTAACAAGGACATTTAAATAAAAGGTTAATGATTTCAGGAATATAATCTGAAAATACAGTTTAAAAAACAAAATTAATATTAAAAGAAGAAAAGTTAGGAAGTACAATTTAAATATAAAAATTACGAGAAGAAAAATTGAAAAACCATTATAGTTAAAAATTATGATTAAAAGAAAAACAATTAACAGGTACAATTTAAAGAGGAACCTACAAACTTAAAAAACTTAACATTTACAATTACAAGGTGTGATTAAATTTTGTTAAATATTTTGATTTCCTTAAGGAACAATATTAAGTTTTTAATAGCATTGGGGTCCTTTTGGAGTAATTCTTCAAGGCTATTTCAGAGAAGATGTTGATGAGATGCATTAAGCTATTTGCAAAAACACTTCATTTAGTCGACTCCAGACGACTTTACCCGAGCGTTACACATCGGATTGGGGCATAGCATTGGGGCTCAATGTTAATGCTCAATCTAATTCACTATTCACAAAAAAAGTTCAAAGAAGTTTTCACTTAAAAAAACTGTAGGTTACGATAAAATGTCCCCAATCAAGAGGTTTTAGACAAGTATTAATAATTTGATGAGAAGGGGTCTGTTGGGCGGACTATGGTTAATATTTATTTATAGGATGATCGAAGGACGAAGGATCCCTATGAGAGCCGGTTTTGTAACGAAGAGGAGGGGGCTACCCAGCTTCGGCTGATACCCGGATTTGGCGCGAATTGGGGACACCGCGGAGGGAACCCTGTCGCATATTTATTGTTATTCACGAGGAGGGCTACGCGGGCGGCATACACCGACCCCATGTACTCGGCATAAATATTTAGTTTATCCGGGAGGAACATAACTCCACTCCTGGAGCTGGATCAATGGCTGCCCGGAGCGGCACGTCCTCGCTGTCGATACCACTTCATCATGTCTTCCCGGCCGCCTCTCATCGCCACAGCTCACGCGCTCCCTGTCTTCTTGTTTACGGTCTATGGATTCTCTAACTCGGGCGCTCCTATCTAGATGTAACATGAGCTACACGGCCTCCCTCAGGTCTAAAATAAGAAAGAAATGTATTCATGCGTCCCCACATGCAACCGTCTGCTACTGACATATAAACTGTCTTCAACTTCCATAGAGCTCGCTTATACCTTCGCTCTGTTATACCTTATTAAGTAAGGACTGATGTTTTTTAAATTATTTTCAGTTTTATACCAAACAAGCATTGTATTCCTGTTATTGAACTTTCGTCCAATTTAGATTGTGCGTTTCTGTCTCATACGCATGATACTGATGAATACTCGATCTAGTGTATCGTTTTTACTGAATAACATTCAAATTTTTTTTTTAATTTTTAAAAACAGTCTTCACAGAAAGCCTTTTACTCGTTTTTATGCTGTGCTAAATTTAGTATGAATATTCAATCTCTCTCTCCTCTGAACACCTTCCCACCTTTCGGAATACTTTCCGAAAGCATACTCAATGGTTATCAATACTTTTGATAGGTGTGGGTGAAGAAATAAAGTTTAAAAAATATTTCAGTAAGAGTTCAGTTTGAACAAACCAATTATATAATGCAAAGAATAATCATCTTATATTGATTGTCACAATTTTCTTTTAAACAGTATATGTTAACCCAAAATAGACAATTAATTTTTTTTTAAATTTTCAATATTTGAATAATAAAAGTTTTTTTTTAAAATTATATTCAAAGATAGTAGACGAGAAAAGAGGGTATATGAAGGGGACAGCAATATAGGCATTATGTAGACTGAAGGTTCAATGGTTCATTTCACAGAGCCATTAACAGACATTCGATATCATTAAATTAGTAGGGGCTTTGAAGAATTTTTCCTTTGTGGAATCAGAACATTGTGAACTAGTCTTTGATACATAAAAGGGGTTCACTTATTTTGGGTCATTTAATTAAACTTTCTGTGTGATCATTTTTTTTTTGTATGTATTTTATAATAAATTCACAAAAATGTTCTTGAAACCTCAGCTCCATCAAAAATTTACTTCTTGACTTTTTGAAATTAACCATTCATATGTTTTAAACTATTTAAAGACAACAATATTTTTAGTCCTTCCATGCTGAGGTCAGGAATCTCTCAACTTTAATCCTAAATGCTAAATTTGCAAAAGGGGATATTTAAGCATTACAAAAATTAATTATAGAAAAAAGTGTAAACATATAGCACCATAAATCATAAACAAAAAATTTAAAATTTAATTGCAATTACGATATAAATGGAAAATCCAAACCATGACTGTTGTAAAAATGGAAAATTTTTACAGACGACCTTTTGCAATAACAGTAACGAAGCAGCATTTTATCTTCGAAAAAAACACCTGTCCTCTAGTTTATATTGAAAACAAGAAAATTTCTCAAACAGACAAGATATCTTGGACTTTCGTTCGACAGAAAGATGACATACGACCCGCATGTAAAAATGAAATGACAACAACAGATTAGTAAGAGACATACCGACAGCTGAAATATAACCGAGTCCCGAAAATGATAATAAAAAGGCGCTGGACGAGAGATCTCCTTCCTTAAACAACCTAAGTAATTTAATCAAGCAAGGGAAGAGGTGCTGCTGAGTACTGTCCGTCTCCATGCCTCACATGTCATTATTTCATATATTTTCAGTTCATTTACTCATTGTCAACATACAGTTGACAGGTAAAAATAAATGTTCAAAGACAAAAAAAAAATAAAAGATAAAAAATATGTTCATAAATTTATACATGGTTTTCCATATAGACTTAAAATAATAAAGTAAATGGATTAATGATTATATGGCAGAATAAATTCTAATAATTCTGACCGCTGGGTCTAATAGCTATTACAGGTATGTTGAAAGGCAGAATTTTTTTTTAATGACCCAAGGCAATATGTTTTTTATCTTGTTCTACAAGAGAAAAAAATTTAATATAAAAAACTAAAATAAAGGCATAAAACACGATACTCGATCTAAAATCGATAGACAAGCAACAGGAAAGAGAGATTGAGGGGGCTGAGGCCCAGCTCCAAGCTTGATTCCAATTTACTCAGATCAATTTTTTTTTTTTCTACTTCGGAATGGAAAGGTTAACGAATTAGAAAATAAAACAAAAAAAAAAAAAAAAAAAAAGGAAAAAAGAGAGAAAAAAGGGTAACAAAGTGCACTAGTGGCATCTCAGCCGGAAAGACTTGACGGTTGAACAAATTAAAAACGAAAAGGAAGAAGGTACAGATAATGAATTTTAGGGGCTACCTGGGTCTTATATTATCAAGGAGTGGGGGAGGGAGGTTAAAGGCCCGGGTCAATAAGTTAATAGAAAGGAAATTAAATCTCAAAGTATTCCACCTCGTTAAAAATGACTTCAATCAAATTATTCAAAGGATGAAAAGAGGGGCTAAGGCTCGTTAATATCAAGAAATTGCACGATAATTTCGACTGTTAAAATACTGAAGGGACATTACAAGGTCCTTTGTAACATCCTAATTTTATTATATCAAGTAGGTACCGTAATCATTATAAGTTGTGAAATTTCTTAGTATTACTTGTATTAATGGATACTCAGTACAAACAAAAAAAGCAAAATACACTAATCCAAACTATTCAGGGTGTGTCGGGAAGAACGGACTAAACTGCACGAGTGGGATTCACAAAAGAAATTAATAAAAAAAAAAATCGCGTGTTCTTATCTTATTTTCATTTGTTTAAGCTTTGTTGGCTAGTTACAAACAAACAAAATATTACATATGAACAATATTTCATACCTGCATCAGCATCTCGGTAATAACATTATGATTTTGTTTACAACAAATTGTAAACAAATTGCAATCAGATAAAAAAACACATGTGTTAATTATGTTAGTGATTTTGTTCAATAGAAATAATTACCCCAGTAAGTGAAGCAAAATGAGGTTATGTGTTTGGGTCATTAGCTAAATACTATGAAACTTTTTTTTTTTAGCGAACTGCTGGATCAAGTTTTAAGTTTGATTGCTCATGACTTACATACTAATTAGAATTATAGAATAGATACTAATATAATTAAAAAATATATAGAAATTAATATTATTTTTTTTTTTTAGTATACGGATTTATTTCACTCATTATAGGCATATTAATACAGTCATAAAAGGTATACCCGATAATACATTTAGTCAAAAGAAACTGGATAAGGAATTTCCTAGCTTTGCTTTGCATTTTCATTCTTTTTTTTTTGGTGGGGGGTAGATCCTTCCCTTCCTCTTCTTTAATGATATACGAAGTTATTCCGGGCCAAGGAGCGTGGGCGAGGATTTAAAAGAATCCACCGGCACCGGGACGCGAACTCGTGACTATTTTTTATCAGTTTGTAACAGGTTGCCAAGAGCTTTGTACACGACTTAGCCCATTTGGCCGCCACGCCCACCATAAATACTATATTCAAGATAGGATAGGAAGCCGCTGGGCACTCCTCTCAATATTTTCCTACTAATATACTTCCCGAAAGCATACCCAATGGTTATCAGTATTTTTGATAGGCTTGGGTGAAGAAATAGAGTTTTTTTTTTATTAATTCTTAATGATATTTACAACTATGTATTGAATAAATACATCAAGTAAATTTGAACATAATGGATATAATGACATGAAAACACTTGCTGAGTAACTACCCAATGGTAGCACTCTAATGATATGTCTACATTAGGAGGTCACGGGGCCATCTTCTTTTCAGACGCCTCGGAGGGTTATTGAAGAGGAAGCAAGGTTAGAAACGAGAGGGTTGGGATGATTCTGAAGTTTATTATGGAAGGATAGGTATCTGGATTGGGCCAGATCTGAAACAAAAGAAACATTAAGGTCATTATAGATGGTTTTATTTGTTACAAAGTAGGGAGCATTGAGTATTTTACGAAGGATTTTGGATTGTAAGGATTGGATACGAGAGGAATTCGATGATTTATTGGAGCCCCATAGCTCAACTCCGTAAGTCCAAATAGGCCTTATTATAGTCAATTATATGAGTCTTTTGTAATTAATTGGATGTTTAGAGCGTTTGTCTAGTAAGTGCTGAAGTAATCGGAAACCTCGGACGGTTTCTTGTCTTTTCAGTCTAGTATGAAGAAATAAAAAAAAAAAAAAGAAATATTCAGTTTGAAGAAACCAAATATATAATGCAAAGAATAATCAATTTATATCGATTGTCGCAATTTTGTTTTAAACAGTATACGCTAATCCAAAATAGACAAATAATAATTTTTTTTTTAATTTTCACTATTTGAACAATAAAAGTTTTTTTTTTATTATTTAAATTCAAAGGTGGTAGGCGAGAAAAGAGGGTATATGAAGGGGACAGCAATATAGGCATTATGTAGGCTGAAGGGCTCTCTAGAAATAATGGAACCCCCCTAGGGCCACACGTCAAGGGCTTGGATAATCAACAGCAGGCCACAAAAGTACGAATCGTTGGACAGTATTGCTCCTCCTACCTTTTGTCAATGCGAGGTGAAAATCTCCTCCTTACCCTCACAACAACCTTTTGTATTGACATACTACGTCAGTTCATAGGATCAAATTTTTGAATAATTTCGATTTTAATGAAACACCAAAGTAAGGAAAATACTATTTAACACATCTAGTAAGGAAAAGTTAGCGAAATTGACCAATATTCCAAATTCATTTATCGACCTTAAAATTTGAACAAATAAGTTCTTTAGACAAAAAGGTTCAAACATGTTTGAACATATATCACGGCTTAAGTCTTAAGCGATTCCAAAGTGTTTCAATGGTAATATTTTAAAAGATCTCTTCAAAAGTTAAACACTTTAATTTATATGGCGCAAAATTGGATGTTTTGATAAACATATTCAAATCAAATAATCTATGCAACATTTAAATATTTTTAATGAACAAACAATTATACAATACCAAATATGTTATTCTTAAAATTATTTTTGCTCAAGATTAAAATTTATTTTTCATCATCTTTCGTTCCATATTCCGGGATTCATAAACTTTTTTCTATAGTCCATTGTGACTCGTAAGCAAGGCAACAATCCATTCTGTTTTGTTCAGCAGAAGTTATTTTCGATCAGCATAGATTTAATTTGAAGTCGATAATTAAAAAAATCAAAATCAAATCTGATCAAAATTTGTATCTCGAATTATTTAAAATCATTTGATGATTTTTAAGAGCGATTTTTATTTTTTATTTTAAGTGATAAAATAATATAATAATAATAATAATAGAAAGGCTTAGCGAACCCGAAGGTTCGATGCCGACACCTCCAATCGCTTATTACACACCTCCCTCCACCGTTCGCCGTCCAAACCCAGTCCCTTCAGATCGGCTTTAATGCAATCTTCCCACCTTCGCTTCGGTCTACCCCTCGGACGCTTACCATTCGGCACAGCAAATATTAACCTTTTAGGAATTCTCTCGTTACTAAGTCCAACAACTTTACAAGCCCATTTGATTCGCCGCGATGAAATTATCTCAATTATATTACTCGGACACAGTTCACGCAATTCGGCGTTGTGTAACCGTCTGAACTCTCCGGTTAACTCATCCTTCTTCGGCCCGAATATTCTACGCAATACTTTATTTTCAAAAACCTTAATACGCTGCTCATCCCTTAATGTAAGCGGCCAAGTTTCGCACCCATAAAGAACTGTAGGCAAGATCATTGTTTTACAGATTCTAATTTTTAAGTTTCGGGACAAGAGGCGCAAACTAAGTAGTTTTGTCACAGAAAAATAACAAGCATATCCCGCCTTTAGTCTAACCTTAATTTCTTCTTCAATTTCGTTTTTTCTAGTTATCGTAGAACGATAAAATAATATGCTGATCGTTATTTTTGGAAAAAAAAAATAGAATTAACAACGATAATAATTCATAAGTAATATTTTATGAAATTAGAAATATCATTTTTTTATAATCTCTGTGATATATTTTGAGTCGGGAGCAGTAGGTGGAGAATATTCTTGTTAACTATTAGCAAGAGAACATCTTTATTCCCGAAATTATAATTTTTTAGAAAAAGAAGTATATATATATATATATATATATATATATATATAATATATATATATATATATATATATATATATATATATATATATATATATATATATATGCATACAGTGCAGGTACCGCGAGCACAATTAAAGAGATTTCAGAAATATTATAATAAAAATATGTACAATAATAACGTATACATAAATATTAATATTTAATTTGAGTGTAAAAGGTGATTTTTATAATTTTTTTATTGCAATTTAATCGTTATTATTTCAGTAAAACCGTATCACTCAGTGAGCGATCATTTATTTTAATCGAATTAATAAACATCAAAGATCGATTTAAATTTTTATTTTAACGCCCAAAACATATTTTAAATAAAATACTATTCCGGGAAGAATCAGACAACAGCTGGGGAAAACAATTCGTAGAAACATTTCTCGAAAATGCCTCAGAATTAAAATTAGAATCTGTTTTGGATATGCCGGACATTATTATCTCCCCATGGATCCATACCTCGCCAGTTATAGAGAACTCGATGGATGGCTGTCGAAAAGATACGCTACTTCTTATTGAAGCACAAAGCCTATTTCTTGAAATAATGGAATAACATAAAAAATGTAACGTTGTATATACTGATACTTCAAAAGTAAACAACGAAGTGGGATGTGCTATTGTCAACTCTCTAATAGAAAAGTATTTCAAACTTCCGGAGATCTGCTCTGTGTTTAGTGGAGAGATGATCGCTATTAGAGAAGCTTTGACTTACATTGAGTCAACGGTGAGTAACAAATGGGTCGTGGTAACGGACGCAAAGAGTGCAATTCTAGCCATCGAAAAGAAAACACCGACAACCACACTGGCGAGATCTATTAAAATTATCTGGTGGAAACTAACAGAAAAGGGAAAGAAAATAATATTCATGTGGGTCCCTTCACACTGCGGAATTGTCGGAAATGAACAGGCAGAAAAGCAGCAAATATGTCGAGAAGGCGAGAAAAAAATCCAACAGTTATAATTAACGAAATTCCGATAGATGATTTTATACAGCATATGAAGAAAAAATTGCGGGAAATGTGGAAGAACGTATGGCAACCAAAAAAAAAAAAAAAAAAAAAATAAAAAGCCACTGTTCCAAATGGAAAACTAGTAACCGACTCTCCAGAAAAGAAGAGACAGTCCTCTGCTGCTTAAGAATTGGGCATTGTGAATTTTCACAAGCCTATTTGCTAAGAGGACTAGACCCACCGACTTGCGAAAGCTGTAAAGTGCAAAGAACAGCCCAACATATCATCCAAGACTGCCCAGTATTTAAGAATATAAGTACATAAGAAAATTTGAATATGGCTCAGAGTTTAAAAGGTAATCTCACTGACAACGAAAAAGCCGTGGAAAAAACCTTGCAATTTTTAAAAATGATATAGGAAGTGTTGCCAATGACCCTGCAGGGTAGAGGCAACAATAAAAGCAAATAAATTTTTATTTATAAATCGGACAAGATTTTAAAATTAACAATCAAATATAATAATTATTACATGATTTTGTGTAAAAAATAATTATCGATTTCAAATCCTGTTTACTACAATGTCATATCAAAAAATAAGCTCAATCTCGATAAAAAATCAATGCTCACATACTTTTTACATTGAAATTAGTTAAAATCTTTATCTGAAGGACCAGGCTTTAAACTCTCCCCTCTCTAGTCTCCGTCAACATCTAAAAAGTAAACACATTTGTTCACTTTCTAAAGAACTTCCTTTTTTTTTTCCATTCTTATTTCACAACTAAATGCTCAATAAACTACGTTTCTTTATAGATAAAAATAAAAGCTAAACCTTTTTGTGACTAATTTTATACTTCTCTTGTCTCAATCAGGCACTTCAGTTATACTATGCCGCATAACATGACATCACAATAGTACAAACCGAATACTATTTTGCTCTCTTTCTATTACTGTTTGACTCTAAAATATTTCAAAATAGATTTAATGCAGAGGAATAAAATTTTAAAAATAAAAAGTTCATCAACAACATAGAATTTACAGATATTTAGACAAAATTATTTCATGAGCAGCGTTAAAAAAATAAAACTCGACTATCAGCTCAATATATATTAACACAATAATAACAGGCAGAGGCGGAATGTTAACTTGACAATTTCTTAACAACTAATTTTATAATAACTGTAATACTTATGAGAAGAAAAAATATTGAGAGACGGGTTGGAAGAGAAGGGGTTTGTAGAAGAGACTCACAAAGCTTACTATTCCTGCAGAATATAAGACAAAATAATTAAAGTGTCAACATAAGAAAAAGGGAGAGATACAAATACAGCGAAATTCAAAGGACACTGTTTCAGAGAAAAGATCTCAGGGGTCCTTTAATCTGTTCCTAAAATGAGACGAATTTGTATTGTAGAAACGACCTCTTTTACAAAGAAAGATTTAAAAAAAAAATGTCCTCATGTTAATAAATATTAAAAAAAAGGAAAATTATGTATGCGTAGGTGTATAAATATAGGTACATATTCAAGATGAGATGATAATATATTTTATACTAAGCAGAAGAAGAAAGGTAAATTGTACTGTGGAACATTATTTAAGAATAATGATAATGGACAACAGAAGTGTCAATTTTCAGGCATAAAAGGACAAGAAATAAATAAATATTAGGGTAATGTAACTTTTTTAAATTTTTTTAGAAATCATTTATGAAATTCACAACTGCATAAAAACAAATATACATACAGTAAATATGATACATAGTAATACAATGAAATGAGAACATTTATAGAGAAAACACCAATTGTTAGGAATCTCTCTTGCCTCGGAGGGTTATCAAGGATCGAAGAAGAAGCAAGGTTAGAAACTAGAGATAAGTATCTGATTGGAGCAAATCGGAAATATATGGAACATTGATGGATGTAACCTTAACTTTATAATAAAGGATAAGCATAATTAAACAAATAAAATTATAGATAAATAAATATCATTATGCTTAAATATTTGCACTGGTAAGCTTCATATATAATAAATAGATAACTGTGAAATGAGGCTGACAATGCTAAAATCCGAAAATTTATTTCTTACATATATTCTGAAGATTTACTTTAGATTGAAGTACTTTTAAATACGAACTCGTCAGTTTCAAATAAAAATGAATATCCACCAATCGGTATTTACAGACCTCTCTTCACCATTCAACGTCCAAACGCAGTTCTGTCTGAAGAGGTTTAACACAAGCCTCCCACCTTCGCTTCGGTATATCCCTCGGATGTTTACCAGTCGGCACAGGGCATATTAGCCTTTTAGGAATTCATTCGTTACTCAGCCCAACAATTTCACACGCCCATTTTATAAGTAAAAATAAACATACGTAACAAAAATAATGACAGAACTACCACCAAGCTAATTTCAAAATAAATAAACGCAGTTTCAATTCTCAAATGTGAGGACTTTTATTCTGAGAAAGGATCTTGCATATAAATTTGAAAACGTCAACTGTTAGCCTCACATGTACGTCACAATATTCAATCGTTATTTAACAAATTTATATCCACTATTTAAAATACATAAACATACTTACTCAAACACATGGACATACGCCTCTCAGATTTACGGCTCCGCGAAAGTGGAACACTTAAAAAATCTTCAGTTCAATCAGCAGCTCTCTGGTACATAACGAACAAATATACGACAACCAGCTATTGGCCAACATCATTAATCCCAGTTTCATATTAAACTACACGGACACAACAATAGACTTGTAAACGAAATGGCCAAAATGACTTGCCTATCAGGAGACAACTGAAAAGGAGCTGAATGAGAGATCTCATTTCCTGAATTATGGAAACAAATAATGACTAGGAAGACATATATATATATATATATATATATATATATATATATATATATATATATATGTATGTATATATGAGTATATATATGCTAGAACTTTTTAAAAGAAAAATTCAATTATTTAATGCATAATATACCTAATAGCTCTGAAAACTCACATATCGTGACCAAACGTGACTAAAAGGCATTACCCAATTGTTCAACGCAATGCCCTTGTACATGCCTACCTCAACGGGCCTTTTTCAAACTACATTATAACCCAAGGAAGGAAAAAAATTAGAGCTATAAAGCATGCAAATGTGCAGTTTTAAAAATAATATCACTGTTCCAATCATTAAATGGAATTCATTAATACAAATTCCATCCACATTTCACACCAAAAAATATCGATGATACCAGCAGATAAATAAATAATACGAACGGGAGGTATAAATTCACTACATTTAAATGAATAAATTAGCGCACAGTCCTAATAGCTCGTACTCACGAAAACTAATATATATATATTACAAAAATCAATGAATGAGGATTATAAAAATTAATTATTAAAAAGAGGTTCATAAATTGTATTGAAAAAAGAAAAGAAAAGGGAACTGATAACATCTCTGAGTTGAAAAAAAATACTACCCCATGTTACACGAAAGCCTGGAAAAAAGAACATTATGATTTACGTTGATAATACTTGTTCAGGTTTAGAAAAAAACTATTTTATAATTGGAAAAACCATTTATTACAAGTACATTTTTTTTAATATTCAACGGCCGAAGTGCTTTTTTCTTCAAAAAAATTATTTTCAGAATTACCATCTTCAAATGACCATATATTAATAATATTCTATTATAGCATAAAGAAACAATTATAAAAGTTAAACGAATTCTTTAAAAGTGGGCAATGAAGTAATTAAAATAAGATTGGTCGAGGATGTCAATGCAGACTAGTGTTACTCAAAATCGGTATTGGTCTTTGCAATACCAAGACTGATGAAAAAAATTTTTGAATAAAAATTAAGGAAAATAGTCACTTATACTTGACAATTTTAGTCACTGTTTGTAAAGAATTGTTATAAACAATATACTTTTGCATTTAACTCTTCTAATTTTTCATTCGGGCTTAGTCAGGTTTTTTCCTATTAAAAAAATTACAGTAATATCTCTATAGTAATAAGCTAATAGGTGTTGCGAGACTCTTGCGCAAGACCAAGATAGAGTGCGCAAGAACAATAGTCGTCTCGATATCGCATTTGGGCAGGACTAATGCGGACCACAGGAAGGATTAGGCTGTTTTCAAAAGAATTAACAATTTATTAATGACAGTCATTTCCTGGTTTCGAGTAATAATTTAAGACCCTGTCATATTATTACTAATTGATAAAGTCCGATCAAGGTTCCACAAAACAAATGATTAGGTTTCTTTGCGAATTTAGCTGCTTGATTGCAGTCCATTTATCTCATCCTAACTTTCAATGCATTCCAGTTAAAAACCATTTCTTTTGTGCCTTCATTTACACCAGCAAATTTCATGATTAATCAGCAAATGTGATTTCAGGCTTACGAAGAAGTATTTAGAACGTTTTCAGACGCCTTCTGATAGGTATGTCAGTCAGGGCCACGTTGTTTATAAGTTTCGTGTTACGTCCGTGAAGTTTATAGTGAGAACGGGAATAATAAAGAGTATGTATTGAACGATGGAGCAGAGTAGTTCAATGGCTGAACACTGACTTCCAGAGCTCAAGATCCTAGGTTCGAGTCCGGTTTTCTTTTTTTACTTTCACTTATAATTCATTTATATATGTAATATATAGTAAGTGTAAGTATTGCGATCGAGAAAAAAATTGGATCTGAGTTTTCGACGGATTTATACGTTTTGAGGTACCCTGAGTCGAAATGACCAAGTACCGAAAAATGGTCTGTGTGTCTGTGTGTTTGTATATTAGCAGTCTAGCTCAAAAACGAAAAGTCCTATGAAACTGATATCACGTATTTAAGATAGGTATATGCCTTAGTTGTGACGGCAACTTTTTCCTTAAAATCGGCTGACCGGAAGTGCCGCTTTATATCAACGCTGAAACACATTTTCACAGTTTTCTCAAAAACGGCTCTAACGATTTTGATTAAACTCGGTGTATCATTGTATAATTAAGTGGTCTTTAATATAAATTAGGTCTTATCCTCATTGATGTCACTTTACAGGGCTTAAATGCCCAATGTTCATATACGTCTTCCTCTAAAGTACCTTTAATATGGTTTATTTTAAAAAGATAATTATTTCGCATTATTCTGAGTTACGAAAAAATGCTAAGTATAACTTTTGAAAGAATTTGATAAGTTAATAAAGGAGAAAAAAAAAATAAAATGCAGGAAAACGTAGCTATAGACTGTAGCGCCTAAACGATTGTACCGATTTCATTGAAACTTCGCTAAAGTCATTTTCTCGACACCCTTCAAATTTATCTATATAACATTCATCAGCGAAAAGAAGCTAAAAAAAAGTTACGAGGGATGGTAAAATTAAATTCCGAATAAGTCAAAAAGTATACACTTTTTTGGTAATGTTGTATATGGTTTTCTAAAAGTTTATGGAATAGCCTAAAAAACAAAAACAAAAATCGTTAAAATCGGACAATTAGGAGATAAGATATGGTCTCTAGTTTTTTTTTTTTTAATACGTTCTGCTGCAATGGTTATATCCTTTGTTTCGGTTTTTGAATTGTGAATGTGTTAATAAGGTAATGCTAATTTTTTTAAAATGTATTTAAAATCCACCTAAGCAAGTTGATGGCATTGTAAAAAAACTATTTCAGTGTACTTGTGTGAAAGAAGGAATAAAATATAAAATCATTTCATGGATGTATAAATCATGTGTTTATAATATTAAATACATTTACTGTAGTTTAGTAATTATTTATTAAATTTTAAATTGGTCCATAATCGTCTTATCTTTTTGGCTACATTCAAGGAATTGGTGTGTTATATATGTGTGCGATGTTATATTGCGTTCCAGGCGTTTGAGAATTTAAAGAGAAAAAAAGGAATTTTTTTTTTATTTTGGGAAAGTGTTTATTATGCTATGTCTATTGTTTAATATGGTTTATTGTTGATAATTTGTAGAAGTATTGTTACGAAGGGGGAGAAAAAAAAAGAAAAATATAATATAAAATTAATGTCCGTATGGATTGGTAAGTATGCTGTGTACGAAGCAACCCTATGTAGTAGGACAACATTACTTTTAATAAAGTATTTCTCTATAAATAATTAGGTATTAAAGTTAATTCCAAAATATTGTCATATAACTTTTTAGAAAACTAAATTAGTGAATAATTCGATAGATCTTCCCTTTGTGATATTCCACTACTATTTCATTGTACTTGTGTGAAAAAAGAAGTGAAATACAAAAATATTTCATAGAGACGTTTATAACCCTAAATATATTTACTGTAGTTTAATAACTCTAGATCTCATAATATATTTAAATATTTAGATGTCTATCGTCCGTTTATTCCGAAAAATCATCATGTAACCTTTTAGAAAATTAAATTAGTGAATAGTTTGATAATTTTTCTTTTTGCGATGTTCCAACAGAATCCACTTACAATTAGTGTGACAACTTTTGACCTGTCTATGACAGGCACTGCAAATCTCTTCATACCGTTTTAATAAACTTTGCAATGGAAAATAACAGTTTAATGACTTATAATCGTACAATCCATAATCAATGGATCGGACAATCCATAATCAACGAATCGTACAATCCATAATCAACCGGTGATATAATAAATAGGACTTTTATTATTTTAATAGCATTTTCGTTTTTTAGCTTTAGCTCAGTTTAAAATGCAATTTAAAACATTTTATAATAGCCTAACATGACCAGAAAATAATTGTTATTCAAAGTTCAAAGAGTAAGTGAAAGTTGTGTGTAGTGCGCACCAGATTTTTTCCTGTTCTTCCCTACCTCGCATTTTAGGCTATACGGGATTTTCCCGAGCCGGAGGGTGAAAGCGAGGAATTTAAAATCCCCTCTGGCATCGGGACGCGAAAGTACTTCTCGTACTTTTTTGCAATCTTAAAACTTGGTTATCTGGTTGCCGGGCAACTCGTGGTGCTCGGCACACACGTTAGCTCATTCGGTCATCCCACCCCCTCGATTCGAGGCCGGTTGATGACTAACTACCACTAAGTTTTCATCATATGTTAATCGACCCTGTGGCTACTCTTAATTAAAATAGTTAAGCCCAATCATATCCCTGCAAAACAGCTGCCCTTGTTACAGTACTTCCTCACATATTACTGAACCCATGACACTTCATGGCTTGTAGTGGTACAGGAAAATGAAAAAAAGTGTTGATCAATATTTGATCGTAATAAATATCAGATACAGAAATAAGGCGAGTGAAACTATGGGCCTTTTAATATACAGTTACAACAAGATAAATACTAATATGCTTTCTTCTTTAATTTGGTAATTTTTACAAATAAATATAATTTTATTATATGTAGAGGGAGAAGGGTTTATCAATAATAAACGATACTCGATGTATCGACTCTGCATCTAGGCAAATTATACACTTCCACGCCTATATTTGTGTTGAATAACGATTGACGAACGGAACAAAGCTGGAATGTGAACTCCTAAATAAGCGCTTTGCGTTAAGGGCCGGGAGTCAGCGAGGACAATGCTGCGGCAACAATTCAGTCCTTTTGTGGTCCCAGGACCCTGCAGTTTGGATTGTGGTACCGCTTTGATTGCTGACAAGTCACTTGTACAACTTCTAATAACAACATTCAATAGAATAGGGTTCATGTTCATCAGAACTCCATATTGTATCAAGGGAGGAGAGAAAATTAAGTCCGGAGGGTCTAGTACAAGATTACCATCAACCAAAACTACACACTTATAACATGTAGAAATGCACATCAGTATTTACATCTATTTTTCAATCTATATATATATACATACCAGATGTAAGATATTTTAAATAATAAAATATAAAAATAATTTTTTGTGACTATATTTTCTTATTAAAATACAAAAAAAAAATGTACTTATATTTTCCTGTCTGTCTGTATTTTTCGAAGACAAAACCGTTTACCAAAACATTTTGCACAACATTGCACTATATCTATTAGTTAAAATTTTGACTACTCATTATTATTTTTTTTTTTTTTTCATGTTTTGCCCATAGGTCTAGTTAAACAAAATAAAGGGTGTACCAAAATGAACGCAAGATTTAAATTAAATATAAAACAAAAGTATTTTTTTTTTTAATTTTTCTTTGTCAATTTAAAAGCTGATAGTTGAGAGTTAGTAATGGAGCGTCTTGCGAGCGAACAACGTGTTTTCGTTTTTGAACAATATTTTAAAAACCATGAAAGTCTAGCGGCCGCAGTTCGAAAATTTCGTACAAAATATAGTCGGAATAGTGATTTAACTTAATTTAATTTAATTTATCTTTGAGGGGAGTGATCGAGAAATTCAAGCAGACTGGATCAACTGGCGATGTTAAACTCACTGGTCGTCCCGAAACAAGGCGTTCAAGGGTTAATATCGAAGCAGGAAAAGTGGCTGCAAGACTTTTATTATTTTTAAAATATTGTACAACAATAAAAACACTAGAGTAAGGCTCCATTTTTAATAACCATAAACTATAAGCTGTTAAATTGGCTAAGGAAAAAAAAAGAAGAAATAACTGTGCAGAAAGTGTAGAAGAAAATACCATACTAAAATTAAATCTTGTGTTAATTTTGTGACACCCTATATAAGTATAAAGAGGGTACTAAAGTTTATTCCGAACATATGATATAAAATTATAAAAATAAATAAATTTAATACATACATTCCAAATCGTAAATGAACTTTATCGTTTCAGTAGGAAGAATATATTTAAGGGCTTACCCAATAATTTGGTAAATTATGTACGCAACTATTTTTGTTGTATTTTAAAAGATAGTATTATTTGTTTATTTATAGGAAATTATTTAAATTAAAATATATTTTAATCTTAATATTAAATTAAAATTTATTGTAATATTAAAATTAAATTAAAATTTAATTTAATATTAAAATTAAATTTAATTTAATCTAATGAACTTGGCAATCGATGTGACCTTAAAAACAACAAATAAAAAAATTAAATAAATGGTTCAAAATAGAAAAAGATATGTAATTTCATATTTATGTAGTTCTAGGTGCTTAAAATGGGAAAAGAGTATTCCTGAAACGATCAAATAATAAAAACGTTTGAAATTAAGTGTGTTTCATATCAATGAGAAAATAATCTTGTAACTTAGGAATTCTCAAACTAATAAAATATTGAATATTCAATCTAATGTTTTTCAAGAATTGGCTCAAACTGGCTGATTTAATATGAAACGAATATTTACCCTATATATATAAATGCGATAACAAACATAATAATGTTTATAAAAGCTACATAAATTGAAAATGAAACAAAATAATAAACGTAGAAACGGTGCCAACAGAAATTTCTGAATACTCCCCCCCCTCCCTTTAACATTCAGCTTTAATTTGACAAGCACGTTGTAATATACATTTCAAATGTCTAAGCTCATAACGGGCTTCATTAAATTTAAGTTAAGTCAACATGGCTCGCTGGTCTAAAACAATTTCAACCCAGCCATAATACATTTAAGCCCATCGTAGAACAGTTTAACCCACATTACTCTATTACCCTATTAGACGCTACAACTTTATTTAGTTATTAATTAGTGGAACCAATAGTTAATTTGTAAATCTTGTAATGTCGCTTTTTAAGGGTGCAATAAAACAGCCGTAGAACTGATGCAGCTGTAACTGCCGGAAAATGGAGGTAAATAGCCACCTCATGGCATCTTAAAACCGGCATTCGGAGCCCAAATGGCCAGGCTCATAAATGTGGCATACCAGAACCCTGCCTTGAAATTTATGGTTTTGCGGTTTATGATAACACCATTAAGGAGAGCAACGTTATGTGCCTATCATATGACTTACTCACAATTATGAAGTTAATTGAAGAATGTTCTTATTCATTTAAGAATAAACCACAGAAATGAAATAATGTGTAATACTGAATATGATAACCTGAAGGAGTTATGTGGGATAATTATCAAAACTAAATTTTAATAGAACTTTTTTTTTTTATAAATAAAATATGTTACTTTCAATTAAGAATAAAAAATTGTTTTATTTCTTAATGATATTTACAACTGTATTAAAGAAAAATATTTATTCATATTTAAGGCAAACGTGAATACTATTCGGACATCATATCCAATATTAAACAACAATAGCCAAAAAAAAACACGAAAAACAGCCATAATAAGAAATAATAGGACAGGTACAAAGTACAGAAATAAAACTAAAGAGAACCAGATGTTGATTAGTGTATCAATGAATATGTAAAGATGTGTAACACCAAAAAATATTTTTAAAAAATGTGACAAATATTTGATTTTTGACAAATGGTGCCACATCAAAAAAAAGAAAGGTATATAATTGTACAATGGATGAAGTAGAATGATATTGTTAAATAAAAATTAATATAAAATGTGCATAATTTCAGTGAAGATAAAGATTGCTCTGATGGTGGGAAAATTGTCCCGAAACGTAAGAGACAACAAATGTAATTTTAAAAAATTGGAATGATTATTGCCTTAAATATGAAAAAATTATAAACGTAGGCTTCCTAATAAAAAAAGAAAAATATTTAGTAAATTTTAACACATGGATATAATGACATGAAAGCACTAACACAGTTAATTTTAATTGATTTCTTTTTAACTAATTGACTAATACTACAATACGTCACTTCCAAGTTCAACATATAATAGAAATAAACTTACCAATTAATAAATTATTCACAAGATTATTTACAACCTTATTTATTGATAGAAAAAATGACACAAACTTTTCTATGTAATAAATATAGTTATAAAAAAAAAAGTTCTTAGGATTTCAAGGTTCTAAAATGTATATATATATACCTTTTAGCAATAAACCGATGATACATAAGAAAAATAAAGAATAACAAATTCGATACTTACGACAAAAATATATTTATAACCAAAAAAGGAGAAAAATATTAATATCCACTAGAATATGCACAATAAACTAACATAAAAGTAAAATTAATAATAGAAATGACTTGATGATTACTAAAAAATAATTAAATAATCATACAATTATAGATAATAATAAAAAATGTTATTACTTACTGATCAAAAACAAACACCAAATTTATATATATGTGAATAATTTTAATGTTACCCGAAATAACACCTTAAGGTTAATGAATCTAACACCTTATAAATCTCATTAATTAACAAGCACATTAATTAACTTCATCATTATGAGTAAGTATGGAAAGGCATAAAAAATATGTTTAAAAAAATTAATTAAATAAAAGAAACATACCATATAAAAATAAATAAATGAAGGAACATATAAAGGAAGAAATTCTTCTAATATACATATAAAAAAACGCAAACAAACTTTGGATGATAAGTAAACGAATTTTTTGTTCATATTCATAGGCAAACAAGGTCTTGTAATATGATAAAAAATTCGCAAGAGTCTGACAGTTTTATGAAGAGAAACTGGGACAGAAGGATTTTAAATATGGATTAGGAGGTGCATGACGGAAGGAATACCAGAAAGTGGTGGATCGGGCAATAGAGTGTTAAAATGAGGCATATCTGTGAAAAGGGGTATAAAGGTGAGAAGGTCAATTGTTGGAAGGGAGTGGATATAATACATATAATGTATGAATTAAAGCAGATAGTAGGCATGAACGATTACGATTAATATTAATAATTTCGTAAAGGTATGTGCCAAACAATATTGTCCACAGGAGGAAGGGAACTCAGCATATAGTAGTGAGATATGTTCAAAATAAATATAAATATATTATTGCGCATATAACGAATAAATATAATTTAAAAAATCATAAATAAACTTAATCAAATTACCGTTAATCAAACTATGTTATATTTATATTGATTGGCACTTCGTGCTTATGTTCATTTCGTGACTAGCCAATAGTCACAATTATGTAACCATAAGAAACAACGCAAACCTTGTAAACATCTTGAATATTTAGTCAGCAAATTATTTACATTCTACAAACAGAAATGTTACCTCCCTCCCTTCCTGTGACTATGTTTACCTACCTTTTGCTATTTGAAAAATGACAACTGGGAAATCCTCCCCCGACCTTTCCACTTACCTACCAAATGTGTCAGTTCATGAAAGCCTTCAGTGCTCGAACCACGGTTAGTAAGAGAAAATATTACAAGTTTTTATAAATGGATCATATACATTATTTTTAGTTTGTATAACTTTTAACATATTTCATTCTTAATATTGTGTATTGTAATAATACTTAAAATCCATGTACCATCAAATCACTATAGTTTATTATTTACCATTATCGGTCGTTTAATATTGTATCTCTTATTATATTTTTAAATTTTCAGCCCTGAACATGACCCACATGTTTGGGTTGAAACGTTGGCATAAATAAAATTTTTTTTATAATGACTGCAACCTGAATATTTTTCGCACTACATGATATGTAGAACAGTTGACTAGCTTCCTTCAATAATTCATAAATAAGCATTATAGTTGTAGGTAGTTGCATTTAGGATGAATTGATATGTACGTTTCGAGACGATAAATATTGACAGTTTATTATCAAGTTCTTGTCAGTTAAGCTCTGTTTCCAAAGCAGATCGGTCAATTCTATAAGTTTTTGAATGTTATCAAAAAACTGAAAAATAATACAAATATATGATACCATAGCGGCGGAAGTATAATACCTAATTTTATACAGTATTAAAATAAGGAATATTTTATTATTTCTTGGAATCACTAACACTTTTCTTAAAGTCACACTCCTCATGCTCACGGCAGCGATACATCTTAAACGAAAACGTGTTAAGAAAAACTGTAAAAAGCTCGGATATATTGTGTCGATCCCTACAGAACAGATTGGATAAAAGATTAAACCGAAGAGAACGAAATTGTAGAACATGTCAAGTTCTAGAATGACAGAACCTAATTTATATCCTTTTACCTTTTGGGAATTCAATGGCTAAGGTGGAGTGATAGGGTTCCTGTGATAAGCAGAGAGCGTGTATCGGCTTCTTCGAAAGATTTAAATACCTTATCCACAAAGAATAAGCAATAATAAAAATACACTAGGATTAATCAATAGATCCTTCTTAAAATACAACTATTCCCCATAAAACTGAGATTCTCAAGTAAACTTCCAGTTTAGAAATATACATATCTATTTTTTTTTTCAACCACTCGCTGTATATATGTCTATATTATCCTTGTATCGCAAAACGCAAGTCATCAATTCAATAATACACAAAATTTAAGCGAAAAACACAAGAACACTGACAAAATAAAAATATAAAAATAAAAATAGCCGCATATTAGAATAATTAAAAAAGAAATTACTGAAGCACAAACATTTTTTTTAGTTCTTTGACCCTGGTGTATAAGTTTTTCCAACTTGATCCAGTTCAGGCACATATCTCAAGTTGTCCAATAACATTAAAATTTGACTAAAAAATTTCAAAATATTCCCAATAATTGGAATAAGATAATTATTACCTTTCCTACCCAAGAAAGTCCGAAATATAGTATCTCCGAGGACTCCAAAACATCTAGACCCGCCATTAATCATTAACATTAACATTAATCACATTCAATTTATTTCAATTTTGGTGGTTGGGTGAGGGAAATATAAATTTGAAGTTGCACCATTTACAAATTAAACCATCCCCATACATCCCACAGTAAAACCATAAACTGGAGCTCTGAACACGTATTTAAATATTAGGAATAACACCAATCAATTATACAGTCTTCGAAAATATCCTTGTGAGGGAAACAGAAATACAAATGATGAAACACAAACAACGGTAATAAACATTATTTGGAGAATATTAAAATTAAATTAAGATTTGAGTCAGATTATCCTCAGCTTGGTGGGAACCTCGTCAAGATTCCTAACCATTAAATAAAAAAATATGAACAAAGCTCGACAAATACTTGAAGGTTTTTTGTTCATAAACTGGGGGAGGGGAGATGAATAGATCAAACCTATGAGTAGAGAAATAATAATAATATAAGAGATAAACCTCATATCACAAGAACAATTCGTAAAAAAAAAAAAAAAAAAAGATGAAGCGGGAATGAAAAACGTATTTGCTATCAAATAGCCTCATATTACGGAACACCTGAAATACATAGATTTTGACGATATAAATTTTATATTTGACCATAATAACGAATTGATAAGTAAAATAAAATAATTTCACTCAAATCTGGAAAATGTCTAGTTTCCACTGGTATTTTTCGGCGTACAAAAAATTTTACTTAGAAGCCATAATCTTTTTTCGGAATGAATTAGTAGCAATAGATGGAATGGCACATTTAATTGAATATTATACTTCTCATAAATCAAATATGACAATACGACGTACATGAATAGAATATGGCTAGTAATTTTTCGATTTAATTTAAAAAATGATAGTTGAATATCATATTTTATTTTTATGAGTGGAATTATGGATAAAGGCAAGATATAGGCAGAACCAAATTTAATTTAAATTCTTTGTTCCTTTCATTAATCAAATAATTTAAAATTAAACGGTTCAGTCATATAAAAGGAGAATAATTGTTTAGTTTTATTTTTCAAAACCACAAAACATTTTTTTATGCGAAATGACCGGTTAAGCTAGAATAATTTAAACAAACATTTTGTCCAACAAAGGCTGAATCTTTGGAGTAAAAGTTTCTTTAGAGAAGTATAACAAAGTTACAACTCAAACAAAAAGGCTATTAAGTAATTTACTAACTCGACTGTCCTCTCTCCGATGAGAAATATTCTAGGCGCTATTTCATTTTAAATTATTATTATTTTAAAAATATGTTTGGACTTTATTTTTTGTTTATTGTTGTAGACGCTATATTGTTTAATTTTTCAAACAGAGTAATACGAGTAAAATAAATATTTGTAATTTATGCTTGTTCAACCTAATAGAATAAAACAATCGTATTGAAAAAAACTTTACATAAAAAATATATTTTATTATAAACAAGCAAAAAAGAAGCCAAAATTATTTCTTTATTTATTTGTACTCGGGTAACGTGTGCAACTACATAGATTAGATGCACATTGTCAGTTTGTTCATAAAGATTGTGTTGTTTAAATTCGTTTATAATAATTATACAGTTTCAGAAATTGGAATAAATCTTCCAATTTTTTTTAGATTTATTTTTTCCTCATCCTCGGAGGCGATACTAGGTCCTTGATGGATCCAAGCTCGGACAATGTTCTAGGATTATAAGCGTGTCCCATCTATGATATCTTGCTTATGATTTGGAGACTTGATTGTAATTTGGATACGATTCAAATGGGATAAGTTTACACTAAGGCAGGTCTTCGGACTAATTTTCAAGCATATACTTAGGGAAGAAAATTAAATTTTTTTGTTAATATTTTTTGGTTTGAATTTTCTTTGAAAGAACGAAAATAATTTATTGGGCAGTATAAAATAAAATTTAATAAATTCGCCTTAATGAAATCATTGAAATTATTTTTTTTTATTTCTATGAATTTTTTTTAAAACTTATTTATTGAAAAATATTACAATCTGACTCAAAGGACATTTATAATAGTGTTCAGAGATCACATTCACACTCTATGTACAATAATAAAATAAATTATACAGAAAAATAATATATATATACAATAAATAAAAATAAAATAACCTAAAAATAAATGAATAAAAAGAACACATGCATACCTATATATATATATATTATATATTATATATAATATATATATATATTATATAATATATTATATATATATATATATATATATATATATATATATATGAAATTAATGATTTTTAAACTCCTGCATTACTGTTTCTTGTAAGACGAAAATATAAATAAATTAATGTTCTAATCATATCTTTTGGGTTCGGTTCTAAATGTATACAGTTTTTACATGTTGTATTATTAATTCAACATTTCGACTTTAGAAGCCATTTTCAAGATCCTGGCAAACTAATTTTAATTAAGTTGTTATACTTCAAACTACATCATTAAATTAAATAAAACTCATATTAATTCAATTACAATCAGTTATATAAATAGACAAAATTCTATTTAAACAAAAAAAAATTATAACAGTATTTTGGTTAAAATTAATGTAAAATTTATCGCCTATCTACCATCCGCCGCTTCATAAAATTTCCTAAAATGTATCATTACAATATAATCCGTTGGTTTATCATGTCATTTATTTCATCGAATGGTTTTTTTTCACTTCTAAAAGTTATTATAAATAAATAAATAATTAAAATAAAATGTTAATTTAAAAAAAAAAAAAGGAATATTATTTGTTCTCAATTTATGTACCTCTTTCGTAGACGATATTAAAAGTGTTCCTCTTCACTAACCAATTCATAAAGAGACTGGATTTATTTTAAAACGGAGTGGGGAAAAGAAAAGAATATAAATTGAGAACAAATAATTTTTTTTTTGTTTTTGTTTTCTTAAAAATGTATCATTCTATTTCAAATATTTACTTATTTATAATAACTTTAAGAAGTGAAAAAACGACATTCGATGAAATAAAAGTATGAGAAACCGACGAATTATATTATAATGATACATTTTAGGAAATTTTATGAAGCGGTACATGGTAGGTAGCTGATAAATTTTACGTTAATTTTAACCAAATTCTGTTATAAAATTTTTCTTATAAAATAGAATTTGGACTATTTGTATAACTGAGTGTTATTGAATTAATATGTGTTTTATTTAATTTAATGATGTAGTTTAAAGTATAACAACTGAATTAAAATTAGTTTGTAGTTGCAGTTGGAAATTGCTCCTGAAGCCGAAACGTAGAATAAATAATACAACATGTAAAAACTGTGTGCATTTGGTGACCTTTGGCCTTATATTTTATAATTTATTTTAAAAATTAAATAAATTATATTAACCTTTAACATAAATAAAAAAAAAAATTATCCTGCTACAAACCATTCAGTCTCATGTTCAGTACTAAGTAAGGATCAATTTTAACCTCAAAGTTTTTAGTCCAAATTTGTGTACCTACTTTAAACAGACTGAGGTTCCCTATAATACTAAATATTATTAAAATATGATTCCTTATAACATTCAATAAATCAGTATAAACTAAAACTATGGGTTACGACCTTGGTTGAAACTTCTAAATTCAGGTAAACAGAAAAGTTACATTTTTTTCCCTATTAAACGCTTACGAAGTTGAATTAAAAAAAAAAAAGGAAAAATGATTTATCAATGGATATTTAAGTTATCGTTTTTTAACCATGCAAAACTTGGAACAATAACAAATTCAAATATATAACAAAAACAAGGGCCTAGGACTGATGAAAATAAATCATCCAAACTACGACCGGTGGTGCGGTTTGGAGAGAGAGGGAGACTCTAATGCTGTTATAATAGATTGGGGAGGGGTTGTTGGTCCACTCCAAACATCCCCCAAATTCAGCCAACTTCAAATATTCCACAATAAGTTTTAAAAAGAGTTGAATTTGTAATTTATTTAATACGATTTATGTACTATAGGCACTTATATGCTAGCGTAATGCTGCAAATAAAAATAACAATTAATTTAGATTAAAATAATTGGTCGATGGCATATTATTAAAACCTATATAGGAATGCTACTAATATAATAATAATTTATTTTTTTTTATTTGTTAAACTGTATTTAATTATTTGAATCTATGCGAGCTGGGATTTAAAATATAATTCACTGTCGATTTTTTAAAACTATGAGGAAATCTTACCTCGCGCGGGCTCATTACCGCGTATGGGGAGCGTCCCACGGGTGGCGGATGTGGGGATGGTCGGTGGAAATTCCTTGGAAGTTCCTCCCGGCTAAGTTCGATGGACTCTATTAAAAGAACTAGGACTCGAAATAAACGTGGATAAAACAAAATATATGGTTAGCTGCAAAAATAGCGATACTACTGGTGATATCGATATAGATGGTAATATGTTTGAACAGGTAGATAAGTTTAGGTATCTAGGTTCTACGATAACTAGAAAAAACGAAATTGAAGAAGAAATTAAGGTTAGACTGAAGGCGGGAAATGCTTGTTATTTTTTTATGACAAAACTACTTAGTTCGCGCCTCTTGTCCCGGAACTTAAAAATTAGAATCTATAAAACAATTATCTTGCCTACAGTTCTTTATGGGTGCGAAACTTGGCCGCTTACATTAAGGGATGAGCAGCGGCTTAAGGTTTTTAAAATAAAGTATTGCGTAGAATATTCGGACCGAAGAAGGATGAGTTAACCGGAGAGTTCAGACGGTTACACAACGCCGAATTGCGTGAACTGTATCCGAGTAATATAATTGAGATATTTTCATCGCGGCGAATCAAATGGGCTTGTAAAGTTGTTGGACTTAATAACGAGAGAATTCCTAAAAGGTTAATATTTGCTGTGCCGAATGGTAAGCGTCCGAGGGGTAGACCGAAGCGAAGGTGGGAAGATTGCATTAAAGCCGATCTGAAGGGACTGGGTTTGGACGGCGAACGATGGAGGGAGGTGTGTAATAAGCGATTGGTGGTGTCGGCATCGAACCTTCGGGTTCGCTAAGCCTTTTTATTATTATTATTATGAGGAAATCTTATTACTCATAAAACGATTAAAAAAAAAATCACTTCAAATCTAAAAACTGGTCAAGGAATACCTCAAAGAAATATCACAATATCAAAACCAGTAAAAAGAAATAACTTTTATACTTTTATTATTATTTTTTTTTCATTTTTCGTAAAGTTAAAACCATTATTTTCGACCAATGATTTACTTATTCCTGCAATATCCAATCTATGCGACGAGGTTTCGGGCAGTATTTAGGTCATTTAATTTAATTGTATACAATTTAAAAACTTTAATTTAATATTCTACATATATAACAACATTATTCATCAGCTGAATTCATCCATCATTAGTTTTACATTATTTATTATGCCTTATATATTTTTTAGTATGCACGTAATTTTCCATATTTATATATTTTATTATTGCCTTAATCAGTTTTCTTTCTTCGAATCCATAGTCACTATTCATATTTTGACTTTTCTTCTGACAAGAAAATATAATTGTCCACATTTCTATCGAGTCTCACCCACGTCAAGTACGGAAGGACTGACTTAGATCATGGTAGTGAAGATGGAATAAGCAGAGGGATTTTTATTTATTAAAATCTATTTTAAGTTGAGTTATATACTCGTGGAAGGAAACATTTCCATGTCACATCCTCCGATAGTTATTCCATTCTGTCTCCCAAGAATCCTACTTACTGGCCAACATCTCGCAAGGGACGTCCAGACATAATTGATATATTCGTAACTTCCCAAATACCTTCCTTTCAATACACTATCAAATCCTCAAACGACTTTTCATCAGACCACTCTCCGGTTCTGCTTCTCATTTACACTACTATCGTCAGGCCCATTTGGACATTTTGTAATGAGCTTAGGGGCTCTACAAAAACATCGAATTCTTCCTACATCCAATCCTTACAATCCGAAATCCTCCGTGAAATCCTAAATATTCCTTATTATGTACCAAATAAAATTATCCATAAAGACTTCAACATTTCTCTTGTGGAAGACTCGGAACGAACTAGATGTTACTCATTTAATTCCAAACTCTTTGGTCAACCCAATCCTCTAGTTCGTAACATTTCATCCAATGGCCAAGGGACCTTCTAAATTAATTTATATTTGAAGTGTTACCATTGGGTAGCTTCTTCACAAGTATTTTCATGTTATATATTTCTATATCAGATTTACTAGTTGTATATTTTTACAGTTATAAATTTCAATAAAATAAAAATATATATATAAAAGTTGAGTTATTTATTTAAATTTGGTTAAACATTTAGTTTTATTTTATTGTTTTATTTTTACAATTATATCGAAATATTGTTAATTATATTTGCGTAAAATGTATTAATATTATCAACGTCAGCTTGGCTGTTTACGGATTTATCAAAATTTTTAGTAATATAAATATATTCAATAATTCTTCTTTTATTAATGATATTTTCTTTACGAATAATTTTTGCCTATTTAAAGTCAAAATCATGATTATTATAAGTTGCGCACATGGTTTATTTTTTATTTTGTGACTGTTTCATAACAATCTAACTGAGTACAAATCATAAATGGTAAACTACGTTACATTTTAATGTGTAATTCGAGCAAAGATTAGTATATTTTTTTTTAAATTTATTTAATGACAATTGTTACAATCAGCAACAATCTTTGGAAATAAGTGACATTTGACACAGCACAATAGTGACGATTGATTAAAGGGAATAAATAAAAGTTAGCTGGTAATAAGTTAAGTTAAAATATAGGAATAATAAGAAAATATATATACTTTTTACTACTTAATCTTGCAGGTCGTAGAGTTTTTCCTTTGAAGGCTTAGCAAGACTAGATCTTCTTATTTATAAATTAATTTTTACATTCAATGTTTTGGGGCTGTGTCACTATAAAAATTTTCTGAATGTCATAATCGAGTACATCACAATAATAGTATTTTTCTTGTCCTTTTTAATTATATAACAAACAGCCACATAAACAAAAAGTAAAATAAAAAAAAAATCAGAAAAATGCAGCAGGATCTCACTGGAGTTTTCGAGCAACGATCTTGAGAATTTAAAAAAAAAGTTGTTTCATTTTATCAGATTTTAAACCCAACTTGGTGATGCTAGATTCGTTTTGGGTAGATGTTGTGGTTTAAATGTCAAAACGTTATATGTCAACAACAAAAGGCATGCTTTTTTGTAATTAATTTATTTTATTTGTTTTGTACTGGTTTAATAAATCCAAGATCTGAAGGATCGCCAACGATATATTCACAAAAAACCTCGAACTGCATTGAACGACACTCAATTTAATTACTGATATTTCCTCCTGAGGGACTTTTTACGTGGAAACCAAAATAAACAATAATTTAACAATTAGAATTCAGTAAACAAAAATGAATAAAAGATAAATGTAAAATTATAGAATAAAACATTTCAGAATATATATAGGTCAGATTACCAATACGAAGAGAAAAAAAAAGTCAGAATTTAACTAGTAACGCTTTCGTGTTTTTTCGGATTACCAAGAGAAAAAAAATTATCCGGATAAAACACTGATAGGGGGATATGTAGCATAAGCCGGCAAGAAATAAATTCGTTAAGACAATATAGAGACTAGAATTTTTATAAAATATTATAATCCCCAACCCCAATTAAGCTGTTCCATCGAGCCAAAAAATTATTCCATCAACTTATTTAAATTAATAAATTCCAATACCGCTGGAAAACAGAATTTTCCTCTCCAAACACCGTAGGAACCTCATTTATTCAATCTCACGCCTATTTCTCTTTGGCTCTGTAAGCAAATGAAGCCTTATAGGATGAACTTCTCAATTCAATGTCTATGCTTCTTCTTAGCCATTCATAATCTGATCTATCTAGGAGATAATATGGTCTTAATTAAAATATTATTATTAATGCACTAGAATTATTATAGTCTGTAAAAAAATAAGTTTATTTTTCTAAAACAAATTCATGCAATATAAATTATAATATCATACTAATGATCTAAAAGATGATATCTCAGCAAACTTAAAGATCATATGAGGCCAATAGAAGCAAATGGTATAAATGACAACCAAGTTTTGATAAGGTAAACAATGGTTAAAGTTAAACTTATCCTGTTATTGCAATGACTTTTCTACACTGGTCAGCTATATTTTTTATAAATCTTACAATTTTTTCTTAAGCCATTCTTATAGTTGAAACTGATTTTTGCTCTGTTAAGAAATATTTTAAATTATTTCCCGAACGATGATTTATAATTATAGCCAAAAAAACAACAACATATGATTAATATAATGGCGAATCGGTTTAGTTTAATTTATCGGATTTCTTAAATATTAGGATTGATTATCGGATTAGCAAAATATGTTTTCATGAAAATAATATTAATTTATTAATAATATCATTCAAGTATATCGATTTATTGAAACATTTCGGAAATTGGTATATTATTATATTATTAGAGATTATTTCAATTAAAATACTAATAATTTCAAAGTCACACGTTCCATGGGCTTTTTATATGGGTATTCCTTCAAAAGCTATCTATCCTATATTCAACGTAAGGAGCTCCAATGTGTTAAAATAAATCGAAACGTGAGCATGATATCTTAAAATCGGTAATATTTTAAAAAGTGAAATATAATTATGAAATTACACAATACTGAAGAGAAGGATAGTTGGGGAGATCAGTCAAAATAAAATTGGCAAAAATAAATAATAATATTTATTTTAACATTTGCCCACGTATCGACCGGAAGTTTAGGCATTTATCAGGGCTGATCGAAGCGACTCTTCAAATGATCGCATCGATGAGCCCTGATGAAGGCCTGAACTTCGGGTCGAAACGTCGGCAAATGTTAAAATAAATATTATTATTTATTTTTGCCAATTTTATTTTGACTGATCACCCCAACCATCCTTCTCTTCATTATTTACTACAGTCAACCATCAACCCACAAATTACACAGTAATTTTATTTATACTAAATAAATTAATTATTATTAAAATCTACATCTTTTTATTTATACGTTACCACCCCCGCTCAGTCAATATTTGTTTAGTGGTTAAGTGATTGGTTGCTATAACGGAGTTTCATAGTACGATGAAGAAAACATATATCTCTGAACTCTAAAAAAGATATACTAATTTTCAGATCTGTCAAGCAATCAACCCTACCTTTCAAACACTGCATCATTTTATACGACCATCATATATTTCAATTGTTAGCCGTATAAGATCCCGAATTTATTTGCAGCATGTAATACTCAACCATCGAATAAAAACTGGTATTGAAAATAAGAAACGATGGAAATAAGAAAATTTCTGTAACTGTGGAAAGGAGTAACTGCAAATATTGTATATTTTATTATAAAGAAAGGAGATAGGATGAGGAAGAGAGGGGAAGATGAGAGGGGAGTTGAATAATGCAAGCTGCGTGCGATCCCAAGAGGCGGCGTACGGTTGCATTCCTTAGAGCAATTGGACTCCGCTGTGAATAAATTGTCAGTTGTGGAATTGGTAAGGGACCTGCGGCAGGGCGAGCTCTGTGCAGCTCGGTTCCCTATTCAACTAATACGTCGCTTCATTAAAGCTTACGTACCTACGAAGTTATATAACCATCGCTTGGGAAATTCCCCAATCCAACACTATGCCAGAAAACGGGATAGGTAATGTAGGTGTGTTGGATGACAGTTATAAATACAGGTCATCCTTGTCGTTGTTTCTGGTAAGGTACCTGCGTGTCCCAGTTTTAGGTTAGGTGGATTTATCACTAGAATATTTGATTCGTTAATATGATGATGACTCATCACAAATATACGGCATCGCTAAAAAGAGCCACCTACAAAAACTTCAAACATTCCAATCAAAATTATTGCGATTCATTACAAAAGCACCTTGGTACGTGAATAACAAAACTCTACATACTGAACTTCACTTTTCAGCAGTTGACGACATACAACATACATACAACGACCCTTTATCTGCGATTTTACACAAATGTAAACGGACATAATAACAAACTAATAAGAGACACGGCCACAGCTTACATACCCCAGAATATGAGGAGGAGACTAAAAAGGCGTTGGATGAGAGATCTCATTTCTTAAACAATTTAAGTAATTGGAACAAGTTAGGGAAGAGGTACTGCTGAGTACTTTCGTTTCCCATGTCATTATTTCATGTATGGCCATCACATTTGCTGATTGTCAACAATAAGTTGGCGCAATACATCTTTTATAGACAAAAAAAATATGATGACAGGGCGCCAAAAACTCTTTGGCCTAGAAGTGCCAAATATTTAAATCTATACCTGGTTGTTAAATTTATTTTTTTAAAACTGATTAAATGGATATGTTAGTTTAAAAAGAAGACAAACTGTAAAAAATTAGGTTTTTACTCTATCTCTTCCCGGTCATAAATCATGAAAACTATGAGAAATTAAGAATAAGAAAAAAAATCTTAATAGCTTATACACCTTCATTAGCTTTAAAACAGATGACATAAATCCAATAATACTTCACCTATTCGTGTTGAAGGAGCTTGCTTTGGCGTACCCACATATGAATATTTTTAAATCTTCATTTCCCAAAATAACTCTTTTGTTGTATCTCTCTTGTGTTGTTTTTCTCTAACACAGGAAACATCTTTATATAACGTCCCAATAAGATATATGGTGAAGATTTAGCCCGATACTTAACTTTATATATCTTGTATACATCAAACTTAAAAATGGATCCAATTGTTCGCTCAAAACAGCATTACAAATCTCTTTGAAATTGATTAAACAAATTTTATATAATAACGGATAAGTAATTTTAGCTCAAATTGTTTCAAAACATTGAAGAGATCTTATCGAATAATTTGAGCCATCAAATTTAAAAATTGATCCACCTGTTCGCTCAAAAATGTGTTACATAGCTTTTAGCCTAAACATATAACCCTTGTGTCGCCTTCTCTTAATGGATTAAATAGACAGATGTTGTTTACCTACGGGATACAGATATATAACTATTTATAAACAATATGATAATTAATAAACAATACTGAAACTGATTGATCCATTTAATAAGCTAAGACAAATTTAAAAAGTACATTAAATTTGCTTAGGATTCATAAAATAATATTGTTTTGTTAATGTCTGCATTCCAGGAGAAATGCGAATATAATAAATTAAATTATGGTAAAACATTTAAATAAGAGGCAAATGTTTGATCTGAAATAGAATCCTCGAGAAAAACCTAAAAGGTTTTCAGAAAAAGACGGCTGAGGTGATATTTCCTTATTACCTTCCAAAATAATACTTTATTTTAATTTTTGTTTCTTGGATTACAACGTTCCTGGAATTTTTTTTTTCGCAGCTTGAGTGGTCGGGAATAAAACAAATAGAAAATTGTGTAGCCAAACTTCATTATATTTAAGAAATGTTTAATTCTTATCTTGCCTATATTATGTATTTATGCTACATAATAAACTATGCATTATCAAAACAATCCACCGAGACCGGTAAAGTACAATGTACTATACTTGTATTGTTCTTTTAAATAACAGCCGATATAGGTGTAACTGAGCTCAAAAAGAATTTATCAATCATTTAGTGTAATCCAAAAGCTGGTAAAATTATTTTTTTTTATTTCTTTATTGAGCATTATAACAATCTGTCTCGTGGACATTGGTTACAGTTAGGTAGGATGACATTCACACTATATGTACAACAAAATAAAATAAATAGAACAAAATAATAATCAAAAGTTTATACAATAGATAATAAGAAAATTAAAAATAAGAAAAAAAAACACATGCATACCTATAAACAATCAGATGTAAAATTGATTAAATTAAAAAAAAAATGATTCTTCTACAGCATAACGAGAGTCTTTCTTGTTTCTTGACGGATTGCTATATATGCAAATGTGGTTAGCATCCATCTTTAACTACAGGTTGTAACCATCCCAATTAATGGTACCTATTTTAATGTGCTTTACGTACTGTTACGCAAATCATCAAGGTTTACAAAACATATAATCGTTCTAAGATAATCACTGTTGATATTATAGAGGAAAGAAAACACATGTGATGAAAGACTGGAAAATTGAAAAAAAAAAAATCAATAGGCCTTTGTTCTACAAGCGGAATGCTTTGTCACATTTTCTAATCCTACAAGACAATACGGAGCGGTAGAAGCAAGGATCATTCGAGGTGTTCAAACAACTTTTTGTACAACAAAGTGCCACAACTTTAATGCGGGTAGAAAACTTTTCAAACTAGATTTCTAACATTCCCCACCCAATCTCTCATAAAGAAATACGATTCGTCCCTTCATCCTTAGGGAACCAGCAAGCAAGCGGACAAGCGGACGATAAAGGTCACGATAAAGTTAAACTACAAATAGGCAAATAATATTGTATAATAATAAGTAAGGTAATGCAGTACTTTATTTAAGAAGTTCGGAATTTTCTTTAAAAGAATTGTAATTGCGAATGAATGGTGGCCATTATATTTATTTTTATATCGTATACATTACAAAGAAAAATGTAAAAGTTACTAATGCCCGAGATGGAAAAAAAAAAAAAATTAACAGCGAGCCGAAAAGAAAATTCGAAACCGCGATAGAAGGGGATGAAATCATTTGATGAATATTCCACTCGATAATCTTTATCTAAAAAAAAAAAAAAAAGGAGAAAAAACCCTTTGCTTACAGAGCAAACCAATTTCAGCCTTATTGGGGCGGTCAGGACCCGGTCGTAAGAAGTCGACATTTTTTAATGTAAACCTCAAACAGTGGCGTTGAATATTAACAACACGGGCCCCTCTGTCGAGTGTAAGTTCTTCCATCCTCTTCGTCCTACTTTACTCTTCACAAAGTTGACCTCACCAATTTGCATACTTATCTCAATGCGTGGAAATCCTATTAACTGTTTAAACACATAAAATCAACATCTTTTAGGTAGGAGACTACCTGAGTTTGGGTCAAGATATCGTTAACAAGTATAAGAACCCTCTCCTGTTTAGTTTAGTTTCATGGAAATATTTAAAACTATTAAAAATATATATTTAAAGGTACAGAATTATATGGACTATTTTTTTTAACATTCTTTTTTAAAATACACATATATAAAATCCATAAACTCCATGGCAAAATTCAGATTTTTTTTTTGTTGATAAGGTAAGGATGAGCACATTATTTTAGTTGTACATTACCTATTAAAATATTTTTTATATTTAGATATTTTCAAATTGTAGAATACTTATTGTAAAATAGTATAATTAAAATTAAAATTGTAGAATAATAGAATACTCAACTATGAAGGTGAGCGAAATAAACGAGCTGACAAATATTTAATATTATAATAAGATTTATGAAAGATGAAAAAAAAAAATAATGCTACATATTTCAAATTACCCGTCCTAACAAGAAGGCCTCGCAATTTCGTAACGCCCAAGACTTGTAAATATCTAGGTCAGCCACTGATTATATGAAATCCTTTGGCGATGTGATGAAAATATAGAGATGAGGTGAATAGAGATTTAATGTTTTATTAAGATTACAAGATCCTCATTCATCTTACAGCGAAAACTAGGACACTAAATCTCTAACAAAACACGTAACAAAACCATTAAACATATAGTTTCTTGGCAAAATACCGTGTAAGGAACAAAGAATTTTGAAAGAAGAAACTCTAAAAATAACAACTAAAACCAAACGCAGAACCTTAAAAACGAAAACCAGACGGAAACCTCAAGTAGTTTGCTAACTATGAAAAATAAATATACTAAGTTCGAAAAAGATTTTCCGGACTTGTCACATATTATCAGGTAATAAAGCTCTAATATATTAAACAAAATAACTAAATAATACTAAAATAGAAATCTTATACGCCATCAAAGTTTCCAACTCGTCATGGACAGGGTTTGCAAAATCGATAATTAAAAAAAACGAAATCAAATACGATCAAGATTTTTAAAAATCATTTGCTGATTTTCATCAAGAGCGATTTTTATTTTTGATCTAAAGTGATAAAATCATCATATCATCCTGATCATTATCGGACAAACTTTTTACAATCAACAATAATAATAATTTTGGAGTTAATTCGCAATTTTTTTTAAATCAGAAATTTAATTGTTTTCTATATATGTATATCAATAAAAACTGCCTCATTAGATGGAGCCGGATGAAAAAATTTTTAAAATAAAAATATTTTTTAAGTGCTCAGGAGTCAACATGGATGTTAAGTCTTAAAAGATTTAAAAATAATGATAGGAAATACTCATGATTAATTGAGTAGTTTTGCCAACAGTCAACTTACTTTTTTTTCTTCAAGAATGTAAAAGCCAAAAAAAGCCCGTCAACTAAATAACACTACTTTTATACTGTTCAGGTGGTTGGTACACAAAATTTAAAAAAAAAAGTTTAAAAATAAAAAAAATTAAAAGAATTAATTGAATAAAATAAATAAATAATGATAATAATAGACACTTATAGATAATAAGATAGAATAGATAAATAAATAATAATAATAGCAATAAATTCAATAAATGAATTTAAATTAATAAACCAATGAACTTTTAAAATTAAAAAATAATAATAAATAAATCTGCAAAGGATCATCAGTTATAAACTCGTCATATATCTTTTATAATTTTTTCATGGTCTAGAAACTTCGTAACTTTGATAAGGATTTCTTCTTGATTTCCCAAGGATGCTGATATGTCCTGGATTATTGGTACTAATAATGTTTATTACTCGGGAAGAAAAAAAAAATCACTAGATACAAACCCATAACTTCACTTGTTAATTAAAAGACGTTTTAAGAAGCAGTTATGGAGTTAGCTGAAGCGTATCTAATCCCGATTGAAGATATTGACACGCATTTAAAGAAATAATTGCGAATAAATCCCTTAAAGGATTGAGCCTGTAAGAGGAGGAGGGGAAGATTTATTAAGAAATTAACTGAAGGTGACAAATGGGCCGAGTATTCGGTCTCTTTAAGCCGCCCGTGCCAAGGGGAAGCACATTAATTTTATTGATTCATCGGGGAAAGGGGCCGAATAAGGAAATTCCTTCAGCTTGGGTCATCAGGGCTAAAAATGGCGAATCAGTAGGAAAGGAAAGGAGGAATAAAATCGGGAAGAGAACAAGAGCCGGCCGACTGATGGACTAATAAGCCATCGGGAACGACCCCTTCAATATTGAGTCATCTTTTCTCAATCCAAAAATATTTATCTTTCCCCTGATAGCCATTAATCACTTTTGACTCCTCTCTCGGGTAAACTTCATCTTAGGGGAAATCTTAAATTTTTCAGCTGATAAACCAACTCGAGCGGTAAACTAATTTTCTCTTAAAGAAAATTACGGGCTTCAAGCTAATGCGGTCACCTTCAATATACTCAGCCGGTATCTTATCTTTTAATAATATTATAACTTTAAATTAATTATCGGCTATAATAAATAAGGATGAAATATTCACAGCGGTTTTAAGAATAACAGTTTATTTATTTTATGACCTGCAGGAGTTCCCAACCTTTTTTCAGCAACGGGCATATTTACAGGCTATGTCTTGAATTATTATTTATAAATTTTATATCTTTTTTTATTATTTATGAAATTTACAACTGTACATTTAAAATACATTCAGCAAATGTGATATAGATAAATACATGACATGAAAAGGCTTGTTGAGAATCTACCCGTTGATAGCACTCTAATAAACTTTCTAAATTAGCCGATCACGAGGCCATCTTCTTTTCAGACGCCTAGGAGGGTTATCAGAGATCGTGGAGGAAGCAAGGTTAGAAACGAGAGGATTAGGATGGTTATGAAGTTTATTATGGAAGGATAGGTATCTAGATTGGGCCTAATCGGAAACATATGGAACATTCAGGTCATTATGGATTATTTTATTTGTTACAAAGTAAGGAGCATTAAGGATTTTGGATTGTAAAGATACGAATACGAGAGGAATTCGATGGTTTAATGGAGTCCCAAAGCACAACTCCGTAAGTTCAAATAGGTCTTATTATGGTCATGTATACGAGTGTTAAACGATTAGAGCGTTTGTCTAGTAAGTGCTGAAGTAGTCGGAAACGTTGAGCGTTCTTGTCGTTTCAGTCTAGTATGAGGATTTCAAGTTAGACGATTGTCCAGGTGGAGTACTAGGTAGAATTTTATATCTATAAGCTGTTGTTAGAGTTTTAAATATTCAGATATTAAAGAAAGAAATCGAAAGCACCATCTCCCTAAGGGCTATAAATTAGCAGGTAGTGAGAACAGACCGGCGAACAGTATAGTGTATTTAGGTGTTACTCTCGATACACATCTAACACTGGCTCGCCGATGTAAAAAGAAATTAAAATCGGTTAGGACCAAAGCATATATGCTCAACCTCATATTGACTTCCCCTGACTTATCCCTCCCCCTCAAATTAATTATTTACTAGAGTATATTAGGACTGGCATTCCTTTATGGAGCACCAATACTATATAACATATCACCGACAGTTTCAGAACGGTGTGATGAGTAAAATAGTAAGACATACTACTTAAAAAAAAAAAAAAAAAAAAAAAAAAGACCTACTACATATCACCTGAAGATGGGCGATTTCATTACACGCATATCAATTTTTTTAATAGCCTCAAATACTCGACAAACCCACATTTCAAAACACTAACTCCACTTACTCACAAACCCATGAGATGGCAGACTTACGTTAGAAACTTCCTACTTGGCCGAGAAAAATGATTGACATTTAAAAGATATTAGTGAGCACCGCCACTAGACCAAGACACACCATGATTACAGACATATCACTACTCCCAATTCCTCATCACTCTCTTGAAATCCACTCTGTGCAGTAAAAGAGGTTTAATCCTCATCCTATTCCCTGTTCTCTAACACCACATCACGGGCGGATTTATTGGGGGGAGGGCTTTGGGGCTGAAATTTCCCCTCCCCCCCCAAAAATGGTAAAATATAACCATGTTTTATGAAAAAAAAAATTAAAATATTATCTCTTAAAGTATTATTGTTCGTGTAATTACATTTAAAAGGACTTTAGGAATCACTTCAACACCATTTCATATAGGTAGTTAGTTTCTTTCTTTTTTTCCAAAGTAATTATCGTTATTTTTATGAAAAAAAAGCTTTCGGACAGTAGCCCCCCATCATCCCAAAATTAAATCCTAGTGTACCACATCACATAGGGTTAAGAAAAAAAAGTTTAATGTAGTTAATGTTTTTTTCCGAGTTATTCACATCATTTGCTTCTTAAATTTATAGAGTCTTACTAGTCTAATATAACCCCAAATATAGTGAAAATAAAGGGAACATATTTCAAATAAAGGAATAGTCAATCCATGACTTAAACCATAAATAAAAGCGTTGTAAATCTTCACCATTGAGCTGAGAACATATTATAAGTAAAGTATTTCTCACTTTATATAAAGTCAGAAATATATAACCAAAACAATATAACTTTATTATCCAATCGCGAACGATATATTATTATTGAAATAATATATCCTTGAATTTATTTGGTAATATTGCCAAAGAATAACACACAAATTAGAAAATAAAATGAACTCATAATTAACGTTAATTACTTACATATATTATCGTATCTATAACAAAAACAAAATAAAGTTTAGGAAACTTTCATTATTGTATAATTAACATTTCAAAACCTTATTTTCTTCTTTTTTTTATATTTAGGTTGTGTCCTTTATTTGTATTTCTTTTACAACTTCATTCAAAGTAAGTTTTTCATTTTTAACTCTAAGTTTCTTTTAAACTCAAAGTCGATCTTAATGGTACTTCATTAATGAAAGGAAAGTCTTCAAACAGAAGAAAGGTTTTTTTTTGTAAACTAATTGGATTTTGTTTCTTTTATTATTTTCGCGACCACTCTTCAACTTTCGAATTGAATAAAAAAAACAAAGACAACCTTTCTGAGCAATTCAATATTGATCTTTTTCCTTTTAAAATGTTAATTGCCCGAACAACACTTAAAAAGTCTGGAATGGTTTATTGCTAACTAAATGAGATCGACCAATTATTTTGCCTTTGTATGAATTCAGAAGTTAATATTAAATCAATCTAATCCATCAATCATTACATAATAATTTTATCAATAAAGACGTAAAACATACCCGCGGCCTAGATTTCCAAAAATTAAAGCTTGTCAACTTAGAACTTGTAGGACTTTCTATAATATTCTTTAAAAACTATTTAAATCTCGTGTCTCCGTTGTTATGGATCCCTGATTTATCCATCATGAGTGCATACTCGAATTCGATACACAGTAGCTTAAATTATTTTCACGAAATCGTAAATATTAGGTTCAGGAACATTTAGTAATAATGAACTTAATACAATAAGGATCAATTCCTCTAACATCAACTCGTGTAAAAAACACCAGTTCATTATCACTTAAGATAATGAATTTTTGAAATCAGAGTTTTTTAAAGATATTTGTTTAAAAATAAGACGTGTATTTTCGAAACTAATTTAGGTCCGATAACAGAAAAAAAAAATTAAAGTCTTATAATAATTTATTATTGTTTTGGCTCAATCTCCACTGGATTTTAGTGACGCTGTTTAGAGAGTAGTCCAAGGAACTCCTGGAGTCCTGCTTTTCCCCCATAGGTGGAGGAACTGGTCTGGTTTGGTTTTCTCTTGGCTGATTGTAAATATTGTGCATATATATAACTTTTTGGTATGACTATGGGTTTTATAACCCATATTTCATAGGTATCACTGGATTTTATAGGCCATAATCCATTTTTATTCAACTTCAAATGTATTATTTATTTATTATTATCATTATTTTTAATTAATTAAGATACTTTTTTAAAATTATTTATAAAGGAAGGAGATGGTCCGGGGTGGCGGTCATAAATAGGCTAAATAGTGGCAAAACTATTTTATTAAAAGCCAGACTTTGCAAGTCTTCTTCAGGGAGGTGTGTTCAGCAAGGAGTTTCACGTAGCAGAGTTGGGCATTTACTCGAGTAAATGTCGAGCAGTGACGTCACGAGTGATCACTCTTGGAAGCTTAGCCATGAGTAATTTTGAAAATTACTCGTGAAATATTTTTCCTTCATGAGTAAATCACTCGTGAAAAATGTTATCTCCATGAGTAAATTACTCATGAAAAATTTTAACGCCATGAGTAATTTTGAAAGAAAAATGTTTTTATTTTATTTAACCTAATTTTTTTTTTCACCTTTCCGATTTATTCAATATCGGGGTCGACATATATGTTTCGGGGGGCGCTTTTTATGAAAATGATATCCAATTTGAGATTGGGCCCCCCCGCCCCCGTTTTTTTTTAACTTTTGGGATTAAATCGATATCAGGGTCGACTTATAGGTTTTGGGGGGCGCTTTTTATGAAAATGATATCCAATTTGAGATTGGCCCCCCCGGGCCTCGACTTTTTTTAACTTTTGGGATTAAATCGATATCAGGGTCGACTTATAGGTTTCGGGGGGCGCTTTTTATGAAAATGATATCCAATTTGAGATTGGACCCCCCCGCCCCCGTTTTTTTTAACTTTTGGGATTAAATCGATATCAGGGTCGACTTATAGGTTTTGGGGGGCGCTTTTTATGAAAATGATATCCAATTTGAGATTGGACCCCCCCGCCCCCGTTTTTTTTAACTTTTGGGATTAAATCGATATCAGGGTCGACTTATAGGTTTTGGGGGGCGCTTTTTATGAAAATGATATCCAATTTGAGATTGGACCCCCCCGCCCCCGTTTTTTTTAACTTTTGGGATTAAATCGATATCAGGGTCGACTTATAGGTTTTGGGGGGCGCTTTTTATGAAAATGATATCCAATTTGAGATTGGACCCCCCGCCCCCGTTTTTTTTAACTTTTGGGATTAAATCGATATCAGGGTCGACTTATAGGTTTTGGGGGGCGCTTTTTATGAAAATGATATCCAATTTGAGATTGGACCCCCCCGCCCCCGTTTTTTTTAACTTTTGGGATTAAATCGATATCAGGGTCGACTTATAGGTTTTGGGGGGCGCTTTTTATGAAAATGATATCCAATTTGAGATTGGACCCCCCCGCCCCCGTTTTTTTTAACTTTTGGGATTAAATCGATATCAGGGTCGACTTATAGGTTTTGGGGGGCGCTTTTTATGAAAATGATATCCAATTTGAGATTGGACCCCCCCGCCCCCGTTTTTTTTAACTTTTGGGATTAAATCGATATCAGGGTCGACTTATAGGTTTTGGGGGGCGCTTTTTATGAAAATGATATCCAATTTGAGATTGGACCCCCCCGCCCCCGTTTTTTTTAACTTTTGGGATTAAATCGATATCAGGGTCGACTTATAGGTTTTGGGGAGCGCTTTTTATGAAAATGATATCCAATTTGAGATTGGACCCCCCCGCCCCCGTTTTTTTTTAACTTTTGGGATTAAATCGATATCAGGGTCGAATCTTATGTTTTGGGGGGCGCTTTATATGAAAATCATTTCGGATTTGAGATTGACAGTTTTGGGGCTTCCCCCAAAACATAAGAGTCGACCCTGATATCGATTTAATCCCAAAAGTTAAAAAAAGTCGAGGCCCGGGGGGCTCAATCTCAAATTGGATATCATTTTCATAAAAAGCGCCCCCCAAAACCTATAAGTCGACCCTGATATCGATTTAATCCCAAAAGTTAAAAAAAAACGGGGGCGGGGGGGCCCAATCTCAAATTCGATATCATTTTCATAAAAAGCGCCCCCCAAAACCTATAAGTCGACCCTGATATCGATTTAATCCCAAAAGTTAAAAAAAACGGGGGCGGGGGGCCCAATCTCAAATTGGATATCATTTTCATAAAAAGCGCCCCCCAAAACCTATAAGTCGACCCTGATATCGATTTAATCCCAAAAGTTAAAAAAAAACGGGGGCGGGGGGGTCCAATCTCAAATTGGATATCATTTTCATAAAAAGCGCCCCCCAAAACCTATAAGTCGACCCTGATATCGATTTAATCCCAAAAGTTAAAAAAAAACGGGGGCGGGGGGGCCCAATCTCAAATTGGATATCATTTTCATAAAAAGCGCCCCCCGAAACCTATAAGTCGATCCTGATATCGATTTAATCCCAAAAGTTAAAAAAAAACGGGGCCGGGGGGTCCAATCTCAAATTGGATATCATTTTCATAAAAAGCGCCCCCCAAAACCTATAAGTCGACCCTGATATCGATTTAATCCCAAAAGTTAAAAAAAAACGGGGGCGGGGGGGCCCAATCTCAAATTGGATATCATTTTCATAAAAAGCGCCCCCCGAAACATATATGTCGACCCCGATATTGAATAAATCGGAAAGGTGAAAAAAAAAATTAGGTTAAATAAAATAAAAACATCTTTTTTTCAAAATTACTCATGGCGTTAAAATTTTTCATGAGTAATTTACTCATGGAGATAACATTTTTCACGAGTGATTTACTCATGAAGGAAAAATATTTCACGAGTAATTTTCAAAATTACTCATGGCTAAGCTTCCAAGAGTGATCACTCGTGACGTCACTGCTCGACATTTACTCGAGTAAATGCCCAACACTGTCACGTAGAACTACTTAAATAAAATAGTTTTGCCACAATTTAGCATATTTATGACAGCCACCCCGGACCATCTCCTTCCTTTATAATGCAACGGTCAACTATTAAATATTCAATTAAAATTATTTATGAGAATATAGCATGTAAGTTTCTCCTTTGTTTTCTATTTTTATTCATACTTATTTTCTATTTTCTTTTGTATCTTCTATATATATATATATAATACTTGATATTTTAACTACATTGTCACCCACTATATCTCTGATATCATCTTATTATTTCTTTATCAGACAACTTCCTCTTATTTAATATATACTTATAATTCATTTATTTTATTTTCATCATTTATCTTTTATATTTTGTATCTTTTGTAGCCCTGATGAAGACCCGTAAAGTAGGTCGAAACTTCGGCATAAAAATTAAATAATACTATTTCTATAATTTAGTATTTATTTGACCGATCAACTCCTTCTCATATTACATCGCGGTCAACCATCACTACATCAATATAAAATTATTTATAGTCGTTTTCATTTTCTATATGTAAATTGTAATAGCCACATAATAATATTTGCCCTTAGATCTATCAGATCGTATTATAATTCAGTAGACTTGTTCAAAATTAAATTTATTTTTGGCTGAAAACTTATATACTTTAAAATGTCAATATCAAATTACATGTTTTAATATATTTTTTTTACTAAGGAGAGGTCTCAACTTATTCAGTAAAAATTAATTAGACTTGAAGCTTATTAAACAAGGATATTTGTATTAATAGTGGGTTCCTTTAGTTCAGTTGAGAAAATGTGCGAACAAAAATCGCTGATAATCAATCATTTAAAAAAAATATCTTAAATTCCCTGCGTTTCATAGAGAAATCTGACCATAATTTATATATAATTTCTGTAGTTCTTGAACTCTAAATATTTAGTAATACTTACACTATGCTAATCTTCTCTGTATCGTTCTAATTTTAGTATATGTACCGCCGAAGTGCATCTGGTTTTTGTATGCATGTGTTTTTTGTATGCATGTGTTTTTTTTTTGCTTAGTTTTAATTTTCTTATTTTTTTTAGGTAATTTTATTTTAATATCTATTGTATATACTTTTGATTATTATTTTGTTGTTTTTTTTGTACATATAGTGTGAATGTCATCCTACCTCACTATAACTAATGTCCAAGAGACAGATTGTTGTAATACTCAATAAAGAAATAAATAAGAATAAAAAATACTTATACTACACCCGGTACATGTATAAATTATGTGAGTACACAGTCCAGTTGTCGTATATTATTGACGCAATCAAAGGCCAAAAGAGAAACCCTAAAACGGACAGGCAGGTGGCTGTAAGGAAATACCTTCTCATAGCGACCAAAGGTCATTCATAAAGAAGACTGTTAATAAAGGAAGTCTTGATTTTATCGGGTATTATGGCTTCTCTTAGGGCCACCTACACAGTGTCCGTGCAAACACAGAAAAGAAATATTGTGAAAATCATGAAAAGCAAAACCTAAAACTAATGAAGTATTTATATATAATTATTGTTTTGAGTATTTAATAGTTGACCGTTGCATTATAAAGGCAGGAGATGGTCCGGGGTGACGGTCATAAATAGGCTAAATAGTGGCAAAACTATTTTATTAAAAGCCAGTGTTTCGACCCGATCTAAAAACTCAATTTATTAAAACTCAAAAACCAAAACTCAATCAGTTTTTAAGTGAAACTCCTAGCTGAACACACCTCCCTGAAGAAGACCTGCAAAGTGGGGTCGAAACGTTGGCTTTTAATAATGGCCACCGAGGACCATTTCCTTCCTTTATAATTAATTATTATTTATATATAATATATTTATTGGACGAAAAATACTTTTTAAAAAAATCTCTTAAGATTTTCTCGCATTTGATTATTGTTTTTTTCCAAAGCTCGAATTTAATAATAATCAACAATGGAGCGATGTTTTTTTTTTTTTTTTTTGGTGTACTGACAAAATAATAACACGTTTGAAAAGGCTACACAATTTTATAAAACTGCTTACTTTGTTTATTTCAACTGGCTATTCTCAAGAATCAGTTGTATTTAAAAAAAAAAAAAATCATTTTCTGACAGATTGCTCGTTTATTCATTCAGTGACACGGGCGGATCTACGGGAAGGAGGGAGGAGGAGGGCTTTGGGGCTGAAGCCTCCCCCCTCAAAATGGTAAAATATAACCATGTTTTATGGAAAAAAATATCTCTTAAAGTATTATTGTTCTTGTAATTACATTTGAAGGGCCTTTAGGAATCACTTAAACACCATTTCGTATAAGTAGTTAGTTTCTTTTTTTTTCCAAAGTAATTATCGTTATTTTTACGAAAAAAAGCTTTCGTGCTGAAGCCCCCCCCAAAAAAAAAAATTAAATCCTGAATCCGCTAGTGTTGAATGGTGTCTATTTCTCCCAAGATCAATAACGCATACTCCCCTCATCCATTCGAAAATTTTATTCCTCTCTTCTTCTTAAAAAAAGAGATAGGGAATTGAAATGATAATAATGTAGGTCTTACTCTCGTATTTTTTTTAAAGTTTCAAAGTTCCCTCGAATCGAAATCCTACAAAAATATGGCTCGCTTCTTAAATTCATAACTCCATCATAATGTGTCCGCCTTGAAAATTCAAAACCTTGTAAAAACATATGCTCTTTAAGTATCCTCAAAGTATTAAAATTTTCGATGAATAAATTCCAGAAGCTTAGTAAAGGCACTAATTTGACTTACTCGACTTGTTTATTTTAACCAAACTAATATAAATGGTACTCACCTAAAAGGGTCTTGAAATAGGGCGGAAAAATTTCTGAGAGAATATTCTTACCTGAAAAAAAAAAAAAATTAGCCACTATAAACAAAATTATAACTGGCTAGTTTAGTGCTGTCCACATCATTAAGCCCATGTTTGTTTAATGTTTTTTGTTAGCTTAATTTAATTATATACATTGGCGAGAATAATAGTAACAGACACAGACACAGATTAAAGTCAGGATTAAAAAACTAATGAAGGTTTTATACCACTGTATAATTGAAAGATATATGAATGGAAAATAATATAAGTGATTGAGGAAAATATAACTGAATTTAAACTGAGCATGTTAGTCTGTGTTAAACCTGACGCTCAGTAAAATCTAATCGAAAAAAACTATAATAATGATAGCAGGAAAACATTATGTATTTGTAATTAGTCCACTATTCATTCTAAAACAAGAAAAAAATAAATTAAAAGTACCCGAATAGCAATTTTATATCATCCTGAATCTGAAACGAATAAGTTGAGATGAGCTAAGGAAATAAAAATACAGTATTGATAAAAAAAAGAAATATACAAATGTTCAGGTTTTTGAGAATATATAAAAGAACAACACAAAATAAAACAAGTCAAAGAAACCATAAAAAGAAATCTTACGCCCAGAAAATAGTTCTGCGTTATTCAAATTAGATAAAGTTTTTTTTTTTGTTTTTTTTTACATCAACCCAGGAATTTTTGGAAAAAGTTTATTTTATATAGAGATTATTTAAAAAAAATAAATTATAGGTTATTCAATCATTTTTTAAAAACTTTTATTGTAGGATAGAAAATCATATAAATTCTATTTGATATTTGAAAAGATATTCAGAATAAAGAGTAAAAAACTGCCAGTTAGTTATTACTTAAAGTTAATACATTATTGCGTAAAGCTGATTTGTAACCAATTTTCGAAAAAAAAAATTTTACTTACGGATGAAGGTGTTACGTTGATCTACGCTTATTAGCAACTCAAGATTCTTGAATAATCGCTTGATTTAGTAGTGTATTAGATAGATCATGTCATTAAATAACTTTGTTTATGCATACTGCCGAAAACTGATTTATTCTGTATAAACATTATCTTCCTCCCCCCTCAAAACTAGCCTAAAGGGCTGAAAAGACAGAAAAATAAAGTAGGGCTTAAGGATTAAATATGTTGTTTTATTAATAGAAAAATTAATTATTGATTTATTTAATTTAAAGTTTTAGGACAAGACAAGTCCCCCTAAAATATTTCCAAAGTAAACCCTAACTAATTTTGATGAAAATTGAAATAAGTATCGATTGATATTTAAAAACCATTTATGGTATCAATCTTCTGGTGCCATTATCCATTTATTGTTTTTTTAAACGAACCTAAATATTTAAAAAAAGTGTTTGGAAAATAAGTCTAATTTTGAAACTGGATTTTTTTTTTTCATGTGAGTAATAAATTTCTTAAGTATTTAAAAAAATAATCCATCAATAAGGCTTTTTTAATCGTTTTATTAAAATGAAAATTAAAAATGAATTCATTGTGGACCTTTATTGTAAAAAAAAAGTATATTTTTTTATAGTAATGGAGTCCTGGCAATGGCAAGATTCTCCACTCAAGGCATAAGTGTATATGGTTAACTGGCTTCAGTCCCAGTGACGCGGTTGAGAGAGTAGCCCAGGGATCTCCTGGAATTCTGCTTTTCCCCTCTATAATAGGAGGGGCAAGCTTGCACCGGAATTCCCTAGCCTGATTGTCAATAGGTATGTCTCTGATTTTTTTAAAAATTATTTTATTTTTATTTATTGTATATACTTTTAGATTGTATATTAGTAGTTATTTGTTTTATATTTTTTGTATATATAGCATGAATGCGGTCTACCCTCACTATAACCAATGTCCACGTAACAGAATGTAAATAAAAAAATAAAAAAACATATTTATTTTTATAGTACAATTTTCATAACTAATACTATGCCAATTTTTTTTCGCCAAACCAGATCCAAATAAACATTTTTTCAGTTCTATAACGAATTTTTCAATTATTTCCGAAAGTGACCCTATTTATGTTTCAATATGTTTTAATTATTATTGAAATAATGATAAATTTTCAGAAATATATGCGACAAATTATCAATTTGTTGATTTTGGATTTGATATTACAACTATTGCATCAGAAAATATTTCGCGTTTTATCGAAAAAATGTTATGAGGAAGTTTTTCCTAAGATACACCCTCTCTGGATCTGATCTAAATGCTCGCCATTTAAAAAACGCTGAGTTCGATTTTACGATTCGAGAAGACACTTAACAGACCCGGGGGTCATAAGAAGATGACAATGAGCAGCTTTAGAAAGGACGCCATATCTTTTACGCCGGAGAAGGAAACCTACACCTTATCAACCGCACCAACCCTACTTTCTCGCGCCTTTTCCTTCATATCTTTTCCCTCCATTTATTTTTTATCATTTGCACGGCGGTGAGGTGCGGGGGAAGGGAGGGGTGTAAAAGATGATAATAACACGCTAAGTCTCCTCTCATTCGTCCTCATGTATGCTTTTACACTCTTTGACAGAGGATTCACGGATATTAAAAAACTTTTCCATCTCCTTTAGTAGTCAGCCTTGTCTTTAAATCCCTCTCTCCCCCCCCCCCATTTTAAGGAACATAAAATCATTCTGTATATTGTATTCTGTATTTTCCCTTTCATAATTATCATATTAAACCAGAGATTTTTAACTAAATGGGAAGAAATGATTCATGTATTAGAAATATATTCGAGGGAGTTGTCTAACAAGAAAAGCAGAAAAAGAAATTCTGCACTGATACGAAGGAATGGGCTGCGTTGTACAACATACTACGATTGCTCGCGTGATGAATTTTCAGACAATCATAACTTCTGGAAACACAGGTAGATTTTACTTGGGAGAGTTTCCATATTACAGCAGAAGAATATCGATTCATATTAGCTCCTACGGATTTAGAGAAAGATTTTGTTTACCTAATAGTTTAGAAAAAAAAATCAAAATAAGGCTCAAAAAATATATCAATAATTTGAGATATTTATTTTAATATATTTCATAATAAACTTTGGTCTTATTTAAAAGTAAAAAACTGTTTAAATACATTTTTATTATTCGTTCACCAATTAGATAATTATTACCAATGATTTTTATTTATTTATTACAATTAGACAACTTGATATTAATGGTGTAGTTCGAATTTCACTATTATAACTATTCGGAAAGTATATGTAATGTTATTAAATTTATAAAAAGAATGTAAGTAATAAATGATATTACTAGGTAAAGTATAAAAATGTATATCTAGTAATAATACAGATATATATATACATATATATTAAAAATAAAATAAATGGGAGACAAGAAACAAAACATAAAGAAACCTATTTTCAAACAGGATGAACCTCTTTTCATTGTGATTACGTATCGAAATTGTATTATATATTACAAATAATATATTTAGTAAGTGCTTCCAGTTATAACTTTTTTTTGGGGGGGGGGGAGCATTGTAGGCAAAAATTGAGAATTTCCCATATCTATGATTAAGACGAAATTTCACAACGAAATTTTGAATAAAATTACCGATATTAAGTATTGAAATTAGATTGAATTTCAAAAGCAATGGGATTAATAAATTTCATTTACATGTTTATTTTTGGACGGAATGAATATTGTCCCTATAATTGCCGTCATATAAAAAAAATATATAATTGGCAAAGTTGAACCTTAACAACAATAATTGGTTGGGAGTTTTAGTAACTCGTTGAGAAAAATCAGTTTTACCACTATATTTTGTAGTTTGAAGTTGGTTTTTAAATTTAATATTGTTTTAAAAAGTTCTTCAAATAATTTGGTTGAGATTTGTCATATCAACAAACCTCTCCATGATGAAGTCACCAATATATTTGGACAGCATCACTGAATAAATAGTGTTTGTTAAAATCAAATTTTCGAAAAAAAAAAACAATTTAAAATCTACTGTGAAAACATATTTTATCAAAATTTTAAAGAAAAAAAAAGGCTCCATCAGAAAATCTGTTTTGATTCACTAAATGGCTAAGCTACAGATTGAACTAAGACTGTTTCTATAAGCTGCATGAGTTGACTTTAATTTTTTTAAACTACGATTTTTAAAGGTTTTTACCAGCTGCTAAAAGCAGAACGACATTTTTCATATTAATTTTTGGAAAAAAAAACGGCTAGGGATAATTACAGTAAAGAATAGTATAAAGTATACAGTAAGTATAATAGTAAAATATACCATTATTTAACGTTTGATCATCACTCATCTTTTTACAGTCTCATTTATTTTATCTTTTAAAGTTTTTGTGCTCTGCAGACATATTCATATTTTTTTTTTTTTTTGTATTTAAAGAATACAGCATTTATACATTAAAATCACAAATTATTGTCAAGGACTTTGTCTCATTTCTATATACTTTTCTAACGCTCGTTAAATCCATTTTTGGATTTCGTCCTTAAGATATTTTTTTTCAATCATTGCAGATTCTTTCTGGGCTTTTCTATCTGTGAATTTAAAAAAAAAAGAAGTAAAAAAATAAAATAAAATAATAAAAACGGTGTAATAAGAAATTGTTGGAGCTATTATTTAGTCTATTGCAACTAGCCAGACATAAGAATGTGTTTGTAATATAACTTAATATAGGAGGAAAGATGAACTCTATTGTACTTTCCGTTCTCATTTACTGTCATACTCAGGGCTTTGAAATAATATTCTATTATTATTTTCTTACTTCAACTATTATCATATTGTATTAAGAGAGGGCAATTAATTCTTTTTGTGAAATTATACCACCTAGCCTTTAAAGTAAAAAGTATTATTCAACTATAAAAATCCCTTTTTTTGTATTATATGCCATTTTGTATATTTTGTTCGGATCCCATTTATACAGAAAATTACATAAATTAAAGGTCATATCTTTCCTCTCCGCAGAAAGAATTTTAAAAGTATCTGAAACATTATTCCTCTAGTTTTTCTTTTTTTATTCTTTAGTAAGATACAAACCTACTACTTTCTTCATACTTATACTTTTTTATGTTCATTAATTGTCCAATAGAACATTTTCATTTATTAAATTTTATTTGTATATATATATATTTTGTTTATTACACAAAACCAATAAATATAATTATAAATACATACACAAATGATTGGAATGGTTTTATGCTCTTATATAATAATAACCACCCCATAGAAGTTACAACATGAACTTTTACGTGCAATACTAATTTTCTAATTAATTAATTATTGGTTTATTAATAATAGTATTGTAATGTAGCATCAACAAGTTAAACCAAGTGAAATAATTGACAAATAGGTACGAAGGCAGATTACAGCCAAGTAATGCCTAACTAGTTTCTGAACCATTGGATTAAATCAATATGTGCCCAATATATTGGAGCAAATACCTAACATTGATTATCTTCTCTAACACCAAGGATTAGATAGATCATCTTAATATTATTTGATAACGGTGTAAGTGAAGTATGGCATAAGACAAATACAACAATATTGTTAATAATAAACAATAATGATAATATAATAAATTCGTTAATTCTAAGATTTCATAACTCGTATTGAATATCGAAATTATGATTGAGGAGATATTTAAACGAAAATGATATTTAATAAATGAGTTGCTTATTTCCAAAGTGAACTTTTATCTTTTTTTTTTTTTTAAATCGGGATAAATATGAATTCCTGATTCCTAATTCCGTTTCCGAAAACGGCTTATTTTTTTTTATGGAAGTAATAAAACTAGTATTTCATAAGTATTCTTTAAAAATCCATCAAAGGCTTTTTAATAGTTTAATTCAAACGAGGATTAAAAATAAATTAATTTTATTGTAATGTTAATGCAAACAAAAAGTTTAATATTATAGTTGAATTTTAAAACTTTTTACTAAACCTCATCCAATCATACACAATTTTTTTCTCACCAAAGTGAATTCCACTAAACATTTAAGAGCCCTATTTAAGTTTAAACACATTTCAATTTCTATTGAAATAATCAGAGATTTTTGTAAATAACTTCTACATATTAACTATTGTTAATTCATTTTTTTTAATATTGGTTGGAATAAAAAACATAGATTTTGGCGTTTTCTGAGCAATATAAAAGTATGTAACATACCGTCAAACAAATGCTTACACTTGCTCAATTTTCACAACTTTACATTAGATAGAAAAAACTTGAATCTAAAACCTAACTTAGATAGCAACGACTTTTTAACCCGAATAAGCGAAGCGAAACAAGGTTCATGTGTTTGGGTCGTGCGCTAAAAGCTTTTGTAAAGCTTTTTTGAGTGAATGACTAGATCGATTTTTATATTTGATATCTCGAATTATTTAGTGAGATCTCCTGAGTGTTTTGAAACAATTTAAGCCAAAAATAATGACCCTCTATTAGAATAAAATGAATATGTTCAATTTGCAAAAAGCTTTGTAACGATGGTTTGTGCGAACGACTAGATCGATTTTTAAGTTTGATAGCTCAAATTATTATAATATATAGCTAATTTCAGCCAAAAAAACGTTAGAAAAATATTGATGGCACAATTATTTAGATAAGTTAAATATTTTCTAAAACCAATGAGTAAGGCTAAGCTGATTTGGCAGATTCTTAAAGAGGTTTTATTGAATTTCAGTACTTTCTGCAATAACAATCTTATTTAAAATCTGGCGTTAAGTTCAGTTTCATATTTTATAATATCCTAAATAATATTTTATCATTACTTGTTTATAATATTTGCAAATTACGTTCTGTCTGAAGTATAGTATTTTCAGACAAAATGTAACTTGTTCCCTTTCAAAAAATCGTAGATAGAATGCTCTATATTATTCTACTAATTGCTTTGTACAATAAACAGAAAATAAGCTTACTGACTTTCCAAAGAAAATAAATAAATAAACAGAGATGGTAGATATGAAAGCAAGGAATGTTGAAAAAGAGTCAACATCGATAGATGAAATGTCATAAATTCAATCACTGAGAAGGGATCTCCAAGAAGGATTTTCCAAAGGCAAAGTAGAAATACCGGTAATGGAAAACTGCTCCTTGACAGCATAAAAAATTGTTCTTTCCTTTAATGTTTAAATCGAAAAATTATCCCAAATAAATAAACTATAGACAACATAACTATTATCATAAGTTTCGTTTTTATAAACTTTGGTGTTTTGATACCTCATTAGTACAAATTTTAATACTCTTAAAACAAAGATTTTATTCCAAAATATATATGTCAGATTTTTCTTTAAAAGAAAGTAAGTTAATAATTCAGTGGTTCATATTATTTATTTTTATTATTATTTATTTAAATAATTTATTTCAGCACATTTCCATGTTAATACTATAATTAATTAAGTTAATTTAAAAATAAATGTTTCTAGAATAGATAGAGCAGAACAAACTTGAACAAATATGAATAGTATGAGAACATCTAACCCAGAAAAATATAATAAAAAACGATTATTGAATCAAATATGAGGTTTAAAGTTCAAAAGTAAAACGAAACTTAATTTAAAAAAAAAAAAAAAACATGATTCCTGAGTAATATAATGATCAGGTAAGGATGGGTTCAGTAAAAATATTTCAAAAAATATATTTTTTTTTGACAAAAAGTCTACAATTATTCCATAGTCGATTCCTATCTTCGAGACCCTGTTTGTCTGCATGTTCGGAAGATCTTTCAGGAACTATTAAAGACTGAGTATTTCTTTGTTATTTATGAGCATAATTCAGATTTTATTTTTTTCTGTTATTTTCCATTGTAGCAGACTATATATAAATACATAGAATACAAAATGTCAACTTTAGCACAAATAGAATAAAACTTTTGCACTAACATTAGCGATATATACTTACGTAATAGTTTATAATTTGTAAAAAAAAACAAAAAAAACATCCAAACCAAAAAACGTCTGAAGGTCAGTATAGCTTCCACACCGGTTTCATTGGTTAAACAATATCTATACTTCAAGGTCTATAATTTTTCGTATGAGAATAAAATCTCCGGGAGAAGCCGTTTTCGGAATAAACTATAATTCCTTAACATCTAATTTTACCATCTCCTCTAACGTTTTTTTCAGCTTCTTTTCGTTGTAATGAAGGAGGAACATGCTCGAGTGACCTCTACTTTGATTAAAAATTTGAAAAAAAAAAATCGGTTCAGCAGTCCCGGAGAAAAGCGGATGGACAAACAGGCTAATGTGTGTGAAAATACGCGTTGTCCTGCAACCAGCTAAACTTGAAGTAAACCCGACAAAATAATTAAGAGTTCCCGTCCCGGTGCCTGGGGGCTTTTAACTGTGGTATAAATCCCCATTTTTTTTTTTATTCGATTTTCGAGTTCTACGTATCCTGAAACTCGTATACATATATAAAATATATCAAAAACACTATTAATAAATAATTTTAATATTAATAAGTAATACTGAAACTGATTGATCAATTTAATAAAATTTAAAAAAAAGAAAAATTATAAAAATATTTATTCGATTTTCTCAAGATTTTCGGAAAGATGCTAATGTATTTAAAAATTTATATAAAAGGTAAAAGTGTAATTGAAGCAGAAATTTCGCAACAGAAATCTCAAGAAAAACCTAATGGGTTTTCAACAAAATGCGGATAAGGTGATATTTCCTTTTTACCTTCCAAAATAGCTCGACTTACACTACTAACACTTACTAGACAAACGCTCTAAGCTTCCAGTTAATTACAAAAGACTTATATACATGATTGCAATAAGATCTATTTGGACTTACGGAGTTGAGCTTTTGGAGCTCCACTTAGCCATCGAATTTCTCTCGTATCTAATCCTTACAATCCTCACAAACCTTCGGAAAATCCTCAATGCTCCTTACTTTGTCACCAATAAAATAATCCATAATGACCTGAATGTTCCTTATGTTTCCGATTTGGCCCAATCCAGATACCAATCCTTCCATAATAAACTTCAGAACCATCCGAATCCTCTCGTCTCTAACCTTGCTTCCTCTTCTATTCCTGATAACCCTCCGAGGCCTCTGAAAAGAAGATGGCCTCGAGATCTCTTATTGTAAATACAAAATACCTTCCAAAATAACGTTTTATTTAAATTTCTGTTTTATAAATTACATTTTTCCTGGTGTTTGGTCTGCAATAGCCTAGGTCAACAGGCGGAAAATGCTAACACAAGTTTTTGTACATGAATGTTAACCTAGCAGGTCTTTTCTAAAATCGCTGTACATCAGATTCAATTGATAGATAGATTCCATCGATGGAATAAGTGAAATTTTAGGTATATGTACATTATACACCATCCAGCAGTCAATATCTATATGTATTTATATAGCTAGATAATATCTTTTCAAAAGTTTCGAAGTTTCGTTTATAGCTCAAAGGTCCTTGATTTAATATTCAAAATTTCCGGAGCATACATGGCAGAAAACTATTTCTTTTTTTTTTTTCTTTTCGTTTTTATTTTGTAATGATGTGATGAAAGAAAAGAAGAAATGTATTGAAATAGTTTCAGCAGAGCAACTGGTATTTTTCTCTAGAATAATTGAAATTATTTTTTCTTAAACTTCTAACACATTCCCTCTCCTAGAGATTTTTTTCAATGAGAAATGCATTAGATAAATTGCTGAGGAAAGAGGAGGAAGGACAAGATAAATAAGAAAAGAGGATATTAAGGGGACAAGGTAGAGGAGAAGGAGTCAACCCTACAGATTAAAGGAAAACTCTGAGAGTGGGTGACCCCTGGGCGTGACATAGTCCGCATATCGAGCAGAGGGCCGGACCTTCCAGCGCAAAATATTGGCTTACAATTCACCCCAGGATAATCTCTTATGCATGGAAAGCATATATAGCCGAAACAAAAATAGTTTAAAAAATATATTTAACAAATCCAGAGGTAAGAAAATATTATTTCCATCATAAGTTAACAATTTTCATGCCAATAAAAAAAACCTGCAAATTATTTCACAATGGTTTATTATTTACAAACAATTATAAATCTAAAGTAACATTACATTCCTAGTTACAAAGAAAAATAAATAAAAGATGATTCCAATTATTGGACTAAACTTTATTTTTTAATCATTAGTAATATGCTAAAAAAAAAATAGCATTACTTCAGTAACACATTCATAATATAAAAACCAAAACAAAGGATATAACATTTGCAGTAGAACATATAAAAAAAAAAAACTAGAGCCCATATCTTTGCTCCTAATTGTCCAATTTAACAAATTTTTTTTTTAGGAAATTCCGTAACCTTTAAAAAAAATATAGAATATTAACACAAAATTTTATACTCTACTAATAGTGCTTTGATTTCGATGAAACTTCCTTCATCTTTTAGGAAATTTAAATACCTTTGAAACATCTTATCACAATATTAACAAAAAATTGAATACATTTTGAGTTATTCGGAATTTAATTTTACCATCCCTCGTAACTTTTTTTCCAGCTTCTTTCCGTTGAAGTATGTCATATAGATAAATTTAAAGGGCGTCGAGAAAATGACTTTGGCGAAGTTTCATTGAAATCATCGGTACATTCGTTTAGGCGCTACAGTCTATAGCAACGCAGGTTTTTCGGTCGCTATTTTGAAAGTAAAAGGCGGATAGTAATGTCGATGAAGGAGGATCAACCTCGGCCGACCTCTGATTTGAAAAAAAAAATCGGTCCAGTAGTTGCGGAGAAAATGCGCGGACGGCGGACGGCGTACGGACAAAATAATTTTTATTCGTTTTTCGAATTCTACGTATCCTGAAACGTGAAACCTCATATTTCGATAGGGGGTTAAGTTTTTGAATTTTTTAGTCGATCACAATGGTTCATTATTGAAAATAATAAACCAAAAAAAATTAAGAATATTTTTATTTCAACAAAGTAATGAGTTCTGAACTATTTTCAATCAGGTAAAAAAATCGAGAAAAAATAATATTTTGAAATTAAATTGAAAAGCGTAAATAAAACTTTCATATAATAATTCAAAAATAATATATAATCAATTTATTGTCAATATATTCCTAGCAGTCAAGGTTGAATTCATAACAGGTCAAATAAGAGAATGGTCAAGTTTCTAAACCCAGCATTAAAATCATCAATGCCATCATTTCTCCTGGTTAAAAAAAAAAATCTAAGGTGTGTACTTTAGACCTCACGATATAAGTGAAAACAGCAACAAGGTGAGATTAATAAGAAAATGAAATATTGAACATTTCCCTAGCTTAAAGTATATATGTCCGATTTTTACTATCAGAAATATATATTTTACTTATTTCCATATGTTCAACCAATCTCGTTATCAATTGGTTTTCGACACATTGTTTTTCTATTCGCCTTCCTGACACGGCGTCGCGTTAAGATACAATTTTGGATTATTGTCTATTAAAAAGAGGATAAAATGCTGAACAATGTCTTCGCTGACAGTTTGGAGGCCCGATTTTTAGTTTCTTAGATATTTTAATGCATATGTAAAAACATTTCAAATATTCGACCCTAGCCGACTTTACCCGAGCGTTAATACTTCGAAAATCTGACGGCTCAATCTAATTAGCTATCCATAAAAAAGTGCAAAACGCGCCTAAAGAAGTTTTCACTTTAACAAGCCGTTGTCATCAATGAGCTCAATGCTGAGTTTAGGAACTGATCCAATGATAACCAGCATAACATTTTATTAGAACAACCATAAATTGTAATTTGAAATTGTCTCATTGTAATATGTTATTGAGCTCGGGCACTTGTAACATTAACATTTCTTAAATAAGAACTTCATTTAAAGAATATATATATTTTTTCCGACTACTCCAGCACTTACTAGACAAACGCTCTAAGCTCCCAGTCAATTACAAAAAACTCATATACATGAATACAATAAGACCTATTTGGACTTACGGAATTGAGCTCTGGGGCTCCACTAAGCCATCGAATTCCTCTCGTATCCAATCCTTACAATCCAAAATCCTCTCGTAAAATCGTAAAATCCTCACAGCTCCTTACTTTGTCACAAACAAAATCATCCATAACGACCTTAATGTTCCTTATGTTTCTGGCCTGGCCCAATCCAGATACCTATTCTTCCATAACAAACTTCAGAACCATCCTAACCCTCTCGTTTCTAACCTTGCTTCATATTCGATCCCTGACAACCCTCCGAGGCGTCTGAAAAGAAGATGGCCTCGAGATCTCCTTTTGTAAATACATTTTTAGAGTGCTACCAGTGGGTAGTTTCTCAATAAGTGAATTCATGCTATTATATTCTTTTGTTCACATTTACTGAATGTATTTTTACTTGTAATACAGTTGTAAATATCATCAATAAATAATATATATATATATATATATTTTCTCATTCGTGAATAAAATTATCTACAATTTGTATTCAGACATTTAAAAATAAAAAAAAACATTGTCCAATACCAATAGCTTTTTATTTATTAAAATATAGCAAAAATTATTTTATTTACGTATTAACGTTACTTTACACATGTTATAATAGATTGATATTTTGGTTTATTATTTTCAATAATGAACCATTGTAAGCGAACAAAATTTTCAAAAAGTTAATCACCTCTCAAAATTTGAGGTTTTATGTTTTAGGATACGTAGAATTCGAAAAATGAATAACAATTTTTTTGGCCGTCCGCCGTACGCTGTCCGTGCATTTTCTCCTAAACTACTGGACCGAGTTTTTTTTTTTTCAAATTTGGATTTAAAATCAGAGGTAATCCAAGGATGATCCTCCTTCATATAAATTACTATCCGCCTTTTACTTTCAAAATGGCGACTGTAAACCTGTGTTTCTATGAACTGTAGCGCCTAAACAAATGTACCGATTTCAATGAGACTTGACTAAAGTATTCTTCTTGGTGCCCTTTAAATTTATCTATATAACATACTTCAACGAAAAGAATCTGGAAAAAAAGTTACAAGGGATGGTAAGATTTGATTCAGAATAGCTCGAAAAGACTTTTTTGTCGATATTGTATATGGAATTTACGGAATTTCCTAAAAAACATGAAAAATTGTTAAAATCGGACAATTTGGAGCAAATATGTGAACTCTAGATGTTTTATATGTTCCACTGCAAATCCTTTGTTTTAGATTTTGATTTTTGAATTTATTACTGAAGTAATGCTATTTTTTTCTTTCTTTTTTTTTTTTTTTTTAGCAAATTATTAATGATGAAAAAAATAGGGAAGTAATTGGAATTAACTGTTTATTACTTTTAATTTGTCACTAGAAATGTAATGTTACTTAAGATATATAATTGTTGGGAAATAATAAACCATTGTGAAATAATTTGTAGCGTTTTTATTTTGAAATCAATTCTGTACACCAGAGAAAATCCAATAAAAACCATATACATAAGTTTTTTTGTTTTTTTAATATTGCAAAAACAAATAAAAAATCACATTGTTTACATGTTTGTACAACACAATAAATCACAATAATTTTTACTTATTAATTTCTTGCGTAATATCATGGATATGATTAAAGATCACACACGAAATTATATAAAACCAACCAAAAATGGAACAGTTGTTTGAAGATTACACACAATATTATATAAATCCAACCAAACTTTGAAAATAGTTAAAACATGATAAAATATTTTTTTTCATATATATGTTTTGTTTTATTTTTATTTAAAAATATTCATGTGATCTCAGTGAGTGACTTGGGTCTTAAAATTGAAAAACCGTCCGAGCTGTTCGCTAAAAAATTCATTACATACTTACAAATAATCTAGCTACCAACCTACATTACCCTTATCCTGAGTTCGAAAGAAAAAAACCTTCTCCTTAAGGTTATCGTGAAAAATAAATAATAAAATAAAACATAGCGTATAAACTAAAGGCATGAACGAATCGGAAAGCTTAAACTCTTAAAGACTACTTTTCGTATAAAATGGGAGATTTCTCGTATAAAAATTTAATGCAGTCCCTGGAGTCGCTCGCTGTTCTGGTAGTCCAAAAAAAAAAAAAGAAAACGGGATTGGGTCATGAGATGAATCACAATTCTAATGCGGCATTGGATAATAAATTCATTTCTATATCATGAGAAATCTACCAAGACGAATGGTGGAGGGGGACAAAAATATTGGTTTCTACAGGAAAGGGGAAGGTGGATAGGGGATCAGAGTCTTTATAAAATAAGGGGAAGCGAAACTTACGTTTAACTTCTTCAATTGAGTTACACCCCCCCCCCCTCTTTCCCCACTAGGTATTTATAATGAAGGCAGGGCTGTCAGCGGGTGCGAAACAGCCTTTGGCATTATTTACGAAGGGTTAACGTTTTAAGAAGGATTAGGTAGTACAGTGAGTAAGGCAATGAACTCTTATCTTCCAGCTACAGGTTCAAGCTCAAGGTGGCTACTAGATTATTAAAATGGTTCGAAAAAAAACATTAGATTTGAAGGTATCGATTTAAAAAAGAAAAAAAGTAATCATTTTTCCTAGAAAAATAAATTTTTATTTACAAATTAATTTATAAAATTTTCATTGAAAAAACATCGGATCCACCTAGGTCTAGCACCTAGGTCCAGCACCTAGCTCTACGAAACATTGATACGTCTAGTTTTCCTATATTGCGCAAATAAAGTTTATTTTTCTTCTTAACTTTTTTTCCTGAAATTTTCTATTTTATTCTCCACCTGAAGAACAATATAATCTCCAAAATGGCTGTTCAAACATTTGATCTTTATAAAAAAAAAATTAATGAAGATATGACGTACCAACACAAAAAAAAAAAAAAATCAGCTATAAGAAATAATATATAAAGGTCAATTTTATCGTGAACATGAAGTAATAATATGTAATATGAAACTCCAACCAAAAAATTCAGATTTTATTTTTAAAATATCAAATGATATATTTTCTGTTATTCATCAAAACAACAAACAATTGAGGGTAATAGAAACCTTAAAATAAAAAAACATACGAAATTCATTTATTTTATAACTGTTATCCATTAAATCTAAATAGATTTATCCTCAGGACTGTAATAAATCCAATATATTCTAATCCTTAAATTATACTTTTTTTTTTTTTTGGTTCATTCATTTATTATTTTGTTATCTTATATTATTCATTAGTTATATCTATTTGATGTTAATAGACATTTTTTATATATTCTATAAAATATGTGACAAATATATATATATATATATATATATATGTGTGTGTGTGTGTGTGTGTGTATATATATAATTATTAAGCCGAAGGCTAAGTTTATAGAAGCCAGTAGTTGATTTGCGGCCAAACCAAAGTCGACCTCTGAGCCAGCAGTTTCAAATTTACGTCATTTGGCCCCTTTTCAAGAAGACCCAGTTTTATGACGTCTGAGGGGTTATAGGGACTAGGGGTTTGAAACTGATTATCTCTTCACATCATGCGCCACTAAATGCTCCCTTACAAGCCCTATAAGCAGGCTTGCCAAACCCCCTTTTTTTTTTGGAATTTATTTCTAATAAAAAAAGTACATCGCAAAATGCTCTCGGTTAAAAAACAACTAGTTTTTTAAACTATTAAGCAGAAATATCACTGCGGAAAAAAAAATAAGTCCATAAAAAATCTTTTTTGATAATGAAATAAAATTTAAAAATCTACATATATTCTCCATCCGGTGGAACAACGACGGCACACAGTGGGCCGAGAGTAAGGGAAAACTCGTGACATTTATTTAGAGCATTATAAATCTTTTTTTTTTTTTAACCCCAAAAACTAGATAAACTGTTTTTGAAACTGTTAACTATTGTACAATAAACTGTTTTATTGATACCTTGTGGTGTTCGTGGAGTTTCCGAGAATATTTTCAGTTGGCAGAATATTTATTTTTCACTGTTTTTATTGAATAGTTCAATTTTAAAAAATAAAACTAGATTTTACCGCTGTCGCGTGTTTTCCCTTACTCGTACCAGTGTGCGGTACTATAAATTTTTTTTTTCATTTTTTTCTTTAATTATTATAAATGATATAACTACTTATTTTATCCTTATTTTCATATCTTAATATTTATTAAGATAAAAAGTTAATTACGAAAGTATCTCAAAAAAAAATCTCTAGCAAACAGATTATATTCACTCATTCATTATCATACAACTAATTGTTTGATCTTGGTAAAATGATCATAATTTTTTTTTCAATTTTCAATTAATTCTTTAAAAATAATACAATTGAATTAGACAAATTTTCCTGATAACGGATCAAATAAATCATTGGAGTAAGATTGATGAACTAAAGCAATGTATACGGGCAAGTGAACAATTATTAAAATCTGTTTAATGAATTCAATGCACTGTAATGTTGCTTTTACTATAACGATTTTTTCTATTACATCCGAAATTTAATATCAATATAAAAAATGTTATCACTACATATTTATTTATTTGGTTATATTTTAGGTGCCGTGTGCAACTTTATAGGTTAGAGGCACCATCTTGATTGTTGATTTACATTTCAATATGTCTTATGTATGTAAAATTTTGGATGTGTATGTTGTTAGTATTTTTGTTTAAAGAACGTGTTGTTACAACTGAATAGGTTATTTCTAATTTACGTTGTGAACTCGTTTATGAGGATGATATTGTTTAAATACATAGTAAAAAGATATTAATGTCATTTTTCAGAATATGAAGAGTTAAATGAAAAAGTATATTGGTTCTTTACCAATTCTTTACATATAGTAACTATAATCGTCTTGCATTAGTAACTAGTTTGCCTTAATTATTATCCACATTTTTTTTTTTTTTTTTTGCATTGTTCAGTCTTAAGTCTTAACAATTAGGAGGTCTTGGTCTCGCAAAATGTAATTTCTTTAACCCAAAATATATTGAACTAAGTTTTTGTACTAATATACTAAGTGCAAATGTTACCCATCCGTACACCAAAGCGATACTACCAGTATTTTTTCTATTACATTTGGAGAGCAAAAATCTTCTATATTCAATAATGTATTGGAAAAACCATGTATTACGTTACTGATTGTTACAATTTGTTACATTTAACTTTTGAAATATTAAAGTAAAATGGAAAGAGATGTTCCGGGGTGGTGATCATAAATAGGCTAAATAGTAGCACAACTATTTTATTAAAAACCCACGTTTCGACCCGAATTTGCAGGTCTCTTACAGGGAGGTGTGTTCAGCTGGGAGTTTCACTTAGAGCTCAAGTTCTAAGATCTAAGTTAAACTCCTAGCTGAACGCACCTCCCTTTTTTTTTGGGAGGGGGTCCTCCCCTTCCTCGCAGTTAAGGCTATACGGGGTTTTCCCGGGGCAGGGGTGTGGGCGAAGATTTAAAAGACTCCTTCGGCACCGGGACGTGAATTCGTGATTATTTTAATTTCATTTGATTCATATATCAGGTTGCTGGGCAATGGCGGAGCTGTGCATACGCGCTAGCCCATTTGGCTACCCCGCCCACGTGAACACACCTCCCTGAAGAAGACCTGCAAGGTGGGGTCGGATAATAAAATAGTTGTGCCACTATTTAGCCTATTTATGACCGCCACCCCGGACCATCTCCTTCCTATATAATGCAACGGTCAACTATTAAATATTCAATTAAAGTAAACTCTTCATAGCATTCGACTCCATCCTCTCACTCTATTCGTATCCATATATCCATCCTCTATTCATCCTTTTACCACGTTTGTTTAGAACGAACTATTGCTAGAAACAATTGAGATTCGATTCAAGTACCACCTTTGATACATTATCAATCAAGTTCAGCGAATCCTTCCACATAACTAACAATACGCCAAATGTTTCCGATAATGGCGAACTGTAAATCACGTTTAGGAATGCGCCTTTAAACATACCAAACGCCTACTAACTTATAATACGACAATATAGAGCAACATCCCAACTCCATCAAACTTGGTTAGCATTCGGTCTTGTGCTCCTCACGATCTTGACACACAGTTAACGACTTCGTTGCTAAGTTGTTCCAACTTTCTTCCTGCTTCCTGCACGTAATCTAAATACCAAATTAGTAATGAAAACTTTTCCACTAATTAACAAATTAAAAAAAAAAGTCTTCGTTACACCAATGAGGAAAACTGGCATCGTCAATAAACTAGAAGAGGTCATTATCAAATAAATAAATGTATTGTTCATATTCATTAGCGAAATAAAAAATAAACAACATTTTCATTATTTTTTTTTTCTTAATAATTGATCAATAGAACACTAAAAATAATCATAAAAAATTGGCTTGACCGTATTTAAAAAAGGTATCAGAATATTCTGGAATGTAAAATATATTGTTACATTTGTTATTTCTCTAAATTTCCAGGCTGAACAAATAAAAAGTTGGCTTTGGTTATTCACTAAAGAATCTACCTTTCTTTTTCAAGAAATCGTCTGTTTTTTTTTTTTTTTTTTTTTTTTTTTTTGTTTTAGTAAGTTCTGTATAACTCGATTATTAAAAATTATTTACGTCTTTTTTAAATATCAAAACTACAAGACTGATTTCAAGCGATCGGAAAATAATGACAGGTAATCTTGTAACTCATTATTAAATTAGACGAACGCAATAAAATGAATTCACTTTTAACTATTCGAACCAAAAATGTACAATATTACTTTCTTTTTTTGTTCGAATTTGTTTTACCGATCAATCTTTATTTGTCTTGAGGGAAGAAACCCATACAAAAGTGTCTGTCTCAGTATTATACTCATTATTATACTTATTGTATTGCATTACATTGTTACAAAACAATCTTAAGTTATAACTTATAAATACTAACTTATAAATCAAAGAAAAAAACTATACTTTACTATGGTTTACTTAGTATTTAATTATCTTGAACAATTGTTGAGGAGTTCCTTCTCATTAAATAAAAAAAATTAAGAAAAACATAAAATTGGTCTTAACTCCTTTTCAGTTCGGAATTGGGCTTTGCATCAAAGGAACATTTTTGTAGAAAACATTGTGTAGAATCACGCCCGAGAATTTGGACATTAAGAATTGAGACATCCTATATACGGACATCTAATCTACATATTTCCTACAATATTCAGAGGACAACATTTCTCTTACCAATTCTCTGTAATTTGAGATATAAGAGATGAAGAAATAAAATATTCTCTCTCGTCATCTATAGTGGTTCGTTCAAATATTTCCATCCCAAATGCAAAGGCCAATTTATTATAACGTATCGAATCACTGATCTCATTAGGGTCCGTGCTTCTATTGAAGTTGTCGTAGAGCGGACTGGCATAGAAAACATTTTTCTAGGAAAAATGTCATGGGAACCGTTCAGTCACTTTAAAGAAGAATACCAAAGTTAAGCTTTAACCAGGTTTAATCGGTGCCTTGAAAGCCCAGGTTAAACATCGATCCGACACGGATGCGTATAATCATCTGTAAACTATTCCTACCATTATCGACTAATGACATTACAAGATGACGATGAATTAGCTGTGTTTAACTTTTTTAAGCCCAGTAAAAAAAATTAATTAATGAGAAGCTTACCTGTCTGTATTATAAAAAGACTCTATGTGTTTCGGGTGTCAGAATGGAAACAGTATCCAATTCTGGATCAAACCGTGTCACAACGAAAAAAATATAAAATTCTGACACAAACGTGATTCAGTATGTGCCAGTTCATTTGTGCTTTTGTTTGCTGTATTTTATTTTCTGTAATTGTCTAAAATTTCTACTAAATCGATGAGAATATTGCGGAGAAAGGAATTTTTAGATTACCTTTTGTAAGGAACTAAAAGCAACGAGCAATTCAGACAGACCATATAAAGATAATGCATAAGTCTGAGGACTTCCTCTGAAACATTTAGAAAACATATTCTATAGAAACAGACACTACCTATACCAGAAAGAATCTCCTTACATTTGAGAGTGAACGAAAGGTCTACTAACAAAAAGGCACAACTCCATTCTAATTTTTTTAAACGTCCAATTCTGAAAAGTTCATCATTTGACATAAATATAGATTTAAAGACAATTTAATTTTTACAGCAAAATACAATATTACAAATTAGATAGGCAGAAGCGTCAGAAATTTATTTTATCTCGATTTTTTCTTGAATTTCGAATTTTGAAGTTATCCCTTTTTTTCTAGTTGACACCTCTCATATAGGTAGCATTTTTAATGATACATAAATCTTTTTGAGCTACTTAAACAATAAAAATTAAAATGACATATTTATTTTTCATAAGTCCTAAGGGAGATTTTTTTTTTTTTTTGAGGTATATAAAGAAAAATTGAAATCTGACTAGTCTCGTTCTAGGGGAGTCCACAATATAATTAAAGGATGAATTATGAAAATATAATAAAAAAATTATAACAAATCTTTTTAAAAAAATAAGATGATAGAAGGATGAAATACGGTCTGAAGATGGTATAATAAAGTGATCCCGAAACGTCATAAAAACATAAAAATAAAGAAAAAATTGTTGGGAGAGTAAAGCTGTTACTTAATTTTTATTTAATGACAAATTTATTTGAACCTCTCAATGAAAAGTTTATCGAAAAGTGGGATTGAATAAGACAAAGTATGATTAATAGAAAATTTTGTACAGCTCGTTAACAAAATTCAAGGTTCATAGCTCTAACCTAAATTTTGAAATATGAGCTCTTATTGAAGTCCTAAATTTAAGATATTACATTTTTTTCCATTTGATAGCAGAGATATCGACAGTGATAACAATAATACTTCAGAACAAACTGACAACTCTGGTCTCCTATAGAGCTTGTCACGAATAATACCACGGGCAAATCTCACTTTCCCCATCGATACGTGACGTAATATGTAGACGACCCTTTAATACTTAGTCAAGTACGTACAAAATAAAAGGTCGGGTAAGGTTTTATTGTACCGGACTCTATTCTGAATATTTATGCCTGTCAGATTACGTATGTGCTTTCAAAAATAATTGATTTATAAAAAATCAACAAATAATTTGAGATTTCAGTCCCTTTAAAAAGAAGAAGGGTGCTTGTTTGCGCACCTTTTTCTGACAGCTGATCATTAATTGAGGTTAATCTGGAGCAGAAGTATTTAAATCTATTTACTTTATTTCTCCTTTCTGAGTCTCTATGTCTTCTAGTTTGTTATAAGGCAGGGTCTGCAATTAAAGGAAACAAAACAGACCCAGAACTAAGGAAGGCAAAGAGAGCACTTACACCTGATGTTCGAATTAAGGGGGATTGTAAATTTGGTTATATATATATATATATATATATATATATATATATATATATAACCAAATTTACAACTCTGTATTGAACATAGCATACGTTTTTAAAATTATTATTTAGTGTTGAAAACAAGTTATAATATCCTGACACCAAACACATCAGATACGCCGACCTGGAACCTGCAAGGACCGACCTATACACCTGGACCCTGGAGAAGGCTCAGAGTAAAAACTAGTAACGGGCTATGGTATAACTGGTACCTTTTAGGTTGTTATCAGTTATTAGAAAGTAATAAGGTGAAGTTAAGAACCAATGAGAACCATCCTTGCCCTATCCTGAATATTTGTATATAATACGCCGAGAAATAAGAAAAGAGGACTTATGTTGAGTTCGGGTCTTGAGGATGGATCTCTTGTTTTCTTCCGGCTTGGGGACTGAAGCACTGGCCCTACATAGACCATGATGATCCTGGCAGAACTTTGAACCTTGAGCAGATGACCTCGGATCAGCAGTGATGAAATCTACCAACCACACCACTTATATCATATACAATATATCACGGCAATTTAACTCTCACCTATTTATATCATGATGATCACAGATAATGTGTGTAATTAGAAAGTATGATAAACACAAATCAGCCTTTGAGAAAAGAAATCCAATTAATTAATTCTGAAACAACCAATATATTATAGATCCAAATTTATTTTACTAATCTTTTATTCTTAATAAATATTAAATAATTCTGGGTAATTATCCAGTGGCATCCCGAATAAATATCAAAATCCCAAAACGTAGCAACTTTAATGTCATCCCTTTTGTGGGGATAAAACATAGCAATATATATATTACATGCAATATATATATATATATATATATATATATATATATATATATATATTCAAATATATATAATTGGTAATTGGTTGACTGTCGTGGATAATGAAGAGAAGTTAGTTGGGGTGCTCAGTCAAAAAAGGAAGGCAAAAATAAATTATAATATTTATTTTTTACATCTGCCGACGTTTCGACCTGAAGTTCAGGCCATCATCAGGGCTAAGAAAATAACCAGATAACAAGGTATGAGAAACTTAAGTAATGATGGTAAAAAAGATAATAACAAAAAAAAATGAGAAAATAAAATAGATTAGATCTAGATAAAATAGATCTAGATAAAAGAAAAATAAAATAGATAGATATAAAGTAAAATTATCCGAACATTCTCTCTCCCTCAATCATTCATTTGACTTCGACAAAACATCCATCCTTGCCACTGTTCTCAACCATGACAAACGACTCATTTCTGAAACCCTCCACATCCAGCTTCAACCAAAGACAGTGAATCTTAAAGCTGACAAAAACAACTTTTCTCTAACTTATAGCCAAATTCTGAATTTATTAAAACATCCATAGTTATATTCCTTTCCTTTTTGCTGACAACTCCCTTATATATATATATATATATATATATATAATATATATATATATATATATATATATATATATATATATATATATATATATATATATATATTATATATATATTCACTTTCACTTTCTATTAACTTTCGTTCAATATTCCATAATTTTTCTACATAATATATCTCTCGTAACTATTTAGGCTTCTACTAGCATTCTTCTAGTTCTAGCTTCGTCCGATAACCGTTACAGATGACGCCACCTCCACATCCCTTCTCTCTCCACCTTCTTTGTAACGACTTCATTCTCACTTTGACATTTTAGGAGAAAGGTACTTCTTCTTTTATTTCTTTCTTATTTCAGCTTTCTCAATTTCTTCCCTCCTTCCTTTCATTCCTTTTCTCTGTTGTTAACTCTCTATTATATTATACATTGTCTGTACATCTTGATAGACTTTACAATATCTCAATTTACTATCAAACTACTCCATTCTCAATGTTTTTTTTTTACTATTTATTTTATTCTCATTTCTTATATAACTTTATATTTCTTTTTTATGTTTTTACATTTTATTCTAAGATTCCCAATGTAACACTATTGTCACCCCCTTTTTTGATTATGCCTACTTCATCATTCCACGCTATGTAACAGTCTGTATTATTTATCTCTTAGTTCTTAGTCATTATTCTAACAATTTTATTTTACTTTATATCTATCTATTTTATTTTTCTTTTATCTAGATCTATTTTATCTAGATCTAATCTATTTTATTTTCTCATTTTTTTTTGTTATTATCTTTTTTACCATCATTACTTAAGTTTCTCATACCTTGTTATCTGGTTATTTTCTTAGCCCTGATGATGGCCTGAACTTCAGGTCGAAACGTCGGCAGATGTAAAAAATAAATATTATAATTTATTTTTGCCTTCCTTTTTTGACTGAGCACCCCAACTAACTTCTCTTCATTCAAATATATATATTGCATCGAAATAAGTTACTTATAATACTGAAATAAAAACTTTATCTCGATTGGGAGTGGCAGGAGATGAAAGAAGCGGCGAAATTAAAACATACCTTCTTGGAAAAAAATCCTATTTTCGGCCTTTATTAGGTAATAAAGGTTTTTTTTTATATATATATCTCGACACTTAACGTTTTACTACTACTGATCAAGTACCCAAGGCGGCCAACATAGCTAAGAAAATTTTTTTTCATTTAATAACTTGTTTAGTATTTTTTTCAAATATTACTGTAAAACCTGATTGATTAAACATTAAAAATTTATTATTAATAATTTGAATATAATATCAATTGGAGTCTTCGAACTGATAATAATTAAATTCCACTTGAAGCCTCAATAATAGTGATTATGATATTTTTAAAAATTTGAGATTGATATGAAACTAAGAACTGCATGGTGTTAAGTAATATTTCTGTAAATTAAACCAAGAAAATACAGCGCTATGAGCATCCAAGGTTTAGGGCGTGTGATACATGGCACAGTGATTGTAGGATGGAAAGCCGTGCGAGATAAAGTTTTAAGTGAAAACGACAGGGTTATATAGGCAAGTAGGCCATTTTCGGGGCAATTACGTCATAAAATCAAATATATAGCAAGGAGTTGGAGGTTGGGGAGAGGCTTAAGGCGGTGTATCGGTGGCACATAGGGCCCTTGTAGCCTCCATTAACAGCCACCTCCAATCCATTATGAAAAGAAGCTACTATACTCCTCGCCCTACCTCTTAAACGATGGTCTATGTCTTGCGAGTCAATGTTCTCGAGCCTCCTTCATACAAGTAACAAGTGAATAAAAATGTAGAAAACCGTATATTTTGTATAAAATATAATAGGTAATAATATTAATAATAATAATAAATTTATTTATTGAGCAATTTTACAAATGCTTGGAGAAACCTCCCAGTGAAGGCACTTCTAACGTGACTCTTAATGCAGCAGATCCCTGCTCCAGAGGCGTTTGAATCTCCTTGGTGGATTCTGTGGTAGTGTGTCCGTTAGTAATGTTTGTACAAGTGGATTAGGATGTCCAGCTAGGGAGTCATGAAAATTTTTGTAATATTTTTTAATTACATCAGTCACTTGTGGTGTTTGTAGGCCTTTATGAAGTGATTTATTGGTTATGTAGAAGGGACAAAGAGTGATATAACGGAGAAATTTTGATTGGAAAATTTGAATAGTCTGGAAGTGTGTTTTTTTGCATGAACCCCACACCTGAGAGGCATACGTCCATATTGGTCTGAGTAACATGTTGTATATAGTAATTTTGTTAGAAAGTGTAATAGGAAATAAACTTTAATCTGGGACTAGATCTCTTAAGAATAACAGATATGTACAACTAAAAAAATATATAATTGGTCAAAAATATTAATAACGTATAAACATCATATTATTTTTATATATTTATTTTTGACATATTCTGGCATTTGCGCCTGCGCTGCAGCGCACCTAGCAACTTTGATATATTACTGATTAGTTATGAGTTTTCTTGATTAGCTTCATTTTGTATTTATCGTAGAACGTCCCTTGGCCATTTTCTTTTTAATCTGCTTCAATCAGGTAACAGGGAGCAGGGAATAGAAAGGACTAATCGATTGAAGTGATTTAGAATTAGAGTGAAATGAAGTGTATTTACCGTGGATGTAGGATTTTACTGTTGGGATGTTGAAATCGTGTTATTTGAAATGTACCGAGGTGCGTTGACCATTTTTCGTAGAATTTTTTATTTTGTTGTTTGTATTTTGTTTATGTGTGTTTATTTTGCCGAACCCCAAAGTTCTGATTCGTATGCCCAAATTGGTCTCAGTATGATATTGTAGATTAATAGCTTGTTCCGTAAGTTAAGTGTGGATCTGTAGTCTAGAAGAGGTGAGAGGATATAAATTCTCAACATTAAAATACATATACGACAAAAATCAAAATAAAATGATCTTGAAAATACAAATAAGTACCTAGAGAAGAAAAAAAAAGAATGAGAAAAAAACAAAAACTTAAAACTACATATTGATTTCAGAATTAAAACTAAACAAACTATGGTAATTGAATCAAATGAGGAGAGAGGTATTACTAGGTAATGATAGCACCTAATAGTACCCCTCCCAATGCCTCACAACTGAGATTATTACTTTTATCAGAAGATCTACTCATCGTCAACAGTTGGCCAACTGATAGAAGCAGATAAAAATTAAAAAAAAAATTAATTGATAAAACTAGTGTTCACTTCAAATCAACAATTTTTTCTTAATTAAAATATCATTGCGAGAAGGAAACAGAAAAGGAGGATTTTGAATAAAGTAAGGGAACTAGCATGGCGGATATTAGATAGAATAAAATTCCAGAAAGCAGTGGAGCGGCCAAGAAAGAAACGTTCGCGGGTTTTAGTGCTTAGGGAAGGAATACGATATATATAAAAAGAGTGAAATACTTGTATTCTGAGAGTGCACCAAGGACTTGAATTGTAGAACATTGTGATTGTAGACAATGAATGTAGGCAGGGTGCCAAGATTTGATAGTTTGGTAGGAAAAGTATCCTAGAAATTATTGACGACGTGAAAAGGGGATAAGCCATTTCAACGCGCCATAGAGGTGAAAATCAAAACAGCTCATCGATGCACCGAAAACAAATCTCGGTGAGTAGTTTATGATTCGATTCAGCCTCGCCTCGAGTACAATCGAGATATTTAAAATACAAAACATGCGAAATAAACAATTGCGAGAGAGACGGAGAAGCTGAATTCTCTAAAATGTATGTCATATTAAATGCCCGAATAATGGAGATGATTTCCTCTAATTCTTAATTTATAAATAAAATAGACCGAATAATTAGCCCTCTCTGAAATAAAATTCCTCTTGCATGCTTGAGTAAGTTTCAAAAATATATATATTTGCAAAGTTACATTGTAAATAAGTAAGTGAATATATATATGGAAGTAATATGAAAAGTTTTTTTATTTTTTTAATTTGTTTTCTCGCGACATTGCTTAAATTAGATAGGCTTGTGTAACTAGGAAATTGAAAATAATTTCCAAAAATACAAAATAAATGTTAATAAGTGGATTTTGGGAATTTTTATGAGAGGTTCAACAAAGGAAATAACAGAAAAATATGGTAGTTCTAAGATGTCAGCACATTTGCTTGATGCCACTTTTGTAAGCGATAGGTGTGAATAGAAAACGAAGAAAAACAATCAATTAGTTAATTAGGTGATATTGGTAATAAAGCATTGTCGTGTGTCTGGCATCTGTGGAATGTCAGAATTGTAAATAGAGTACAAAACTTTACCTAAAATATTGCCCTGCACCGATTCGGCAATAGAGAATAAATATGAATTTCAAAAAGAATAATGCGATTTTCATATGATTATGTATGTACGACTATTTATAATCCCCATAAGAGTATTTCAAATATATGTAATAATATAAAACTTAAATTAATAAAAAAAAAAATTGTAATTGTATAGTTGGCTTTAATCATTTTTATCAAAATTTAAATATTAAAATAAGAAATTACTACAATTCAACTACTTTTTAAATAAAATAGGTCTTTAAATGTAGGTCAGGGCACACTCGATTCGAAATTAAATCGGATTGAAGTTGAAAATAAGCTGTCATTGGTTTGAAAACTCAAACTATTCCACAGAGGAGAGGGAATTCCCTGGTATATGTTTTCCCTCGGGGTCATTTCGCCCCTAATGGCATCCAGTATTCCACCTAACTGCGGTGATCGTTCCCCAATAACACATCTTCTGCATAAGAAAGCAGCTGGAAATTACATATCGGTTCAACCTACTTTTTATTCAGAGTTTTCCTAAGCCTTGATCGATAACGACTTTGCCCTCAAATAAAATTAAAGTAACCTATATCTCCTAGGTTATTCAAAATTATTGTATATCAGAAAAAAAAAATAGGTTACCACATTTATATCAGTGATAATTCTAATTAGACTAATCAGGCATTACATCAATTTATGATAAAGTATAAATAAGTAAGTTATACACAATAATGATATAATAAATTTAAAAAAATCAATTATCGAAAACTGAATTATACGAATAGGATCAATTTACGTTAATTTTTATTTTTATTGAGAAATAATATATTTTTCCACACTTATGGGCGCTGAGTACTAGAGCTGAGTGAGGCAAATCCATAATACATAAATACAATACAATAAAAAAAAATAATTAAAAAATATATCTCTATATAACAAATGCAAAACTATAATAAAACCAAAGAAATGTAACTTCGAATGAAATAAAATCAAATATAGACATTCATAGCAAAATAAAGAAATTAAAAGTAAAAGAAATATATAGATAAAATAAAAATTAGATGATCACATTTATATCAGTGATAATTTTTATAAGACTAAGCAGACATAATGTCAATTTATGATAAAATATAGAAAGTATAAATTAGTAAGTTACACACAATAATCGTATAATACATTAAAAAAAAATCAATCATAAAAAATCAAATAATAATACGAATAGGATCTATTTTTTTTTATTTATCTTTTTATTGAGAATATATTTTGCCACACTTACACTTACACTGAGTACTAGATCTGAGTGAGGCAAATCCATAATATATATACAATACAATCAAAAGATAATAATAAATAAATAAAAATATATATATCTATATAACAAAGGCAAAAACTATAATACAATTTTGTTAGTTTTACGTTAACTAAAGATTTAATAAGAGATAATTTTGACTTAATATTTTGCGAAAACATATTTTTTTATTTTATTTTAAAGAGCATTGAAATTGATTTTTTTTTAACTTTTATTATGATATTTACAACTGTATTAGTATGAATACATCAAGTAAATGTGTACAGAGAAATATTATCACATGAAACACGCTTGTTGAGAAACTACCCACTGGTAGCACCCTAATAATTTGTCTATATGAGAAGATCACGAGGCTATCTTCTTTCCAGACGCCTCGGAGGATTATCAGGAATCGAAGAGGAAGCAAGGTTAGAAACAAGAGGATTCGGATGGTTATGAAGTTTATTATGGAAGGATAGGTATATGGATTTGGCCAAATCGGAAACATATGGAACATTGAAGTCTTTATGGATTATTTTATTTGTGACAAAGTAAGGAGCATTGAGGATTTTACGAAGGATTTTGGATTGTAAGGATTGGATGCGAGAGGAATTCGATGGTTTAGTGGAGCCCATAGCTCAACTCCGTAAGTCTGATATAATAGGCCTTATTATAGTAATGTATATGAGTCTTTTGTAATTAATGGAAAGTTTAGAGCGTTTGTCTAGTAAGTGTTGGAGTAGTCGGAAACGTCGAGCGGTTTCTTGTCGTTTCAGTCTGGTATGAGGATTCCAAGTTAGACGTTTGTCCAAGTGAAGTCCAAGGAATCGGATTTGTTCAACAGGGATAAGTGGGGTATTATAAAAGGATACTGTGGGACATGAGGTCATAGGTTTACGTCGAAGGGTAAAGGTGATTTGATGGGATTTATTAGAATTTATTTTAATCCTCCCTCCAGTTTTGACACCTTTCTTCAAGGCTTGTGATGTGTGATTGAAGAGTTTGGGATGCAATGGTTGGGTCATTATTAACGGATAGGACACATGTTTCATCGGCATACGTGGTAATAACAGTGTTAGGATGTGTTGGGATGTCAGCTGTATAAACTGTGTAAAGGATAGGACCAAGGATACTACCTTGAGGAACTCCGGCAGATTGAGAAAAGAGTGATGAATGGGTATTATTGTGATTTACTTTGAAGTGTCTATCAGTAAGATAGGAACTGATGATAAGAAAATATGTAGGGAGAAGAAATTTACGGAGTTTGTAAAGCAATCCCGGATGCCAGACTCGATCAAACGCCTGTTCAACGTCGAGAAAAACTCCAGTGCAATACATTCCGAGCTCCAATGCAGAGGAGACGACGTCTACCACACGATGACATTGCTGGATAGTGGAATGGGATGTGCGGAATCCAAATTGGTGATCAGGGATTATGTGGTTAGAATCTAGGATGGGATACAGGCGTTTTAAGATGAGCTTCTCCAGGATTTTGCCTATGATGGGTAAAAGAGAGATAAGACGGTAAGAGGATGGGTATTCTGGTGGCTTTTTGAAAAAAATTGATTTGATTACAAATTTTGTAATTATTTCGAATAATAAATAATTTAATAACATCCATATTTTGTATAATCTTATTAAAAAATAACAATAAATATAAACTGTTATTTCACTTGTCACTGAAATATCACTGATGGGGGATGGGATCTTTCCACAGATAACAAGTTGTGATTATTAAAAACAAAAAAATCATATAAAAAGTTAATCCAACAATACTGCGAAAACTTTGATATAGTCTGGTGTTAATTTATTATAAGTTTTGGAACATTATGAATTACTAAGTAATATTTATGTCATAAATAATGCTGCAGATGAAGTATTAAGTAATCTGTTACTATAAGCTAAAATTTTAAATACCACTTCCAAGTACAAACTTTAAAAATACTTATTTCTGAAAATATAGATATCATCTTTTTTTAAAACATCTTAATATTAATAAACATTTGGAATGAATAAAATAACAATGCAAACGCATAACTGTGTATAATTTAATAACAGTTAGCACTCATATACAAAATCAAAATTTAATAAAATTAAAGAAAATTGTACTGCTTAGTTAAAATCATAAAATTAATCTGGGAAAATCTGATTAGGATAGCAGCCAACTTAAAAAAAAAAAATCTATTTAATAAATGTCGTTTTGGCAAATATTTTAGCTTTTTTGACAGCTACACACACTTTTTATATTATTATAGTTAATGTAATAGTAATAGACATATAAAGGAAAATTAAAAGTCTAATTGTAAAATAAATATAGTTACTATTACTTGCAAATATTTTTAATAAGTTAATAATCAACAATATGACTCTTCCTTTCGTCCGAATAAAAGATACCTTGGTTTGTATGAACGTTTAATTAAATTAAATATTTTTTTGTCTTACGACTTTTCAAATCCAGTCCTATTTTAAATTAAATAACAGGTAAGCAATTTTAAAATATTAAATGCAAAAACAAAAATATATATTATGTTTTCTAGAATTTTAGAAAAAAATTACTATTATTTTTTTTAAATATGTTATCTTCTTGTTTTTCTTTTTTTAGGGAGCCTATGTTTATATATTTTTCCAAGGTTAAGACAAAAAATACCTCCATTTTTCTTCAATCCATTTAATTACATCTGTTATATCTTACGTTTCGGGACAACTTTCCCATTATCAGAATATTCCCATGTTTACTGAAATGATGCACATTTGAAATGAACTATTTTTATATTATTAATCTTCTCCATCTATTGTATAATTATCTAACTTGCTTTTGTGATGTGGCACCAGTTGTCAAAAATTTAATAATTGTCATATCCATTTAATATTTTGTTTGTGTTACACATTCATTTCTTATTCATTATTACACCAACCAACATTAACATCTCCAGTTCCATTACTGTACTTTGTACCTGTTCTCGTATTCCTCATTATGACTGTTTGTTGTGTTGTTTTTTTCTAGAATTTTAGAAAAAAAATTACTATTATTTTTTTGTAAATATTTTTTCTTTGAAAATCTTTAATTTCATATAAAGTATTCACCTAATTTCATACGCATACAGTACACATAATTGAAACACTATTTTGTTGAACTGCGTGATGAAAAATATTTAAACATTATAAAAAGTATACTATCCAAAAATGATATGTAATAATAATGACTATTTCAACAAAAGAATATATTATTTATAAAATACTGTCACACTATACGTAAAATATTTCCTATGGATCAACGGGTGAAAATTTATGCGAAGGGAGAAGTTGACAATGGGTCGTACGCCTTATCATATCAGATAGGCCGATAGCGGTTATGATGATATATGGATCCGAGCCCTGTTGAAACCAGACATGTTTCTTCCTAACCCGAAGGCAGCGGCGGGTCTAGAAAGTTATACTCATAGATCAGCATAAGAACTATAAAGTACTATAAAAACTCTATGTGAAACTCTAAGACCCTCTTTTATGGCTAAGAAGATCAGGAATAAATGCAGTTCCGAACACAGCTCATGACCGTTAAGCTAACGATCCTATCTATATCATTCCAAACTTCATTAAAGATAATTTATCACTTTTAGTAGGATGTTATTATTATCTATTTATTCAACTCAAGACCCCTTGACAACGCCTCGTAATAGCCGCTTATACAGACCCGGTGATTTGACACGATCAATTTGAATATCCCCAACATTGGCAAGAGGCCAAATCCCTAACCGACTCCCTGAATTCTTCCACTTCTATAAATACAGTTATTCTGGGAGATGACTGAACGCTTAGCGTTAAATATCCACTATATCTTCTGTAGGTAAAAGTTAATTCATCATACAAACCCATTAGTTCCATAAAAATGCACTTAACGCATTTGCCTCGAAATAGAACCGGCATGCACGAACAAGGAGGACCCAAAATTGTAATATTCTTCACTTCAATGATCATAATATGAAATTCAAAATGGACAAGAGCATAAGTTCTGTTACACAAGCCAAACTGGGGCACAAAAGTGTTCTCTATCGAGAGAATCTATGTTTATTAAGAATAAAAATTATATTAATAATATTATTCCATCCTTCCGTTAACAGGGATGGAAAAGTCTCTTTATCAGTCACAGGCAGTATAATAGGGTACTTGTAAGCAAAAATAAATCTTGTATATTTAAACTGAAATTTATTTCAATTTAAATTGCAATTAGTTTTATTTAAAGACTTTTACATTAGTCATATATCGTCACCAAATATAAATGTTCGTCATTTTCTTCTGTCCTGCCTCCTTAGCGCATACCCTTGTTCATCATTCCTTTCTTTATACCCTCATACCAGTTTCTCCTCGAGTAATCTTTCTTCCCTCTTCAAATCCAAAGAGTAACATTCGTTTGGGCCACAATCCCTCAATCATTCTCATCACAGGCCCATACCCCTTCAGCCTCATTGTTTTGATGGTGTGGAAGATGTTCTACATTTGTTCTACTTGTTTCCTAATTTCTCTATTTGGAACTTCTTGAAGGCGAGAGATATCGCATGATCGCATCCCAAATCCCTTTCTAGAGCTAGCCATTTTTTTTATTGACCCTCTCTTGACCTCACTAAGTATCCAAGATTCGACTAAATAAAGAGGAACACTTTCCAGGAACGATTTATAATCTTCTTTTTTTTTTTTTCAAGTACACTGATTTTTAAAAAGTCCATATTTAGCTAAAAATAATAATAAATAATAGAATAACCTTGCGCCGAGTGAGGGCCGTGGTCTGAGTCCTCAATAGTGTGACGTATACGGCAGCCATATACGATACTGTCAAATCACTCAGTATCCTAAGTTATACAAATTCATTGACAAAAGCTAATAAGATAAATTTTAAACCATTTTTTTTAACACGAAGATATTTCTTGGATGAACGTTTTGAAGATTAAAACGCTATTTTATCTAAAATAATATAAGATGATCAACGGTATGACCTAGGCGCCAAGGCATAACCGTATCTTCATTTTGGTGATGTAGTAGTTCTGCCCACAATACTTCTTTTGAAATGAGTATTCCACGAGGAACAACTCATGCAATAATAATTGTTGTAACCTTATTTTTTTAGTATTTTACTAAATTTCAAATATTTTCAAAATATCAACCTGTAATCGAAGAAACGTTCACGGACCTTACATTGTAAGGGGGTAACTTGGTTTTGAATGACATATTAAAGAATCCTATGATGAAACCCATAGCTTTAAGTTATCACTAAGTAAAATACTAAAGTTAATGAACTAGCTATCCATTCAACAAAGACATTTCAGTGACAATGCTTCAACATCAGATATATTTCAGAGAACTAATTCAGCTGAAATGTAACGCAATCTACTTGGTGCGGTCCCATTGATAGTTTTAATGCCTACATAGATTCCAATTCATTCCCAAGTAACAACCAATGAGTCAGGCCACCAGGGGGTCTAAAATACAAAGACCAGGTCCAACTAAGCAATAGAACGCCTCATAACGCTGCAATGGCCGAGCAGTTTCGATAGCGCTGAGTTATTGCTAGTTCAATGAATCATATTGTCTGATTAGCTAGCTCACTCCTAATGACTAGGGGCCCAGTGTGTTATGTGTGCTACCCTCGATTGGCTTACACTGTCCCATTGCTATTGGTCACTTAGGCGGAATTTATTGGAAATTGATAGAGGGGATTGTGTAAATTGTTGCAACGCCTGAGTTGAAGTTCATAAATAAATCCTATGAATATATGAAACACGATCCAAGTCTTCTGGCCAACATACGAATGCTCGGATATACTCTCCAAAAAACATGATACTCCCTTCCTCTCCCTAAAGTTCCCATAATGAATCAAATTGATTTTCTGAACATTTTAAAAATATTCCATGGAGATAAATATGTTTTTAAAAAAAATTAATATGATTTTTAGGCTGTTTAAAAAAGCAATGATTTTTATTTAAATTAGAACGGTACCAAGCGTGCCTTGGGTACACACTGTTCAGATAACACCCTGTTTTTTTCACTAATATTTGGTTACTTAAAAACCATAAAAATGATTTCAAGCATTAAATTAATTCATCTCGTATCAATAAACAACACTTTTTTGTTTTTAATTTTTATAGTTTGGCTGAGAATCTAATATATATAAATAAAAGACAAGTTTCTTTGATCGCCCGTCCCACAATTTTATCAACTTCAACTTACATTGGACGTTGCAGTTATTTAATCATCTTTGACAAAATATTGGCTTAAATCATCTTTATATTTTACTCAGATAATTCTTCCAACCACGATCCTATTTAATTGTCTGCTTATTTATTTATTGCTAATAAAAATGGTGGGATAGAGGACCAAAAAAATTGTTTGTTATTTACACCAATTACTGGAAGATCCATTCTGAGTCTAATATAATGATGATTCAAACCAATAAATGTGTATATTATTTCATATATTGCTGAACAGCCCTAGATGGTACAATAGCCACTTTTTTTCTGATCCTGCATAATTTTATTTTAACAATTACATATATAACTATGATATATATATATATATATATATATATATATATATATATATATATATATATATATATATAGTAGTTATATATGTAATTGTTAAAATAAAATATATACATATATACACATATTTTAAAGCTTTTTCCTTGAACTGTCCAATGCCATAGCCGGGACGTTTAATGTAAGTTAATTAAAATAAAATTAATGAAAATTGTGGGATGAACGATGAAAAAAAACTTGTATATAACAAGTAAATACAATTATTATTAGATTTCCACCAGTTCTGGAAAAATGCAGGAACGGGCCATAGAACCGGTAGTTGACCAAATAAAAAATGATACTGACAATAAATCAGTGATCCTAGTGGTTTATTAATGAATGAAATAGATTTTCCATAGTTGGCGAAAAATATGGACAAAATAAAAATACATCAAACAGTAACAGTACAAACACGATTAAAAATGTGACACCTGTAGGGGCTTTTGGCAACTAGAGGACTAATCTAAAAGGCTCGTTAAGTCAACTAAAGCAGTTGACTTGTCAAACCACATCAAGCCTCCACCTCTTATATTTTTGCTTGGAAATATATTGGAATAAATTTAATTTTTTATTCGTGCCAACCTCTTAGCATCATTAGCATTGAAAGTAATCATTTAGGGTAATCAATGTATCTTAAGGCTATTGCATCCAAGAGGAAAAAGTAATTATTTTGTACATAGGTATCTTCTTATGAAAACAAGTATTAACGCTAGTCTTAAACTTGCTGATCATTTTTTTCGGATTACGTCCTAATACCGCCGAATGTAAAGTTTCTATATTTTCTAGAATATCTTCAAATTTCCAGCAGTACTCTGCAATATGCTCCACAAGTTCAGGTTAATCCACTTCATGAGCAAAAAAATTAAATAAATTTAAGCTTTACATCTTTACTTAGAAAACTTGGGCCAATTATGTATATATATATATATATCAATTTTCTGCTTCATAAACTAAAAATATTGATGACTGAACCAAATTACAAAAAAAAAAATCAATGCTCCATTAACATCTTTTTTACAATTCATTGGATAATAAATGGATGACATCGACACAGTTATTCAAAGATCAATGGAACTTTTCTGGATAAGAAATGCGAAATTCATTCAGGATGCTAATTTAGGAGGGGCGAAGAATAAAAAAGCATAGAACGAATTGTTAGGATGATTGATCACAAGGGTTAATTGAAATGGAACTATTAAATGAAATCGAAGAGGAGGGAATTCATAATTATCGCATAATAATGGCAAGCTGAAAGAGAAGCTAATGTTAAATATAAACGTCACAACAAAGAAAAAATATGAAAAGATAATATTCATAATGTACTTTCATTATGTCATAACTCCAGGAAGTATAGGATTTTATTTTTTGTTTTATCGGTTATTATAACTCAGAAAGTCTATCTTGTAAAAAATTATTTCATTTGTTTCGCCACCTCTAATGTTAAAGGTCATTGGCAATCATCTATCATTATAAATAATAATCAATCATTTGTAAAAACCAGCCTAACCAAAAAAACTTAAACATTACATACAAGAATTCTCTTTGTAAATCATTTTAGAATATTCCAGTTTTTATACATGGGTACAGATATAGGAAATAAGATCCCTAAACATGAACATTTTATGTTTAAAAATTTCAATTAAAAAATACAACTCTTGACCGAATTCGTCTCCATAAAACAACAAACTGTTAATACGTCCCTGCTACCCAAGAAAAGTGAGCAAGGGTTTCTTTCTCTTCTCTAACTAACTAACCAATATATCAAGTATTCAAAAAATATTGAGACCTGCTAGAAAAAATGATGACAGGGCCTAAATAGTAAATGGTCGATTTCGTGTGTACACACCGAGGACAACTAACCCAGCTCATCAACAATGGCGGAGTGATATATTAAGATTCTGAGAACTGGTATTGTACAAGTAAATGATACTCGAATTCATCAACGCGAAAAGGAATTCCAACCAATGAATGATTTAGTTAAAAGGGAAATGTTACACATTCTGTGGAAACCGTTTGATTGATTTGGACGTTAAGGAAGTTCTACGTAATCAAATTTCTCGGACAAAGCTTTGTTATAGGAATTGGAGTAAGGTATTTTTGTTTTCGACAACACCGAAAATTAGGCTAATTGTCACTTTCATGACAGGTGCGGATGAAGATGTAATGAGAAAAAAAACAAATTATATATATATTTTGCTAAAACCATTCTGTCTGTACCATTAATTTTATTTATTAATTCAAAACTTATCTATTCTTTACTATCAACCTGATTGTTTATGAGTAAGATATTCCCAGAATAGTCCAGTCAATGTATGATTGTAGATGGAAATAGCGGTGACACAATTTTTGGCTTTGGGATATTGTTTGGACTAGTAAGGAGGTAAACATACTAAATGTCCCCACTCATAAGTAGTGAGCCATGTGGGGAGGGGGCTCCTAGAAGGTCACTTTTTTCGAGTTTCGCTTATATCAGGAAAACTATCCATCGCATCGACAAAAACGTTCTATACAAAATTAAAGCTGATAAAATTTGAATATGACTGATGATATGCCTCTTTTGCGCTATCTAGCTTAGTTTCCGAGATATCCGTCCACAACTATCGCTAATACAAAAAAAAAAAAATTACCTCGTATTTTTTGCTGTATTTTACTAGCTAATTCTAGATTGCTTCGTTCTACGATTAACTCGTGAAAAAGAGAGTTTTTAATAATTCAATTTTTTTTAAGAATATATATTATTTTACTAGTTTATCATCAATGGTTAAAAAGTTAGATCAATTATAAATTTATATGTCAATTGCGAGAATTTGTAGAAATTATTATTTATTATAATATAAATTATTATATGTATGTATATGTACATAAATACAGATAGATTTAGGTTTATGGAGAGTTAGAAAAATATAATAATAATTTATAATTAAAACACGAAAAAATACAGAATAACGAATAATGAATGAAATGAACATAAGCAAGAGGTGCTAATCGGTATAAATATAACATAGTTTGATTAAAATCACTGGTTATTGTCTTTATTAAAAATATTATTTGACTAACCATTGTATACCTTTAATCAAACTATGTTATATATATATATATATTGATTGGCACCTCTTGCTTATGTTCATTTCATTATTCTTCATTATTCGTTATTCGATATTCTGTATTTTTTCGTATTTTATGAACTATTATTGTATTTCTCTAACTCTCTATAGACCTAAATATATCTGTATTTATATACATATACATATATATAATAACGTATATTAAAATAAATAATAATTTCTAAAAATTCTCGCAATTGACATTTAAATTTGTAATTGATCTAACTTTTGAACCATTCATGATAAACTAGTAAAATAATAAATATTCAAAAAGGAAATTTAATTATGTAAAACTCTCTTTCTCACGAGTTAATAGTAGAACGAAGCAATCAAGAGTTAGCTAGTCAAATACAGTAAAAACCATTCACAATTTTTGTAACCATAAGAAACACGGCAAATCCTGTACACATCTAAAATATTTAGTCAGTAAATTATGTACATTCTACTAACAGAAATGTTAACTTCTTCCCCCTCTGACTATGTTTACCTACCTTTTGCTATTTGAAAAAGGACAACTGGATAATCCTTCCCCGACCTTTCCACTTACCTACCGAATGTGTCAGTACTTGAAAGCCTTCAGTGCTCGAACCGCGATTAGTAAGAGAAAATATTCTAATTTTTTTTAAATAGATTATATATATTTTTTTTTTCGTTTGTATAACTTTTTACATATTTCATTTATAATATCGTGTATCGTAGTAATTGTGAAGATTCATGTACCATCAAATCACTATAGTTTATTATTTGCCATTATCGGTCATATAATATTATATCTCTGATTGTATTTTAAAATTTTCAGCCCTGAAGATGACCCACATGTTTGGGTTGAAACGTTGGAAGAAATGAAATAAAAAATTCTATAATGACGGCGTCCTTACTATTTATCACTCATGATATGTAGAATCGTCAACTAGCTTCCTTCAATAATAACTAAATAACTATTTTTATTTTTTTTTTTAAATTTGTTTATTGATAAATATTACAATATGTCTCAATAAAGGACATTTATAGAGTTCGGAGAGCATATTCACACCATATTTACAAATTTAAAAAAAAAATAAAAAAAAATAAGCTAACTTCAAATAATATAAAGCTACAAAAGAACAAAATAAAATATCACAGTGAAGAAAGAAAATATATACAATAGTAATAATAGAATGAAAATAAATGAATAATATAGAATTAAAATGATCTTAAAAAAAAAAAAGTAATGAAAATAAATATCTTAGATGCAGGCATACCTATTTACACTATTTACAGTCGGCAATGGGAACTCCGAACCATACTTATCCCCCCACTTGTGGAGGGAAAGCAAGGCTTCAGGAGATCCCTGCGCTTCTTCCTCAACCATTGTAATAACTATTAAACAAGACTTCAGATATTATATCAAAATTTTTGTAATGATATGAAATACCATTATGAATATGTACATATTTTTATCCTCAATGCAGATTGCATTATAACTCTTGATCGGGATTATTATAAATATTTCCATCGTGATAGAAATAGGAGAGACGTTCCTCCGAAACCTGCAGCTGTAAATATAGAGGAGAATGAGAGGGAAGGTTAGAAGGAGAGGCACATTAATTCCGCGGCGCTACCGGAGGCTCAGATGATGGGCATTTTCCGCTATTTTGGATTCATACCGCACCAAACCCTAATATCCAGTTCAATTCCACGGCGACAACTCATTAGAATTTCTGATCTTTACAAGCCGACTTCATTTTTTCCCAATCCCTCCTTTCTACCGCTGCCCCGCTTCTTACTAAGGCCCGGTTCAAGGAGAGAGACGAAGAAAAAAAAAAAAAGGGAAAAAAAAAAGAAAGAAAATGGACTACTATTATTGCCACCGATGGGGAATTCGTACCATCCATTTGAATATAAAAATGTTTTCTTTGTCAGCGAGGCTATTATCATAATAATTGGGAGCAATTATAGTAACAAAGGGGCATGGAATAAATTTTGCTGAAAGAGGGGAACTCGATAAAGTATTCTGACAAAACGGTTCACGATCTCTTAATTCGTTAATTTCTTAATCAAGGCTTTGAATAATTTAGCGATAATCATTTCATTTCTAGTTTATAAAACCGGACTCTTTAAATTTTTAGTAATCTCCGTATCTTGCATTATTATCCTGTTAGGATGACAATTGCAAATGTAATGAGAGAATTTAATACATGTTTAGTTATTAATTATGAAAGAAAGTATTATGTTAGTTATTAATTCTAGCCAACTTGAATTTGCGAAATCACTTACTAAATTCATAAAATTCGTACATACTTTGAAAAATGAGATTAGATCACGACAATCCACCCCAACACTATCATCACCACATATGCCGATGACACATGTATCCTGTCAGTTAATAACGATCCATCAATTGCATCCCAAACTCTTCAATCAAATATCAAAAACCTTGAAGAATGGTGTCAAAGCTGGAGAATTAAAATAAATTACAATAAATCCTATCAAATTATCTTTACACATTGTCGTAAATCTATGACTTCCTGTCCTACAGTATCCTTTAACAATTCTCCACTCAGAATCATACAAGACTGAAATGACAAGAAACTGTTCGACGTTTTCGACTAATCCAGCACCTACTAAACAAAATTATCTTGACTATCAAACAACTTTAATTATATTACAAAAGACTCATATACATGACTATAATAAGGCCAATTTTTACTTATGGAATTGAGCTTTAGGACTCCACTAAACCATAGAATTCTCTCATATCAAATTCATGCAATCCAAAATATTACCTAAAATGCTCCTTACTTTGTCACAAATAAAATCCTCCATAACGACCTTAACCTGCCATATGTTTTCGATTGAGCCCAATCCAGATACATATCCTTCCATAACAGACTTCAAAACCACCAGAACCATCTCGTTTCAAACCCAGTTTCCTCTTCGATACCTGATAACCCTCCAGGGCGTCTGAAAAGGAGATTGTCCTCGTGATCTCAACCTATGTAAATACATTATTAGAGTGCTGCCAATGGGTAGCTTCTCAACAAACGCTTTCATGTGATTGTATCATGTGTACACATTCACCAGATAGATTTTTAATTTAATAAAGTTGTAAATATCATGAGTATATAAATAAAATCATGACAAATCACAACATATGACATTTAAACTTCGACGAGACACGTGACCTCCAGTTTATATCGGCGACATTTAAATTTCTCAGACGGGCACTCTACGTTATCTTGGTATAATTGGTCTAAGGATGACGTGGGATCCACTCGTCAAAATGAAAAGAAATAGCTTTAAAAAGGAGCTGAAAATATTGTCATTTTTAATGATAATTAAAAATAGGGCAACAAATAAGTACATACACTTACTATCTAGAAACCACAAGAACATAAGCCTCACAGAACAGCAAAAAAGACACACTTACAAAAATTATAATCTTTTCAATCCAAAATTGATGACTACTAACGGCAATATTCGGATACGTAAACAATAAAACTATACATGCCGACTTACGACAACCAACTACGGAACAACACATACAGTAGGTATATTTCTGATCTCATATCTTTTTAAACTTGTTTATTGAGAAACATTATAATCAGTCTCAATTAAGGGCACTTATTATAAAGTTCAGAGAGTAAATTCAAACAAAATTTGATATTAAACTACATGAACACGAGAATAAACTTATAAATGATATGGAAACAACTGATAGACCCATCAGAAGGCGACTGAAAAGGAACTGGATTAGAGATCTTTCCTGAATGAAGGAAGCAAATACAAACCAGGAAGAGGTTCTGTTGTTTACAATTCTTTTTTATACCAAAAATGGCAATTTACAAATTCACTAAAACAACTCATCTGCTTATTGTTTTATTCGTGAGAAATGTTGATTAAGATTGGAAGAGAAACAAAATAATATTCATTTTAAATATTTAAACAAAATTTAAACCATTATTATGTTTTTTATTTAAAGCCGATGTTTCGAAGAGTACTTATGGAAGGCTCTGCCTACAAAAATCAGAGAGGGGAATTTCTTTTTATTATTAAAACACTTTATTCAGAAATATTACAATTTGTCACAGTTAAGGACACTTATAATAGAGTTCAGAGATTGCATTCATACCGTATATACAAAAATATAAATAAATAAAGTAATAACAAAAGAATAAGAAGAAAGAACAAAAGAGTAAAGAAAAAAAATATATATATATACACATAAGTAAATAAAAATAGAAATAAAAGTAAAACAAACACCTTATATAAAACATACATTATTTACAATTTGCCAGGTGATCTCCGAACCAATCCTGTCCCCTCCACATGTGGAGGGAAAAGGGAGGCTTAGGAGATCCCTACGCCTCTCCCTCAGCCACTTCACTGGTATTTTAAACCAGCGGAGGATGAGTAAGAGCGCTACAGCCACAGACACTCATGACTTGAGTGGAGAATCTGGCCATTGCTAGAACTCCAAAATATCCATATTTACAAAAGGTCTCGTGGCCACTGCCGCTTTAACCTACGAAGGGGATTGTAGGGATGGGTGGTGCTTGATAGGGATTGTACAACGGGATTTGGGTGATGAGAAAGGTTCTGGTGAAATTTGGAAAATTTGGCTGGGATAAGATCAAGAATAAATGGGATATTAAGGTCATGGTGTAGGGTTTTATTGGTTACATAGAAGGGAGCATTGACTATTGTACGGAGGACTTTAGACTGAAAGGATTGAATGCGTTTGATGTTAGAAAATTTGGCTGTTCCCCATAGTTCTAGTCCGTAAGTCCAGATGGGTTTCAGTATTGTCTTGTAGATCAGTAATTTGTTTTCACCAGAAAGTTTAGATTTTCTATTCAGTAGTCTATATAGCTGGCCATATCGTCTGTTAAGTTCCTGTCTTTTAAGTCGAGTATGTGGATTCCATGTTAGTCGTCTGTCTAAGAGAAAGCCAAGATACCGGACTGTATCTGAGAAAGGAAGCTGGATGGAGTTAAAATAAACTGGTGGGCAGGTATTACGCCGAAGGGTGAAGGTAATGTGTTTACATTTAGATTCATTTACCTTAATGCGCCATTTCTTACACCAGTGTTCAATCAGGAAGAGGTGCCTTTGTAAGTTTGCGGACGCTGTTTCAGGATCTGAGTTGGAAGAAAGGATAGCAGTGTCATCAGCGAAAGTTGCCAGGAGGGTATCGGGATGGACAGGAATATCAGCGGTAAAGAGAATGTAAAGGATGGGGCCCAAGACGCTGCCTTGAGGAACGCCAGCCTCAATTGAGTAACAGTCGGAGAATTCGGTGCCACAGCGAACTCGGAAGGAGCGGTCGGAAAGATAGGATCGGAGTACTAGGTATAAGGACTGTGGTAGATGGATTTTAAGCTTGAAGAGTAATCCGGCGTGCCATACCCGGTCAAAAGCTTGCGCTATGTCCAGAAATGCACCCGAGCAATACTGCTTGCTTTCTAGGGTTGAGGATATATGGTCAACAACTCGGAGTCCTTGCTGGACAGTGGAATGTTGGGAACGAAATCCGAATTGATGAGTAGGAAGGTTATAGGATTCAATTATAGGTAGGATTCGTTTCAGTAGGATCTTTTCAAAAATTTTTGAGAGGATTGGGAGTAGGCTAATTGGTCTATAGGATGCTGTATTGTTGGAAGGTTTGCCTGGTTTCAAGAAGAGGACGATGGTGGAATGTTTCCATAAAAGAGGGAAGTGGGTAGTTCGTAGGATGCAATTGTATATATATGTAAGAAATATGATGGCTTTAGATGGAAGTTGTCGAAGGATCTGTGGGGTTAGAAGGTCATATCCAGGAGATTTGCGAGGTGTGATTTTCCGTAAAAGGTATTTGACCTCAGAGGGATTAACAGCTTTAGGTGGTAAGGAGAGTGGGATAGGTATTGAGAGGGATTCTTCTACTTTTACTGTGTGGCTGGGATGGGATTCTGGATGAGGAGCGAAAGTATAGGAAAGGTGTTTGGCAAATTCCTCGGCTTTATCTTCATCAGATGCTGCCCAGGAGCCATCATCTCGTCGAAGAGGGTGGGAAATATGATGGGATTTGAGGATTTTTCTGGTGATATTCCAAAGGGAATTATCATGAGCAGAGAGTGTGGTGAGGTAGGAATTGAATGATTGGGATCTGAAGGTGGCTAATTCTTGTTTTAATTTTTTACAGTGATAATTGTAGGAGTGGCGGTCGGCTGGATGTCTGGTACGTTGCCATAATAATCTGGCACGGCGTTTTATGTGGATTAGGTCAAGGAGGTGTTGAGGTAAATTATGTTTCTTAAGGATTTTTGAGGAGTGATCAGGGGAGGAAGCAGTCCAGACTGCTTCTTGAATTTTGGTAGTGAAGGAATGTACTGCATTGTCCAGGTCTTCAGAGGTTTTCAGGGTTACTCTGAGGTCAATTTTATCGGAGAGGATTTGATGAAAGAGTTTCCAGTTAACTGGGCCTCTGATGAAGGACGGAGGAGAGGGTTTAGGAATAGGAGCTAGTGATACTTGGAGTATTAATGGGCTGTGGTCTGAGGAAAGCTCGTCAAGACGGGCAACGGAATGGTTGAGAGCACCTAAACCATTATGGATAAAGAAATCGAGGATATCGGGATTACGGTTAGGATCAGTGGGCCAGTAGGTAGGTGAGTTGGGTGGAAGAAGGGTAAAATTTTGGGAATTGAGTACAGACAGCAATGTTCGACCACGAGAATTCGTGGTTCTTGAACCCCATTGTTGATGCTTGGCGTTTAAGTCTGCACCCAAGATGAAATGATGTCCTAAGGAAATGAGGAAGGAACTAAATTGGATATTGGAGATGGGTTGGTTTGGAGGGCAATACGCTGATGCAACGGTAATAGGAAAGGAGAAGGTTTTGATTACGACTGCGGTGGATTGTAGGAAATCGTGCGTAGGCAGTGGGAGTAGGTGATGGGAGAGGGATTGGTGCACAATGACTGCAGTACCGGCATGTGCTCTACCGTCAGGATGGTCGGTACGGTAAGTTATGTATTGTGGTATTTTTAGGAGCTGTTTTTTAGTCAGCCGAGTTTCCGTTATTAGGGCTACGTCTACGTTCTTGTCTTGTAGTAAGGCTGTTAGTTCGTGTATGTGATTTCTAACACCATTCGCATTCCAAAGGAGAATGGATATGGGTTTGATGGAAGTCATTTAAGGATTTTTTAAAGGAGGGATAAGGTGAGATACTAGGTTAGTGAGAAGTGATATCAGTGGGGTAACAAGGGATTTAAATTCTGAAAGAAAGGATGTCAATAAGCTGGTTAGATCTGTAGCATTAGGCGGTGGAGGAACATATTGGATTTGATGTTGGTGAGGTTGTTGTTGATTAGGTACATTAGGTGGGATAGGATATTGAGATTGGGGTTGAGTTTGTTCTTGCGGCAGGGCCTCACATACATTAGTCGGGTCTCTACCCCCAAGTAGCTTGGCAAAAGAAACCTTAGAGTTCACAATTTTAGCGGGTCCTCTTCTTGGTTTAGGTGTATCATCAGGGTCCCTGGGTTTCGTATATCTCGCTTTAAGATTTTTATAAATTTGGCAGCCTTTGTAGTTGGCTGGATGACCTTCCAGGCATAGGGCACAGACTGCTGGTTCTGTAATTGGTTTATTACACTCGCCAGACTTGTGTGTTTTACCACATTTCACGCAGCGTGGTAAGTGGTGGCAATAAGACTTGGTGTGGCCATATGCTTGGCAATTATGGCACTGGATGAACTCTCTTTTTGGGTACGGTTTTTCGACCTTTACGCTGGTGTAGAAAATTCTATTCACATCGTATATTTTCTCGATCCCAGGCGATGGCTCTAGATCGACGAAAAATAAGGGCAATGGGATTTTATTCTTTACACCTGGTTGTTCTTTATTTTCTTTTAAAACATTGGTTATCTGACGTATTTTGAACCCTAACGCCGTTAACTCTTCTTTAATCACTTCTATTGGGGTTGAGGAGTGTAAATTTCTTATTACAACTCGTAGTGCTCTTTCCTGTTTCAACTGGTATGTGTGAAAGTCCGCATTTGTGTCTGTTAAATATTTTACGATTTTTCGGTACGCTTCAGGTGTGGCCGGTATTATTTTTGTATCATTTATTCTGTTTAGGCATGTATAGCTACCTGGGCAGATTTTATTACGTTGAGTACACAACAACTGGAAATTTCTCAAATTTTTGACAAAGATAGGAGGTGGGCGTGGTTCTCGAGGTATAGGTGCATCTTCCATTTCTTCCCTGTCATTTTCAAGCACCTGGTATGGATTAAGTGTAAAAAATGGAGATTCCATTTCTTGTGAAGACGTACTTGGCAGTGGTTGAGACACAGATACTTGAGTGTTCGCTGGAGGAGTTCCGGGGGGTGTTAATCGCTTACTACGACGTGTTTTCTGTTTAGGCGGTGAATTACGTGGGGTAGAGCCAACTGAATGGGACCTCTTAGTTGACATTACTTGGTGGTAATATCGCATATAAAAAAAAAAAAGAAAGGGGAAAAAAAAAAAAATAAATAAAACTACGTCTGCGTGTTATTACAATGGATGAACCACCGGCTGAGAACCAGACAGTTACGTGGCTCAGCCACAACTGGAGAGGGGAGCCGTCAGCTGTTATGGCTATAGAGATTAAGCCTATAGACGCTAAATCACTAAATTCACTGTCTGTAATAGTACACAGTAAATAACAACACTACTCACTGTGGTGTTAGTCCATTGTTGTTGTTTTGATGTCTGCTTAACTAGTTTTTTTTTAAAAAGTAAAACTGAGCACTTATTCTACTAAAAAATAGTAAAACTGTGGGACACGACGTGAAATGTGGGTATTCAAATCAAGCGCATGCGCAGAACTGTGGGAATTTCTAAATCCATACAATGATGACAATCTATATAAAGAAGTATTAACATCGAGCAACCCCGAGTAAACTAACAATGTTACGCAATATTTGTATCCAATAAATATATATTTTAAAAATGAAAATAGTGAAGAATAGAAACACAACCAAATAATTTTATACTGGCTGCATGGAAAATTCCAAAGCCAAAAAAAAAAAAAAAAAAAAAGAAATACGCAAACATTAGTGTCTGAGCTTTCCCATAATGAAGGGTTTGGTACCGACTTTACAGAGGCGGAGAGTTAAGAGGTACTAGTAACGTAATGTCAGACATTCCGAGAGATGATTGACATTCCGATTGATCGTGCAACGTTAAGATTGATGAAGTAATGGGCTGTACTGACGGATCTCTAGAAATCCAAGCTTCAATCACAGGAGAAGGGGAGACTAACCTAACCACTGTATTGTTAGTTTACTCAGGTTTCACAACCAATTTATACAAATAATTTTCATTAAAAATAAACAGTTTTTCACATCTCTATCTATTTATAAAACATTTAGAAATGAGAAAAATAATTTTTTTTTAGTAGTGAAGTCGATAATTTATGATTGAAATGTAAAACTTTACACATTTTACTCATGAAAAAATTAATCTTTGACTGTAGTGTATGATATTTGTCAGTTATTTTTCTTTTCTTTCCAAGATATTTATTATTTGAGCGATTTTTTACCTTTAAATAAAAATGACTCAAACGATTTTTATTAAACTCAGTATATCAGTGTAGTATAAAGCCGTTTTTAATATAATGTAGATTTCACTCTCATTGATGTTCTCTAAAGGGGCTTAAATGGCTAATTTTCAATATAGCTTTCTCTAAAGTACTTATAAGTTTTGTTTTTTGAAATAATTAACTTCACATTAATCTTTGATATAAAAAATAGTTCAATATAAAATATGAAAGAATGTCATGATAAACTAAAGGTGAAATAAGAGATCGTAACGGATAATATTTGTAGTGGAGGAACCAAAGTAATACGAGCTCGTCACTCGAAAATTTATATCAGGCTTCCATACGTGATATTTCCTAGGTGCATTCATTTACCAACTCATCAACAACCATCGTCCTTCTTACGCCTACAACCTTCTCCAATTCAAGTCCTCAGTCCATTCCCTTTCAACAAGATTTCGACCTTCTGACCTCTACATCCCTTCTCACAGATCTGCCTCATTTCAAAACTCCTTCATCAATTGTCAATTGCTGGAATTTTCTACCTATCAAAATTCACCATTCCCCTTATATATCCACATTCAAAACCCTCCTATCCCCAAAACAGTCACATGCTTGCTAAACTTTTGTTATTATACATTTCTATTATATCATTCATCATCAAACGATAGTACTATTCTATACTGTAAACTTCACTAGGGATATTACAATATCTTCCTGCTCTTAATGCCACTGAATGCGTCTATTGTTTGTTTTTTTATTTTTATTTTTTTTATTCTTATATAATTAAATCTGTACCTATAGAATTAGACAATGATGAGTCTACATATTATTTATTATTTAAACACTCTGACATTTTATATTGTCAGCTTTGTCTTTATATTGCCTTTCCTTTGTTAGCAGAAACACACCTCATTTAAAAGAAGAACTCAATGTATTTTTTATTATTTTATTTTTCAAAAGTGTATAATTATAATTTTTCCTACTGTGCATAGTTTCAAGTGTTTTATCATAGTTTTAAGTGTTTTGTATATAGATTTTTTTTTGTATATAGCCTGTTTGACTAATATTTTCTTTACTTACTATTTTTTTTTATTATTGTTTTATTTCGGACAGATGTAGTCTTTTAATTATGTTCTATTTCGTTATTCTGAAGGGACTTTGTCCCAGAATAAAGTTATTTTCTATTCCTATTTCAATTTTTAACATGAGCTTAATATAATACGAACTCCGCCAATATTATGTACATAAACATATGCGGTTTTCATAAAGGCTATCTTTGGTATTATTTAATATATAATTGTGTAGAATACAGCGATATAAATATTAAAATTTATGAATATAAGGGTAACTAAACAAATAAAAAAACACACAATGAAATGTAAATAAATAGTGTCTATAATTTTTATTGTCACTTCTCCTTTTTCTAAAAATACTTATTTTTATTTCTGCTAAGAAGAGGGTGGTAAGTGTAAGTCGTGTGATGCGCGCACCAGATTTTAAATTAAATTATAATATATTTTTTTGTTTAGAGTATATATAAATAATTAAGCACTAACGTTTGACTTTTATTCCGTACAGATAAATGCATACCCTCGCCAGGTCCCGGAAATATCACTCCGTGGAGGACCCTGAGCGGGAATGAAGACGTTAGGCCTATAAGACCGTGGGCGTGGTTCAATGGGCGGAGAGCTACTCAGTGATTTAGCGCTGGGTGGCTATTCGGCCATTACCAACCTCTATTAGCTTTGCCACGCGATTCCTAGTTCCATTGTCTATCCAGCTACAATACTAGGCCTTAACCTCAGGCAGTTAGCCGCTTACTGTGGCTATTTTATTACTCTTAGAACAGTGCTAGGGTGTGTTCAATATGGTTAATAGGACGGTTTGCGGTTCTACAATATTTGCATTGTAAATTAATTATGTGGGTGTTGTAGATCAAGGCAAATCTTGATTAAAAAGTGAACCACCAGCTCCAATACACCGGTTATAAAACCTATCCAAAATTTAACTTTAATTTTTTAAGCGAAAATTATTTCAGCCTCGCTCAGCACTACCTTTTGTGGGTTTCGCATGAGATCAAGCCGTCACGCTCGCCAATGTAACGCTTTCTCGTTTAAAATAGGCTCGAGTCAACTAATTACAGCGTTTTTTGCATTTGGATTAAAATATTTAGAAACTAAAAATCGGACCCGCATACTGTAAGCAATCAAATGCATTGCATCGAAATTGCATTTTGACGTCAAGTTAAAGAGTTGGAAAGGGGGGGGGGCCACAACAAAACATGGAAGATATTGACATGGGATTGACGGAGTTTTTTTCAATCGAAAGTATACAGGGCATATTCATTTTTTTTTTCAAGTGTATGATAAAAAAAAAATCTAGTGTGTCCACTCACACGTTTTTCCTACCTTTTTCAGAAAAGTTTTTATACCTTTGCATATGTCCATAAATAAACAAAATAAATTAATTAGATTTATTTTTCTGAAAATTGATCAAATAAAAAATTTGAGTACGGTTTATTTGATGAACTAAAGCAATGAAAACCGGCTTAAGGCAGATCAATGTAAAAATTTCAATACCCTTTATAATATTGCTGATCAAAAACTTTTTGCCATAGTCTAATTTTGTTAAACAATAATTTCTGTTGAAAGTAGAGGAAATAGTGAAGCTTGTGTGATGTGGGCATCAGATTTTCTTACTTTCACTTAGTTATCTTTTTTTCTCTCATTCATCCCTTTCAGACACTAGGATATGTATCCGTAATCTTACATTGGAAATTGAATAGATGTAAGATCGTTAATAGTTGTCCGAAACGAAAGATTTTTGTATAGTTTTGTATGGAATTGCATTACCTAAACGGAGTGTTCTGACGTGTAGATCCGTGTACATCGAAAATTAATTGCTATAAATTATATCAAAGTTTTATTGCCTTTTAAAATTTATTTTCAATATTCTTTATAGTCTCCTAATTATAACAATAACTATAAAAAGTATAGTTTGATAAATACAGAAATGTTTCACAAAATAATAAATTATGTTCTATAACAATACTAAATAGTGGTAACTACTGAATTTTTTTATTTTTTACCAATTATACCAATACTAAGTGCTTATAACAACTAACTAAACAAGACCATACTTTTTTCGTTTATTTTATTTTTTTTTATAATCACAACATATGGTAATAAAAACCGATTATAATTTTTTTACCTCTTCCTCATAATATCGCGTAACATTGTCCGACCCGTTAAATCTGAAACAGACACCTCTAGGCCCATCCGCTGTATAAAAAACCATAGTTCCTTCCTGGCTTGTGTAAAAGTTTAATGAAGCTAATAGAGGAAGTATAAAAAGCGAAACGTGATGCGCGAGGCCTAACAGGATTAAGCGGTAGGGCGATAACTGATGATGGGAGGTGGGGCTCAAATGAAGCGACTGATTGGACTGGTCTGTTATTGTCGGCCACGTGTGGGGCGGGCTATACCCCTCTAGGCCCCAATAATACGCCCGTATTAGGGCATCACTAAACCTCTGTCGTAAAATAAATTACATATCTGAGGGTCGATTGTCTCTGCTCTGTATTTCTCAATGGTTTTCTTCGAGAGGATATTAGTCGACATAATTTATAACGACATGTAAATTAGGTCGTAGATTAAAAAAAAAAATAACATCGTAATTTTAACAACAGTTGCGATTTTATGGAAAACTTTTACCTAGGCAAGGTGCACACAGCATTCTTATGTACAAAATCTGTTGTTCTCGAAAATTTAAAAATTTTCTATCATAAAGATAAAAATACGCACTGCATCACTGGCGAAGGCTTTCGGGCTAAAGTGAAATTGAATTTTTTTTTTTTGTTTTTATTGGTTCATATTTTTTATGTGAGTGATCAAAGATAAATACTTAAACATGAATAATATAGTCTCTTTTTTATTTATAATGCATAAACGACAACCAAATGTAACCGTTTCAAGAAAAAATATGAGAAATTTATCACTAAAAGCATTATTATTCCTATATATAAAAAAATAAAATAAAAATTGTTTAGTCATATCTTTTAACTGCCATTATTTTATTAAAGTTTTATACAATATTAGGCCAAAATTAAAATATAATACACTAATATATAACAGATAAAACAGCTGATCCCTAACTACTCCACCCCACATTTAAAATAAATCCAGTCCTGTATGAATGCGTTAGTGAGGAGAAACACTTTTAATATCGTCTACGAAAGAGGTACAAAAATTGAGAACAAATATATTCTTTTTTTTTTTAAATGTTAACATTCTATTTTAATTATTTATTTATTTATTATAACTTCTAGAAGTGAGAAAACGACATTCGATGAAATAAAAGAATGACAAAAAAGACGAATTATATTATAATGATACATTTTAAGAAATTTTATGAAGTGGTGCATGGTAGGTAGATGATAAATTTTCACCAAAATGTTATGTTATAAAAAATTTTATAAAATAGAATTTAGACTATTTATATAACCGATTGTTGTTAAATTAATATGTTTTTAATCAATGATGTAATTTGAAGTATTTTTAAATGACCTAACTTATAACAATATTCTTTTACAACTGAGTCGCTGACTTCTTAAAGTTGATACCAATAGATTTTTTTTTTTCGAAATCGAGATAGTCGATTCCTATGTAGAAAAACACAATGAATCCCATGTTGCAATTAGTATATTCCCAATACAATTCAATTATATTATTTTTTCATGGAATGTAAAGATAATTGCAATTTATTTTATATTTTAAAAATATAATTCCTCAAAAGATTTGGATTTATTTGAATAAAATAAACTAATTTTATTGAGCCACTGTTGTAAACAGAAAGTTAATTTTTTATGGTACGATTTTAATAACTTATTTTTTTCCGAATCATATCCTATTTTGCGCTTCAAACCGAATCCCAAAAAACATTTTTTTGTTTCGAAACGAGCCTTGAACTGTAATTAATTTCAAAAGCACTCCTATTTAAGTTTCAATGTTTTTTAACAACTATTAAAATTATCATTAATTTTATGAAATACGTCCTACTAATATACAATTATCTCATAAAATAATCATTGACTAATTAGACAATTCAATAAGTTATTTAAATACGGTTTCACCTCAATTAAACTTTTAAACTAAATCAATGCACTTTCTCTACCAATTAACACCTATGTAACATTGGTGCCGTTATGTATGCGCTGGAATTTGATCAGCATCAATGATTAGAATAATTATTGCAACTAATTGAATGCACTCAATTATGTATGCTGATTTCCTATTGGTGAATACACTTGGAATGCAATGCCTGTAAACAAAACATTCGCAAACATCAATGTCAATGTATATTATAATATACAAACACAAGTGTATTGTATTTCAACTTCATTCTGAATAATATCTACAGCCAATCAACAACAAGAAATGTTTATAACAGTGTTACAATAAAAATAATGAATTAAAAAACTTCTATTAAGATACCTAATAATTTAATTATTAATTAATTATGTGATTTTAACAACGTATAATTAAAATTATTATTCAACATATACCACGGAAGTTTTAATTTTCTACAATTACTAATAAGTAAGTAAGGAAAGTAGTGTAAGAGGGTCAAATTATAGAGAGGCCAAGTTCCTAAACTCAGCTCTAATCCATTGATGGATTTCTGAGGCTGATTGATGATTTCAGCGCTGAGTTTAGGAAGTTGCATATTGTTACATTGATGAGTTTAGGAACGGTCGGAATGATTGCCGATGCTCATCAGTGATCTCAGTGCTAAGTTAAGAAACTTTTCCATACACAGTTTTCAATAAATGTTTTCAATAAAGAGCCCTTGCGTCCGTAAGACATTTTTTTAGGTATTACCTAATCTGTGTATACACTATGATTATCGCTTGAACGGATAGACCAAATTTGTTGGTTTTTGTTTTATTTCTTATAGTGTTTTGACCCAGACGCCTATGAACTAAATTGAGCCTTCTGTTTGTAATATCTGCTACAAACAGGTTTTTTATAGAATGTCGCCTAAAACAGCTCAGACGATGTTAATGAAACTTACCTAAAGAATTCGACTTAAAGCCGTTCAAACTGTCATATATGAAATAAATCAAAAGTTATGATGAAAAACAAATCGATTTGGGCATAATTTAAAAATTAGATATTTAATGCTAAATTGTATATTAAATTTGAAAGGTAGTTAAATACCCTCCAAAAATAGAAAAAAAAAAAAGTTCTTATTGGACCAATATTAGTTACATTTGCAGCGTGTTTAATATTATAACAATGATTTTTAATTTATTGACCCGTTCGCTTATCTCTAGTTTCTCAAATAAGCCCTTTTCTTAATGCATCATTGAATGTTTCAAATTTTTCTTTGGAACATAATTAAACTGTCTTTTAGGCCAACCTTTAATGGCCATGAAGAATTATAAATTATAGCCAAATGGCCACAAACTAGGTAAATATATAGTGGTTAAGAGCAAATGCCTACCCATGTTGCTAACCCATTACAACTCGAGTGTCATATGACAGACATTGAATCCCGTGACCAATAATTATACGTTCGGTCATTTGATAATTTACCTAAAATTGGCAGTTATACCATTACATGTCAACAGCCTCGAATAGTTTCACAGCATCCATCATACACCAAAACAAGATCTAAAATAAAAACTATTAGAAGATCATCATATTATTAAATAAGGCGTCTATACTTTGTTTATTAAAAATATATTTTCTTTTATCTGATAATATTTATTCACACATGTAAAAAAATATGACTACCAGTGAAATTGATGACGATAGAATACATGACAAGAAAGCATGAGGGGAATCAATGTCCAAAAGCACCTCCTCCTGGCGTGAAATCTACAATAATTAATAGTGGTTTATTCGTTTTCTGAAAAGAGAAGATTTTCAAATTCGATAGCTAGCATTCGTATCGAAGATATATTTCAACAAGCAAAAATGTAAGATACAACAGCTTTTACAACGTGCCTTTCAGATTAATTATTTTTAGAAATATAACAGGACATTCTTCAATGCATTCATAGGTTGAAATTAAAATTAACTTAGTGTATTAGTATTTAGTTCTTTGGCCAGACAGAAATTATTAGCATCAGGGTGGAGAGAAACCAAAGGTCTCACGGATAATTATTTCGGAGGCACGTAAAATATTATATTTGCACTGAAACACAACCTTGTTATTTATAATGAATGCAATAAAATACTATGTAATGGCATTATATAATTATTACGTAATAGATTTAATGTAATCTAAATTTTATTTTAACATAAATTTAGAGATTAGAATATGAAACTCTCTTCTGCAACCCCAATTGTCCACTTCTCTTCAGGACCGATTAGCATACAAAATTCACTAACTGGATTTCAAAGTAATTTTTTTTAAAGCACAGGATCTATTTAAAGAAAATAAATCCGTATACATGTAATTTAATGCTTAATATTTTGTTTACCTTGTTTTTTTTTTTTATTTCCAAGAAGCCATAGAAACCGTGCATCCTTACCTAAAAAAAAAAAAAATGTAAAATTAATGTCAGCACAAATAAAGAAAATCTGGCACTAAATTACAAACAGATTGAGAAAAAAAGTTGGATGGTTTTCTAAATTATATTTTTATCAAATAGTCCGTCGATACACGTCTACACATGTGAACTAAGCTGCTGGTCTCTCGGTGGGCATTATTTTGATTTACTCTTTCTTATAACGTGATTTTCGATCGACTATTAAAGGAGTTAGCAAAGGTGTTCATGTATTAGCGAATTGTCTTTTGGCTTTAAAGTTAAACGTTAGTTTAAACAGGTGATAACTTGATCAATGTTATCGTTCGATTTCCGCATTCAGATGTGGCCAACCCACCTAACTTTGATACCTGCAAGATCCGATAATTGAATCGGTTAGCAAGACTAATATTGTCCATCTAAATATCCTTGTGAGCTTAAGGAGTGGATGATCTAGTACCATATGGTCTAAAAAAATAACAAAAAACAGAAACTGGGTTATCATGAAGGCATACAGCTTAGTTTGAAATGTCTGTGTACATTACATAGTGCCATAAAACAAAACAATTTCTTTGCTTACATCTACGGTCAATAGGGGATAAAATCCAAAAAAAAAAAAAAAGATCAAAATCACTTTTTCTTATTTAAGTATTGTATTAAATGAACAGTTTATTTCCACCATAATAACATCGAGTGTTAATGTAAGCTAATCGTGGGTTTATTTCAGAAACGAAGTTTTATTTATTGAGTAATATAATATTCTCAAAGAAAATAACTATAGTAAGGTATGGTCACATTCACACTATATGTACAAAAATACATGAAATAAACAAAAGCGAAATAATAGTTAAATAATAATAAAAAACTATATACTATAAATAAAATAAAATACTTTAACATAAAATAAATACTTTTTAACCATTATGTCTCAATATTATCTAATATTTAAATGTAATTTTCGTATATATAACTAACTACAATTATAATTATTCATACTTGCTTCCTCTCTATACTTCTAAATTAGTTCTGCAATGTATGGTCTCTTAATTTTACATTTGCACTTTCTAAAATTTCTTAATTCTATTTTATATGTATATGTATATATTTATAATTTATTAGTCCATAGATATAATATTTTTCGTAGTATCCATTCATATTTTCAAATTTTAGGTATTGTAATATTCCAGGTTTTGTTGACTTTTACTACTTACCTCATCACCATTTCCCAATCAGGTCAGATAATTTCCCCAAACGTACTTACTCAGGTTTTCCAGTTCTAAGTGAAACTCCTTGCTGAACACACACGTAAGTCTCTATTTTTATTCTTCTAATTCTATTAACTTATTTTTTTGGTTTTCTTTCCCCACATCCCTGTATGTCCATTATTTCATATTATATCCTTTTTCCTTTTCTTCCAACCTCTCTTGCAGATCTGTAGGAGTATGTTCACAATTGCATATATTATATTATATATTATACTACAACAATTGTTACCATCTATTTACTTCAGTTTAGGATCTTGTTACTTAGGTTACTCAGTTTATATCTTAATGTACTTGTCTAAATATTATGTGACTTCCACAATTCTCTATATCTTTTTGTATCTTGTCCGTTATAGCCGTTGAAAAAGACCTGCCAACTCGGGTCAAAAAGTTCGCTTTTAATAAAATAGTTTTGCCACTATTTAGTCTATTTATGACCGCCAACCCGGACCATCTCCTTCCTTATAATACTTTAAGCTTTAAGTAACAACAGTAATTGAAACATATGGATTCGCTGTCACGATACTAGCTACTCGGGATCGTTTAAACGACAGTCGGGTAAGTGTGAAACTGAATTATCGTTTAACCGACAACGACTATGTCGCATAAACAATAGCACGACAGTCGCCTGTCGTTGAAACGACAACGACTAAAATCGGGTTAGTGTGAAAGCTCCCTATTGCTCTCTGTCCCAAAGGCAGTGAACACGGCTTCATTTACTCGACTAGCCTGATAATTGTGAAACAAGCCTAAATGTAGAAACTAAAATAATTACTAAGATAAAATAAGCCGCGTATTTCTTATTTTCGTATCAGTTTTTTTTTTTTACTTTATACCTAAGTCAAAGCTTTAATGATTTAAATGACGTTTTTTGGTTTGTACTCCTGAATATTCATGATTCCAAAATTGACTAGAAATGCTCAAAACCATATGTTCTAATAAAATACAAATGAAAAAACGAAAATAAATAAATCTAAATCAATAAACAAACCTAACCAACTTTTCCAGTTTTTATACTGATTCTAAATTTTACCATTTTGAAAAGGTATTTTATTGGACAAACTGAATATTCAAATCCAACTTCCAACAATTCTCAGCTTAGACATTAAGATGGGAGCATTGAAAAATTCCTGAAATTAGAGCTGTACACCTTCAGACACTTCCTTTGAGTAAGTTGAGAGTTCAACTTCCGTTTGAAATATTGAATCGCCCTCACTTTTTACTTCAAGAACTTAAAGAAATTATTTTCGTTATCGATTTAATTTATTCTTAGTTATATATATATATATTCAATATAACAATACAATAACAAAAACAAAACAACAATACAAATATATTCAATTGTTGCTAATTGGAAGTAATCATTGTCAAATAACTAAGAATATCATACAACTTCGCAGAAAAAAGAAGGTTTAATTTATAAATTAAGGACAGAGATATAAAAATTCTGTAATTTTGTTGTAGAAGCATTTTATTTTTTAAGAAGTTAGAAAGTGATTTTTTTAGTATTCATGTATTATAAACTTAACAATTTCGTTACCAACAATGTTTTTATTTTTTTTTTAATGAACAAAATATGGATTTTTTTTTTAAGTGGACAAAATGTGGATACAAAAACATTTTTTTGTGATGATTAAAAAAAAGAGGCTTGTTTTTAATTTATTTGTTTTCTATTGTACATAGTTGTGAATGTGATTTATTTACTTTAATTTCATCTAGCTTTTATCTATTTTTATTATTATTATTTTTTTTTTTTTTTATATACAGGCATACCAATTTACTTATTTTATTTTTTTTTTATATTTCTTTTTCTTTATTATTGATATTAATTGTATGTACATATTGTATGAATGAATCATGTAGCCTTAATATTAATGCCCTTCAATGTGGCAGAATGTATTAATATTCAATAAAGAAAGTTAAAAAAATTTATTTGTTTATACTCTGAACAACTCATTTTTTTGTGGCTTCGTATATGGATTTTTTAAATCAAACAATACAAGAAATCAAATGATTTATAGGAATTTACCAAAAAAAATATAATTGTTTACTTAGCACTGAACACAGTTCACACTTCCTAGAAAAAACCTCCTTAAATTAACTATGAAATGGACAAGAGCCAAGTTGACGGAAGGCCGAACAAGATAAACTACTACCAATTAGTAAATAACAGTATCACAGAAAAGTGTAATATCATAAATCGTTAATAGTTTCTATTTCTACAATCAACGAAAATAACCTTTGGAACGCAGCCAAGCGAACAGCTTAGATAAGATTTGGGCATCGTTGAATTCCAGTTGTCAGTTTTAACTGGGCCAGGTAAGACCGAAGCAAGATAATACAAATAAATTGTTGTTACGCTTATTATTATGATTGTTTCACCAATGACTGCAACAATTATTAAACCAGAGCCAACCAATTAGTCACATTCTTCTAAATATTTGTAGCTGGGGAAACTAAATTCTACTAATTAAGACCTAGAATTTATGCGCAACAAAAACTATTATGATATTCAATATGTAAATTGTATGAAATAAATAAATAGTATAATATGCCATCTAAAAAATTTAATAATATGCATGAATAAAGGTAATAAAGAAAATATAATGAGTCATAAACCCTAATTTATTGTAAAAAATAAATAACAATTTTACAATAAATGAACAATTTCTCTACTTAGGTTTTTAATTTATACAAACTTCATATTGTTTTAACTTCTAATAGTGTTTTTTCTAATGGAAACCAACAAGAGAAGCTTAGGTTTTATTTTTAAGACGTTTTTCTTAATTATATGACGATTAAATTGCTTTAATAAAAAGTAGTTTTAATAAAATGTTTTTTTTTTTTAGTTTTATTTATTTCTATTTTTAGGAAATCGTAAACATTAATCCACCACGGACTCCAAACAGTCTAGATACCACTCTGACGGAAACCAAAAGTTTAAAAAAAAAAGTAACGTCCTAAAATTGTAACGTTGTAATGGAATTCGAAGATGAAAAAAAATATAAGAAATGTTTTAAGTCGTGTTCCCCACTCCTGTTTTTCTTTGGGTTTTTTTTTTTACCAAGAAGTACTGCGTTATAATTTTTCTATCCAAAACTAAAAAAAAAAAACGAGATGTTGATTTCCTAGTATAAAACTTAATCTAATCTAATCCAAAACTAAAAAAGTTCTCTTTCGAGGCCTTTTTTGCATGTAAGGTATCATTACATACCTTATTGGAGAATTTACAATTGACTATTACTTCATTCAAAATGATATGGGATTTTATTATGTTAGTAAAAAAAAAAAGTACAGTCGGTAAAAGATAAATACTATCTTGTCAAATATTAATTTGACATGATAATTAACGTTTGATTTTATTAATTAAACAATTATCTATACCTAAAATAAATTCTATAATTCAAAATATCCATTTTTCCATTACCTTTTTAGCAAAAATAAAATTTTAATAAATATACAACATTAAATTTTAGCAAAATATTTAAAATTACTTGTTTTAAAAAGATATCAAATAACATTTTTGATAAATTTATGCGAAAAAAAAAATCATTTGTGCATGCTCATATAATCTTTTTAGTTGTATTCACTACCCTCTTTTCCCTCTCCTAGGTCGATCAACCTACGGATATTTCCGACTGCTTATTCATTTCATTCGCAGTGCCGACTACATCCCCTTCCTTATTCGCAGCTGAAGAGGACGATCTGGCGTGGTTCCATGGCAACTATCCAATCATACTGAGCATTCTCAGCTGGCAGGATATGATACGCCACCAAGTTGGTAGCTAGAAAGTGGGCGAAATTGGATAATGTGTCTCAAAACTGAAGAGTTACGGAATGTTTCCGACCAAAGTAGTTCAGAACATTATCAGGAACAATGTTCAATCAATAATTTAATTATACTAGATATTTGATTTATTGATTATTTCTTTTGGTTAAAAAAAAATCCTAAGATGCTCAAACAATATTCAATAATCTATCTGTAGGTTGAACGCACCAGTTATAGACAGGTTGGATTTTAAATGTAAATAATAAGCTTCCGTGTTGATTGAAAGGTTCCAGTTTTTTCTAGATTGAAGAACAATGCACTCTATTGACAACTGTATGAACAAAGTTCCCAAAAGAAAATTTTAAGATGTCTATCATTGTTTCTATAGTGATCTTGAGATCAGTGTGTTTCATACCTTCCTACTAACAGTCTTGATAAGAGTATGTTTAACATTTATGATGTTATATTTATAGTTAAATAACGATTTTAGATTTTTTTTTTTTAGGTATGTCTATTAATGGCACCGATCATCTGTCCATTACTAGAACAATTGAATTTCTGGATGTCCATCACTAGTGCAGAAAGGTGTTTTTTTATAAATGGAGATTATAGCTGCATGACTGAATTTATATTTCAATTTTAAAGTGTTAAGTAGAAAGAGGAGATCCTAGAGGTACTAAATTTCGTACGGAGAAGTTTATAACTATAATAATTACGGCTGTATAAGCCAAAACAATAAAAAATTTCCTAACCTATGTTCATCACATGCCTACCCTAAAAGTTCAGCAATTCAGCTATTACAAAGTAGAATTGTAAACGGAAAAATATCAATACTTTTATCAAATATATCGATATTTTTTGCAAAATATAGTAAAATACAATTCGGTAGCTAAATTACATAGATCACGGCTTGTTTCCTCAAAATAATAATTTACAAACTTATCATACTTCCAGCGGTTGTGAAAAGGATAATCGACGCCTTTAGAATTTTGAAAATATAGTTGGGAAAAAATAAAATTTGACAAAACATATGAACCAACGAACGACAAATCAACCGGAGAATACGGACAGCTATTCTACGCCGAATAGCGTGAACAGTACTTAAAAACATTATTCTGATGACAGCTTTGCGCTGAATAAAATTGATGAGTAAAACTGTTGGTCTTTGAAGCAAACTTATCCTAAAAATGCCAATAAGCTCTGCGCCGACTGATTTATATTTATATTGAAATCAATTTGTGTGACCGTAAAAGAATAAAAATAATTGGTAATATACAAAAAATGTTTTTAATTTAACATATACACGAATACATATCAAACATATCCTCACCTATATAAATATGAGACACGCTATAACATTAAAACAGACCGCCATGAAATTTAACTAAATTAAAGTTTCATTTGAACTTTGAACTCCAACATTTAAACTTTAAACTCAGATTTTGAATCCGAGTTTAAAATACTTTTAGGAAGAAATGTTCTGGGTACGATTTTTTTTCCTCATGCCTAAAATTTCAATTTTTTTTTTTATTAGTTACAGCACATCTGCTTGTTGTCAAGCTCATGACAGGTGTGGATGGAAATATGAAGATAAAAAAAAATCTTTTTAAATAACAAATAATAAATAAACCTAAAAAACTTTTTTTAGGTAAACTTCTACGGTCATAGAGTAGAGAACGGTACATTAGCGAACAACAGGGTAGACTCCCTAGATTACAATATGGAAGAGAGGGTAATATAGTACTTCACCGTAGGCGCCAAATACATAATGCTATAACGCCCCTATGAATCCAAACTACTCTAATCACAAATGTACATGAATTGTTTAGCATCATAAAAGGGATCGCCACTGTGTTGTAATGAGTTGCCTTCGAACAGATGACACTCCGGCTTGATCTATGTCCCCCTGGGCACCGGCAGATTGAATATGGACATTCGCGGATACGAAAGAGAAATCAGTATTTATTATTGTCCCACGATAAAATATTTTAGTAATATTTTATTGAAAATTTAAGAGATTAATTTTGAGCTTTTAAATTTCACAATCTTAAAAAAAACACAAGTTTTGAACAGCCAATGTTATAATCGGATAAAATCGCTTATAATGGTCTAATTACATATTTACAAAAAAACGCTGCAAATTATCTCACAATGGTTTATTATTTCCAAACAATTATACATCTAAAGTAACATTGCCTTATTAGTTACAAAGAAAAATAAATAAAAGGTGATGATTCCAATTATTGGACTAAACTTTTTTTTTAATCATCAGTAGTATACTAAAAAAAAAAATAGCATTACTTCAGTAACACATTCAAAATTTAAAAACCAAACAAACGATATAACATTTGGAGTAGAACATATAAAAAAGAACTGAAGACCATTCTTTGCTCCTAATAGTCCGATTTTTTTTTTTTAGGATATTCCGTAAACTTTAAAAAAAACAATAGGTCTAGTAGTTTTGGAGAAATGCGCGGACGGCGGACGGATAAAAATTTTTTTATTCGTTTTTCGAATTCTACCCATCCTGAAACGTGAAACCTCAAAGTTTGAGAGGGGGTTAAGTTTTTGAATTTTTTGGTCGATCACAATTGTTGATTATTGAAAATAATAAAACAAAATATACCAATTCCGATCATTTCAAGAGTACTTATTGCATGTTCTTATTGTCAAACATACCAACTAATATCTGAAATTCAATGGCAACAGGAAATAAAAATGCATTTTAATATTTTTAAAATATATTTTGTATCTCATGTTCTTTTGTTTTTCTGTCTTAAACTTTATGTATTGTATTATTATCTATTTATTTTAGAAACTTTACTAGCCAATAGTAAAAGACATAATGTATCTTTATGAGTGTCTTTTCTATGAGACTATACCCCCATTTTGCCAAATTTTAAAAACTCAATCATCACTTTATTTTTGCAGTACCAAATTACTAAATGACAGTGTTGCGTATTACATTCAACTAGTTAGATGCTCATACGCCCTTATCTTGTTTTAGTGTCTGAATTTTTTTTTTTTAAATGTAATCTCAAAAGGTGTGGAACAATTATAACTTAAATCAATTATAACTTAATTATTATCTTATTTGCTATTTATAAGTCACTGATTTAAGAATGGAATTCAATACAAAGATCAAATAAACCTAAGCTTTACATATTATTAAATAATATTATACTTTATGTAAGAAAAACTCAACTTAAAATAACAATAATAACTTAAAAAACTCACTAAGCCGATCTAGAAATAAAGAATAAATAAAAAAACAAAATTCTTCATAGGAGGTATTTATTTGCAATTTCAGAAAAAAACGTAAGTACTGAAATACCATGACATTTTTCATATCATATTTTCAATTTTCATGACTTATCAATAATCTTTACTTGTGGAAGAGGTGAAAAAAATATATAAAATTTAATAAACTGAGGATAGCGAAAATAACTTGAAAAAATACTTAATGATAATGAAAACTCTAATTGTATCTCGAACTTACAAGACTTAAGTGGGATCAAGTGTTTAACTTAATTAGGGGAGTTGGAGGGCTGAGCACATAAGAGGTCCAAACAATTATCAAGACGAAAAACACAATTCGTCGTCCTAAAATTGAAGGTAATTAATTTCCTTGATGAGGAAGGTTTGCCTAAATTTAAATCAGGCCAATTTACTTCAGTTAATTCAAGCTTCCCGCCCCTAAAAGATTTATCTTTAAAATTAAAATCACATTAAATATTTAAAATTAATCATTGTTTTCAATTTTTCCCTTAAATAATTTTTGAAGCAATTTAAGAATATGGTAATTAGGAGAAAGTTTACAAGTAATGTTATTAAGAAAATACATAAATGTGTGACAAGTCTATAATTGGATTAAAAAGTTCACAAATGGTCCTTACACTTAGCTATTTTTTATTTATTTAACTCAAACGAATACGCGTTTTTTATTTATTTTTTTTTTTTTACAATGTAAGTACAGAACTGGCAATAAAATTAATAACAACACAATAATTTGAAACAGCATTGTATACTAAGATTGAGAACTATTATAATTAAAACGACATCATGAAGTTATACAATCGAAATCAGTAAGTATCGTCACAAATTACAAAGTACATACGTACATATTTTGATAAAAGAACTAATTGTGCACCTAGACGGAAGTTTATAAAGCTATTAAGAAGGAAATTATGCCAGTTAATATTTAAAAATTGATATTGAACTTAGTAGGAATTGAATTAAAAGTAGAAAAAAGGCATTACAATACTACATTACATACTAAGAGTGTGAAGGTGATCTGTGAACACTATTATAAATTTCTCTGAGACAGATTGTAACATTTTTCAATAAATAAAAAAAAAAAGCAATGCCTTAACAAACTTTCGGTTGGCTAATAAAGGATGAGTTTGCTATCAAAAGTGGATTTCCCAATTTCCACTATTGTTTGCAAAAAGACAGCACAATTACTCCACCGCTTGAAGAGGCTAAATTCACTTGAAAAAATTCCAAGCGTATTTATTATTCTATGCGGAAAAATACTTGTTAGTAGAAGTAGACTATTGAGTACAACTTTGGAAAACTACAAGTTATAAATGAAACCTCGGTTTTAGTCAAAGTGAAGATGTCCACTTTAGATAGCAATTTCCTCAAATATCAAACTGGATTAAACGGAGAAAATCCAAAATCATAATCTCAAGAACATTTTTTAAAAATATAATTTGAATAAACACTACACAACTTATCCCTGAAGAAGGTAATAAGAACATCACAGGAAAATGGATCATAAAATTATTGGTTACCCAGATGATATAGCTCTCCTTGGAAGTAATCAAGAAGATATTGAGAAACTTGCTAAGACTCTGATAGTGGAGCAAGAGCAGATCGACCTACAAGTAAAAGAAGATAAAACAAAATAAAAGATTATAAGCCGAAAATTCCACCTCAATAATAGTATCTGCGTAGAAGAAAATTAATATACCTCGGCTCCACAATAACCTCAATGAATGACAAACGGGCAGAAATAGACCAGCGTATAAATAGCGCAAACAGAATTCTCCCTTTCAAATGTATCGAAATCCCGAAAAATCTCAAGAAATCTCAAATTAAGGGTGTACAATGCTATGATAAAGCCATTTCTAATACATAGCTGCGAGACCTCGACACTAACCAAAATCCTAGAAAAAGGAAAAGGGAGAGATCTGGAATCAGAGTACTAACCCATGGAGAAGAAAGACCAATAAAGGACTGTTTACAGAGACTGGTGAATCAATATCCCATGATATGAAGGCACGAAGGTTAAGATGGGCGGGGCATGGGCATATAGCTCCTAGCAATCCATCTGGAAACCTCTATGTAACAATGAATGCCTCAATAGAAGGCAAAATGCCAAAAAGCAGACGGATAATATAATAAACGAAGATGCAATAGATCTGCGTGCAGATAAATAGAAATAAATAGCCTAAGGCATGCAGAGATGGAGCAGGCTTGTTAAGGTGGCAAAAGATCTACATGGTCTGTAATGCAAACAGAAAAAAAAATACTACACAAATTTAATCCAAGATTAAAGTCTGGGTAAGGCAAATCTGCGGAAATTGCTCTGGAGTTGCGAATTAAAATAATACTGTATAAACAAAAGTCAGCTAACCAATAGATCCAAATCCGAATTATCACATGAACCCTTTATTTATTCTTCTAAATAAATCCATTGATGATGAAATAGACACGATCAAACAAAATATTATCTTTCAATCTCGATTTCAGGATAAACCTCTGGGATGTGCCCGCCTATTCACTGTTCATTATTTCCGCTCTTATTTAAATCAATGAGATTTTAAAACATCTTGTGTAGTCATTTATTTCCGGTTATTATTATAACTTGAATTCTATGGCATAAAATCTTCAGTACCTGAAATTTTCATAAGTCAATTCCACTTTGTATGGGGATTCATCAAATTTTATTTCTGTATATTTTATTGGATAATTACAAATGAACAAATTTTCAAAAATAAACAACTTCAGACATATATTAGCAATTCGAAAGCCTTCAGTGCTCGAACCACACCCTGATGGGCCACATGATGTGATGCCCAAAATCGGTCTTGATCTTGCACTTTGCAAAACCAAGATCAACACCGCCTATCTGTTGCAAGACCAAGATCAAGAATGGTAAAAGTAAAATAGATTTTTTGAATAAAAATTGAGGCAACATAGTTACTAATACTTGACAATTTTAGTTACTATATGTAAAGAATATGTGTAACCAATATACTTTTGCATTTAACTCTTCTAATTTTTCATTCAGACTTAGTTAGGTTTCTCATATCTAAAAAATTACGGTAATATCTCTCTAGTAATAAGCTAATAGGTAATTGCAAGACTGTTACGAGCGTTTTGAGCAAGACCAACACCTAGACCAAGACTGAGTTTGCAAAACCAAGACTCTTCTCGGTCTCGCATTTGGGCAACACTACTCACATGTTTGGGTTGAAACGTTAGCACAAATAAAAAAATGTTTATATTGACTGCGTCCTGACTATTCATTACCTATGATATGTAGAACAGTCGACTAGCTTCCTTAAACAAAAAACCGATATGTTGCTAATTACAACTAAACAAGAATATTCATCACCCAGTTTTTTTTTATTATTTAGCTGCGTGAAACCCACTCTTGGAGTGGGCACCTTCCTCCGGATTTACCTATGCAAATATTCTTTCATCCATTCTTTATCTATTAAATTAATTAAGGATTTATTTTCTTTAAACCGTTACAAGTAACCATGGAATTTTCTTAACAAGTTAATATCTAACGCAAAGGAAGCTGCAACTAAGCAACGTAGAATGGAGAGAAATTCCTGATTTCGGCGGGTCGAGGGCACAAGCAGCCCAGGCATTCTGCATGAAACGACAGTAGGACCGAGGAGGATCCTAACACAACACCAATTCCCATTGTGGGCCTTGGGTCGGGTAAATCTGGGTGAGAGGAATTGCTGCAAGTGAAGTTCCAGGCATTCCGAGCATAGCGCACCTTCACCGCCAAACAGTAGGCCGTATTCATACCTAAGGGGAGTGTTCCAGCTTTACGTTCAAGGCGTCCTGGGACAGGAAGGGGGGTATCTGTAGATAGCACAAAGTAATTTTTCGGTTTCCTATAAGGAACGAAACGTGTTTACCTTTAAATCCAGATCAAGAACAGGGTACATATATGTTACCGAAAGAAGGGGATAATAAAGCTACGCAGATCCACTATATTTAAAAAAAAAAAAAAAAAAATATATATATATATATATATATATATATATATATATATATATATATATATATATGCCTTATTTATCGATATATATATATACATGCCTTATTTAAATCGAATGCAGTTAAATAAAGTACAATGATGATAATTTCAGCACGAATAATAATATAATAGTATACTGCAGTGAGAATTCTTTCGCATAAAATAAATATCCTTTACTCTAATGCATTTGACAAATAAGCGAAATCAGGGAAACATGCTTATTTGTTTATATAATATAATACAAATATTATTAACATACTCTAATAATAATATCACATAAATCAGCAATATAGAGTGTACCCATAAACAAAATAAACCAACACAGATATATCATTGACTAGTTGGCCCGTGAGAATGATTAGTGAAGAAACTGCAAAATAGTATGCAAATAAGTAGCTCTTATGTGAGCAACGAATTTCTAGTGTTTTCGTCAAATACAATATTTCATCATTTAATATAATAGAACAATATATCTGTAAAAATTATTTTTCAAGGGTCTATTTCTAAACACTGAATATCATCAAACATTTTCAAAATAAAAACTCAATAATAGGATTTTCTTTATTATTACAAAAATAATAAAATGCACCAACAAAAATATGCCTTTAAGAAATAATGCAATACGTATCAGCCAGGAAAAAAACGGTAAAATAGCAAAAGTATCTTCGAAGAGAAATAATGTGTTATGTATATCAAAGCTAATAGACTGTATCTTTAGTAACAATGGTCCGATTATTACATTTTTTTTATTACCGAAGGTACTCATTTCCTGTTTGATGCCGATATTTTTAGGCAGATGATTATGGTAGTAAAAAACAAGTTTATAATCAAACCGTATGATATGGTCCGCGATGACCGGTTACTGCCAGGTTGAGACCTTGGTTAGGAACATTGTGGATTCGATTCCCAGCTAGGTGCGGTGATATCTATTTCACGACGATTCTAGAAATGAACCTTGGCTCTCTCGGTATGGTCAGCAGAGGATGGCTTGTCGGACTAGTTACCTTAACCAATACCAGCAATATTCGTCCGGAGTAGTTAATGAAGGAATAAGAGTTCGATTGCAGCTGACTACAATGGGGTGAGTAAGGGAAAACTGGCGACATCGGCTGAATCTATTTTTTTTTTTTTTTTTTTTTAGGACTCCAAAAAAAGTAAAAACTAAATGGGCTGAAGCAATAAAAACCACACTCGGAGGTTTACGCTGGCCAAGAGAGACTCCAATCATCATTGGCAACAAAGCGATAATGCGAGTAAGGGCTGGAAACATAAACCAGTGGGAAGCATAGGCATCGGGCTAGTTAGATAATGCAGCCGCACATAACTCCCTTCACTGTCAGTTTACTATGACTTTACTGTTATGACCGCCATACTGTCGATGTAGGGATACAAAGTGTCGTAAGCAGTAGTTTATCTCATGAGCGAAAGTCAACATCCACTGCATAATAAACCATGTGAGAAACGTTGACTTCACCGATATAACACAAGCAGTAACTTCCATAAAACCTTCACAACAATTATATATATACACACACACAAATTGCTGTCACAAATACATCAATTATATATTTTTCAGTTCCGGATTCCAATCGAAGATAATATAAAAAAAAAATAAAAAATCATTAGGCTGACATTCCGGCTTAAGTTTTAGATCATTATAACAGTACTACAGATCATAATATCCCATAATTATTTTCATTCCTTGCCATTTAGTTCAATACTTATATATTTTAATTTATCTTATACAATGTAATTTTTAATAATTCTTAGTATTTATTTATTAGTAGATAACATACTATTTTTTACACCATTTTACATTGTTTTCTTGCTAATACATTTTATCTAGGAAGACGTACCGTCGCGATTTTCAGTCCATTATTTTTTATTCTAGTTGCCTATGTTTTGATCAAAGCATGATGCTAACGGTAGATAGAATTTTTGACCTGATGATGTCCCACATATACTTGGGACGAAACGTAAACAGCTAGAATAATAACTATTAGGCTAAAACTTAAGACAATATAACTCCCTACATATTTTTTTTTTTTAAATATCTCAGAAATATATTTTTGTTAGTAATTATTTTGTCTTTACTCAGCAGAGATGAAAGCCTAAAACTTGAGCTGAAACGTTAATACAAAGAAAATTAAATTAAAATATTGTATATTCACTTTTACTACAACTCTCAACTAATTTCTACTAAATTGATTTATAGACAATAACTTCTTCACAATTATTTTTAGTCGATTTTTGTTTTATTTTAATTCTATAACAGTTATATATTATTAGACTTTTTGGAAAAACTGAAGTTTATCAACTTCAGTTCTTCCAGGTGAGAAAAAAAATTTTATCATAGAAAAAAACATGTCAAAAACAACAATTGTAACTTCCGTAGCAATCACAGGATCAGTTCTTAATTATTCTGATTAAATTAAATAAATTAGTGAACCTAAAATATAAATTGCGTTTTTTTTTTCTCCTAAAAGTAGGAAAGTAAAAGTTATAAGAATTTTTTGCTAAACATCTATCATAATATATGCTGTCGTGTATATTCTTGTCCAACAGATTTCTGTGACTTATTTCGAGAATCTGCGTTACTCGCCCGGTATTCGTTGTCTGATATCGCGAGCAGCATAATTATCAACCAGTAACGTTCAATTAAGTAAAAAAATTTTTTTTCTTTCTTAGAATCTTCATAAGAACTTGGTAAAGTAAATATTTATTATGATAACATGAAAACATTTTTTATCTTTAATTTAAGTTATAACTTTAATGGGTAGTTGTAACTACCGTGTCAATTTCCCTGGCATTGAATTATGTGATTAATTCTCCTGAAAAAAAAAAATTTTATTTCCGATTCTGAATACGAAAATTATCTTCCGCAGTATAAATTACAAAAAAAAAAAAAAAAAAAAAAAAAAAAAAAAAAAAAAAAAAAAAAAAAAAAAAAACGTACCATTACAATCCCATTAAGGGTCTTGGGTTCAGTACTATTTAGGAGAAGTACTGTTTCAAGGCCAGCGGTTGTATAGGGAGATCGGGGGGAGGATCGGGCCAGGATCACGCTCAACGTCTTGATTTTCTCCCTTAATCAATAATTTAATTAAAGGTACCCACTTTGTAGAGGCTAGGTGTGCACCAGAAGGGTCTCTCTACCCCAAGGTCGGCCCACGGCTAATGAAACAGAATAAATAATTTTTCTACCATGAGCCCGGATTCGAACCTGGGACCTCAAGCATTGGAAACTTAGTGCCCTACCACTGAGCTACCCCGTTACTTAATATAAATTTTACTTCTATTAAATAATTGAATAATATTAATCGAGTACACACATATATTCCATTTCACTAATGGAAAGGGGAATGTATCTTGATAAAATACAATTTCGTAAGTAAACAAATAAATAGTATTGTTGGCTTTGGGGAATGTTGATGTGATGAAGTATTTGCAATGTATTACCTAAATGGACTGAGAGTCATGTTTGACCCACAACGTTCCGAGTTATTAGTCCTTGCAATGAGTAACATAAGGCCAAATTTTATCAAAGATACAATTGCTCTTCGCTTTTAAATAGTTTTAATTAAATAGTATACTGTTTTATTATTGCAAGTACTAATAAAAATAACGTAATCTTTATTGCATAACTATTGTGTTTAAGAAAGCCGTTTGTGTGTCTGTATGTATGTAAGATATACACACATAGATATAGAAATAGCAAATAAACTTTATTCTGAGACGATGTCCCCTTAGAATAACAATAATGAACAATTACAAAAGAAAAAATACACATCTGGCCAAAAACTGACTTAATATAGATTCAAACAATATATACAAAAACTTAAATAATAGTATGTAAATTACTAAAAAATAAAATCTTCTCAACTATACTTATAATTTTACTGGAAAAATACTTAAAGAAAAAGAAAAAAAGAATTAAATGTATAGAAAGAAAAATATCAAAAGTACTTAAATAAAAAAAAATTGACTTATGTTAAAACCCAAACAGTTAAAGCATACAATCTATATACATATATTAAAAATATATTAATGAGCAACGGGATCACAATATTGCATTATCTCAGCATAAGAGGTATAAAATAAGAAAAGATAGATAAATACAATCAGGAAGGGGCATTAAATTAATTTTATGAGAAAACAATTGCAACCATAAAGAAAAAAAAATTATTTAAAGAAAATAAATTATTTAGATATGGTATAAAATACCCAATGGTATTTTAAACTATAAAAAAAAACACAGAGATTTAGATAGGAAAAGAAAGGAATATATAGATATAGACATCAAAGCACGGAATAAATGATTAATAATGACACAACCTTGTTAAAATAAATTAGATTTCCATCATAATCTAGTTGATTCCAATATTTAACACATTAATACACACTACTTTTCGGATTTAGTAACGTTGTAGAAGCTACAATACTTAATCATTTCATGTATAGACACCCTAATTGGGAAAATACATTGTGTTCTGAATAAAAATTGAATAAAATATGAGGAAGGTGCATTAAACGAACGATAGAACACATCCTAGCAAACAATAGTGGTAATGAGGCTACCTTTGTTCTGTAACACACAATAACAAAACCATGAGGGTCAAAAGGCTCTAGGTACTGTATTCATTTCTCGGACACAAACATTATAACTATTGTTTACTGAATAAAAGAAACAAACACAAGTTATGAAAGCAATACTAATTTCTGAAAACTAAAAAAGAAGTAATTAACCATGTCGAATTTTTCAACTATTTTCCAGTCAAGCAAGCCCATAAAGGCAAATAGAGAAATGTTTTCGAATTTCTTCGAGAGTACATCGTTAAGTGATGTGATCCAAGGAGCTTTATTAGAAAATAGTACCGATCTTCTATACCTAAGCAAGTGTCAGCAAAGATAAATTTTCTGGGCTTCTCTCATAATCATTTCCGTGCAATACTTATGGTTGTTTCAGTATACCTTATAGGAATCTATTTTTCATATATTTTATCAGGTGTAGTATAATATATGTTCAACAGTAGCCTGACATGGATAAGTAAAGCCCCATTTAAACCGAACGCTATGGCCGTATTAATGTATTAATTTTGTTTAGGTTTATAGAAAATTTTGACGAAAAACTGTTGATGTTCATACTTTTATTGTTTTTCACACACATTTCGAACCTTTTTTTTTTTTATTATTGAAAATACTACTGTATATAAAATTAAAATGAATAAAACTGTCTACATTTCATGTCATTACAGTTTTACTCTACGGCCACAGCGTTCGCTTTAAATGGGGCCATACCTATCCATGTCAGGCTACTTTTGAAGATATATTCTACTACACTTCATAAAATATATGAAAAGTAGATTCCTATAAGGTATATTGGAACAAACATAACGTTTGTAACTATTGCACCGAAAAGATTATGAGAGAAGCCAAGAAAATTCATCTCCGCAGATAAGTATCAAGTATAAGAAGGAAGTCCTTAGGTATAGAAAATCGATAATATTTTGTAATAAAGCTCCTTGGATCACATCACTTAACGATGTACTCTCGAAGAAATTCGAAAATTGACATTAAATAAATACGGGAATGCGTAACCTTAATATCCATTGCGTTTTCGAAAACTATGTCTAGATTAGATTATGATCGAGATTTATATGAAATTAATCTATACAAGATTTCACAATCGAAAAGTCAGAAATCTTTTTACAAAAAATATCTAGTATTTTATCCAATGAATAATGCAAAATTCAAAAATTAAATCATTAATAAGTTTATTATAAAAATCACTAATAAACAAAATATTAATAAATAAAATACTCAACCAGATACAGGCTCTATGCATTAATATAACCTAATACACTCCTTACTAATAAATGTAAAAGATTTATAGACTAGTAAATGGACACCTTAATATAGAACATCCGTTTCTTCCGTAGGGGAGAAGAACAGTTCAATATGTCCAGTCAGAATTTATTACGAAGCATCATTTTAAGACTAAAGGAACTTAAATACTATAGAATTTATAATAAATTTATTATAAATATATTTTTCATAAAAAATATAAATATTTACGTAAATATAGAGAGATATTATATAAAATATGCAATAAGCGTTTTAATCAAACTAGTAAATCAAAATAACTGTCAAAAATTAATTTAAAAAACGAAACATCACCTATGCGGATTTATGCAAGCACCAATTTGGATACATATAATATAAACGATAGATTTTATGTTTAACGAGCATCGATATCGAAATAATTGAACAAAAAAATTCTTTCATCCGGATAATAAAATAATATCGTGTTAAGATCATAAATAAATTCCGACCTATAAATATATAAGAGAATAAGGATTTTATCACAATAAGAAAAATGGGAGATTTTTAGTATAATTCGCATAAATAATTTCAAAACAAAAGTGATGTAAAATATGTTTTAACTAATATAAGTAATAAAAAATAAAATGAATTACAACTATGATATTAAAAATAATATATACTTTTGAAATTGGCTTATGGTTATAGCTATAATAGTTATAGTTATAGCTACTGTAGTTATAGCTATTTCCATTACAATACGACAGTATGACAATTCATTTAATATTTATTACAATGTGGTTTACATAGTATAAGAAAATGTAATAAGTCAAAAAGATAAATCAAAAACATTTTGATAAATCAACACTATATTCACTGATATCAAAGTAAAAACTTTTAATTCGAAATAAATATTATGTATTTGGTTTATTTATTAACTCCAATACTCAAACATTTTTATATGAACTTTGTTTCATTCCAATTTTAAAATTTTCAAAGATTTTGATAAATCACGAAGAAAAACTATCTATCATTTTTTTCTAATTACTTTTATGAAGATATTGATTGGTTTCTGATTACTTTTACAAAGATACCTGACTTGGAAATAATTAAACAACCAACAGATACATAAAAACCGTGACAGATACTGATCTTTACATCATTATATAGATTTTTTGTTAAAAGAATAATCGACAAATTTTTATTAAAACAGACTTCTTCACCAGTAGAAATATACATTTTTAATCTTCATAAAAAATTCAAATTTCTATTTCTAATCGATACTTTTTTTTTACTAATTATTAACATTTATATATATATATATATATATATATATATATATATTTTTTTTTTTTTTTTTTTTCCTACCCCCCAGGATTAACATTAACATTTATATTACAATATAGATAAATGTTATAAATATAGATAAACTCGTAAATATAGATCGGGTTACTACGTTTACTAAATCGGGATTAGAATCCTCATTACAATCCTCATTATGAAATCCTCATTACAAGAAACCGCTCGACGTTTCCGACTACCCAGTACTTACTAGACAAGTGCCCTAAGCTTCCAGTTAATTATAAATGGCTCATATACGTGACTACAATAAGAACTATTTGGACGGCTTTTAGCTATGGAGCTACACGAAGACATTGAATTCATCTCTTATCCAATCCTTACAACCCAAAATCCTTCGTAAAATCCCCAATGCTCCTTGCTCTGTCACTAATAAAATCATCCATATCGACCTTAATGTGCATTATGTTTCCGATATGGCCCAATCCAGGTATCTATCCTGCCACAATAAACTCTAAAACCATCCGAACGAATCCTCTCGAGTCTAAACTTGATTCTCGCTCTTAAAAAAAAAAAAAAAAATCGAAATCACCTAATGTTTAGAGTTTCTTAACAAATATTTGCTTGTTATTATTTTCTATGACCAAATTTACTGAATGTATTTTTATTTTTAATACAGTTGTAAATATCATAAATAAAATTTAAAGGGGTTTAAAATGGACCTCGTTCAAAGTAAATTATTGATTAACTCTTTTGAAACATAATATTAGAAAATTTATGAAAAACTTCTTTTCATGTTTATAGAGCATAGTTTACATCATTCTAAATGGGATAGATCCATATGAAATTCATTAAAAAAAAACATTTTGTAATAATTGAGTTAACCATATGGCAGAACAATTCTAATAAAATGGCTTATACTAACAATTCAAACGCTTTTGATAATCCTATACCACTGTAACATACATAATAGATGAGGGAAAACCATTACTAAAATCATCCAATATTAAAACACACAATAGCGTCCCTCTTTTTAAATTAACTTGGCAAACTGACCGAGGCAAGCCGTTGTCCTACCATTGTTCCTTCTTCCCAGACTGGCATAGCACCCCGGGCATTAAAGGAACAGAAGGAACTGAGTCGTCGAAAATAAGCGCCCGTTGGAAGGGAGTCATTATTCCAGATAGTGACCATGGACCGGAACTGGAGGAAAAAACGCCCACTGGTACCGGAAGTCTGGTCCACCCGCTACCATCGTTCAGTCTGGAAACAGCTCTTCTAATCTACATATTGCTTAGGTCTTAATATGGACACATCCAAAAAAAAAAATAAAGAAATAGAAAATATCGTTGGTTTAGTTCTATATATATCTGACCTACATGTTTATACTCATCGTTGTTACTTTCAAATACCTAAACCAGAAGTATGTATATATATGTAGTAAGGGAAAATATTGTAGTTATATATATATATATATATATATATATATATATATTTAGAATCCGAAATTTCAACAAGCATATAAGTTTCGAGATACCCTAAATCCAAATAACGAAGTTTCGTACAATGGTCAGTGAATGTATGTTCATAACTATGCTAAAAAAAATGTAAAAAAATTGAAATTACGTATTTAATATATGATATATGCCTGGGACGTTCCAGCAACTATTTTCATAAAAACCGACTTATCGTTTGAAGTATATTATCCTTTATTATACTTCAAATGATCTAAAACTTTGGAAAAATCTAACTTGTCAACGTTACATCAATTCAAGAATTATTAGGCCAGAAAAAAATCTCTATCGTTTCTGTGGTGCAGACAAAATACCACAAATCTCATAAAAAAAAGAATAAATAAAATTAAAAAAAAAGAGTACAGTACATAGAGTACAGTACTCTCACTACTAAAAAAAAATCCTGATATTCAAACTAATGTGCCTTTTTTTTATTGTTAATGAGAAATGCGTTATATTTTGTCAGTATATATGTGATTGAGATTATTTTCTGTCCTGAAAATATTTTGATTGGCAACTCGTAGCCGGATTAGTTTGTTATAGCTTGGTATGCATAGTCATACCTCAAACTCCACTTATAAAAGGGATATTTTTTTGAAACTAAATGAAAAGGGAATCTTTTTATCCAATTAGATTACAGAGCCACTTTGATGTTTCTTCCTCTCTCAAATCTTGGCGGGAAAATGCGTTAAAGTATCGATTGAGCATAGAGTAAAGGAAGTAACGGGGCTGTTTCAATTTAGAATAACGTTATTATTTTATCATTTAGTTTTATAAAATTATTCCTTTTTGACGGAACATTTATGTGAAGTTAGAGAAAAGACTTGAATAATTCCTGAATAGTTTACATTCGGATTATTTTTATTATTCCTAATATTTAATTTATGTTTCTTTTTGCTCTTTCATACCAACTGATTCTTTACAACAAAGTATGTTCAAAGAAGGTCCATAAAGACCATGTAAAGAGTTTAAACAATTTCTAAAAGGAATAAGGTTAAATACCGAATGCTGCCATGACGTTATGTTTTGGACCAGAGATGTGGCGTGACAGCCGCTTGATGTCCCGGTGACAACTTGTTCCTGTTCCTTCTCCCTACCTGATACTTTTTGTCATACATACCAAATATCTCTCTACTAGATATTCCAAACCTAACTTAAAAATCACTTAGGAATTAAATAAATCGACACTTTCTTTTAACAAAAATAAATTATAAAAAATGATTACATATATTTTGATTTCACAATTTTTTTTTTAATCATTCCAATAGGTATTAAATATATATTTATATAGTTCTATACTTCTCAGTATTTCGGCAGAAAAAAAAAACACGAAAATAAATGAAAGTGCCACCTTTAAGATTCCTGTGAATAAACGTAATTCTGAGTTTCTGAGTCCTTAACCCACGCTCAAGTTCAAGTTGAGCTCAAGTTCTTTAAACTATGTATGACGTTATTTTGATCAGAATAACAATTCTCTAAAAATTGTCACAAAATAGTGACTATCACATAATAACTATCAACATTGAATTCATCACTAAAGAACACTTGAGTGATTTTTTATATTATTTTATTTTCAAGAAATTTCATATTATTTGTTGCTAGAAAAGCAATACCTGAAATTAATTCAATTAAATATGATTTTTGTTTTAACCACGGAATAAATATTGCTGCTGCTTGAATTACTGAAATTTTAAGAGGCATAAATAAATTTTTTAAGCCATATGAGGGGGTTGATCAAAATGATGGTAGAGTAAGTAGGTTATTTTTGTTAAGAAAATGAACGTTGATAAATGTTTTATATGTTAATGTTGTGTGAATGTTATACATGTTTTGTTAAGGGTATTTTATGTTGTTGAATAATGTATATAAAATATTATAATCGAACTGGTTGGCCCGTGCGAATAATTCTAATAATATGTTGTATAGTGAATAAATGATAATTTTTTTTTCATATCCCCTCTTTTATATTTTTCTTGTGATCTGGTAAATTTTTGTGTCCACATCACAATTCTTTTACTGCTTAAAGCACTGTATGGTGTATTTTTAGATGTATGTATTTTTGTGTTTCATGATGATATAGTATGGACTTGAAATAATATTGATAAAACTAAGTGCAATAAGAGGGAAGATAATTTTCATTCAACATAATAGACAGTAAGGAGTTTTCATCTTGGCTAAAAATAGTCCAATTTCGATTTATATATTTTACTGTAATTTGGGAACCTTTCTATCCATCATGGGCATAATAAATAAGAAATTATGTACTTTTTTTGGAGTTATCAGCGAACAAAGCTTTTTTCTCTATAACTTTGTTTCTTGACTTTTCTAGGGGATGGGCTTATTTTTTTGCACCTTCAAAATGACGGCTTAATCGTCGGATTTGATGGAAAGTAAAGACAGAAAATTGCGTTGAGAAATAATATACTGGATTGGCAAATAAGTCCTTTCGGATTTTCTGTTTATTTTTATGTCACTATGATACACTTCTTATCTGATCAATTAATCCTTAAGGTGGATTCCTTATCCTGTTTGTAATATGCCAACAACTATATCTGTTAACTCTTGTTGAAACTAGCTCAGTACTAACGAGCTCAGCTTGCTATTGCACTGTGAATATGGAAGAAAATATCATTCATTATCAGCGTATTTTGTTGTATTTTTTTAAAAAAAGGTAGGCGTGCAGCAGAACTTCATAAAAAAAAATTGCGATTTTTATGGGGATGATGCCTTAACCGAACGGACCTGACAAAATTGGTTTGCCGAATTTCATTCAGGAAATTTTGAAATCATTGATGCTGAACGGTCTAGTCGCCCATGTGAAATTGAAACGAGCAATGTTAAGGCCATTGTTGATCAAAATCCAACCCAATCAGGGTAAGAGACTGCTATGGCTCTAAATGTGTCGCACACAAACGTAGAAAATCATTTGCATAAGCTCGGCTACAATCCAGGCTCTCACGATTTTTTTTTCTTTAAAAAATCACAAACAATGTTATAACTTCAATACGACTTTAGTTATCTACAAGAATTCATAGCCACATAAACTACACAAAATAGCATTAACAAGACCTTCGTAAACAACCTAAAAATGGAGATCAAGAATAAAAACCTATAAGAGTTTTTGTTTATTTATTTCTTATGTAGGGATTAAATAAAAAAAACTATTCATACGGCTTTGAAGAGCAATAACTCAGCTTTCCGATGGTTATAGTAACATTTAATTTGGAGAACGTCCTGAAGAGTTATGAATGATCGGAAGGGTGTTGTGCTCCACCAAGACAATGACTAGGCCCCACATATCATTGGTTAGTCGCAATTGTATTGATCCTTGGATGGAATTGACCCTTTTGCCCCACCCTCACTATTCACCACACCTAGTTGCAAGCGACTACCACTGATTCCGGTCTCTGCAGAAAACCATGAATGGAAAGAAATTCCAAAAGGAAGAGGACATCAAAAACCACTTGGTACATTTTTTTAATAACCAACTCTAGACATTCTATAAACATGGCATTATGCAGTTAGTGGAAAAATGGGGAAAAGGCATATTAAACAATGGTCAATATATTGTAGATTAAAATAAATTTTACGTCTATAATACATTGAGTTTTATTTCGCCCCGAAAAACCGACAGAACTTATATGCAAACCCAATATTAAGATGACCCTTAATTACAAAAAAAATTATAAATAAACCTTTGATGCAGCAAACAATTAATTTAGGAAAGAAAAGAATAGATGCTTTAGATGATGGCTGTTACTTTTACAACCATATCCTACTATTATACTTTCAACGGCTTTCACTATTATCGTTAAGCCAGCGGGCGAATTATATAAGGCTACCATTTCTTAGGTTCCGAAGCGGAAAGCCTTTTGTTTTTATGTCCTCATTGTTTGGGATGTGCCACTGACCTGGAAAGACCTTAATCAGATGGGTCGGCATCGGGAACAGAGGCTGCGTAAGGTTTGCTGTTGACTCCTTCCATTTTTACGAATTTGGGATTGCTGAGACATAAACTACATACAGCAGTAAGGCCAAACCGAAATATTATATTGTCTCCCTCTATGTTAAAGCTACACATATTTCAAAATTTTATATCACGATACATTATACTAAGATTGTTAAAAATAAATAAATACATAAACTAGAAAAAAATCTTAAGTGCAAACTCTTTTAGGATTTTAGCAGAAGCTAAAAGAATCCTCAGTTTCAATAATCATCAATCTAAAAACCTTTGCTCGGACGCATATAATATAATATTTCATGCCCATTATTGCACATATTTACAATTAAATTTTATTTTTCGGTTATTCTGTTAAAAAATATAATAGCAAAAGAAACACAAACATAAAAGAATACACAACTCGGTGATGGGAAAAAAATAACCTAATGTATTGAGCTGACACGAATTAATAGTCCGTGATACACACCCATTTTTAAGAAATTATTAACATGTGGCTGAAACTTCGTAAATAATTTCGTCTCATCGTAACCTGCAAATATTTTATTTACGACAATTCTCGGAATTGGGGCTCTTTCAATCTTGAGAGGGACAAACTTTGTCTATTTTATTAGATACTAAAAACTTGTAAATGACCCATTTGCTTCTAGTTGGATCATAAGATAATTTGATCACAAAATCGATAAAAAAGTGACCGACAAAAATATTGGGCCGTTTGTCCTATATAACCTCGTTATTTTGAAATTTTGGGGGTGTAGGTCACGCCAAACGTCTCAATAGAAGCAAATGGGTCATTTAAGTGTTTAGTATCTAATAAAATAGACAAAGTTTGTCTCCCTCAAGATTGAAAGAGCCCCAATTCCGAGAATTTTCGTAAATAAAATATTTGCAGGTTACGATGAGATGAAATTATTTACGAAGTTTCAGCCACATGTTAATAATTTCATAAAAATGGGTGTGTATCACGGACTATTAATTCGTGTCAGCTCAATACATTAGGTTATTTTTTTCCCATCACCGAGTTGTGTATTCTTTTTAAGGCCACCTTTTTTCTCGATTTTGTCATAAAATTATCTTACGATCCCAGTAGAAAACAAATGTGTATTTACGAGTTTTTAGAACCTAATTAAATAGACAAAGTTTATCCCCCTCCAGATTGAAAACGCCTCAATTCCAACAATTTTCGTAAATAAAATATTTGTAGGTTACGATGAGATGAAGCTATTTACAATGTTTCAGCCGGATGTAAATAATACACACCAAATAATACACCTCAAACTGTGAAACACCTTCAGGTAGAATGTCCCCAATTCGAAAGCCAAAAAAAAAAAAAAAAAATAGATCTAGGAAAAACACTAAACCATATTCTACAAGATAATGAAGAGCGTGAAAATTAAAAATCGTGTTTAAATTTTTAAAGATTGCAACTTACTATAATAGTATATAAATTATAGAAAACGCCAATGATCCTTTAGGGTAGAGGCAAGAAAAAGAGAGAACAAAAAATTTCATAAAAAGGGGCCTGTACCACGGACTATAAGAGTTACTAATTACAAAACAAAATAATATTTAGTGATTTCATGATGGAAATGTTTAAGTAAACATGATTTGAATAGTCAAAATTATTTCTATTATGATTTAAATTATTTTATTATGTTCAATATAACGTGAAACATGGTCAACTCAACGATAGGGTGAGGGAAATAAAGATGTTATAAAAGTATTAATATTAAAATTTACTATCGGTAACGATATTTCTTTGACAAAAAAATCAAAAAACATCGGGTTCAACAACCACAGAACAAAAGCAAACATGAAAGAGATCTAGGGGTGATGTATTTTCATCTTGCTATCTGTAGTGACTATGATCGAGTTAAGTGATATCTTCCATTTTCTTATTTGTGTTTAACACACAGTTGTCTATTTGGAATTGCCTACAAACCCCACAAATGCCATATGTAACTTTTGCGAGAAAAGTTATACATCTACAGGCAATACCACACTTTTTATTTAGTTCCCAATATTAAATAATTTTTTTTAACTGATGCTCATTCATTATTTTTTTATTTTTTTTTTTTTTGTGGCGAGTAATATAATAATAGTTATACTAAGTAAATCTGGTTTTAACAGCCGCTATTATTTCTACAGTAATTTAAATTATATTATGTTCGATGTAACCTGAAACATGGTCCACTGAAGCCTCCCATAGGGACGGAAGTGGAGATGTTCGAAGAGAATCGATATATTTATCTTTTTTCTTAAATAGTTTATATCGAGATTTGAAATATCGAAATAACACTATCGAAAATGGTATTTATAGTTAGTATTGTCATCAGTCGGGCTAAATTATAAATATTAGTTAAATAAACTCGTTATTGCCTTAATCTCCAAATAACAAAAACAGATATTTTTACCGAAGTATAAACGAAATACTTTTGAATGATGTAAGCCAGAAGATATAATTCTGCTTAATACGATGTAGGAAGTTAATAATTTGTCTGATCACTTAATCCTTAGAGGTACCAAAATGGATTAAAGGTCATCCAGAGACAAGTAGCGTTGCCGTCATTAAGTCGAATACATACGGCCTGAATAAGTAAGCCTAAGCGCGAAGTTCAACTTCCACATTGTAAAATTTAACATTTCAGAAAGATGTGCCCCAGAGTAAGCAAACTTTCCGATAGGTACTCAAACCCACGAGTGAATTTAACATTTCATAAAGTTGGAGTTGGCGGTTAGTGCGAAAACTCTTCTCCAGATAAGCATCAAAACAAAACTTCAAGTTCCAGCGACTGACAACGGTAAAATTAGTGACATTAACATTACATTACTCGGTAGGACAATAATAATCAAGTTTCGCTATGGTCGGAAATATAAATTTATATTTATACATCATAATTTTATAAATAATACATTTTTAGATGATATTTTCCAATACTATAATACATAAAAAGTGTATAGAAAAATAAATCTCAATCAGCGAGAGAAGTTCTCATGTTACATTTGCTATCGTTGACAAATTAACGATATTAGTTGATAATGAAAGTCTTAATACTTAAAGAATATCCGATATAAACTTCACATTTAATTATTATTGTAGTACTGATTTTTTTTTTTTTTTTTTTTTTTTTTTTTTTTTTTTTTTTTTTTTTTTTTTTTTTTTTTTTATAAATTCTTTTTAATAGGGTGTATAACAAAAAATGACCGTTTTCAACCAAATATTTGTATTATTATTTTATTGATATAAAATATAATTAATACTCGAAGTATAGTCCATTGTTATCTCCCGTCATTAGCCATCTCCTAGTCAATTGCTCTATCCCATGCTGATACCATTCTTAGGGATGGCTGTCTTATTAACTCTTGGATCGCAATGTCAACTTCCTTAAAATTATCAATTTTTCCCACTTGAAGAAAATGGGCCATGGATCTAAATAAGTAGTAATCTGATGGTGCGAGGTCTACACTATAGGGTGGGTGAGGCAGGAGTTTTTCAGGCAGGGTTTTCAATAAACTTTCACAAATTTTTAACCTCTTAGCTGATTGCTGAGGAGTAAGTTCGTGAAGGACCAATCTACTGCTCTTTTTCACCTTCGCCGTGGAGAGTAGATGGCGACAAACAGTATCTTTCGATCTACTACACTCCCTGGTATGTTCGCGAGGACTTGTGGACGGATTTGACTCAACTGCTTTCTGCAGAACCTCTTCAATTTCCAATAATGGTTAATTGTTTCTTTCCAACGTCGTATCTCCACTGCTAAATTTCTTAGACCAACGCCGTGCAGTGCGCTTGTCAAGGACGTCTTCCTCTATATTTAATAATTTCACAATTTTTTTTTCCAGTAATGCCTTAAAGGTATGTGAATTTCGTAGGACACTGTCATGTTTCTTCTTTGAAACAAATAACTAAACTGAAGCTTTTTTTTTTAAGAAGTCGATTAAACAAGCTTAGAGAATGCTCTAAAGGGATTACTAAGTATTGGCAAGTATCAAATATGATTAAAATTTTAAAATCTTGAATGTCATAAAACGGCCATTTTGTTTTATCCAGCCTATTAATTCTAAAAAAAAATTAATTATATCCCAAAATTTTGGCATTTTGATAAATATGTTGTAACTTTTTAATGCTTTCTACCTTCAAATTTATAGTAAATGTTTCATTGAAATTTCAATCGTTCTACTAAAAAAAAAAAAAAAAAAAAATGTATTTGCATTTTATTGCCAAAAAACTAAAATACATAAAAATATATTTTATTTTGTATTTTAAATATCGAAAATAAATGACCAAATGTCATAGATTCCATGTATTATGGGCTGATAGTCTACTAGGAAGTTTTGTATTTGTATTTTGGTTTGTTGCAATTAATTTACAAAATACTTTTATTATTTAATATTTTGAATACATTTTCTAAAAACAATTTAAATAGTGTGTAATTAAAATACATCGTATTTTAATAGTGCGAAATACTTGGTATTTTAAAATAGTAATTAATACCGCAACCAACATGGCATATTGTATTCACTTAATGTGTTATTGATCTAAGAAGGGGATAGCTCCTTCCAATTCTATGAATTCCGTCTGAGTTGAGCATTGACACGGTACAAAAATACTTGGCGCTGATCAAAGTGATGTGTTTGGCATTAAGAACATGATATACTTCATAGAGCCGCTGATAATAAAGTACACAGACAATAGCTCTGCCATCTGGAACGAGTTCAAGTGCAAAGCCCCTTCATAGTTACACCAGACGGAAAGGACAAAGCTTTTAAGAAATAACCATTGAAGCGCCTGAAGAAAAGCTCTGAAGTATTACAAATATAAAGCGACAACGTTTTAAATTCAACTGCAATTTACATTATCGACCTTTGTGCATGGTATTTTTTTCTTATAATAATTATAAAGCAGGGAATCACTAGCTTTTTTGTTGGAGGGAGGAGTTGGACATATTAACGCAACACGTAGAACCAAATTAATTTCGAAATGTCAATATACATAATTATTTATTTATTCAATAATATTAGGTTATAGATAATGTTGCTTATAAGTTTTAGAGTTTTTTTATTTATTTTTAATTTTAATGTTTTCTTACGCCTCTTGACTTTTTCAACTTCCACCACGAATCTTCTTGCAGCTATGCCTTGAAATGATATAATGTATTCAGTTAATTTTCAATCTGATGAACTTATATTTGTAATTTTTCCACAAAGCCATCGAATTCCTCACAGACCCTATCAATTCAAGCTAAAATCCTTCGTAAAATCATCAATTCTCCTTATTTTGTCACTGATGAAATCATCCATAACGACCTTAATGTTCCTCATGTTCAGATTTGGCACAATCCAGATACCTATCCTTCCATAATAAACTTCAGGATCATCTGAACCTTCTCGTTTCTAATCTCGTTTTCTCTTCGATCCCTGATAACCCTCCGAGGCATCCGAAAAGAAGATGGCATCCAGACCTCCTTTTGTAAATACATTTTTTACAGTACTACCAGTTAATAGTTTCCCAACAATTATTTTCTGTTATCGCATTTACTGAATGTATTTCAAAGGAAGGAGATAGTCCGCGGTGGCGGTCATAAATAGACTAAATAGTGGTAAAACTATTTTTATTAAAAGCCGACGTTTCGACCCGACATTGCAGTTCTTCTTCAGGAAGGTGTGTTCAGCTAGGACTTTCACTTAGAACTCAATTCATATATTCAATATTGATTAAAATAATAATTAATATTATTATAATTAATATTAAAATAATAAAATTAAAATACATTCAATATGAGTGTATTTTGATTCTTAATACAGTTCTAAATATCATAAATAATTAAAAAATATATATATTTGTAATTTGTTTTCTGTCTTTATGATGTCTGAATTGGTGAACGTTGCATAGTTGTAAGCTAAATTCACTCTATAGTATTTTAAACTTTGGAATCTTTCAATTATTTTCTTAGAATTAATTGATGTTTTTCTTTTTAATTTTTTTTTTTTTTTTTTATATTTATCTATTTATTTTTGCTGTGAATTTCTGAACTTTATTTAATTTTAACTTCAAGTTACATTTCTTTGGTTTTATTATTGGTTTTGCCTTTGTTATATAGATGTATATTTTTTATTTATTTTTTATAGTTTTGACTTCCTTATGTTCACGATTAAATATATTATACATCAATACTTATAGTAAACCAAAGTAAAATAATATCAAAGACCCAGGGAATCTGATGTTCTCTCAATAAATAAGGGTTTAGATAAGATAGAAAAATACTAATAAGAACTTAGGTAATCAAGATTGTGTTTCAATTTATTGATTTATCCCTGGAACAATGTTGAATATATAGGCAAATGGAGTTAAAATTGTCATAAGTAGAGGAAATGTGAATTTAATTTCCGCCACATTCTTGTTCAATTTTGTTTTCTAGTGGATTTTGAGAGCTCAGATAATTCAACACAAGTTTATTTCATATCAATAATTTAATTCGAACATTTTCATTAAAAAAAAAAAAAAAAAAAAAAAAAAAAAAAACTTACACAAGACCAATTTGATTGGTACAGAAAAGTCTTCCATTGTATTTTTCTCACCCACTAAGAGTAAAGAAGCCTGAATATTTTTTATTATTTAAAAATAATAAATAAATAAATAATGCGGTTGAGTGTGATCTCGGTCAAATCACCTCACTTGCACAACCGTTGACCTAGAAACAGTGCTTTCCCTAAATAGTACTGATCCCCACCCAGACCCTTTATGGGTTGTAGTGGTACAGGTTTTTTTAAAAATAATACCTTTCATTCTTTATTATTTTCATTTTCCTTTTCAATGCATTTTTAGTTCGTCAAATACTATCATAAATAGAAGTATTTTTATTTTATTTTTTAAGCCTAAACATGTGATAAATATCTCAAGGAAACCATAACATCAAAGAGGTTTTCGGGAAGAATAACGGTTTATCCGAAAATTTTCGGAATTTAAAGTGCAGATTGCATGTTGTGCATTGATATCTCCATCGAAATATTTAAAACACAATTCGTTGCGTCTTATATTCGTCTATATTTCAAACCATCTGAGATAAGAAATTTTTCCAATGATGTTTATTCTAGTTGGATGTTTTAAATTTTCACCCGCCTTCTCACTTCTTCTTGAGATTCCCTTTTGTTCAATACCTAATTTATCAAAATCCATTATTCCTGATCGTCGGTAAAAGGATCTCTCCTACAATATTATATATATAATATGGTAGGAGAGATCCTTTTACCGAGATTATATATATATATATATATATATATATATATATATATATATATAACCTCGGTAAAAGGATATATATATATCTATAATATATATATATCCTCGGTAAAAGGATCTCTCCTACCATATTATATATATAATACCATAATATACATAGTGAAGATTTTTTTTTTACCTATACCAATACAATCCAAGAACGATCTTGGGTTCATTCCTATGTGAGGAAATAATGTTACAAGGCAAACGGTTGAGCAGAGGGGTGATCACGCTGAACCACCACATAATCCCCATTAATTAATTATTTAATTATGAGTACCCACTTTATAGAGGTTGAGTGTGCTCCAAGAAGCTCCCCTGTCCCAGGATCGATCCACGACTGAAGAAAAGTTACAGGTCCTCAGCCGGACTTGAGCCTGGGGGTCCTTTGCCTATGGAGGTTAGTGCTCAACCACTGAGCTACCCCGCTCCCATAAGAGATTATATACTAATCAATATTTAATATTATTATATAATTATAATTGCATAATATAATATTATAGTGAAGATTAATTGTATAATATTATATAACAAAATTATTTTAAAAAAGATTCTGATGAAATTTCCTATTTACGATATAAAAAAGACTAACGTTGAGCTCGATTCATTCCCATGTATAAAGAAACCACTTAGTAATTTCACGGCGGTGGGACTGTTTCCCTATCCATCATGAAAATATACCGATAGCTAACAGTTCGAGAAGATGGGCCGTTGGTTATAAGAAGAGGGGTACAGTTGGTTCAATGATATCCGAGTTTTTCAATGCATAAGGAAATACTATAACGGTTTTCGTACAAGGGTGATTGCAGATAACCCATGAGTTCAGGAATCACAAACTCCCAATCAAAATTCGATTATTATTTGTTAAATTTTTGTTTCAATCGTTTGCAAAAACATTTATTTATTCCATTGTATCTACAAAGAATTAAAGAGTGAAAATGGAAGAACGTTCCTCCAATTAGAAATGCGACTGAATAAATTTTAAGTTTTTTGGAGGCTTTAATTATATTTCCTCAAAGCCAAGGCTTATTTTATTAGTTAATAAATTGTTTTGTCTAATGTAAATACGACAATTCGATAATTTTAATCAAATCATATGTTATAATGGTGTAGAGATGGTAGACCGTGATATGATATGGGAAGGAATATTTTAAAATTCTATATTTCTCTTCTAATTTTTTTTTTATAGAGTTATATTTATTTAATAAATCTATCCTAACGATATTACAACTCATTTTATCTTAAATGTTTTTTTATTTCTTTATTTGTTAACCTTTATTCTCGTTACCTGTTTACTTAAATTTAGTGTAACCTCCACGAATATCGTATTATTATGTTATATTATTCTTATTTTACCTATATTAGATCATTACTTATTCATTTTTTAAATTATTTATTCGTCATCCCTCATTTTATTTATCTGTTGACTTACAGTTATCAAATGTAAATTTTACCAGTTTGTTATCCACTCATTTTTTATCTTTTATCACAATATATTTACTTTTAACTTATACGTTATATTCGTCTATTTTTATTTACGCTTATTTTCTATTTTTGTTTGTATCTTTTATATATGTAATATTTGATATTTTAACTACACTGTCACCCACTATATCTCTGATGTCATCTTATTATTTCTTAATCAGAAAACTGTTTCTTATTTAATATTTACTAATAATTCATTTATTTTATATTCACCATGTATCTATTATATTTTGTATTTTTGTAGCCCTGATGAAGACCTGCGAATTGGATCGGAACGTCGGGGTAACGATTAAAACACTACTTTAACAAATTAGTATTTAGTATACCGCACCCCCCAACCAACTCCTTCTCAAATCACATATTGTATTATTTTTTTAATTTCAAACAAAAGAATGCGAAGTGTGATGAACTGTTCGACTGATAAGTAATTTATGAATAATTATTACTAACAACAGTATACTGAAGAACCTCAAGGACATCAGTAACAACTCCGTAAAATTGACTGCTACTTTCGTTGCAATACATGGGTGCCCAGAAGGAGGTTTCATGTGTCATTAAAATTTTTGAAGAGGGCATATTTTGATTTTGGTGGAGGACAAATTTTGACAGAGTTGAGAATTTTCAGAATGAAAAGTTTTAAACTAAGGATTAAGGGGAAAACATGGAACAGAGCAAGTGTAATTGTATATGACCTAGTATTTTTCTAATTCTACGTTAGCTCGATTTGTTCTTAAGAAAAGATGAGCAATAAAATATCTTGGAGGGGAGGGATGGGCACTCCTGATACGATAAAACGGTTATAACAAAACATCATAAACCCTGACTAGTCTTACTGATTATGTAAATCATTTATTAATTAACAATATTGATACTTACATAGGAAAATAAGATTTAATCATTACAAATAATTTACAGTTCGGCGAGACAAGTGCTTACCAGTTTATATCGGCGGGAAAGAAATTGCTCAAACGCAGTACTTTATCTCGGACTAATATTCTACAGAAGCATGGCCTGGGGCTCACACGTCAAAATGGAAGGAAACATTTTAAACAAGCGACTGAAAATACTATATTCTCAAATGCGAAAATACAATTTGGACATATACCTCACAGATTCACGATCCAGCAAGTCAAAAGGCAGCACTTAAAAAACTACAATATTTTCGATCAAAATTGTTAAGACTATTGTTGCCCAAATTCGAGACCGAGACGAGTCTTGGTCTTACAAACTCAGTTTAGTCATGGTCTTGGTCTTGCACAAGAGTCTCACAACAGTCTTACAGTACTGTATTTTATAGATAGGAGAAACCTAACTAAGCCTGAATGAAAAATTAGAGGAATTAAATGCAAAACTATATTGGTTATACCAATTATTTACATATAGTAACTAAGATTGTCGAGTATTAGTAACTATTTTGCCTTATTTTTTTATTTAAAATATCGATTTTTTTTACCAGTCCTGGTCTTGGGCAACACTACTCGTGACAACAGCTCATGACAACATATATGATTCACCGCGAATTAGGAAGCGATTGAGAAGAAGCTGGATGAGAAATCTCCTTTCCTGAATCAAGGAAGGTGACCAAAGACCAGGAAGGTGCTCTAGTGCTATCCTTCCTCATATCTATAAAGCCATTCTTTCAATTCAATAACAAATTTACTGATTATCATAATCATGACAGGTACGGATAAAGATTTAAACAGAACAAAAATTCGATGCACAAGGAAGAATATGAAACAAAAAAATAATTTATTGACAAATAACTAAAAACATGCACCCTACCTCATTATTGCTCCCTCTTTACATGCATATTCATAAAAAAAATTAGTTTTATTTCTTCTAAAAAATATGTAAATTAAATTCAAAACAGATTCTTCGCGAAATTAATAATAGAAAATAAAATGGAAGTGGATGGACTCACCAGAATAAGTTATTCATGTTTTCCTTATCCCCTCATAGGATACCGTGTAAGCACTGCATATTCTGGGTTGAAAAACTGATGAAAATCCCGGCATGTTTTCACTTTCACCATTAAGACCACATATCCCAGTCTAATAACTGCACTCTGGCATGAAAAGCAGTTCACGAGTACAGCTATAGGTGAGGGATTCGTGGCATGAAATGTTTTTTAACACGTATAAGTGTGAATAGGAATGAGCGGAAACAAAGCGGAGGTCGATGCTATCAATGGAAAGATCTAGACTCAATATCGCACATATCTTCCTATCGTTTCCTTCGACAGTAAAATTCAAACCTACTTAAAATTAAATTATCCACGCCTATAAAGTCATGGGATTAGCGGGTTTTCATCTCTAAACATTTATAAACATCATAAATGACATCGATCTAACTTTTTTTAAAAACAGATTCTTTTTGTCCCATTATTTTTCGACGATATTTAGGGTGGTATACACCTATTGAGTAAAGGAATACTTTTATGGAACTTAAAAAGGAGTACTTTCAGCCAATTCGTTTGTAGAGACGCTTCTATAAAACAATAAAGTTATTGTAAATTGAAAGAGTTCCGTTATCTCCTGCTGAATTGTTACCATGACGCTTTTCTCCTCCAATATTTACTGGAAGATGAATTGACTCTACAACCAAATTGGCTGAAGGGAGTCCTTTTTTATTGAGTTTTCTAAAAGTATTCCTTTCTGGCATAACGTTCAAGTTGAGTTAGAGAAACGATAGTTACCACTCTTGGAAAGTAAATCGTACGAACAAGAAATATCACTAAAATGACCTCACTCAAAAATGTTGAAATTGGAGGTAATCATTCAACTGAAAGGGTAAGAGACTGAAGTTGTGTGGATTGTAAAAGCAGATAGAGTGACTATATTTTTATTGTAATAAATAGACTTTTTGTAATTTTAATGGTATAATTGATTTATAATCTGTAAGCTTTAAGCTTTAACTCCGTTTAAAATGCACTTCAAAAATTTTATAATAGCGCAAAATGGCAGAAAATAATTTCTATTCAAAGTAAAGCGGTAAGTGAAAGTTGTTAGTTGCGTGCACCAGCTTTTTATCTTTTCTGTCGTTATAATTTTTCTTTTGTTTTTATTATTCTATATATGGTATGAATGGTTCTCACACAGCTCTAATAATTAATGTCCTTCGAGTGAGGCAAAATGTGTTATTTCTTATTGAATAGCAAAATAAACAAACATGGACCAATGAAAAAAGAAACATTCTAATTTTTCAATAATGAGGGACACTTGATTCCGAAAATCCACCCCTTCCCTCTCCCTCTCCATGAATCCGAGAGTGCATTTTAAAGACAAATTATGATGATTTCAGTTTTTTTCACCACTTGCTTAAGTCAACCTTTAATTTTTTCACTGTACTTATTATTTTAAAAATGGTATAGGTCTTCTCTTCGTAAAGGCATTTCTTTCTTATTTGCCTTAACAATTCAATCATTTTTTTTTTGTTTCATATTAAAAATATAATAGGTACTGACCAGCAAGAACTAAAAATGAATCTTTGCCCTGACTGCTCTTAAAATTATTAACTTCCAATCAAAATTATTGTGACTCATAACAAAAGCACCTTGGTACGTGACTAATAAAACTCTACTTACTCTACATACTGACCTCCATCTTCCAACAGTTGACAACATATAACTACCATTTGTCAACGATTTTACACATAGTTAAACGGACATAATAACAGACTAATGGCCACAGCTGACATAATACCTCAGAACATGAGGAGGAGACTAAAAAGGCGTTGGATGAGGCATCTCCTTCCTTAAACAACCTAAGTAATGGGAACAAGTTAGGGAAGAGGTACTGCTGAGTACATTCCGTCCCCATGCCTGACATGTCATTATTTCCTGTATCGCCATCACATTTACTGATTGTGAACAATAAGTTGACAGAGGGGGGGAGGGCGGGGTGGCCGAATGGGCTAAAGCGTGTACACAGCACAGCGAGTTGCCTGGCAACCGGATTACAGATTTGAGAAGATTTTAAATTCCCCGCCCTCACTCCCCGGGCCGAAAAAATCCCGTATAGCCTAAAAGGCGAGGTAGGGAAGAACAACAAAAAAAAAAATAAAATAAGTTGACAGACGCAAATACATTTTTCTAGACAAAAAGAAATTATAAATTAATAAGTATGAAAACGGAAACGAAAGTGAGTGAAAAAACATTAATTTCCACTTAACAAATAATCTTTTCTTAAGTATGGAAGAAATATGTTCAAAATAATTAAAATCCACTACGAAATCAAACACTAAATAGTGTATTAATAATATCATCATATACATTTTTATTTGGGAAAGTTATAAGGAAAAACAAAACAGAAAGGGTAGTTAAAGTTGCTGTTTTGAACCTTTTACTACTGCTAGGGGTGTCGACAATTTTTAAGGAATCTTCTTCGAGAATTTCCTTTGGACATAAAAGATTTGTCAACAGAAATTTATCTTCTTAAAGAGGAGCTAGAAGAGTTCTAAAAAAAAAAGGAAAAAAAAATGGACTTGGTAGCCAATTTTCCAAAATACAGCTATATTTCCTCGGCTACGAGAAGCTGAAGAAAAGAAATTCAAAAACTGAGACTACCAGTAATAGAGATTAATGAAAAGTGGCGCAGTTCGGTGGAGAACAGTTTGCAGAAAGAAGCTAAAAAGTTTACATCGCCTGAGACGTTAATCAAAGGGAACAACGGGCATAGTTCGAAACTGGGGCCCTTTGGAAGTCGTTAATGCGCCACTTTGCCTCGCCCTACCTCATTCGATTTATATTACGCCTTTAAACCATCTTCTTTTCTAAAGAAAGAGAAAAGGAAAAAGAAAGGGAAGAGCACAGGACATAACTTAGGAAGAGCAAAGGATATCCTGTCAGGTTTGACTAAGAAAATGTGGATAGATCTATTAGTTCTGCTCAGACCGTATAAATATGGATATGTATATAATGAATCCAATATATATTAATAAAATATTTATTTGCACGGTACTGATATAATATATTATGTAAATATTATGTAAAGGTTTTTTTTTTTAACGTTACCAGTTGTTTAATCGAGGACGATTGGCCTTCCAGTTGACTTGCGCTTTACAGTTTACACGTTGTCCGTTGTGTCCAAGAAATCGGAGGTTGTGCAGAAGTTTAGCAAGTGTTTATTTTCAGCAAATGGCCAAAAGTCGAAAGTCTCCAGTGCCTCATAACTTGGGCAACGTCATGAAGAAGCCAGTTGCAAATATGGTTGCGATATCGGATTCCCTACGTACCGTGAAAGACATGAATAACATGTATCCAGACCATCCAGGGATACACTGCATTTTAAATATCATAAAAATGCTTCATGGAGTTGGGACAACGCCACATTTTATCTAGTCGCCTGGCTCTATAGGCATTAGAGGAAACGGAATAGCTGATAGAGCAGCAAAAGAAAAGAAGCTGTTACTCTTCCAGGCCGCGGTAAAGCTTTTTTGAAACTACAAAAACAGGTGACAACAGCGCACCTAGCAAATTAAAGATAATAAAGAAAGATGTGCAACCGTGGACCAGCTCCAGACGCTAGAGAAGATAGTCGTCCTCACGCTGAGGATCGGACATACTTGACTGACACACCTCCACCTCATAACAAAAGATCGTATCCCCAGATGTAAAAAGTGTGACCAGTCATTAACTATAAAACATATTTTGGAATAGTGTTCGAAGAGTTTTACACCACAAGATTAAAAGATATCGGAATACCCCAGAATATATCAGCATCCCTGAGAAATCAAGGAGAAATCCTTACCAAAGTTTTTAATTTCCTAGACAATGAAAAAATTATTAAACATATATGACAAGTTTATAACTAATAATCCTTTGCAGATTTATTTATTATTTTCTTATTTTTTTAAGTTCATTGATTTATTAATTATATATATATATATATATATATATATATATATATATATATATACATATATTTTTTTTTTTTTTTTTTTTTTTTTTTAACCAACCACCTGAACAGTACAATAGTAGTGTTATTTACTTGATCGGGCGCTGATGAGCTGGATGTTTTGAGCCTAGACATCGAAACAGATAAGTTTGAAGAACTCTTGCTTACAATAGTCCCATTTATTTCATGTAAAGATACTTTAGGGGGATTCCTACAACCAGTGCTATTATAAACCTTTTAAGTATGTTTAGCACTGTCGATTTCATCGGAGCCTAGGGTCCTGTAAAGTTTTGATAACTTCGTAAACACACCGGGAAGGTTATTGTAAGGTTTTGATGTGTTTGATTATTTGTTCTTTGTTTGTGTACAATATCCACAGAAATCTCAATCTCTGCAGAAGACAGCTAGGCTTTCATCTATAGATTCATCAAGCTCTTTGCGTTCTGAGTCATCTGCATCTTCATTCATGCATTCTAACAATTCAGCTAGTCACTAAAACAGTTTTTTTCACTTATTTTTTTTTTAATTTTAAAAATAAATCAAAACGTTAGTATATCAATTAAGAATTTACAAACTTTGTTTACGATTCAGGTACAACCTTACTATAACTAATAATACTTTAGCACATTTAGTACAGAGAGGTTATTTACCATTCCTTAAAAATGTGTGCTGATTGCTCAGCATGATAGAACATTACAAGTGGATGAATATCCCTTTGGATGAAGAAAGCTCTGCCGGCCAAACCAAAGCTAGAGTTAACGATAGAATTTCAATCTTTAGAAACAAATTATAGAATTTGGCAGTTATTTTTCGCAAATTTTCAATAACAAATATTATTTCCGATTTATGTGATGCTATCTACTACATTTTGAAATATTTTTACCTTTTTAGATTTCGATCCAGCACATTCTAAAATTTATTTTAAAACAAAATTTATATATGTCAAACGCAAAACCAGGAACATTTTCTATACCGAACTGAATTGAACCAACAAATGAAACACATACAAATATCTAGATAAAAGGAACAAAGCTAATTAATCCAATTTATATAATTTATTTCGTAGAAGAAACATGGTAGAAGTCCACAGTCAGACCCGACTGAATACAATCAACAAAGTAAGGCTTAACAGCTACAGAAGCAAATTATTGTAGCTGCAAAGTCCCTTTGTGTCTGTGACAATCCTTTGGCCATACTGATTAGAGTTAGAACATAATCAGAGACCAGATTGTAATAACCGAATCCATTTGTTGAATCTCGCTACAAATTGAGCGAACATTATTCGAATCAAGGTTTCCACCGACAAGAGCGACCTAGATGTTAACATGTTTTAAGGAAATTGCTGAAATAGAAACGATTGAGCAATAAAACAAGTCACCGTTGACGAAAGAAATTAAACCAGACCCACTCGACAATAGAACCAAAAACGAATCGCTAAATGTTGTAGGGGGAGTTGGCTACTATAGGCCTCTAAAAAAAAAGGATATTCGTTTGGTACTTTCCATAATTTATTAAAAAATAAGTCAATAACTAAAAAATTTATCGAGAAAAAATTATTTATTTTTAATTAATAGAATTAAATTATGCTTTGAATGGCTGTTAAAAAATAAAAATACGATTTAAGATATATAGGAAAATGGTGTCTAAAGTCCTTTTTATAAAATCGTGAAAATATAGTTCTCTTTTAATTAATAATTATAATACAGTTAGCGTTGCCCAAATGAGACGAGTCTTGGTCTTACAAACTCAGTCTTGGTCATGGTCTTGGATTTCCGCAAGAGTCTCGGAACAGTTTTGCAGTTACCTATTACTATAGAGATATTACTGTATTTTTTTAGATAGGAGAAACTAACTAAGTCCGAATGAAAAATCAGAGGAGTTAAATGCAAAAGTATATTGGTCGGGCCAATTATTAAAATATGAGAACTAAGCTTGTCAAGTAGTAATAAATATGTTGCCTTATTTTTTATTTAAAAAATCGATTTTTTTTTAACCAATACCGGTCTTGGTTTAGCAACAGTTAGGCGGTCTTGGTCTTGGTCTTGCAAAGTGCCGATTTCGGGCAACACTAGATACAGTTGTAACAGATATATGTATATATGTAATCATAAATAGAATTTTTAATTCTAAATTATTATAATATAAATGACATACATTTATATGCAATTTAAGAACAATTTCTAAATTAAAAGCATTGCCCTTCTGAATGAATTCGAAAGATAGAGATCATTTTAAACGAATATATGAATATTTACTTTTATAACAAAAACATGAAAATGAAACAAAAACAAAATTTTACACTAAACATACATTTCCTTTTTTTTTTTATTATACATAATGGAAAAAATAAACAGTTTAAAAAAATGTTTAATTTGTGTAATTGCGACAATTGACTTACTCATCTTGGCCTGATTCAGTGTTATCGATTGATATCCACGTAATGTCCTAGGAAGGATTGCTTCGAGAATTTTCAGATGAAAAATTTCTTCCTCCCCTGTCTCAAGAGAAGACCAATAATCTTATGACCATCTCAAATCAAAATCGTTTTCAATATCTTAGTTCTCTTCTATGACTTCTAAAATCGTTGAAAAATAGATCATTGTATTTGAGACAAACATTGGTCCCGTTATTTACCATAACCGAATATTAAAAATGATGCAGCTAATCATTAGATAGATGGTTAGATTACTTACAAATATTGTCCCATAAATTTTGCTATGACATAGAACGTAAGGCTGCAATAGAAGCATGGATTTAACATAGAATTTAGGTATTCTTTAGATAACCGTTTTGGATGTATTCTATAATGAAATGCTTGTGGTTTAGCACTCATTCAACGCAGAACATAGTGTTTTACATATAATATATAATTATTTATTTGATAAATTGGATGGTTATTGAGGTATTTTTAATAAAATAAGAAAATTCTATAATGTCCACTTTTTATGATAATTTATTTTCAAATTCTTAATTTCCCCAAAGAAACCAACCCAAACGTAGTTCTTAAATTTCTTTTTATTACATATTTTTATTGAATTTTTTACATAGCAACAAAAATCCTAATTTACGGAACAACTAGATTTTATTAAATAAAAACATTTTTTAACAAGTATTTATTTTATTTTAAATAGAGAGTATAACAGTAAACAAGCAAAGCTACTGTTCATAGGCCATTAAGAGAAAGGTTCTTTCTGAATTCAACGAAGCGGTACATCAAATAGAACGATATAATGAAGGAAACGCGCACACAACCCCAAAACATAAAGATTGTACCTTTTGATATTGAGCCAGTCAATTATTTATGTGGCCCAACAAAAAAATTTAATAATCTGGTCATTGTATAGTACATTGTCCGGTATAAATTATAGTTATCTCAGAAAACTTTTAAGTGGTCCAATATTTTCTATATCTGCAAAAGTGGATACATGTAATATTTGCGAATGTAGGGGGAAGGAGGAGGATTCTGCATTGGCCAGGATTAAACCTGTTTTCAAGACTTTTTCATAATATTAAAGTTGTACACATCCTGTTTATAGTGACTCTTGTACCCATATGTAAAACGCCTTTCAGACCATTAGTCCAAATGAAACAAAACAAAACTTTTATACAAGAGACATATTCACTTTTATCTAACTTCTTTATAAGTAAAACTAGATAAGATTCCAAGTTTTAACCGCCATTTATCATATTAAATAAACATTTTAAGATATAAACTGCAAATGACCAGTTCTGTTCACCTCACAGTATTATTAGCAGAGTACAACTGCTAAGAGGAGAAATAAAGTTAGAGAAAGAAAAAATGCTAATTTGAAGACCATCTCCATCCGTAAAGTACTTTCCACTCCCTAGAATTAAAAAGAAGTTAAAAGAAAACTTTAGAGAAAATATAAAAACGAATTTTAATATCCTGTTAAAGTTTGCCGTGATGGCAAAAGAAGAGAAATAAAATAAATAAGGATGAGGAAGCGGGGTAGAGGAAGTTGGACCCCTTCCAGAGGGGGAAGGGGGGGGGAGGAACCAACAGGCTGGTTAAACAACTCTATACTTAGCCTAATAAAGACATAAGCCTCACTGACCTCTGCTGACTCGCGGCCTTCCATGCCGCTAACAATTGGGTTATCGCCGACTATCTTCCCCAGCCTTAACCATCACAATCGATTACCTGCTCCGCAAGGCATCACCCTGTCCTCTTCGCTCTCTTAACAAACTTTTGTTTCACTTTTCCAACTGACCAAATCTTTGGCAAATATGAAGCAACCGCTTGGACGAAAGAGCGATTAAGCGATAAAAATTTATACGGAACATTTACCATCAAGTAACAAATCTTAGACATTTTTTCAAATACGTTAGGCCGAATAACTCATCTTATTAAGCTACGTGATTTTTAGGGTCAGCCGTCAAATGGTCAAATGAATTGTTAGTAGTACGAGTAGTACGTAGGTCTTTGAAGCACTTAGGACTAAACTTCTGAGGGAAACTGGACTCAAAGTCCTCTCTGAAAAGGATTTCGCTCAGTTGGTTACCGAGGAGAACTATCCGTTCTTCAAGAACTTTATTTACGGGTGGAAAACCGTAGTTGGCTCTGCTCATTTTCATATTCCAGAAAGAGGACCATTTGCTGGACGACAGAGTAAGTGAAGACGATGGAGGCCATCTGGAAGATGGAAGAAGATGATGCCGATTTAACATGATCACTGGAAGTTATTTGGCAACGTTTGCCCACCCCACAAATTTGCTGATTTTTTTTTTGTCACGAGATAGATCAACGTAGGATCAGTTAGATTAGTCTTTTTCGTTCCTTTTCTTCGACACCTCCCTCATTCCCCTAGGCTGTTGTAGATTCGTCAACTCCAACTACTCCATCCAGCCATTCTTCTTTTCTTTCTTTTTCACGCCAAGGACCCTCGTTTGGTTAACTTATTCCTCGAATTCAACTATATCCAAATAATCCTCACTTGTTTTCCCCAGTTTTACTGTTTTGTTCTTAATATGTTCCGAGTAAATCCTTAATATGTCCGAACCCTTTTTATTTTTGAAACCTTTATGAAAAATATGAAGCAACTGCATGAACGAAAGAGCGATTAAGCGATAAAAATTTAAACGGAACATCTTACTAAGCTACGTGATTTTTTAAGGTCAGCTGTCAAAGGGTCAATGGAATCGTTAAAACAAACTGGCTCGGTTTTACGAAAAAAAAAAGCAACAACTCTTTTTCATGACTAAACACTTTAATAAGAAAGATGAAGATAGGGACTCAACAAGCTTCAATGCTCACCAAACTTTTTTTAATCCTTAGAATTGGTAAACCGTTTATGATTCCAAGTAGGTTTTTTTTTCTTGTCTTTTTTTGTCACGAGATAGACCAATGTAGGACCACGCAAATAGGTCCCCACACACTTATCAATTAGTCAGTTGCTTTTTTGCTATGTTTGCGAGATATATCTATTATACCAAGATATACCTTTGCATTTCCATCAATTTTTCGATGAATTTCGAATATCTATGTAATTTTTCTTACAACTAGAACTGAAGTTAGAAACGGGAAAAATTATACATAGTAGCTTATGTTGTGTTAAAGCCATGTTAGTCCATTAGTGTTAGATGCGTAAAACGTAGGTACAAAATTCTCTTATCTAGATTTCTCTCTGAAATATTTCTGAGTGTTCACAAAACTACAAGAAAGAAAAATAAATTTGTAATTAAAAGAGAAGAAAAAAAAAGGAGATAGAATACAAATAAAAGTATGGTAAGTGAAGTGTCGTAAGAAGGGTTTTCAGATTAAGGTTTTGATTATGATGTGATTATTCCGTTTTGGGGTCAGATGTACATGTACCGCAACCTTCTCCATGATCTATAACAGAAATTAGGAAGCCATACCTTTGCAATCTTCCTATACTATGTTTGGCAAATGTGTAAAGGAATGAATCAGAAAGCGGATTTAGGATAGAAATATCGCAGTTTTCATGAGTATTATAAATTTTTTTTTTTCCATCGGCCTATTGGGTCCACGGGTGGGTGACTGCTCAGCATTCGGAAACCAAGAACTCGAAAACTTTGTTTTAAAAATCCAAACAGTTTCTATCTTAGTTCTTTGGCATAGGCATTTTTCTTAAATAATCAAAAATATTGATAATTTTTCAGTCATGTTTGAAAAATTCTAGAGAAAACATGTATATTCGAGCAAGAACAATCGCAGACCACATTGTTTACATCAAAGTTTACTGAGGCAGTGGAATGGTGCTGAATCGACGCACCGATAATCGATTTAAGTCGAATTAGTATTAAAATTAGAGGTTGTGTGTGCCCAGCGGGATTGGGATCGCAGCTGCCTAATCACAGGCGGTAGGCAACGTTTTAAAAATGTATCAGTTGAGAGCGATCACGAATTGATGGAGATCCGTTGGGTCTTGCTAGCTATAAATTTCATGAAAGCCGCGTACCACTGACATATTGATGCCTCCATGTTGATTCTACGTCAGAAGGCTGAGCATTCGTAACTACGATAATGATACCTTTCTACCTGCCCGATAACCCAATTTCATTTTCCGTAATTATAGGCTGTCCAATTCGAAGCCGGATGCCAATTTCTCTCTAACGTATCATGGAGATATCACTGTTCATTGGCCAAATCGTAAGTGAGAGGAGAAAGCAATTAATTAAGATTGAGTAAGCTTCAATATATAAATCTAAAGTGGCAAAATACATATATCATACATATTAACGGGTATTGATCGATGTATATATTACAAGTAACAAACAAGAAAAAAAAACTGATGTGATTTTTTACCGTTAAAGCAATACCAACGCCAAGAAAATTTTATGATTTATAGAGCACTGTCTTTAATTTGGCTCCGATAACAGTATTTTATAACGTGCTTGGTTGAAGTTAAAACATTACTTTAATTCAAGTGAGCATATAATCAGCTCTGAATTAAGATCCAAGAATTCCAAAACATAGAAAGGAGCATTGCGTTGATTATGAACCAGAAGATTGAAGTTTTGATGCTATTAAGATTAGCAGTCTTTTCTGGCCAGAGTTCTCATAAAACCATCTTATTAAAAATAAAGATCACTTCTGGGCATAATTTTATTTGGTTTATATATATTTCACAAAAAAAAGTGGTTAAAGATTCATATTATTGCTACAAGAATAAGGGTGCTTCAAATTTTAATTTTTTTTTTTTTTTGTCCTATAGAAGTTCCAAATACGTATTTTAATTCGCGAAAGCGATTTATATTGACAACGCTGCCACGGAAAAAATATATATTTAAAACCACAGGATTTGGCAATGCCTTAAAAATATTATTGCCAAACATCAGTACGTTAATAATGTTAAAGTACATTTATGATTTTTACTAAATTAATTATAACGATAAAAAAATCAACATATTTTTTTTATTTCCATATATTTAGGAAATTAATTTCTATTTTTTTTTTAATTAAGTCTAAAATATTGCGATCTCACCTGAAAACGCAATTCATATTAAACTGTAGAATTAAAAAATATATAAATATTGAAATAAGACAAAAATTATAAGAAAGAGCGTTTAATTATTGAAATCTGTGAGGAGAAACCAAGGGACGTAATTTCTCCGCACTCGACAAATATAAAATTCTGTGAAAACTAACTTTTTATGTTGTAATTGTTAAATGATATGTGAAATGTTTAGCTTAAAAAAAAAATAAAATAAAAGCTGCTGGACTCTGGGACTGGTCAATGGATATATATGTGTGTTGTAATTTTGTTGAGGAAAACTGAGGAATTTAGTTTTTGAGATTCTAAAATATTTTACTACAATGTGCTCAACCGTTTGGGTTTACTTGAATATTCGTATGTGTGGTAGTTTAGCTCATGTACTCTTTTAAATCTTTTTATTCATTTTTTTAAAGGTATATCAGCTCGCTAATTGATTTACGTATTTCTAACGATGATGAAATAAAGTTCCGCTTCATTTTTTCCCGCCTCCAATTTCCTGGTGTAAATTTATCATATGGATGCAAAGTGTTGTAATCTGCTTTTAACCCCCCAGTCGTTAAATTTTTTCCCCCTCATTTTTAAAGCAATCAAAACAAAAGATAAAAGTTTCGTAGGGAAATTCGGGAATATATTTCGACACTGGAGTTGTGATTGAGGTTGAATTGCCATTTTTTTAGATTATACGAAAATTCACTCAGAAACGCTTTGACATACTATATAATAAATTAACTCCTATGTTTAAATTTAATAAAAAATCCTCTGTCGTATGTGCTAAATTCCTTACCTACCAATATACGCAAATCCTCATTCTTGACTACATTTAAACACCATTTATTCTTCTACCTCCTTAGCTATCAATCAACCGAATACATTTAAGAATAAAATTTTCGTACTTAAGAGCTGTCATTTTCATTTGACTGTTATCTTACTGTTACTTATTATCAATAGTGTTGGTTGGTTAATTGTTTTAATGTTATAGGCGCAAAACATCTAGGTCATCCATAAAAACATTATTATTAAAATATTTATCTAGTTAAAGGAAAAAAAATAAAGAAAAGAAAAAGATAAATAGAAATTATTATTATTGCTCCTTTATTAAATTTACCCTTGTTAGAATTCTAAATTAAATTAACTTAATTAGCTGTTAAATTAATATGTTTACTTGTGCTTTCTATATTTTAATTTTAAGGTTAGGTTATTATGTTAATTTTTTTTATTTTTTTTTTCTTATTTTTTATGATACCAGATAAATGTCTTCTTTTTGTTGATTATAATTATTCTTAGGGGAAAAATGTCCGAGAATAAAATTTACTTTTCTTCTTCTCAAATTATAAATAGTAAAAATAAAATTGAGACTACTTTCCTACCCCTAAAGTCATAAAATTTCTTGTTAATATATTATGATACTTTCCTTCATTTTAAAGAAGTATAAAAGAAAATTTATTTGAACTATCTAAATATGTAAAATAAAATATGCACTATTCGGCGCACACAACAGAAATAAATAAAGTAATAGTAAATTAAGAAACTTATTATTAGGCTGAGAAGGAATGGCTGAAGAAGAACCCTGAAGAAGTTTCAAAACGGAAAAATTTTGTTTCGCTCTATTGTTCTGTTACATTGTATTATTATTTGTATTGTATTACTATATATATTTATTGTATTATGTTATATTGCATTATTCATTATAATGTATTAGGGCTGAAAACCTAATTGTGCTCACTTACGTATATTTTCTGTATTTTATCAATGAGGATGCACCTTCAAAAGATGTTTAAAATGTGAATTTAAGAGGTTTGAAGGACTAATTTAGACAACTCCTTGCTATAAAGTTTAAATTATAAAGAAATAAAATTATTAAATTTCTGAAATAGGCATCAGTAGATTGAATAAATAATATGAATATTCTTAATTCTTACTGAAAATATAAGTATAACATGAAACTTCATAATGTGAAAGGATCGTTAATTCAACATATTAATTAAACGACCTAATTTAATTTTGAAATTGAATAGGGATATAACCTTATTATGCAGAGAGAAAAAAAAATCATCCTGTTATGTAACCCTCCCGGTGATGGATGTCTTCATGGAAACTGGAGATGACTTACTTGGGCCAACAATGAGCTGTTTGTTTGCTCATACAATAGTCCCTTTCTCGTTAATATCAGAGCGTTAAATGGGGGTTGGGAGATGTAAATGCAGCAAGCCATCGACGAGGTCTCAATCCCTCCGAAGTATGTAGAGCAGGGTACAGTAAGAAGCAAACAGTGGGAAACGAGATTTTTTTTTTTTTTTGTCATCCTCCAAGAAACTGGACCGGCCCACTTATCAGGCGATTCTTCACCGATTCGCCATGCATGTCGGCTCAATCCCTCGGCAATGGAATACTCGATAGCTCCCTGGTGTCCCCGTTCAATATTGAAGAACCCCCAAGGCTGATAGGCCACTGTTATAAGACGCGGAATTAAAATTGGATGACCTACTTTTCTGCTATGGGTGAATTCATTTAATCATGAAAATGCTCCACGCACAAAAACCTCCGTATATCCATCGACTCGAATACTTTCGTATCTCTACGCACTTTTTCGGATCGTTCTAAAAAATAACTAAGCCCGAAAAAAACAATGAAAATATTTATTAAAATGGTAGTCGAAATAGTATGAGAGAGCATCTAGTAAAGTAACATAAGCTAATTAAAAAAACTGTATAGCCGAAGAAATCCGACGGTAGGATATAGGATGATGAGAAAAACTGGTAATTGCTCGCCTGAGAATAGGACATATCATGTTCACCTTATAACAAGGGAGTCAAGTTTGAAATACAATAGTTGTCTCACAGTAATACATATTTTTTTTTTAAATGCCTCTTTGATCGTTTTTTGAACAAGGGGTTACACAAAACATTGATAAGATGCTACGAGACAATAGCATAACTATAAATGTCTTTTAAATTGTAAATTACAATCGATGATTTAATAGGGCAGTGTTATCTTCATTCAATTCCTTCATCGTTCCTTTCCATTTCTATATATATTTTTTTATTTTTTAAAATGTCTATTCCAATTTTAGTATATGTACCGCCGAAGCGAGTAATCTTACTCAATCTCCACTGGTTTTAGCCCCAGTGACGAGGTTGAGAGAGAAGTGCAGGGATCTTCTGGAGTCATGCTTTTCCCTCCACAGTTGAAGGGACAAGTCTGGTTTGGACTTCTCCTGCCAGATTGTAAATATTTTACATATATATATATATCTGTATGTATGTGTTCTTTTTATTTATTTATTTTTAGGTTATTTTTTTCTTATTTATTGTATTATTAAATAAATTTAAAAAAAAATTGTCAATTACACAACATCGGGCGTTGATGAACATGATTTTGTACGTACTCGAGCCCTATGAAATAAACAAAAAAAAAAAAATACCCGATTCAATTTTCTGAGTCTTTTATCTTTTAAAATCAACTCCCGACTACTAAAAAAATTTGTCAGTTTCTAAAATTTTAGGTAAGTTTAGTCACAAATAATGAACAGAAGTTGGAATAGTTGGAATGATCAGTCAAAAATAAAAATGGCTAAAATAAATAATAATACTTATTTTAACATTTGCCGACGTTTCGACTCGAAGTTCAGGCCTTAATAAGGGATGAACGCTATTAATATAGATTCTATCAATAGCGATCTCTTCGATCAATAGCGAACAGCCCTGATGAAGACCTGAACGTCGAGTCGAAACGTCGGCAAATGTTAAAATAAATATTATTATTTATTTTTGCCATTTTTATTTTTGACTGATCATCCCAACTATCCTTCTTTTAATCATTCACTACAGTCAACCATCAACCCACAATTAGTTATAAATAGTAATCTTAGGACCTGAACAGATGTTTGTTGAATCGTTGCATTAGATATAGATAACGATTTTTTCAAATAAATCTTTATTTATGAGAAGTTGTTATATTAACTTTTGATTGAATTCTCAATTTTTAAAAATTACTAAAAAAGCCATTAAATAAAAATAAAACAAACCAACTTTTGAATATATACAATATTTATATACTATTTATCAAAGTTTTTTTTTTGCTTCATATCTTCGCTAATACTCCATAAAATCTAATGAGTATTTTGCAGATTAAATATTACATAAAAAAATTATATCCCTCGAAAAAGTTTGGAAAAAAAGTTATGAAGGAATGAAAACTTTATTTAAGCATAACGAAAAAATTCTACTATCTAGTGTGAAGTATAATATAATAATTCGATAGCTTTTTGAATTCCCTACAAAACGAAGAAAAATCATCGAAATCGTACGATTATTAGCAAATACACAACCTATTAAAATTTTTACGTAATTTAATTCGTACATTATTTTCAGTATAGAAGGATAGTAATCTACAGAAAAAAAAAAAAATCTTCATTCTAATGATATACAATATTACATATAGTCGCCATGTTATCTGTTTGTCTGGCTAGCTATATGGATAATTTGCACAGGAAAACTAGTATTAAGTAAATAAAAATGATTACATAGTGAAAAAAAAAATAAAATGAAGTGAAGCTTTATTCAATAAAGAATAAAATTTTATTGTGTTAATAGATTTAAATTTTTATTTATAAATCAGACAGGATTATTAATTATAAAATCAAATATAGTAATTGTAACATGATATTGTGGATAAATAATTATCGGTTTCAAACCCTGGATATAATATATAAAATCAAGGATAATAAAAAAAAGTAAATTACTATACATATTTTAATTTTTACGTTAAATTATTTCACTTACATTTTTCAAAGGAATATAGATTAACTAGCACATATATTATTATATTATAGCTTATATTATATTGTGTTAAGATATAATTTTATTGTGTTAAGCTATAATTTTTTAGTTAAACTTCAACTTAAATAACTATTAATATTATGTTGATGCATACATACAATTTTTAATATAGAAAAGTATCTTCAATTGGATACCGAATGTATGGGATCCTATTTTAAAATAGGCATTTGAGTTAATTATACATTATACTAATTCATTCCCCTAAGAACGTTGAACAAGGCTTATTTTCGTTCGAAATTAGGGCAGTATTACGAACCAAATAACCAATAATCAAACAATTAGCCTGAGCCACTGTGGGAACCAGTGGCAAAAAATGAGAAAACCCAGAAACTAAAACAGCGGGTGACGTGACCAAGGAAGAAGGAGGGGAGAGGAAGGAAAATAAATACGGTAATAAAGGAGGATGCCTTGTGTTGCAGAGGAGGCGATATAATTCAAAAAGATTAGTGGTCGTGGAAAGTATCATTAGCATTATTCATTCGAATAATTGCCGCTTTCTTATGAACCATACTTAATTAAGCGCAGGTGTTATACAAGGTTGGATTCTAAATGCACGCAAGGAGAGCAAAAGCAGAATCAGGCATAACTCGTTAGTATACTTAATTTGGAATATTCTACAATAATTATAATACAGAACCGTAATATAGAACCCATTACCAGCTCTTCAAAGCTATGGATTTCGATCTATGAGGTACCAAATGAAAGGGATTTTAATAATTAACTAAATATTTTCAATTTCGGTCCTTAATTCCTACAACTTTTATCAAAGTCGTTGTAAAATTTGGAAGATTTCACAGGTAGTTTCGAAATACGACGGACTGAGAAGGAAATAAGTATGTTTTAAAGATTTCTACTTAAATGCCAAGACCCGCTTCGATGTTCCGTTGGAAATCATTTTTTTAAAATTTATTTATGATATTTACAACTGTATTAAATTAAAAATACACCCCGTAAATGTGCACACAGTGATAATACAATCACATGAAAACGCTTGTTAAGAAACTACCCATTGGTAGCACTCAAATAATATTTACATATAAATTTACAAAAAGCAGATCACGAGGCTTTTTTTCAGACGCCTTGGAGGATTATCAGGTGTCGAAGAAGAAGCAAGGTTTGAAACGAGAGGGTTCGTATTTGAAGTTTGTTAAGGAAGGATAGGTATCTGGATTGGACTAAATCGGAAACATGTGGTTCGTTAAGGTCGTTATGAATGATTTTATTTGTGACGAAGTAAGGAGCATTGAGGATTTTACTAAAGTTTTTGGACCGATGGAAACAAACCAATTATTATGTTGTAAAGTCCAAAATGTCTAATTTTCGAGATAAACCTGTTAGGTTCTGTGGCTGCCATGAAAAACGTATTTGCTTCAGGATTGAAGAATTTAAATATTGTTATTTATGGTAATCTACAATACTCTCATTATTAAAAAAATACAATCCATTTTTATTTTTCCGTTTTTCTTTTTAACAACCTAACTTCTTTTAATAACTTTTACCTTTCAAAAAAAAAACTATATATTTTTTAATAATAACTTTTTATTTTAAGATTTTTTTTAGCCCTTTGTCAGAGGTTAAAGTGACAAAAAAAATCAAGAAAAAAAGGTAAAACTTCTATTAAAATAGTGAATAAATAAAACATCGTTTGATACATACTCGAGAGAGAAATTAATACTATAGTATAAACAAATCATAAGAGTATCCTTTTATCATACTTTTAACAATCGTTTCATGAAATTAAGGAATTATTTTGCAATTCATTAACAATAAAAAACATTGTTATAAATTATTAACAAAATAATCAGGAAACAGAACACAAATGTTAGGTAATTATTGGAAAAATTCCAAACTACGCAAACTTATGTCTCCATTGTCTCCAAAATGCAGGCAAAGAAAAAAACGTCAACGTTTCGCCAATTGAGGCATTATCAGGACAGAAAAAGAGAGGAGAGTATGCATTATGATTTCATGTAGTGATGTTTGATTAGCTGTTTTTCTATCCTGATGGTGCCTGAATTGGCTAAACGTAGAGGAGGGATGGTTTCTGTGCCAGCATTTTGGATACATAAGGCAGTGTGGTTCGGAATTCTTCCAATAATAACCTAATAAAAATGCATTAGGCAATGAAAATAATTCTTTCAAAAAAAAATATATGTAAAGGTAACTAACTAAATTTACTACATATTTAAATTTTCTTTACATAAATTACAAGGAAAATTATAGAAATTAATATAAGCATAGGCTCAGGCTTTCCATTTCGTTTGGAGCAATGTACAAAAAAAAAATAAATAGCAATAGTTTATATTATGTGTAAAACTAAGAAATATAATATTGAATATTTGAAAAAAAATATGTATGTTTGGACAGTTGTATTACTATTTTTTTTTTTACGTACGTTTGGATATACTGAAAAATACCTAAAAAAAAACAAATGCATATATTACGATTTGAATCCATTAAACAAGGAAGGAAGGGGGACAGATTTCATAACATAGGTACATTTCTAGAACTTTTTTCTGTACAGTTATAAATGAATAATGTTAAAAACTGAAAAATACTTTTGATTTCTTAGTTTGTACAACCTCCAAATAAAAATAAAACTTTTTCACAGTCTGATTAGCTATATAAAATTGTCTATAAAAACATTCTCTACAAAATATATTTTATCCAACTTTATTGCAAATAATTCACAAGATAATCAAGTGAAAATAGAAGTGTTCACATGAAAGATGAATGACTGAAATCCAAGGATATGTATTTATATTATTATCCCTAAATATAAATGAAGATTTAAATAATAGGAATATTTAGATCGTGATTAAGTAGTTACGTACTTAATAAAAAAAGCCTGCTAGTCTACTTTTCTTAATCGATTTTAGTTTACATATTTTATTCAATCATGTAGCATATTTGTTATCAATTTTAATTTTTTTTTTTTTTTTTATTTCAAATTATTGAAGAGTGAAACGATATTCTCGCCCACTCAATACTTTTATTGGGAGATGGCCGATTGCCCCGTCTTCCCACGATGTTTGCGCCTATGAATAGAATATTAGAATAAAAATAAATTAAATATAACTGAACTTTTCACGAAATTATACGAAGATATTTTTTTATGAGAGTTATAAAACCTAAATGAAAGGATCCAAATTTCTAATCATATAATTCATTTTGTAAGAAGGAATTATCCCGTTCCCCATGCATACCTAATCTGGGTCAATGCATCTATTTTATTCAAAACATAAATTATAATTCCGATCGGTTATTTAATTCCAATGCCGAAGGGTGGCAGGAGTAATAATTAACCATAATGAGCCTCATTAATAAAATTCTTACGTAAGAGGTAATAGGATATTACTCGACATTGCTATTAATATCTCGATCAATTCACAACGGAGCTCATAAAATAATACAAAAGGCTGATGAAGACGATAAGTTATTACCGCTGAGAAGGAATAAAATATTTCTTGATACATTTCATTGCATTATAAGGCGAGAGTTGAAGAGTGTTAGAGCAACGTCCTTGCCCCTAGTTTAGAGAGGCCGACACAATTTAGAGGCCAGATCCATATCCGTCCGTCAACCTGATTCACATCAGCCTAGTCAACGACCCAAACATAAATACGATCCCCCCTAAAACTGAAATATTATTCTTATAAATTTAAAATGAGCACAAAAATTAACAAAATTTATCTAACATTAAGAAACATAATAATTTATAAAAGATGATATCGTAAAAATTGACTTTAATTTGTATCAGTAGAAAAAAAGGTCTTTTTAGTCTCAATAATTTTTTTTATTGACTTTATCTCTCTCTCTGTCTCTCTTTTAAAATTTATTTATTTAGAAATATAACAATCTGTCACGTGGACAATAGTTATAGTGATATATTAACACATTCACACCATATATACAGAAAATATAAAATTAACAAAAGTAAAATAATAATCAAAAACTATATACAATAAAAAGATAATAAAATAACCTTAAGATAAGTAAATTAAAAAACATAAAAACACAGTCATACCTATATACAATCAGGCAGGGAACCCCAAGCCAGGTTTTTCCCTCCAACTATAGAAGTAAAAGCAGGACTACAAGAGATCCCTGCGCTACTCTCTCAACCGCGTCACTGGTGCTAAAGCCAGTGGAGTTTGAGCGAGAGCGCTTTAGCCACATACACTCATGTCTTGAAGTCTCAATAATAAAAATAAAAAAAATTATTAAGACTATTGAATTAATTATTAAGCCCAGCCTTTTTTCTACTGGTAATGATTTATTTTAATTTAATCTGTGTGAATGTGTTAAAATATCACCATTGTTAAATTTTTAAATAAATAAATTTTTAAAAAATAAAAAAAAATGTTTTTATAATGATAAGTCATAATATCTTTATATAATTTTTTGAAAACAAAATTGATTGTAGAACAATAAGTTTTCAAAATTAGAACTTGGCAGTATTTCAAATAAAATACATATTAAAACACATATTTTATAAACAAAAGTATTATTATTTTATTTTCCAGATACCTAAATACATAAAAAAATATTTTATTTTGTCTTTTAAATAAATAAAATAAATTATCGAATTGAGTAGGTTCCTTTCAGTAATGTAGCAAGGCTGGTCGTTTACAAGAGAATTTTTCTCGGGAAAAATCAAGTTAAGAAATTGTTTGAGGTCGTTAGTGTGTCATTTGCAATACAATTATACTATATTTTAAAAAATATTATGGACTCCAGAGCCTTTTCATAAGAGATGATAGAAAAGTATATTTTGTAAAATAAATAAGTAAATGTGGACTTTGGATTAATTAAATAATATTAGGAAAGATTCATTCTATGTGAAGCCTTAGAGAATATCTAAATTGAAATCATTTGACAAAGTGTCAAATATAACAAGTTCTTTATTTTCAAGTTCTTTACTTTTATAACAAGTTCTTTAGAAATAATATTACTTTTATAAACTAATTTATTCCCAATTAATTATTTTAGTAGTTCCAATTACCCCCTTATCTCATAACTTCTTTTCTCGCCAGAATAAAACTTTTTTTAAGGAATTAATTGTAGAACTCTACTTCGCGAAACGTGAATATTTTGTATTTGTATATATTTTTTTAATTAAAATAAAAAATACTTGTGGTATTATGTATTTGAAATGTTTTTTTTCTGAAGACGATTTAAATACTCTGTAGTTAAAATACAATATATATTAAAAACGCAAAATGCTAGGCATTTTAAGAAATATATTTTAAAATAATATTTGTCCAGATTTGGTCAAAGTATTATTATTTATAATTTTATTTAACTTTTAATAGTTACAATTTTAATATTTATCACACAAACTTTTAATATAAAAACATTCTGATGTTCTGTTATTCAAGGGTAATTAAAAGTTATTGAATAAGGGTTCGTCAAAGGAATATGAAGTAACATGTTTTGAGGCAAAAAAAAAAAAAAAAAATTTAAGATTCTACAGCCTCGTTCACAAAATTACAATTTCTGTCGATATAAAATTGTTAACATGTGGTAGTTGCTGCCAATGCCTGTTTTATTGTTTCTAAAACACCATAAATAATAATTCAGCAAACTATTAAAACGTGGTTTATTGTGTTTAAACAGCGCAACCTAAGAATTGTTTACCAATGTTAGACCGATTACAATTTTTTTGTTTATATTTTTCTTCATAAATAATTCGTAAGTTAAATAATTTCAGATTTATCGAAATAAAGGAGATAGACTTTCTCTGATAACGAGAAAAAAGTTCAAGACGTTATTTCTTCTTTCAACTGATTATATATATGTATACTTAAATTAAAGAATACATAGAAAATGAAGTTGGTGCTTAATTTTATTTCTTTGTCGATTAGGAAGATTTATTATAGCAACTGATAAACCAAAATTCATAGTATAGTATAGTATTTATTAATACTATAAGTATTAAATTTTATGTTTTTTATTTCAATTTTTTATTTCATAGCCCCTTTTTATTTATTTTTGTCTTGAATCATTGGATTTTCAATGTCTTCATAATAGTCCTTTTACTGCTTAAAAGTATTGTAAGGTGAATTTTTTTTTTGTCGTTTTTGTTCTTCATCTGTAATATGAAAGGTGATGGGGCTCACTTCAGTCTTGAGTTTACCTTATTGTCTAGACAACTAAATTTTTTATTTTTTTTTTTCCTACCCCCCAGGAATTTCTCGGTTACAATATACAATTTATATATAAATGTGTATATACATAAATTTTCAATTTCCAACTAAATTTTTAATAAGACAACTAAATAATTAATAAGACAACTAAATTTTAATTTAATAATTTTATATATTTCAAAAGTTTCCTTCATTAAAGTCGGGAATGAGGTCAAAAGCAATGCGCTCAAGGAAATCAGCCAATCGTAATTCCTCCTGATGCACATTTCCGCTAAAACTCTTGAGTCACAACATAATTATTCAACCATTTTTGAAATGATGAAAAACCAATGGCATAATAAATATATTATAAACATAATGATTATACGGTTTAACCCTCAAGGTGTCATCACTAGTTCAACGTATACCCTGTAACCCTTTCGACAGGGTCGTGGTATTAGGCCAAAAGCCCCAAGGGCAAATTTTCTCGGACACCCGTCAAATATTAAATTTACAAGTGAAATCCAATCTTTTCCAATATGAGATAAGAAAAATATTATGTAAATATATTGCGTAATTATTATATTAAATATGTAATGCTTTATTTAAAAAACAAGTTAAAAATTAAATATGATCCAACGGCTGTCCTCCGGTAAAGAATTAGGCCTCGAGATAAATACGGATGAGATAAAATATATGGTTAGCTGCAAAAATGGCGATATTGCCAGTGAAATCTATATAGAAGGTAATATTTTTGAAAACGTAGAGAAGTTTAGGTATCTAGGATCTAGAATAACTACAAACAACGAAATTGAAGAGGATATTAAGGTTAGATTGAAGGCGGAAAATACTTGTTATTTGTCTTTGTCAAAACTACTTAGTTCTCTCCTCCTGTCCCAAACTTAAAAATTAGAATTTTTAACAAAACCATTTTCCGTCCTACGGTTCTTTATGGATGCGAAGCGTGGCCGCTTATATTAAGGGATGAGCAACCGGAGAATTTAGGCGGTTACACAACGCTGAATTGCGTGAACTGTATCCGGATAATATAATTGAGATGGTTAAGTTGAGGCGAATAAAATGGGCATGTAAAATCGCTGGACTTAGTACCGAAAGAATTCCTAGAAAATTAATATGCGCTGCACCGACTGGCAAGTGCCCTGCAACGGGTAGAGCAAAGCGAAGATGGGAAGATTGCGTTAAGGCTGATCTGGCGGTATTGAGTTTTGACGGAACCTGGTGGATGAAAGAATGTGGACAACGATTAGTGTTTTCGGCATTGAACCTTCGGGTTCACTAAGCCTCATTATTATTATATTTCTAGTTGGAAAATGTATACATTTATTCACAGTTCAGTATTGAAACGCTGCAATCACCTATTATGCAATCCACATTCTCACAAAATTAATTAACCCAAAAATGTTCAAATTGGAGATAGTCATTCTGTCAACTAAAAGGCTCATATATACATACTTAATATGTATAGTATTTATACATAGAATATACAGGATACAATATACTGCATATATACAAGATACAATGTTTTCAATTATGATGAAATTATATAATGGTGATATGTGCTGGAATATTTTTTTTAATTATATTATAGAATACAAATAACACGCAATAGAATTTCATAACATACATATATAATATTTAAGCATTTTAAAAAAATGTCCAATTAAAAAAGTAGAACGGTGCATGAAATGAATAATATAATTAATATATATACTAATTAGCAGGATGGGGTCACGCGATAAATAGATATAAATAAATAATTAGGAAACAATAAATTTCATTTAGAACAATTAAGTCATACTTTTCTAGACCTAACTAGTCAATTTTATCGAAAAATATGATATAAAAACCGAGCTTATAGCTACTGATCAAAAGAAACTAGTGTCAGAAATCTAAGTAATCAGAACCGCTGATATTGACTTCTAAAAAAAAAAGTTAAGATTCTTTTTTTTTAAATATTTTTTTGGCTGACAATTATTTAATAATATTCAAAAGTTGCCTTTTTTGTCAACAATAGCACTGCAAATTTTTTTTTTCTATATTTATTTCTTAATATTCCATGAGAGGCCTAAAATCTAGGTTGTTGTGGAAAAAATTAATTGTTTCTCCTTTTAAGTTTTACATTTCCTTTTATAAAATATTGTTTTCAATAACTATCAATAGAATCTTTTTTTTAAATTACAATAATGATAAGAAGTTTGGATGCTCTAAATTTACACTTCGATTTTTCCCAAATTCTAAATAAATTGGCATTTCACATAAAAATCGAAATGATGATTCTCAATTGAATTAATCTATTAAAGTTAATTTTTTAAACTATCAAAGTGTTGTCCGCACTTTTAAAAATAATAATATCAAAAACAACTGGCAATGAGATATAATAAAAGTTAAGTTATCGATTGTTTCGGATTTTTTACTTTTAAAAAGATTTTAGAAAAAGTATAAAATAAAAATTTCATCATAAACAATTCCCAATTTACGATGCAATAATTAATACAAATTAGTAAAGTAAGCATTAATAAAATATTTTTATGTAGTTCAACCGGAAACAAGAAGTAAGTTAATAATAATTATTAGTATTATATTAGTTAAAAATTTAAACTTGAAAAATTAAGGAAATTTATCTAAATTTTTCGAAAATAGGGGTATAAATTTAGAGCATCTAAACTTCATATGATAGTTTTTGTAGTAAACAAAGGTCTATTCATAATTATTTAAAACAATACTTGATCAAAATAATGTAAAACACCGTTTAGCCTGTTTTTGAAAGGTTGTGAAATTCCCTACAAAACTATATAAAAATCGTTCATCTCGGAAAACTATTAACGAAGTTACAGCTATTTAATTTACAATGTAAGATTAATGGTTCATATCCTGGTGTCAGAAAGCGTTGGATAAGAGAAAACAGATAACTAAGCGAAAGTAAGAAAATCTGTTGCCCTAGTTTTAACAGAAATTATTGTTTGACAAAATTAGGCTATGGCAAAAAGTTTTTGATCATCAATATTAGTTAGGTTAACCTTAAGCCGGTTTACATTGCTTTATTTTATTTTTATTTTTTGTTTCTTGATGGACATATGTTAAGGTATAAAAACTTTTCTGAAATAGGTATGAAAGTCGTGTCAGTGGACACAGTAATTTTTTTTTTTAAAGACAACTTGTAAATGCTATTAGAAATTAAAAAAAAAAGAAGATATTTTCCATTCCACATTTATTGTTTACCATAAGTATTGTTGTAGGCGCATGTGATAGTTTGGTTATCCACAACTGAATATATCAACCTTCAGTCAACCATCGATCCCACCAACCTTCAAGTAATGCGGTAACATTTCAAAGCAAACAACAACTCGTAAGCAAACTGATATCGCATTCAATTCCTTATCTCATCATCGTAATTTTCTTTTTAATGCTGCTTTAAAGACCTTACTCCACTTCTGCAAATTAAAAGCTTTTGTTTTATTGATGCCTTTATGTGAACAATGCACGCGAGGATCGCCAACTGCAGTAAGTCAGGGATACCTCCTATGGCCATATTAGTAGAAATATTGATCTTTGGAGGTAATTTAGTTTAGAAAAATATAGAATAATTTAGAATACAAAAATAGATAGAAAAATCATAGTTTAAAAAAAAAAAAAGTAAGTCAGGGAAGTAATAACTTTCTGAATTAAGAAAAAAAAAAAAATAATAAATTTAGGTACCTAGGTACCTATAATATTTTATGTGAGGAAAAAACACCAATTTAAGAATTCAAACATAGAAATCGCGAAGCTAGGCAGCATTCACCCATTAAGCAGGTATACTTGACTAGGAATGAGTAAATGAGGCGCTTGAAAATGGACCGGAATACTGATTACGGGTTGAACCCCTGATAGTGTTGGATCTGGTATTTAGATTTTGATAGTCCAGTTGAGGTATGTATATGGACAACGATTATTGGTAGTAATTTTTGTTTATCTTATTACTATTATTGATTATTATATATTATTATTACTATTATTGATGAAAAAAACAAAGTATTAAAAAATGTTTTTTATATAAGAAAATCTATTTGTAAATTTTACGTAAAAATAGAAGTAAAATGCTATTTTATTTATAACTATTTTATTTTATTTATTTTTTGTGACATGTGAACCAAGTTTTGAATTATTAAATTACAAAATAATATTTTTGCATCCATTTTAATATTCAACCAATTATAGCTATTTTGAAGAAAGGATAATAGTAGGATTATGAACTGCTAATGAAGGTCGGGGCCATAATTCACTTTTCTGTAAGCGCTAATCTCTTATCTAATAGTGTATCTGAAAGATAAGGGATAATTGAATATGGCTAGAAAAATCCATTTTTTTTAAATTACATTTAATATGCATATGTGTATTTAAGTTGTTATTTTGATAAGTTTAGCATCTTTTGTTTATTTTAGTTCATTTTTGTTTGTATACAATTACTTTTAGTATTATTATTTTTATTTATTTATTTATTGTACATAAGAGAAAACAAAAAGCATGTAATGTAGTTGATTCGTAAGTGTTAATGTCATTAATATAGAATGACAAATAATTATCATAATAAATACCTCTGTCATGTTATTTATCAAGAATGGTGATGTAAATTGAAATATATTTCAATTACCAAAAATAGAGTCAGTCTAGTTAAGAAAGAATTAAGTATTTCCAATCTAGAATATTGCAGACAAACTACGAAGATGGTTGGCAAACTTCGGAATAGTAAAGCCTAGAAAAGAATTCGGGAAAAAATTGACAGACAATTATATGTTGATGTAATTAGGGTGTCTATAGGGAGTTTATACCAGAAGGTTGTCTTGCCTGGAGGAATATATTAGAAAAGTTCTCCGATCCAAGAAAGAGTCATATAGAGAAGCGTGTACGAAAAACCAAAAAAACCAAAAAAAAAAAAAAAAAAAACAGAAGAAAGTAACTGACGATTCTATCAAATTCCTACCATCAGTTAAGTAATGATGTTCATTCAAAATCTAATCATGTGAACATGTGGTGGTAATCCATGAAATAATAGAATGATTAGTCATGTCCCAATACAGTCTTTTTTTATTATTGAAACCACAAATTATTTTTTTATATTATAACATGATTTATAACATTTTATCTGCAGTTCACCATTTAGATCAAATAGTAAATTGATAACAAGATGTCCCTGGAAAGAAAATTCTGATATTAACTATAACTTAGTTTTTTACCACAGCAGAGAGTAAATGATATCCAGCCTTTTTTAGCCATATTAAATATATAAATAATACGTTTTTGAATAGGTTGGTCCCTTTTGGAACCAATAGAAATACACAATTACGTATATATATATACAGTAGAAATATTATATATATAGTATATATATATATATGCTGGTTCAGCAACCCATTATCCGCCTCAAAAAAACAGGCAGAACGGAAAAGAAAAAGCGGATAACACGTAATGACGCATTTAATGTGGAATAAATGTAATCACTAAAGTTGCACCATCTAGAGGCCATTAAAATAATACCCTGTCCATACCTCACATTTTCCAACATTGCCCGTTTTACAGTCGCAAATTAATTATATGGATGTTACAAATCATATCAATAGCCTTGGGCAACGACAGTAATACATCTGACAAAATAATATCATTTCTGACAAGTATAAATTTAATAAAAGAACTATAATTATAATAATATTTTTTATTAATCCTATTCTTCTATTTAATTTTTATTTTATTATTAATTTTTTTTTATTAAATATTAAGCATTTTAACAATATCATTATTTTATTTTTTATTGATCGCCAGCTCATGACCTACAACATCAAAACAATTAACAATTACATTAAATGTTCACTCCAACTATCGGGATGATATTACTTCGATTATATTTATAAATATAAATGATCCCCAGATCCTTGGTAGTACTTAAATTTCAATGACCTTAAGGCACAATTCCTTCTTCAAAGCGGACAAAAATAGCACCCATAAGGAATATTACGGAGGAAAATTTAATAATATACTTTAACCTTTAGTTTCTAGAAAACAAGTCATGAAATAGGTAGTAATTGTGATATAAATGAATTGTAATATTAATTATAAAAATTTCTCTTATAAAATACCCGCTAAAACTCCATCACACACACATGCCAAAAGTGACATAGATATAGGTTCAAAAGGTCACGTCTCTAAAATATTCTGGCAGGCGACCAGATGCTTTGGACTGTTAGCCATTGAAAGAATATCAGCATGCGACGAAGATACCAGACAAATTGGAGACGAGCTGGGCACCAGACAGTCTGAAGATAAGGCCTATCAACAGAGATGGCACCAGAAATATAAGTACACTGGACATGCGATAATATCTGGCGCCGTCCATACTCAGCCAAACCTCCCAGATCGTTTTACATAAGGGTACGTGCACGAAAACTTATCGGGCCCTCCTATCGCAAAAGGGAAAATACAACATACTTGTTTGGTTTTTCATTTTTTTTTTTTTTTTTTTTTTTTTTTACCCTAGATCGCCTAAGATATTAGAGTTCATAACTCACGAGGATGTCAGAGGATAAAAGTATTGTCGGGAATAACAAGCAGAATATGTGGATAAAGAACATTTTAACAGATAGGCAAACTAACCGGATAGAAACATTTATTTTTAAAGGCATGAAAAAGTTCTAATGTTATGACATAAATTAACTTGGCTTTTAGATGAACCATTTATTATAAATATCTAGAATATTATAATAATATCATTGCTAATATTTCCTCAGCAAACAAAAAGTAATGTGTTCCATTTCGAGGAATTTAAATCATATTGCTACGAATAGCAATTTCGACAATTAGTTAAACAAAGGACTATTATATCACAGTCACTTCGGTCATCTAACCAATATGACTCAACAAATATTTCACATTTTTTTGCTTAAATATAATTACAGAATAAAATGGAGATGTGATAATAATTTTTTTTTTTATTTGTTTATTTAGACATACAATATTCTGTCAAAGGGACAATAATTATATTGATAAATGAGCACATTCACACCGTATATAAAAAAATAAAATAAAATTAACAAAGTAAAACCATAACTAAATAATAATAAATAAAAACTATATACAATAAAAAAACATAAATATAAGTAAATTAAAAACATAAAAATACAATCATACCTATGATAATAAATTAATACTCATTTGTTTTGTACAAATAGCCGCGCGTAAGAATACAAGTTGCCACCAAGTACGAAAGGTTGTGTATAAAACTGATTATTTCTTTATGGTTTATTAGTATAGTTTCCTATTTTATTTTCCTCTACTAATTCCACCTTTACCACAAATAGAATAAACATGTTAAATTCTTACATACGATCTTTAGCACTAACATTAGCAATATATGCTCAAGTTTTATTTAAAAATAAATAAAAACTACGCAATAATAATAGTATATTAGAGGTAATAAACCGATGAATGGGCTACTCATTTTTGTATAGTCTCTTCTCCTATGCGATCACGCTCCCTTATACATTAAACACTGCGAATTATGCTCACTAAATTCACTATATCGTATAATAAAATAACGAAAATGAGAACGTTAAAAGCAAGCAATTGGGATTATAAGATAAAATGTCTTATAATTTTTTTTTTATTTATTCATGATATTTACAACTGCATAAATTAAAAATACTTAAACTAAATGTGCACACGGTAATAATACAATCACATGAAAACTCTTGTTGAGAAACTACCCATTCATAGCACTCTAATAGCATATTTACATAAGTAGATCACGAGGCCACCTTCTTTTCAGACGCCTTGTAGGGTTATCAAGTATCGAAGAGGAAGCAAGGTTTGAAACGAGAGGGTTCGGATGGTTTTGAAGTTTGTTATGGGAGGATAGGTATCTGGATTGGGCAAAATCGGAAACATATGGTACTTTATGAATGATTTTATTTGTGACAAAGTAAGGAGCATTGAGGGTTTTACGAAAGATTTTGGATTGTAAGGATTGGATACGAGAGGAATTCGATGGTTTAGTGGAGCCCGAAAGCTCAATTTCGTAAATCCGGATTGCCCTTATTATATTCATGTATATGAGTCTTTTGTTTTATATAGAAAGTTTGGAGCGTTTGTCTGGTAAGTGGTGGACTTATAAATAATAAGCTAGAAATATAAAAGAAATGTGATAACATGAAATAAGTACCTCTAGATAATGTATAAGTAAAATTATAAATATAGTCATATTTTTTTTTCTTCATAACTTACTTTACAAAATAAATACGTTAAATTATTAAATTTCTTTGCAAAGATTATTTATTCCCAATTTTGAAACTATTCTAATAATATTGATCAATAAACGTTCCACCACTTTATATATTAATATATTAGTTCACCATAGCTTTAAAATTAAAATTTAAACAAAACAAAAGAGGATCAGAGCATACGAGTTTTTTTATCATTATTTTTCTCTGTGCAACCAACTTCTGGAGTTTGACCTGTACCTTCTGGCTCACCATGTAAATATATTTTATAAATATATATATATATATATATATATATATATATATATATATATATATATATATATATATATAAGGATATAAATTGATACGTTACGTCAATTTTTTTTAAGGGAAAATACGAATAAAAATAATTAACATGAAATATAAGAAAGAAACAAGAGATGGTAAAGTATAAAGGAGGGCTAATTATGAGTAGGGCGCCGGGAGCGATGCGGGGCGGATATTGTTCCTCGCTCTTTGATGTAGCCTCCTAATTAGATGTACATCCCTCTTGATCCAATGGCTTTTCACCATCTCAACTTCCACCCTCCGCTGAGCAACTGTGTACCGATTGTACCACAGTTACCTGTAGTTACCCTCAGCTGCCCTACAATAACACCAGTAACTACGAAAGTAATTTATCCATGCCTCGGGCATACTTGCCAAGTCTGGGATCTTTTGGTGAAGGTAAACCCTCAGTAATTTTATTTGAGCAGCCATTCATAACAATTACTGGCTACCATAATAAAATTAAATCTTTTTTTTAAATTTTGCCACAAAATAATCAAATAATATTTCATATCTAATATGAATTAAATGCGTTTAAAATTTTTAGAACATCAAATATCTGGGCACCGTCGCCAAGAGAATTCGACTAATCACAGACTAAAATACTAATAACATTTTTGAAAACCGAGCAATTTCTATCCGCATTCCACTTTAGTAAATACCCTCCTTTATGTGACATTGCGTGATGGAATGAGAAGGACTATATTACACTATGAATTGTACTCAACTATGCAGTGGACAAATTATTCATTGGAAAGTCTGATATCGATAAACAATCGACAAAGGAGGAATAAGGTTGGAATAGGACGGAGCAGGTAGCAACAGCTGGAGAAGGACGCTGGGGAGAAGAGAACTCACTCTAGGCCTGGACAAGAAGAAACGAGGTTGTCAGAAGAAAGAGGCACTGCACTGAAGATTAAGAAGATCAAGCCTTAAGTTATAAAACTTTAATAGATTCACTTATTAAACGTGTAAAAATAAATAGTTTTGTTAGACATGAATGAAAAGTCATTTAACTATTTAGTTGTCCTATAGGCCTCACAATTGAAGAATAACAGACCAGATGAGTCAATTCATTCACTCACTGTATTTACTCATTACCATATTTCATATATATATTCTTATTATTTTATCACACAGTGTCACAGAAGTATGAGGTTCCCGAATTCCAAACGACAGTTAAATACCCTCAAAAAGTCTATATCCAGTTCCGGGGTTTTGATTTAATATTCGCGAGTGTAAATAACCTAGTCCCCCGATAAATGGAAGGAATATTTACAATTCCCGCCAAAACGGGTTATTTACAATTAACTCTCAACATGTTATTTACAACTTTCTAGCTGATTTACTCTCATATTTGTTTGAAACATCAAAAATGAACAAGAGTAGTTCCATTGTTGAAAAATTACAAGATTGCTAGAGTTTTGAAATGCATTGGTCCTTCGTGGAAGGTATATGCAAGTTTAACTCCAACGAAGTATTAAAAGATTTGAAAAAAAAAAGATCATCTACTCGATAACCGGAGCAATCTGAGATCAGAGTACCAACGCATGGAGCAGAAGGATTGGTAAAGAACTGTTCATAGAAACTTGTCATGAAACGAAGGCAAGGAGATTGATATGGATGAATGTAGACTAAAGCAATCCTTGAGGAAGCCTCTAAACAATAATATATTCCTAAATTGTGGGCAGAAATTGAATCAAGGTATAGACGACAAGGGTGGCTGAGCAGAATGTGTACGCAAAAAATATGTTGCCCTGCAAACTGATAAAGTATATATGATAAAATAATTACCAGTTCCGTACCGGTGCCGAGAGAATGATAGGGAGGGTGCTTTTTAACTCTGAATTAAACCGCAGCATTAAATTAACATTAAATTAATTCTCTCGACAGGGAAAACCCCGTATAGCTTTAAAAAAAAAGACAAGGAAGGAGTAAAAAAAAGAAAAGATGCTATAGAACTGCATGCAGATAACTAGAAAAAAAAAATAGCCCAAGATGGGATACACTTGAGGCACAAACTGAACTCATACCATGGATCTTTAGCATTGTTAATTCTACTAAATATAATACAAACGATATAAACGAAACCTGCAGGTAACATATTTATCCTGCCGATGTTGGAGTACCCATTAGCAAACATAATTTAAATTTTAAAAAATATTCTCACAATCTCTTGTCATAAATAAATGGAGAATGCATATGGTCATAGCGCCTTTTAAAAAATCATTCAAGAAAGATAAACATAACTATAATTTTCCATAAAATATATTTTCTAGAAGGAGATGAATTTTCGTTAGTCTTCTTTTTCGGGGAGACACCAGATGCGGCTCTTCATCTTCTGAAGTGAGCTCCATTACCCAGGGTTACTGGTAAGAATTACAACGACAGAGAATATGTCTTGTTTAAATATTTGAAATTCTCAAAAATATTTTCAAAAAATATTGATAGGACAGATATAAACCCGGAATAAGAAACTAAATATATCATGTATAATATATTTAAAAAAATAATTTTTTAAATAAAAAATTTTGTTATTGAATATTAGATGAATCCTTTAGTCAACAAAAATAGCATTGTTGGACATTCATTCACGTTAATTAATAGTTTGAGTCATCAATTTATTTTATGTAAGATATTGTAAGCTCATATTCTCCGTGCCCCAAATCCCAGAAAAGTTTCTGAAAACGCGACAAAACTACATTTTCTGTGCCGATCATAATATTAAAACCAATATTTAAAAAAAAAAAATAATATACAAAAAGTGTTGTAAAAATAGATTTATTTCCTAAACCGCCCTTTTTTTCAAGGATTATGAAGAAACTTAACATAAACATAAAAAATTATATATGTAAAAGTATTCTTAAAAAAATATGACAATTTTTTTTCATCGTATTATTAAATAAAAATTAATTTTATTGTACCTTTGTTGTATAAAAAATTATTATTTTTTTTACAATTTCCTCTGCCCCTTTCGATTCATACACTGGGTTTTTTGGGGAGGCTCAAAATCGAGCCTCAATAAACTTTTGTTTATTTTAAAAAAATGGGACAAGAAGCTTAGTTCGAGAGGGCATTTTTTAATTACTATTGAAATAGTGATTGTTCTTAAATATTTAATACAAATGATTAATTTCAATTTAATTTTTTTTTAATATTGGTTTTTTATATTAATACTAGAATAGAAAATATTGTTATAACATAAAATATAGTTTTTCGTTGATGATAGGGTTCAGTTTGGTAATAAACACTCTATTGTTAGGAAAATAATGGTTGTGAAATGTCATATACACTGGACACACGGAGTGTAAGGTTATATAAGTTTTTAACCTGATTTGATTTATTTGATGTTTTTAACAACGTTAGAAATGAAAATGATTTTTTTTTAATTTTCAAGTAGAATAATAATTAAGGAAAAAAAATGTAGAACACCACAGTCTTCTTTAAATTCAACTGAACACCTAGTAGCTTTGTTTTATCAGTCTATTCCAAGGGTCGGTATCTTGAGCACTCGTGAAACCTATAAATAAACTTTACTCAAGGCAGAGCCCCGCCTACAAAAACAGCAGATTGCCAGTTGGGGGGTTCTAATTCAATCCGATTCGGAAACCTATAAGAAATATTATCTACTCCTAACCTATACTATTTTAGAATAGTTTGTAACAAACTAAAACCAATTTAATGCTTATTTACTACAATTTTATTTACCTAAATAACAATTTATTCTTTTCATTATCAATCAAGATGATAAAGAAAAGATGAAAGAAAAAACTTTTATCATTTATTATTTCATTTATCATTTAAAGCAGGCACAGAAAATGCAAATCTGCAACAGTATTCGGTAATTTTAATTTAATTAATTGATACTCTTTATAAAATAACGAAGTAGCATTCTTGGTTATTATGGTGCAATCCTAAAATATATCCATGATATACCTTCAATTATATCCAAACCTAAATCACGGAATCTTGTACATTTAGTTATTTGTATTTATATTTATTTTCAGAATTATTATATCAATTTATTGGTATATACATCTTTTGTTTTTTGTTGTATTTTATTTGTATTTATTTACAATGCTAATATTTTAATTGTATTGATTATAATTGTTTTTTTAAATGCTTACTAGAACATATATCTTGTATTGTAATTTCTATTTATTTTTAGTGTTAAAAATATATTATATTCATTACCATCGTTTGCTAAATGTTTTTATTATAAAAGCTTTTTGTTATTTTTTATAGATTTGTTAATCTTTTTTTAATCTAAATTATTTTACATATTTAATAGAATAAAAATATATGCAAGTACATTTTCTTAGGACAGAAGGTTTTATTTTAAAGTTTAGTATTATGAGAATTAATAAATGATATTCAACACACATGATCATGAACTGACACAAGATGTGACATGATGAAACTACCAACGGTGTGAGAATGTTCGCTCAAAAATTCGTCTTCTAACGGATAGATTTAAAAAAATGAATATAATGATTTATTCGTGTCTTGAACCTTAATTGTTTACAATGCAGAGATAATCTAACCTAAATAAAACATAAAAACCGGTCCAGCAGTGTTTAAAAAAAAAAAAAAAAACGATAACGGGTAATCAATATTATGATTCTACAATTTTTAATGGTTGGTTATTAAATTGGGAACAGAAAAGGAAGCTAAAAGAATGAAACTTTATATCTGAAATCCAATCGCAGTTCATTTATTTAATTGTTTTTATTCATTTAAAAATATAAATATTTAAACAGGCATGAGAAACGTAATGTATATGAGAAAAATAAAACCAGTTTTTTTTTTTTAATTGGCTACCGAAGAGAAAAGGAAGAAGTATTCGATAAAAAAGTTAATTTAATACATGAGATGTAATATTTTATGATCGCAAAAGAATATACTGGTGTTAATTATGTTTTGAGTATTGTTTAATCACCATTTATAATAAAAGAAATGAGACTGTCAATAAAACTATAGTTAATTAACATATTTAAAAAAGTAACAATTCAAGTGCAAGGTGATTCGTAAAATCACATCCGAAAGCCGAAAAATCTGTCTGATAGACACATTCACAAAATTTCATTTGTTTTTCTCTCTCCCTTTTCAGTAAGCTAAAAGGTTCACATCAGTCATAGGAACCGATTTCATTAACATTTCAACATTTATGATTACAATTATTTTATGTAACATACCTTATTTAGGTCAAGCAACTAAGAGAAGAAAACCAACAGAACTTTGATCATACCTGAAAAAAAAAATCATAAAGAATAATAAACTTTATTTTAAAAAATAAATAAATGGTTGTAATAAATTCTAGTTTTAAATTTGTTAAAGTACAAAATGTGAGGCAAACAGAAAATGTGGAGATCCGATGCAGAGGAGAAATCTTAGAGAAGACTGAGGAATCTACCTACCTAGGTACAATCATGAACAGGAATGGAAAGATTGATGGGGAGATTGCCAACCGGATCAAAAAGTAAAATAATTTCTACTGCCAACTATGCAATACAATTGCTGGAAAGAGGAAAGTGGACAAAAACATGAAGCTGCACATTTTCAAGACTATATACCTATGGAAGCGAAAGCTGGGTCTCACTGGACAAGCACTGCAGCTGAGTAACAACCGAAGAAATGAGATACCTGAGGGGAGGGGCTGGCCAAACCAGAAGAGATCTGCTTCGAAATCAGCAAATACGAGAGGGCCTGGAAGTTTAAGCTGTATAAGAAGTGGTTTGAAAGGAGGCAGCTGAAATGGTTTGGCCACCGTTGCCAAATGAAGAAAGATGGTGATCCAAGGAAGTACTTCGAAGCTAGGAAAACTGGAAGAGGTCCCCGGGACAGACCAAGGCTAACATGAACGGACAATATCTCCAAGCTGGGACATAGGCTGAATACCATGAAGGCGCTGGCCAGAGACCGGTATGCGTGGCTGGCATAAGGTCTGAGGCACCTCCACGCAGAAAGGCACAAGGAGGAAGAAAGTACTATTCTCCTTCTGGAGGAAAAAATAACCACAACCCCCAGATAAATCAAAAGAAAAGTTACAAAAGAAAATTGTATTTCCTTGAAAAGAGCATAATTCAAAAAGCTTTATCAAATTATTGGTGTTATACTTGTAGTATATTGAGAGTTTGAAAGGTATATAAATTCTCAACAAAATAAAAATAATATTCCAAATAAGATCATTTTTAGCAAAGATTTAGTCAATTGTATTTTTTACTGTTTTGGTGTATTATTTGGTCCGCATTGAAGACCCGATTTTATAAAATTAATAACATCGTCGAAAATTTAGTGGATGGCTTCATCTTATCGTAACCTACAACTTTTTCATCTACGAAAATTCTCAGAAATCGTATGTTAACAATATGGATATCACTGAACATGGCCAATTTAATGAGCTGATAAAAACTGATCAACACCCATTTGGCTTACAATTAAAGCGTAAGATGATTTGGTCGCAAAATCAAGAAATAAGATGTCCTACAAAAATGTTTAGCTGTTTGTAGTGAACTTCACTCCCAAATTGTCAAAATTACAATGTTATGAACCTAACGAGAAACCGTAATCTTTCAAATACATGAATTATTACATAAATAGCCAGAGGCAAAACAGTTTAGTACATTTTTCTCCTCTGTTCCTCAACCGATATTATTTTTTTTCTAGCTGTTATCAATACAATCTGTTTGAAAACAGTGTGTATATTATAAATAAAAATGTAAATGTTAGTTTGTTCAAACCCGCTAATCTTCGCTAATAAGTTCTTCAGCGATTGCTTCGAAATTTTGATTGTTGAAAGTAACAATCAAATTCCGAAGTATCTTTATATACATTCCATTACCATCTGGGCTTTCTTTTCGAAATATCTGCCGAAAAATGTGTGTCGCTACAGACTCCAACGCCAAAACGACTGTAACTATTTTAATTGAACTTGGCTAAAGGAAACCCTTTTATAATTTATGAAAATTGAATATTTACATGAAATGGCATGAAAAAAAAGTAACGGTGGATTCATAATTTTATTTGCAAATAACTCAAAAAGTACGGAACTTTTTTTTTTACCTCTCCTTCCTCGCCTTTTAGGCTATACGGGTTTTTCCGACCCAGGTGATAAGGTTGGAGGATCAATGCTAGAGTTAAAAGCCCCTTCTTCGCCGTACCGTGACATATTTTTTTTTTCAAATTATACTTCACTAGGTTGCTGTGCAACGCGGTTCTGTGTACACGCGTTAGCTCACTTGGCCACCCCAACTCCTAAATTGTTTATATTGTCATTTGAACGGTCTTTTTTTAAATATACGAATTTATTGTAAAAAAAAAAAAAATGAAAATATATGTTTTTCTCGAATTTTCAATAATAATTATCCAAGACAAATTTCTACCACTGGGCGAATAATATTAATTAATAATAATATTTGGAAAGTTATCATTCATTTCAAAATTTCTGACAAATATTAATGTTGGAAAAGAAAAGAAGCAGAGAAATTTGAAGGGGAAGTATCAACTGTTTGTCGAGAAGGTAGGCAATATTTTCCAATGAAAAAAGTCAGAGGTCAGATGATATAAGAAAGAAGAACCATTCGGGGATCATTACGAAAAGATGGAGCAAGTTCCAGTTCCGGAGGGGGCCGCCGGCCTCAACTTCTCCCAAGATGTATTTGTTTCTCCTCTTACAAGGATTTGTCTTCTTTTTCGTCCAGTTACCCTACGACTTTGGCCTCAGGCACCATCAAGGGAGACATTTTTAACCCTGAAAGAGTTATTTTGAAAAGACATTTTTTTTTTTTATAATTGGAGAGAAGTTGGTTGAGATAACCAGTCAAAAAAAAAATTGATGTTTATGATTTGTATTTCACGACGTTTCGGGCCAAAGTTCAGGCCTTAATCAGGGCTAAAAAAAGACCAGATAACAGTCATCTGATGAAAAATAAAATAATATTAATAATGTAAGTAACATGAAAAAACAAATTAATAACAGTAACAGAGAGGAACTTATGAAATAAATAATAATGGCAACAAAGTTGTAAACTAATGAAACGAACATGTTTAAAAACTTGTTAAAATAAACTAAGATGGAGCAAACGAAATAAACATATAAAATTAGGATACAAAAGAAAAAAATAAATAAATTTTTTTTTTAACAACTTGCAATTCAAAACTACTTAAAAAAATATTCATTATATACAAATTCCCGTAATGGGTTAGTAGACAGCTTCCACTTCTACTAAACCCATTACTATTGATTAAATTTTTAAAAAATGTTTTAATCTCAGTTGTTTGCAACCTCCCCGGAAAAACTAGACTCAAAAGACAGGAACTCAACCGACGATACGGCCAACTATACCGACTAATAAACAGAAATTCTTAACTTTTCATTGAAAACAAGTTACTGATCTACAAGACCTATTTGGATTTACGGACTAGAACTGTGTGGAACAGCAAAATTTTATAATATCAAGCGCATCCAATCCTTCCAGTCAAAAGTCCTTGGAACAATAGTCGATGCTCTTTTCTATGTAACCAACTAAACCCTACATCATGACCTCAACATCCCATTTTACCTAGACCTTATCCCAATAAAATTCTTCATATTTCGTCAGAACCTATGTATCATCCAAATCCCCTTGCACAATCCCTATCAAGCACCACCCATCCCCATAATCCTCCAAAAATGTATTAAGTAACTTTTTCAGTTTTTATGTCTAAATATTTACAAGGTAAAGATATAACAGAGAAACTCAAGAAGCTTGAGCGAATAAAACTGTTCTAGCTGCACAATATTTAATATTAATATTTCTAAGTAATTCAGAAAATTTGGAATAAATAAATGTTTTTTTTTTTTTAAATAACGTCATCCTATTTTTAGCTTAAATTATGCCATAACATATAACATAAAATACAATAATTTAAACACGATTTCCGCAGAGCGGTCGCCAACTTGGTACACCACAAAAATGAGTACAATTTAATTGGTGTATTTCGGTCGAGTCGGTTTTCGCGGTCGACCTTCTGCCGTGATACTCATTACTTCTACATCGCCGATTTGAAAACCTCAGCCAAAGCATACGCTGGTGGTCAAATATACCAGAGCGCCTGGTGGAAAATGTCAATGGTAGCAACAGGTTAAAGCCCAATTATTTATTTATTATATGCATTTGTACTTGAATGCAACACATCATAGTCGCCTTTGTAACATATTTTTTTCTCATTCAACGAAATAATGTTTTCTCTCTTAGTGTTATCACTAATAGATTCTTCTTACTGATTATTTGCTATATTAAAATTATCGTAAATTTTTATAACGTGACTTGAGAATGCGAATGGTACAACTAAGAATTATGGTATTTCTGGAACTTAAATAGCTGGATCCATACAATCTGAAATAACAGCTAACACTTAAATATCAAGCCGAACTAAGATGCAACACTGGTAATATAACACAAGTAAAAAGGAAACTCTGAGAGCTGGTAGAACTTAAACAAACAGCATTGTTTATTTAAAAAAAAAAAAATTATGTTCTGACCCTTGTATTTTCTAAATGTGATATGTATTGTAATATGGATCAGGTTCATCCCAGTTAAAATGTGTGATTGCCTATGAGAAGTCTAATAAGTCATTTATTTTATAATTTTAGAAACAATATTAGGTAAATGTACGGGTAATGGGCACTTTATTAGAAATTTTCAACATTAATCTGAGAACCACGGCTTTAGTTCTGAAGGTTGGTCTTTTCAAATGGGTTAAATTAAAAGAAGATGTAGTATTTTATCGCATTTTTTAAAATGTTTAATAAATTAGTTAATTAGTCATGAAAAACCTTAGAAATTCTGATAGTATATTTTGCAACAGTAATAGAAACTCAGGTTGTATGGGTAAAAAGGCTATTTCATATAATTAAAAAACCCTAAATATATTCTCCACAGTTTTAAACTAAGACCAAAAATGAATGAATAAAAATTATGAACTTATCTCTTAAAGAAAAGTAATAGTCCGTGGTAAAGACTCCTTTTTATCGAATTATTAACATCCCCCTGAAACTTCATAAATAGTTTCATCTCACCGTAACCTACAACTATTTTATTTACGAAAACTCTTGGAATAAGGGCGTTTTCAATCTGGAGGTGGGCAAACTTTGTCTATTTAATTAAGTAATAAAAACTCGTAAATTAACATTTGATTTCTACTTGAATCGTAAGATAATTTGATAAAAAAAATCGAGAAAAAATGTGAGCGTGCCCTACACTCCCAAAATTTCAAAATAAGGAGGTCATATAGAACAAACGGCCCGATATTTTTGTAAGTCATCTTTTTTTTATCTATTTTGTGATAAAATTATCTTATGATCCAAGTTGAAAGCAAATGTGTTTTTACGAATAATTAGTACTTAATTAAATTGACAAAGTTTGCCCCCTCCAGATTGAAAACGCCCCAATTTACGAGTTTTCGTAGATACAATAATTGTAGGTTACGATGAGATGAAACTATTTACGAAGTTTCAGGCGGATGTTAATAATTCAATAAAAAGGGGCCTGTACCATGGACTATGGTAAGGAACCTCTTTGAAATAAATTCCAGCCTTGTTTTACTAAAAAATCAACAGTCAATCGGCTATTGTGATATAATACCACTTTAGATTCCAGGCATCATCTTAAGTGTTTTAAACAGAAAATCTACTCATATTTGCACTCTCTTTTTTGGCGTCTAAAGTTTATTATCTGTTAATCAGTAGAATACTGTATATTACTGGTAAATTTACCCTAATTGGTTTTACTTTTGGTTAGAAATAATTTGTTGGACTATAACAGCCGTGAGAGGAGAGTTCGTCAGAGAGATTTTTAATTATTAATGATTCGGCCTTTCCCTAATGAAGGAGAGCTGACTTATTCCTCGAAAGATATCTATAGGCTTATAAATACCGAATATGCCAAGGTCTATAAATACTCTGACAAGAGCGATACACTGAGTCTATAAATACACCGAGAGAATAAAAAACGTTTTCTGTATTTTTCCTAACCCTGATGAGCTATTTATTTTTATTTTAGGGCATGAAAAAGGATATGACAATGATTTTTTTTTATTACCTTATATTTTCTAAATGTAGAACTCTTCTTCGAATAATACTTTCTGCAGCAGGATGAAATTGAGAATTTATAAAAGCAGATTCTTTTGGTCTTGTGTACGTTTAATTCGTGATATATCTTTGAATAATTGAGCAGTAGTAATGCATTAATTAATTCTTTGGCATATCTGCATCATCGAAGAAATTTTCAGATCGAACTGCTTACCATGCTCGCTACTAAAAGCTTCAAGAAAGGGAGAGGAGAAAATTAATTTTTCTAGACAGTTTGCAACACAGAGGATGTTATTCTCAAGCAGTTCTTGGACCAAATGAACATTGTTAGTGTTAAGGTTAGTAGTTATAAGGTTAGTTTCCTCTTCATGTTTCCATGAAACCCATGCATCTTTGAAGGCTTCCTAAATTGCTTTAATTGCCTTTTTTTTCTCCTTAAGTTGGTATCTTTAAATACTACACGAATTGTGTTTTTTTTTGGGTCCTCCCCTTCCTCGCCTTTAAGGCTATACGGGGTTCTCCCGGGCCAGGGAGTGTGGGCGGGGATTTAAAAGACTCCCCAGGCACCGGGATGCGAACTCGGAACTACTTTTACTTCGTTGTCTCATATGTCAGGTTGCCGAGCAACGGCGGTGCTGTGCACACTCGCTAGCCCATTCGGCCACCCCGCCCACTACTATACGAATTTGAAGACCTTCAAAGATTCCTTCATTAACCTTAGCATCATCGGGAATTTCTTGTGAGAAGTACTTTAACGCATTTCCTTCCTATTCCATAGCTTCGACAAAGTTCTCAATCAATCCTAGGGTGAAGTGAAGAGAGGAGGAAGAATAAGTAGGAAGAATAAGGAGGAAGTGTTTGAGGTAGACCAAATGTTCATTTTAGTCAATTTTATCACAAGCCTTAAAAGTTCTTGTTAGCCATTCGCCTTTTAGGGATACACTTCTAGGCTGTAGTTATCATATTTCCACTCATGTAATAAAAATTGTACACTGCATTGATAAATTCCTCATTAGAAAAAACAGACTGAAGGAAAAAAAAAAATTTAACTGTATTGTTTGCCTCTAAGCTCTAGAAAGAAGTTGTGTAAAGACAACGCCAAGCGCGAACAGAACAACGTTTTAACAATTTGCAGCCAAACTTCTCGCATTGGATTTCCAAATGACCATTTACTTAAATAGTCACTATACCGGATTCCTCGTGATTAAAGGGAAATATCTAAAGTGGATATGAAGAGCTACAAAAAAGATTATAAAAAGTATGGGACGATTTTCAATAGAAAAACAGAAGTTTTGTATTTTTTAAGTAACTTTTTTTTTTAAACAGAGAGCGATAAATAAAAACATTTAATTTGGGCAAATGTCTAATGATCTTTACTAGACCAAATTGTATTTAAAGGAAAGAATAATTTGTCTTTATCGAAACCATCTGAAACCCTCTTCTAAGCAGCCAACTTACATTAAATTCTGTTCTTCAAAAAATCATGGATTATTCCAGATCTTTTTTCATTCTCTTCCAACCGAACTACAGACATACTTTTAGAAAACTTTCTTGTTTAATAGTTCATATTAATTAAGTTAGATTTTATTACGGAATAAGTTTAGATTCACCTCCAGTTGTGTAACAAAAATATGTAATTTGATATTCGGTTACCATTAACTGCCTACGTTTTAAGAAAAAAAAAAAAAAAACGATTATAAAGTATAACAGAGCCTTATCTTTTTTTTTCAGAAATCTAGGATATGTTGTAATAAATTCCTTCATGCAAATAAATTTTTTATTTATACAAAAAGTGTAAAAAAGACTTTTAGTTTAATGTAAAATGCATATATTTATACATATACATATATATAACTTGAATTTATTTTCATTTTTTTTAATAAATTTAATTAGCATATATATATATATATATATATATATATATATATATATATATATATAATATTTTTTAAAGTAAAAACTGTATTCTTTAAATATATATTTTATTTAGTATATATATATATATATATATATATATATATTAAATAAAATATATATTTAAAAAATACAGTTTTTACTTTAAAAAATATTATTTATATTTATGCTAATTAAATTTATTTTTAAAAAATATGTAAATAAATTCAAGTTATACATTATCAAGGGGTAGCTCAGTGGTAGGGTACTGAGTTTCCGATGCTAAAGATCACATGTTTGAATCCCGGCTCAAGGTAGAAATGTTATTTATTCTGTTTCATAGGCAATAGGGTGACTCTGGGTAGGTAGACCCTCCTGGGGCACTCCCAGCCTCTATAAATTTTTTACCCTTAATTAAAATAATTAGTTGAGGGGTAAAACCTGGCGGTTGAGAAGAAGCAATGATTTCCCTAAATAGTACTGAACCCAAAACCCTATATGTGTTGTAGTGGTACAGGATTCATGCATATATTATCAGGTCATATTGCCAGGTAATAGCAAAACTCATCAAATACATTTTGGATGGAGCTAAAGTTTAAAGTATTTCTTAGTGAATTTCGACCTTATTTATCGAAGCGAAAAGCAGTTAACACAGTAAATCCATCGAAATGTATTTTGAATTTAATATAAAAAACATCCAGCGCCCAATGTCCTGTTTTTACTATAGCAAAATTCATCAAAGTACGTATTGATTTTTTTTTTTTTTTTAATTTAACCCCTACAATAATGTACCGTATCATTCATATTTTTTTTTCTTAATTTTACTAAACCGCTATTGAAGAATTAAAATAAATATGTTCTACGAAAATAGGGCCACCATGTTAATACATAAATGAAGTAAAGAATAATATTATATAATTTTTCTAAGATGAAATTAGCCTTATTAACATAATAGCTTTCCTAGAAAAGAGTTCCTTAAAACGATAAATAAATTAAAACTAATGGATTATTAAATAAAACGAAATTTCTGGAACGATGAAGGTGTTGGAGGGAGGTTATATAGAACTAAGCTTTCATTGGTGACACAATCAAAGAAGGCCAATTGACCTGTTGCTACTAGGCTTAACGCTTGGCTTTTCCAGCCACTCCCCCCACTATTCAGTTTGCAATCAACGGTTCTTTGTATTTTGTTCTCCAGTCATTTGTACGATTTTCCAAACAGTTTTTCAAAACCGAAACGTTTCTTTCTCATCAAATCTAAACCTATTATTTACTTAATCCATACAAAAGGCTTCAGGTCGCGTTAGCTATTATCATACCTCAACATTGCGAAGGTTTATAATTATAATTTTTCTTTATTGTCAGTCTTCGATAAAAATTGTAATGATCAATATAATAGATATGTAAGTCATAAAGGTTGACGAAAAAAAATATATATCTCCTCAACATAGAATAAATACAATCACTTGTCTAGGGATGCAATATGGAAGATTGGAAAAAATCGATTTATATCGAATTTTAAGATTGAAATTGTAACTACAAAAACAGCTCTATTACATACATATAACTTTAAAATTATCTCCACTGTTTGTTTTTTTTTCTATAAACCAATGATTTGTTTTTTTGAGATTGGAGCAGTAGGAGGGACGGGCATAATCCGACTGCAATCATCATCAACAAATTATAAAATAAACTCGCTTTTTTACTCGCTTTATCCAACAGAAACAGTGAAATTCTTCATAACCAAATATCGCTAATCATATACCTATTATTTATTTTATTTTTTTCCTAACCCCTCAAAAAGTTTATTAATTCTTATAAATACCCTGGTATAATTATAAAAAAATCCAGTATTTAAATAAACCGGAAAATCTTACTCCGAGTTTTGCATGTAATAAGCCCAAATAAATATATTCGTTGAGCAATAAAATTAAAGCAATGGGTCTTGAGAATTAGTATTTAATTTTTGAGGTACAGATTTAAAAAAAAAAAATACAAACGGTAATTAAAGGAAGAAGGATATTTTCCATATTTTTTTCTCGATTCTTCCCTTAATTTACTAGCTGGGGAAAATTCGTTATCATCGCACGAATTTACAGAAGCCCGAAAGATATATGATTTGGTCTTCGAAGTGTTTTTTGTCGCTAGTATTTACTCGAATCTAACAACGAAGAAGCTGAAAAAAGGTAAGCTCAAAGACCAGGGAAGTGAGCCGTCCAGTCACGTCTGAAATGTCTGAAACTAAAATCCACTCAGCTTAGGACCCGGCATGAAAAAACTTACCAAAGAGCATACTCAAAAATAAATCTAAAATTAATTGGTTATAATTTTATGAGGAGTGGATCGCCGGTGAGAGGGGGGGGGTGCGGTCAAATAAATACTAAATTATAGAGAAATAGTATTATTTAATTTTTTATGCCGACGTTTCGACTAACTTTGCAGGTCTTCATAAGGGCTTCAAAAGATACAAAATATAAAAGGTGAATGGTGAAAATAAAATAAATGAATTATAAGTAGATATTAAATAAGAGGAAGTTGTCTGATAAAGAAATAATAAGATGATATCAGGAATATCAGAGATATAGTGGGTGTATAAAGCCCTGATGAAGACCTGCAAAGTGGGTCGAAATGTCGGCATAAAAAATTAAATAATACTATTTCTATAATTTAGTATTTATTTGACCGCACCCTCCCTGATTAACTCCTCATATTATATCACGGTCGACCATCTCTACATGATTATAATTTTAGTTTACTACCTACGTAAGTATGTTCTTCATATTTCACATATTCCGTTCCTAGGTTAATTTATACCAATACATAATTTAAAAAAAAAAATATAAATCAAGTGCCTGAGTTAATTTTTTTTTAAATGGCTGAAACATGTGTAGATGTTAATAAGGAACTGTATTCATGATATTTTACGTAAGCGTTATGTCCTAGATAGCTCAACTCATATTTTTTGAATCATGGAGTGAAATTTTCATAAAATCCGACTGGTACAGTTTAAAATAACACTTGAGCAGTTGGAAGAGTTTTCAGAACAGGAAACACAGTTGCTTCCTGCACTCGCGTCGAGGAAACACGCTCAACTGACCCGGCCATAGCGCACAATGTAGTTTCGGTTCCAGTATTTAATGAAAATATACTAAAATTATTTACAAGTAAAATATTAAAAAATGACATTTTATTTCCTCAAGCGAACCACTGAATACGGTGGTGGATGATCCCCTTAAAATTAAAGTGAATTTCATAAATAATGTCATATTTAAAACAAAAATAATTATAGCCCATTTCTTTCATAGGACCTTTCATGAAATAATTTTCATTGTTAAATTAAACTACCTACATGAATTTCTTTTCCTAATTATGATTATACTTAAGTTTTAAAAATTACAATTTATTTTTATTGGTTTTTGTTTGATAGTAATTATTTTTGTATGGGACATATACGTAACCGTCCTAAAAAAATAATAAATAAATAAAATAAAATTAAAAAAATAAAAAATATATTGTTTTTACAAGTGTTAAAGTTTTTACTAAACAATGCTTAATTATTTTAAAATTTTACTGAGTAATAGTTAATTATATAATTTAAGTACCATTGATTTTAACATTATAATTTATATATATTTACATATTTAAAGATAAGATGAAAAAAAAATTAAATTAAAATGCTATATTAAACATATTTTGTTAAGAGTTGCCCTATGTAGCTTTTAGATGTAAGTATTTAAATGAATATATTGATAGTAATTGTGACCATAAAGATCAAATAGTATAATTATTAGATATAGGAAAAAAGTATAAATTCAATGATTTATAATGGTATATAGAAAGTTGTTTAAAATTAGGAAATCACGTTTTGCTGGTTCAAGAATAAATAGTTTCATCTATTCTTAATGTTAAAGTTTGTAAATATAATATTAGGACTGAGCATATAATTTTATTTAGCTAAAGAAAGGTAGCTTTGTTTATAGTTATATCAAACACGCTAATTTTATTTTGTATGTCATATTATATTTAAGATATATGGTTTTTACTATTAATTTAGTTAATTAGGTATAATTTTTATGTATATTCTTATAAATGTATGTCTATAAAACTCAACCCCATTTGTATGGGTTCGCCCTAAAATAAATTAAAAAAAAAATATTATTTATTTTGTTAAAGGTTAGTGGGAAGGCTGTAAATTGTAAAACAAGAAATGATAAAGAAAAAAATAGTTTGGTAATATGGTTTACTAATAGATTCTACGCTAGAAAAAAAATAAATACGTTAGAAAATAACCAGTTGATACGATTTAAAAACGATTTATTAATAAAATACGTGAATTAACATTATCAAAATGTGAGAACACATATTAATGTTTTATCGTAAGTAATAAGTAACCAACCGATCAACGTTTGGTATTTCAGCTGACAACAGCTATAATATCGTAAAAGGTCGTGTAAATAGTAATTAATAAATTCATGTAATAATATTTTCGTAAATAGCAGTAATGTAAAAGAGAAAAACATTAACAACATTTAACAAAGGAATGTGAAAACAAGATTTTTCCATATAATGGTATTATAAAAAAATGAAAAGAAGGGAAAGATTATATGCCCTGCATTTTTGCAACCGGAATCTCCCAACTGAAAGAGGACTAGATATAAATAAATGGGAATGGAATTGGGACGAAATAACTGAAATGGAAATATATACGAGGAAGAACCAGTGGGTCAAATGTTCGTGTCTATCGGAAATAAAAACGAATATCCCGGACATTCTTCCAATTACGTATTGTTTAAACATTTCTTTTTTGCATTTCATCATATCCGGTATTAATCGTTTCGATGTTAACATTACTTATATAAATATAAATAACTCATGTTTTCAAATTAAATTTTAATATTCTCTAACGATAATTGTGGTTCGATAGTAGATAAACACCATTAATTTCGTATAATGAGAGTAAGTCTACATTAAAATAAATATATATTTGATTTAGAACTCTTATTAAAGTATCTAAATAAATTTTGTATCGTTAATAATTAGAATATTTTTTAAATGTTTTTCATAAAAATAAAATCACTTTATTATTTTTTAGATTAATATATTAAAACCATCATTATTTATCTATCGGAATATTCGTAATTTAATAACTTTAAAATACGTCATTAATTTTTCCGCATACTAATTATATTACTTAGTGTATACAGATATATATGTATTATTTTTCTATTTATTTATCTTTAAGTTATTTTTTTATTATTTATTGTATATAAATTAGTTTGCTGTTTACTTTATTTTCCATAGAGTATGAATGTGATCTCTGAACACTATTATCAATGTCCTTTGATACAGATTGTAATATTTCTCAATAAAAAATATTTTACCATTTCTTTGCATGGTTCTAAATTTGATTTTTATTTATTTGATTTTTTTTTTGCACAGTCAAGTTATTTTGTTTTATAGAAAATTAACAGCCGGAAAAATAATACAAAATTGTATAAATTACTTGAAATTAAAACACATACGTTCCAATTTGAAATATATACATACTTTAAATTTGAAAATAATTGGTATATTATTTTAAAATATTAGTTTTAAATACAATTAGTTTTTTTTTTCAAATACTAAAACAGAATAATGACTAATAATCTTATTTTACTTATCGCTTACAGTTCAAGAATTAATTAGTAATTAATAAAGGTATAGGTGAAGATACTACTTCTTAAAAGAAAAAAAATACTTCTTAAAGAAGAGTCAGAAACACAAATTATATCTTTTTAGCCCAAAATGTTTTATAAAACGTAGTCACATAAAGATAGCGATATGACAAAAATATTTTAAATTTCTCAACCTACTGTTTAACAATCAAATATTAATGGAAGATTAAGTTTAAAACAATAATATAACTTGATTGGATTCGAAGTGAAGAAAAAAAAATGGAATTCTTCTGAAAGTTAAGTTTTAATTGTCATTGAAAATTTTTAAATAAATAAAAACATTAAAAACTTCGCTTGGTTATCTAATATAATTATGAAAGAATATAAATTTCAATTTTTTCTTCTTTCCCTCCCTCCTAATGTCCTGATCATCTTCCTCTTCTGATGGGCTTCTAAATTCGTTTTAAATTCCGAGGGTCATTAGTTTAAATGAGACTTTTGCCTTTCTTCCTCTCCACAGCGCGCTGGTGTTCCATTTAAATTAAAACGAGATCGTTTGGAAACCTGTCTCCTAAGTATTTTTTTAAATTTAATCTAATAGGCATTTTCCGTTTTTCAAATATGATTAGTGGGAACAAAAAGAGCTGAATCATATAAAATATCATTCCATGTCAATTTTTATTTGATGTGAATTATGTCTTTTTTTTAAAGATGATTTATTAGTTTATATTTTCACTACTACAAAATTTGTAATTGTACCATTGCAGTATCCATTATATTGGTGCAAAATAATATTATAGTATATAATAATTGATTAAAAATAAACATTGAAAAAAATCCAATACTCTTTACAATAATTTTTTTTAGGAAATTTCTTTATTGAGATATATTACAATCAGTAACATTCAAGAACAATGGTAATAGTGATAAAGAGTAGCTCATTCATCCTATGCACAATAATTAAAAGTAATAAACAGCAATAAAATAATACTAAACATAAATGTTTATAAACTAAAAGATACTAAACTAAACAAAAATAAACTAATCTAACAAAATAAATAATTAAAAACATACATTATTTTATACAATATTTGCAATATTCATACACTCAAGATTTCCGATCCAAGCCTTTCCCCACACTCGTGGAGGGAAAGGCAGAACTCTAGGAGATCCTAGCGTCTTTCACTCAGCCGCATCACTGGTATTACCAATTTACAATAAAATAAAATGTTTCGTTCTCTTATGGTTATATTCGGGTGTTGTTCTTGGTCTAATTAATAATTTGTTGCTAATTAATTTCCTAAAAATAGATCTGTATTTGTTGGTCTAGCCTAGAACCATTGCCACTGATGACCCACATGCTAGGACCGAAACATAAGAAAACTTAATAAACAACATAAATTACTGCATATCCTGAGTACATTTCATCCTTGAAAATTTAGTCAGAAAATATAAGTAGATGCACAATATCGTATGCAAATGTTGGGTTCAGAATCATTTTCCACTTATAAAGATTCCTATATTTTCCCAGTTTATGTTTATGAATACCTTTACATCCAACATATTGCAAAATATTGAAAATGATATGGAACTCCTAGTCTCACACATTTTTCAATATTAAATAATAGTTTAGTTTAATATTATTCTGCCCATTTTTTTTCTCACTTTCCTAGCCTTCTAAGCTATACGGGGTTTTCTGGGCCAGTGGAGATGGCGAGGGATTAATTGGAGTTAAAGGTCTACGCCGAAGAGATTCGAACTCGTAACCTTCCCGTTATCAGGTTGTCAGGCAACGCATGTTTTACTCACACGTTAGCCGCTCGGTCACTCCAAGGTTGATGCAACATCCTCCTTTTTTTCCCCTTCTTTCCAGGTTTGAAAATTTCTCCAGATTGAAATACCACAAAAATGTAACCCTCCAAAATTTCATAATCTCATAAAAACATCCCTCAACCAAAAAATATTGATGGCGCAAGTTATGTTGGGACAAAATGCAATCATCCTTTGGGCACCGCTGGTCACTCTACTTGTATTTATTTTAGAATGGTCAAGATTAGTGTATTTTAAGAGGTAGGATGCTTGATAAAATCTATTAGACCGATATGACGATCTGCTGTTGATATAGATTTTTTTTTCTGGTGTATGGTCTAATTGTGGTCTGTGGTAGAAATGGTCTTAAATCTTGGTTGATCTTTAGACTGTAACTTGTTTTTATATAGCGGCAATGTTTCTAGAATAAAAAGGGAACAAACTACCTCGAAGGAAAAAAAAATCTAATTACAGGAACAATAATGCTTTTAAGGATAAATTTAAGATATTTTTTTTATAAGTACTTACTCGTTACTTAATTAGCTGCATATTCACAATAATTTAAAGAGAATATTCCGTGACTGAGTATTTAGCTTAGATCTTAACCATATACAAATATGGACCAATGAATAACAACAAAAACTATTTATTCAATTTGAAACGCTATAGTCCTAACCCTTTCCTCCTCTGTCCAGATGCTCCAGTGTATAGAATCGTAAATAAATGGAATGTATTCTAATGCGGCTTTCAAGCGAAATAATTTGGAGTGAAGCGACGAATTCTCTTTAGTTTTATTGGCATCGAACCACCGTCTTTCTTTATTATAAATTTTTGTGTGATAAAGTAACTTTATATCATCAAATAATTATAACAGAGCCTTTTTTTTTTTTTTTTTTCTACCCTCAGGGATATATTACTCCATCTATTGAACCGGAGTGGTATGCCCCTCTGCCGATCATCAGGTGGCCAGATGAGGACTAACGAACTGCGCCGGCAATCCATCAAGGGGTCGTTAGGAGTTGATGAGTCACGGAGTTAATAAGTGGTGTGTTTATTGAGCCCTCAAGTCTTACCTACCACCCTCTCTCCTTCAATGTTCTTCAGGCATATCCGAAAATAGGAGCACTCTTTTGGATAAAATGCAGCGATTTCAAACGTCAATCCGAAGTATCGTCTGAGTCTGTGTAACCAAATAGATCAATACGTAGACTTTTAAAAATTAAAATAAAAGAATCTTCAGCTGCATTACAAATATACATATCTAATGAATTTTGAATAAACAAGAAGAATGTCAAAAATTGTGAATCGTAACAGTCTTTAGCATTAAGCAAGTTATACTTCACAAAATAAAGTTTATAAAATAGGAGTGTAATAGAAACTAGAACGAATTTCAAGATTCATTTTCGAACTGGATAAGCATTTTTATTTTTTTCTCCTTTAATCAACTATCAAATTCTTTCATAAGTTATATTTAACATTTTTTCGTAACTCTTAATGATGAACATTGATGATGAACAACTCTTAATGATGAAGACACATATGAATATTGGGAATTTAAGCCTTGTAAAGTTTCATTATCGGGGATAAGACCTACATGATATTAAAGACCACTTAATTATACCGTAATACACCGAGTTTAATCAAAATCGTTAGAGCCGTTTTTGAGAAAATTGTAAAACTATGTTTCACCGTTGATATAAAGTGGCACTTCTGATTAGCCGATTTTGAGAAAAAGTTGCTGTAACATCTAAGGCATATCATAAATACGTAATATCAGTTTCATACGACTTTTCGTTTTTGAGCTAGACTACTAACATGCACACACACAAGGACACAGAGACACACAGACCATTTTTCGAGACTTGGTTATTTGGATTCACGGTGCCCCAAAACGTATATTTGCCTTGAAAACTCAAATTCAAAAATTTTTACGATCGCAATACTCACCCTTACTATATATTACATATATCCGTATGTGAAAGTGAAAAACCGCATAGTTGGTCTAGAAGGCTCAGGTATGAAATTTACTATATAGGTAAAAGTTCACATCACTGCGATTGTCTTAGTGGTATAGTGGTATTAATTTAATTTAAGTTAATCGTGGTATTAAGTACATTATTCCGCCTGCTTTAATGCTTTTCATGGATTGCATTTTTTTTCTCTTTCACATCCTTTACATAAAGAATTTGATGTAATTAAGTAGTTTTATGTTATTTTAGTTTTATGTAATATTAAAGAACAATTATAGAACTTAAAATTAAATTAAATTTAACTAACATTACACCGCCGTACCATAATAAATTACAACTTTAAACGATAAAAATTCAACTATCCATAACTGGAATAAAATTAATAAAACGAAATAAAACCGATCAGTTCTCGGTACAGCGATTAAAGGTAAATTTTATCGGGGTGTTAAACATTTAGTCGAAAAATTAAGAGAGGTATCATAAAAATAAAACGTTAAATAACACCTTGAACACGGTTTAATGCGAGAAGGCTGAACACAAAAAACTACAACGGACAGTGCCACCTGATGTATTGGATCAATGCACAGCCTACGAGATAATGGGTATAAATGAAAGGCCGGAAGTAATACGCGTGGGCCAACCGTCGTTCCCTTCCGCTCCACCTTATATTATTCAGCCTTAAGCCTTCTAGATCTTCGTATAAGCCGCCTACATCTCAGCAGTTTTCATCGCGAAACAGCATTCGTACCTGGGTTATTCCAAAATTTCAAAAATAAATATAAACACTAATTTTCTATTTTGATACACATCAAATAAATGAACATCAATTTTTCCGAGAAAAAAAAATATAAAGAAATTGCCTGTTTTTCGACTTATCAGTAATATTTATAATTGTTTTAGGAAGCATATCACTAATACGAGCATACAAAATCATTAACATAACCTCAGATATGCCATTTTGGTAAAAATTAGTATTGTTATTCATATCTTACAGTAGGAGTTTTGTTAACACCAGACTATTATAATTTAATTGTAAATATTTTAGGCATATATATATATATATATATATATATATATATATATATATATATATTATATATATATATATATATATATATAATATATATATATATATATATATATATATATATATATATATATCCGCCATGCACCATCCTTATCCACATTTAAAACCCTCCTTTTCCAATTCCTCCTTACAATTCAATCAGACACTGGGTAGCCTATTATTGTATTATTATACTATTATTGTATTGTATATATGTGTATGTATGTATATATATATATGTATATATATATGTGTGTGTATTAGTATGTATATATTGTATATATACTATTGTACTATTATTGTGTTCTCACTATTATTCTATTATTGTGTGTATATATTATGTATGTACGGTTATACTATTATTGTATTTCGATTATACTATTATGTACTTCGAACATACTACTATTACTATAACATCTTTATAATTATTTTTTTTTATTTTTTTTTTCATTAATACAATGACATGACAACAAAAGTTATTTGTCGCTATATAACTTCATAGCGTATTGTGTATAGCAACTATTTTGCAGTATTAGGACCTTATTTCTCATATTAAGGCTTCCTATATCTGTACAGGTATGTAAATACTTCTTTTATCCCTTATTTTTTTGTTGTTTTTTTTGTTTGTTTGTTTGTTTTTGTTTATTGTAATATACATTTTGGCCAGATGTAATGTTAATTTTATGTACAATATTGTTATTCTCAAGGGACGTAGTCCCAGAATAAAGTTGATTCTTCTATTCTATTCTATTCTATTCTATATATATATATATATATATATATATTATATATATATATATATATATATATATATATATTTTATAGGTCACTGGGATCCTGAGACGTTCCCATGTCTCCATGTCTGAGTTTGGGTGGCTTTTCTCTTTCTTCCGTAGGCAATATTTCCTAGGCATATTTCTTAGCCACACTTTCAAGAATCAACGCCACCCTATGCTTATGATATTCTCCAATTCAAAACATTAGTCCACTCTCTTATCACAAGATCCCGACCTTCTGACCTTTATACCCCATTTCACAGATCCTCTTTCCAAAACTCCTTTGTGGCCCGGTCCGCTAATCTCTGAAATTCCCTTCCTTTAAAAATCCGGCATTTTCCTTCCTTATCTAACTTTAAAACCCTTATATTCCAATTCCTAGTTTAAAACCAGTCAGAAAATGGCAGGCCATTTGTTAAATTTCTGAGCCTTGGTTTAAAAATCAATGCTTTATGTATATATATATTTTTCATTACCTTTCATGGAATTGTGTATATATTTTTAGGTATACTTATGAACCTGTACATATATTTTTTATACCGCACCATTGCTATTATACAAGATTACTGTGCTCTTAAAGTTATTTAATTTATTTATTTCCTTAGTATTTTTTTATAAATGTTTTAATTCTATTTATATATGATAGAATATATATAAATCTTTATTTCTTTATATTTTACTTCACGTTAGTGATCCTTGATTGGTGCTATTTATTAGAAGAATTAATTTTGTATTTATTGCTTTTGATCCTATCTGTTTTATTAATTTTTCTTCATGTTTTTAGTTAAAAAGTGATTATTTTGCTTTATTTCTTATTTGTATTGTATATAGTTCTAGACATTTTGTACATAGTTTCATCAGCTTGTTATTTTTTTATTTTTTAGTTTACATAAGATATTTCGTTTATTTAATGAAGTTATCTAGGCCAGAAGTATTCTACTGTTCTGTAACATTTTGTTATTCAGAATAAAATGATTTCTCTATCTATCTATATATTGAACTGGATTTGTTTAAATTTATGTATTTATAGATACATTTAATTAGTTGTGTGATTACATAAAAATAGCACATTCCTGCGAGAACTCTCACTTTAGATAGCTATAATTCGCTTAATATAATATGGCAACGTATAAGCGTCAACAGAGAAACATGTTTATTCATGTATCTGTCATGTCTCTTCAACCCACATAATTGTTGAAGCTTACCATGACTGTTAAATCAACAATTTACTTAATAAGTGATTAGATTGTCTCACAGGCTGATCTACGGGGGGAGGGAGATTTTGGGATGTTGGTATCTTTCTTTTTTTCCAAGGTAATTATCGATATATGAAAAAAAAACTTTATGTTATGTTTCCCTCAGGAGTTTGGCCCTAAAATTCTACTTTCAATAAAATACATAAATACTCATGGGAAAGGAATGATGGCATTGTTTGTAACCTTACCCCCTAGACATAAGAATGATGAAGTTAGGTAATGAGGTGAGAATCCAAAAGCTTACTAAGATTTTGAAACAGAGTTAATTAATATTCTCAAACAAATGACTATAAATCTTCACTCAGTACACAATGTATGATTAATACTTACTTTTCTTGGAAAAATAATGCACTTGGAAGTGAAGTTGTAAAAAATTAGTGCAAAGCTTTTAATGAAATAATTATTCTGATGAGATAATTTAAAGCGGCGTTGCTCCTAAACTCAAAGCAGAGAAAATTATCCTATTCGCTCCGTTTCGCGTAGCTTTTTTAAGTTTTCTAGGAATTGAGGATCAATACCTGTGACACTCTTTAAAATGGGTCTGTCAGATGACCCGTCAATCAAAATTTTATTTCCAAAGAATATCGAGATTATCCGCTAATATCCTTTTACCACTTGTTTTAGAGCCACTTAATCAATAGTTCAAGATCTACATCTTATTATTGTGGTGTTATTTTATTTTACTTATTAAATATATTTTTTATTATTATTTAGTTATTTTGTTTCTGTTTATTTATTTATTTTTTTTATACATATTGTGTGAATGTTATCTTACCTCCCTATAGCCAATGTCCAAGTGACATAATGTTATATCATTAAATGAATAAATAATAAAAATATTTTAGTACATCTTGATTGTGACATTGAGAAAACATAATTTTAATTTTTTTCCGGGCATTCAGTTAAAGTTTTTACTGAACAATAAATGACTACAAGAAAAAAATATTTAAATACTTTATTGTCGAGTGACATAAAAGTGACCAACATTTTGAAATTACTCCATATATGCATAAATAAATACAATTAAGAAAAACAATAATAATGAAGAGAAAATACAGTTTGAATAAAAAATTTAGACTAGATAAGCACAATAACATGTATCACAAGTGGAAACAAAATTTAATTTTAGGGAAGTCTTCAGCCCGAAAGCATTTATATATAAATAACAATTATTAATTTAGAAGAAGAAAGATCCTAACTACTTAATGAAATGGCATTTAGGAGATTCTTGAAGTCCTTTTAAATGTAATTGTAGGAACAGTAATAATTTAAAAGATATATATTTTTTTTTTTTTTTTTTTTTTTTTTTTTTATATTTTCTTCATAAGACATGGTTATATTGTACCATTTTGAAAGAGAAGGAGGCTTCAGTCCGGAAGCTCTAAATAAAAATTATAAAAAAGTTATATTAATCAGGAGACGTTTTCATTTTCCTTTTATTTTTTTTTATTATTGAAATTTACAACTGTATAAATGAGAAATACAATAAGTAAATATGAAACAAGTAATATGACCTGTACAACATGAAGAGAAACTACCCATTAGTAGCACTCCAATTATATTTCTATATTAAAAGGTCCCGAGGCCATCTTATTTTCAGACGACTCGGAGGGTTATCAAGAATAAAAGAGGGAGCAAGGCTGAAAACAAGAGGGTTCGGATTGTTCAGAAGTTTATTATGAAAGGATAAATATCTAAATCAGAAACATATGGTACATTAATAAGCTGTTGTTCCAATGGAAGCCATCCTCAGATCACTACCTAGCTTCACACTCAAGGTTCCAAACAATGCCATCATTCCTTTCCCATGAGTATTTATGTATTTTATTGAATGTGGAATTTTAGGGCCAAACTCCTGAGAGACACACGACTCCATCATCACCGAAGAAAATTTCTATGTTAGTAAACAAGGATAATTACCCGTACTACGAGGTTTTCGTGTACTGTTGGAAAGCATTAATGGGGGTCGATCATTTCATCCTCCTCCACTGTATTAGAAGGAAGAAGAATTCATTATAAAGTGGCAGTGGTAGTAAAATTGCCCAAATCTTTTACCATAAATCCGTGTTGTCGAGAAAAAAGGATGGACAATAAATAAAGTGGAAATAAATCAATTATTGAATGAGGTATCAAACGAAAGGGAATTTAGTGAAGGATTCACGAATCCTTATTTCGATGATTAAATTCCTTGCAACAACTTTTAGGTCGTTATGAACGATTTTATTTGTGACGAAGTAGAGAGCATTGAGGACTTCATTTTTTCTTAAATTCATTTCCAAAGTAAAAATTCTTGAAAATTATTTTTGAATATTTCTTATATTTTTCAAATTCATTGAAAGGCTATTGATAGCTTTAGAAAAAACAATCATATTACGATTAAAACTGAACAAGTATATTTATTCATGCCTTATCTTCAAGCTGTCAGAACTCCTTCTGTCCATCCTGATTCCATTAACTTCCCCGAGTCGAAAGTTCCTGCCCTCTTTATCAATTATTTAACAAGAGCTCTTCACCCTGGCGGGCCTCACTCGAAAACTATAATAATTTATAAGCTAATCAAAGACCGGTCAATAGGTCAGAACTCCCATCAAGGGAATGGACTAATATTGTAATCACTTTAAGCCCTCGACGGTAGAAGGGCTGGAAGGATCAGGTGGAACTCCGGTAAGCAAGACGAGAAGTGAAAGGCCGTGTGATGAGTTCCAATTCTTTGAATGCCCGAGCGATGAAGAGCAAAGTGTCGAATGAATGCAAGAGGAGTGGGGTTTTAAAGGGTTTACCCCCCGCGAAAGGCTTTTCATTAAAACGCTCAAAATGACTGATAAGCAAAAGGGGGTTCAACTCATTTACCTCAATGGAACTGTAACACTTACTTCTCTATTAACCTGAGTTATATTCACAAGGACGATTGAAATAGTAATGTTCTACTCCTTGGCTCTTTATCCCCGTCAAGTTTAACGAATTCAAATTACTGGGCGCATTTACAGCTTTCTTTTATCGGCTCTACTAATGAAGAGTTGATAAATTCAAATTTAACAGACCCTTAAAATATGGCTCAAAGTCCCTTCAAAAGGGGCGAAGGGCCTATTGGAATAATAAAAAAGTTTTTAAACATTTTTTTTAAGGATTTGATATAATTCTTTAATGGCACATTTATGATTAATAATTTATCCTCACAATTCTTAGTGGATTATACTACAAATATAATCTTAGAAATCAATATTTTGTAAATAACCTGTTCGGCGGCAATTGTAAATAACCTTCCGTTTTGTCGGGGATCTTGGTTATTTACAATCCTAAAAATTTCTTTATTGTGTATTAAAACAATCTGTCTCTTTGGACATTGGTTATAGTGAGGTAGGATGACATTCACACTATATGCACAAAAAAAATAAAATAAATAGAAACAAAATAATAATCAAAAGTATATACAATAGATAATAAAATAAAATAACCTAAAAAATAAGAAAATTAAAACTAAGCAAAAAAAAAAAAAAAACATGCATACCTATATATAATCAGGCGAGGGAACTCCAGGAGAACCCTGCGCTATTTAGAATCCTGAATTTAAAGTATTTAAAACAAAATCCCGTCACCTGATATAGATCTTTTGAAGGTGATTTCTGTTGTTGGGAATTCGGGAAACCTAATGCTTTTGTGACACTGAGTGAAAAGAAATAATATGAATGTGTATATATGATATGTGGGACTGAATAAACTAACTTTGAATGAATTGACTCACCTGGTATATTATTCTTCAATTGTGAAGCATACCGGACAACTAAATAAAAGGAATATCCACTCCTGTATATCAAAATAATTTATTTGAACAACTGTAATAAATGAATTGATCTTCTTAATCTTCAGTAGTGTGCACTTCTCCTCACGTCCTTCCATATTCCTGTCCCTTCCTCAAGTGAAGTCTTTGTACTTCCAGGGTCCCTCTCCAGCTGCTGTCTTCTACCGGACACTTTTCCAGACTTTTTTCTTTCTTTTTTCTGAACCTTTTTCATGAATTGTTTATCCATCTTGTACTTTTCACTAAACAACTTGCCCACTGTACAATTGAGTCCAATTCATAGTGCAACCCTACACTCCTTCTCGTTCCCTCACTCAATGTCACATAAAGGAGTAAATTCTAGAGACCATCTACTACAATTTACTCTAATTCGATGAGAAAGCGTTTTATTTTAACAAATAATAACTGTAACATAATTGTACTTATAATTTTTTTTCTGAAATATTAATTATTTTTAGTGTAAATGTTACAATAAACGGAACAATAAATGAATATAAACAATGCCTATGGGAACAATAGAAATTAATTGACTAATAAACTAGCGGAGATGTGTGGTGGACGTGATTGAAGTGTCCATCAAGATTGCATTAATAAGATGGCCAATTGGGATGCCGGATGAACCAAGATGAGGACTATATCGAAGACAGGAAGGAAGGCGAACCCACAACGAAGAACACGTCTAAGGTGGCAGACCTACACCGGATATGCAAATAATATGCATCTGACATGAATGAGTGCCCAAGGATTGTGATGGAGGTCAAAGCACTATAGGATTCGTAGAACATATGTATAATTAGTGTAAATGTAATAAATTTCATGGAGTAAAGAATTATTTTGAAAAAGGACAATTTGTCTTTCGTCTTTAGCTCTTAGTTAGGGACCCACTCCACTTCTTCTCAAAAGAACATAACGACTGTTTCAGGAAGATCACATCAGAGCCATATATTTACTATTATAGGTTAGTTCTTGTTCATAATTTATAATTTACTAAATTGAAACATGTTTACAGCTAAGCATAATGGCTGACTAACGTAAGTAAAATGAACTACCATGATACCAGTGATTCAGTTCTGTAAGGAAACGTTCGGTTTTAGGTCACACAGTAATTAACGGCGATTACAAATAACAACAGAAGATTTTTATAATGAATCCTTTGCTATTATCGTAATTAACGTTTTCCAAATTTTTCTTTCATATGAATCGTCGAAATTATTAAAGCTCAGTAAATAAGCAGACGCACATTGAGACTCACGAAAAGTGAAATATAATTGTAGACATTGGTAAAAAGAAATAGTTGAATTAATTTTTCTTCCATATAGTAAATTACTAATAAAATATAAATTTTAGTATAACCTGCTTTCCTCGATTTATACTCATATATCATGAAGCACAAGTTTGAATGTGAACGCCATAATGGTAGGAGGTAGATCGAAAAACGTAAGAACATTTAAGAAATGTTTTATTACAGCTAAATAAATCAAATAATAATAAAGATACGAAGTGGAAGGAGTTGATTTAAAAATAATAGTACAGATTATATTATAATCTTTGAGGTCGTGGGCGATTGTATATTACATGACCTCTTTTGATTACGCCATTTATTATTCACCAACCACACAAATATTTTCAAATGCTCTCATAGTAATGGCTGTCCCCGTGGTTTGATGAGGCCATTATCTGATTATGTCTGGTACCTATTCAGAAATAGTTACAGAAACTACCATATAAAAGCGTTTCTTGCGATGTAATTATTGACTATTATAAAATAACTTTATGAAATAAATATTTATTGATCACAATTATCAGATAATTAATTTACAAACAAATTATTTCATCACATATAGGGTCAAGAATTACATATTTAAAGTTGACCTCTTGACTTGAGCTAAAATAATATGCTTCTAGGACATTGTTGGACCTCAATCATGTATGTAAGAACATGTATATATATATATTTTTTTTTCCTCGCCTTTTTTAGGCTATACGGGATTTTCCCGGGCCGGGGGGTGAGGGCGGGGAATTTAAAATCCCCTCCGGCACCGGGACACGAACTTGTACTTTTTATATCATCTCAAATCTCTGTTATCCGGTTGCCAGGCAACTAGCGGTGCTGTGCACACGCTTTAGCCTATTCGGCCACCCCGCCCCCCATGTATATGTATATATAAGCCATTAATAATAATAATAATAAAAGGCTTAGCGAAATCGAAGGTTCGATGCCGACACCACCAATCGCTTATTACACACCTCCCTCCACCATTCGCCGTCCAAACCCAGGCCCTTCAGATCGGCTTTAATGCAATCTTCCCACCTTCGCTTCGGTCTACCCCTCGGACGCTTACCATTCGGCACAGCAAATATTAACCTTTTAGGAATTCTCTCGTTACTAAGCCCAACAACTTTACAAACCCATTTGATTCGACGCGCTGAAATTACCTCAATTAGTACGATATATAAGCCATTAGTAAATTCTAAAAAGAATACTGAGCTACTTTTGAACAGATAGTATGGGAGCCGACACAGAAAACGCTGAATATCACAGTTTTTAAATGATGAGACGACTTGAATGACCCGAAATGCTAGACTTTAATGAGTTCAATGGGGCGGAAACGTTGTCATTACAGAAAAGCTAGACTATATGACACCGAAATGAAATAACATTATGCTAAATATATATATATATATATATATATATATATATATATATATATATATATATAGGGGCTGAGGTAGCCTTGCGGGCTAAGGTGCTTGCAATAGTTCATATAAGTTAAGAAACGCCGAGCGTGGCTAGCATTTGGATGGGTGACCGTCCACCAAGGAAAGCGCCACGCTGCCCGAAATTCCTCCCCGTTCCCCCCGGGTATGTGAGGCCCATCAGCCTACTGGAGGCAACTCACACCGATCGGGAGTAGGATTGATGACTCTGCCCCGTACATTAAATCGGGAATCGGGATGTGGAATAGGAAATTACACCCGCGGTCAAAGATTGTAAGTATATACATATATATTAAAATGAAATCAATTATAACAGGAATTAAACAAGTCCTTTTAAGGTAACGTTATTAGGAAGGTCAAGATGATGTATGATAGGATAGTTCCTCCTTTATCCCTTATAATGCCTTGTTTTTTTATTACAGCTAATTACCTTATTTTAGTTAATACCGATGAAAATACTGAGTTTTAAAGATTAAATAAATATAAATTTAATTGGATAATCATTTTTTTTCAATATTAATTAAAATATAAATAAAAGAAAATTTTGTTTCCAAGTACTGTCACATGTAACAGTGCTGTTGGGAAAACCTTTAGCGAATCTTGACTGTTCCAATGGTCTTGTTGTCACTACGGAGTTCAGGCCTAGTGTAAATACCGTCAAAGTCAATACACTCTCGACTTGGAAACTCTAAAGCGTACTGTCTACACTCGTACAATACTACCGAGCAGTACTACAATCCCAAATTAAGATTTTAAACTTTAATTTGAACGGTGCGGTTGACAATAGGTAACTAGATAGTATTATTGTCAAGATCCCTGAGAGTATTGTTGTCAGTAATTTCGATTAGAACCAATAAGAATTGGAGTGCAGGAACTTCAGTTTACTATATTGTAACTATATAGAATACACGTTGTCTCAAGGGCCAAACTCTGCGGGGTGTTATACAAAATTTACAACAAAAAAGTTCATTTGATGCATAGGCCGATTTTTAACAAAAAAAGTGTTTTTTTAAAGGTGGTCATAGTTTTTATTGCATAAGAAGTAATTGCTCAAAAACTACTCCAGGTAATTTAATTTTAAGTACGCCATCGTAATGTAGACAAAATATTATTGAGAAATCAGTAATTAAATTTACTAATGTCAATGATGAAAGGGACTTTCATGAGATCTAATACGGCCGTTGTACAACTGCAGTTACAGTACCAATACACGATCTCTGTACAACGGCGGTATTAGCCCTATAAGTCCCTTAAACCTTACTAAATTTATTTAATGTTTTCTTAAACAGACTTTGTCTGCTTTACGATGGTGTACTTAAAATTTAATTATCTCGAACAAGTTTTGAGTGATTTCTTCTAATTCAATAAAAAACGTGACTACCTTAAGAAAACACAATATTGGACATAACTCCTTTTATGTTCAAAATCGGCCAAGAAATCAAATGAACTTTTTTGTTGGAAATTTTGTATAGAATCGCCCCACAGAGTTTGGCCACTAAGAAATGAGACACACTGTATAAGTTTGATAAATATATATTCATGCGGACTTGGAAGGAATTTGAAGTTGCACCGATTATTGCGTAGATGTGACTAATAAAGTAGAATATTGAAATTATTTTATCATATCTCTATTCAACCTTTATGAATTAAAAAAAAATTATTTACGTAATAATAATTTATAAGTACTAATTAATGTTGCTGCAAAATGCAAGACCAAGACCAAGGCCGCCTAACTGTTGCAAGACCAAGACCAGGAGTGATAAAAGAAATCGATTTTTTAAAATAAAAATTACGGCAAAGTAGTAACTAATATTCCACAATTTTAGTTACTATATGTTAATAATTAGTATAACCAATGTACTTTTGCATTTAACTCTTTTAATTTTTCATTCGGGCTTAGTTAGGTTTCTCCTATGTAAAAAATTACAGTAATATCTCTATAGTAATAAGCTAATAAGTAACTGGAAGACTCTTGCGCAAGACCATGATCAAGAGACTCGTCTCGGTCTCGCATTTGGGCAACACTAGTACTAATTAATAAGCAATATTAAAAAACGATAGTCCAAAAGCAAGATGTTGCTCTAGATGTCATATACCTAGATTCATTGTAACATGAATTAGAAACTGACTATGGAGCACATAAGTTTTAAGCCATCTATCCACAAGATCATTGGGATTATGGTTCTGAAGATGGGAGTAAATATCCCAAAACGTAAAATTGTAAACATGCAATTTTGATAATACAACAAATAAATTCAATTGTTGTTAATTGGAAGTAATCATTGACAGATAGCAACGATATATTTCTTAATATATATCATTGGAGCAACGAATAAAAGTTTTTTTGAATAAGATTTACATATACATGGCAATAGATTTTAATTTTATTGATTATTTATTACAATTATAATTTTGTATTTTATAACACGTTAACTTATGTTCTAAAATGGGCATTCGTTCATTAAAACCTACGTCTATCATCACCAGTATCGGTTAACAATATAAATAAAAAAAACCTGAATACCTACATAACAATTTTTTTTTTGCAGTAACTTTTTATGGAAATTTGTACTCTGCTGTTTTTCTAACTTTGTTACCGTTATGTTATGTTATATGTCCTAACTTTGCATCCGCTACTTTCTATTCATAACTATGTCATCGCTATTTTGTATTTCCTTTATTTATATTTCATATTGCTGCATTTCCACTTATTTATTAATGTTAAGTTTATTCTACCCCAATGATATTTATTACACTACACCTTTCATCTGCATATTATTATTTTATTTTTAATAGTTTCTCTTACCTATTGTTATCTGGTCTTTTCTTAGCCCTGGCGAAGGCCTAAACTTTGGGACTCATAATTAAATAAAAATCATTTATTTATTTTTAATTTTTTTTTTTTATTGAACACCCCGACCAACTTCTCTTCAACTATCATATTTGATGTATTTATTTATTTTTAAGAAACAAGTTAAATACTTATCGGACGATTATTTGTCATGACCTATCCTATAAGATAAATGCGAAGGTTGCCAGTAAAGATAATCTATTCTTCTTGGAACAGCAGAAGGAACATAAACTAGATCCTTAATAGACCTTTCGCATGACAGCGAGGTGTCCGGGTCACCTATAGCAGATAAAAACGTGATCTTCGGTCAAAGGTGAAGGATTTCAGGCCCTCTCGGGTACATTAAAAACAATCTTAACGTTCCTTAATACAGTATGAATTTAATATACCAAAATAAATAAGTAAAAAAAAAAAAAAATTTAAAAATCACTGATTAATCAAGCCGTGGATAATTTTTGGTTGGTTTTCAGGTTTTAAAAAAATTGTTTTTAGTAAAACTCCGAATGGTTTAGTAAATATTCTAGATTTTACAATAGACTTCTAGCAAAAAATGTTTACATATAAACCAAATTTTAAAAAATTAAAATGCTTTTAAAGACTTAAAATCGATTTAATTCATCATTCTTTCCCTTATTTTTATTACGTTCCAATTTACTTATCTCTGATGTTTCGAAGGTAGCTATAACTAGGTTTCATTCGAAATATGTAAAAATCCTTTTTTTGTAGATCATTCCTGTTTTCATACTTCATCGAAATTTGGTTAAATATTTTGAATAATATTTGTAAAAAATTAAAATAAATCTTAAAATACCCTCTACAAATTAAAGAGTATCGCTTTGAAAATGTCATAAGTCACTGGAAGATGATCTTCGGAACTCGACATTACGTTTGAAAATTGTGATCAATTAAATATTTCATGATCCTAATTCAAGAGAAAAGAAAAACAATTTATTTTTTTTCGATCCTTTAATTAAGCAAGAAAAAAATAAAGCCTTCTTCAAATTTAAGAATATATGTTTCAAAATACGTAGAATCCAAAAATATAATTAAAAAATTTGTCTGTCCGCTGTTCGCATCCATACAACAGCCCAAAAAAAATCATTGGAATCGTACAACTTTTTTAGCAGAGGTATGATGTTTTGAACTTCAGTACATGTTCCAAAAACTACTCATCTCTCAGAACATTTAGATGCTCATAAAAAAAAAAAAAAAAAAAAAAAAAAAAATTATCTACAAAGTTAGCATTAAAAAAAAAAGATCGAAAAGCAATAGAGAACAATTTTTAAATTAGACTTTTTCTCAAGGCGTTAAAAAATTATGCGTGGAGGCCTTGCCAGATATTTTTAATTATAATTATTATAAAATGATTTTATGAGAACTTTTTTTATAATTTTATAATACAATAAAAAACATGTATTTTATATTGCGAATTCGATAATGTTCACTATATCCTTTTGGGCATTATTGAAAAACTCCTATCATAGCTTAATTTTGATTATAACTGAAGTATTGAAGTAATTTATTAATATGTATATATATATATATATATATATATATATATATATATATATATATATATATATATATATATGTATATTAAAAAAAGATATAAGACAAGATCCATCAATACTCCTGATAGGGGAACACCATCTACAGAACAAACACTCCAGAGACTCTAGGTGTCCCATCTCCCTCAGGTGAAAAAATATATTTACTGACCATGTCAAATAGCGACAAAAAAGAAATCTTGTTAGGACGTTGGCAATATTTCGCTAACATCGGAAACACCTGACCATTTCGTGATATCTTTCGAGGGTCTCTCCCAGCTGCGACCTATGTCAAGAACAGTTTCAATACTCCAAGAGGAACATCTTAGTAAAATTGTACTGTCACCTTCAGTCTGTTTTTTTTTCGAGGATTACAGCTCAATTATGATCAAACACAACAAAATGTTATACGAAAAAAGAATTAGTTTTTAAAATCATGTATAAACCAAGTATAAGACTATTAGGTTTAGAGTTTGGATTCGAACTATAGAAATCATCCCTATAATTAAAGTAGCTAAAATATTTTTAAAATTCTATACTTTGATAGAGTGGGAGAACAGGTATAGAGTAAATAAACCGATCAGTAGGACAGTCTTTAATTTTCGTTCTTTACCCTATTAGTTAATCATTTTCTTCTAGGATTGCTACAGGAATTGTCCTCCCCTTCCAAAAACTTGATGTCATAGAGATGAGGGGAGGAGAGACAGAGAAAAATGTTTTTCATCGATCAACAACTCTAAATAAAAAACTAAAATGCGGACCTGTATAATCTAAGCAAGGAAAATTTTCAGCATTCCCCCAATAATATTTCAGCATCTACTTTCCAATAAGCTATAATTCAAAACTGTATTTTGACTAGACGCCGTGTTAGAGAGTCGGAAATGGGAGAAGATAGCGACAAAAAAACAAAACAATGACTAGTTTTAACATTTGGACTAAAATTCATCAAACTTTAACTACTATAGAGAATTCAGAAACCAGAAGTCAATTAAGATATTTTTTAATTAGCCGTAAAAATAAGTAAGTAAGGTTTCTATTTGATTTTCTGTTGCACTCGATAGTGTTTCTTCAAATTACTGACGCCCCCTTACAAAACTTTTACTTAAAAAAAAGTTCCAATACTGTCTACTTGTCTTAAACAGTTATAATTGTATTAATTGTAAATGTTAATACTATATGAATATAAAATAAAAAAATAATTTACACACAATCGTTATGAAATCGTCCTGATGTGGAAAGCAAAAGGAGTGGGTTTTCTTATGCTGGATTGATTATTTGTTTAAATGTGATTTAAAATTTAACACATTGCATATATTATAAATTTTATTATTTTATGAATATCAACAAAAAAAAAAAAAAAAAAAAAGAAAAACATTAAACCTTAGACTACGACTATTATACTCACTTCTCTCAAGACGCTCAAAATTAAAGCCAAAACAAAAACTGAACACTTACGTTTACCTATTTAAGCCTATATGGACCTTCATAAATTTACGGGACAGCCAAAACGACCCACATACGAAAACTACAAACTTCTCAGTCGAAAATCTTCAGGACTATAACAAACATTACTTTACATAAGGACCTTCAAATCCCAACAGTTAACGACCTCATACGGACACACTACTAAATATTACACAATAAATTACATGGACATATCATATACAACCTATGTATATGGCTACATATAAAATGCCCGAAAACACACTTGGGAGACTTAAAAGAAGCTGAATGAGGGGTTTCCTCGCTTAGAAATATCTTAAAATCAAGACAGGAAGGGATACCGCTGGGCACTCCTCCCCCTCACGCCGATCAAGCCATTACCAGAATAGTTCCCGACACCAGACTTGCTGATTGCCAGTACTTCTGAGTGGTATAGGAGAAGAAATGGAGATAAAAAATACACATATATATATATATATTTTTTTTTTTTCATATTATTAATCCTTTCTTGTTGATGTTTTCACTTAAGCGCACACCATAGTTTTTTAATTATTATTAATAACTAAAAAATTACATCTATAGAAGGATCAAACATTATGCACTAGTTTCTTACAGGCAAGGCGTTCAGTCTGCAGTGTCATTTAAATTTAAATTTTAAGAAATGTGTTCCAAAGCTTTATTCTAATAAGCACTGTTCATCACTACATTAAAATTCAACTACGGATTTATTTATATTTTATTATTTTTCATTTAGAGTGCTACCAGTGGGTAGTTTCTCAACAAGTCATTTCATGTTATTATTTCCTGTTATCAAATTTACTTAATGTATTTAATTTTTTAATACAGTTGTAAATATCATGAATAAATAAAAAAAATTTTTTTCAATTCAATAAATCAAGGGCATCGGCATAACATAAAGAAGAGAGGGAAATTTAATTTGCTTTCAGTACAGGTCACCCGTTTTTCGCAATTAGTTATCGAAATACAAACAATCAACCTGTTGCTCTCAATTAATTATTTTTCATGAAGTCAAGAGCATTATTTTCCACCGATGTTTTATTGCTTCCTACAATATCCTATGTGACGACGTTTCGGTCAGCACTTTTCAAGTCAGAAAATTATTTTCATTATAATACAAATTTTTTTCACCCTTTAACTATTTATCCGTACCTGTCATGGTATTGACAATCTGCAGACGTGTTGTGATGATAAAGATTGACATTATTGGCATGAGGAAGGATAGTACCCAGCAGCAACTCTTCCTGGCCATTATTTACTTCCTTGATATAGGTGACGAGATCTCTCATCCAGCTCCTTTTCAGTATCCTTCTGATGGGTATGTTGGTCGAGGCCATATCGTTTATAAGTCCGTTTGTGTGTCCATGTAGTTTGAGATGAAAACGAGAGAGTAGAGAGTACGTATGTGATGGTCTACTGTTGGTTATCGTAAGTCGTCATATAAAGTGAAACTTTGGGTTGAAATGACTGTAATTTATGTAAGTGCATTTTTTTTTTTTTTTTTTTTTTTTTTGCCGAACCGTAAATCTGAGAGGTGTATGTCCAGATGGATTTGAGTAGGTAAGTGTATGTATTTAGTTTTTTTGGAACTTCCAATTTCGATTTAGAAAAAATTGAGTACAGTATTTTCAGTCGCTTGTCTAAAGTCTGTCGTTTCATTTTGAAGTGTGGGCTCCAGATCATCCTTCTGTCGAATATTAGTCACAGGTAACGTAATGTGATTGTCTGAGAAATTTGGATTTCTCCTACATAAACGGGTGTGCACGTTTCTCGTCCAAGTCGAAATACAATTAATTTTATACGATAAAATTAAATTTTATACAATCAAAAACATTAATTTTACATTTTACATAAATAGCTTGCTTCCTTTGCTTTAGCAAAGAAAGTAGAACTGTCTATAATTATTTCGGGTCTCCCCTATGTCATAGGGGACTCGACTAAAGATTGTCGAGGCAAAAAGAGAGGGTTTTTATCCTTGATTGATTTTTTTTTTAATGTGGTTTAAAATTTAACAATTATATCATTAATAATATTATATCGAAATATTATTACATTCATTTACAAATAATGTATTTATATTATCAACATTCGTTTAGTTATTTATGTTTATTAATAGTTGAGAGCTGTGAAAGGCCAATTGATGTATTAAATTTTGTTGAATCTAATAAAATCTATAACTATCAATTGATTTTTATTCTATTCATCATATCTATATAATGTTCCGCGGCACAGACCCCTTTTTATCAAATTATTAACACCCGTCTATAAATTTGTGAATGGCTTCATCTAATCGTAACCTGCAAACTTTTTTATCTACGAATGAAATGATGCTTGTTCTGATTAAATCGAATAATTTAATGAGGCATTAAAAACTGACGAATACCTATTTTTTTACCATTTGAATCGTAAAAAATCGGCCTACAAAAATAGTGCGCCGTTTGGCCTATATAACCTCTTTATTTTGACATGTTTGGGGTGGAGGTAACGCCATTATTTTCGTAAGCCGCCTTTTTTTTTTCTCAATGTTGTGATCAAATTATCTTACGATTCATCCGAAAAGAAATGGATGTTTCTGAGTTGTTAGTAGATTAATAGAAACAGTGTACCGATCTCGGGATTCAAATCGCTCCATTTGAAGGAATTTTAGTAAATAAAAAATTTGTGGGTTACAATAAGATTAAAGCCATTTACGAAGTTTTAGACTGATGTTAATAATTATTAATTAATAACATGTTAATAATTATCAAATTATAATTTTATATAACGGGTTCTGAACCGAGGTGTATAATGTGTATTTACAATCAATTGTATTATTAATGTTTTGTTTTATATGGATTGATTTTAACATGTTTTTTTTTTACTGAATCATTCAATATTTGTGATTTATCAAAATTTACAATTGTCAAAGTGCCCTAGATATCATCAAGACTTCCTATTGAATTTGAATATACATTGTACAACTCAGATATAGTTCGACACCATAATTATTTTACAAATGATTAGTTAAAGTTATTAAAGATAAATACGAAACCCGGAGTCTTAAATAAGTTCGTACCGCAGGTAAAGATTTTTCCATTAACGGTAAGAGAAGGCTGTTTGCCAAAGCCCTTATAATTGAGGATAAATGTGAGGAAGATTTTTTTTTTTTCTTTTTCCTTTCCACACCAACCTTCAAACCAATATTAACCTCTATTTTCTCCCTTATGAATATTAACTTTACCATTATATAATGTGAATAATAAATTGTTTAAGATAGTTTTAAAGTAAAAAACACGTTTTTCGTTTAAGCTTATTATAATTGAATTGTGTGGGCAAAGTGGTTCCTTAGGCTCTTTCCGGTAAGCTGTTGAACTTCCGAGCAATAAACATAATCATAAAGAGCATTTTTCCTTATTTAATATTAAAAAAAGATGATTTTAAAGAATTATTTTACAAGGGTTAATGAAAATATTTTCCTTTCAATTCTTCTGTAATTGGCTCAACACGATAAGACCTTTTTCAGCATAAAGAGGATAAATTATTTTTCCACTTCTTTTAAAGGAAATACGCTTATGAAAATAATTATTCTCATCTTCAGTTTTTTTTTTTTTCACAGGCATCTATTTTTTAAATTTTATTTTATTTTTTGTGCCTATATGAAATTTTAAAAATAACAAAACTTAGTCCTAAAGCGACAAAAAATAAAATTCGATTAAGACAATTCTTACAGAAGTAGTGTAATTCACTAACTCAAAAACGACATAAGATTCTCAAATTCACAGTCCCTTACGGTTTCTAAAAAAACGCTTTATTCTCGCTTTTTTATTTTTAAAACAATACCAATATAAATGTAATATATATATATATGTATATATATATATATATATATATATATATATATATATATATATATATATATATATATATATATATATATATTACATACGATATATAATATATATATATATATATACACGATACATTACATATATATATATATATATATATATATATATATATATATATATATATATATATATATAAGTTAAGCGTCGGCGGACTCTAACAATAAAAAAAAAGAAAGGAAAGGGGTTGAAATGCAACACTCACGGTTTCAGAATAGATACTGCTTTATTCATTTAGTAATCCTCCTTATATACATTTCATATGTTTATTTACATTCAGGACGGCATTAAGGCTGATATCGCCGGTCTCCGGTCTTTATCTCCCCCCCACCAGTTTACGAATAGGATTTTCGGAAACTTAGATATTCCTAGATCGGAGCCAACGATTATCAGTCTTAACACCTTACAATTGTTCTTACAAGTATAAAGTTGAAAGAAAGTAAAACTCACTCGAGACATACAATAATAAAAAGAAATAAAAAAAAACAGAAACTAAACACAACACTTGCTTCCAAAAACAGAACTCTTAATACCCTAAAAAAGGAGAAAAAAAATAAAAATAATACACTTTCCTCTACTGTATTGCTATGATTCTATTTACACATAAAGAAAAATACACCATATTTCTGCTTTGACAACCAAAAAAAACATATTTGTTATAAACCGTGGTGAGGGTACTACGAATCCATTAGTCTTTGTTCCGGTTCTATCATTGGGAGCTTCAATTGTTCAATGTGAACAGTTCTCCTCTTTCTAGGTTCATTAACGCTTTCGATCGTTAGCAGATTATGCTCCCTAATAGCAACCACTCTGAATGGACCCTCGTACCGTAACAATTGTTTCCCTCTGTTGGTTCCTACTCTACGGTACACTATTGTCCCGATCTTTAGATCACCCATTTGGTCACGTACGCGAACATTTTGCCTCTCTACCCGCTTCTCCTTTTCCCGCTTAATTTTCCCCGTTACTCTTCCCCACGTCTTTTCCACCTCCACCCTATTGCTCTGGATTTGCTCGACTAATGGTTCATTAACCGTTGTTTCCCCGCAATCTCGCCTTGGCCTGCGCATCCCGAATAGTACTTCCACGGGCGAAAATCCCGTGACGGAGTGAATCGAGTGGTTGTAGGCTGTTACCGCTTTCTTCATTGCAACATCCGGCTCCAACCCTTTTTCCCCCTGATACACCCGGATGTGGTCACTCAGCGTGCTGTGCAACCGCTCAATGCCGCCTCTACCTTTAGGATGTCCCGGGGTGTTATAATGCCAACGAATCCCTAGTCGTTTCACCTCCTCCCTAATCGCGGCATTGTCAAACTCCCTACCACCGTCCGATGTGATCCTCTCGGGGACCCCGTAAAACTGCACCCAGGTTTGTAGGGCTTCCGCAACTGCGTTAGCAGACTTGCTAAAGACGTCGATGACCGTGACCCACTTGAACCCTCTCCAGGTAAATGTATCAATCTGGAGGTCCTGTAGTGGCATGTTCCCCGTAGGTGTCTCTTCCTGAATTCCTCTGGGGGGGGGGTGTCGATCATATTTCGTGCGCATACACACCTCGCATTTCCCTATGACCTCTTGGATGGATTTTTTCATGCCCCACCAGAAATACTTTCGACGTAATGCCTGCAACGTCTCGTTCACGCCTCGGTGGTTGGTTTTCCCCTGGTGATAAGCCAATGTGACTGCCTGTTGCTGCTCCTCATCCTGTATAGTTTCCACTGCATACTTGCAACGGATGAGCGTTCTGTCCACACCAATTCGCTCGGATCTCCACATCCGCCTTATTTTATCCCATACCGTGTTATTCCCAACATAGAGATGGTGCGTCTTTCCAGCTTCCGTGGCGTCCTTCAGTGCCGTACGAATTTGCTCTTCACTCACCCCGGGTTGCGACCAGATGACGCGAATCTTACTTTTCCCATATCTTCGGTAATCTATTTTCATCATCCCCGCTACTCTCGTTTTCCAGATTACCTGACGATGCTTGTCATTGATGATGTCGTCTATCTCCTCCATTTCCACTGCTCTTTCCTCCGCTGAGCTCTCCTCTTCCGGGGACTCTCCCCTGTCCTCTATACCGACGATATCATCTGCTCCTTCGCCATCGGGAGTCCATTCACTCAAGAATTGGCGCACGTCTCGCAATGGTCCTCCCCCGTCCTCTTCTACCGCGTTGATCATGATGGCCCTAGAGAGCCAGTCCGCCACCACGTTCTCCTTTCCCGGCTTATACACCACCTCTATATTGTATTGGCTAAGGACTTCCTTCCATCGCGTGACCCTAGCTGAGGTTTCCTTAAGTTTCCCTACCCACTGCAGGGGTTTGTGGTCGGTGTGGACTCGAAACTTCCTCCCAAATACGTATGGCCTGAAATGGTCGATAGCCCACACTATCGCGAGTAGCTCCCTCTCCAAAGCGATGTATCGCGATTCCGCACCCGTAAGCCGACGGCTCGCGTATGCTATCGGTCGTTCACCCTCACTCCCCCCCGGGACAAAACGGCCCCTAACGCGTATTCACTCTCATCGGTGGTTATATTAAAGACCTTCTCAAAATCCGGGAACGTCAACACCGGCTCTGTCAGCAACCTATTCATACATTTTCGGATATTATTCTCTATCTCTGGTGTCACCACAATCTTCGCGCCTTTCTTCAGCAAATTGTTAATGGGTACCAAATACTCTGCCATCTCAGGTACGAATCTCCGGTAATAATTCAGCGTCCCGAGAAGCCTACGGATCCCCTTCACGTCCCGTGGTACCGCCATCCGTGTGATTGCCTCCACCTTTGCCGCATCCGGTCTGACCCCCTCGCTAGAGATAGTGTGGCCTAAAAAATTGATCCGCGTTTGTCCCAGCAGAGACTTCTCGCTTGACAATTTCAGCCCGAATTGCCGGAGCCTTTCGAATACTGACCTCAGATGTCCCACGTGTTCGGTTTCCGTTCTGCTAAAAATCAGCAGGTCATCCATATATACCTGACATACCGAGTCATCGATACCCCTCAAAAATTCGTCCATCAGACGCTGAAATGTTATGGGCGCATTCTTCAGACCAAACGGCATTCTGGTGAATTCATAATGCCCCCTTTCAAATGTAAACGCTGTTTTGTGTTGGTCTTCCGGGTGCATCCGTATTTGGTGATATCCCGCCTTGAGGTCCAACGTGCTGAAGACCACGGCCCCACTCAACCTATCGAGTATATCTTCGAATCTGGGGATCAGGTACTTCTCGTCTACCGTGTTATCGTTCAATTTACGATAGTCTACTACCACCCTGTATTTTTCCTTATTATCCCCCGGCGCTGCCTTCTTTTTCACCGCCCACAGGGGACTATTGAATGGTGAGGTGCTATCAACTATGATCCCTTGTTCTTTTAGACTATCTAGCTCCTCCCGAATATGCTGCCTCAACGCCTGCGGGTATCTTCTCTCTTTCACGTAAGTTACCCTATCCTGTTTCAGTGGGATTTCATGCACCGTCCTCCCTGTTACCCCTAATACCTCACCTTCCCTGAAGAAAATATCCCTAAACTCCTCCTGTAGCAACTTCCTCCAGTCCTCCACTCTGTTCACCGCTCCTATCCGCACCCTTCTTTCTCTCGCGACCCCTATACATCCGAACTTCCTCTTTCCCAGCCTAACACTCCAGGCTCCTCTACGATTTCTAATGTTCGCCCCTACCTGCCCTAACAAATCGCACCCTACTATGACCTGGTATTCCCGAGTCATGTTTTTTACTACGTGTACCTTCAGTTCGCCCTCTTTTCCTGCCCACCGATCAAGCCTTATTGTCGCTTCCCCCTCTACACTACAGGGGCCACCCAGAGTGATTAGCTGGCAATCGCATTTTTGGATCCGGAGTGCCCACTCGCTCCCGCACACTTTCCCTAACGCCCCTCTGGTCATAATAGTGCTCGAGCTCCCGGTGTCCACGAGGCACTCCACTCCCCCGTCTACCTCGATAATTGGCAACCAGCATGGCTTACCTCGGATGTTGTTGCATGTTGCTGTGCGGTCGCCTCTCTGCTGCCACACTCCTCAGATGCCGCCCCGCTTCCTCCTCACCGCCGCCGTTCGTCGCTGCTCGGTCCGTTGGCTGCTCCTGCCTCCTTCGCCTCCACTGCTACCAGGTTCGTCCGTCTCTGTCCCCGAAGTTCCCGACTCCTCGGTTGCCTCCTCCGAAGATCCGTCCTTCCGCTGCATCCTAGCCCGTCTTGTCAACTTCTGCGTGTTTACCTCCATGGGCTCGTCTTGAGTTCTTTCTCTCCTCCGGAATATGTACGGGCACTGCCTAGCAATATGCCCTTCGGTACCGCACTCGAAACATCTAGTGCGCGGACATTGTGCAACTAAATGTCCTGGCTTTCCGCACCCATGACATTTCCTGTCTTCCCTGCGGGGTCCATTCCTCGGCCTCGCCTGTCCGGATCTTTTCTCACCCATCCTGACCTTTTCTCCGCTAGGCTGCATCGTTTCTCTCTTCTTCCAACCCATCGGGGCTGTCCGGGGTCGTCTATCATTCACCCGGATCCACCCTGGTTCTTCCACGTCCATCCGAGTCTCTTCTTCCCTTGCGCTTAGGTCGATCATTTCCTGGGCACACTCGAGGAATGATCTCTCCCTGGGCAATCCGTCTCTCCTCCCCGTTTCCTTCGCCAACTGGACCTTGAGTATCGTCGAGAGGAACTCCATCCTGGCTTCCACCTCTCCCACACTCATTGTTTCGCGCATTTTCTCCGTTATGCGGTTGTACTTTGCCACTAGTACCCCCGCATACTGGCCCCTCGTCTGACGTTGGGACCGGCGCTCCCTAAACATTTGGAAGATGTCTTCCTCCGGCGTCCATCTGCCTCCTCCGAAGGCCTTCTTCAGTCGCTCCTTAATCACCGGCCATGGTGTCTCCTCGTCCGCCTGAATTTGGTTCAGGATGTTCCTCCTTACTCAGCACACCAGAGCTGCTTTCAATGCTTCCGCGTCCCCTAGGTTTACCAGGTCCTCCGCCACCTTTACCTCTATTCTTGACATGAGGCGGTCTCCGCCTTTCAGGAAATGGTAAAGCTCACCTACCTCGCCACCGAAGCGTTCCAGGTCCGCAATGGCTCTCCGTAGGTCCTGCGTGGTCGCCGCTCTTATTTTCATCCATTCCAGCGCGTTAGCGTGCGCTTCTGCCAATGTGTCCCTCGGTAAGGGAGGGATCTCCTGGATCTGCGGAATCTGCGGTACCTGAGGTATTTGAGGTATCTGAGGAACCTGAGGGGCCTGCGCGATCTGAGGTATCTGCGGAATTTCTTGAGGTTGAGGGATTTCCGGAGCGCTCAACACTCCCGGCCTGATTAAGCCCTCTGTTGGCATCTCACTCTTTCCTTATGACTAAGAGAAGAAAAAAAACGAGAGAGAAAAAAAAATGACTTTTAAAAAAAAATTACTTCTCTGTTCTCCTGTCGTAGTCCCGGGAGCGTCCAGCTAAGCGTCGGCGGACTCTAACAATAAAAAAAAAGAAAGGAAAGGGGTTGAAATGCAACACTCACGGTTTCAGAATAGATACTGCTTTATTCATTTAGTAATCCTCCTTATATACATTTCATATGTTTATTTACATTCAGGACGGCATTAAGGCTGATATCGCCGGTCTCCGGTCTTTATCGTATATATATATATATATATATATATATATATATATATACGATATTTAATTCTGAATATATTACTTTATACAAATTATTATTTTAATAAAAGCGTACAATAAAAATCAATGTTTATTATAGCAGCGGTAGTATTTCAAAACTAAGATAATTCCTACCATAAATTACTTTATCATTCACATTGTACTTTAAATTTTTGTTGACAACAGAAAATTCTTGCAGGGTATATTTGCAGGAAAATATTTGCAGGGTTTTGTAAATCACGTAACAAGGACCTTTTGTAATGAGCCGTAATATTCTTTAATTAATTAATTATCAACAAACAGAACTCTTTCATTCACATCAAAAAGATACAAACAATAATACTTTTTTTTAACAAATGGGTTATCACTAAATTATCTATTTGCAATGTTTCGGCCATTTTCAAACAAATCCCGTTATACCGTCGATTAATTACAAAAAGTCTCTGAGTATACTCTTTCCAAACTTAATATAATTTTTGTTTTTATTCTTACTAATAAAATTTCTATTTTTTTATTTTTATTAGCCTTACATCTTTAAAAAATAAAAGATGGATCAATCTACCTCGAAGCCTGTATGTAACTGTGAACGCCTCAATAGAATTTCCCCCTTCAAAGGAAGCATGGGAGGCCAAAAAGTAGATGGATAGATAGAATCCCTAAAAAATGTAATAGAGCTGCATACAAATAACTGGAATAGCACAAATAAATGCAGAGATGGAGCAGGCTTGTGAAAGCAAAAGGTCTGCGATGTTTGAAATGTCACAGACAAAAAAATAAATAAATAATAATAGAAAATGCATCCGATTTTTAATTGTCGAAATCCTCTTTTTTTCGGTCACGTTTTGGTAGTATTTTTATTATCAAACAGTAAATTTTTTTTTTTTTTTCTTTTAAATACTAATTTTCAAATAATTGATAAATCTCAAAAAGCATAACCCATTTGAATTATAACATAGATTAAAAAGGTTCAATAGTGAAAGAGGTCAGAAGCTAGTAAGAAAACCTGAGAGGAGACGTCGAAAGGCGAGGGCAGTGTAGCACAGATGTAGAACTGTTGGGAACATACAGCCACTCGATATAAATATTACATAACCGGCTCCCTTACATCAGGAAACCATCCCTTATTCAGCACCAGCTCGTGGATTTCATCAATTTTCTTTTAAAAATCTTCTTCCAACCTTCCGTGGATTACTGCTAAACTAAGCTCTTTTATTCGCACTCTAAGAGAAGTTGGAAGAGGAAACATTTTAAATAGGTTACTCAATAAATACAGAATAATTTGAGTATAATCGAATTCAAACGCGTAATCGTCAAGAATAAAGAACAGATTCGTAAACAGTCAAAAATTCTAATTTAAATTTGATTAGTAATTACTAATCAGTTACAATAATGACTATCATATCCCCATTTGTTCATGACCTAATCCCAGACAAATTTTCTAAATTTCACCAGAACCTCACTCATCATCCAAATATTTTAGCACAATCTCTATCTAGCTCCAGCCATATCTACAACCCTCTATTAGGATATTTTTTTTTTTTTTAACATGAAGATTAGTAATAGGACTAAATAACCCATAATTGTATAAATCAACGAATTGAAGTCCAAACAAATGAATCCACATTTTTAGGGAATAACGAATGTTAACATTTTTTGATAATCCGTTAAGATTTTAATATTATTAAAATCTTAAAGACTACAACGTTCATATTCATTTTAATAAGTTTACATAACCTCCATTAATCTGCAATAAAAGGCTCGTTCGCTATTTATGCTTGTTATATTAGAGTTTTGATAAAAACACGACGAAGCCAAATTAGGAAGTTTCATACAAAACGGCTCTGTATATTTACCTTCAAGCCACAGCTTAATGAGTGTTTTCAAGGAAATCCAACAGCTTATTAGCCATGACGGGCGATTCAGGGCTCAAATTACTTTTGGTAATTCCACTAATGGAAGTATCAACAGAAAAAGAAGACCCATCATACAGGTAAAAAAAAAAAGCTGTCCGGTCGAAAACAGCGGAACAGAAGCTAAGTAAATATTAATAAAACCAAAAAAAGCGGGATTACTATTTCTTCTTCCTTTATTTATCAATGAAAGGTATATAACAAAAAATAAATAAAAGAGATATATATTTTTTAATTAATATAGAACTGAAACTGTGATTATCTAGTTATGTAAATATAATTGTAATTTAATGTAAATATATGTATCCCATTGGAACATAGTATAATATAGATAGGGTAAAAATGTGTTTTTGAATCAGCAATTACTCAAATAAGTAATTAACTAATGTATTATAAATAGAGAATTTCATTATTTATATTTTTATAATTCTATGATTTTATATTATATTGATTATTTTAAATTAAACAATCTCTATTAAATTATTTTGATAGATATATAATAAATGGATAATCATATTACATACAATAGGGGTGGTATTCATGCAAACAATGATAAGTATTGTAAACCTCTTAAATGTGTTAAGTCGATAAAATTTGTGTTAAATATAGCCGCTAGAACACTCGATTTAAAAAAGTTCAGGGGTCTGTTAAAACCGATGAAAATTTCTCAAATGCGTGCAAACGTTTATCAGATTTTCGGAAAAAGACGATAAACATATGTTAGTCATAATTATAGGAAAAAACAATGAATTTAGAATAGTTTGCTTCATAAATATTTAATAAATGTATGATGTAAGGTAAAAGATGAATAGACATGTAATAAAAGAGAGTATAGCTGCCTCCTTCCGAAGACAATAATTCCTAGGTACGTTCCTATATCAAATCATCAACAATCATCGTCCTTCTTACGCCTACAACCTTCTCCAATTCAAGTCCTCAGTCCATTTATCCTTTCCACAAGATCTCGACCTTCCAATCTTTACATCCCTTCTCACAGATCTCCATCATTTCAAAACCCCTTATTGGTCGCGCTGTCAATTTGCTTGAATTCCCTCCACGCAAAAATTCGTCATCCCCCCTCCATATCCACAATCAAAATCCTCCTATTGCATTTCCTTGTTCCTTGTTGCAGATCCTTGCTAACCTTTTTGCATTATATATTTATTTTATTTCATTCATCATCATATGATAGTATTTTCCATACTGTAAATAGTGTTGCCCAAAATCGGCAAAGTGCAAGACCAAGACCAGGGGACTGGTAAAAAAACCCGATTTTTTAAATAAAAATTAAAGCAAAATAGTTACTAATAGTCGACAGCCTTAATTAGTATAGGTTAATAATTGGTATAACCAATATACTTTTGCATTTAACTGGTCTAATTTTTCATTCGGGCTTAGTTAGGTTTCTCCTATCTTAAAATTACAGTATTATTTCTATATTACTCTTTGCACCTATAGTTACAATAACATCATGAATTTACGTATTATTCATTATTTAAATACTCTGACATTTTATATTATCAGATATGACTTTCATTTTGTTAGCAGAAACACAGAGCTTATTATTAAGAAGAACTTAATGTATTTTTTAATTGTTTTCTTAAAAGTATACATTTATAATGTCTTACCACTTTACATAGTTAGTAATAGTACATTTTTTATTTTTTTTTTATTTTTATTTAGACCAGATATCATCATCTTTTAATTTTGTACAATCCAAAATTGTATTTTAAAGCGACGCCGTGTAAGAGAGGCTAAAAGAGAAAAATTTATGTCGAAAACCAAAAATATAACGAGTTTAATTGAAGAGATGGATTAAAATAACTCAACAACTAAAAATCGGACCTGCATATTGTAAGCCAGGGAAGTGTTCAGCATTTCATCGTCTTATAATGAACTATTATTTATAATTTATATTTCATATTATGAATCTCGCCTTGTTGATGTTTTCACTTCTATAGTGTAGTCTCAAGCACACCTTAGTTTTTTTTCTATATTTATCTTTTATAAGTACGAAAATATGGAGGACCAATATGTAGGAATTTATATATTTTTTCGTTGTTTTATTTACGTTGCCAAACTTTACATTACCTCACTATAATTACTAATACTATCAAATGAATACTATGCGACAGATAAAATTCTAAAAGATAATTTATGTTAATATCCCATACAGCTTCATCCCCGTCCCTTGTCTGCACATGATTATAAAATATATAATTGAAAAAACAAAGTTAATAAAAAATAAATAATAAGATTATATGATCTGCTACTATCATAAGAAAATTAACATTTTAAAAGTAATAATAGAATAGATAAATCTTATAATATTAGAAAATATATTATCCTTGACTCCGTATATTTTCCCTAATCCAAGTCTCATTCACCCTAGGAAGATCTCCCGAAGTAGCCAAATCGAGATCCAAGATATCCTTTGATCTCGGTCTCCGATGTCGCTGATCCCCTAAGCTGCGACAGTCTGAGTGTGGTGTGTGAACATAGGTTATTGGAGCTTACCACCCTTAAATCCAGATACTGATTTGTGAATGTTACCGGGACTAAAACAGATAGAATGAATTATCTAAACTCATGTACGGTAAATTACAGGTGATTAAGTTTGGAGTTTATTAAGCATTTACGAAATTCAAACAATCCCTTCTATAGGTACATTTATGATGGGGATGAACTTTTAAAAACGTTTTAGTGAATTCCGACCTTATTTATAAATTAAAAAAAAAACAACAGTAAATGACACAAATACTTTTATATGGCAAGCACAGATACAACAATTGCCCGATTTTCTGATTTTAAAAAGAGAAAATTCTCAGAGATTTAAGGTTATGGATTTTTTTTCATCCCTTCCCTCGCCTTTTAGGGTATACGAGGGTTTTCCCGGGACAGGGGGTAAGGGCGGGGTTGATGCCAGAGTTAAAAGCTCCCCTTGGCACCAGGACGCGAACTCGGTATTATTTTAGCACATAAATCTTCTTCTATCTGGGTTGCCAGGCAATGCGTGGTGCATCCCTGCCCCCTAATAAGGTTATAAAACGTCTCTTAATGACTTTTTGCTATAAAACGACGATATTTTCTCCTGGAGATGCCGCAGAGCAAAGCATAAATTTATCTATAGGTACCCAAATTTAATTTACAATATTGCAGTGTATTTTCTGATAGACATTAGGGCACAAATACAGGTTTTAAAAATTAATTATGAAATATGCATACAAAATAATTGAAATATAGTTGTTTATATTACATAATAATACAGTAATATAACTGAAAATATAATTTCCAATAAATAAAATTATCTATCTAGTAAAAAATGAGTGGGGAAAAAAACGTTGTTCCTTTTCTCAAAAAAAAATAAATTATACAATCATTAAATCCTAAAAAAAAAATATTTGAAAACAAACCTAGCAAATAAACCAAATTAATAAATTATTTTATACTAATTTTATAATAATTTCATAATAATTTATTTTAAATGATGTAGAGGTGGTTGAACGTGATATAATATGAGAAGGAATTGGTCGGGGTGTGCGGTCAAATCAATACTAAATTTTTAAAAAACAGTATTTTTAATTAATATTAAATAGTATTTTTTTAATATAACATAGTATTTTAATAAATAATTATTTTTTTTTTTAAATTTAGTATTTATTTTTGACCGCACCCCCTCCCCCCACCCTCCGACCAATTCCTTCTTATATTATATCACGGTCAACCATCTCTACATCATTTAAAAAAAATTATTATAAAATTAGTATAGAATAATTTATTAATTTTGTTTATTTGCTTAGTTTTATGTTTTCAAATATATTTTTTTTAGGATTTAAGATGAAACAAATACTATTTAATGATTGTATAATTTTTTTTTTTTTTTAAAGAGACTGTTTTTTTCACTCATTTTTTACTAGATAGGTAATTTTAATTTCTGAAAATTATATTTTCAGGTACAATATTGTATTATCATGTAATATAAACAATATTGTATAATTTATATGTTTCAATTGTTTTGTATGCATATTTCATAATTTATTTTTAAAACCTGTATTTTTGTCCCCTCGCCCCTTCCTCCCTCCTCCCCATCCGACCAATTCCTTCTCATAAATTATTTTAAAAAATAAATACACTTATTTTCAATTAATAAAAATTTATAACTAATTAACTATAAAGTCAACTTTTTTAAACCTGCTTTGAAGGTGTTCATTAATGACGAATATTTATATCTATTTATTAATTTAAAAAGCTAATAATAAATACTCAACCTGCTTGAATACCTAAGTTTGTTATTTTATTTAGTTACATGATACAAATTGAACAATGTATAATATTTATTATGGAGAACTAGCATACATATAACCGGTAAATAATTAACGAGCGGTAATAAACATCAGCAGAACCAAGAAGGGGATCTTAATTTTGTTTTATTAAACATTTTTTTTTTAAAACAAAGGGTTTCTTAAACCTACAACTTGTCTAAAGCTCCATTCCATATTTTTTTACCCAGAGTCCATTCCTCTCGCATAGTATATCTCATAATAGAACCTTCTATATCATTATCTCATTCTAGGTATTTCTAGGCTGTGTTTATAAATCAAGTAATCCAAATTTTTGAGGGATTTTCACTAACCCATGTTCAGAGTTCGACATGCTTAAAATGTATGCACCGAAATAAAGAAATAATATTTCTTATTTACTACAAAAAAATAATACAAATATCAATACGACAGACATGCTATTTCATCTGCAGACTATGATTTAAGCAAAAACACTCTAGTAACTATGAGCGATGAGCCTACAAAAAGAAATATCAAATTTAAGAAATATGAATCAAAAAAAATATTAAACACGAATAAAAAATACATAAAAGATAAAATTGGAATTTAAGAAAGGATCATTTAACTCCATTCATAAGATTAGAAATATTTTCACGTAGTAATAATAAAGGGTGGTTATATACAGTTAAAAGAATAATATAAAAGTTTATTTCTTATCTAAGTAGACAAATTTTAAATTTTAAAACAATGAAAACAAAGATTTAATATTTAATGTAATTTGTATTTTATGATTTTGGTTTGAGATATAATTCGAAACAAATAACTACATTACCTTATTTTCTTCATGTTCTATACAATTCTTAAATCTAAATTTGAGAGCATGTCTAGTTCTAGGAGCTATTAGTACATACCTAGAAATTGTTCGAACATTTATGCATACAAAAAAAAAATTAAATATATTTTAACTATCTAACTATAATTTATCATTAACAAAGACTGCTAAAAAGTTGTAAGAAATCAATTTTCCAGAGGATATCGGAGGTTTTTTTTAAATCGCAGTATTTGTACATATTTTATTTAAAAAACCAGTTTTTGTTAAAAAAACAAAATGATTAGAAGTAAAACAAATTTTAAAAATGATTATATATTTTTTTAATTAAGCAGAATGAGAGTAAAAAGTGGATTAAGTTTCAAGAAAAAGTTATCAACTATCAGCTCGAACCAAGCAATATTACAAATCACGCAAATTGCACAAATTAAATAGATTTTCAATTAAACTATTTAATAAAAACAGTATAAAATGTTTATTCTGCCAACTAAAAATGTTTTCACAAACTGCCTAAGATATCAATTATAAAGTTTATTAATTTTTAGAGTGGTAAAAAAAAAATGTTGTTTTAGCCATTGTCGCGTGTTTTCCATTACTGGGCCTACTGTGCGCCATCCAAACCTATTCCCTTCATCTCGGCCTTAACGCAATCTTCCCACCTTCGCTTTGGCCTACCCCTCGGACGTTTACCAGTCGGCACAGCAAATATTAATATTTCAGGAATTCTTACATTATTAAATCTAACAATTTTACAAGCCCATTTAATTCGCCGTAATGTAATCACCTCAATTATATTAACCGTATACAATTTAATAAATTGACGTTGTGTAACCGTCTGAATTCTTCGGTTAACTCATCCTTCAATGGTCCGAATATTTTACGCAGTACTTTATTTTAAAAAACCTTAAGACGTTGCTCAACCCTGCATGTAAGCAGCCATGTTTTGCATCCGTACAGAATCGTAGGAAAGATAATAATGGTTTTATAGATTATAATTTTTATGTTCCGGAACAGGAGGCGCGAGCTAATTAGTTCTGTCACAGAAAAATAACAAGCATTTCCCGCCTCCAGCTTAACCTCAATCTCCTCTTCAATATACTTTTTTATTTTTTGGTTATCGAAGATACCTTAACTTCTCTACATGTCCAAACATATTCCTATATCGATATTGCCGGAATCTTCGCCATTTCTTACACCGAATACAACTAAATAAATAAATAAGCAAAAGGATACTAAATTTAAAATATAAAAAAATGGTATTTTTAAAAAAAAAATAGAGGATTAACTGCTAAATAAAACAAATTATTAATTTTATGAACAACCTGATAACAATAAAAATAAATTATTTTAGTAATTGCTTCCCGCAATGCTACATCCTACGCCCTGATGAAGACCTACAAAGTGGGTCGAAACGTCGGCAAAAAAATTAAATAATATTATTTGTATCATTTAGTATTTATTTGACCGCACCCCTCCCCCCCCCGAAATCACTCCTCATATTTTAGTTATGGTATAATTGTTTTGTTTTCCATAATATTTTATTATTGAAATAATTTAAATGAAGATTATATAGGCGTTAATGACCTCGGGGTTTTACGCCTCTAAGTTCTAAATAACAACTACTATAATATGATTAATATAATGAATAAATTTAAAATCATTTTCGGTGAAAAAACTTGATTTTTTTTAATGATATGCGCTGAAAATATATACCGTTCAGGTTTCCTCTTTAACTCCCATATATAACTACATACATTGAAAATAAAAGTTGATTAATATATTTGTATTTAAAAGTTTTGGACTTATTAATCGAAACATTTGAAAAGATTTCAGATAAGAAGAGCTAGCAGAAAAAGTGTTTCATTCAAGCAATAATAAACATGAACTTGAAAAGTTTTGGGTATATTTTGGCGAAGAAAAAAAAAAAATATACGGTATATTTATACACCAAGACGAAAACACCACCTTTAAACTCTCATAATCAGATTTTGAGTTACTCGAGTTATCTTAAAAGACGACATCTGTCTCAGCTATGGAACATTAATTCGTAAGACATCTTACCTTCAAGGCTACGGAATAATATGCCTAAAAAAAATTTCGTCCGACCACGAAACCGTTTTTACCAAGAATCTTTTTAAAAAATATTATTAATAAAATAAATAAATTAAATTATCTCATTTCAGTTGATGGGAATGTAAAGATATATTTTATATATATATATATATATATATATATATATATATATATATATATATATATATATATATATATATTGGTATTTCTATCAATTAAGTACTGAAAACTCAAATTTTAATGGCTTGCAGAAACCAATCACAAAAGCATAATTTTGTAGAAGTAAGCCATGATAAAACGAACACCGAAAGCATTGCCTTAAATTTATACACTATTATTATTTTTAAAAAAACTTTCGAGTAGTGGGAAAGCTGAAGAAAAATCGTTTTAAAATACTTATTTGCCTTGTGATGGCATATTGAGGTCAAGTGCACCCACCTGTCGATTCAATAGAAAGGTGCTACAGTTTATATACTTGTCAAATGTAATAAAAATTATTCGCACCAATATATATATATATATATATGTGTGTGTGTGTGTGTGTGTGTGTGTGTATAATCCTCCTCCCCCCCTTTTATCCTGATTCGAAGAGCTTTTGGTCTGATAAACAATTTTCTTTTAGAACAAGTTAATTTTAAAAAGTTTTGTGAAAAAAAATTTAAAACAGATACATAAGTAGATGATGATTTAATAGATATACGACAACCGTTAAAGTAAGTAAGAAAATACAATACAAGACCAAATATTCATAAATTTATTAATTAACTTTGAGAGAAAATTGCATAGGATTTCTATTACTAATGTAACATTATGTTTATTTACATAATGTTATACGTGCTAGTGTTTTTTTTTTTGTTTTGTTTTTTATGAAATATTTTAATTAATAATTTCTGCTCAAATAATGTAGTCACTTCAATCTACATGGCAATTGATTCTACATGTAGTTGACGCGACTTTCTACAAATATTTCTTTATGTTGGGGAGAAAAAAATAACAATTCTTTTAACAAATTCCAAAATATGCATTTTAAAAATATGTACCTACAACAATCAATTAATTTATATTAAAATAACCATGATTAACTAATAGATATGAATAAAATTATTCCTTAATCGGTCTGATTATAAAACATCTCCCGACGGTAGGAGTGAGTTAGGGCCATGCATAATAATTTACGAAAAATTTTAACCACCAGTAACCAACAAAAAAATTATAAAATTTTTAATATATTTTTATTATAGCTTTCTTCAAAAATAAATATATATGTTTTCATTACCAACGCCAGTTGCCGAACATGTTACCTCTCAGCAACTGATAAATAAAAACTGTACGAAACACCATATTAATATATTATTATGTATTATAAAAACTATAGTTTTCACTGACTTTTGAAAACTAATAAATACTCACTATTTTAGAAAGAAAAAAAAATACTGAAACTAAAAGGTATATAAATTTTTTTCAGATTTTTTTTCGTTTAATCATCCTAAAATTAATATCTAAAATAATTAGGATATTTATCAATGAAATTTATATTTAGGCATAGTTTGAGTAAAACATAAAATTAAATCGAATGCAAATTTGAAGTAGATTTTTATCAATAGGTATCAAATATTTGACGCTAAACTCATGCCAAAGTTCAGAATGAAAACTTGATAAGGAGGACCCGGGAGTTAGGCAAGCCCTTATCACTAGTTGATAACCGCAGCGAAAACCTGCATAGAGCCGGAACACAGACATTGCTGACACCTCCAAAATTTCTCAACGGAAAAAATTATTAAGTGTTCTTGAAGTAATCTTAGTAATCTTAAAGAGAAACTATGACAATCCAATTACACAGACATGATAATTTCTCGAATTAGGAAAGACGTAAGGGTATCGAATCAGTAATGATAGGAAGAAAAAAAAAGCACTGAATAGATTTAATTTTTAAATTTGTAGTTTAATATTAAACGAAAAACAAATTAAAATTACGTAGTTTTGTTCCGAAAAATAAATGGGCGGAAAATATATTTAAAATTAAAATATATATCTTTGAATTGTTTGAAGTATTTTTAAAACTCATTGAAAGAGTTTAAACCGGAGTTGAATAAATAAAACAAACATGCATTTTATTTTAAGAATAAACATTTTACAAAAATAAAGTTCTTCAAGGTCAACCGAACTACACAAATCCTTATAATTGTATTTATATATCTCTTATAACATTACTTTTTTTAATGATATTAATAAATTATATATATAAAAAAATGGCTAATATTTTTGTTGACTTCCTTATATACTTTTAATTTATATCTAAGTTTTTTTTTAATTTATTTTATTTTTCTCAATATATGTTAATATTATCTAGTGGTGGACTCTGTTCCTACTTGTTTTGACAAGTTCTAGTTAATATTTCTATGAACACGCAGACTACTTTAAGGCCTTAAAAACGTGTTAATTAACTAAAAATTAAGAATTCGATGTCGTGTATAAAGATACCGATGAAGGAGGCGCGTAGTAAAATTACTAAGATATTTTTTTTTGTAATATTTTAAAATTATTACAAATTTATAAATAGCTCACCTGTAATTAGCGATAGGCAGATTACTAACACGAAGGGAGCCAGGCACCTCAGAAGCGACATACTCCAGGACACTACACAGACTACGATCACTGAAGACTTGAACGGGCAGCGAAACACCCTCCTCACAGCTATGTCGGGACGAGACTGCCGCTACACCAGTCAAACTACCCTAGCGCCCCTCACGGCAGCAAACCCAACCCTATCCCACCGCTTTTCTTATTAATACTGGACGTGCCTCAAATTCCAAAGAGTTTTCTTTTATATTTGGAAAAATGGCGTGAGGAGGTACTGTTGCGAAAAACTGATAAGACAGAGTTTTCTGTTTATCTGCTCCTAGGTCCTTTCCAGGAACGAGGGTAGTTTTCCAAATTGAAACTGGAAACGCAATCCTCCGTCCAATTCAATAGTCCACTTGCTGGAAAGGGGCTTAACTCATATTGCCATTATATATATGTTGTACTACTTTAATTGTCATGCTACTCCTCTTCACGGAGATTACTTTTTATATTTCTCCGTAAAGTTTATAGAATGTTTTATTTTGATACAACAATGAACTACAGATCATGAATGGACAAAGAATGGAAATTTTATTCTGGGATCCTAATTGCAGAAACATTTGTCTGACTACTGATGATAATCAAAAAAATGAATAAATTGTTTAAGAGATGTTGATTAGAAATTCCAATGATTAGAAGTGCATAAAAAATAAATATTCATTGAAGTGAAAACGTGTGAGTGAAATTTGTTGAAGTGAGAGTGAATTAGATTGAGCCGTCAGATGTTAACGCTAGGGTAAAGTCGGCTACAGTCGACTAATTGGAATATTATTACACATGGATTAAAGTATCTCAAAAACTAAAAATCGGACCTGCGAGAGAATTGTTCAGCATTTCATCCTCTCTGTAATGGGTTGTTATTCAAAATATAATCTTAACGCAAAGCCGTGTTAGAGAGGCGAAAAAGGGAACAAATAGTGTCGAAAATGAAATGATAACGAGTTTTATGAAAGATATGGATTAAAGTATCACCAAAACTAAAAATAGGACCTGTATACTGTAAGCGAGGATGTTGTTCAGCATTTCATTCCCTCTGTAATGTGCTATTATTTATTATTTATACTTAATATTATTAATCACGCCTTTTTGATTTTTTCACTTGTTACAACGTTTAGGCCTAACTATTGAATATAGGCTTTTATCTCAGGCTGAGCAAATACCGTATCACATAACATTGTAAAAAAAAAAATTAATTTATATACGTAAAAATAATCGGACTTGTATATGTAAGAAATTAAACTTGACATAAATATTGAACAGAATGGGCAATATATGATATATTAATTTAAATGAGTACTATGTAAAAAAATTGTATATCTTCTAGTTTCCATTATATTCTATATATTCAGTATGATTATTATTATTTATACCTATCTAATATTTTTCATAGTTTTTTTTTTTTTTTGTACACTTTCAGTGACTGCAATCCTCGACCATCAACACTTAAAAGAATCTACAGTAAACTATTTCTTCAACATTATAAAAAAATTATAGAGAAAATAATAAAATAAAATAAAATTGTAATCATATGATAGTCAGCGGAAAATTCCTGATCCCTTGGCCCGGGAAATCCTCTGTATAGCCTATAAGGCGAAGAAGGGGATGACAAAAAAAATCAATATATATATATATATATATATATATATATATATATATATATACAGTTTACTTTTTAGAGAAAAGTACAAAAAAACTGTACAGCTGCTTAACTATGTTAAGTTGCTACTACACCCTGCTTTGCAATATTAAGACCAAGGCCGCCTAACTGTCGCACGACCAAGAACAGGACCAGGACATCGATCCTATCGATTTCCTGTGATAAAAAAAATCGATTTAAAAATTAAGACAAAATAGTTACTAATACTTTACAATATGTTAATAATTGGTATAAGCAATATGCTTTTACATTTAAATCTTCTAATTTTTCATTCCGGCTTAGTTAGGTTTCTTCTGTCTAAAAAATTACAGTAATATCTCTGTAATAATAAGCTAATAAGTAACTGCAAGTCTGTTGCAAGACTCTTGCGCAAGACCATGACGAAGAGTGAGTTTGCAAGACCAAGACTCGTCCCGGTCTCACATTTGGGCAACACTAATACTGATCAGACCTAATAGATAATATTTCTATTTTGAAATTCAACAATTAAGTAGATAAGTAATTGATAATAATTTATTTATATTTGATGTGTTTGTAACCTTCCAGGAGAGTCAACCTTCCTAACGGGATCTATCAGGTTGTTTCTAAACTCAGCATCAATAGCTATCCATCGGTGTTGGATTTAATCGATTGATTGGTTGAATTAGTTCTGAGTTTATGAACTTGGATATTATACCAAATAGCCATGAAAATTAAGGCAGGAAGTCCTATTTCATTAGTATAGGAACTCAAAATAATAGTGATTTATTTATTTATTGTTAATAAAATATTTCACTATTCAAATACAATTAGTGTTGTTTAAATTACTTTTTTCAATTTCATCGATCAGATATTATGAGCTGTTTTTAATTAGATAGAACCTTAAGGTCATGAGACAGACTCCTCTTTTAGTTCCCAATCAGATTTATAACCAGATGTTCTTCTCAAAAAAAAAAAAAAATCAAAGTTCTTTTGTGAGCATCTTTTTATCAGTTCCCTTTGTTGATGGTTTCGCTGACATCCACCTTCTTACTATTAATAATGACAATAACGTAAAGAAAGAAATTCTCCAAGACGTTTATTGCAAAAATTCACTGGAATTAAAATGTTTAAATATTTTTCCTATAATTATAGTAATGTCATTTTGAAATTTTATTGTACTAAACGGGCGCCTCCATTTTAATATTTATAAATTATTAACTTATTCTTTCCCGCTGAACCTCCTTTATTGGTTATTTCTAACTGTAATGGGCTTTTATTTTTGTTATATGTGGGAGAGGGATCATGGATTAAAACCTGGCCCACTTATTAATAGCGATTGATTATATAAAGTTGCATAAGGCAGATCATCGTGATCTGGTGCAATGCCAAAAAAAATTATTTATTAAATTAAATAATAATAATTATTATAAATAGGATTAATCAAATTATAATAATTTAATAAGTTTAGTTTTCGTAATCTCAAGATATACGTATATTACCCAGCGTTACACCGAGTTGAAGTATACCGCCGTCGGCACTTCCCTAGCTACCTTTCTGTACTAGGTCATTAAAACTTATTTTTATAGTTACAATTTAAATACTCCATACAATACGGCCCCACTAGATCTCGTACTTCCCACCTCTATCCTCATCCTCACCGAATTGCTGCGTTTAAATCTATTTACTTTCTTTCGGTAGATAAAATAACTGGAGCATAGATACGAAATTATAAAGACACGAATTGACAACATGATTTTCTGTCATATTTTCTGGACTATAGATCCTGTAGAAAGGAGGGTCTAATCTACAATTTTATACTGAGACCAACTAGGATCCATGGATCAAAACTTTAGGATTTAGGAAAACAAGTACAATCCAAAATAAATTTGACTGCAGAATAATTTTTCCTCAAGCTAAATATTTGAAGATATTTAAAACTATTTGATTTTCTAAATTCTTTAGGAGGATTATATCTTATAATCTGGATCATAACTTATTGTGCGATTAAAATTATGCCTTCAGAGTTATTAACCTATTATACCTGTTATATTACTATCTGGTTCTTTACAACCCTGTCAGTAAATATTTCATAAACAAGTCCATCCTTAACTAAACAAGTCCTCTTTAAATCTACTTAGTCTTACAGATTTAGACATCGAGGAGTAGAAAAATCACACATTAAGACACATTTGGGAGGCTTCAGCCCGAAAGCTGTTTTTTTATGTATATAAGGATAATTATTTTGGAAAAAAAGAAAGATAGGAACTACCTACATGAAATGTTGTTTAAGTGATTCTTGAAGTCCAATTAAAGGTAATTACACGTACAACAATACTTTAGTAGATAATTTTTCAATATTTTTGTCCATAAAACACGGTTATATTTTACCATTTTTCGGGGGGAGGGGGGAGGGCTTCAGCCCAAAAGTCTCCTCCCCCCTATAGATCCACCTCTGAACTTCATGAATTATGTCAAAACCACAATTATAATACTTCCAAAACAGCTCCCAATTATCATACAAATATTCATTGCCATGAACTCCATCACCACATCATCTCATTATTTTAATTTACAATCCATCCTTAATAATACCGTAAAAATCATTTAAAAACAAAATCGGGAAGCTTCTAACGTTGTAAATTTGCCAGATTGGAAGCAATGGTTAGGGTAATTTCTCCAAATTGCATTTTTCTAAATAATTTTTAACATCACAACAACCAATCAATAACGACTATATTGTAAATAAGCATGATTTTTTTTTCTTATCTATTCTTTTTTTTTTTTTCTTTTTTTTTTTCTTTTTAATTTGTGTTGTATCATATTTTATTTCATCTGGTTTACTAAGCTTTCATTTTCTAATTTTTGTCTTAATTTCTATATGCTATAGTGCCCTCCATCAGTTTCCACTGGTTTCAAATAACAGTGACGCGGCTGAGTAGGAAGCACTGGGATCTCCTGGAGTCCTGCCTTGGCTTCCACGTCGGGGAAAAAGGCATGACTCAGAGTTCCCTGGGTGAATGTAAATATTGTACATAGGTATGAATGTGATTTATTTACTTTAATTTCATCTAGCTTTTATCTATTATTTCATTATTTTTTTTGTACACAGGCATACCAATTTACTTATTTTATTTTGTTTATATTTCTTTTTCTTTATTATTGATGTTAATTGTATGTACATATTGTGTGAATGAATCATGTAGCCTTAATATTAATGCCCTTCAATGTGGCAGAATGTATTAATATTCAATAAAGAAAGTTAAAAAAAAAAAATTCTATTATTTTTGTAATTGTATATATTGTACGAATGAGTTTCTTATATCTAAAATACTCAATGCCCTTGATTGAGGCAAAATGAATTTTTTCTCAATGAAAAAAAAAAACAACAAAAAAAAAATACTACTTTTTTTTGTTTCGTCAAAAAGCAACTAAAAACTTTAACAATCAGATTTAACGTAAAATATCAAACAGGAACAACTCAAATACGTAAATTACTGGTCCGGTAGACCACCTATGGGAAATGGTTTGAATAGACTGTAATTTGATTAACTATCCCAGTGGAAACGTCATAAATTAGCTTTAGATGGTCGTATACGTGGGAAAGAGACCTCAAAGAGACGATGCCAAAACGTGGATCGTAGGTCGTTGATAATTATCTTGATTAAGTCCATGTTAAATTAAACAGTGTGAAACCACTGACCCTTTGTGAGGCTCCTATATTAGTTCTACACGCTTCTCTGCCTCTGCTTGGGTCGCATTGATTTTAATTTCCTTTACTCATTTTGCGAATTCTATAATTAAATAAAGTAATTGAAGATAGTTATCATTAGCTAGTTCTGAACAAGCAGATCCTAGAATTAGCTATTGAGATGTGCTCTGGAATGTGTCAACTCAAATTGATGGAATTGGGTTTACGAACCAATTCGATGACGCGTAACAGCGAATGGAAACATTTAATATAATTAAAAAAAAAAAAATGTAAGTGGTATGGGTATGTGAAAAGGATGAATAGCGGACGACTTCCCAAACGGCATTTGAGTAGAAGACCTCGTGTCGGGTATGGAGATGTGGCTGAGAGTATGGCGGGCGGAGGGCTAAAGGACAGATGGACAGGGAGGAGTGGAAGAACCGAATGAGGGAGGAGTTTTGCTGAGAGAAACTTCAATTTACGAAGAAAAACCTTTAAATAAATAATAACGTATTGATTTGAAATTGAATAAATTAATGTGATCTAATAAAACATTAATACAACAAAAAGTGCATCTCGTGAAATCTTAAAATAAAGCACTTGAATACCGTATTAAAAAAAGAATGCCTGTATGTCAGTGAATGGCTATCTATACACTACAAGTCGTAAAGGCTGTATATACTAGAAAAAAATACTACTACTGTGACATGGTTTAGGATTAGGTTCAGGGATTCAAATTATTCAAAGATATCAGCAGCAACAATTATAGTTACTTTTTATAATAGAACATATTACCAATTAAAAAATTATTACGAAATAATTAATTTAAAATTATATATTAATATTTAACAATAATTAAAAAATAAAATAGGTTGCTTACCGCTGAGAACAAAAAAAAAATATATAAATAAAAGCAAACTTCTCTTCCAACTAACATTAATATATTTATAAGATAAGGTAATAAGCTTCTGTATCAAGCCTATAATTTCTCTATAGAGAGCAGCACCGGACGGACCTAGCGGAAAAAGTCAGCGTCACTGAACGATTCAGGTTGAAACCGGCTGGAAACGTTGAAGCTACGATGAGTTTAACAAAAATTTGGAATAGATCTAGGAGGCCATGAGAAAGATGAGATTGTCAATTCTCAGACCCTAACACAAAACGGACTAAACCAAATTAACTTTTTGATTAATCTAGTTGGCAGTTAAATATCCATTTGGACAAGCTCAATATGTAATAAAAAATATTTCTATTTCTATAAAACATAATATATGTTATTATACTTGGGTAATGTTATCAATTATACATAACGAACATTTCTTCAACATACATTTCTTTGTAATTTTAATCGATGAGTAAAATTTTGTTAAAATTTAATGAAACACAAGACGATAGTGTTTTTAGCATTTGAATAGTTTTTTTGGAATTTTTATTTGGAATATCCTCAGGCAAATTATATAATAAATAAGTTTTTAATATATTAAATAATATATATTTGGCCTTTTCTTATGAATTGTTTTTTCTTTTAGATTTTTTATGGTTAAAAAAGAAATTTGGATGTTTATAATGTGAAGTTCTTATTTTTTTTTAAATATGTTTTTTTAATTTTTTAGATAAAAATAAAATCATTAAGTGGATTATATAAACATTTGTAAGTCTAATTGATTAATTGTGATATTTATATATTTCAGTGTTATTGTTAATATGCTAATGCGTAATTTAATATGTATATAGGTACTGGGAAGGTACCCCTACTAATTTACACTATCGTAATTTACAAGTATTCTGTAGTTCAGATCAGGAGTTCCAATCGAACCCAAGCTAGCTATCGCCTGCAGCCTCCCCCACCACTCCCAAGATATTTTTTTAGTCCTCTTTTTAAAAACAGTGATAGCAAAAGTAGCTATTAAAAAATGATAGATTATATTTAATTACAAACCCTACAGTCTGTTCAATGCTCCCTCATCTTCTGGTTTAAAACATATCATTTTCATGAAACATTCATACGAAACTTCGTAACACTGTCCAAATTTGCCCAACTCGAAAATTCAAAACTCAGTCAAAATGGGCCCCTATCAAAAATTTTGATAGCGCGCCATGAAACTCCCTTCTGGGCCCCCTTATTCAGATTTTATTATTTTTTATCAACATAAAATAAATTTTTTATATATATGAAGAGAAAAAATAATAATTTAAATTTTGACAACATAAAAATAAATTCCTTAGTGGATGAAATTTTCTGAATTTTCATTAACGGAACAGATTCATTTATTTAAAACAAATACCAAGAATAACATGCAACTCTCATAAAATAATCAGTAGATAGAATACTTACATGTTTCTGTACATTACATTACAAAACATTCTTGTTTTGTTTAGGATGAAAACGTGGAGCATATAATATAAAATTATACCATCCCAAACATCAAATAATTAATACAGCCAAGAACCTAATTCACAAATCAATAGAACTCACTGACAAACCTTACATCCCACAAGTAAAAACAGAAATATACAAAATACTTATCGAAAACTTTTACCCTATAAACTGAATCAACAAACTTTGGTACAGTCGATTACATACAACACTAAACCATAACAAAAATAGAACCATAAAACAAACAATACAAAAGATACCAAAAGAAAACATTACAATAAGGAAACCTACACAACAATTCATCACCCAATTTTTTGAAAAAACAAATCCAACAAACGAGAACAATCAGGACAACATATCACAAACAAACAAAATGGACTTTAACTACTACTACAAAATGACATACATACCTGAACTTACTAACAAAATTAAAGACGTGTTCAAAAATTATGTCTTAACAGAAATGAAACTCGGACAATATAATAATAAGAAACTGAGCAGGCACATCACCAATACAAAGGATAAAAAAAAACCAATAAACAATAAAAATGTAATATATAAATTAAACTGTCAAAACTGCACCAAAATCTACATTGGTGAAATTAGAGACCAATATTACCAACTGTAAAAATACAAAAATCATAAACACAACAGCTTTAGCACATCACAGTATAAGATTACAGCACAAATTTAACTTCAATAAACCACAGATAATAGGCACAGAACCAAAAAACACCAATAGGAAATTACTTGAAGCAATACACATCACAAAAAACAATAGAACAACAGTCAACTACAAAACAGACACTAAACATTTAGGAACTCATTATACGGACATATTAAACAAAATTAAAATTTAATAGAAGTGAAATTACAGATACATAAAATAAACATTAACAACAATAGTATAAAAATAGTCAGATAAAACAGTCAGATCCAAAGGTCAATTGTTTTTCACAATGGCAGACACCCAATTATTGGTCAAAAGCAGGATGTTGCTCTAGATGATACATTTTATAACACGAATTGAAAATTTGACGATGGAGTACATTATTATTAATTTTAAGTTAATTACAAATTTATTGTAACAACAAAATTCAAACATGCAATGTAACATGTACAATATTTTGACTCTAAAAAAATTTGTTAGCCTTGCATCCACAAGATTATTGGGATTGTAGTTCCGAAGATGGGAGTAAATATCCCGAAACGTCAACTAACTTGTTAACATGTAACGTTGATAATAGAAATATACTCAATTGTTACCAATTGGAAGTTATTATTGCCAAATAACTAAAAATAAATAGACAACTTCCTAGAAAAAAGAAAATTATACCAATAATAAAAATTTTCAGTTACTTAAGTAGCGAGGGACGCCAATTTTATTACGATGTTGAATTTAGCTAGGAGTATCATGAGTTATATGTGGCACCAAACAATAAAAACGAATACAACACTCTAAAATCGTGAGCACTTAAATTTAGAGATCAGATGGTAACATTGGAGAAAGAGAGCATAAAAACATAATTTAACAAAGCACTCTAAAGGAATCATCAACGGGCAGAATGTATACAGGAGAATATTCAAGTTATGGACAAATTCCTTTTCACCCCAGTAGAACACTAATCATACCCTAACAAATTTTATTATCATCAAAATTCAGCAGCATCAGATGATTAACATCAGCAAAGCGAATATGAAACAATAGGAAATCTACTTTAGTCACGCTACCAGCGGAGGCTCTTCCAATGTTTGTGTTCAATTTGGATGTACATTGTTGCTTTGCCAGTTCCAGAACCGTCTTCTAGATTGCATTCTGGTGTTCTACTATTTTTAACTAAAAGCCTTAGTTTCGTAAATACAGTAACATACCCATTGGAGAACGCAGTTTTTAAACAATAGTCTGTTTAGAATTAGAATATGAATACAGTGAAATATTAATTTTGATTAAATTACTATTTAATTGACTTTTTATATTTTTCAGGGGACCGGCGATCAATAATTTATTATTTTCGTCAGAGATGTATACTTAACTGAAATTATTAGGTATAATATTATAAAGCCTTCCACGTCAATATAAAAATATATTTTCTTAAAAACGCTAAAAACGAGTGAAAATTTTAGATTTTGAACACAATAAACAATAAACCTTTCGACGAATTAAAAACTCATACCTTCGGAAGTCAATTAGTAAAATATTAAAATTATTAATATATCTAGAAGGTTTTAAGAAATTTAGTATCATAATAGATAATTTAGTCCTCAAAAGAGACTTGAATAAATACAAATTCCAACTAAGCAACATTTGTGAGGATACAAATATAAAAAATAAATAATGGTGAGGAGATATGTGACTGTGATTATAATTATGAGTAGGAGGTGGGTGCGGTCAAATTAAATACTATAACTTATAGAAGAAGAAGAGAAGTAAATTTTATTCTAGATAAAATAGAAGAATAACTACAATGAGCAATGAAATCACAATTGTCTGGAATTGACTATTTAATTGACTTTGATTATTTATCAATGAACCGGCGATCGATAATTTATTATTTTCTTCAGAGAAGTATGCTTAATTTAAATTGTTAAAGTATTATTGAAATTATTAAATACAAAATAATAAAGCCTTCCACGTCAATACAAGAATATATTTTCTGAGACACGGCAAAAAGCTAGTGAACATTTTAGATTTTGAGCACAATTTTTTTTTTTTTTAACTTTCGAATTAATAGCTATTCTACCTTCGGTAGTCATTTAGCGAAATGTTAAAATGATTGGTATATTTAGAACTTTTGAAGTAATTTAGTATTATAATAGGTAATTTAGTCCTTAAAAGAGTCTTGAATAAATAAAAAGTCTAATTAACCTGCACTTGTATGGATATAAATATAAAAAAATAAATTAAAGTAATTAAATAAAAGTTAATTTTATTCTGGAGCAGTAAATCCCCTTATAATAACAACAATGAACAATGAAATGACAATTGTCTGAAATTAGAAACAATTAAGAATAAATTAAATTAAATTACAAAGTTATTTGGATCTAAAATTAAATTTAAGAAAATGTATTTTCGGATTATTCGGGAAATACGATTATTCCACGACAGATATCTATTAAACATTATCCCGAGGTTTCTAACGAAAGGGTGCAAAAGGATAGGTAGCCAATTGAGGTAGGAATATAATTATTAATTAAATAATTTTAATAGTATTTTATTCGATAGCAGACGTTTCGACCCACTTTGTAGGTATTCATCTGGGCGTTGTATCTGTCACTGCTGGTAAATGTGACTCTTTTTTGTTTTTTAAATCTACTCACTAGCTGAAATGTATTCAGCATAAAAGTCATGGAAGATCAGACTCTATGTGCACCCCTTATGTTATTCCAATTTCCATCCTAATTGTTTCGAAGTAGCCTAAATTAAATAAAATACCATAGCCCAATGAGAACTCTCACAAAAGGTATCCTTCTTCCTAATCCATTCGGCTTACAAGCGACTTCAGCAAATCATGTCTATGTGTATATATAATATAATATTATCAAGACAGTCTATTCAACACTCAAAATTGATGAAGCTTCTTATTTACCACGACAGTTAATAACTAATTTCACTGGGAAATATCCCTCCAATTTAATAGGTAATCAATAAGATACAGTTATCACTGAACTTGTATTAATCCATTAATGTACTCGATCAAGACATGTTCAAAAGATCCTTAGTTTGTACTTCTCTCACTTAATAAGAGTATAAGTATATTACTGTGAGTGTAGAAGCCATACCCTGATTTTTTTTTATTTGTTATAAACATCGAAACGTTTCTTTCTATGTTATACGAAGTATATAGCTCAAGACAGCAAGAGATGGAGCAGACTTGTTAAAGCGGCAACAGATCTAGAAGGGCTACAATGCCAACAGAATATATAAATATATCCGAAGTTCTCAAGAGATCATAGAAATATTCTATTCTATTTACCTTTTCAATAAAAATCTTCAATCACACATCACAAACCTTGAAAAATGGTGTAGAAACTGGAGGATTAAAATAAATTCTAATAAATCCCATCAAATCACCTTCACCCTTCGCCGAAAACCTATGACCACCTGTCTTACAGTACCCTTTAATAATACCCCACTTATCCCTGTTGAACAATCTTATACCTTGGACTCCACTTGGACAAACGTCTAACTTCGAATCCTCATACCAGACTGAAACGACAAGAAACCGCTAGACGTTTCCGACTACTCCAACACTTACTAGACAAACGCACTAAGCTTCTAGTTAATTACAAAAGACTCATATACATTACTACAATAAGACCTATTTGGACTAACGGAGTTGAGCTTTGGGGCTCCACTAAGCCATCGAATTCCTCTCATATCCAATTCTTACAATTCAAAATACTTCGGAAAAATTCTCAATGCTCCTTACTTTGTCACTAATAAAATAATCCAAAACGACCTTAATGTTCCTTATGTTTCCGATTTGGCCCAATCCAGATACCAATCCTTCTATAATAAACTTCAGAACCATCCGAATCCTCTCGTCTCTAGCCTTGTTTCCTCTTCTATCCCTTGATAACCCTCTGAGGCGTCCGAAAAGAAGATGGTCTCGAGATATAGTGCTACCAGTGGGTAGTTTCTCAACAAGTGATTTCATTATTATTATTATTTTCTGTAATCAAATTTACTAAATGTACTTTATTTATTAATACAGCTGTAAATATTATAAATAAATTTTTAGTTCGTTGAAGATGATCATAAATAGCAATATTTAAATTTTAATGGTACATTTATGAGCTTTAGAAAGTATGTCTTGATGTTCGCTTCCAAATCTTTAAAATACAACTTATACCACTCGATCCGTCGACTGATGAAACTATTTGAGTTTTGATACTTCTATTTTTTTAGCAGTAAGGTTTTATTATTTTCATTTGATACATAATTCATCACAACCAATCACTACTGAGAACCGAAAAAGGGATTTATACTGTTATATTTTATGTAGTTATGACAATAACTAAAATTGATTCAGTATCAAGTAACCTATTTAAGTAAATTGATAAATCTATTTAAATAAATAAAACAAAATAAACTGGATCTGGTCCAAACAACATTTTAAACACCATTTTCAAGGTATTTATTCCTTCTCATGATTCCCAGATTCATGAAGAGACGGAATGAATACCAAAGAGAGGATTAAATATGCGCGAGCTTGCGGTCGCTTTGTTTTTATAAGCGTTCTGTATCTAAGCTGAATTTAGAGCAGTGACACAATATTAATCTACGGGTGCATTATCATTAAACATTCCTTATCGGGTCGAGGTATACTGATCCTATCGGAGCAGCTAACCTCTGCCTGTATTTTAAATTGGAGCGTAGGGAAGAAGATAGCACGCACGCTAGGAGTCATGTTTTATTGAGCCATTACCCCGATGGTTCACTTTCATTTCATAACCAGATAATCTAAGCTGAGGGATCGAATGCCATCAACAACGGATAGCAGGGCACACGTCTTTAGGCACTTGAATTGTTGATCTTTCGACAAGAGCATTAGCAGAACACACAGTGTAATATCTTACTACTGCAAACACTAGTATTGCCTCGATAAAATTTCTTTAGAATTTACGTATAAAAAATAAGAGCAAGCGAAAGTAACAGTTTATATGTTATAGTGGATTGTGGTCAGTGCCGACCTTAGACATTCGGCACTCCCGGGCAACGACGTCATCCTAAAAATATATATTTTTTAAACTATATTTATTGAGAGATATTACAATCTGTCACAAACAATGACATTTATAATAGTGTTCAGTGAGCACATTCACGCTCTATCAATAATAAATAATAAATAAAATAAATAATACAGAAAAAACGATAATACTAAAAGTAAATGTATATGAACTAAAATAAACAAAATAAACTAATAAAAACAACTACTCACACACACACACGGTTCTATACAATATCTAAAAAAAATAAATAAAAATAAAAAACCATTCACCCAAGATCTCCCAGCCAAGCCTTACTACCCACTCGAGGAAGGAAAGGCAGGACTCTAGAAGATCCCAGCGCCTCTAAATCAGCCGCATTACTTGTACTAAGGACCAGTAGAGACTCATCAGAGGCGCTGTAATCACACATATATGGCTTGGAGGCTATATGGAGTGGAGAATCTGGCTCTTGCCAAAACTCCAATGTATACTTATTCACAAAAGGTCTCTGGCCCACTGCCGCATCAACCTTCGAGGAGAATTGTAGGGATCGGTGATGTTGGACAGGGATTGTGCAAGAGGATTCGGATGATAGGTAAGGTTCTGGTGAAATGTGGAAAATTTTTTTGGGATAAGGTCTAAGACAAATGGGATATTAAGGTCATGGTGTAGGATTTTGTTGGTTACATAGAATGGAGCATCAACTCTTGTTCGAAGGACTTTAGATTATAAGGATTGAATGCGTTTGATGTTAGAAAATTTTGCTGTCCTCCAAAGTTCAAGTCAGTAGGTCCAAATAGGTTTTGGTCGGGTTGTTCAGTCAAATAAACAATGCGAAAATAAATACTATTAATTTATTTTTACTTTGTTTTCTTGACTGAACATCCCAACCAACTTCTCTTCATTTATATATTATATATTTTAAATATAATTAGTGAAACTAAAAATAAGAAATACATGAAAATAGAAAGGCGGCTTAAAAAAACCGCCCGAAAATACCTTATTTATCCAGAGGATAAATAAAGCTGTTGAACGACAAACTGACCATACAGTCGTCTAAAAATAACGACAGGTCACGACTGAAGCACCAATACCAAATCTCTGACCCTTGGTATCCGATGGTAAACCCTACATGAAGTGTTCTACAATTACCATAATTAAAATATATTTGAATGTAATGAATTTTGATTTTATGAAAATCAAATTTCAAATCTGACGTTTCATTTACTTTGTCGGTACTGAATCAGTTTTATTAGCTTAGGGAATTTAAGCACTTCACTTGTGTTAGAGCTGCTGAATCAGTTTTATTAGCTTAAAGCACAAACGTACTTTGAAGTTTCTATGAAATATTTTTCTCAGGAAGTAGTTCAGTTTTCCAATGTAATTTCAAATAGTCAAAGTTTCCTCCTACAGAGCGCCTTTTAGCTTCTATACTTTGAATATTATTACAAACAAATAACAAATATATAATAATTTACTTCCATCCATCCATTTTGAAAAATGCTTCATAATATTTCGCGAGAGTGTCGCTATAATTATATAATATCTATTAAGAAATTAAATAAATTAATTAAGTTAGTTGTCGAAGTGAAGGTGTTAATTACAGATCACTAGTTGACCCGAGCATCTGCATTTTCATAGTATACTGGTCAATGAACAAAAACAATATAATACAGATAACTTAGAGCAATGAATTATGAGATTGTTGAAATAATTTTCTTATTTTCAGTGAAATAATATTATTCCATTAATGGTAATAAACCAAAACATTGTAATGTACATTACTATTAGCTGTATCTTTGCTTAATAAAAATATCCGATTTCTATAAAGGTTTTTCGAGGTGCGAAATACAAATTCCTGTTTCTACTTTAAAAAATCATTTGAAACAACTTTGCTTCTTCGGTCGGTAGAAATTGTTTGAAATTTACGAATTTCTGTTAGATTTAGATGATTTTTTTTTATTCTATTCTGTAGGGAATTTAGTGATCCTTCAAATAATCATGGATATAATAAAGAAAAAATGTATACTTTTTGAGTTATTCGCAAATAAAGCTACTTTTCATTCATAACTTTTTTTTCCTGGAATTTCGGAGGATGTGACTATATCTCCCACCTGAAGGAGAAGATCTTCAAAATGAGGGTTAAATCATTGGATTTGATTTAGAATTGACGAAGATATAACATAGCGACAAAAAAAAAATACCGTTGAGAAATGATATATAGATATAGTGCATAATGAATAATTGGAAGAAGTTACAATATTTCTATAATATTAAAAAAAAAATCATGTTTATGCTTATAAAGGTTTTTAAATTCAAAAGTAAAACGTTTAAAGCGTGATGGGAGTAATTATTTGATATTTAAGATTTAATGCAGAATGAACAGGTGAATAATTGACATTAAAAAATTGTGAGCTAAGAAAATTACAATAATTAGTAATATTATTATTCTATTGAAAGATGAATTATTTATGTATCTGTTTACTAGTTTTATTATTTTAATTTAATTTCCATGGAGTGGTACCTATGGGTAGTTTCTCTTCATGTTGTACATGTCATATTATCATTTCAATTTTACTTGTTGTAACAGTTGAACATTTCAATACAAATATTAAAAATAAAATAAAACAAATTCTTAAAGCAATTGTGTAATGTTTGTCATAGGTAAAGAGGTAGGAGAATGAAGTCTCCACCGGAAAATATAAGGATTCAAAGAAAAACGTCTAAAGGCGTTACAAAATATTAAAAAAAGATTGTTTATAGCAATATAATACAAAATTGCACTCAACATGTTTTGGTTTAAGAAAATACAAACATTTTTTATATAGGTGATATTATTGTTTGCGTTACAGACTTAGGAAGTGGATCACCATTGGGACTGACAAAATATAATATTAGAGGTAGAAAACTAATATAAGTGTTGACAGCTAATTAATATTGAATTTATAGTATTTATAATAGGTATTATATAATTTTCTCTATTTCAAAATATGTAGATGTTGAGAAAGTTAAAAAGAACATATTCATTTATAATATCAACAATAAAGAAAATTCCATACTTTATAAGGAACAAGTCGTTTCATATACTCTTTCTTCGAAAACTGTCAACCAAGTCCTTTCTTATTAGGGTAACCGATACATGTATAAACCTGATGAAACTACCAATTTCGGAAAAACTTTATATAATGGGTGCTCGTTTATAAAGAGGGGTTTATTTTATCGACAAGCATATATAAAAAAATATGTTGAGTACATGGAAGAAATCAGTACCGATATGGAGGGAGGGAACCCATACGAGGTCATTTAATCCATAGAGAAAACTTGAAATTGCCACTTTGAGCGAAGTCGTTATAAAGTTCAACACCTCATAACAACTTCTTTCTTTTAAAGGCGTTACTGCATTAACGGGGCCTCGCCCTTCCATAGGAAACAGATTGCTCTGAGGGGACCCCGGCATAAACCCTGCTCATATTCTAGCAGTTTGTGCATGGCTGGTAAAAAATACAATACTTATATTTTACAAAAAAAAAAAAAAAGATTATTATAAACAGTTCATTACACGTATCATTTGATGAAAATCCGGTAATATTATTTATTTTAATATTAATCGTTAACGAATTAGTATATTTATTATAGTATAATAGTAGTAATAACAAAACTCTAAGCGAACCCGAAGATTCGATGTCGACACCACCAATCGCTTATTACACACCTCCCTCCACCGTACACACAAACCTAGTCCCTTCAGATCGGCTTTAATGCAATCTTCCCACCTTCACTTCGATCTACCTCTCGGACGTTTACCATTCGGTGCAGCAAATATTAACCTTTTAGGAATCCTCTCATTACTAAGCCCAACAATTTTACAGGCCCATTTGATTCGCCGGGATGAAATCACCTCAATTATATTATCCGGATACAGTTCACGCAATTCGGCGTTGTGTAACTGGCTGAACTCTCCGGTTAATTCATCCTTCTTCGGTCCGAATATTCTACGCAATACTTTATTTTCAAAAACCTTAAGACGTTGCTCATCCCTTAATGTAAGCTGCCACGTTTCGCAACCATAAACAACTGTAGGTTAGACAATGGTTTTATAAATTCTGATTTTTAAGTTCCGGGACAAGAGGCACGAGCTAAGTAGTTTTGTCACAGAAAAATAACAAGCATTTCCCGCCTTCAGTCTAACCTTAATATCTTCATCAATTTCGTTTTTCCAGTTATCGTAGACCCTAGATTTATTATAGTATAATGTTAAAATATTGACAATAAACAAATTATAATTAATTTATGTTTTTTGTTTTAAGTAAAATTATGTTTAATAATATAAAGTTTTTTTTTTATTTCTTTATTGAGTATTAAAACAATCTGTCTCTTGGTTATAGTGGACATTGGTTATAGTGGGGTAGGATGACATTCACACTATATGTAAAAAAAAATAAAATACATAGAACAAAATAATAATCAAAAGTATATACAATAGATAATAAAATAAAATAACATAAAAAACCTTTTGTTGGTTACATAGAAAGGAGCATCAACTATTGTTCGAAGGACTTTAGACTGGAAAGATTGGATGCGCTTGATGTTAGCTGCTGATCCCCACAGTTCTAGCCCGTAAGTCCACATAGGTTTCCGTATCGTCTTGTAGATCAGTAGCTTGTTTTCAATGGAAAGTTTAGATTTTCTGCTTAGTAGTCGGTATAGTTGGCCGTATCGTCGGTTGAGCTCTTGTCTTTTGAGTCTAGTATGCGGGTTCCACGTTAGTCTTCGGTCTAAATGAAAGCCAAGATACCGGACTGTGTCTGAGTAAGAAAGCTGGATGGAATTAAAGAGTACTGGTGGACAGGTCGGAGTGTAAAGGTAATATGTTGGCATTTAGATTCATTAACTTTAATGCGCCAGTTATTACACCAGTGCTCAATCAAGGTGAGGTGGCTTTGGAGATTAAAGGATGCTATTTCTGGATCACAGTTGGATGATAAGATTGCGGTGTCGTCAGCGAATGCTGCAAGGAAAGTATCGGGATGAACAGGGATGTCAGCAGTAGTTAAGAGGATGTAAAGCACGGGACCCAAGACGCTGCCTTGGGAAACACCGGCTTTAACGGAGTAGATATTGGAAAATTCTGTTCCACAGCGAACTCGAAAGGAGCGGTCAGAGAGGTAGGATCGGAGGACTAGGTACAAGGACTGAGGTAAATGGATTTTAAGCTTGAAGAGCAATCCGGAGTGCCATACCCGGTCAATTGCCTGTGCAATGTCCAGAAATGCACCCGAACAGTATTCCTTGTTTAATAGGGCTGAGGAAATATGATCAACAACTCAATATAAAGTAAGGCTGTATTTGTTCATCATCTTTATTTTATTTTTTTACATTGGCTACGTATCGGCTATGACGCTATTTTCAAGCCATCTATAAGACCCAATTCACAATTAGTTTCAAACAAAACTACATTTAAAATGATGTGATAGTGATGTTAGTCATCTCTTAAAAACGTTTTATAAATTATAACCTTAATTGGATTGAGTCAATATGTTAATTTACAAATAAATTTAAGTAAAATAAAAGAAGGCAAGGTCAATCAGATACCAGTTCTAAGTGAATTTTAATATTTTTTACTTGATTTAATAATGCTCCTTATATGCAGTCCATAACTGAAGTATAGTCTCTATGCAAGTGTGTGGTTGGGAGTTTACATATTATTATTTCTACTATGTACCCATCAAGCGTTATTACTTAAACTATTAAATATATTATTTAATTAGAATTCCAATTTAGTGATGATATTTGCATATGTACTGTTTAGCCCTTTTATGTCTGTCTACAAATTACACAATGTGGCTAGATTTTTAGTAATATAAATTGAATCTAATAATTTACGGTTATAAATGTTTCTTCGCTGAATACTATTTCGGTATGTTTGAAGAAGAGAATAAGAGATGAATAACATCACTATCACATCATGTTAAATGTAGTTTTGTATTAAACTAATTGTAAATTTGGTTTTGAAAATGGCATAGCCGAAACATAGCCAATGTATAAAAAGAAAATAAACATGATGAAAAAATACAGCATTATTAGGTATTATCAAATTATATGAGGTGGTATAATAAATATAATACAGTAGATAGTTCCTCGAAGTTTTCTAATTCTTAAAATATTAGTTCTCTCTTTCCACCCATAAGAAATAGAGTATTATAATGACAGTAAATCATTCTATACAAAAATATTAAAAACATTTTTTTTTTAAATTAATAAAATATGACATATAGTACAGGCAAAGCTCTAACTTAGTTTGAAAAGATTCCAACTGTTCCGATCTCAACAATGAGAAAAAATGGTTTGAAAATTTAAAGTGCAAACATTTTTTTCGCGAATTATAAAACTTGTTAGATTTGTCCTCATTATGTTGAATGGTTGTAAATTAACTTGCGGGTAAAGTACGGGTCTTCTAATTTCCATACACTAATTCCGAGATGGTTCAAATCCGCAGCGTCTGATAATTTATTAATTTTTTTCTAAATGATCGACTCATACAATCATTCAATCAATCTGATAATGACATCGCGAGGCACTCCTGCAGCTTCCTTATACCGAATGGAGGAAAACCTCTGCCTTATTGAATATTACACAAGACTTCCAATCCGCCAATCAATGGATATCATAAGATCCTCACCAAAGCTACAAAACCTTTCCATACCAAACAGCATTTTGAACGGTTCCTCACCTTATCTCGTCGCTACCAGAGAGTTATTATCTCTAATAAATCTCCTTCCCCCTTCAATTAACTGAGGTGTTCCTCAGGGTCTTCACTCCCTTTCATCCTTTTCTCTATTTACATTTACGATCTTCCCTAATTTAATTATAGCTAGGGAGAAGGTAGATGATGATGTCGCATTACCACTTACATTGGGATGATCACCAAACCTACTACCAGTATGATTCTTCCGACATAAAAAAAAAAACCTGTACCACTACTAACAACTCCTGAAAGGTCTTGGGTTCAGTATAATGTGAGGAAGTACTGTTACAAGGCCTACGGTTGTGCAGGTAGGTGATTGGGCCTATATCTGCCTCAACCGCCAGGTTTTTCCCCTTAATTAATTATTTAATTAAGAGTAACCACTGTATAGAGGCTGGTTGGGCCCCAGGAGGGTCTCCCGACCCCATGATCGATCAATGGCTGATGAATAATTACTAGTCATCTGCTGGACTCGAACCTGAGCTCTGGAAGTCCGTGCTCACCCTCTAAGCTAGCCCGATTCTTTAGGGTATCTGAAATTTATAAGAAGATCTTGATTGTATCAATAGATAGGCAGGAGAAATAATTGAATTGAGGCTTAGTGCTAAAAAACTAGCAATCCTCATCGGTTCATTAGTTCCCTACCCCGGCTACTATCACCTATTTTACTTCGATAACAGGCTTATTCAATTTTCTAAATAAATAAGAGTAGTCTTAGATCAGAACTCCAGGAATCATTATATTACCCAGATCGCAAAAAAATCGATAACTGTCCTTAAACAACTCATAATGTTCCGTGATCCCATTCATTTTAATCTCTCATGTTTTCACCGACTTCGTCTACGGTGGCTTGTACAGAGAGAATTATTCAATTAAATAAATTTACTTAATTGATAAAGACTTTTAATCTTTAAAAGCATTAAGAAAATGAAATAAAAGGTAATAAACAAAACCAAGATAAATATCTTACAGATCAATGCTACTTGTATGTTAAACAATCTTGAACAGAAATTGAAATTTATCGTTGAATTGTAAATGTCTGCATTCGTTATCCATGCCGAGATTCAATTAATCTTGTAAAATTCGTCATCAGCTTTTCTACTATTTTCAAAGAGAAAAATCATTAAATTGAAGAAGTAAGAATACTCACCAAGGATGACTTGAGTATTTTTCATGTAAAAAATCTAACTTGCGATATATTCCTTTTACACATAAGGATTCAATATGCTAAAATGAAGGAGGCTGAGAAAAGAAAAAATATTCTATTTCAGCATCCATGGATCGACTCTGGTTTCGAGAGACCCTCTTACGGTAGTGCGGCTTTTATAAAGCGGGTAACCGATGTTTCAATGTATCGGAGAATAAAGTTGAGATACTTTTTTTTTCTTAAGTTAATACTTTGGAGAATAAATTTAATATATTTTTCCCCTAAGTATTGGCTTACTCTGGGATTTTCCGAAACTCTATTTCCCATACAAACATCAAACACGGTAATAATTTTAGAATTTAATAATCAATCTGCAGATTACTTCAATATTACACATTATTGTATTTTTAAATTCATAGCTTAGATCTAGCATTTATGGGAGCTTATACAAAATTATCCATATATATATATATATATATATATATATATATATATATATTTAAGCTAGAATAAACAGATCCAGTGGGTAAACTTTTGAATCTATCTCCGTTTTATTATTTTTTACTTTGTTTTATGAGTAAATATTTAAGAATATTGTTCCTATATTCAATAATTTAATTTAATTTTTAATCAATAACATACTGATGGTCACGCTCACACTGTGGCAGTAAGCGTATGTGACATTAATTGGTATACTTGGCATGTCAGGCATGGCGGATCGATACTCATCGGCGTTTAGGAGAACATAGATCACAATGAAATAATATTTTGTATTTTGCATTATTAAGCATATTTTAGAGTAGATGATATACCAATATTTTCTAACGAGTTAAGAGTATACTGTATTAGTCCAAGTTGGTTGTCACATATTGATCATCCAAAAAAAAAGAAAAAAAAAAATGTTTGCCAGCTGTAATGTATTTTAATAAATAAAAATGTATTTTGTTTCATTATGCTCCATATGAAAGTAACATGAAACAAACTATGGGGAAACAGAGAATACAAAGTGTGTTGGGTGAATAAAATTCAGTTTTTATCTGGACAGTACCATATTCCCCTTTCTCATTCGGTTTCGCACTATCCTCTGGAGGAAGAAAAGCCAAATAGGAATATCCCACAAAATTCCTGAAAAAATGATGATTATTAAATGCGATGGAAAAAATTAAAACACGACTGAGCCACCTTAAAACTTTTTATGTGTCGCAAATGTTATGTTTCCCAATGTATTATATATATATATATATATATATATATATATATATATATATATATATATATATATATATATATATATATATATATATATATATCACTTGTCTTTTCTGTTTTTGGCGTTTAAAACAATGCTATGTAAAAAATTAAACCAATAAAAATATGTTTAAGCACTTGCGGATTTAAGCGTGAAGGGAAGGTTTTGGAGGATGACCCCCGTTCTCCAATATTGAAAAATAAGGTTAGTTCACATTTGTTACTATGATACTGACTTTTTTGAAAGCTTGATTTTTGGGAAGGAGGAGGGCTCCATATTGAAAACTCACTCCCCCTGAATCCGTCAATGTTACAGGTCAGTTTCATAGTAACTAACATTGTAATAGTCCTACAATCCATAATCAGTTATAGGTTAAATATATAGATGTACTTTCCAATCTCTCTAGGCATATATGAGCCTTTCGGCTGAATGGTTAACTCCAATTTTAACATTCTTTATTATTAATTTTAGTGATGTTTCTAGTGGCAAAATGTATACTTTTATTCACAGTTCTATATTTCAACACTGCAACTACCAACCCTCGAATCAACCTACACACTGTCTGTATAGATATAACTTCTCCAACTAGAAATATCACTAAAATAATATTACAGAATAATGCTGAAATTGGAGTTAGTCATTCTGTCAATTGCAAGGCCCAGAGATTGAAGTCGTGTGGTTTATAAAAGCAGATATAGAAACTAGATTTTTTATGCCTACCGTCGATATAATTAAAATAGATTTTTTTTTTAATTTAAATGGTCTTAATAATTTGTTGTATGTAAGCTTTAAGATTTACCTCTGCATAAAATGCACTTCAAAAATTTTATTTATGCTAGACTGAAACGACAAGAAACTGCTCGACGTTTCCGATTACTTCAGCACTTACTAGATAAACTTTCTAAACTTCCAATTAATTACAAATGATTCATATACATGACTATAATAAGGCCTATTTGGACTTACGGAGTTGAGCTATGGGGGTCCACTAAACCATCGAATTCCTCTCGTATCCAATCCTTACAATCCAAAATCCTTCGTAAAATCCTCTATGCTCCTTACTTTGTTACAAATAAAACCATCCACCATGACCTTAATGTTTCTTATGTATCAGATTTGGCCAAATCCAGATATCTATTCTTCCATAATAAACTTCAAAACCATCCTAACCCTCTTGTTTCTAACCTTGCTTCCTATTCAATTCCTGATAGATAACCCTCCGAGGCATCTGAAAAGAAGATGGTTCCGTGATCTCTCTCCTAATGTAGACATGTAGTGTTTCCATGTCATTATATGTTCGAATTTACTAGATGTATTTATTTAATAAACTTGTAAATATCATTAAGAAATAAAAAAACAGATTTATAATAGTACAGCATTGCCAGAAAATAATTTCTTTTCAAAGTTTGAAGTTTAATTCTTTCGAAAAGAGAACCTATTCAAGTTGTAAAGTTTTTTAATTTATTTGTTTGGCAAATAAGTTCTTTCAATTTTTCTGTTTATGTTACGGGTCCATGTCACTATATAAAATAGGTTGATTATGGTACAATCCATAATCAACCGGAGATATAATAAATAAGAGTTTTGTTATTTTACTGTGATCTTTTAGTTTTAGCTCAGTTAAAAATGCAATTAAAAATTTTTATAATAGCCCAACCTGGCCAGAAAATACTTCTATTCAAAGTAGAGCGGTAAGTGAAAGATGTGTGTTGCGTGCATCATTATTTTTAAGTTATTGCTTTCATTTACCTATATATGTAATATATAGTAAGGGAAAATATTGAGATCGTGAAAATTTCGCTTCCCTCATTTCAACGGAAATACACGGTTTGAGATCGTCTGAGTTGAAATAACCAAGTTCCACAAAATGGCCGATTTCCTAGAAATCGGCTGACCTGAAGTGGCACTTTAAAATTGCCAAAATACTGAATTAAAACAAATACATGTATTTTATACTAACGTCAAATGGTAAAATTTAATCTGATGTATTTTATTGTAATCTGATTACATATATATATATATATATATATATATATATATATATATATATATATATAGTAACTATATATACAACTATTATATTGCTTGCTAGTATTAGATAAAACATAAAAAAGTCTCCCTAGATCCTCCTAGGTTTTAAATTACTACAGTGAGTCACCCTGAGAAGCCGTACTACAGATCACTATTTATTATTATGTCGGCTTTGTGACGTCGCTTGGCTACCCAGCGAGCCCTTATCTACCGACACATTTTTCTTTCCTTCCGCTCTCCCCTAAGCCATAGAGCATTATCTTCGGCTTAGATGAAGCATCTCTTCTACTTATTTCGCTGTACAAATATATTTTCAGTTAAAGCATGATGAAAATAATTTATACTAAATTTAAAAAATATATATAATTTAGAGTTGGGTGTATCTTGATCGATATTTTAAAATTATGATGATGATACATAGTCAGGATTTTCAGTCTAGATATATTTTATTAGACTTGCTGACGTGTCCACACAAGTATGAGTCTCATCATCATGTATAAAAATTTTTAAAAAATAATCAGGAGCATAAAACGTAGAAAGAAGTACTTAAATAAGCCAAGATAGAAAGTACATGTAAGATGTAATATGAACGTAACAGCCACCAAGAAAAAATAAATACAAAAGGAAATAAATAGGGCAAATAAATTAACTAAATGAATACTTTTTTTTAATTATATGAAATTTACAACTGTATAAAAAAATACATCTATTAAATTCGCACATGGATATAATGACATGAAATACGTGTTGAGAAACTACCCATTGGTAGCACTCTAATAATATGTCTATATTAGGTGGCCATCTTCTTTTTAGACTCCTCGGAGGGTTATCAGGAATTGAATAGGAAACAAGGTTAGAAACAAGAGGGTTGGGATGGTTTTGAAGTTTATTATGGAAGGATAGATATCTGGATTGGGCTAAATCTGATACATAAGGAACATTAAGGTCATTGTGGATGATTTTATTTGTAACAAAATAAGGAGCATTAAGGATTTTAAGAAGGATTTTGGATTGTAAGGATTGTATACGAGAGGAATTCGAAGGTTTGGTGGAGCCCCATAGTTCAACTCCTTAAGTTCAAATAGGCCTTATTATAGTCATGTTTATGAGTCTTTTGTAATTAATTGCAAGTTTAGAGCGTTTGTCTAGTAAGTGTTGAAGTAGACTGAAACGTCGAGCTGTTTCTTGTAGTTTCAGTCTGGTATGAGGATTCCAAGTTAGACGTTTGTCCAAGTGGAGTCCAAGGTAACAGATTTGTTCAACAGGAATAAGTTAGGTGTTGTTAAAGGATACTGAAGGACAGGAAGTCATTGGTTTACGAAAATGAATAATTAATTACTCATCAAACAGAATTTTAATTATAAAAAATAATTGGAATACAAACGGCAATGTTATTTAGTTAAGATTAGGTAACTAAAAAGAATATGAATAAGTATGTAGAGGTGGAATCAAAAGAGTAAAAAAAAAAAAAACTGGGGTTTGTGCTTTAGACCAGACGATAGAAGTGAAAACATACAACAAGGCGAGATTAATAATACAAAATATAAATTATAGATAATAGCTCATTATAAAGAGGATGAAATGCTGAACATGCAGGCTCGATTTTTAGTTTCTGAGATATTTTATTTCATATGTAAAAACATTTCATTTACTCGAATCTAGACAACTTTACCCGAGCGTTAACACTTCGGAAATCTTATGGATCAACCTAATCCATTCTCCACAAAAAAGTGCAAAACGTGCCTAAAGAAGTTTTCATTTCAAAAATAACAAATATAGAAAATTGTTTTAAGGCTCGAGGCTTTTTTTACAAGACTAACATATAGTGCAATAAAAATGGCTAAAATAAATTTTAATTATTAATTTCATTATTTTTTTAAGTGATAAAACTTAACGTATGTGTACAATACATGATGTCGTACAAACAACCCGAACTATATTGTGCTAGGGAGTCATCAAATCACATTTCGTGTCGTCGGCTCTTTTATGACCTGTCAACAGGATCGAAATGTGCACGTCATTTCCCGAAAAAAAAAATGGCAGATTGTAGGATTGTGGCCAACGATTAACTAGGAAACGATAAATTGGCGAAGCGGACGAACCAATCCGGAGCGTAGACTGGCCCCAACGAGGTTCCATGAAGTCTTTATCGACAGGATCCCGTGACCAACCGAGGCAATTTACCTAAACAAAAAAAATATGATGAATCGCTGGAGATTTGCTATTAGGCTGTCAGTAGAACACGCCCCTTCTACACACAACCCCGTTACGTCTTCGCGTTTCCAGAGTCTCGTTTGTTTTGCTCCTGCCGTGACCGTACTGTTTCAGTTGCTAGTTTTATAAGGTATTAATTACAGGTTCGTTTTACTTCTGGAAGGATCAATCCTCTTGTTTGCCGCTAAGGTGAATGATGTTTTATTCACTAACAGGTCATTTAATTGATACTGTAATGTATATATGTATAAAAAAAAGAATTAATGCCTAGAAAATATTTATGGCACTAACTATGATTACGGTCATTAAATATTATCATGGAAAGACTGTTATTAAAACGACCGCTGTTTTTTTATCGTCGTTGAACACGGATGTTTCACGATAAAGTACAGTAATCGAAGTAAAACATTAAACGAGATATCCCTCCTATTTATTATGATTCCGAACGTTTTAATTATAACTTTAGCATGTAGCAGGCACATTTGAATATTTGCAAATACTGTGCTAGGCTGTTGTTGTTTAGGGCTAAAAGCCATATCTAATCTTTCTTTCAATTACTTCAATAAAAAATTATTTTTCGGGCGAAAAAAGTATTTCTGTACTAGCAGTTTTTGATATAAACTCGGTAAATTAATGAAATTAAAATGTATATCATGAGAAATTATAAAATCTATATTAAAAATACTGCATTTTGATTTGAGGCGATACCTATACAAGAAAAAATATTGAAACTAAATAGAAAATGAAAAATTCTAATTGGAATATATATTTAAAACGAAACTAAAAATATGAAATTTCTTTAAAACATACAATTATACTATTTTTATAAATACTTTACAACAGAACTTGAAATGAAATTTTAACTTTTATTTTTAAATAGTTTCAGTTTGAATAGAATTTTCATTCTATATATTTCAGAATATTCTATATTTCAGAAGGAAACAAAACCAAGCAGCGTTGCATTGGTGTCTTCTACAGCTTGAATGTACAGTAAGTACAATATACAAATTTAAAATTGAGCCTATAATAGCAAAGGCAATGGGGACATGTGTTCGTAATGACAGCTACCACTATAGTACTGGTAGCTGTAAGAATGAATTTTCAAAGAAGGATAAATGAAATTCTGGTAAGAAAAAAAAATGGAGTAAAAAGAAACATTCCCTCAACTTATCTTGAAAAAAAATATGCTAGTTTAGATGCGTTAAATGTATACCTTTAAAAATATTATCAAAGATATTTATGAGATTGGAAGTACTGTGAAAAAGCAAAAAGAAAATATATGTAGGGGTATATATATAAATTATTTTTAAGAATCTGAGCTGTTTAGAATTAAAAAAAAAAAAACAATGTTACTAATAATACAATTAAAATACAAAACAATAAGCCGAATTCGGTCCACAATTCGGCTCTTATAATCTGCACAGGAGCTTTCCCATCTTCTTCATTCGAAGGTATATATGCCGATTAATCTGGAAAACCCTCTTTAAGGATGAAACGAGATTATTTATCAATAAAATATGACCCAAAATTGAAAGCGCGTCCATAATATCCATTAGCTACAATATGTATTAGGAACTATACAAGGTTAAAGCAATCGAAAAATAAAAAAAGTAGTTATCGCCTAAGAAGAAGTTTCCTCAGCGTTATTTAATTCAGTGGGTCTTCAATTAAATAAAATGGTGGAAGAATTTTCTAATTCAAAGAAAAGGATGAGGTCTTAAGTGGAGATTTTATATTTATTGATAAAAAAAAAAAAAAAATCAAAGTTAAATGAAAATCTGTGCTTTTGTTAAATACTCGCTTGAACTCAGTTATATTCTTATATTTAGACGATGTTATCATTAACATGTTATAGGGAGAATGTACAAGTAAGGGAGTAGTCGACATATCGGCGTACAGTAAAGTGAATGATTTAAACGGAGTGTATTTATTATTTCAATCATTCATTCAACAGAAATGAAAAACATACATATGAATAAAAAAATATAAACAAATAAATTATATCAAGAAAAATAATTGCTTTTAATAAATATATAAATGGCGTTGACCTAATGCATTTTCTATCAAATACATTGGGTTCACAGTGTACATATCAATGCTTATTTAGACGTAATATATATACAATTAAATTTTTAACTAGCCTAATAATCACATTACAGAATTTTAATAACATGTATATGTTGCGATTATAGCAATGACCCAATCGTTGAAAAAGGAAGTTTTTATTTTTCATTTTATGAAGGTTCTGAGCTAGGTTCCACTCCTAAAGATTCGGAGCGATATATCTGTCAAAACTTTCCCAATCTAGCTGTAACTTCAAACGAACTTTTATAACTAATGGATGTCCCAATCCAATAGTTTCGATTCTGGAAAAAAATAGTTCAGAATGTAAAATGTATATTCTGTAGACAGATATAATATTTCTAAAATAGCCATATTTGTTCTCTGGTATAAATACAGTATAGTTTTGTGATTTTCTAAAGTAATAAGTGTATTAACCCAACTACATGACTATGTAAAGGCCTCACGAGGGGTCATGTGTTTGGATTGTTCGCTAAAAGCTAGGCAACAATTTTTTGAGCCAACGACCTGACAGGTTTTCAAGTTTGTTGGTTGAAATTATTTACTGAGATTCTGCGAGTATTTTAAAAATAATTTGGGTTCAAAAAACGAACAAATTATTGAAGAAAATGTAACAAATCATTTCCGATAAAAAGTATTTAACGATTTTTTTGAGCCCATGACTGGTCTGATAGTTAAGTTAAATAGCCTAAATTACTTAATGAGATCTCCTGAATGTTTTGAAACATTTTGAGCTCAAAATACTTTAAAAAATATACTTATATACTTTTTTTATTGAAAAATATTACAATCTGTCACTTCTAAGAACAATAGTAATAGTGATAGAAGAGCAGCCCATCCACACTAAAATTAGCTAAAACTAAAAGTTGATAATAATACTATAAGTAAATGCATATAAATTAAAAGAAACTAAACTAATCAAAATAACTACTTAAATACATCCTTGCTTTTATACAATATCTAAAAATGCATCTCCGAGCCAAGCCTTTCCTCCATTCGTAAATGGAAAGGGAGGACTCGAGGAGATCCCAGCACCTTCACTCAGCCGCATCTGTTATATTTTAATTATTTTTAAATTTTTGTTGGTTTCACATCATATCAGTGTAAGATTGTGATCATATATAAGCCTTTCAGTTGACAGAATGACTAACTCCAATTTTAACATTTTATATCATTAATTTTATTGATATTTCTAGTGGGAAAATTTATACCTTTATTCACAATTATATTTGGACACTGCAATCACATACTCTAGAATAAACTTACTCACTGCCTGTACGGAAATTATAAATTTTCCAAATCGAAATATCGCTAATATGACTTCACTCGAAAAATGTTGAAATTGGAGTTAGTCATTCTATTAACTGAAAGGCTCATACATAGAATATCCCCAACAATTTATTGAAGTGTTTAAGTAGATATATTTCTTTTGGATGGAAAGAACTTTCCGATTTCAATAGTCGCTTTTTTTAATTAATTTTTTTTAACGTTTAATAGGTAGCAATAATATTTTCATTATAATTTTTTTTAAATAAGTGTGAACAACATAAACCTTGAAGAATGATATCAAAACTGAAAAATTAAAATAAATTCCAATAAATCCTACCAAATTACTATTTGTCGTAAAGTTATGACTTCCTGTCCTACAGTTTCTCTTAACAATACCACTAAATCATCGAATTCCTCTCGTATCCAATCCTTACAATCCAAAATCTTCGTAAAATCCTCAATGGTCCCTACTTGGTTACAAATAAAACCATCCATAATGACCTTAATGTTTCTTATGTTTCAGATCTAGCCCAATCCAGATACCTACCCTTCTATAATCATACCTAAACTTCAGACTCATCCCAACCCTATCGTCTCTAACCTTGCTTCCTCTTCAATTCTAGACAACCCTCCGAGGGGACTAAAAAGAAGATGGCTCCGTGATCTCCTAATGTAGGCATATTATTAGAGTGTTACCATTTTGTGGTTTCTTAACAAATGTTTTCACCTCATTATATCCATATGTTCAAATTCACTAAATATAGTTCTTTAATACAGTTATAAATATCGTTAAAAAAAATAAGTGTGAAAAAATAAATTAGTATAAAAGATATTTTGGAATTTAGCTAAATAAAATTACTTTCCTACCTACCTATTCTTCTTAAGTAATTTAAGACCCACCTTTACACATTATTCCTATTACATATACATTATACCCTGCCAAACCTCCCCAATTTAAACATTTTTTACATCCATACAAAATGAGTTTTAATGGGTGTAACACTAAAACGTCCATTGAGTGCGTACATGACCTAAATTAAATTGTGTGATTCAGAAAAATAAGTTTACTGACGTTAAGTGCTAAGTATATAACTAAAGCGATTGGCCAATTGGTCATAAAATGGAGGGATCCAGCAGGTAGTGAAGCATATGTGTTTACTCAGAAGAAAGAGGACTAATGTGGACAATGTGGCAATTGTAGTTTATTATGGTCGTGCAGTGTGTGCCCAACGGACGGGCAAATACGCTGGCAAAATATTTACTGAAAATCTGTCCACCATAAATCTGTCCACGGGATTTACATTCTCCACACAGGCCGCGGGTCAACTCCCCCTCTCCCCCCCCCCCGTCCCATCCCGAGCGCTGAGTTTTATTTGCTCAGCCTTGGAGTACACTTTCCAGATACAGGGAAAGAAAGAAAACATCACGGAATCAACACTCGTTCACATTGTTAATCTCTTTGATCTGTCGCTTATTCATATCTTTTATAAAAAGGTATATTTTTGCTATATCTGAGAGAGATATTTTAAGGTATACCTGTTTCATCAAATGCCACGGAGTGGTTGAAAAGGAAAACAATCAATTTAGCGAAGCATTATAAAATTATTTTTTATTTCGCCAATATTTTTTTATTTTTTTATTTCTTTATGACATTTACAACTGTATTACATAAATACATCAAGTAAATTTGGACATAATTGATATAATGACATGAATACACTTGCTGAGTAACTACCCAATGGTAGCACTCTAATGATATGACTACATTAGGAGATCACGGGGCCATCTTCTTTACAGATGCCTTGGAGGGTTATCAGGAATTGAAGAGGAAGCAAGGTTAGAAACGAGAGGGTTGGGCTGATTCTGAAGTTTATTATGGAAGGATAGGTATCTGGATTGGGCCAGATCTCAAACATAAGGAACATTAAGATCTTTATGGATAATTTTATTAGTGACAAAGTAAGGAGCATTGAGGATTTTACGAAGGATTTTGGATTGTAAGGATTGGATGCGAGAGGAATTCGATGGTTTAGTGGAGCCCCATAGCTCAACTCCGTAAGTCCAAATAGGTCTTATTATAGTCAAGTATATGAGTCTTTTGTAATTAATGGGAAGTTTAGAGCGTTTGTCTAGTAAGTGCTGAAGTAATCGGAAACGTCGAGCGGTTTCTTGTCGTTTTAGTCTAGTATGAGGATTCCAAGTTAGTCGTTTGTCCAGGTGGAGTCCTAGGTATCGGATTTGCTCAACAGGGATAAGTGGAGTGTTGTTAAAGGAAACTGTAGGACAGGAAGTCGTTGGTTTACGACGAAGGGTAAAGGTAATTTGGTGTTATTTATTGGAGTTTATTTTAATTCTCCAGTTTTGACACCATTCTTCTAGATTTATGATGTGTGATTGTAGCATTTGGGATGCAATTGCTGGGTCATTGTTTACTGATAGGATACATGTGTCTTCGGCATATGTGATGATGACAGTGTTGGGACAGGTAGGGATGTCAGCTGTATAAACTGTATAGAGGATAGGACCTAGGATACTACCTTGAGGAACACCAGCGGACTGGGAAAAAAGGGATGAATAGGCGTTATTGTGATTTATTTTAAAGTATCTATCAGTAAGGTAGGAACGGATAATGAGGAAGTATGTAGGTGGTAGGAATTTTCGGAGTTTGTACAGCAGTCCCGGGTGCCAAACTCTATCAAACGCCTGTTCAACGTCGAGAAAGACTCCCGTACAGTACATTCCGCGCTCCAATGCAGAGGAGACTACGTCTACCACACGATGACATTGCTGTATAGTGGAATGGGAAGTTCGGAAACCAAATTGGTGATCTGGGATCGCCAATATTAAATAATAAATAAGAAAAAAAAACAACACCCTTCTTTTTACTGCCGAATAAGACGGTAAGTGAGAACGTTAAATACTTTAAGGACCCTGTTCAGGAAACTTTCCAATTTTTAATTAAGGCAAGACAAAAAACTTTCATGAATTCTTAATAAACAATATTCTAATTTAATGCAGTGGAATGTATTTTAATAAATTGGTGGGTTATACGAATTTTGCGAAAATAGCTCGCCATCTTTATGCCGGCTTAAAATATCTCTTTGTTACCTGAGGATGCCCACGAAGCATCTGTCTTTTCTAACAATCTAACAATATCTCGCTCGTACGGGTTAAGCGTCTTTCCTGATCTGATCTGATTTTCTGATCTCGCCATAACTAGGAAATTTGGAACCATTTTCGCACAAACAGGCCCACTATCCTCATATAATAAGTTATATTATAAATAAATTCTTATTTCTGGTTAATTGCAATAGATTAAATAATAAAAAAACATTTTCCTATCACACCATGTTTTTATTTATACATTTTTTACTTTTGTTTTTTTTAACTCACAGATGGAAAAGCCCAATAAGAATTGTTTTAACATTAAGACACCAATCTGCAATGATTGGAAAATTTTATTTGAAGTACGAAATCCAAAAATGGATGGAACGATCGTTGAAAAAGTATGTAAAAATAAGACAAAGTTCTGGGTGACAATTAGCAATTTTAATGTATAGATGTATACAAAATATACATTAAATACAGAATATAATACTGTTATTGTCACTCTGAATTTATTATTGTTTTAAATGTTCAAAGTTTATATTGTTTTAAACATGGTATGGGCAAGTTCCTAAACTCAGTGCTAATTCCATCGGATGATCGATCAATCTATGAAGAATCCAGCACCGTTGGACAGCGATACATACTGAGTCTAGGAACTACCTGCTGGATTCCAGGCGAAATTTATCAATCCTGGAATTTTACAAAAGACATAAAAATATATAAGGAAATAATTAACTTCTGAATTGATGAATTTCAAAATAGGAATGTATATAGATAGAAAGTAAAGTGAATATAAATATGTAAAGTAAATCAGTAAATAATAACATTAGTTGATAATGAGGTCACATCCGGTGGATCCCTTGACACCAAAAGCCAACGGAACCGCTGAGCCGTCGGTAATTCAGTCAATGATTTAAGGAACGCACCGAAATCCAGTTATGGATCCTGCAATGATTTCAGGAACGGCCTAATAGATTTCCGATGCCCATCAACTAGCTCAGCTTAGGACCTTGCAGGGCAGTAATATAACTAAGAAAAATTCTGTCTTGTTTGTTAATGATGCCTTAATATTAAAATTTTTCGAAGGATTTATGGAAAAGGTTGCTTAAACAAAATATTATTTATTTAACAAATTTTATTTTCAGTTTAAGTGTGAGAACAACTTTTGAAAATCTGATTTTTTACTGTTTATTAACCAAAAATAAACAGCCCCCATATTTCTGAAAGGTTTTTGCGTTATAATTTAATGAAGTACCTTTTTGCTTTTTCTGTTGGCTTGAATTTATCCAAACTACTTTTAAGAAAATCCTTTCAGATATTTAGCAACACTTACAAAATAACACTATTTTACAAGCATTGGATTTGTAAACTAATTAAAGAAAACTGGTTCTTCATTTCCTCTCATTTATCCGCACGTCCGCTGCAGACCGATCTCTTATCAGTTCGTCTACTGATAAGGCAAGTTACTAAGCTCAGCGCTGGGTTTCGGAACTTGTCCACAAGTCCTTTTAAGAAGAGGTGAATGATCCAACCAATGTTTCTTTTTCGTCGGTGAAGGTAGAATTTTAAAATTTATTATTGCAATTTCCAAGAAAGAGTCATGTATGACCATAAATAAAACATTTATTTATATTTTTCTGCATTTAGTTTTCAAGAATAAAAACTTTGTAAATCAGTCTATTGATGTAGTAATTCTTTGACATTTTCCAATTAAATATCAACTATTTTAGGGGTTACGCTTACAAATATTAATATGAAAAAAAGGGTGAAAATATGTCCTTGAGTCAACTCAAATATTTGAAACGCTGGCTTTTGTATATACTTGCATGTTAGTTGAAATATTTATAATATATTTTCACATGCATGAAAAAAAAGCAACTTAAACTTTAAGAGAGTGAGAAAACTGGGACATACCAAACCAGGACTAAGGAAACATTTGTTATAAGGAAAAAAAAATCTGGTCTGAGGTGTGCATGTCTTAGGCTACTTACGAGGACACGTGCGATATGGCTACCTGATCCGCTTTATATACAAGAAAGGAACTGTAAATCTGGACCGGGGAAGGAGCGGGGTTAAGAAGGTGACTGTGGCTTTATGGCGGAAGATAACGTTCACGATTAAAGAGCTCGCGTGTTCTCGGCTAATTAATGACGTGACAAAGGCTCTATCTTTGTTGCCTCTAGTTCCTCCCGTCAGCAGGGGTCCGTCCTACGTCTTAACTGGAGTCGCCGAAGTCTGTCCAAAGTAATTACCGAACGGAGGGAAGTAAAGGAATATTATTTTTTTTTATGTTTCATCTTCGATTATTTAAAATTCTCTAGTCTAATGATAAACATACTTATCAACTTTTTAAAATATACGAATATAAATATCGACAGACACACTGCAAAAGTCTGTAAGAACAAAATCTAAAACTTTTCAAGACATCAAACAAATTTTATTCTATAAGCATCATATTTTTATTTCAGTTTTTTTTTTTTACATACCTAATACTAAGAAATTTTTGATAATATTTCTGCCAAATAATTTTTATAACCACAATTTCTAACTTTGTACATTTTTAGTTACTTTGAAAAACAAGTATTAGTTTGGCAAAAACAATCAAAGTTTATTGTAGTAACATCCATAACTTTATTCATAATGACAGGAAACATAACACCCAAAATATAGATAAATAATACTTGAAATGAAAATTAGTAAAAAAATTACTGGAAAGCAAGTATTTGATCACACGGGTTATCCACTTTTTGCTTCCTCACTACCAAAGGTAGGGAAGCATTGTGTTCGTGCGAGAGATTAAAAAAAAATTCGTGCTCAGAATCGAAAATTTCCACTAATGTATTGCATTTCCAGACATCAAGTATCAAATTTGGTTCGGTGTCTGTCTGTTTGTAGTCAAACCGAAGTGTAATATATCACCTAGTACCATTCATACGATGTTCATGAAATTTTCGGGAATTATGCAAATTGTTGCCTGGATGGTCCCATATCAATTTTATCAAATTCCATCCAGCACTTCCGCTTACGCACGCGCAAACGTAAGGGCTCGTTTAATTTGGCTCAAAGTTGGATAAAAGGTAGATATTGGTGAAAAAATTATGTAGTGACAATTTTATTGAATTCTATCCACTACTTTCTCTTATATATTTGCTACTAAACTACGCGCGTTGCTATAGACAGTAGCGCCTAAACGAATGTACCGATTTCAATGAAATTTCGCTAAAGTAATTTTCTCGACGCCCTTTAAATTTACCTATATAACATACTTCAACGAAAAGAAGCTGGAAAATAGTTAGGAAGGGTGGTAAAATTAAATTACGAATAATTATCGTTATATGTATATGAAAACAAAATCTTTCGGGCTGAAGCACTCCTCCAAAATTAAATCTGGGTCCGCTAGGGTATATCACTAGTATTAGAGCAAATGGTCGTATGTAAAAAAATTGAAATTTTATTCTATTTGTATTTAAAGGTGACAGTTGTAATCTGCACTGCTATAAGTAGTCTGCTACAATGGAAAATAGCAGATGACAATAAAATATGAAATTATACTAATAAAGCATAAAGAAATAATGAGTTGTATGCACTCTTGTAAAACAATAAATTTTTACATAAGACCTTTTGCACTAACAGTATTGAAATTCATGTTCAGTATGCATTTTTTTTTTGTTTTTTTTTATTAAGTATAATCAAATATGGAATCTTCAAATACGGCACTCTTTTGTTGAATGTTGAAGGGTAACTGTATTTCCGAATCGGCTTCTCTCAGAGATTTTATTCTCATACGAAAAATTGTATAACTTGTAATATACAATGAAAAGGTGAGAAAGCTATATTGACCTTACTTGGCAAACGTTTTTTTCCATCCCAGTGAATGGTTTATCCCAATCACTAGACATTCCAATTTTTGTTTTTACCATTCTACACATTAAAGTAGATATATATTCATCCGATTAAAAAAATTAAAATGATAACAAGAACAATCTAAACAGCAAAAGTAAAGTATTAAATTTAGTAAAATAAATTACTAAGCTTGAACAAATAGAGAAAATTAAATTAAGATAATATCTGAATTAATTCTTACTTAATCCCAAAACAAAAAAGAATGATATTACCGTCTAATCTGGATCCAAACAGTTCTTCATGCATCAACTTGGGCAGTAAATGGAATTTTCTATTGCACTAAATATTAGAAACAGGGGGGGGGGGGGAGAGGGAGAAAATTGGCAAGCCGTATCACGGTACAAATTCATAATTGCAATAAAAGAAGACTGAAAAAAAAACTAAGTCAATGTATTATCAATTTAGATATATGATTATATTCGTTCATTAAAAATAAAAATTCATTTACTTAGTAAGAAAGTCACTGACGATATTAATTTATTCCTATATCCAGGTTAAAGATTTTTTATATAGATATCGTATAAATCTAAATTAGTTTTAGGTTAATCTAAAACAAACAATCTCACATAAGTAACATAGGGTTGGCTTCAGCCTAAAGTTTCTGCTCTCCACTCCTCTCCCTCCCATTCTGCCAATGTTGCTTATTAGAACTATTTATATTTATACAATTAGGTTTTAATTATTTTTCAACTGATATAAATTACAAAAAGTACAAAGTATATGGAATATATAATTTTTAATATGAAATTTATTACATAACTATCAATCAACTGTCATATGTTATGTAGGTCAGAAATGCCGTCGAAAAGAAAATTAATACAACTTTTTTTTATATTAAATATATATAATCTATCCTACAAATTAAAACTGGAATCATAAAATTAATATGTTCACAGACAAAAAAAATTTGTATATATTTCTATCTATTAATAAAAAAAAAATTTATGAAATAATTTTTTCATATTGAATAGGTAAATGATGATTTAGTTTTGATAATTTTAATTTATCATATTAACTATGTAATGCTATATGATAAAGCTCTACAGAAAGGGATTATATAGTATTTTATCATTTTAATAAGTATGTACGAAGATACATACATATTATATATATATATATATATATATATATATATATATATATATATATATATATATATATATATATATATATATATATATATTAAGTAATTAATTCAATTTATGAAAAAAAAGTTAAGCAACCGGGTAGTAAAAGTTTACATTTGCATTATGTATAAATAGCTAAGTAAAAAAAAAAGTAGTCAGTAAATGCCATAATTTGAAATTACAAGATTTCTATCATATACGTCAATTACCCTTTTAAAATATTCTTCTCAAAAGTTAGAAGTTTCAACAGATTTTCTTAATCACTAATCCAAAAGTTAAGTACAAAGATTATTTTCTGTAAATAAAAGCAGTCAGGATAAGAGATTGGTATATATGGATTTTCCCATCCACTTATGATGCATTAAATAATTCATATTTTTCCTTATTAATTATTTTTCTTTTTATTTAAGCAAGTATGAAATGTATGTTTTTGGATTTCATCAATAGGGTTTAGTACAATATTGTTCTAATATCTCTTCCATGAATTTGGTTTATAGTTATAGGAGATTAAGATGGCAATAACCCACTTCCTCATTCCCTCTTAATTAAATCAAATAACAATTATGCGAGATGTACTTCAAATTCTATTAGTAAACAAGCTTACTCATAGGTAGATTATCCATGAAATAAAAATAAAAATTAAATTCTGGAAGAACTATATTCTTTAAAGCACATTCGAGCAAAAATAACTATTATAAAAAATAATATAATTTATAAGAATAACTTCTACTGAAAATATTGTATTTCTGAATGACAGCTGAACCAAGAATTTACTAAAGAAAAAACAATTAAATGATATAATTCTGTTTTACTAGAGAAATTTGAAATAATCATAAATCTTTACATTTTCCACTATTTAGTTGTTTTTTTTTTATTGAAATACATATCCTAAAGCAAGATAAATCCACTATACAATTTTTAAGATAATAGAAAGCAGGATTGCAGGGCATAAGTAAGTAAATATAATTTAAGCCATAAAAGTGAGTCAGATTAAACAGGAAGGTAAAGTTGCAAAGAAACAAATTCCTAGAAAGCGAATCAATACTGAACCAGTGGTTAAACATCTGAGGGTAACTATTAAGACTTAAGTTGGAGGATTAAAAAAGTATGGAAGTTATTAACCATAGTTCTAATTTAAGAAGGTACATAGTTGGAGGATGTGATCGAATGTCACACATATAATATATGAAAATTATATTTATTGATTGCTTACATTTTTACCTAGGTTATAAGTCTTTGTCAGAGCTGTCCACTAATGTCGGAGGTGGAGAAATAACTGGGCACATTGAAAATTTCACTCTTCTTTCAATATTACTGGACAACTCTGGAGAAGACCAACAACATAGTTCGAAAAATTGCAGCGAATACACATCCAAACAATTTCCACATCTTAGGTGTGAATTATATTTTAGGTTAAATTCCTTATAAATGTATACGAAATTGTGTTATAAAAGATAATGAAGAAATAAAAAAAATCTGGTACAGTGCGCACATCACACAACTTTCACTTACCATCTTTCTTTTCTGGAAATAGGTATTTTCAGACAAAGGGAAGAGAAAGTAAAAATCACAGACAGTACAAAATATTTGTGTAAATTATCAATTACCATATGTTCTTCACAGCCGTCTTATGTATTATACTTTTTTCTCTTTAATCATTGCCTTTAACAATTGTATATTTTAATTATTTATTTGATCATAATAAGTACCGTAAAATATTTTTAGACATGAGTGCCACTGATAAAGAAGGCTGCTAAATATGTAGATATTTCGTTGTACGTATTGTTATTTGTTTGAGCAAATTTATGAAAATTGCACATGTTTATGTATAGAAGCCTGTTCTAACCTTCGACCAAGTTCAACAAAGCTCGGGTTTCGTCGGTTTCCTATTATTATATTAGGTTACTTATACTTTAGATCATTATTGAATTATGTCATATTTAACTATTTTTTATATCAGATTCCAATCAGAAATGATCAACTATTTCAAATATAAAAATTAAAGGTACTTTAGAGAAAGAAATGTTGAAAATTGATAATTTAAACTCTGTTAGAGAACATCAATGAGAATAAAACCTACATTATATTAAAAATTGCTTAATTCTATACTGATATAATGAATTTAATCAAGTTTTTGAGAAAATCTTAAAAATGTCTAAAATCGATGATATAAATTGCCAATTACGGTTAGCCGATTTCAAAGAAAAATTTACTGTAACATTCCAGCGATATATAAACCTTAAATAGACAATTTAAATTTTGTACAACTTTTCCTTCTTTTTTTTTTCCTGTTTGAGGCTGTTCACACACACATACACTCAGACTATTTTGTGGGATTTGGTTATTTGGAGTTCAACACAGGGGAACCCAAACATCTATTTCCGTTGAAAACCCAGATTTGAAAATTTTTATTATTGCAATACTTACATATAAGTAAAAGTAAAATGAGTAAATAAAATCACAACCAATTGAACCTAGAATTCCAGAAACTTCATCATTTGTCCATTTCTATAAATAAGGAGATATGAGGTTTCCGCAATTCATAATAAAATTACTTTAAACAGCTGAACAAATTACAAAATCTACTAAAATTTAATAATAAAATCAACTGCTGTATGATGATTATAGTTAAAGCTATAGTGTTAATAGATCAATATGTATAAAATAAATAAATGAAGATATACCTATAAATACACATTCAGAAAAATTACACCTATTGGCTCCTTAGAAAACTTTATAACTTTATCACAAAACAAAATAAGTGTTCATTTTTTATCAGTTTCTGATCTCAATCAATTTCCTGTCTCAAATGATCACTTGAGAATTTCGAATTCAAAATTTTAGACTGTTGGCCCACTTTTACAAATGAAGTAGTAAATGAACATAGCTTTTTTTAAAAATATATATTTATACATTAAAAACAGCTTTATATGAATTTGAATGCAGCTATCTTTAATCTTCATCACTAATGTGTAATGAAAAAAAAGTAACTGATCGAAACATAACATAGGAATGACAACTTTGAAAACTCTACTTTTATAAGTAAAACCAAGATTCTATCAATTATTAGACCAAAATAAGCTTTAACTAAAAGATAAATCAATCTAGATGAACTAAATACAAACAAGTATTATATTTTTATTGGCACTCACCTTACAACTTCCAGTTCACTTTTAGGGACCAAAGTGTGAGACTAAGTGTGGAAACAGCACATTTTTCCTTTAACATAAGAAATTTTCATTTCACCAATAACAAATTATAATGTTAAGCATATTTTATATATACTAGTGAATATTCTTTAAGATAATTTAACCGAATACAAATCTACATTATACAACACTAATAATAATGAGGTATAAACAGATTATTTCTTCTTATATTTATTTCTGTTCTCATTAGAAAGTTCAATAATAAGTGTTAATCTTAACCACTTTGTTACAGGAAGAGAATGTATAGTATATTCATGGCTGAATTTTAGCTGTTAAAAGACTGTAGTAAAAAAAATACAATATACATGAATCTCTTCATAAATATAATTTAAATTAACACCACTAATGCACTATGTATATAAAATAAAAGTAAAATGATGTGTAATAAAAATTAAAAATATAAGCAATGATTTATAAATGAATAGCACAATGAATGGTACTTAGTGAATATTCAATAATCAAACGTATTGAGATAAAAAAACTATTGTACTTGATAGTGCAGATATAAATATATAATATTTGAAAGTATGGCTTATTTTTTTAATTAGTTAAGGCAATTTCAAAACTTTAAATAATTTTTGTTGGTAGGCATTAGATGCATCTTGTGAATTTTCATCAATTTCAACACCTTAATGGATAATTCAGAATTTGTGAAAGCATTGGAAGGTACTAAATTAAAAAAACAAAACAAATGACATAAATCCATGAATAAATGTATCATATAAATACCTCTGACTAAATAATCCTTTAGAATGAGTAAATAAGAAAAAAAATCTTACCATTCAGTATTCATATGGCTAAACATATTTTTCTTGAAATAGACTCAATAATTTATTCATTCATAAAATACACACGTCTTTAAGCCCATTACACTTTTAACCATTATTAAACCGGATGTATAACGCAGAAAATAAAAATAATCATTAAGGTAAGAGAAGGAAACAATTTTAAATACACTGTAAATTAAAATAAAAATAAGCTAACACAAACCCGAACCGTATCAGACTGGATATTTTTTTTACAGTTGAGACTGTTGGCGGGCACTGGCAAATTAAGTTATAGAAACCACTGATCTCTGATTAGATGACTCCTTTTCATTAGCATTCTCAAATCCAATCTTAATACAAAGAAAAATAAATAAAACTGTACCATTTTTACCGTTTTGTTAATAATTTCACACATATTATGCTATTCTAACAAATTACAATGTTAAATTTTTTGTCGCTATTCAAACTATATATCCTAATTTATAAAAATAAAATGAAATTTATTACTTACGATTTGATCATATCGTTAATATTTAAATAAATTCAACTTTCATTAATACCCAAACAGGTATTTATTTTACTAATTTTTTAGCAAAACTGCCGAAGAGCTCTTGCACAACATCGTGCATTTAGCGGCCTTTTCAGGTTTCCGCCTACTTTCGAAATAGTTCGATTCTTTTTTTTTTTTTTTTTTTGTAAATTATATATGTGCGTTATAATAAGAAAGATGAACTGTTTGTAAAATCTATCCTACATTACAGTGATGTAGCTTGTAATACGCATACAACCATTTCCTTTGTAATGTATAGAATGAACATATTATTTAATGATATTACTTAATTATTAAATAATATATATATAATGTCTTGTTAAAAAAAAAATGGTAAAAAATAAATCTTTCAGGTTTCCTAAATATACCACTAATACTATCATATATATTGTTACAAGGAAATATATACAGATTTCAACCGAAAAATTATTTTTTTCAAAAACTTCATTAGAAAATAAAATTTATACCTATAGAGAGTAAATCAAAAAAGAAATTACTCAAAATGTTTTCATTTTGTCTTGACACATTTAAGAATGATGGCCAGTCATCAATGGCAGCACGCAGCACCTCTTGAGGAAAATGCTCAACTGCTCGGTTGTTTGAGGCTTTCTAAGTTAGAGTGTGCTCTGTGACATGCCTCTTCTGTTCTGACCAAAGCTGAGATCAGGGCCTCCTGAGGGCCAATCCAAAGCAGAGATGAACTCTGGAATGTTCTTTTGCAGCCACTGCTGAATTGACCTGGCCTTGTGAGCTGGAGCGGAATCCTGCTGGAAAACCCAATGACTTCCAGCAAACAGAGTATCATTTAGAGGCTTGAAACAGGTACCGAAATATCGTCCTGATAGTTTTTAGCGTCTGTTTTAACTCCTTTTTCACAAAAATGGAGCTTTGTGGTGCCACCAAAGCAAACTCCCCATCAAACCATCACCGAGGAAGGGTTATGACCTCTTTCCACTCTTCCAATGATTTCCTGGGCTTCTTTAGAGCTGCGTGCGTACGCACGGTCATTTTGGCGATTAATCTTTTCTTCAATTGTAAAACTTTTCTCATCGCTAAACAAAATCTTTCGATAAAGACCATTGGTGTAACGGCCAAGGAGCACTTTGCATCTATCCAAACTAATTTTTTTTAGAGAAGTGGTTAGCCTTTGTCCTGTCATTCTTCAAAATGCACCCATCCTAAGGTCACTTTTTATTATGCGAGACATTGATCTGACAGAGATTCCCATTTCCCGAGACATGATTTGTTGTTTCCGAATGGGGTTTCTTCTGATTCGAGCAGCCACTGCTTTCATTGCATTTGCCGTTATCACAATGCGGGGAAGGCCCGGTCGAGGTCTGCCACTTACAGATAGGGTCTCATTATATCTATTTATAATGCGGTACACGATCATATTGCTGATACGCAAAGGTTTCAAGTGTTGAAAATCCCTGACCTACATTTTCCAACTTTGTGTAAGGCGATCACAGCTATTCGGTTTTCGTTATCATCTCACTCCATGTTAACTGAGTGAAAGAAAAATACAAACTAATTGGGATTATTATACTGACATGTAAAGCAAATAACCTGATAGAGATAAGGATTATCTAAATAATGCCCAAGGATGTAAACAAAGTTCAACTTTTGTAACAGTATTTATGGCAAAGCTAGGTAACTAAAAAGTGCAAATTGATTTAATAAATTGTCATCAAATATGTGTAATTAAATTAATATTGGGTCATAACATTGATGTTGTCGAACGATGGAGCGATCTAAAACGTTCAGTTAAATTGAATTGCTCTTTGAACTTTGCAAAAAATAAATTCTTCATGAACAGAATAGGAAAAAGAAGATATAAATGAATGAATTTGAAATGGAACAATGCAACCCGCCAAGTTGTGTTTCTCTCATTAGTAGAAACGCCCTTAATTGTTCAATTACTGTAAACATTAAAAAAAGATTTCCCCTCTCAACGAGACCCCGTAATGGCTCCTCAGGGACTTTAAGGGGGAAAAAAATCTAATGGCAGAACGATTATTCAAGGCCCATGTTCGTATGGAGAAGTTTTATTCTTTTATTCAGATGTTATATTAGCAGGAACAAACCAGGCGATTAGTTTGTGGAGTATGTTTACTTCTTTTTTTTTTAAAGTACTTTCCTCTAAAAGTGAATAAAAAACCTTTTTTTCCCTGTAAATTTTCAATCCCCTAATATAATGTTAATGAACGAGAAATACAAACCAATGGCATTATTACTTATTATTGCTACTAAATAAGGCACATTTTAATAAGTAAAAATATACTGCAAAATATAAAAAAAATTGTATTGCTTACTAACTAAAAGTGATTATTAACCCGTTATGCGATCTAGAATATAAAAATATTGGAATCCTCAAATATTTAATGCGTATGCAAATTATAATTTATAAACTAAAAATATTTTGTAGATAAGAATATGTGAACAAATTTTAATTTTAAATAACCATATTTCACTTTAACCATGATCAGAATTAGAATTGTGCCAGAGAGGAGAGGGGGAGAGAGGAAGGCAACCCTTTTTGAATACTCCTTTTAATTTTGGTGCCCCCAATGAAAGTTATCAATTTTTTAGATAATATTTTTCGAAATAAATATTATCAGCATTTAACATTAATTCATTTTATAGTATAAATTAAAGTAAAAATAGAAGCAAATATTTTTTACTTGATGAAAAGATCATATTCTGGATATGAGAATCACATACCAAAATTTTAAATCAAAATGCCTGATAAGGATATTTAGGATATAAAGATATTTAGAGAAAATTGAAGTTTCTTTTTTAATTTATTAATATATTATATTTTATAATTTGCTATATTTTTCTTTTTAAAACCACAAATCACATCTACAGGTTTTAACGCAAACAGTTTTTTACTTATATAAAACAATCTACACTTAATATATTTGTCACTTCCAAATAAATATATATGAATACATCATTCACTTGTTTTCACTGCGACGTTCATATTAAAATATATTTCTTATTTGAATTTCTGGGATCTGTTTTATTGAAACAGTGCAGTTTTGACATAGTAATTATAATGATTATAATATTACTACTAATTTTGTTTTTTGGTAATATTTTATTTAATATCGTTTATAAACCAATAAATGCAGCAATAAGTGATATATTTTTTTAAAGTCTGGCTTTTTCTTACTACCTAAAATTTGATTTGATATAATCCAGCGCCGGCCTTAGAAATTTGACGCCCCCAGAGAATGACGTCATCTCCCTGAGAGAGAACTGAGAAATCCTCTCCTAAAAAAAATTAACTTATTACTTAAACTGTTTTATATATTAGTAATATATAAGTAATATTTCATTTAATATGTTTCTAATTCACTTGCTTCATTGACTGACTAAAATCATTTATTCTCATACGCTTTGAAACTTTTTTTTTTACTCTTTTTTTTTTAAACAAGTGGCGGACACCTCCTTCCAGGATGCCCGGCCATAAGGAAGGCTCTGATAAGATCCTAAAAAATTGAAACAATTAAAGAAACATATGAATTCATATTTGAACTTCGTCCTAGAAGTTCCATTAACTTAACATACATTATAATCCACATGCCTTATCCTCATTTATTATTTAACAACTACGTAACTAAATATGTTGCATTAGATTTAAAAAAAAAAAAATTAGTACTGTTAAGCACCCATAAAAGATATAACGCTTATTGAAGTCAGGAATATGGACTGAAAATCTTAGATAGTTAATTTAGTCATATTGGTTAAATTTTTTTAATTAATTGTTATTTTTTATATATCTAGTTAAATCTCATTCTTATTTTTTGGGAATTTTTTTAGATCTAGAGTCAGTGAAACAAGAGCATGTACCTTCGCATTAATTGTGGTTATTACGTGGTGGATACACTGTGTTGGTTCAGTCTGTAAAAACGTGCTTTGTGTAGGCATGTACAGCGCTACTAACTTGCGGCAGTTTGATAACCCTAATTCACTACACTCCTTGTGCAGTTAGGTTTTATTTATTTCCATAGAATTTTTCATAATTCTTGTTTTTATGAAACTTTCGCTTGTGCCGCAAGGTAGCCGCAAGGGCAGTACATTCCTCTACACAAAGTACGTTTTTGCAGACTGAACCAACACAGTATATCCACCACGGCATCACCTCAAGCCTAATTTTACCCGCTGTCCCAAAGTTGCCCACCCAGTCTCAAAGTTACCACATCTTTCGCTAACTAATAAGAAGTTAGATGAGAGAGGGATTCATATATAAATTATATTAAAGATATTAACTAGATATATTTTTTTCGTAGATATCCTTTATTTTTTTTTCTCATAATATATGAAGACGTGAACATCCTATAAGATATGTATTATTATATACAAAAATAATTGACAGTATTATAAAAGGAACATCCCAACCACACATTTAGTTAAACGGAAATAATCTGTTGTAAATTTAACATTCAAACAATAATAAGAATTATTGAATAAAAGCTGATAAATGATGGGATGCTTGAATCTCCAACTCAGTCGAACAAATGGGCCTAATTTTTGTCTTTCATTCTTCAGAAAATACTTAGTGTCTCAGGAACTCGGTAATTTCGAATAATAAACACTCCTCGACTGACTTTTCCGTTAATTATACGCTGTCTTGTTAAGGGAATTGATCATTTAGAAATAGTCGAAAGCAACTCTTCCATTAACGGAAATAACGAAGACGAAAATATAAGATGATTTTCATCCACAATCGCCCTCCTCATTAAAACAAAAAAAAATTAAAACGGAATTTTCATTTCACAAAAGATTTGTGGTGCTTGACCTCAGTTATCACACACACACATATATATATATATATATATATATATATATATATATATATATATATATATATATATATATATATATATATATATATATATTCGCTTATATTAATACATAATCTCTTTTGATAAAAAAAAAAAGAAAGGAAATCTGTGAAACACAGCTATATAGACCGATAAGTTGAAACGCATGTTGAAAAAACTAGATAATATCTTTAATATGCAGATAATACAATTATTTATTAATCAGTCTCTCATTTAACTTCTTATTAATTACTTATCTAAGAGGATTTTCTTATCTTTAATCGTGCGTTTTTAGTCATTAATGTGGAAATACAGCTTTAGTTGTGCTCTTTTATCGACTTGTTTCACTGACTCCAGATCCAAACAATAATTTATCCTTTTATTATATATGTATATATATCTATAAAAGTATATATATATATATATATATATTAGAGTCTAGTTTGGCTTAGTTAATTTCATCAACAGTTTTTTATTATGTTTTAAGGTATTTTTTACGAATTATACAAAATATCTAAACTATACATAATATGGTAGTATAGACTTATTTTTCAACTCTCAGGAGCGATGAATTATTTTGAATGAGGTTTCAAATGTAAAGTAATTTCGTGAAGAAGTAACGTATCCTAATTTCTTTTAAATACTTTCAATAACTTTAATAAAAGTCGTTGAACAAAAAATTGAACTACAGAGGAACTCTTGGAATCTTGTTTTCAACCCAAAAATGTTCCTTCTTCGAGATAAATCATAATTCTTGCACAATGCCTCTCAGGTGCTATGATTGCCATGAGATATTTATCAAGTATCTAGGTTTTAAAATTAAAATATTGCCTTTTAAGTTAGCTTTCAACGAACTAAAATCTATCGAAAATTTAGATGGAGAAGAATAACTCTATGATCACGAGAGTACCTCGAGTATTATAGAAATCCCTTGGGGGTTTAATATATAAATATACTTTTTGAAATATTTAATAAAGAAATACAGAAATGTTCAGGTATGGTTTCTATACTCTCAGTAATATTATCACATTTCTATACTCTCAGTAATATTATACTCATATTATCACATTTCTATACTCTCTGTAATAGCCTTCTATACTCTTAATGATAGACTACTAAACAAGGCTCTAATTCATTAAACAAATAGGTCTTCAACGAGCACTATTATGGATTAGAGTAAATTCAGGGTAAGCTGTGTTATTCTTAACTATTAAACTGGAGGAATATTATCATATTAACCAATCTCCTTCCTCATCCCTTCAATTATCACGAAGTATTCCTCAGGCCTCCCACTCTCTCCGATCCTTTTCTCCATCTATATTAGCGACCTTCCCCACTCCATTCATAACTCCCGATATCACTTACATGCAGACGATCTCCCAAATTACCTGTCGTTCCAACCTTCTGAGACGCCTGGGGCTACCCGAAAACTACAAAAGGATATTGAGTGTATACACAGGTGGACAGAAAAAAACGAACTGAAGCTGGACTCAGACCAAACTAAGGCTATTCTCATCTTTTTCAAGCACCTCATTAGTTCCCTTTCATTCTCCCCTTTAGTTTACCTCAATAACCGTCCCATCCATTTTTTCCAAAAGTCAAACATCTCGGAATCTTTGATCAGAACTTCTCTTGGAATAAACACATTTCCCAGCTTATCCGAAAATCTATAACTATCCTTAAACAATTCCTACGATTCCATGAATCCATTCCAAAAAAACACCAACCTGTTCCTTGTAACATCCCTTGTTTTCTTCCACTTTGACTACGGTTGCTAGCTGTATAGAGGTCTATTCACGAGACTGATGGAGAGACTGAAGATAATCATGAATCGCTTCATAAGATTCATCTTAAGGATCACCAGGCCTTCCTATGTTTCCTGCTTCAACACCGAATGAAAGTGGCTCTATCCTACCTTCCGACGGCAATTCCTTCTTTTCATGTTCCTTTTTGAAGTCCTTAGAACCAAAAATCCTCCCTACATCCTAGAACTCCTTACTCTACATTCCTCTATACACTCTCTTAATACCAGATCTCAATCTATAAATATATATACCCCATCTCATAAAACCACTTTCTTCAGAAAATCCTTCGTCATTCGTGCTACCTCCTGTTGGAACTGCTTACCTATATTCATACGTCAAACCACGTCCACAAATTCCTTCAAACAACTCCTATTATAATTGCTTGCTAACAGTTAATTGCCATCTTACTTTTATTTTTCTTTCAGTATTTTTTTTTTTAATATAATTAATTATAATTTTCTTAGGATTGTATGTATATATTTGTATTATAACAACATACCAGACTGATGTACATATTGTTTGAACTTCTGATGTTATTCTAAGGGGACTTTAGTCCCAGAATACAATTATTTCTCATTTCATTACCCTTGGTACAAGCTTATCACTTATTAGCATAGGCGCCAAATTCCATTTGAATTGGGAGGGGGAGGAGGCGATGAAAAAAAAAAAAAAAGCGGTAGCTTTTTTACTGTGTAAAAGTTCAATATAATTATTGCGAACTTAAAAAATATAATATTGGATATATAATATTAGATAGTTGTAGGATTATTTTTTATGTGTGTATGGATATATTTGAAGATATCTGAACAAAACAATTGGATTTATTACAATTTGTGTACATTAAACATGAGAGGAAAAACGAGAACCTCCATAAACTAGGAACATTTCTAGAACTTTTTCAGCTAAAAATTAATAATGTTAAAAACTTTTTTTTTTTTATTAAATCTGTTTATTGAATAATAATACAATCAGCCACTGATGGAGGGCTATAAGCATTAGGGCTAAAAATTCTCATTCATACAATATATACAAATAATAAAGAAATAAATATAAATATAAGAAGTAAATAAATAATACTGATGAAGAAGGTAAATAAAAATAAACAAATAAAATAAAATAAAAACTTCTAAACACAATCATAACTATATACAATATATACATTCGCCCAAGAATCTCCGAGACATACTTTTCCCCCCATACGCGGAAGGCAAAGCAAGACTCCGGAAGATCCCAGTGCCACTTATCCAGCCGCATCACTAGTATTAGAAGCCAGTGGGGACTGAAAGAGGGCACTACAGCCACAGACGCTCAGGACATGAGTGGAGAAGCTGGCCATTGCCAGGACTCCAAAGGCATATTTACAAAAGATCTCGAGGCCACTGCCGTTTCAACCTTCGAGGGGGGTGGTATGGATGCTCGGAGTCGGAGCTGGATAGGAATTGCGCTAGAGGATTGGGATGATGAATGAGGTTCTGGTGAAAGTTGGAGAATCTGGATGGGATGATGTCATGGACATATGGGATGTTAAGGTCATGGTGTAGGGTCTTGTTCGTGACATAATATGGAGCATTGACTATTGTTCGAAGGACTTTGGACTGGAATGATTGGATGCGTTTGATATTCGATGATTTAGTTGTCTCCCACAGTTCAAGGCCGTAGGTCCAGATAGGTTTCAGTATGGTCTTGTAGATTAATAATTTGTTTTCTGTTGAGAGATGAGATGTTCTGTTTAGTAGTCTATATAGCTGACCAAATCGTCGGTTAAGCTCTTGTCTTTTAAGTCTCGTATGTGGGTTCCAAGTCAGTCTTTTGTCCAGAAGGAAGCCAAGGTATCGGACTGTGTCTGAGTAGGGAAGAGGAATTGAATTAAAAAGGATTGGCGGACAGGATCTGCGTCGAGGAGTGAAAGTTACATGTTTGCATTTTGATTCATTAATTTTGATGCGCCAGTTGTTGCACCACTGCTCAATGAAGGAGAGGTGTCTTTGCAGGTTCTGGGACGCTATTAGAGGATCCGAGTGGGAGGATAGGATGGCAGTATCATCAGCAAATGTTGCTAGAAAGGTATCAGGACTTGAAGGGATGTCAACGGTGAAAAGGATATAGAGAACTGGGCCCAAGACACTGCCTTGTGGAACACCAGCCTCAATCGGATAATGTTTGGAGAGTTCAGTGCCGCAGCGGACTTGAAAGGAGCGATTTGAAAGGTAAGATTTGAGGACTAGGTACAAGGGTTGAGGTAAATGGGTTTTGAGCTTGAAAAGCAAGCCATCGTGCCACAATCGGTCGAAAGCTTGAGCTACGTCCAGAAAGGCACCAGTGCAATATTGCTTGTTTTCAAGTGCAGAGGATATGTGGTCCACAACGTGAAGGCCTTGTTGGACAGTGGAGTGTCTTGAGCGGAATCCAAACTGATGGGAAGGGATATTGTGGGATTCGAGTATGGGTAGGATGCGTTTGAGAAGGATTTTCTCAAAGATTTTGGAAAGGATCGGAAGTAAGCTTATCTGTCTAAAGGATGATGTATAATTAACAGGTTTACTTGGTTTAGGAAAGAGGATAATTATGGAGTGTTTCCACACCAGGAGAAAGCGGGTTGTGCGGAGGATACAGTTGAATAGTTATGTAAGGAATATAATTGCTTTTTTGGGAAGTTGTCTGAGGATCTGGGAAGTAAGGAGATCGTGTCCTGGAGATTTGCGAGGTTTTAGGTTCTTTAAAAGGGATTTGACCTCAGAGGGGTTGACGGCTGTAGGAGGTAAGGAGAGAGGAATCGATGAAGAGAGGAATTCTTTAACTTCAGCAGTATGTGAGGGATGGAGTTCAGGATGAGGAGTGAATGTGTACGATAGATGTTTAGCAAACTCTTCTGCTCTATTCTCATCTGACGAAGCCCAGGAACCATCATCACGGCGGAGGGGGTGGGAAATGGATTGGAATTTAAGGATTTTTTTTGTTACATTCCAGATGGAGTTATCACTTGGAATAGTTAGGAAAGATAGGAATTATAGGATTGGGATCTAAACGTAGCCAGTTTTTGTTTTACCTGCTTGGAATAATAGTTATATGATTTCCGATCATCAGGATGCCTGGTTCTTTGCCAGACGGTCCTAGAGCATCGTTTCCTATTAATAAGTTCCAGTAGGTCTTGGGGTAGAGGATTTATTTTGTGGTATTTTTTAGAAGGATCAGGTGAAGATGCAGTCCAAACTGCTTGTTGGATCAAGGTAGTCATGGAATATACTGCTTCATCTAGCTCTGCAGGTGTTTTTAAGGAAACTCTGAGGTCAATATTATCATCCAGTATTTGACGGAAGAGGTTCCAATTAACTGGCCCCCTGATAAATGAAGGTGGAGGTGGTTTGGGAATTGGTGATGTGGAGACCGTAAGGATTAGGGGACTATGGTCTGAGGAAAGATCATCAAGTCTTGAAATGCTATAATTAAGGGACCCTAGACCTTTGTGGATGAAAAAATCTAGGAGATCGGTATTGTGGTTAGGATCTGTTGGCCAGTATGTGGGAGAATTGGGTGAGAGGATGTTACTGTGATGGGAATTAAGTGCAGATAGCAATGTTCGTCCTCTGGAATTTGTGGTTCTGCCTCCCCATAGCTGGTGTTTACCATTTAAGTCTGCACCTAGAAGGAAGTGGTGTCCTAAGGAGTTAAGGAAGGAAATTAATTGGGATTCTGAGATAGGTATCTTAGGCGGGGAGTATGCTGCGACTACTGCTATTGGGTGAGGAGAAGTTTGGATTATCACGGCAGTGGATTGTAGGAAATTATGGATCAGCAAAGGGAATAGGTGATGGGAAAGGGATTGATGGATAATTATGGCAGTGTCAGCATGTGCTGTTCCATCAGGATGGTCGGTAATGTTAAAAACTGAAAAATACTTTTGATTTCTTAGTTTGTACAACCTCCAAATAAAAATAAAATGTTTTCATAGTCTGACTAGCTATGTAAAAATGTCTATAAAAACATTTTATATAAAATACACATATTCTTATCCTTATTAAATATAAATTTTTAGAACTTTATATCAGAAAAAATATTAGGAAAGCACGTTAAAATGGAGGTGCCCATGAATCATAAAATCCAAGGATATGTTTCAAATTTTAATTTATCCAATGATTAATGAAAATTTAAATAACATTTAAATTTTGATAAATAGTTACGTAACCACATATAGGCTTTAGCTTAGTCAGGTAGTCAACTTTTCTTATTTTCTTAATCGTTTTAGTTTACATATTTTATTCATTCATGTAGCTTATTTGTTATCAATTTTAATTTTTTTTTTAATTCAAATTATTGGGTATAGGCGAAAGGATATTCTTGCCCCCTCAAAATATCTATTGGAGAGAAATGATTGCCCTCCTCGTCTCCCCTAATTCTGCGCCTATGCTTATTAGGTATATTGTAACTTTAAATTTTTGGTTTGGGACTTAAAGTTATTTGATAAGATTATGTTGTATAAACGAATAAACATATCCTTCTGATACGTGGAAATTATTAGAAAGAGGGATAGCTAATTAAAGTTAGAGTTATTACTATGGTCTGCAAGTGTTAAAATATTCAGAAGAAGTTTGAGTCATTAATAATTTATACAAAAATTATTTATGATTACATTCAATAAACTAATTCTTAATTATTGGAAGAGATTCCAAAGCAAATGGCTTCTAAAATAGCTTTCCAATAATATATGAATAAATTTAAGTCTTTAAGACTCAATTCTGATTGAGTTTTCTAACCTAAAATGTAATAATAAACCATTAATACCAAGTAACCAATGATTATTTTTTAGGATAATTTAAAAAAAAAAAAAAGTATGTCAAGTAGTCAGTTTGGCTTCCTCAACACTTCTATTAGTTTCATAATTGCTTATATTCCAAGGCAGTAGCCCATTCAGGATTTAATTATGGAGTGAGCTTTTTTTTTCTTTTATAATGGTAATTATCAGTGCTTTTAAGAGAAAAGTGTTTATATTTTTTCTTGGCACGTGGCGTTATAACAAGCGTTATATTTTAAAAAGAGAATATATTGTAATCGTTTACATATTTGGGTCTGACCACTCATAAAAACCATAATGGGGCAATGAAGAAAAATTAATCTTCTCCCTGGAGGAGGGGATCTTCAGTTCCAGTTTCAGGGTCGATGATTTGTCCTTTGAGAACCAAATTCAATTTAAATATAAATTTATTATTTAGAAATAATATATTCTGCCATATTTAAGGGCAATGATTATTCGAACTGTGTGTTACACATTTACACTACAAGAAAATAGCAAAAACAAAAAAAAATTGTAAAAAAAAAAAGATAAGTGATAAAAACAATATAATATGCTTGCGCTGAAGGGATTTACGCTTGGAAACTGTCTCTTTCAACTGTTCTTGGCCATTCCAAAAGCCTAATATTCTTAAACTACCACCAATTTGTACTGAAAACAAGGGTTGCCGAAAAATTTTGCCTATACAAATTATGTATATTAAACTGTTCATTTATACTTAATACCACCGCATCAAAATTATTAATTTATTTACTTAGTTGCTGTTTAGGTATTAAGAAAGTACATGGACTAATAGTAAATAAAATAAAAAACGAAGGTGTCTCATTTAGACCACACAATAGAAGTGAAAATATTAATAAGATGAGATTAATAATATAAAATATAAATTGTAAATAAAAGCTCATTATAAAGAGGATGACATACTGAAAAATTCTCTCGCTTATAGTATGCAGGTCCGATTTTTAGTTTGAGCTACTTTAACCGATACAATTCGTTATCATTTGGGTTTCGACACTATTTTTTTCTATTTCACCTTCCTAACATGGGGTCGCGTTATGATATGAATTGGAATAATAGCTCATTACAAAGAGGATGAAATGACGAACATTTTTCTTGCTTACAATCTGCAGGTCCGATTAATAATTTTTGAGGTATTTTAATCCAGTGCAAAACCACTTTAATTAGTAGACGACAGCCGACTAACCATATCCAAGCGTTACATATGGGAGATGTGACGGCTCAAACTAATTCACTCTCCACAAAAAAAGTGCAAACGTGGCCAAGGAAGTTAACACTTCATAAATTAACATCAATGCTTTCCTATATATATATATATATATTTCGTATATATATATATATATATATATATTTCGTATATATATATATATATATATATATATTTCGTATATATATATATATATATATATATATATATATATATATATATATATATATATATATATATATATATATATATATATATATATATATTAATAATAGTATATATATATATATATTAATAATAGTATATATATTGATTGAAAATTTTTAAGAATGCCATTTAAGTTATAGTTAGGCGTAAAAATATATCACATAGGAAAAAGTTGTTTTAATTGAATATTTGTTTTCTAATTCCTATCGGTCCATGTATGCACTAACGGATCCATGATTTAATTTTGGGAGGCTTCAGCCCAAAATATTTTTTTTTATGTATGTATTACGGTGATTACTTCGAAAGAAAGAAAGGAACTTAGTGCCTATACGAAATGGTCTTTAAGTGATTCTTTATTTTATAATAAATGTAATTAGAAGAACAATAATACTTTTAGAGTTTTTTTTTCATAAGCCATTATATGTTACCATTTTGGTAGACTTCAGCCCGAAGGCTCCTCACTAGATTTTGTTGGCTACTGTATTAAAAAAAATTATAAGAAAATAAAAGACTAACTAGAATTGAAAAAATCACAGTTTAACGTATCCAAAGTAGTAAACCACTTCTTCCTAGAGGCAAGTTGATAATAATTAACACTAGTGAAAAAAAAAAAAAAAATCTCATCAGTAAACTTGCATGTTTCCTATGCGAAGGCGAGACGGATTTCTCATCCATAATCCTGTTATCCTTTCGTGCCGCGACATCCATTACCGAGGATGAGGCCAGGACCTTGCCGCAGGACCGGATAATGGCGGTTAGGCTTTCGTCAAATGATCGTCACTGCCTAAGCCTCCGGCAGAGCTCCGAGGACGTGAATGAAATCGAGCAAGAATAAGCCTGTTATAGAGCTTATAAAGTTAAACAGCTTTAGCCGGGGGTTTTAGCCGCCCCCCCCCTTCGCCCCGCGCCTCTCTTATTAGCAAATGAAAATGCTAATGTAATCCAGGCTTGCATCTAACACTCCGTTCCAATTTACATCTAAATCAAGTTCGACTTAGCTGTTGTCCGAGTACAATGTCGTTGCTATCGGTGCAGGTTCTACTCGCCTGTCATTTGCACACATTACCTCCACCTTTTTGCCGACAGCCAGCGGGGGTAGAGGATTAGTGATCGAGTAATTCCATTAAAGTCGTGATGAAATGGTTTTGCATCTTCGGTGAGTTCCAAGCAATAATAAATAATAATTTTTTATCGCGTAACTGCGTTTGGATTGTTTGGAAAGTAAGTTATGCCTGATGTTTTGTAAAAAAAATTACACTCACAATATTGAAAAATAAAATTGATTTGTTTTGATAGCTATAGAAAATCCAAAGAACTCCTGTTATTATAAATGATATCTTCAAAAATTAACCTCAAGTACTTTGGATTTTACTTAGCGAAAGAATTAAAATGATTTCTGGTCGATTTTCGCGATGTGTATTGTTAAAAAAAAAAGATTGGAACATCTCAGAAGTACCCGGCGTTCAAAGTGGTCGCGGAATTTCGTCTTCTCCAGCCCCAGATCGAATCGATTTATTTATTTTAGCCAATTCTTTTCGGTACACGCTTCTCAATGAATTTATTTTTTTTATAACTGTCTCCCGGTTTGCCGTTACATCAATTTCTCTAAATTTATTAGCTAAAATTTCATACGCCTCCGCCTTCTTATCCCTGTCACTGTATTCTTTTGATTTTACACGCCAAATGCAGGGGAAACTTTCATACAGAGCAATAAAATCTGTTAAAAACTCCCTAGAACATTGCCGAAGGTCAGCCATTGTCGCCCGACGGATTGAAACTGAGTAGCAAAACGGATCGGAAAACGGTGCTACCGTCCACATGCGCCGACTTGCCAAGTAACAAAATTTCTGAAGCGAGGGGAGGGATGGTTTATGCTTCATCGATCTTGCGGGGGGGGAGGAGGGGATGGGCACCCCTGATAATACTTAATTATAAAATAGCCTTAAAAGTATTAAGTAAGTAAGCATGACGAATTAAAAAATATTATTATTTTGTTTCCTTTCGTTTATTATTAAACAAAATATAGGTGTTAAAGTTCTTTGGGCTAAAACAAGGTTTATAGTTTTTCATATTCTAAGACCCTTCCACGCAATACATTGTATAACAGCGAATGTGGTTAAAAAAAGTGTCGCAGCTTCCGAGGTGGAATAGCCAAGGTAAGTTACTTCGGAGGCACTATGGCCACTTAGTTTATAGTTCTCTAAGTTATCCTATAAAAAAATTTCTCGTTTGCTAGCGGGCACTTTGAACCGCCCACCGCTGGCTTGGCAACCTATTCCCTCTTTCCCCGTGGGGACCGTTCTTTTGAAAGAAAAAAAAAAAAAGGTGAGAAACTTCATAGCAAACTTTCTTTGAGTTTGTTGAAACTTCCAAGCAAGAGTTACCTATACTGACCTGAATTTTTCCTTATATAGTTAGTCTTAAAGCGTCAGTATTAAACCTTTTGAAGTTTTTTTTTTTTCTCCCTTTCTTTCATCTTGTATAGTTTGATCGATAAGTTCATTAATTATAATTCTAACTATACGAGCTTATTGTTAAGATAATTTATGATTTTCCTGTCAATGTGGCTGGTAGTAAGGCTCTGAACTAAATCTGCTTAGCACAAACGTATTAATTGAGGTATTGCCCATTTTATCCAGTGATCACTAAAATTTATGAAAGATCAATGAAATTAATTAATGAAAGATTAATTATTTCTCAACGCTTTTTATTTCAATTTTTACTTTCACTTACCTATATATGTAATATATAAATGTTCGAACCAGAGTTTTCAAGGAAAATACACGTTTTAAGGTTCCCTGAGTCCAAATAACCTATTCCCACAAAATAGTCTTTGTGTGTGTGTGTGTGTGTGTGTGCGTGAAGAGTATAGCTCAAAAACTAAATGTCGTACAAAACTGGTAATAAATGTTAGTAAATTGCTGGGATTTTACAGCAACTTTTTCCTTAAAATTGGTTAACCTGAAGTTCTGCTTTATATTATTGATTTTACACATGCAATTTTCTCAAAAACGGCTCAAACGATTTTGATCAAATTCAGTATATAATTAATTGATTTTTAATATTACTTAGGTTTTATCCTCATTGATGTTACCCAACAAGGCTTAAATGCCTTTCTTTTAAGTACCTTTAATTTGATTTATTTGTAATTACGAACTATCTCTTATTGATGACATGTATAAGGCTAAATAGAACGATTGAAAGGATTTGGCGATTGAATAATGAAGAAAAAAGGAAAAATCTTTACTTAGGTCGAAAATGAGTCTCCGGAAATAATAGTTAGAAGTTAGAAGTATCGTTGGAAAGCTGATAATTATAGAAAAAATCAGTATATAACATAGGAAGTCGTAGAGGGAAATGGAGAGTGAAGAAAAAGTTATAAATAATAATTTCTGAAAACTATAATTATTTAACGAAATTAAATGAAATTTTTCAACGAAATATAACCTTTTAAAATTATGTTCAAATAAAAAAAAAGTATGTAAAGGCATTGGCATTGTTAAAAAATTATTTCATTGTACTTTTGTAAAAGAAGAAGAGAAATGTAAAAATATTTCACGAATGTGTATAACATATGTTTATAACCTTAAATACATTTACTGTAGTTTCATAATTCTAGATCCGATATTATATTTAAATAATTAGATATATATCGCCGGTTTATTCTGAAAGTTCATCATGAATTTTCCCTCAGTGAAATCACAACAATATCCACTTCTAATAGGTGTGACACCTTTTGACCTACCGATAATAGGCAAATCTTTTAACTCTATTTTGTGTACAGTGGAAAAATAAGATTTTATTTAATTGAGATTTTTGATAATTAAAGGGCGTGCCTGGAGATTTGATTGAGGCCGTGAAATCAACCTACCAGGGGGCCACTGGAGTGGTAAGGATAAATGGTACCGAGTCAGAACCTTTCCCAATTGCGAGAGGAGTCAGACAGGGAAATAGTTTAAGCCCCCTCTTGTTTATAAACTTCATGGACGAGATCCACAAAATCTGCAAGCGTCGGACTGCATGGACTACAATTGGAAACTGGAATATGAGAACTGTCCTCGTGCAGAGTTTTTTGCATGCGGATGACATTGTGGTCATCACCGATTCCAAGACGAAACTACAGCAAGCACTGGTAGAATGGGAAGAAGAGCTGCTGAGGAAAGGTATGCAAATAAATGCCTCCAAAAGTAAAGTGATGATTATGGCGAGAGAAGAAGAGGAAGACGTCCAATTGGTTTGCAACGAAGAAATTCTTGAGGTGGTAAAGGAGTACACCTACTTAGGTACCATAATTACTAACGCTGGTAAGATAGATGCTGAGATTTCGTATAGAATATCTAAGGCGAATCAAGTATATCACCAGATCACCAGATCGCTAGCAGTATCCTCAGCTGCCAAGATGCACGTCTATAAGTCTGTATACCTTCCTATTCTCACCTACGGCGGAGAAAGTTGGACTATGTTGGACAAGCATTATAGTCGCATAACAGCAGCGGAAATCCGCTTCCTACGTAGATCGGTGGGCAAAACTAGGAGGGATCGCATTAGAAATTAAATTATCAAAGAACAGCTGGAAGTGCCTGAACTCAAAACTACCTTGGAGAACAGGCAATTAAGGTGGTTTGGCCATGTCTGCCGCATGAACGAGGACATGGACCCTATAAAGATATTAGAGGCTCGACCCACAGGGAAGAGGCCACGAGGGCGTCCCAGAGTCCCATATCAGGAGTTCATGGAGAGGATCGCAGGTAGAAGAGGCACTAGATATGGCATTGTGAGGAAGACAATGAAGAATAAGATAATTAAAAAAATGAAGGCGGGAGTAACAGAGCTCCGTCAGTAAGGTTTTAATGTCCACTTATATTTAGTTTTAAAAAAATAGAAAGGGATTAAAATTTTTTACTGGCGTTGAATAGAGAAATGGTCATTTTAAAGTATAATAAATTACCTAAAATATAAAAAAAAATTATTATATTGGGCGATTTGGTAAAAAGATATTTTGTTTCAAATATTTACCAAACGTTACATTGTTTTGTCTTAAAGAAACTGTATGACGGATCTTTATTAACACTGGACGGATTTCGATGAAAGTATTTTTATCGTTTAGAAAATTCCCACAAAGGGAAAAAACTGGACCCTTTTTGAGAGTAAAGTAGGGATTTTAGGGCGATAAATTGCTAGATTATTACATCATCTTTGAGTTATTCGCAAATAAAGTTTTATATTCGTCAAAAATCCTTTTTTAGTCTTTTTTCGAGAAAGTATTTTATATACATAAATTTATAATGTTTTATGGGGAATACTTTAGACAAGTTTTTATAAATATCGTTACAGCCGTTTTAATGCTGTAGTCTATAGAGAAACAGGTTTTTCAGCCGCCATCTTGAAACAAAATGGTGACTGATAGCCAGACCTCTCCAAAGGCACCACTCCAACACCAACTTAATATATTTTTACAAAATTTCAACCTTTCAACTTTGTTTGGAGGAGTTGTGGAGATAAACAATACTTAAACAACAGGGATATACGTTCTTAAATGCCGAAATTTTGACATTTTCCAAAGTTTAATAGTATTGTTCCGCCTGGGATAATACCAAATTACAGCTAATTCGGTCAAACAGGGGCCGTTTAGGAAGCCGAAACGTGGCGGAGAAAAATAAATAAAGAAAGAAAATGTATATATATATAACTAGCATCTCTAAAAATTGCAGAATCGTGCTCTCGGGGTTCCAAAACGGATAGAAATCGCAACCCTGCCTTACACTGACGATTTTCGATACAGTGCAGTCTATTATTTCCGAAGGAATTATTTTTTTTTTTATTTATTTAGAAATAAAACTATCTGTCACGTGGACAATAATTATAGTGATAACAATTATTAATGGTAACAATCTAAAGATAAATAAATTAAAAACTTAAAAACACAATCATACCTGTATACAATATATACAATCAGGCAGGAAACCCCAAGCCAGGCCTCTCCCTCCAACTATAGAAGGAAAAACGGGACTAAGAGATCCCTGCGCTACTCTCTCAACCGCGTCACTGCTGCTAAAGCCGAAGGAAAATAGACAAAAATACAAAGCATATGAGAATAATTAAGTAAATTATTATTTATTTTAGTTTAATAATAAAGTAAATGAATAAGAGACATGCAAAATGAAATATTATGTAATATAATGTCATTGCCCATGGGTGCTAAAAGTCTATGACCGACTTAGCTAACCTTGGCCACCAGGGAGGCCCAAAAAGGGGGTTTGATGGAAAATGCGCAAGTTGCGCCAACAAAATTTTAGAGGGAGGGAGCATATTTTGGCCATTTCTTGAATTTTTGAGAGGGACACATTTCGACGGGATCAGGGATTTACAGAATAAAAAGTTTCATACTAAGGGACAAGGAGAAAAACATGGAACGGACCACAACAGGTGTAATTGTATACGATCTACATTTTATTCTAGTTCTACCTTCGTTTGCTCTGTTTTTAAGAAAAAGTGAGCAATAAAATCTCTTGAGAGTGGGGGAACAGATTCTTGCGCCACCGACCTTGGGAGGGATGAGCATCCCTGTTGGCCCCCAATATTTCCTAAGTGCCGATGCTTATCCATAAAAGTAGAAATTAAATTACAGGAGTCCAATCATAGATAAAAAAAGATTCATTTCCACAGCTAAAAAACGAGCGTTTTAATAAAAGACTATTCGTGTCTCATATAGCTAAGAAAATTAAGAAAACTAAGGTGTGTGCTTCAGACCAAAAGTGAAAACATCAAAAAGGCGAGATTAATTATATAAATATAAATTATAAATAATAGCTCATTACAGAGTGGATAAAATGCTGAACATTTCCCTCGCTTGCAGTATGCATTTCCGATTATTAAATTCTGAGATATTTTAATCCACATCTTCAATAAAACTCGTTATCATTTGGTTTTCGACACTATTTTCCCCCTTTTTCCCTTTCAAACACGGCGTTTTAGTTTTTGAGATATTTTAAATCCATATGCAAAAACACTCCAATAAGTCGACTTCAGCAGATTTTACACGAGCCTTATACATCCGTGATCCGACGGCTCAATCTAATTCACTCTTCGCAAAAAAAAGTTCAAAACGCGCCTAAGGAAGTTTTCACCTCAAAAATTGTATAAAAAATGGTGATCTCCAAGATTGACTTAAGTGGCCATATTTTAAAAATTTAATTGTAATAAACCTTGATATTATTTCTATAAAGCTATTATAAATAAAGGACAGTGGATATTATCTATTTTTCAGGGTAGAAGGTGGCGGTGTTCCTAATGCCTCCGCTGGCCGTTAGTCAAACTTGGCCAATATCCAGCGAGTTATGGCTCGAGTTAATGGTTCGCCTTCTGCCTTTTACCGAGATTTTGTCACCAGCGAAAATAGCTATAATATCCCAGCTTTTCTCTTCTTATCTATTCCTTTCTAAAAATAAAACAGTAATCTAGTTCAGGTCTGTAATTCTCTTGCAATACGCCTTTCGAATTCTAGCAAATAACTAACTTTTCGAAAATACAGACAGCGTGAGGAGGATAGACATAAATACTGAAACTCATATAAAAAATAGAAAAAAAAGATTAAGATTGTAAGTGCATCATTCCAAAGCAACTAAACATATACTTACGTAGACAATTAATATCTTGGTACATGTAGTACTAATTAGTAACATAGTACAGCACTAAGTAGAAAGTTGTACTATCAGTTTGTATTTGATTAATACTTTGAGGACTTTTGATGCGAGATTTGTTTTCTCTGGTTGGAAATTTTGTAATATATTTTTGTCTGTTCTCCTGAAGCCTAAATCAGATATGTGTAAGGCGGTTATCTGCGCCCTGAAGGTAAGGAACACCATGTTAATTTTTTTATAAAAGAATTTAGTCACCAAGAAACAAATTTGAATCGCTCAAAGAAAAATGGCTACCTGAACAAATACAAAAATGTGATATAATGTCCTTTACCTCAAGAATACAGATTTAGTAACTAAGAAACAAATTGTAATAGTTCTAAATCTTCTAGAGTCCTGCCTTTCCTTCCACGAGTGGAGAAGAGAAAGGCTTGGCTCGGAATTCTCCTGAGTAAATGGAATCCGTAAATATTGTTAAGTTGTTATTTTGATTAGTTTAGTTTTTTTGTTTACATAGATATTTTATTATTATTATTTGTCTGCACTATTTCTTTTTATTTATTGTAAATAGAGTTTGAATGAGCTCTATGACCACTATTATAAATGTCCTTAATTGTGACAGATTGTAATATTTCTCAATAAATATGTTTAAAAAAAATACTAAATATCGGAAAATTATCTTTTCTGGACAAATACAAAAATGTTACAAAGTGTACTTTACCTCCGAAATACATATGTTAACTCGGAGTTCTATGTTTGCGCCAGGACGTAACTGACACGTATAACATCGACTACCTTTTAAGATATAGTATTACAGTTGTGTTAACAAACATCTGTAAATATGCATCTTAAAAAATCATGCTAGTAATCAACTTTGGATTAGCATTACAATATATTGTTTTGATGAAAGAAATCGTATGGCTTTATTTTTTACATAAAGTAGGCCAATATTCACCAACATTTTATTGACAAGTTATTAGTTACGACGTTTCGACAATACTAAGGGCCATTTTAAGTCTGGAAAATTGTAATATCATTATTAGTTAATATACAAAAAGAATTTCTAATTACACATAATTTTTGGAAAAATGAACAGAAAAAATTGTATGGCATTTAAATGAAGTTGAATTAGTTGAAGAGCCTTTTAGTCCAAAAGACGGGTCGAAATTTTAATATATTTTAAAAAAAAATCGCATTCATAGATCGAATTATTATTACTGCATTACTTAAACATGATTGGTTGAAAGCCAATATGAGACTGCAGTGGGCGGGGTGACCGAATGGGCTAACGCTTGTGCACTGCACCGTCGTTGACCGGCAACCTGATATATGACTCAATGATATAAAAATAGTCACGAGTTCGCGTCCTAATGTCGAGGGAGGACCCAAAAAAAAAAAAAAAAAAAAGAATGTGATTGCACACCTCTTTTTATGAGACCGTTTCTCGTGAAGTATTTAACATACACAGAGCTACTTGTGCCCAAATTAAATATGAAAGAATGGACTAGAATGTAGTCAATAATAATTATATTCATAGGCATAACATTTTCCATTATATTTACAAAAGTCCACTATCGATGGGAAGGGGAAAAACTACGTAGATTTTCAATTCTGTCTGTCAGTTCGATGTTCACTCCTAACGTAACAGCTGGAAAGGATGCAATCTCATGTTTGCTTTAAACAGATTCCTTCAAATAATACAATTTTTATGTATTTGAGTTGTCAGACTAGTGGAAATTGAATGCTGAGAATGGACTAAAATTTGTCTTACATTATGTCAGAATATCTACCCGCCTCTTGGACTATTATCAGTTGACGTGTTCCTAAGGCAAATCATCTACCGACTTTGGTATAGCTTTGACTTTAAGAGGAAGATCTACTTTTTCATGTTATTTTATTATTGATGCAATATTCACATGCACATGCACTCGGCATTAGATCCAATACAGCCCTCCTCCACCCAAAACCATAGATTCAAATCTTTCCTATCCGAATTAAGATCCCTCATTATACTTACTACTTACATCATCCTTACTTATCATACTTAGCCCTCATTAGTGAAAATTGACTGACCAATAAACAAACTTAATAATAATATAACTTAGGTTTGGATTTCCAAGAAACAATACTACTGTTTTGTACATTTTCGAACCTCAATTTAACGTTATTTATTTAATCACCATATTTCTTTTGCTGTTTACCAAAGGATCAACTTTGGATCCTCCTTTATAAAGAGAAAACGCGTTCGTCGAGGCACTCGCGGATCAAGGATTTAATTTTGGGAGGGAGGGGGCTTCAGCCCGAATACATTGTTTTCACGTATATAACGATAATTACTTTGGAAAGGAAAGAAAGATACTAACTACCTGCATGGAATGATGTTTAAGTGATTCTTGAAGTTCTATTAATGGTACATTAATACATCTGAAATGGGATGTACCGTCATTTTTAATATGATATGGTACACATGTTTATTGGGTATTTGAAAGAACAAGTGGACTGTATGAAATTGATTATAATTATATTTAAACAGTATATAAAGATGGGGGTTTGGCGTATAATGGTTCTACAATTGTTTACTTGATGTGGCTGGTACGGTGGTCGGTATCGGTGGTCGGCCGGCTGCAGTAATTCCTCACCTCCATGTGTCCGGTAAGTCTCCGTGTGTGTTCTACTCCATGCGGTAGTCTTGAACAGGGAAGAGAAGTCGTCTTCTTCGTGGGTTTTTAGTCGCCCATTTTCTTTCCTACTACTAGTTTTGGTGCAGACTGCGCCACCGTCGTCCCAGTGTTACCTACTTTGTTAGTCCTTTACATGTACCCCATGAAGGGGGGGGGGATAACCTCAATTTAGGGTGATCAACCCTAAACAAACCGCCCACCTAAATTATACTTAATAATTTAAATAAAGAAAAACACATTTGTAAGGTGCCTTGGTGAGCTTCAATTAAAAAAAAACAAAGAAACAAATATTTATAGAAGAAAATTAATAAATATTTTTCTAAATAAATTGATTACTTGCAAGGCATTGAATATAAGCAATGAATAAAGTAGAGGTAGAAAAAAAATAAATAAATACGACTCCTTGAATAAGTGACATTAACAGACTAGAAAAAGTTAATGGAGTCGTCAATCCTCTGAGTGATCTTCCATCTAAGAGGAATAATTAAAATTTGTTCAAAACTCTGTTTTAGGAATGTTCCTGAGATAGATTAATGACCTTTTTCCATAGAGAAACTTACTGGAAATAGTATGTAGTACTTCCTATCATTGAATTTACCTTTTGTTTTTAGCAAACGGTTTGCATATTACAACTCCTCAGCAAATGAATTTAGATGATTCAGTACTGTTCATTATCCAAATCTTAGGTTTTGCTGAAGTTTGGAAAAAACTATACAACATACATTAGTCCATAACAACTTATTAAGGAGTTGAGGTGGGTATTTGATTACTTGTATCTGGTATATTAAGGTGTGCTGTTTGGAGTCATATATAAAACGACAAACAAAGAAACTGTAGCACATGAGTTACTAATTAAAATAGCTAAACAAAAGTTTGCACATACCGCCCACCCTGCAAAGACCATGGGAACAAAAAGGTATGTGGAATAATAAGTTGCTGTGGAACTTCCTAAGTGTTAGGAATTGAGAATTTTAAGGAAAAAGTGAACTTGAAACTTTATTGCGCAAAATACAGAGCTACCAGAATAGAAATTAAAACTGAGGTGGAAGACCGGAGACTAATTCAAAGATCATGGATTGCAAAACAGTTGAGCAAAGATGTTGGTACTAAACTAAATGTTTAACACTGCGTGAAGTTGAAGAGTAAAGTGCTCTGATTATAAACTATAATGAACGCTCCGAAAGCGTCATAGACACAAATGAAGTTTTCCAACAATTTGATTCCTTTGAAACAATTGGTTCTAACTAGGTTGGAAGTTTCTAACAATTAATGAATTGTCTATTTTCTTAGGCAGGTTCTACTGAAGGAATGCAGAGCTGATATTGTAGAACTGCCGCAATCCGAGGATCATATATCCGCCATCTTGGTTATAACACAAGAGTTCTGGGCGGATACATGAAGGAAACAAGATAACATCAGTATCTCCCACCCGAAGTAAATATATAATCTCCCTAAGAAGCTGTAGAGCTTGCTGCAGAGTAATGTATCTAGCTGGAGGTAAACTATATTCAGTTGAGTATTTCTCAAAGATGGATTGCGATTCTGCATTATTCCGCCTATGTAAGTACCTTGAAGAAATGTAATTCACAGTCTTAGGATTTGACGCGGCTGGGCGATCATGTGTTTTCAAGTGGAGCTCATGGAGCCTTGGAGAAAAATATTTATGTCGTACTAACAAGATCTTGGAAGAGTGACGACGTTGTTTATCTTCAATGAAAGAAGATGACTCAAGTGGAATGTCACTAAATGTATAAGTATCTGATGCTACTGAAGTAAATATAATTTCCAACGAAATGTTCTCGGGTTCGTTAGAATCTGACGCAGCTGGTCGATTAGATTTCTTGGAATGGGACTCATGGAGCCCGGCTTGTAAAGACTGGTCGACTAGTGACCTCGTGGAGGCACGATGTAGTCGACGCTCAGCTGGAGGCAGCAAAATGTCGCTGGGTTCATCAGGATCTGAAGGGGCTGGGCATTCAGAACCTGTATAAAGTGGCTCATGGAGCGCTGTTGACCTCTTGGAGGTTTTCTGTAGATTTGAGTTATATCGGACACAGTGGTTTCCCAACAAAGTGTCGCTGGTTATATGCCTTTCTGGCGCAGCTGGAAGCTCAGCAACAAAATTGTGTCCCGAATTGTTTGCCTCTGAGGCACTTGCAGATGAACTGAATTGGCAGTGTGAGTTGATCGCTTTAGATGTAGGGCACGTAAAAGATGAAGTGGTCACAGTTGATCGAAGTGAACCAGGATGAGAGACTGTTGCTTGTATTTGTTGTGCTGCCTTTGTGTGTTGGACCCAGAGAAGAGTGGCGCTTGCTTCAATTATCTCATTCTCCAAAGCAGAGTAGCGATCCAACCACGAGTTCGATGGGAAATCGTCGTATTCTCCTATCAGCATTTGCAACTCAGCTCTCTCATACCACGTGACCTGGAATCTTGACCAATATGATTCGGCGACAACTAATTTGGCCTTGAAAACAAAGAAGGCTCGACCAACAAGATTTGTTTCGTTGACTTCAGAAATCCCTTGGATGCCAAGTTCAAATTCAGTAAGCATGCGCTCAAGGGTGATAGCCTTCAAGGCGTGTTCCTTCCTAATAGCTGAGATAGGTTCTGAAGATTCGCCGTCTCCAGGAGAATTCTTATTTCCATGTTGTTTAGACATGATGATAATCAATATGAAAGAATAAGCAACCTACCGGACAGAAGGTGAGACCACATAGGAAAAGCCAGTCGACACAAAAGAAGAGAGAAAATTACAAATTGATGACTCACCAATAGCACAACCACATCGAAAAAGGCTAGTAAGAAATAGAATAAAAATGCATCACGAAGAATAAATTGAAACATGCTTCATAAACACAAAGAATTAAAGTAAACAAAAGACTATCACAAAAATTATGTTGGAAACGAACAAGAAAAGCTGCGAAGTCACAAGAAATAGTACACGGTGACATCACAGGTGTGGTAGCTCTTGACTGAGAATACTAGAGAGGCATA